>JAUJYN010000025.1:0-1228673 GCA_030737835.1 Acorus gramineus | reverse complement strand
CAGCTTCAACGCTGGGGTGTTTCGACGCACGACGATGTTGGGAGGAAGCACCCCACGTTTGCAAAGTGAACCCTATGGGCTACGCTCGATAATCACATATCAACTATAACGAATGTTCTTGGACTCCCACACGAGTGCATCGCTCAGACGCGAGGGGTTACCTCTGCTCTCACGCAGAAATAAGCCCAAGGCATATAACCCAACAGGCGGTTCATATACGCGCCTAGCACGGGTAGGCCTAACTTAATGCCAAAGCTACCGGTTTAACAAAACCGATACAACAAATGAATTCTCCTGAATTCCATTCAAGTGCATCACACGGATGCAAGGGCGATTACATCGCTTGCGCACTAACTAATGAGGTATATCCCGATAGCGGGTCGTACCCATGCCTATTTCAGATAGGCCTAATTAGTTTTAAAATGCGCAAATATTTTATAGGAGAATTATATCTTAGTTATGTGCATGAACCATATGCACGATCACATATCAATTAATCATAGGGATACTCCCTAACATGGATAGAAAGCAACAAAGGGGAGCAAACAAAAAGGGTCGGATGGCTTTCTTTTTCTCAAAGGGGGGAGAGAGAGAGGGAGAGAAAGAGAGAGAGAGAGGTAATTAATTTACAAAAAGGGGTTTGGTGGATTTTGACCTAAGTCAACCCAACCTAGGAAACAAACAAAACCCCTTGACTTTTAGATCATCCTTGACTGGTCAAAGTCTTCATTTGACTTGGTCAAAGTCACCCTTTAAAAATCAAGTATCGACCAAAACCCGGATACGATTTGAAACTACATAATTTCCTAAAACGTTACTAGAACTCGATGAAATTTTTATGGGTAGTACAAAACGGTACCAGGACCCATAATATGCAGTTAGATTTTCAATCAAGGTACTCCAACTCCTGTAGGTGGCTAAAAGCTAAAATTTTAGCAACTCCGATGGAAAAAAAAATAAGGCTCCAAATGACATCGGCATAACATTCCCTCGCCGAGGAGGTAGCGGCCATGGTTTTCTTAGCTCCCCTATGTGGAGTTACTTCAGCTGCTGCAACAGGCTCATTGTTATATATGTGTCACTTTTAACCTTCTGGTAACCGTTGGGACATTCTGGCAGTTTTTCAGGTTTTTTTCGTTTTTCGATCGGAACCGCTAAAATTTCGGGCTTTTAGCTATCACCCTGAGATTGAGGGCTCCGATTGAAAATCTAACTGCATATTATGTGTCCTGGTGCCATTCTAAGCTACTCACAAAATTTTCATCGAATTCCGGTAACGTTTCCAAAATTTCGCAGTTCCGGGGCGTATCCGGGTTTTGACCGAGCGAGAAGTCATTGGGAGAGTTGACTCGGTCAAAGTGGGCCCATGACTTGGTCAACCCTTTTTGTTTTTTTGTGTGGTTGGGTTGACCCAAGTCAAAACCCACTTAAAGCCTTTAATCCTCACTTAAACCTAGGTTAACCCTAATTAAAGTTGGTTTGACTATTTAAGTGAATCTAAAAAGGTTGCCCACCACTATTCATTATCTTCTCCAACACATTTTCTCTCTCCCCCTCTCTCCTTTTCTTGCTTTTGAGCCACCTAGGGTTCTTGGAACTCAAAACTCAAAACATAGAAAGGTTAGATCCGGTCCCGATCTATCCCCCGGTGTTCTCGGATTCGAGTTCCGACAAGTTTGGCCCCCTCTAACCCCCTCTATTCTCCCCTGTTTTCAGCCCCATTTGAGGTAGGAGGAGGTCTTGGTGGTGGAGATCCGTTGGGAGGTGTTTCGGTGCACGAAGATCGTCCGTTTCCCTTCCTTTCCTCTCCGTTCCTTGGGTAAGGGTTCTTTCCCTCTTTTTCATGTTTAGATGCATGGTAGGAGGGTGGGGTTGAGTGTGGAGGGCGGCTGGTGGCTGTTGGTGGTGGTTGGGGGCAGTCGGAGGCCATTGGTGGCCGGTGGTTGGTGGTAGAGGAGCTCGGGCAGGGAGGTTGGCAGTCTCGGGTAGCAGGCAGCACAGGCAGCGCAGCAGGCAGGCGCAGCAGGCTTGCAGTGGCAGGGCGAGCGTGCGGGCGTGCGCTCGGGTGGCGCAGGTGCGGGTGTGTTGGGCGCTGGGCGTGCTAGGTGCTGGGCGTGCTGGGTGCTGGGCGTGCTGGCTGTGTTGGGCGCTGGGTGTGCTGGGCGAGGGCGCTGGGGCGCTGGGTACTGGGCACCGTGCGGGAGCATGCACGCGGAGCGCTGCGCAGAGGTGCAGGCGCGGGGTGTGCTCGCGGTGAGGCGAGGCTAGCGGTGGTGCACGCGGGGTGCGCGGCGAGGCTAGCGGTGGTGCGCGCAGGGTGTGCGCGCGCGGCGAGGCGAGCGGTGGTGCGTGGGAGTGCGTGCGGGGCGAGGCGCGGGTCGTGCGGGTGTGCGCGCGGGTTGCTGCGCTGGGGCGCAGCGAGCTCGCGGTGCACCCGGGGTGATCCGGCAGGGAGTCCGGGCGTGCAGGCTGGGCTCGGCAGTGCGTCGGTGCGCCCGGGCCGGGGCTCGGCTGTGCGCCCGGGGCGGGTGGCCGTGCGAGCGGCTGCCCGGGGAGTTCGGGAGTGAGCCGGGGTGCTCGGGGTCGCGTGCGTACGGGCCGTGTGCACGTTTGCCCGAGTGTTGGGTATTTTTAGAGTATTTTGTAGAATTTGTGGATTTTACTCACCAAGTTGATACCCTGTCTTGCAGATCTTGACGGACGGTCGCGCGATGACCCGACTTCCGGTGAGTGGGACAATCCAACCCAGTTGGGAGGCGCTATATGCACTTGGGCATATACCGTCCTCCCCTGGGGCAGCATAGATTAATATTAACCTGTTTAATATGTAATCCATGCAGCATGATTGATATGTAGTATGCATGTTACCCTAGACTGAGTATGTTAGGGACTTGCACCCTTAGGTTGTGTAAGAGCCATGCACCTTGCCACCTTGTTATCATGCTAGGAAAGCCTCGGCCTTTGTATGCTCCTATTAGTTTAATTTGTTAAATTAAATGCAACTGGTAATATTATTGCATGCCTTAGGGAATATTAAGGGGCCTTGCGAGGTCAACATTGAGACCCGGGCTAGGGTGCTCCGTGTTCCTTGTTTGGTTGTCGGGATGTCCTATATCGGGACCTCATGATGCCCTCCCAAGGTTTCTTTTCCCGTCTATACTAATGCATGTTCCCCGCATCTTGGTTATGCGCCCTGGAGGAATTCTGATGAATTCAAGACACTAGAGTTGTAGAGATGTATTGTAAGCGGATCCGAGTGGATCATATGCGTGTGGGTAGGCTGTTTCTCTGCCCTTCGTCGGATCCATGTAGGAACTCCTCAGCGTTAGACAGGCTATCTTGACAGAGGGCTCCCATCAGTAGGCACCTCCTGATCTTGGACTCGGACTGTGCTGAATGTGGGAGTAGACCAGGCAAGCTACGGTGTGGAGGAGAGGCTATCGGTGGACCAAGGATGATTAATAGCCTAGTCAGTCCCAATATCCTATGTCACCTGTTGAGGGGTGAGGGTGAGGGTGTATGGATGTGTATGGATGATTATCAGTCCCAATATCCTATGTCACCTATTGAGGGGTGAGGGTGAGGGTGTATGGATGTGTTTGGATGATTATCAGTCCCAATATCCTATGTCACCTATTTGAGGGGTGAGGGTGAGGGTGTGGTGGTTCGGTGATGTACGAACTACTGGATTTATGTTGTTATGCCACTTTGAGGCTAGTTGTTGATTAATTGTGGTTAATATATCTGTGGCCGCAGCTGCAGGTCCCCCCTGTGTTGGGACGAGGTGGGAGAGCGCCAGTTGGAGGGACCGGAGATCGTTCATTAGACCTCAGAGATGGTGAAGATGATCCGCGAGCGTATCCGAGTCGCTCAGAGTCGTCAGAGTGCTACGCCGACCATCGTCGCCGTGAGCTCGCCTTCGAGGTTGGTGACCATGTCTTCTTGAAGGTGTCCCCGGTGAAGGGCATCTTCCGTTTGGGTGTGCGGGGCAAGCTCGGTCCGCGTTTCATTGGGCCATTCCTCATCCTCGAGCGAGTTGGGGAAGTGGCCTATCGCATAGCTCTGCCCCCACAGTTGGCTCGGGCCCATGACATCTTCCATGTCTCGCAGCTGAGGCGATATGTCCACGATCCTGCTCACGTCATCCCGTTCGAGCCGCTCGTCTTCGAGCCGGGCTTGTCATTCGTTGAGCAGCCGATTGAGATCCTGGACCGCCGTGAGAAAGGGCTCCGCACCAAGACCGTCCAGTTGGTCAAGGTGCGATGGCAGCACCGTTCCGGTGCCGAGGCCATTTGGGAGCTCGAGGACGCCTTGCGTGACGCGTATCCGCATCTCTTCCCTTCCTAGATGTTTTTGTATAATTTTGAGGACAAAATTTCCTAAGGGGGGAAGAATGTTATATATGTGTCACTTTTAACCTTCTGGTAACCGTTGGGACATTCTGGCAGTTTTTTGGGTTTTTTTCGTTTTTCGATCGGAACCGCTAAAATTTCAGGCTTTTAGCTATCACCCTGAGATTGAGGGCTCCGATTAAAAATCTAACTGCATATTATGTGTCCTGCTGCCATTCTAAGCTACTCGCAAAATTTTCATCGAATTCCGGTAACGTTTCTGAAATTTCACAGTTCCGGGGCGTATCCGGGTTTTGACCGAGCGAGAAGTCATTGGGAGAGTTGACTCGGTCAAAGTGGGCCCATGACTTGGTCAACCCTTTTTGTTTTTTTGTGTGGTTGGGTTGACCCAAGTCAAAACCCACTTAAAGCCTTTAATCCTCACTTAAACCTAGGTTAACCCTAATTAAAGTTGGTTTGACTATTTAAGTGAATCTAAAAAGGTTGCCCACCACTATTCATTATCTTCTCCAACACATTTTCTCTCTCCCCCTCTCTCCTTTTCTTGCTTTTGAGCCACCTAGGGTTCTTGGAACTCAAAACTCAAAACATAGAAAGGTTAGATCCGGTCCCGATCTATCCCCCGGTGTTCTCGGATTCGAGTTCCGACAAGTTTGGCCCCCTCTAACCCCCTCTATTCTCCCCTGTTTTCAGCCCCATTTGAGGTAGGAGGAGGTCTTGGTGGTGGAGATCCGTTGGGAGGTGTTTCGGTGCACGAAGATCCTCCGGTTCCCTTCCTTTCCTCTCCGTTCCCTGGGTAAGGGTTCTTTCCCTCTTTTTCATGTTTAGATGCATGGTAGGAGGGTGGGGTTGAGTGTGGAGGGCGGCTGGTGGCTGTCGGTGGTGGTTGGGGGCGGTCGGAGGCCATTGGTGGCCGGTGGTTGGTGGTAGAGGAGCTCGGGCAGGGAGGTTGGCAGTCTCGGGCAGCAGGCAGCACAGGCAGCGCAGCAAGCAGGCGCAGCAGGCGTGCAGTGGCAGGGCGCGCGCGCGCGTGCGCGTGGACGTGCGCTCGGGTGGCACAGGCGCTGTGTTGGGCGCTGGGTGTGCTGGGCGTGCTAGGCTCTGGGTGTGCTGGGCGTGCTGGGCGCTGGGCGTGCTGGCTGTGTTGGGCGCTGGGTGTGCTGGGCGAGGGTGCTGGGCGCTGGGGCGCTGGGCGTTGAGCACCGTGCAGGAGCATGCGCACGGAGCGCTGGGCAGAGGCCAGGCACGGGGTGTGCGCGCGGTGAGGCGAGGCGAGCGGTGGTGCGCGGTGAGGTGAGCGGTGGTGCGCGCGGGGTGTGCGCGCGCGGCGAGGCGAGCGGTGGTCCTTGCGGAATGCGTGCGGGGCGAGGCGCGGGGCGCGGGCCGTGCCGGTGTGAGCGCGGGTGGCTGCGCTGGGGCGCAGCGAGCGCGCGGTGCACCCGGGGTGACTCGACAGGGAGTCCGGGAGTGCAGGCTGGGCTCGGCAGTGCGCCGGTGCCCGCGGGCCGGGGCTCGGCTGTGCGCCCAGGGTGGGTGGCCGTGCGAGCGGTTGCCCGGGGAGTTTGGGAGTGAGCCAGGGTGCTCGGGCTCGCGTACGTACGGGCCGTATGCACGTTTGCCCGAGTGTTGTGTATTTTTAGAGTATTCTTTATGTACTTGTGGATTTTACTCACCCAGTTGATACTCTGTCTTGCAGATCTTGATGGACGGTCGCGCGACGACCCGACTTTCGGTGAGTGGGACAATCCAACCCAGTTGGGAGGCGCTATATGCACTTGGGCGTATACCGTCCCCCCCTGGGGCACCATAGATTTATATTAACCTGTTTAATATGTAATCCATGCAGCATGATTGATATGTAGTATGCATGCTACCCTAGACTGAGTATGTTAGGGACTTGCACCCTTAGGTTGTGTAAGAGCCATGCACCTTGCCACCTTGTTATCATGCTAGGAAAGCCTCGGCCTTTGTATGCTCCTATTAGTTTAATTTGTTAAATTAAATGCAACTGGTAATATTATTGCATGCCTTAGGGAATATTAAGGGGCCTTGCGAGGTCAACATTGAGACCCGGGCTAGGGTGCTCCGTGTTCCTTGTTTGGTTGTCGGGATGTCCTATATCGGGACCTCATGTTGCCCTCCCAAGGTTTCTTTTCCCGTCTATACTAATGCATGTTCCCCGCATCTTGGTTATGCGCCCTGGAGGAATTCTGATGAATTCAAGACACTAGAGTTGTAGAGATGTGTTGTCAGCGGATCCGAGTGGATCATATGCGTGTGGGTAGGCTGTTTCTCTTCCCTTCGTTGGATCCGTGTAGGAACTCCTCAGCGTTAGACAGGCTATCCTGACAGAGGGCTCCTATCAGTAGGCACCTCCTGATCTTGGACTCGGACTGTGCTGAATGTGGGAGTAGACCAGGCAAGCTACGGTGTGGAGGAGAGGCTATCGATGGACCAAGGGTGATTAACAGCCTAGTCAGTCCCAATATCCTATGTCACCTGTTGAGGGGTGAGGGTGAGGGTGTATGGATGTGTATGGATGTGTATGGATGATTATCAGTCCCAATATCCTATGTCACCTATTGAGGGGTGAGGGTGAGGGTGTATGGATGTGTTTGGATGATTATCAGTCCCAATATCCTATGTCACCTATTGAGGGGTGAGGGTGAGGGTGTGGTGGTTCGGCGATGTACGAACTACTGGATTTATGTTGTTATGCCACTTTGAGGCTAGTTGTTGATTAATTGTGGTTAATATATCTTGTTATATATGTGTCACTTTTAGCCTGCTGGTAACCGTTGGAGCGTTTTGGTAGTTTTTCATTTTTTTTGGTTTTCGATCGGTACCTTAGCTATCGTCCTGAGTTAGAGGACTCCGATTAAAAATCTAACTGCATATTTGGTGTCCTGGTGCCATTTTAGGCCTCTCACGAAAATTTTATCGAATTCCGGTAACGTTTCCAAAATTTCACAGTTCCGGGGCGTATACGGGTATTTTAAGTGATTCGTCTATATAAATGAAATCTAATATTTCATTTGGCACTATTCATCATCCCTACCAAAGCTCTCTCTCTCTCTCCCTTCTCTCCTTTTCTTCCATTTGAGCCCCTTAGAGCCCTCAAACCCAAAAACCTAAAGCATAAGAAGTGTAGATCGGGTCCCCGGTGCTTTCAAATCCCGATTTTGACCAACCTAGCCCTCCCATCCGTCCCCTTTTCTCCTCAGATTCAAGCCAAATCGGAGGTGGGAGTAGATCCCGGTGGTAGAGACCGTTGGGGAAGCGTTTCGGTGCGTGGAGAGCAACCGGACGCCTCTTCCTCCCCTTGGTAAGCTCCTTTTCCTCTTCTTTTTGGCTTAGATGTATGGTAGGATGGGGTTTTGTGTTTGGGTGGTGGTCGGCGGCTGTGGGAGGCTGTCGGGGGTGGTTGGGGGCGGTCGGAGGCCGTCGGAGGCCATTGGGTGGGTGGTGGAGGTGCTCGGGCATGGGGGTTGCTGGTTCGGGCAGCACCGGCAGCAGCACAGGCAGCGCAGCAGGCTGGACGCGCGCGGGCGTGCGCGCGTGGGTGTGCTTGGGGGGAGCTGGTGGCCAGCAGGGCGCGCGTGCTGGACGTGCGGGCGAGGGGCGTGCAGGGCGCTGGGCGGTGCTGGGTGCTGGCCGAGCGGAGGTGCGTGCAGGGCATCGTGCAGGGTGCGCGCGGAGTGCTGCGCAGGGGCGCAGGCACGCTGTGCGCGCGCGGGAGACGGTGGAGCGCTGGGCGTGCTGGTTGCTGGCGTGCCGGGTGTGCTGGGCGCGCGTGCAGGGGCGCAGTGCGCACGGGTGCATCCGGGAAGAACTGGTCGAGCGGCTAGTGCGAGGAGCTGGTTGAGCGGCTGGTGCGGAGTGCTGTGCGCGCGGAGTGCGCGGGGGGGCGAGGCAGGGGAGGTGCGCGCGGGGTGCGCTCGAGGCAAGGCGCTGTGCGCGGGGGGCATGCAGTGTGCTGGCGGGCCGGTGCGGGGTGTGCGCGGGCTGCTGCGGCAGGGCGCAGTGGGCGCACGGTGCCCCGGGTGGTGCGGCTGGGGGTCCAAGCACGCTGGCAGGGGCCGGCGGTACGCTGGGTGAGCGGGCTGAGGCACGGCGGTGCACCCGGGTGGTCGGGTGGCCGTGCGGGTGGTTGCCGGGGGTGCGGGAGTGAGCCGGGGTGCTCGGGCTAGCGTGGGTGCGGGTCGTATGCGCGTTTGCCCGAGTGTTGGGGATTTGTTTGATTTTGGGATTTTGTGTATTTTGTGTATTTGGGGGTATTTGTGGATTATACTCACCAGTTGATACCCTGTCTTGCAGATCTCGACAGACGGTCGCCCGTCGACCCGATTTCTGGTGAGTGGGACAATCCAACCCAGTAGAGAGGCGTTATGCGCATCTGGGCGTATACCGACCTCTCCTGGGGCACAATGGGTTTATATTAACCGGTTCTAAAGTGTATTTCATGCGAGCATGATTTATGTGTAGAATGCATGCTACCCTAGACTTGTATGTTAGGGACTTGCACCCTTAGGATATGTGTATGAGCCATGCATCTTGTCCCCCTGTTCTCATGCTAGGAAGCCTTGGCCTATGCATGTGTCCTACTAGTTTATTTATTAAATTAAATGCTAGTGTGTGTTAAATGCATGCCTTAAGTAATATTATAGGGAGGGGCCTTGCGAGGTCAACATTGAGACCCGGGTTAGGGTACTCCGTGTTCCTTGTTTGGTTGTCGGGATGTCCTGTATCGGGACCTCATGCTGCCCTCCCAAGATCCTTGTCCCAATAATATTATATCTCGAGTTGATAATTAATGTTATACCCCTTGTATGATTATTAGCATCTTAGTGAATATTATAGGGGAGGGGCCTCGCGAGGACAGCGGTGAGACCCGGGCTAGGGTACACCGTGTTCCTTGTTTGGTTGTCGGGGTGTCCTATATCGGGAACTCACGCTGCCCTCCCAAGTTTCTTTCCCCCAGTAATATTCCACCCTTGCTATTGCTGTGCATGTTCCCCGCATCTTGGTTATTCGCCCTGGAGGAATTCTGAGGAATTCAGGACATTAGAGTTGTTGAGGTGTGTAGTCGGCGGATCCGAGTGGATCATGTGCGTATGGATAGGCTGTTCTGTCCCCTTCGTTGGATCCGGTAGAGGCTGCCCCAGCGTTAGAAAGGCCGTCCCTTTCAAGGGTTCCCATCAGTAGGCGCCTCCTGATTTTGGTTTCGGACTGTGCTGAAGTTGTGGGTGAGGGCTCCCATCAGTAGGCACCTCCTGATTTGGTTTCGGACTGTGCTGAATGTGGGAGTAGACCAAGCGGCCTACGGAGTGGAGGAGAGACTATCGGTGGACCAAGGGTGACCAACAGCCTAGTCAGTCCCAAAATCCTATGTCACCCGTGGTAGGGTGAGGGTGAGGGTGTAGTGGGTTGGCGAGTAGCGACCTGCTGGTTTGTGATTGGATGATTATCAGTCCCAAAATCCTATGTCACCCATTGAAGGGTGAGGGTGAGGGTGTAGTGGGTTGGCGATTGACCGACCCACTGGTTTGAGTATTTGTTACCATTTTGTGGTTGTTAATAAGAGATTGTGGGTTATAAAGATTGAATTGTGGTCAATATTGTCTGTGATGCATGGGTTGTGCTGTTCACTGAGCGTGTGGCTCACCCCTCGCATATGTTTTCCCCAGTTGTCACTGAGCCGGAGCCGGAGGAGTAGTTGGAGCCGTCTGAGAGATTCCTTCAGTAGCAAAGCAGCGCTACATTCCGCGAGTGCCAGAGGCTATCAGCATCCCTTATTGGCTGTATGTATTTTATTTCCGTGCTTGTGCACGCGTTTGTATATATTCAGTTGTATTTGTGTATATTGGCTCTCACAGGACAGATGATTGAGTATCGAGTCTGTAGTATGCTTATTTACAGATTCAGTCTTTTGCTTCCGCATTTGGTGTATATATCATGTCAGCCCCTTTGTTATCTGTGTGTCATTCTGGTTGCTTGTGTATGATATATTATTGACCTCCTGTATAGATTCTGATATTTTATATACACTTGCCGCGTCTCGGGGACGCCCGGGGCGTGACATATCTGTGATGCATGGGTTGTGCTGTTCACTGAGCGTGTGGCTCACCCCTCGCATAAAATTATTTCTCCAGAGTCATCTAAGTCGGAACTGAAGGAAGAGCTCCCCGAGGGACTTCATCAGTAGCGGAGTAGCGCCACGTCCCGCGAGTATCAGAGGCTATCAGCATCCCTTGTGATTGTATGTATTATATTCCGTGCTTGGGCACGCGTTTGTATTGTATTTGGATGTCATTGTATATATATTGGCTCTCACAGGACAGTTGATTATGTATCGAGTCTGTAATATGTCTTTGAATTACATATTCAGTCTTTTAGCTTTCGCTTTTGGTGTATATATCATGTCAGCCCTGCTTTTGTTGTCTGTGTTGTCATTTTAGCTATTGTGTGAGTATGTTATTGAACTCCTGTTTAGACTGATATCATATATACACTGGCCGCGTCCCGGGGATGCCCGGGGCGTGACACTCATTGCCTATGGTTGTTGCCCCGTCGGAGGTGCCCTCACCCGAGGTGTTGGAGAGTACTTTCAACATAAATTCTCCTCTGGCGGCGCCGCCTGTGGCTTCAGCTCCTGCTGGGATGCCCCCAGTTGCTTCAACTTCTGCTGAGATGCCCCCAGTTGCTTCGGCTGCGGTGGAAGCACCCTTCGTCACAATATTCGTGGCTCCATCCGGTGCTGCTTTGGAAGCTGGGGATCCGCATTCAGCACCTTTGGAAACCCCTTCGGCCCCTTCCTCTACAGCCATGACCGGTTCCCATTCAGGAGGTCCTCTTGCTGATCGTGCCAGCAAAGAGTTAGCCAGTACTCAGCTCAGGGGCTGTCTCCTCGAGGGCGACTTCAATTGTGCTCGCCGGGCTACGACAGAAGCGCTTTTCACCCGGCTTGGCTGGAGTTTTTACAACGTAAGTGTTCGACCCCTGTCTTTGAAATTTCTTCTTCAAGGTTTTAACCATTTGCTTTTCAGAATTCTGTCATCTAGCAAGTGCTCAATGAGCGAAGCCTTGATGCGATGAGCTCTGAAGATCTCCTGAGGTCAACCCAAGTGCTCACCCATCGTAGGGAAGCACAGCTGAAGTCGGCTGAGGAACAGATTGTGATCGCGAAGCGAGCACGCCTCGATGCAGAACTCGTCGAATCCTCTGCTCATCGGGACTTGTCTGCTGCTGAAGAGCTTGTGAGAGAGCTCCTCGAGCTAAAGCTCTCCCAGTCCTTTGATCAGGCTTCTTTTTCCTTGCGGGTGCACAACGCAGAAAAGCAAGTCGATGCCTTGATGTGTGAGTTGCAAGAGCAACAAGTCAAGCTCTACGAGCTTCGAACCGATTGTGTTGTTGCTTTCAAGGACGGTCTATCGAAGAGTCGAGCAGAAGCCTTCAGAACTATGAGGGATCAAATGAAGGAACTTTTGGATTCTTTTGACGACTTGTGTGAGAAGAACTACAATTGTGGATATCGTCAAGGTTATGAAGATAGATCCAGCAACGTCTCTCCTCATATTGCCGCCGATCCTCCTCCTGGTCATGATTCTGGCCCTGATGACGGGACTCAAATCTAGACATTTTGTATATAAAACAATGTTTTCATAAACGACTTATCTTTTACACGTCTACTAGTTTTTCACATGACCTGAATGTTTGGGGTGCTTATTGTCGTGATAATAGATTTTTGTGTCAACTCGATGTACTAACTTTGACTTATCCCGTCATTGCGACCTCTGTAGGGTCGGGGCCCCTAGAATAGCAGGGAAGGTTATCCCTCTTTCCGTCCTCATTGTGTGAGGGCGTCTTGCGTGTTCCTTCTGCTCCTTCTTGAGGGTTTTGAAGACGGAGTGCTTAGGATGAGAGGGAAGTACCCTTTCAAAATTGAGTTGATGAACTAATTCTGCTCGTCCTTTCCTAGTGACCTCCAAAGATTGGTCGTAGAACTTGGGGTCTATGCGACCGTGTGAGCATAGGGGGAAGCTTGTACCTCCTAACGACCTCATCGTTTGAGTGTAACCTATGTGTCTCACTTTTGCAAACCTTTTACTCGAGTGTTTATCGATGGATGGGGCATCCCACGCACGACCTCTTACAAAGAGTGCTCATCCGATAGACCTGAACTGGATCAATGCGCGACCTTCGTGGAGTGCTATACTAGCGGCCCCCGTGGAGTGCTTTATTTTACATAAAATAAAGTTCACGCGCGACCTTGAACGGGTTCTCATTCACATAAAATATTTCAAACAAAAAATCCTTTTATTTCAGAAGTAATACTTTTTCAAATGCATTACATTGCGAGGTCTTATGAGTGCCTCTCCATTCATTCGTTTCAGATAATAAGCTCCTTTGGGACCTAGTCCGACGACCTTGTACGGGCCCTCCCAACTGGGTCCGAGCTTACCATCAGATCTTTTTTGGGATTCAGGGAATACCTCTTGAAGGACCAGGTCTCCTACTCAAAAGCTTCGTCGTGAAACCCTCTTGTTGTAGCTTCATGCGATCTGGTTCCGGTAGTTTGCCATCCTGATGGAAGCTGCTTCCCTTCGCTCGTCCCTCAGGTGCAGGTCAGATGCGAGAACTTCTTCACTGACCTGTGGCTCAAAGTTCTTGATCTGAAATGTCAGGATCCCGAGCTCTATGGGAATCACATCCTCGACGCCAAAAGCTAAAAACAATGGAGTCTAAACTGTGGCCCTTCGTGCTGTGGTACGGTATGCCCACAACACCAAAGGAAGCTTGTCCACCCAGTTGCCTTTGGCCGCATCGAGCCGCTTCTTGATCCCGTCAAGGATGGTACGATTGGTGATCTCTGCCTGACCGTGTTGTGCCTGTGTCATTTGGAGCGCTCTGATTGAAGTTTTGGCTACATAATTTTTTTTTCCTCGAAGTTATGTATTTCCAATGTGGTATTTGGATTTGATTTTGTTAAAATCCAAGATGAAGAGGTTTAAATATGATTTTATAATGAGATGTCCAGTTTTGAGTTAGGTTTAGTACAAAAGTGGAATTAGATCAACTGGATTCTTGTAGTAAAAGTTATGGGTATTTTTCCAAGTATACCCCGGGGATGGAAATTCTGGCAGCAGCCCTGTTCTATGTTTAGCTCTAATTTCGGAATAGCTGAATGGCTTATTTGATTTGGCATGAACATGAAAATTGTAGGTAATCTTCTTAGCTTTCCAACGGAATTGGAATTGTGCAATTCGGAGCTATAACGAGGAAGTTATGGCTGTTCTAGTGAAGCATGCGCAGAATTTCTAGTCAAAGGATGACTAGGTCATTTCCACCCCTCTTTTAGATATTTGTGTGCAACAAATATCTTCTCTCTCTCTCTCTCTCTCTCTCTCTCCCTCTCACTTCCACGCCTAGCTCATTTTAGCTCTCTCTCTTCCTCTCTCTCAAGCACCCCAAGTGTTTGATTTAATGCCTAAAAGAGAAGGAGAGGGTGGAGGAGGAAGTGTTGGTGAGGGTTTGTTCATGCATTGTTGTTGTTGATCTCCTCTCTCTCAAGTTCCCTTTTCATGATCTTTCCCCCCCTGATTTGCAGCCAAGAAGGGCTGAGGAGAGGCCGAAGAGGTGGTGGTGGTAGAGGCGGTCGCGGGTGCATTGAGGGCCCCCGAGTCTCCCCCTTTCATTGCCCCTCCAAAGGTGAGCTCTCCCCCTTCTTTTCTTGGTTTTTCATGGCTTAAGGGCTGTTGGGATGGTTAGGGAGGTCATGCATGCTAGGTAGAAGGGTTAGAGTGTGTGTGAGGGGTTGGGAAGGGTTAAAAAGGGGTTAGGGAAGAGTGGGCACGCGTTGGGGGTTGTCTGCGCGCGTGCGTGCGCAGGCAGGCGCTGGCAGGTGCTGGCGGGCGCGCAGACGCGCGCGGGCGCGTGCGCGCGGAGTGGGCGCGCGGGTGCTGGTGTGAGCGGGAGTGCGCACGGGGGTGCGCGCTAGTGCGCGTGGGGCAGTGCGCCTGGGCGTGCGCATGGGCACGGGGCTGGGGGCCCAGTGCGCGCGCGCGCGTGCGTGCGCGTGCTGGGGAGTGCGCGCAGGTACACGCTGGGCTGGACGCGCGGTGCGCGCGGGCTGTCACGCCCTAGGGCGGCTGTCCCCGAGACGTGGCAAGTATATATAATATCAGCAGTCTATACAGGATATCAATAACATACTCTAAACGACACCAAAAATGACAACATGGACAATAAGGTAGCTGACATAATATATACAAATAGCAGAAGCTCAAACGACTGAGTCTGTAATTCAAAGACATATTACAGACCCGATACATAATCAACTGTCCTGTGAGAGCCAACATATACAACGACATCCAAATACAAGTATGTGCCCAAGCACGGAATACAATACATACAATCAAGAAGGGGATGCTGATGGCCTCTCACTTGCAGAACATGACGCTGCTCCGCTACTGCTGATGTGCCTCGGGGAGCTCCTCCTTCAGATCCGACTCAGAGATAACTGGAGAAAAATATATGCGAGGGGTGAGCCACACGCTCAGTGAATAGCACAACCCATGCATCACAATTCATATTAACCTTATATAATTATAGCCCCTAACACGGGAGCAACAACACATTCTAATGGGTCGTTTTATCGCCAACCCACCTCCCCCCTCACCCTTACCCTTTTCGGGGGGGGGGGGGGTGACATGGGCCTCTTGGGGGCATACTAGACCGCTCTCCACCCCTGGTCCACCCGGTAGCCTCTCCCACCCTCGTAGCCTCCACCTGGTATACTCCCACGATCACCACAGTCCGACGCATCAGAGGTACCTACAGATGGGAGCCCTCTGTCAGGCCAGCTAACGCTCCCAGACGCGCTCCCAGCGGATATATCATATGAATCATGCATGCATAGCTTTACAATTATTACATGTTATAATATTCTCTAAGGCATGCTTGTAACTATATGCTCACATTTTGATTTAATTAAATTAAACTAGATGGGAACATGCATAGTCGGGGTTTACCAATTAAAGGACAAGATGACTAAACATGCATAGGCCGCTATACATGATATAAGGGTGCATATCCCTTGCATACAAAGTCTAAGGTGGCATGAATACATCATATCAATCATGCATGCATAGCTTTACATTTATTACATGTTAATATATAATTATGGTGCCCCAGGGGAGGGCAATGCACACCTACGTGCATCGAACGCCTCCCTACTAAATTGGATTGTCCCACTCACCGAATCCCGGGTCGTCGCGTGACCATCCGTCAAGATCTGCACGACAGGGCATTCAATATGGTGAGTAAACTACACAAATACCTAAGAAATACACTACAAATACCCAATACTCGGACAAGCATGCATACGGGCCCGCACGCACGCTAGCAGCACGCGAGTCCGAGTGCCCCGACACCCTCCCGAACCCACGAGCAGCCATACGCACGGCCACCCGCACGCGCACGCACGAAGGCGCCTGCACGCACGCGCCCCTGCGCCCCGGGCACACTGCCGCGCCCCAGCCCGCGCTCCCAGACGCGCTGCCGCGCCCCAGCCCGCGCGCCCAGACACGCTGCCGCGCGCGCGCGCATGCTCGCGCGCGTCCGCGTGCACCGCGTGTCCAGCCCTGCGCGTACCCCGCGTACTGCGCCCCTGCGCAGCACTCCGTGCGCACGCCCGCGCGCACTGCGCCCCCGCACAGCACTCCGCGCGTCTGCGCGTACGCGCGCGCACTTGCCAGCGCGCCCGTCTGCGCGTGCCAGCGCCTGCTTGCGCGCGCAGACTCGCTTCCCGAGCCCTTCCCACCCCCTCCTCAGCCCACCCTCACCCCCCTAACACCCATGCAAGCATGCATACCCAAACACACACCCTTTACAAGCATCTAACCTAGCTAGGGGAGGAGAATGACTTACCCAAAGAGAGGAAAGGAAAGGGAGGGAACTCGGGTGCTCTTCGCGCACCGAATCGCCGCCACCAAGACCACCACCACCTCAGCCTCTAACAAGGCTTAAAGAGGGCTGAAAACAGGGGAGAAGGGAGACCATGAGAGGAGGTCAACAAAGGGGAAATAAAAAACAAAACCATGGAAAGGTAGATCTTACCCCTACCAATCTTTTCTTCTTCAATGGCTTTCCATTTCAACCTCTTCTACTAGCTCTAATGGAAAGAAATAACAAGAGGGAGAGAGGGATCTTTTTGTGTGTGAGAGAGAGGAAGAGAAGAGAAGAGAAGAAGTGGGCGTCCAAGGTTGCACACACACACACACACACTCACACACTTAGGGCTTTTTAGGTTTTTGGTGAGATTGACTTTGGGTCAACCTAACCACACAAACAAACAAAATGCTTTGACCAAGTCAATGGTCAAACTTGACTTGGTCAAGTCTCCCCATGACTTTCCACTTGGTCAAAACCCGGATACGATTCAGAACTGCAAAATTCTGAAACGTTACCGGAATTCGATGAAATTTTCGTGAGTGGCTTGAAATGGCACCAGGACACGTAATGTGCAGTTAGATTTTCAATTGGAGTTCTCAAGCTCAGGATGATAGCTAAAAGTTCAAAATTTTAGCGGTTCCGATCGAAAAAGAAAAAGTTGAAAAACTGCCAGAAATGTCCCAATGGTGACCAGAAGGCTAAAAGTGACACATATATAACACGGGCAGGGGCGCGGCAGTGCGCCAGGGGTGCTGTGGTGCGTGCGTGCATGCGCATTCGTGCGTGCACGTGCGGGGGGCCATGCGTGTGGCTGCCCAAGGGTTCGGGTAGGTGTCGGGGCACTCGGACTCGCGTGCGTACGTGCGTGCTCGCATGCGTGCGAGTCCGTATGCATGCTTGTCCGAGTATTGGGTATTTCTAATGATTTCTATGTGTAAATTGTGTTGTTACTCACCGAATTGGATGCCCCTACCTTGCAGATCTTGTCGGATGGGATGCGCGAGGTCCCGGGTTGTAAGGTGAGTGGTTCGATTCCAATCTCCCCCCCCCCCTCTCTAGGGATGCGCTCGACCCGCATAGACGCGCGTCGCGCATCGATGGGGCCCCCTAGCTAAAATATGTAGAAACGATGTTAATGCATGTTATAATATGATGAAACCATGCCATATTAGACCTTGTATGCTAGGGATATGCACTCATATATCATGTATAGAGGCCCATACATGCCTAGACACCATGTCCCTTGATTGGAAAGCCCCTATCTACCCATGTTGCCCATTTAGTTTAATTTATTTAAATCAAATGTGAATGCATATTGTTATGAGCATGCCTTAGAGAATATTATAACCTCGTTGTTATAATATATGTCTTCCCGCATCTTAGTTATGTGCCCTGGAAGAATTCTTGAGAATTCATGACATTAGTAGTGTTAGAAATCGTTGTCGATGGATCCAAGAAGATCGTATACGTGCGAGTAGGCTGTCTTCTTCTTTTGGTTGGATCCGATGTAGGGACTCCCCAGCGTTGGAAATCTGACCTGACAGAGGGCTCGCATCTGTAGGTACCTCTGATGCGTCGGACAGTGATGATCGTGGGAGTATACCAGGTAGAGGCTACAGAGTGTGGGAGAGGCTACCAGGTGGACCAGGGGTGGAGAGCGGTCTAGTCTGTCCCAAAAGGCCCATGACACCCCTAAAGGGTGAGCGTGGGGTGGGTCGGCGATGTTACGACCCTCTAACTTGTGTAGTTACTCCTGTATAGGGACTATGACTACTTTAAGGTTAATATGAGTGTGTTGATTGTTGTTATGCCTGTGTTTTGATATCTCGATAAGTGAGTATCGAGAGTAGTTGTTTTCCATTGGGTTCGCTTTGCGAACATGGGATCGTTCTCCCCTTCGTTGGATCCGATGTGGGAACTTCTCTGGTTTAGCTGTCCTGACAGAGGGCTCCCATCCGTAGGTACCACCGATGCATTCGGAAGAGTACTGATCGTGGGAGTATACCAGGTAGAGGCTACTGGCGGACCAAGGGTGTAGAGCGGTGAGTTGAGGAGATCGGGTTGTAGATACTACCCGAGAGAGGGTTAACGAATGATGTTGTGGGCGTGGGAATGGTTCTCCCCTTCGTTGGATCCGAGTAGGGACTTCCCGGCGATTACATCTGTCCTGACAGAGGGCTCCCATCCGTAGGTACCACCGACACGTTCGGAAGAGTACTAATAGTGGGAGTATACCAGGTAGAGGCTACGCAGGAGAGGCTACCGGTGGACCAAGGGTGTAGAGCAGTCTAAGCCTCTTTCAAAAGTCCCAATAGTCTCCCTCCTGGAGTGAGGGTAAGGATGAGGTGAAGACACATCGCCGCGTGACCCGTTCGTTGTTCGATCGTTCCCATAGTTGTTGGGTCCGGTCTTGTATCGATGTTTAAAGGCATCGTTTGAGAAATTATCTAGATATAGATGATCCAGTAGTGTTGAGTAGACCAGTAAATCTGGGTCTCTTCGACCGACGGTATGGTCTCTCCCCAGACCAGTAAATCCGGGTCTCTTCGACCGACGGTATGGTCTCTCCCCCATACTAGTAAATCCGAGTCTCTTCGACCGACGGTATGGTCTCTCCCCATAAGTCCCAAAAGACTCCCTCCGGGACTGAGGGTGGGGGTAAGGTTGGTCACGCCGCCGCGTGACCCAGTTATCCATGGGTTTCCACCCATGTTTTTCCTTGAAAAAGGGAATTGATTATGTATTGAACTGTAGTATGGTGATTGGTTTCCAGCCACTCACTGAGCTTGTAGCTCACCCCTCGCATACTGTTTCTTTTCAGGGCAGTGTTGGGCGTGGAGCTGGAGCTTTCCTGTGGCGTGGTCTTATGGGCATGGAGCGTTCTGCCGGTGGGTGGCGAGTGCGAGGCTGTCAGCATTCCTAGAGTCATTTTATGCTTTGTAAATCGTGCATGTGGCACAGGTTGTATTTTCTTTGGTCTAGACTTGGCTCTCACAGGACAGTGATTGTGTATTCGAGTCTGTAATAATGTTTTTGATTTACAGACATTGTTTATATATTATGCTTCCGCTTTTCAGTCAATTATCATTATCTTGCTTTGCCGCCTTGTGTATTGTTGTTGGTGTCTTTATTGACCTCAGGTATTGATAGCTGATATTATATTAATTTTGCCACGTCTCGGGGACGCCTGGGGCGTGACCGTTTCCTTGGGGGTAGCGTGGAGAGGAGAAAAGGTGCTTTATGCCCAACTCCTCGCAGAACTCTCTCATGGTGGCATTATCGAATTGTGTTCCGTTGTTGGAGATTATGGTGTTCGGCACTCCGAACCGAGACACGATCTCCTTCCAAAGGAAACTTCGCACTTTGATATCGCGGATTCTAGCCAGGGCCACAGCCTCCACCCATTTGGTGAAATAGTCAGTGGCGACCAGGAGGAATCGCTTCTGAGAAGGCGCCAAGGGCATGGGTCCGACTATATCAAACCCCCATTGGGCGAACAGCCAAGGACTTAACAGTGTATTCAAATCCCCAGCTGGTCGGTGAATCACGGGACCGAATCGCTGACACTTGTCGCATTTCCTCACCAGGTCGAGTCAGTCTTTCGCAAGGGTTGGCCAGAAATACCCGATTGTCAATATGCCATCTTGCCAGGGACCTTGAGGCCGTATGGCTCCCGCATACTTCCAAATGCATTTCTTCCAACACTTCTTTAGCTTCCTCGGGATTAACACACCTGAGGAGAGGGCCTTGAAAGCTTTGCTTGTATAGTATGCCCTGATCAGAGTTCAAGAACCGAGCGGATCGGCTCTTGATTTTCCTGGCTTCTTCTTTGTCTGCTGGGAGGAAGTCGTCTTTCAGGTAAGATAGGATGGGGTCCATCCAAGTCGGCTCCCGGGTTGTCGACTCCACTGTCATAACCTGTTAGAGGTGGACAGGTTTGTCCAAGAACTCCCCCAAAAAAATAAGGCTCCCCCAAGAACTCGACCTGAATCTCCTGGGAAGGTCCCCTTCTAGCGCACTCGCCAGATTTGCTAGAGCATCAGCTTGAGTATTTTGCTCGTGATCGATTGCGTGGATTTCCCACTCACCGATTTGTTCGAGCAAAGTACGTGTGTAGCCTTGATAAGCCGCCATACGATCATCCTTTGTCTGATATTCTCTGGTGCTTTGATATACAATGAGCTGAAAATCGCTGTGGATCCCAGTTTGTGGATGGCGAGATCTACGGTGAATTCCAAGCCCGTGATGAGTGCCTCATATTCGGATTCGTTGTTAGAAGTTTTGAATCCCAGCTTGATCGCATGTTCAAACAGAAATCCATCTTCATTGCGCAAGATCAGCTCCCGACCCTTTTCGGTTGGACGCCCCATCAACATGGAGTGTCCAAGAAACTGGTCTGTAGTAAGAGATAGCACAGACCTACTGCTAGGCAGGTGTAAGGTCAGCGATGATGTCTGCGATGACCTGCCCCTTGATTACGTTTTTGGGCTGATAGTGGATATCAAAAGCTGAACGCTCCACCGCCCATTTGAGCAACCGTCCTGCAACATCCGCATTTCGCAATACAGCTTTGAGAGACGAGTTGGTGATGACATGGATTGTATGGGCATGAAAGTAATGACGCAGTTTTCAGGGGGAAACGAGCAAGGCAAACGCAAGCTTCTCGATGCTGGAATACCTGGTTTCCACCCGCTGAGCGCCTTACTCGCGTAGTAGATTGCCCTTTGCCCCCGGTCGATGTCCTTCAATAGCGCGGAGCTGACAGCATGCTCGGAGGTTGCAATGTAGAGGAGCAAAATATCTCCTAGGGAAGGACATACCAGAAGTGGCGGCGTGCTGAGGTACTTTTTGATTTCTTCAAATGCCTTCTGACACTCTGGCATCCATTCGAATCTCTGAGCCTTCCTCAACAACTAAAAGAATGGCTGGCATCAATCAGTGGCTCTAGAGATGAATCGATTGAGAGCGGCCAACCTCCTTGCTAGTTTCTGCACCTCCTTTTTGTTTCGTGGAGGCTCCATCTCAAATATCGCCTTGATTTTGTCAGGATTGGCTTCAATTCCTCGCTGCGTCATCTGGTACCCCAAAAACTTACCCGAGGTGACTCCGAAGGAGCATTTCGTCGCGTTTAGTTTGAGGCGGTACTTACGCAACACAGCGAAGACTTCTTCCAAGTAGGCCAAGTGGTCAACTCGGCGCTCGCTTTTGACCATCATATCGTTGATGTAGACTTCAACAGTCTTACCGATCTGACGTTGGAAGATTTTAGTCACCAACTGTTATGCCTGTGTCATTTGGAGCCTTATATTTTTCGATCGGAGTCGCTAAAATTTTGGTTTTTAGCTACCTGTGGGAGTTGGAGTACTCTGATTGAAAATCTAACTGTATATTATGGGTCTTGGTACCGTTTTGTACTACCCATAAAAATTTCATCGAATTCCGGTAACATTTTGAAAAATATAGAGTTCCTGGTTTGGTTGGTTGAATAGTGTTAGATATTTTGGTGAATATGGTGACCTTTGGTAACCTCACCCCCCCTTGCTTAAGGGTTAAGCAACCTTTGGTTATTTTTGAGTGTTAGAGGGTGAGAATAGGCTTAAGTTCACCCCCTTTTCTTTCCTTCTCATCACCCCCCCCAAAGTGAGAAAATCCCTCACTCTCTCACTCTCATCTCTCCCTCTCCCTCTCTCTCTCTCTCACTCTCATCTCTCCCTCTCCCTCTCCCTCTCTGTTTTCTTTTTGTGTGTGTGTGTGTGTTGTTAAAGAAGGAAAAGAAGAAGCAGAAGCACAAGAGAGAGTGTGAAAAGGGTGAGTGTGTGTGTTGTTATTGTTGTTGTTGTTGTTGTTTCTCTTCTCTCTATCTCCCTCTGATGCCCCCTTTACACCCCTGTTTTCAGCCAAGAAGGGCTTGAGGAGATGCTGATGAGGTGGTGGTAGTGGTGGTGGTGGTTGAGGTGGTCGTGGGTGTGTCGAGAACCCGCATCTCCCCATTTCCCTCCCCCTCTTTTGGTAAGGTAGATCTCTGTCTTGTAAAGATACATGTGAAACTAGTATTTAAAGGCATATTTTTTGGATTGTGTCATCATGTGATATGTTCCTTCATGTGTCTAGATAGTATATATGAAATTTGGGGTCATCATGATATCTATGTTGTAAGTTAGAACCTGTTTTGCATGGCCTGTCCAGATTCACGTGGGAATTGACCTGCTTCTGGAAATAATTTATATAGAGCTTGTAGACGCAAAGGTAGGTTATAATGTCTTCATGGATTATGATCCCAGCATGTTATAGAATGTGTATGATTTTTTTCATAATTTTTGGATGTGTATTTGGTGTTGTGGAGATCAAATAGTAGGGCTGGTTGCAGCAGGTTTAGCAGTTTGCTCTATTTGTGTCAAGGAGTTGTTATGCATGTTGTGGAAACTATCAAGAGTTAGGGTCTTCATGAAGTAGACTTATATGTGTGTCAGGAGGTTCCATATTTTAATTGAGCATCATTGGTTGTGTTTTGCAGCTTTAGTTGGCGGAACTCACGATAAATGGGTCGTTAGGTGAGTGGTTCGATCCAACCCTTCGGGAAGCGTTGGATGCACGTAATCGTGCGTCGCACATCCATCCGTTGGGCACCCTGACTATACTACTTATTTAGATAAGTAGTATGGTCATGTCTAACCCATAATATGCTACATATTTGCATGCTAGGTTAGTATAGCTCGTATATTGTGTAGAACCCCCCTATTCTACCATATACTTGCCTATGTATCATATTCATGTGTGAATTATTATGTTTGCATGCGCCCTTCATGTATGGGCATGTGTGATGTGTGTTTATATGAATGTATAGAATATGCATGCCTTAGATAGTCCTTGTTTACAGTACTACCTCCCTATGTTAGTGATATCTAGCATGATTAAACCCTTGGTTAATAACCGGGTGCATATTTAACATTCTCTGGTCATAAGAGTGGAGGACGTGGTATGGTTGTTGCGCCCATCTTGTTGGGGCAAAGCTTTGACTAGCTTCCAAAGAGGATGAGACTTTCCCTCTCTCTTGCCCTCCCTCTGTGCGGAAACTGAGTAAGTAGTTGTGGTTCCTACTTGATTCAGATACGCTTGGGATTATCGGCATGCACCGGTTGGTGCGCGAGATCGCGCTTAACCCTTCCCTTTTAAGTTGGTGATATCCAACGCATGCTTAAGTTATACCTTGTGTGCTTATATGATTAATGTGCCTCATATGCATGTGTAGTTAGGCCACGCCTTGTATGTGTGTTGCATGATTTATTGTCTATGATGTATATTCATGTTAGGGAGTACCCTTTAATTAATCATATGTTATCACGCATGTGAAAACTATTTAGGCCTATTTGAAATAGGCGTGGGTACGACACGTTGTCGGGTTTTACCTCATTAGTTAGAGCGCGAGGGATATATTCACCACCCTGCATCCGATAGATGCACTTGAATGGAATTCAGGAAAATTCAATGACATATCGGTTCTGTTAAGCCGGTAGTTATGGTATTAAGCTAGGCCTACCTAGGTTAGGCGAGTGTATGAACTGCCTGTTGGGCTATGCCTTAGGGCTTATCTCTGTGCGAGAGCAGAGGTGACTCCCTGCGTCTGAGCAACGCATCTCTATGGGAGTTCAAGCGTATTTCGATAGCATCGGTATGGGATTACCTAGGATAGTTGATTTTCCATAGGGTTCGCATTGCGAACGTGAAGTCTTCATCCCAATATCGTCGTGCACCAAGGCTACCCAGTGTCGAAGTTGTCCTGTGTAGTGCCACCACTTGTCTGTGCTATTGATGCGTACTGTTGTACCCATCTAGCGGATGTACCGATCATGGAAGGCCGATAGGTAGAGGCTACGCGAAAGAGGGCTACCGGACGATATTGTGACCGTGGAATCATTCTCCCCTTCATCGGATCTGCGTTGAAGCTGCCCGACGTTGAAGCTGTCCTGACAGAGGGCTCCCACTTGTAGGTACTACCGATGCGTTCGACAGATGTACTGATCATGGGAGTATACCAGGTAGAGGCTACTCGGGAGAGGGCTACCGGATGACGAAGGGTGTAGAGAAAAAGGATTCTCCCAACAGTCCCATGTCACCCTTAGGAGTGAGGGTAAGTTGAAGTCACGTCGTCACGTGACTCTTATACCCATCGAGTATACTCTGGGTACGCAGCTCCTAACGCTTGAGGTATAGAAGTATATCTCTACCTCGTAGCGGATTGACTCGTTGTATCTTGTTAACTAGTAACACCATGTGTTATGGTTAATAGTTGTTCCTCCCTGAGTGTCACGCCCCAGGGCGGCCGTCCCCGAGACGTGGCAATAATAAAATATCAGCTATCAATACCTGAGGTCAATAAAGACTCCAACAACAACACACAAGTGGCAAAGCAAGGATAATGATAACTGACTGAAAAGCGGAAGCATAATATATAAACAATGTCTGTAAACCAAAAACATTATTACAGACTCGAATACACAATCACTGTCCTGTGAGAGCCAAGTCTAGACCAAAGAAAATACAACCTGTGCCACATGCACGACTTACAATACATACAATGACTCTAGGACTGCTGACAGCCTCGCACTCGCCACCCGCCGGAAGAACGCTCCACGCCCATAAGACCACGCCACAGGAAAGCTCCAGCTCTACGCCCAACACTGCCCCTGAAAAGAAACAGTATGCGAGGGGTGAGCTACAAGCTCAGTGAGTGGCTGGAAACCAATCACCATACAATAGTTCAATACATAAACAATTCCCTTTCAAGGTAAACATGGGTGGAAACCCATGTTTAACAGGGTCACGCGGCGGCGCGACCAACCTCACCCTCACCCTCACCCCCGGAGGGAGACTCTTGGGACTTTTGGGGAGAGACCATACCGTTGGTCGAGGAGACCCGAGATTACTGGTCCACACAACATTACTAGATCACCAACCTCACCCTCACCCTCACTCCCGGAGGGAGACTCTTGGGACTTTTGGGGAGAGACCATACCGTTGGTCGAGGAGACTCGGGATTACTGGTCTACGCAACACTACTGGATCATCTACATCGAGATAACTGCCCAACGATGTCTTTGAACATCGATACGAGACCGGACCCAACAACTATGGGAACGGACGAACAACGAATGGGTCACGAGGCGACGTGTCTTCACCTCATCCTCACCCACTCCCGGAGGGAGACTCTTGGGACTTTTGGAAGAGACTTAGACTGCTCTACACCCTTGGTCCACCGGTAGCCCTTTCCCCACGTAGCCTCTACCTGGTATACTCCCACGATCAGTACGCTTCCGAACGCATCAGTGGTACCTACGGATGGGAGCCCTCTGTCAGGACAGCTTTTCCAACGCCGGGGAGTTCCTACATCGGATCCAACGAAGGGGAGAACGATTCCACGCTCGCAATATCATTTGTTAGCCCTCTCCCAGGTAGCCTCTACCTGGTACACTCCCACGATCAGTACGCTCCTGAACGCATCGGTGGTACCTACGGATGGGAGCCCTCTATCAGGACAGCTACAACCCGGGCCTCTTCAACTAGACGACATTGGGAGTAAACATTCCATGTTCGCAAAGCGAACCCAATGGAAAAACACTACACTCGATAATCACATATCGATGATAGCGAACACTATTGTACTCCCACACGGTTGCGTCGCTCGGACACAGGGGGGTGTCACGCCCCAACTACCGGCTTAACAATCCGATAAGATAATGAATTCTCCTGAATTCCAAACGAGTGCATCGCTCGAATGCACGGGGCGATTACATCGCTAGCGCTCTAACTAATAAGGTACAACCCGACAGCGGGTCATACCCACGCCTATTCCAGCTAGGCCTATCAGTTTTTAACATGCGCATATAAATATATCCAGGAGAATTTTATATCTAGCTATGTGCATGAACCATATGCACAATCATCTAATAATTGTAGGGACACTCCCTAACATGGATTTACATCATAATAAATCATACAACATGCATACATGGTCATTAATCACATAAACATAGAAAATATACTCTAACATGCGTTGGATATCGCCAACTTAAAAGAAAGGGTCAAGCGCGATCTCGCGCACTAACAGGTGCATGCCAATATTCCAAACGAACCTGAGTCGAGTAGGAAATCGCATCTACTTACTCAGTTCGTTCAGAGGGAGAGGGCGGGAGAGATCATCATCTCATAAAGCTGGTCATAGCTTTGCCCCATTAGCATGGGCGCAACAGCTACACCACGCCCTCGAGTCTTATCGCAAGGGAATATTAGGCAGGTGCCCGTTATTAACCCAGACTTAATCATGTTCGATATTCCAATTAATATGGTGGGAGTAGTATTACAATACTACCTAAGGCATGCCATATTCTATACATACATACACATTTCAAAAATACATGCCCATACTTGCAACACAATCATTCATACATGAATAAAATACATGTATATAAAGCCTAGTGTTATGCCTGTGTCATTTGGAGCCTTATTTTTTTATCGGAGTCGCTAAAATTTTGGGTTTTAGCCACTTATAGGAGTTGGAAAGCTCTGATTGAAAATTTGGCTACATAATTGTCTCCTAGAAGTTATGCATTTCCGATTTGGTTTTTGGATTTAATTTTGTTAAAATCCAAGATGAAGAGGTTTAAATATGATTTAATCATGAGATGCTCAGTTTTGAGTTAGCTTTCATACAAAAGTGGAATTGGATCAACTGGATTCATGTAGTAAAAGTTATGGGTATTTTTCCAAGTATACCTCAGGGATGAAAAATTCTGGCAGCAGCCCTGTTCAATGTTTAGCCCTCATTTCGGAATAGCTGGAGGGATTATTTGATCTTGGCATAAACATGAAAGGTGTAGATAATCTTCTTGGATTTCCAGGGGACTTTGAATTGTGCAATTCGGAGCTATATTGAGGAAGTTATGACTGTTCGAGTGAAGCCTGTCCAGAAATTTCTGGTCAGGGGCGATTTTGTCATTGAATCCCTCTTTTGGCTATTTAATAGCCCGATTGTCACTCTCGCCTAACACTCCCGACCAGCCCTCCGTCTATGAAAAATGAAGAAGATAAAGTGGAGGTGGTGTTGAAGTCCCCTCTTCGGATGTCTTGGTATGTTTGTTGTTTGAAGGGAGGTTCAGGGCGTCGATGGTGATAAAGGTGGAGCGGTGGTGTGTGGGCGTGCCGGAGCCGCATATGGACCTCCCGCTCCCCGTGTTGGGTTCAGCCACGTCTTTTGCAGCTGATGGGGAGGAGTGGAAGCTCCCTAGCCTTGTGTTGTTGTTGTGCATGCATGGAATTGAAGAGGATGAGGGAGAGAAGCCCATGTTCATGTGTTATGTGTTGTGTATATGTGTACGCCACCCGTTTGTGAGTATGTGTGAGTGAACCTTGTATGCATTTTCTCCTCTTCTTTCAAATGAGGTTCCTCATGCATCACTTGAACTTGTGTTCATAGGCAAAAAGGGGCGTAGGGTTGGCACATCGGGTGCTCGAGTGCATGCTTAGCATTCCCGCATGTGTGCGGAGCGCGTGGGAAGCGTGCACGGAGTGCTCGAGGGCGTGCTTGGCGTTGTCCGATGCATGCGGGGTGCGTGGGCAGCGTGCACGAGGTGCTCGAGGACGTGCTTGGCGTTGTCCGATGCATGCGGAGTGCGTGGGCAGCGTGCACGAGGTGCTCGAGGGCGTGCTTGGCGTTGTCCGATGCATGCGGAGTGCGTGGGCAGCGTGCACGGAGTGCTCGAGGGCGTGCTGGGCATTCACCGATGCGTGCGGAGTGCGTGGGCCGCGTGCACGCAGTGCTCGGGGGCGTGCTTGCAGTATTCGGACCCGTTCGAGGTGTGTTTCGGGGTATCGAGCACCTTGTTATAGCCCAACCCAAACCATTGGTCAATTTCGGGATTGGATGATTCTTGGCGGATTGGTATCATGCTTTGGATTCAATTGTTTTCGCCCTCTTGCGTTTCGTGAGCCGTGCGCTCGTTAGGTGAGTGGTTTGATCCAATCCCCCCCTCTTGGGATGCGCTCGACGCACGTAGACGCGCTGTAGCGAACAAAAATGTCCCTTACAAATTTTAAAGATGATGATATGCTCGGAGAGCAAATCAATACATAAAAAGGGTGACGTGGGTACAACTCGATCTTTTAATCCTCTGATCCTCGATCTCCTTTGAAGAGTGTCTCGAGAATTACAACTTCAGAGATTTTTACAAGTTTGTGAAAATTTAAAAGGAAGATGAAGAGTCTTGCGGTGCGTGATCCTTCGGGCCTTTTGAGTTTGAGCCTTGTTGTTTAGGATCAGCGGTGCTTTGTTCTTCACCCTTCTTGGATTTTTTGAACTTGTGATTTGATTTGAAGCCGCTTTTTCTTGATCTTCCCTTCTCTGGACTTTCTCCTTCGTGAACAAAGTGAAGATATTCTTCAAGAAGAAGGTGGAATCGAGGGAGAGTTAGTATTTCTCTCCCTTGGATTTTCTCCACACTTTTCTTTAAGAAGAAGGTGGAATCGAGGGAGAGTTAGTATTTCTCTCTTTCGGATTTTCTCCACACTTTTCTTTTTCTTCTTCTTTGGCTTTCTTGACTTCTTCTTCTTTTGGTGGATTCTTCAAGAAGAAGGTGGAATCGAGGGAGAGTTTGTATATCTCTCCCTTGGATTTTTCCCCACCCTTCTTCTTCTTCTTCTTCTTCTTCTTGCTTTTGCTTTCTTCCTTCTCTCCCTTAGGCCTTTTTTTTCCTTGCCTTTCTTCCTCCCTTCCCTTTCTTTTTTTTTTCTCTCCCCCCCTCCCTCCTATTTATAGAGGAAGGGAGGGGTGGTTATAAAAGGTAATGGGTAGTTTTAGGGGGTGTGGGTAGTTAGGAAAAAAAAATTTGTTGACTTTTTCTTTATTTATTTATTGATTTGATTTTAATTAATTTTGACTAATTCTTTTTTTTTTTTTAATTTGGCCCTGCCTTGGCAGGGCCGAACTGGTCCCTGCCTAGGCAGGGCCGTTCCTGCCAAGGCAGGGCCAAATTTGGGCCCTGCCCTGGCAGGGCTTAGTGGGCCGGCCCAACAGGCCCGTTTTGGCCAAGCCCTTTTTTTTTTTTTTTTTTTTTTTTTTGTGTGTCTACACGCGCGTCGCGCATCGATGGGGCCCCCTAGCTATACTACTTGTGTAGATAAGTTGTATGGCCATGCATAAGTTGTAATATGTATATATCTTGCATGCTAGGCTTATATACATGTATTATATTCATGTATGAATGATTGTGTTGCATGAGCCCCTCTAGTATGGGCATGTATTTTTGATAATGTGTATGGATGTATAGAATATGGCATGCCTTAGGTAGTATTGTAATACTATTCCCACCATATTAATTGGAATATTGAACATGATTAAGTCTGGGTTAATAACGGGCACCTGCCTAATATTCCCTTGCGATAAGACTCGAGGGCGTGGTGTAGTTGTTGCGCCCATGCTAATGGGGCAAAGCTATGACCAGCTTCATGAGATGATGATCTCCCCCGCCCTCTCCCTCTGAACGAACTGAGTAAGTAGATGCGATTTCCTACTCGACTCAGGTTTGTTTGGAATATTGGCATGCACCTGTTAGTGCGCGAGATCGCGCTTGCCCCTTTCTTTTAAGTTGGCGATATCCAACGGATGTTAGAGTATATTTTGTACGTTTATGTGATTAATGACCATGTATGCATGTTGTATGAATTATTATGATGTAATCCATGTTAGGGAGTGTCCCTATAATTATTAGATGATTGTGCATATGGTTCATGCACATAACTAAGATTAAATTCTCCTATAAAATATATGTGCATGTTAAAACTAATCAGGCTATCTGAAATAGGCGTGGGTATGACCCGCTGTCGGGTTGTACCTTATTAGTTAGAGCGCTAGCGATGTAATCGCCCCGTGCATCCGAGCGATGCACTCGTTTGGAATTCAGGAGAATTCATTATCTTATCGGATTGTTAAGCCGGTAGTTGGGGAGTGTCACCCCCCCTGTGTCCGAGCGACGCAACCGTGTGGGAGTACAGTAGGAACTCCCCGGCATTGGGAAAGCTGTCCTGACAGAGGGCTCTCATCCGTAGGTACCACCGATGCGTTCGGAAGGTACTGATCGTGGGAGTATACCAGGTAGAGGCTACGCGGGGGAAAGGGCTACCGGTGGACCAAGGGTGTAGAGCAGTCTAAGTCTCTTCCAAAAGTCCCAAGAGTCTCCCTTCAGGAGTGAGGGTGAGGATGAGGTGAAGACACGTCGCCTCGTGACCCATTCGTTGTTCATCTGTTCCCATAGTTGTTGGGTCCGGTCTCGTATCGATGTTCAAAGACATCGTTGGGCAGTTATCTCAATGTAGATGATCCAGTAGTGTTGCGTAGACCAGTAATCCTGGGTCTCCTCGACCAACGGTATGGTCTCTCCCCAAAAGTCCCAAGAGTCTCCCTTCGGGAGTGAGGGTGAGGGTGAGGTTGGTCGCGCCGCCGCGTGACCCAGTTATCCATGGGTTTCCTGTTGTGCCTGTGTCACTTGGAGCGCTCTGTTTGAAAATTTGGGCTACATAATGTTTTTTCTTTGAAGTTATGTATTTCTAATTTGGTATTTGGGTTTGATTTTGTTAAAATCCAAGATGAAGAGGTTTAAATATGATTTTACTATGAGATGTCCAGTTTTGAGTTAGCTTTCGTACATAAGTGGAATTAGATCAACTGGATTCCTGTAGTAAAAGTTATGGGTATTTTTCCAAGTATACCCCGAGGATGAAAATTCTGGCAGCAGCCCTGCTTGATGTTTAGCTCTAATTTCGGAATAGCTGGATAGATTATTTGATCTTGTCATAAACATGAAAGTTGTAGATAAGCTTCTTATCTTTCCATCAGTCTTGGAATCAAGCAATTCGGAGCTGTATCGGGGAAGTTATGGCTGTTCCAGTGAAGCTTGCACAGAATTTCTAGTCGAAGGGCGACTAGGTCATTCCCCCTTTAGATATTTTGATAAATATCTCATCTCTCTCTCTTCCCCTCTCACTCACATCGTCGACCTGCATTTCTGGTCCCTCTCCCTCCCACACAAAGCCCCCCATGTGTTTGTGTTTTTGCCTAAGAGAGATGGTGAAGGAGGTGGTGCTTGTGCATGAGGGTTTGTTCAAGTGTTGTGTGTTGTGTTTGTTCCCCTCTCTCTCAAGCTCCCTTTGCATGTCCCCCCCCCCCCTGTTTTTCTGCCATGGAGGGCTGAGGAGGCCGAGGAGAGGTGGTGGTGGTCCCGGTGGCGGCGTTTCGGTGCGCGAAGGGCCCCCGAACCTCCCCCTTTCGTTCCCCTTCCAAGGTGAGCTCCTCCCCTTCTTTTCTTGGTTTTCTTGGCTTAAGGGGTTGGTTGGGAGGTCATGCATGCTTGGTAGTTGGGTTAGGGTGTGTGTGAGGGGTTGGGAAGGGTGAAAAAGGGGTTAGGATGGCTTGGGTGCGCGCTGGGCGCGGTCTGCGCGCGTGCGTGCGCAGGCGGGTGCTGGATGGCGCAGTCGGGCGCGTAGTCACGTGCGGGTGCGCGCGGGTGCAGGTGCGAGCGGGGGTGCGCGCAGGAGTGCGCGCGCGCGGGTAGGGCGCCTGGGCATGCGCCTAGGCGCGGAGCTGGGGACCAGTGCGCACGCGCGTGCTGGGGTGTGCGCGGGGTGCTGCGCGGGGGCGCGCTGGGCTGGACGCGCAGTGCGTGCGGGCGCGCGCGAGAGTGCGCGTGCGTGCGGCAGCGTGTCTGGGTGAGCGGGCAGGTGCGCGGCAGTGCGCCAATAGTGCTGGGGTGCGTGCGTGCGTGCGCATTCGTGCGTGCGCGTGGGGGGGCCATGCGTGTGGCTTCCCGGTGGTTCGGGTAGGTGTCGGGGAACTCGGACTCGAGTGCGTACGCGCGTGCTCGCATGCGTGCTAGCCCGTATGCATGCTTATCCGAGTTTTGGGTATTTCTAGGCATTTCTATGTATAAATTGTGTTGTTTCTCACCAGTTGGATGCCCCTACCTTGCAGATCTCGTCGGATGGGATGCGCGAGGTCCCGGGTCGTAAGGTGAGTGGTTTGATTCCAATCCCCCCCCCCTTCTCTAGGGATGCGCTCGACCCGCGTAGACGCGCGTCGCGCATCGATGGGGTCCCCTAGCTATTATATGTAGAAGCTATGCATGCACCCTTATATGATCAATATGATGCTATGCATGCCACTCTAGACTTGCATGTTAGGAATATGCACCCATACATCATGTATAGAGGCCTGTACATGCCTGGACACCATGCCCTGTACTTAAAGGCCTTGATCTATGTATGCATGATCATTATGTAGTATCCATGCCACCCTAGACCCTGTATGTTAGGGATACTTGCCCTAACATACATGCCACCCTAGACCCTATATGTGTAAAGGCCAATGCATCCTGTCACTATGTTTTCATGCTAGGAAAGCCTCGACCTATGCATGTTCCCATTTAGTTTAATTTGTTTAAATCAAGATGGGATTGTGGGATTATATTGTTATTAGCGATGTGATTATATGATTATTAGCATGCCTTAGAAAATGTTATGAGAGGCCTTGCGAGGTCAACATTGAGACCCGGGCTAGGGTACTCCGTGTTCCTTGTTTGGTTGTCGGGATATCCTATATCGGGACCTCAGGGTGCCCTCCCAAGGTTTCTTTTCCCGAGAATATTATAATATATGCTTCCCCGCATCTTAGTTATGCGCCCTGGAGGAATTCTGAAGAATTCATGTCATTTGTAGAGTTGAGATCAGTGTCGACGGATCCAAGTGGATCGTATCCGTGTGGGTAGGCTGTTTCTGTTCCCTTCGTTGGATCCGTATAGAGACTGCCCCAGCGTTAGACAGGCCTTCCTGACAGAGGGCTCCCATCAATAGGCACCTCCTGATTTGGGTTCGGACTGTGCTGAATTGTGGGAGCGGACCAGGCGGCCTACGGAGTGGAGGAGAGACTATTGGTGGACCAAGGGTGATTAACAGCCTAGTCAGTCCCAAAAGCCCATGTTACCCTGTGAGGGTGAGGGTGAGGGTGTGGTGGGTCGGCGATATAGCGACCCATTGGATTGTGTAGTCATTGCCACTTAGAGGCTATGATTGATTTGAGGTTGATATGATTTGTGATGTATAGTTGGTGCCATTCACTGAGTGTGTGGCCAGGTAGAGGCTGCCCGGAAGAGGGTTAACGAATGATGTCGCGAGCGTGGAATCGTTCTCCCCTTCGTTGGATCCGATGTAGGAACTCCCCGACTTTACAGGCCAGGGAGAGGCTACCGGTGGACCAGGGGTGTAGAGCAGTCTAAGTCTCTCCCAAAGTCCCAAGATGTCTCCTTCCAGGAGTGAGGGTGTGGATGAGGCGAAGACGCGTCCATCGTGACCCATTCGTTGTTCGACCGTTCCCATAGATGTTGGGTCCGGTCTTGTGATGGATGTTGAAGGACATCGATGGGCAATTATCTAGATGTAGATGATCCAGTAGTGTTGAGTAGACCAGTAAGTCCGGGTCTCTTCGACCGACGGCATGGGCTCTTGACCAGTAAATCCGGGTCTCTTCGACCGACGGTATGGTCTCTCCCCATAAGTCCCAAAAGACTCCTTTCGGGAGTGAGGGTGGGGGTGAGGTTGGTCGCGCCGCCGCATGACCCAGTGATCATTGGGTTTCTACCCATGTTTTTCCTTGAAAAAGGGAGCTGATTTATGTATTGACCTGTAGATGGTGATTGGTTTCCAGCCACTCACTGAGCTTGTAGCTCACCCCTCGCATACTGTTTCTTTTCAGGGGCAGTGTTGGGCGTGGAGCTGGAGCTTTCCTGTGGCGTGGTCTTATGGGCGTGGAGCGTTCTTCCGGCGGGTGGCGAGTGCGAGGCTGTCAGCATTCCTAGAGTCTTTTATGCTTTGTAAATCGTGCATGTGGCACAGGTTGTATTTTCTTTGGTCTAGACTTGGCTTCCACAGGACATTGATTGTGTATTCGGGTCTGTAATAATGTTTTTGATTTACGGACATTGTTATATATTATGCTTCCGCTTTTCAGTCAGTTATCATTACCTTGCTCTGCTGCCTTGTGTATTGTTGTTGGTTTCCTTATTGACCTCGTGTATTGATAACTGATATTACATTTTATGATTGCCACGTCTCGGGGACGCCTGGGGCGTGACATTTACACCCATGTTTACCTTGAAAGGGAATTGTTTATGTATTGAACTATTGTATGGTGATTGGTTTCCAGCCACTCACTGAGCTTGTAGCTCACCCCTCGCATACTGTTTCTTTTCAGGGGCAGTGTTGGGCGTGGAGCTGGAGCTTTCCTGTGGCGTGGTCTTATGGGCGTGGAGCGTTCTTCCAACGGGTGGCGAGTGCGAGGCTGTCAGCAGTCCTAGAGTCATTGTATGTATTGTAAATCGTGCATGTGGCACATGTTGTATTTTTCTTTGGTCTAGACTTGGCTCTCACAGGACAGTGATTGTGTATTCGAGTCTGTAATAATGTTTTTGGTTTACAGACATTGTTTATATATTATGCTTCCGCTTTTCAGTCAGTTATCATTATCCTTGCTTTGCCACCTTGTGTGTTGTTGTTGGAGTCTTTATTGACCTCAGGTATTGATAGCTGATATTTTATTATTGCCACGTCTCGGGGACGGCCGCCCTGGGGCGTGACACTACTTATCTACACAAGTAGTATAGCTAGGGGGCCCCATCGATGCGCGACGCGCGACTACGCGCGTCGAGCGCATCCTGAGAGGGGGGGGGGGATTGGATCGAACCACTCACCGATACCCGGATCGCCGCGCGTCCGGTCTACGAGATCTGCAAAACACAACCAATGATCCATAATTAAATTATGGAACCTCCTATCACACATATAAGCTTACTTCATGAAAACCCTAACCCCTGATACTTCCATATTATCACCCAAGACACATGCAACCAACTCCTTGACACTCAACCAAGCAAAACTGCTAAACCTGCTGCAACCAGCCCTACTAATTGGTCTTCACAGCACCCAATACACTTCCAAAAATTATGAAATAAATCATGCACATTCTATGATATGATGGGCTCATAATTCATGAAGACTTGCCTCTACAAGCCCGAAACAAATCATTTCCCGAAGCAGGTCAATTCCTGCGTGAATCTGGACAGGTCATGCAAAACTGGTTCTAACTTACACCACAGATATCATAATGACCCCAAATTTCATATATAACATCTAGACACATAGCTGATCAAATCATAAGAAGACATAATCCTACAAATATGCCTCTAAATACTAGATTCACTGAGATCTTTAAAAGACAGTGTGCTGCCTTACCAAAACAGGGGAAGGGAAATGGGGAGATGCGGGGTTCTCGACACACCCACGACCACCTCTACCACCACCACCACTACCACCACCTCATCAGCCACTCCACCAGCCTTCCTTGGCTGAAAACAGGGGGGGGGAGGCATGAGAAGGAGCTAATGAGAAGAGAAACAACAACAACAACTACAACACCCAAAGCTTGCACACACATACCTTTCTCTTTTCCTTTTAATGTTTCTTCTTCTCCTTCTTGTTCTTCTTTTATTTAACCCAAAAAAACAAAGAAAACCAGGGAGTGAAGGAGAGAGTGAGAGGGAGAGGGAAATGAAGGGGACGCCCACCTCAAGCACACTCACACACTCACACACTTAGCATTTATTTGAGAAAAAGGGGGTGGGTGGGGATTGACTTTGAGTCAACCCAACCAAACTAGAAAACAAAACCCATTGACCTAGTCAATGGTATTCTTTGACTTGGTCCAAGTCCACTTGACTTGGTCAAAGTCACCCTTTGACACTTCAAATAGGTCAAAACCCGGATACGATTCAGAACTGCAAAATTTTCTAAAACGTAACCAGAACTCGATGAAATTTCTGTGGGCAATACCAAATGGTACCAGGACCCATAATATGCAGTCAGATTTCCAATCAGAGTACTCTAACTCCCGCAGGTGGCTAAAAGCCAAAATTTTAGCGGCTCCGATCGAAAAATTAAAAAGGCCCTGAATGACCCAGAAGTGACCAAGGCTTAAGCGAAATGGCTCCAAATGACACAGGCATAACACCGAGTGTCCCAAAAGCCTCCCTTCGGGGAGTGAGGGCGAGGTTTGGGTCGCGTCGTCGCGTGACCTTGTTATCTTTTGGGTTTCTACTCATGTTTTCCTTGAAAGGAAATTGCCTTAGTATTGAATTGTTGTGATGGTGTTTGGTTTTTAGCCACTCACTGAGTTTGTAGCTCACCCCTCGCGTACTTTTTCTCTTCAGGGGCAATGTTGGGTGTAGAGCTGGAGCTTCCCTATGGCATGGTTTTGTGTGCGTGGAGCGTTCCGTCTTGCGGTTGACGAGTGCGAGGCTGTCAACAGTCCTAGAGTCATGTATTTGTTAATCATGCGTGTTGCACATGATGTATTTTATTTGGATTAGACATGGCTCTTGAGAAGCATATTAATTATACATTAAAACCCCTTAATCTAAGTTTCTATATCCTTATTTTATGTATAATAATAACTAATATTAAGAATTCATGTGTTATTGCAGGTAATTGACTTAAATGATGATTATCAATACAAGATATGCTACAAATCAGTTAAAGATGTGAAGGAGAATCAAGAGTTTCTAGAAGATCCTTATGGAAAAAGATTTGGTTAAGATTGAATAAAAATCAATCCAATCAAATATATTCTTCAAAATCCCGTCCCACTGTTTTGATCATAACTTTTGCCTCAAGTATCTGATTTATTCTCATGATATGGCGTTGGAAAGATAATTTCAAGATCTACAAATCACTATTTCATGAAGATTTCGTAATTCCATCTTATTACGGGTCAAAAAGCCATCTGAAGATTCTGCAGAAAATCAATGACGGGAATTAAATCTAAACTTCATATGAGGAAGGTTGAGGCCAATCTTAACTACCAAATCTTAACCATCCATTATATTGCAAATAAATGGTTGAGATTCAAGAGCTGGAGACTATAAAAGGAGCACATGTGAATAGAAAAGGGGGAGGCACAAAGACAATTAAAGGAGAAGAAGGATTCAAGAGTTTTGCTTTGTTTTTGTTTTTCTTTTCATCTCATATATTTTGATTCTTGTATTCTATTAGATCTGAATTTTAATATTAATTTTGTGTTTTTATTTTCAAGAATTTTTTAATAATATGATGTCTTTTATTTTTCTTTTCTTTTATTTGATCATGTCTTCTAGTAGCTAAATCTTCAACTAGGGTTGAAGATGAAACCATGCAATGCTAGTTTAGGATTTTATATTTAGATTTGAATTCTCCATATTGTTTGCTTTATTGCGTATCAATCTCTCCTTCAATTCTCTTTTGAAACCTTTTGAATTTCTTATTACCTTCTTCAAAAATCTCTTGTATTTGATTTGATAAAATATGCTTTGATTGAGTTCTATGATATTTTATGCTCTTCTTAACATGTTGAATATTGAGTTGGTAGATTTTATAAAGGGAAGGGAGATAGATCATTCTATTGGGTTTTCATAAATCAAGGTTTTTAATAGAATCATCTTCAAGGATCTCTTGTTTAGGGTTTGATAGGGTATGCTTGGTTAACTATTTGATATCTTATTCTCTTCCTAATATGTGAATATTGAGATGATTGTTTTGATTTCAAATCTGATTTTATGAAATAATTAATATGATTTTAAATATTTATTTTCCGATTGGTATTTGATTAACGTCAATATTGATTGAGTTATATGGTGGAGTTTCATATTTGAATATAATCCCTAAATTGGTATTGCATGGTGGATTCTAAAACCCTAGTTATCTTTTCATATTAATATTCTCTTTTTAATATTAATAATAATAAAAAAAAACTTCATCAATCTTTCTTTCTAGTTCGATTAGTTAAATTGATTAATAATCTGATTTGAACAATTCTCTGTGGGTTCGACCCGTATTTGCTAGATCTATACTTCTGTAACGATCCGTGCACTTGCGGTAATTAATAACAACTTAAATATTCAATCAAGTTTTTGGCGCCGTTGCCGGGGAATTGTTTCAAATTAAATTTGATATTGATTTATCTTTCGGATTAGTTTCTTTCTCTTTGTTTTTGCTGATTTTTTTTTCTCTCTTTATGTTTTGTAGGATATCTAGAACCTACAAGAACACAACAAGGAATGGTGTAAGGCTTAGACCATTCTTTCTCTAAACGAGCATCCAAAAGTGTTCAAAGGCAACCCCATAAGGTGAACCATTTCATCACGGCTAAAAAAGTGGATTTAATTCTTCCCTCACTGTGTGTGAGTTGTGAGTATTTCATTCACCCACGAATCTTCTGCAAGTGGGTTATTTTTGGGGTTGATCGGGATTTTCGTGTGTGCATTTTTCAATTAGCATACATTAACTAATCCATCTAAGGGTTGTTCCATATAACATAAGGTGGGGATTTCATCACCCTTCCTTGGCCCACAAATCATCATCTTGAGCATTTGTCAAACCCATGAGCCTAATTAAATTAAAATGAATTAGACTTGGCCCTAGGTTTTTGAGCTCAATAAGACAAGAGACGCCAAGAGATACTCCAGTGAGCAATTAACCATTTAATGATGTCTAGGAAAGTGATTTCATAAGGTTTCTACCTTAAAGGACGTGGTTACTTAATTGAGGAACACGCGAAAGTGTGGAAGACCCCCCACTAATCCTTTACACTTTCCTGGTTGTTGGGTGGTTGATCATAAACTGGTAAACTTGAGGTTTATCTTGGAACAGTTAGGAGCTGTCCATTTAGGGAGGAACATCCTCAAGAACTAGATCTCTTAAAAATCATCTTCCCTCACTTAACAAGATAAATCCTAATTTGTTGATTGTTGAAATATGTCTATGATTTGGGGTATTTTGATTTATGAGCATTTGGTCTAGGGATTCTAAAAACCGATTGATTCGTATTGATACACTTGATTATCCCGTGATTTCATCTGAACCAACCATCACTATGGATAACACAGGAGCTGCTATTCCAAAGACCTTGAAGGATTACATGTATCCATCTAGAACTACGCAACCCTCATGCATTGTGTTACCAACAACCAATGCTAACAACTTTGAGATCAAGCCTGGGATGATTAATATGCTTCCAAAATTTGATGGATCTGAAGATCCATATCTTTTTATTAGGGAATTTGAGGAAGTTTGTTCCACACTAAAACTTCAACAGCTAACTGATGATTCCATCCGGTTGAGGTTAATCAACTTCTCCCTCAAAGATAATGCTAAAAAGTGGTTGTATGCCCTACCTGCAAATTCTATCAACACTTGGGATCATTTATCCCATTTCTGATAGTAAATGGGTATGTTATATATGTGTCACTTTTAGCCTTCAGGTCACCATTGGAGCATTCTGACAGTTTTTTAACTTTTTCTTTTTTTTGATCGGAACCGCTAAAATTTCAGACTTTTGGCTATCATCATGAGCTTGAGAACTCCGATTGAAAATCTAACTGCACATTATGTGTCCTGGTGCCATTTCAAGCCACTCACGAAAATTTCATCGAATTCCAGTAACGTTCAGAATTTCGCAGTTCTGAATCGTATCCGGGTTTTGACCAAGCGAAAAGTCATTGGGAGACTTGACCAAGTCAAAGAGGACTTTGACCAAGTCAAAGAGGACTTTGACCAAGTCAAGTTTGACCCTTGACTTGGTCAAAAGTTTTTGTTTGTTTGTGTGGATGAGTTGACCCAAGGTCAAAGCTCACAAATGACTAAAAACCCTAAGTGTGTGTGAGTGTGTGTGTGGGTGAGTTCACTTAGGCGTCCACCAATAGTCCTTCTTCCCCATCTCTCTCTATCTCTCTCACTCACAAACCCTCACATCCCCTCTCTTTAAATCCCCCATTTGAGCTAGTAGAAGAGCTTGAAATAGGAAGCCCTAGAAGAAGAAAAGAAAGGTAGGGTTCCGATCTACCTTTCCATGGTTTGTTTTTGGATTTCCCCTTTGTTGACCTCCTCTCATGGCTTCCTTTATCCTCTGTTTTCAGCCATTCTTGGGCTGAGAAGGGGCTGAGGTGTGGTGGTCTTGTTGGTGGCGTTTCGGTGCGCGAAGAGCACCCGATTTTCCCTCCCTTCCTTTCCTCTCTTGGGTGAGTCCTTCTCCTCCCTATTTTCTTGTTTAGATGCATGTTAGGGTGTGTTATGGAGTATGCATGGTATGCATGTGTGTTAGGGGTGTGGGAGGGCTGAGGAAGGTGGTGGGAAGGGCTCGGGCGCGCGTGCGGGGTCATCCGCGCGCGTGCGCGCGGGTCTGCGCGCGCAGGCAGGCACTGGCGCGCGTAGACAGGTGCGCTGGTGGGCCCGCTAGGTGCTGCGCAGGGGCGCAGTACGCGTGGGTAGTCGCAAGGCTGGACGCGCGGTGCGCGCGGGCGCGCGCGAGCGGCAACGTGTCTGGGCGCTCGGGCAGGGACGCAGCAGCGCGTTTGGGTGCGCGGGCTGGGGCGCGCCACTGCGCCCGGGGCGCGGGCGTGTGTGCGTGCGTGCGCACCCGTGCGTGCACGTGCGGGTGGCCGTGCGCATGGCTGCCCGTGGGTGCGGGAGGATTTCGGGGCACTCGGACTCGCGTGCGTGCGGGCCCGTATGCATGCTTGTCCGAGTGTTGGGTATTTCTAGCGTATTTCCTATGTATTTGTGTAATTACTGACCATTTTGATTACCCATGTCTTGCAGATCTTGACTGGCAGTCACGCGACGACCCGGGTGTTGGTGAGTGGGACAATCCAACTCAGTAGGGAGGCGTTCGATGCACGTAGGCGTGCATTGCCCTCCCCTGGGGCACCATAGTTGCATATTAGCTAGTATTAAATGTAAACTATGCTTTGCACAAATATTATGTTGTATCCATGCCACCTAGACTTGCATGCTAGGGATATGCACCCTTATATTGATTAATATGATGTATCCATGCCACCTTAGATTTGTATGCTAGGGATATGCACCCTTTTATCATGTTAGAGGCCTAGGCATGCCTAGACACCTTGCCCCGATCTGTGCATGTTCCCACCTAGTTTAATTTAATTAAATCAAATGTGAGCATGCCTTAGAGAATATTATAACCTCGTTGTTATAATATATGTCTCCCCGCATCTTAGTTATGCGCCCTGGAGGAATTCTTGAGAATTCATGACATTAGTAGAGTTACAATCGGTGTCGATGGATCCAAGAGGATCATATCCGCGTGACTAGGCTGTCTTCTCCTTATTGGTTGGGATCCGAGGTAGGAACTTCCCGGCGTTAGCTGGCCTGACAGAGGGCTCCCATCTTGTTATATATGTGTCACTTTTAACCTGCTGGTAACCGTTAGAGCGTTCTGGCAGTTTTTCATTTTTTTTTGGTTTTCGATCGGAACCGCTAATTTTTGGACTGTTAGCTATCGTCCTAAGTTAGAGGACTCCGATTGGAAATCTAACTACATATTTGGTGTCCTGGTGCCATTTTAGGCCTCTCACGAAAATTTCATCGAATTCCGGCAACGTTTCTGAAATTTCACAGTTCCGGGGCGTATCCGGGTTTTTAAGTCACTTACTATATATATATGAGATCTAAAAAGTGAGATGCATTATTCATCATCCCTACCAAAGTTTCCCTCTCCTCTCTCTCATTTTTCTCCCTTTTGAAGCCCTTAGACCCCTCAAACCCAAAAACCTAAAGCACAAGAAGTGTAGATCGGGTCTACACCCCGGTGCCTTCAAATCCCGATTTCGACCAACCTAGCCCCTTCATCCACCCTTTCTTCTCCTCTGATCGGAGCCATTTCGGAGGTGGGAGTTGACCTCGGTGGTGGAAGCCCTTGGAGAGGAGTTTCGGTACGCGAAGAGCTACCGGACATCCTTTCCTCCTCTCGGTAAGCCTTCTTTCCCTTTTTTTCATGTTTAGATGCTTGAGGGGGGGGGGGGGTTTTGGGGTTGGGTGGAGGTCGGCGGCTGTGGGTGGCCGTCGGAGGGCTGGGGTGGTGGTCGGAGGTCGGTGGGTGGTGGTAGAGGTGCTCGGGTATGGTGGGAGGTGGTCTCGGGCAGCAAGCAGCACCGGCAGCAGCACAGCAGCGCAGCAGGCTGGGCGCGCGTGGGTGTGCGCGCGGGCGTGCGCTCGGGGGGAGCTGGTGGCCAGCAGGGCGTGCGTGCTGGGCGTGCGTGCGCGGGCGTGCAGGGCGTGCGTGCTGGGCGTGCTGGGCGTGCGGGTGCTGGGCGCGCGGGTGTGCTGGGCGTGCGGGCGCTGGGCGTGCTGCGCGTGGGTGCACCCGGGAGGAGTTGTGCGAGCGGCTGGTGCGCGCGGAGCGAGGCGAGTGCGCGTGGGGCGCGGAGAGGCATCAGTGGTGCGCGCGGGGCGAGACGCTGCGCGCGGGGCGTGCGGGTTGCTCGCGGGCCAGCGCGGGGCGTGCGGGTTACGCGCGGGCTGCTGCGCTGGGGCGCAGTGGGCGCACGGTGCACCCGGGCGGCTCGGCTGCGGGTCCGGGCGTGCGGGCAGAAGCCGGCGGTGCGCCTGGGTGCGCGGGCTGAGGAGCGGCGGTGCACCCGATCGCGGGTGGTCGTGCGGGTGGTTGCCGGGGGTGCAGGAGTGAGCCGGGGTGCTCGGGCTAGCGTGCGTGCGGGTCGTATGCACGTTTGCCCGAGTGTTGGGTGTTTGTTTGTGGGTTTTGGGTATTTAATTGTGTATTTTGAGTTTTTTGTTGGTTTTAACTCACCGTAGAAATGTCTGTCTTGCAGATCTTGACGGACGGTCACGCGACGACCCGATCTCCGGTGAGTGGGACAATCCAACCCAGTAGAGAGGCGTTATACGCATTTGGGCATATACCGACCTCTCCTGGGGCACCATGGATCTATATTAACCTGTTGTAAAGTGTATTTCATGCGAGCATGATTTTAAATTGTAGAATGCATGCTACCCTAGACTTTGTATGTTAGGGACTTGCACCCTTAGGATATGTGTATGAGCCATGCATCATTTCCCCCTGTTCTCATGCTAGGAAGCCTTAGCCTATGCATGTGTCATACTAGTTTATTTATTTAATTAAATGCTAGTGTATGATAAATTGCATGCCTTAGATAATATTATAGGGAGGAGCCTTGCGAGGTCAACACTGAGACCCGGGTTAGGGTACTCCGTGTTCCTTGTTTGGTTGTCAGGGTGTCCTGTATCGGGAACTCATGCTGCCCTCCCAAGGTTTCTTGTCCCAATAATATTATAAGAAATGTTATACCAAATTATATGATTATTAGCATATTTAGTGAATATTATAGGGGAGGGGCCTTGCGAGGACAGCGGTGAGACCCGGGCTAGGGTACTCCGTGTTCCTTGTTGGTTGTCGGGGTGTCCTATATCGGGAACTCACGCTGCCCTCCCAAGTTTCTTTCCCCCAATGATATTCCACCCTTGCTAATTATTGTGTATGTTCCCCGCATATTGGTTATGCGCCTTGGAGGAATTCTGAGGAATTCAGGACATTAGAGTTGTAGAGATGCGTTGTCGGCAGATCCGAGTGGATCATATGCGTATGGATAGGCTGTTCTGTCCCCTTCGTTGGATCCGGTAGAGGCTGCCCCAGCGTTAGAAAGGCCGTCCCTTCCAAGGGTTCCCATCAGTAGGCGCCTCCCGATATTTGTGACGGACTGTGCTGAAGTTGTGGGTGATAGCCAAGCGGCCTACGGAGTGGAGGAGAGACTATCGGTGGACCAAGGGTGACCAACAGCCTAGTCAGTCCCAAAATCCTATGTCACCCGTGGTAGGGTGAGGGTGAGGGTGTAGTGGGTTGGCGATGAGCGACCCACTGGAGTGTGATTGGATGATTATCAGTCCCAAAATCCTATGTCACCCATTGAAGGGTGAGGGTGAGGGTGTAGTGGGTTGGCGATTGAGCGACCCACTAGTTTGAGTATTTGTGACCATTTAGTGGTTGTTAATAAGAGATTGTGGACTATTAAGATCTGGATAGTGGTCAATATTGTCTGTGATGCATGGGTTGTGCTGTTCACTGAGCGTGTGGCTCACCCCTCGCATATGTTTTTCCCCAGTTGCCACTGAGCCTGAGCTAGAGCCGGAGCAGCAGTTGGAGCTTTCCGAGGGATTCCTTCACTAGCGGAGCAGCGCTACGTTCCGCGAGTGCCAGAGGCTATCAGCATCCCTTCTTGGCTGTATGTATTTTATTTCCGTGCTTGGCACGCGTCTGTGTATATTCAGTTGTATTGGTGTATATTGGCTCTCACAGGACAGATGATTGAGTATCGAGTCTGTAGTATGTTTATTTACAGATTCAGTCTTTTGCTTCCGCATTTGGTGTATATATCATGTCAGCCTCTTTGTTGTCTGTGTGTCATTCTGGTTGTTTGTGTATGATATATTATTGACCTCCTGTGTAGATACTGATATTATATATACACTTGCCGCGTCCCGGGGACGGCCGCCCTGGGGCGTGACACATCTGTAGGTGCCTCCGATGCGTCGGACTGTGCTGATCGTTGGAGTATACCAGGTGGAGGCTACGAGGGTGGGAGAGGCTACCCGGTGGGGCCAAGGGTGGAAAGCGGTCTAGTCTGCCCCAAGAGGCCCATGTCACCCTCGGAAAGGGTGAGGGTGAGGGGGGGGTGGGTTGGCGATGAGACGACCCACTAGAATGTGTAGTTGCTCCCGTGTTAGGGGCTATGATTATTTGAGGTTAATATGAATTATGATGCATGGGTTGTGCTATTCACTGAGCGTGTGGCTCACCCCTAGCATATATTTTTTTCTCCAGTTATATCTGAGTCGGATCTGAAGGAGGAGCTCCCCGAGCCACATCTGTTATATATGTGTCACTTTTAACCTGCTGGTAACCGTTGGAGCATTCTGGCAGTTTTTCGTTTTTTTTCGGTTTTCGATCGGTACCGCTAATTTTTGGACTGTTAGCTATCGTCCTGAGTTAGAGGACTCCGATTGGAAATCTAACTGCATATTTGGTGTCCTGGTGCCATTTTAGACCTCTCACAAAAATTTCATCGAATTCCGGTAACGTTCCCGAAATTTCACAGTTCCGGGGCGTATCCGGGTTTTTAAGTCGCACACTATAAATAAGTGAAATCTAATTTCCGAGTTACTATTCATCATCCCTACCAAAGTGATTTTCTCTCTCCCCTCTCTCTTTTTCTCACTTTCAAGCCCCCTACACCCCTCAAAACTAAAAACCCAAAGCACGGGAAGTGTAGATCGGGTCCCGATCTACACACCGGTGTCTTCAAATCCCGTTTCCGGCGATCCTAGCCTCCCCGACCTCCCCTCTTTGTCCTCTGATTTGGCCCGTTTCGAAGGCCAAGGTAGATCGGGGCGTGAGAAGGCCGTTGGGAAGGGTTTCGGTGCGCGGAGAGCAACCGGACTTCGCTTCCTCCCCTTGGTAAGTCTCTTTCCTCTCTTTTTCATGCTTAGATGAATGTTAGGAGGTGGGATTTGGGGTTGGGAGGTGGTTGGCGGCGGTGGGTGGTCGTCGGAGGGCTGTGGAGGTGGTCGGAGGCCATTGGTGGCCGGAGGAGTGGTGGTGGAGGTGCTCGGGCAGGGTGGCTGGTGGCAGCAGCACTGGCAGCAGCACAGGCAGCAGCACAGGCAGCAGGCGCAGCAGCTGGCAGGGGCGCGCGCGCGCGTGCGCGCGGACGTGCGCGCGGGAGTGCGCGCGGGTGGAGCTGGGCGCTGGCAGGCGCAGTCGGGCGCGCAGTCGCGCGCGGGAGCGTGCGCGCGGGTGCGCGGGTTCGCGGAGCGGGCGCGCGGGTGCGCGCGGGTGCTGGCGCGAGCGGGGGTGTGCGCGGGAGTGCGCGCGGGCGCACGCGGGCGTGCGCGCGAGCGTGCACGCGCGCGGGCAGGGCGCCTGGGCACTGTGCCTGGGTGCTGGGCAGGGCGCCTGGGCATGCGCCTGTGCGTGCTGGGGACCAGTGCGGTGCTGGCTGGGGACCAGTGCGCGCGTGTGCTGGGGCGTGCGTGCAGTGCGCACGGGGGCGCGCTGGCTGGACGCGCGGTGGCGCGCGCGCGCGCGAGCTGCGCGTGCGTGCGGCAGGCGCGCGGGGCGCGCGCGCTGAGGCAGGCGGGTGCACCGGGCGGCGGGGCGGCCGTGCGGGTGGTTGCCGGGGGTGCTCGGGCTAGCGTACGTGCGGGTCGTATGCACGTTTGCCCGAGTGTTAGGAGTTTAGTTGTGGGTTTATGTAAGTTCTTGTGTATTTTGTAGTATTATTGGATTTTAACTCACCATATTGATATCTATCAGATCAGATCTAGCGGGCGCGCGACGCGACGACCCAGATACTGTGGGTGGGGACAATCCAACCCAGTAGAGAGGCGTTATACGCACTTGGCGTATACCCGACCTCTCCTGGGGCACCGTGGATGTATATTAACCTGCAATAATATGTAATCTTGTATTGTATGATTAAATAATAGAATGCATGCTACCCTAGACTTTGCATGTTAGGGCACCCTTAGGATAGGAGTATATGCCATGCCATGCACCATGTCTCCTGTTTCATGTTAGGAAACGACGTGTATGCGTGTCGTCCTACTAGTTTATTTATTCAATTAAATGCTAGTGTATGTTAAATCGCATGCCTTAGGTAATATTATCGGGAGGAGCCTTGCGAGGACAGCGGTGAGACCCGTGTTAGGTACTCCGTGTTCCTTGTTTGGTTGTCGGGATGTCCTGTATCGGGACCATGCTCTGCTCTCCCAAGGTTTCTAGTCAATATTATATATATGTAATGTTGTATGGTATAATTATTAGCATGCATAGTGAGTGATATTTATAGGGGAGGGGCCTTGCGAGGCGGTGGGTGGGGTGTTAGTTAGGGTACTCCGTGTTCCTTGTTTGGTTGGGGGGGTATCCTGTATCGGGAACTCCGCCCGCCCTCCCGAGTTTCTTTCCCCCAATGATATTCATTGCTTGCTTTTGATTGTACTTATTTCCCCGCATCTTGGATATGCGCCCGGGAGGAACTCTGAAGAGTTCATTCATTTTGAGTGAGAGGTATGTATGTCGGATCCGAGTGAGTGGATCATATGCGTATGGATAGGCTGTCTGTTTCCCTGCGTTGGATCCGGTAGAGGCTACCCCCAGCGTTAGAAAGGCCGTCCTCGGGAGGACCCACATCAGTAGGCGCCTCCCGATTTTTGTGACGACTGTGAAGTTGTGGGTGGTGACCAACCAAGCGGCGGACGGAGTGGAGAGAGAGACTATCGGTGGACCAAGGGTGACCAACAGCCTAGTCAGTCCCAAAATCCTATGTCACCCGTGGTGGGGTGAGGGTGAGGGTGGTGTGGTGGATGAGCGAGCGACCTACTGGATTTGTGAATAGATGATTATCAGTCCCAATAGCCTATGTCACCCATTGATGGGTGAGGGTGAGTGTGGTGTGGTTCGGCGACGAACGAACCACTGGATTATGTTGTTGTGTCTTCTTGGAGAATAAATAATGGAATTATGGTATATATAGTCTGTGATGCATGGGTTGTGCTGTTCACTGAGTGTGTGGCTCACCCCTCGCATATTTTTTTCCCCAGTGGTCACACTGAGCTAGAGCCGGAGCCAGCAGCAGTTGGAGCTTTCCGAGGGATTCCTTCAGTAGAGGAGCAGCGCTACGTCCGCGAGTGCCACAGGCTATATCCATTTCCCTCCTTGGCTGTATTTATATTATTTCCGTGCTTGGCACGTGTCTGTATATATATTCAGTTGTTTCCATGTATATTGGCTCTCACAGGACGTATGATTGTGTATCGAGTCTGTACATTTTTTGGGTTACAGACTCTTTTTTAGCTTCCGCTTTTTGTGTATATATTATGTCAGCCTTGTTTGATATCTGTGTTGTCATTTTTATCTGTGGTTTAGAGTATATGTGTTTGACCTCATGTGTAGGCCTCTGATATGATATATACACCTGCCGCGTCCCGGGGACGGCCGCCCTGGGGCGTGACAACATCAGCAGTAGCGGAGCAGCGTCACGTTCTGCGAGTGAGAGGCCATCAGCATCCCCTTTTGATTGTATGTATTGTATTCCGTGCTTGGGCACACGTTTGTATTATATTTGGATGTCGTTGTATATATTGGCTCTCACAGGACAGTTGATTATGTATCGGGTCTGTAATATTTCTTTGAATTACAGACTCAGTCGTTTGAGCTTCCGCTATTTGTATGTATTATGTCAGCCTCATTGTTGTCTGTGTTGTCATTTTTGATGTTGTTTAGAGTATGTTATTGATCTCCTGTATAGACTGCTGATATTAATATACTTGTCGCGTCTCGGGGACGGCCGCCCTGGGGCGTGACAAGGTAAGCCCGATTCATGTTGTTCCTAAGAAATCTGGCATTACAATGATAAAGAATGATGAAAATGAATTAATTCCCACTAGAGTACAGACTAAGTGGCGTGTATGCATTGATTACCGTAAATTAAATTCTGCCACTAGGAAGGATCATTTTCCACTCCCATTCATAGATCAGATGTTGAAAGGTTGGCCGGTCATGCTTTTTACTGCTTCCTTGATGGTTATTCTGGTTATAATCAATTCCCATAGCTCCAGAGATCAGGAAAGAAGACCACCTTCACCTGTTTTTTTGGGACATTCGCTTACCATCGCATGCCCTTTGGGTTATGCAATGCACCGACTTTTCAAGGTGTATGATTAGCATTTTCTCTGATATGATAGAGCGTTTCCTTGAGGTATTCATGGATGATTTCTCAGTATTCGGATCAACATTTTCTGATTTGTTTACACCACCTCTCTCTTGTACTAATCAGGTGTAAGGAGAAAAATTTGGTACTAATTGGGAGAAATGTAATTTTATGGTGAAAAGGGGAATTGTTTTGGGTCATGTGGTTTCAGATAAAGGTATTGAGGTAGACAAGGCCAAGATTGATTTAATTACTAATCTTCCTCCCCCAAGGACTGTTAAGGAAATTCGATCATTTTTGGGACATGCAGGCTTTTATAGGAGATTCATTAAGGATTTTAGTAAAAAGCTAGACCCTTAAGCAATTTATTGACTAAGGATATTCCCTTTGCGTTTGATGATGAATGTATGCAAGCCTTTGAAAGCTTAAAAAGGGAGTTAACCTCAGCCCCTATCATTAGATTGGACCCAACCCTTTGAACTCATGTGTGATGCTTCTGACTATGCTATATGTGTTGTTTTGGGTCAACGAATTAATAAACTCCCCCATGTGATATCCTATGCCAGTAGGACTTTGAATGATGTGCACAACTTCTCTATTCCACCACTGAGAAAGAATTCCTAGCTGTAGTCTTTGCCTTAGAGAAATTTCGATCATATTTGATAGGTTCTAAGGTCAATGTCTATTCTGATCATGCGGCTCTTAGGTACCTTCTATCCAAGAAAGATGCTAAGGCCCGTCTCCTCCGTTGGATTCTATTGCTACAAGAATTTGATTTAGAAATCCATGATAAGAAAGGCTCTGAAAATGTTGTAGCTGACCATCTCTCTCGGTTGACCCTAGACCCTATTGAAGACCTTCCTGTGACTGAAATTTTTCCTGATGAGCAGTTAATGGAAGTGTCTACATTACCTTGGTTTGCTGATATTGTGAACTACCTTGTTACTGGCGAAATGCCTTCTCATTGGTCCAAACAAGATAGATTTCAATTTTTATCCAAAGTCAAGCACTTTTATTGGGATGATCCTTACTTGTTCAAACACTGTCCTGATCAGATCATTAGGAGATGTATTCCAAATTCTGAGTGTCGAAATGTCCTGTCATTTTGTCATGACCAGGCATGTGGTGGCCATTTTAGTGCTAGAAAGACTACTGCTAAGATTTTGCAGTGTGGTTTTTATTGGCCCACCATTTTTAAGGATGCAGCTGAATATTGTGCAAGTTGTGAGAGATGCCAACAATTGGAAAATATTACAAAAAGAAACATGATGCCACTCAATCCTATTCTAATCATTGAAATTTTTGATGTTTGGGGCATTGATTTTATGGGACCCTTTCCTAATTCATATGGAAATCTATACATTCTTCTAGCAGTCGACTATGTCTCTAAGTGGGTGGAAGCAATACCATGTAAAACGAATGATAACAAGGTTGTTATAAGATTTATTAAAGAAAATATTTTCTCTCATTTTGGAATCCCTCATGCCATTATAAGTGATAGAGGAACTCATTTATGCAATCGTTCTTTTGAGAGTCTCATGAGGAGGTACTCTATCACTCATAAAGTTTCTACACCCTATCATCCCCAGACTAGTGGTCAAGTTGAGGTGTCCAATAGGCAAATTAAGCAAATTTTAGAGAAAACAGTAAATTCAACTCGAAAAGACTGGTCCTTGAAATTAAATGATGCATTGTGGGCATATAGAACTGCTTATAAGACCAATCTTGGTATGTCTCCCTATAGGATTGTCTTTGGAAAAGCCTGCCATTTGCCTGTTGAATTAGAACATCGTGCATTTTGGGCCATTAAGCAATTGAATTTTGAATTTCCCAAAGCTGGAGCCCAGAGGAAACTCCAACTTGCTGAATTAGAGGAGATCCGCAATGAGGCCTATGAGAATGAAAAGATATATAAGGAGAAAATGAAAGTGTTCCATGACAAGTCCATTCATCGGAAGTCATTTGACGTGGGCCAGAAAGTCCTCCTTTACAATTCGAGATTGCATATTTTTTCGGGCAAGCTAAGATCTCATTGGACTGGCCCATTTTTAGTGAGAACGGTCTATTCCCATGGTGCCATTGAGGTTGAGAATCCAAAGAATGGCAACGTTTTTAAAGTGAATGGTCAAAGACTTAAACCATTTTTGGAGTTACCATTGAAGAAAGTGGAGGTCATGCACCTCCATGATTCCATCTATCAAGATTAAGCTCTTTGATAATTGTTTTGTACAATATTTTTTAGGTTGCCTTTCCTCCCGAATCATCATTTCCTTGTTCATGCTGTAAATTAGGTTTGGGGGTGTTAGGGTAATTTTCCATTTTCAGTCTAGGTTTTGTGTTTGTTTGCATCAACTACCATCGAATCATTGGATGTAGTCTTTATTTTGAAATATGATGAACTAATGAAATTGATTTGATGTCATCATATAGCAGCAGTTCAATGGTGATCACTTGATATGGTAAAATTCTTCCTTTTTCATTCTCTTTTCTTGATATTTCATGTGTCCAATGGTATGAACATTGAGGACAATGTATGGATTATGTTTGGGGGGGTTTTTGACATTTGATTCATCATTCTCAGTATTGATAGATTATTATAAATAAAAAAAGCCTAAATCCCTATGATGGTAGCATGAGCTCTTATGTTAACTTCTATTTTAGTAGGTCTTAAATGCTTGATCTTCAAAAATTCACTACACATCTGGATGCATTTTTGAGTTAAGATGAATTTGTGGAGTTGACTTAATAATTGCCTAGAATGTTAAGAACTTCCTAAAACCTGTTGAACCTAAAAGTCTAGTTCATTGGTTTGCTTGATAAGGAGTTAGGGTTTACATCAATTGAAAAGCAACCATTAAATCACAAGTACAGTGGAAAAGGGTACTTATCATTAGGTCTTGAAAAAAAATATATCGATAGAGTACTTCTCAAAAAAAAAAAAAAAAAGAAGAAGGAAAAGAAAAATATCTATGGTGCTCTTAACAAAGAGCTTAGCAATCATTATGTGAAGTTTAAAGACCGATTCAATAGTGATAGAGTGAAAGCCTCCCTGTAAAAGATAGTAAGTAAGCTGGAATATCACATATAAAGCCCATGAGGTAATAAAGTGAAAATCTAAATCTCTTGCTGGCTTAGTAGACTATTTTGGTTTTTACTCAGTGTCTAAGGGAGAACCGACCATTCGACAGCAATTAGAAGGAAAATTCTTACTTAAGAGTCTGAACCTCTTGAGTGTTGTCCAGATTTTCACGAGCACACCATGTCATTACATTAAGGATTTTTCTAAACGGAATTTAATATCTTGAGCTCTATGATATTATCATGGGATTATGGCAGGAACAAAAAAAAAAAAAAAAAAAGGGTGTGAATCATGAATTTTGTGGGTAGATTCGCTGCAAACCCTCACGAGTCAAACTCGTCCACTAGGGGTGACCTAGGGGCTTGTTGCATACGCTAAATGCAACCGTGAGAGCCGGCAAAAGTGACCTTATCCTTATTTTTAATTTTGTTTAATCACTTTTATTGCTAGAGGACTAGCAAAAACTAGGTTTGGGGGTGTTTGATAAGCATATTAATTATACATTAAAACCCCTTAATCTAATTTTCTATATCCTTATTTTATGTATAATAATAACTAATATTAAGAATTCATGTGTTATTGCAGGTAATTGACTTAAATGATGATTATCAATACAAGATATGCTACAAATCAGTTAAAGATGTGAAGGAGAATCAAGAGTTTCTAGAAGATCCTTATGGAAAAAGATTTGGTTAAGATTGAATAAAAATCAATCCAATCAAATATATTCTTCAAAATCCCGTCCCACTGTTTTGATCATAACTTTTGCCTCAAGTATCCGATTAATTCTTCGAATATGGCATTGGAAAGATAATTTCAATGTTATATATGTGTCACTTTTTAGCCTTCTGGTAACCATTGGAGCATTCTAGCAGTTTTTGAGTTTTTTCGTTTTTCGATCGGAACCGCTAAAATTTTGGACTGTTAGCTATCGTCCTGTGTTTGAGGACTCCGATTGAAAATCTAACTGCATATTATGTGTCCTGGTGCCATTTTAAGCCACTCACGAAAATTTCATCGAATTCCGGTAATGTTTCAGAAATTTCGCAGTTCCGAGGCGTATCCGGGTTTTGACCGAGCGAGAAGTCATTGGGAGAGTTGACTCGGTCAAAGTGGGCCCATGACTTGGTCAACCCTTTTTGTTTTTATTTGTGGTTGGGTTGACCCAAGTCAAAACCCACTTAAGCTCACCTAACCCTCTCTTAAACCCTAATTAAACCTAGTTAACCCTAATCTAAGTGTGTTGACTTATTTAAGTGAGCAAGATTTCTCTCCCCCCACTATTCATCATCTTCCCCACTTGTTTTCTCTCTCCCCCTCTCTCTTTTTCCACCTTTTACCCTAGTTAGTGTTATACTTGTGTCACTTTTAGCCTGCTGGTAACCGTTAGAGCGTCCTGGCAGTTTTTAAAATTTTTAGAGTTTTCGATCGGAACCGCTAATTTTTGGACTGTTAGCTATCGTCCTGAGTTAGAGGACTCCGATTGGAAATCTAACTGCATATTTGGTGTCCTGGTGCCATTTTAGACCTCTCACGAAAATTTCATCGAATTCCGGCATCGTTTACAAAAATTTCACAGTTCCGGGGCGTATCCGGGTTTTTAAGTCGCGCACTATAAATAAGTGAGATCTAAAACCCGAGTTACTGTTCATCGTCTTCCCCTCGAGCTCTCTCTCTCCCCTCTCCGTTTTTCTCCGTTTGAGCCCCTAGAGCCCTCAAAGCTTAAAACCTAAAGCACGGGAAGTGTAGATCGGGTCCCGATCTACACACCGGTGTCTTCAAATCCCGATTCCGACGACTCTAGCCACTCCATTCCCCTCTCTTTGTCCTCTGATTCGGGCCATTTCGAGGGCCGTGGTAGATCGGGGCGTAAGAGAGCCTTTGGGAAAGGTTTCGGCGCGCGGAGAGCGTCCGGGCTTCGCTTCCTCCCCTTGGTAAGGCCTTTTTCCCCTCTTTCTTGCATAGATGTATGCTAGGAGGTGGATTTTGGGGTTGGGTGGAGGTCGGCGGCTGTGGGTGGCCGTCGGGGGGCTGTGGAGGTGGTCGGAGGTCGGTGGGTGGTGGTAGAGGTGCTCGGGATGGGTGGGAGGTGGTCTCGGGCAGTGGTGGTTGCTGTCTCGGGCAGGGCAGCAGCAGCAGGCGCGGCTGCAGGGCTGTTTGGCAGGCGCGCGCGTGCGTGCGCTCGGGCATGCGCGCGGGCGTGCGCGGGCATGCGCGCGGGCGTGCGCGCGGGCATGCAGTCGGGGGGAGATGGTGGCCAGCAGGCGCGAGTGCTGGGCGTGCTGTGCGCAGGCACGCTGGGCGCGCTGGGTGGGGCTGGCCGGGTAGTCAGGAGCAGGTGCACCAGTTTGCTGGGCGCGCGAGCGCGTGCGCGCGGGTGCGCGCGCGGGCGTGCGCTCGGGGGGTGCAGGGGGAGGCGTGCGGAGCTGGCAGGCTGCGGGCTGCGCGAGCAGGGCAGGCCGGCTGGGCAGGCCATGCTCGGGCAGCTGGCAGGGGGTGCTCGGGCACCAGGCGGACGGTACTCGGGTGGGTAGGCGAGCGGTGCTCGGGCCACTCGGCGACGCGCGCAGGCAGGCAGCGCGGGCAGCAGCGCGCAGGCTGGCAGGCGCGCTGAGCGCGTGCTGCCAGGCGCGCTGGGTGCGTGCTGCGCGGGCGTGCGCGTGGACGCTGGGTGACGGTCCCGGGTGCTGGGCGCTGAGCGCCGGGGTGCTGGGCTGCGGGTGCTGGGTTAGGGCCCGGGGCGCTGGGCGCCAGGCGGGCAGGGCGCGCGCGGGTGCTGCGCGTGGGGCGCGGGGCACTCGGGCGTGCGGCAGGCAGTCTTGGGCGCTGCGCGGGGGCGCAGTGCAGGCGGGGGTGCGCGCGGGCGGTGCGCGCGGGGCGCGGGGAGGCCGTGGTGGTGCGCGCGGGGAGCGGTGAGGCGGCGGTGGTGCGCGCGAGGCGAGGCGCCGCGCGCGGGGGCGCGCGGGGTGCTCGCGGGCGGCGCGAGGCGTGCGGGGTGCGCGGGCTGAGGCGCGGCGGCGCGTCCGGGCGGTCGGGTGGCCGTGCGGGTGGTGGCCGGCCGTGCGGGTGGTTGTCGGAGTGCTCGGGCTAGCGTGCGTGCGGGTCGTATGCACGTTTGCCCGAGTGTTGGGTTTTTTATGGGTTTGGTGTATTTTTGGTTGTCTCTTGTGGTAGGTATGGATTTTAACTCACCATATTGATTGTCTGTCTTGCAGATCTAGACGGACGGTCGCGCGACGACCCCGATTCTGGTGAGTGGGACAATCCAACCCAGTAGAGAGGTGTTGTACGCACTTGGGCGTATACCGACCTCTCCTGGGGCGCCATGGATAAATATTAACCTGCAATAATATGTAATCCATGCTTGTGTGAATTATGTGTAGAATGCATGCTACCCTAGTCCTTGCATGTTAGGGACTTGCACCCTTAGGATATGTGTATGAGCCATGCAGCATGTCCCCTGTTTTCATGCTAGGAAACCCCGGCCTATGCATGCGTCCTACTAGTTTATTTATTAAATTAAATGCTGGTATCTGTTAGATCGCATGCCTTAGGATAATATTATAGGGAGGAGCCTTGCGAGGTCAACGCTGAGACCCGTGTTAGGGTACTCCGTGTTCCTTGTTTGGTTGTCGGGATGTCCTGTATCGGGACCTCAGGCTGCCCTCCCAAGGTTCTAGTCCCAATAATATTATATGTAATGATTGTATGATTGGTATAATTATTAGCATAGTTGGTAGATATTATAGGGGAGGGGCCTTGCAAGGACAGCGGTGAGACCCGGGTTAGGGTACTCCGTGTTCCTTGTTTGGTTGTCGGGGTATCCTATAACGGGAACTCACGCCGCCCTTCCGAGTTTCTTTCCCCCAATGATATTCCAGCCTTGCTGATTTTTGTACATGTTCCCGCATCTTGATGATGCACCTGGTTGAATTCAGAGGAATTCATGACATTTGAGTTGTAATGATATGTAGTCGGCGGATCCGAGTGGATCATATGCGTATGGATAGGCTGTTCTGTTCCCTGCGTTGGATTCGGTAGAGGCTACCCCCAGCGTTAGACAGGGCCTTCCTGACAGAGGGCTCCCATTAGTAGGCACCTCCTGATTTGGTTTCGGACTGTGCTGAATGTGGGAGTAGACCAGGCGGCCTACGGAGTGGAGGGAGAGACTATCGGTGGACCAAGGGTGACCAACAGCCTAGTCAGTCCCAAAATCCTATGTCACCCGTGGTAGGGTGAGGGTGAGGGTGTAGTGGGTTGGCGATGAGCGACCTACTGGATTTGTGAATAGATGATTATCAGTCCCAATAGCCTATGTCACCCATTGATGGGTGAGGGTGAGGGTGTGGTGGTTCGGCGAAGTACGAACCACTGGATTATGTTGTTATGTATTGATGGCTGGATAAAATAATGGAATTGTGGTAAATATTGTCTGTGATGCATGGGTTGTGCTGTTCACTGAGCGTGTGGCTCACCCCTCGCACATGTTTTTCCCCAGTGGTCACTGAGCCTGAGCTAGAGCCGGAGCAGCAGTTGGAGCTTTCCGAGGGATTTCTTCAGTAGCGGAGCAGCGCCACGTTCCGCGAGTGCCAGAGGTTATCAGCATCCCTTCTTGACTGTATGTATTTGATTTCCGTGCTTGGCACGTGTTTGTATATGTTCAGTTGTATTTGTGTATATTGGCTCTCACAGGACAGATGATTGAGTATCGAGTCTGTAGAATGTTTATTCACAGATTCAGTCTTTTGCTTCCGCATTTGGTGTATATATCATGTCAGCCCCTTTTGTTGCATGTGTGTCATTCTAGTTGTCTGTGTATGATATATTATTGATCTCCTGTGTTGGCTTCTGATATGATATATACACTTGCCGCGTCCCTGGGTTGGCCGCCCTGGGGCGTGACAAAAGTTGGTATCAGAGCCTGGTCCTGTCAGAGCCAATAGTCCTCCTTTCGTAGAGATGAGTCCTAGGATTTCGATATGAGTATTCTGATCCTAGTGTCTGGTTTTCTTAGGGTGCTGATATGCCTCCTCGCAGAGGACGGCGCGGACGAGGTCCCTCTCGGTCTTTGGAGGTTTCCGGACCTACCAGAGACGAGGATGCTACCGGAGAGCCCTTGACGCAGGAGCCTCCTGCTTGGGAGCGTGCTTTCGCTCGGTTGGCTGATTTGGTGGAGACACAGACGCGGATGTTGGCAGAGCAGGCTAGGGAGATTCAGGAGCTGAGGGCGACCCGCGAGGCAGTTCCGCCGGTCCCCTTGGTGGCAGATCCGCCTGTGGTACCCGATGTACCCCCAGTTCCTGTGGCAGTTCCGGCAGTGAGAGTTGAGGATCCCCTGCAGAGGGAGGAGGAGCTAGAGGCGGCAGCGCGAGTGCAGCAGAGCGGCCTCAACGCCTTTCTGAAGCTCCACCCTCCCGAGTTCATGGGCAGTCGGCAGATCCTCTTGCGCCAGAGCGTTGGTTGAGGGAGGTGGACACGATCTTCGCGGCCATGCTTTGCACCGATCGCCAGCGAGTCGCCCTGGCCACCTTCATGCTGAAGGGTGACGCCGCTGATGGTGGGCTACCCGAGTGGTGGACATTCCAGAGGGAGTGGAGCAGCTTTCTTGGGCGGGTTTCCGGAGGCATTTTCTGGACGAGTATTTTCCGTTCTCGACGCGACAGCTAGTGGAGCGGGAGTTCGAGCAGCTGACGCAGGGCTCCATGTCGGTTGCTGACTACTCTACGCGCTTCACGATGCTTTCCAGATTTGCTCCGGCCTTGGTGATAGATGAGGGACGAGGTGCCGGCGATTCGAGCTGGGTCTCAGCAGCGCTATCCGGGTGCACGTCACTGCCCACGCTTTCACGAGGTACTCCGACGTAGTGTCTCGGGCGAAGACCGTCGAGAGAGACCTCGGGATTCAAGTGCGGGCTCCGACCCCTTCTTCAGATCAGGGTCCTTCCGGGAGTCGGGACCAGGGGCAGCGCAAGAGGAAGAGGCCCCGCTTCGAGCAGTCAGCGGCTGCCTCTCCTCCAGCAGATGCGGTGCCAGTGGGATCCGGCACCCATTGCAGCAGTGCCCATCCAGTCCTGGCAGCCGGAGAGCGGCGCTGTTTTCATTGTCAGCGCATCGGGCATATCAGATACAATTGCCCAGATGCTGACCGACCCCGAGTGCCACCTCAGCAGCCGCCGTTCTTGCAGCAGCAGCTTCCGCGCCAGCAGCAGCAGCAGCAGCAGCAGCCTCAGCGCAGCAGCAGCCAGTGCAGCCGGCGAGGCGTGCTCCTGCTCCTCAGCCGCGGTTGGTTCAAGGCAGAGTTGCAGCGCTTACGGCCGAGGAGGCGCAGCCTTCGGGTGTCATGGTTCGAGGTATCATCTGTGTTCCCAGCTCTCTAGTATAAGGATAGTGTGTGTGTGTTTGGTGGTTATTATGCAAGTGTGTGGGGTATCTGGATGAGTGAGTGTCAAGAGCGGTTGTTTGGGTTAAGGAAGCCGGGTTATAGCCGTCCTGGCAGTGAGTTCCCATCAGTAGGTACCGACGATGCAGTCGGAGGGGTACTGAATTTGGGAGTATGCTAGGTAGGGGCTACCCGGTAAGAGATTATTGAATGGTGTCGCGAGCGTGGAATCGCTCTCCCCTTCGTTGGATCCGCGTAGTACAGCCCCGGCGTTAGACAGGCTCCCGGTCAGAGGACCAGGCGAGCTACGGAGCGGGGAGAGGCTACCGGTGGACCAGGGGTAGAGAGCAGTCTAAGTCTCTCCCAAAGTCCCAAAATGTCTCCTTTCGGGAGTGAGGGTGTGGATGAGGCGAAGGCGGGTCGCTCGTGACCCAATTTCTGTTGGACCGTTCCCAATGATGTTGGGTCCGGTCTTGCAAAGGGTGTTGAATGACATCGTTGGGTGATCATCTAGAGGTAGATGATCCGGAGGAGTTAGTGGTGTTCTTTTAAATGATGTCTTCTTCCAGTGTTCCTTTCTGGATTAAGGGGCCTTGTGAGGTCGGCGTTGGAACCCGGGCTAGGGTACTTCGTGTTCCTTGTTTGGTTGTCGGGGTATCCTATATCGGGATTCATGGTGCCCTCCCGAGGTTTCTTTTCCCAGGTAAGGGATGCCATGGAAGCATCAGATAGATGAGAGATCAAGTGCGAGTTTGGTTAGAGGTTAAGGCCTTTTGGGCTGAGTGGTTTCTGGTAAAGGCATATCTGTGGACCCGGGTAAGACGCTTGCTATGTCGAATTGGCGTAGGCCGTCGAACCCCGCAAGGATTCGGAGCTTCCCGAGTTGGAGGGTTATTGTAGGAAGCTTGACGAGGGACTCTCGAAGATAGCTGTTCCTCTTAACCGCCGTACTCGGAAGGATGTCCGGTTCGAGTGGTCCCCTTCTTGCGAGGAGAGCTTCCTGGAGTTTATCGGAGGCTCACCTCAGCGCCAATTCTTTCCTCTCCGTCTTGGAGTGGTGGGTTCGCAGTTGGGTAAAGGTGTCCGCGATCCTGCTCACGTCATCCCGTTCGAGCCGCTCGTCTCTGAGCCGGACAGTCATTCGTGGAGCAGTCGATTGAGATCATGGACCGCCGCGTGAGGAGGTTCTGCACCAAGACCGTCCAGTTGGTCGAGGTGCGATGGCAGCACCGTTCCGGTGTTAAGGACACTTAGGAGCTCAAGGGATGCCAGGTGTGACGCGTATCTGCATCTTTTCCCCTCCTAGATGTTTTTGCATATTTTGAGGACAAAATTTCCTAAGGGAGGAAGAATGTTATATTGTGTCACTTTTAGCCTGCTGGTAACCGTTAGAGCGTCCTGGCAGTTTTAAAATTTTTAGGGTTTTCGATCGGAACCGCAAATTTTTGGACTGTTAGCTATCGTCCTAAGCTAGAGGACTCCGATTGGAAATCTAACTGCATATTTGGTGTCCTGGTGCCATTTTAGACCTCTCACGAAAATTTCATCGAATTCCGGCATCGTTTCCAAAAATTTCGCAGTTCCGGGGCGTATCCGGGTTTTTAAGTCGCGCACTATAAATAAGTGAGATCTAAAACCCGAGTTACTGTTCATCATCTTCCCCTCGCTCTCTCTCCCCTCTCTTTTTCTCCTTTGAAGCCCCCTAGACCCTCAAAATAAAACCTAAAGCACGGGAAGTGTAGATCGGGTCCCGATCTACGCTCCGGTGTCTTCAAATCCCAATTCCGACGACTCTAGCCACTCCGTCCCCCTCTCTTTGTCCTCTGATTCGGGCCATTTCGAGGGCCGTGGTAGATCGGGGCGTAAGAGAGCCTTTGGGAAAGGTTTCGGCGCGCGGAGAGCGTCCGGACTTCGCTTCCTCCCTTGGTAAGCCTCTTTTTCCCTCTTTTTCTTGCATAGATGTATGCTAGGAGGTGGATTTTGGGGTTGGGTGGAGGTCGGCGGCTGTGGGTGGCCGTCGGAGGGCGGTGGAGGTGGTCGGAGGTCGGTGGGTGGTGGTAGAGGTGCTCGGGAGTGGGTGGGAGGTGGCCTCGGGCAGTGAAGGTGGCTGTCTCGGGCAGGGCAGCAGCAGCTGGCGGGGCAGTTGGCAGGCGCGCGCGTGCGTGCGCGCGGGTAGGCGCGCGGGCGTGCGCGCGGGCATGCAGTCGGGGGGAGATGGTGGCCAGCAGGCGCGAGTGCTGGGCGTGCTGTGCGCAGGCACGCTGGGCGCGCTGGGTGGGGCTGGCCGGGTAGTCAGGGAGCAGGTGCACCAGTTTGCTGGCGAGCGCGTGCGCGCGGGTGCGCGCGCGGGCGTGCGCTCGGGGGTGCAGGGGGAGGCGTGCGGAGCTGGGCAGGCCATGCTCGGGCAGCTGGCAGGGGGTGCTCGGGCACCAGGCGGACGGTTCTCGGGTGGGTAGGCGAGCGGTGCTCGGGCCACTCGGCGACGCGCGCAGGCAGGCAGCGCGGGCAGCAGCGCGCAGGCTGGCAGGCGCGCTGAGCGCGTGCTGCCAGGCGCGCTGGGTGCGTGCTGCACGGGCGTGCGCGTGGACGCTGGTGACGGTCCCGGGTGCTGGGCGCTGAGCGCCGGGGTGCTGGGCTGCGGGTGCTGGGTTAGGGCCCGGGGCGGTGGGCGCCAGGCAGGCAGGGCGCGCGCGGGTGCTGCGCGTGGGGCGCGGGGCACTCGGGCGTGCGGCAGGCAGTCTTGGGCGCTGCGCGGGGGCGCAGTCCAGGCGGGGGTGCGCGCATGCGGTGCGCGCGGGGCGCGGGGAGGCCGTGGTGGTGCGCGCGGGGAGCGGTGAGGCGGCGGTGGTGCGCGCGAGGCGAGGCGCCGCGCGCGGGGGCGCGCGGGGTGCTCGCGGGCGGCGCGAGGCGTGCGGGGTGAGCGGGCTGAGGCGTGGCGGCGCGTCCGGGCGGTCGGGTGGCCGTGCGGGTGGTGGCCGGCCGTGCGGGTGGTTGTCGGAGTGCTCGGGCTAGCGTGCGTGCGGGTCGTATGCACGTTTGCCCGAGTGTTGGGTTTTATTATGGGTTTGGTGTATTTTTGGTTGTCTCTTGTGGTAGGTATGGATTTTAACTCACCATATTGATTGTCTGTCTTGCAGATCTGGACGGACGGTCGCGTGACGACCCGGATAGGGGTGAGTGGGACAATCCAACCCAGTAGAGAGGCGTTGTACGCACTTGGGGCGTATACCGACCTCTCCTGGGGCGCCATGGATAAATATTACCTGCAATAATATGTAATCCATGCTTGTGTGATTAATATGTGTAGAATGCATGTTTCCCTAGTCTTTGCTTGTTAGGGACTTACACCCCTAGGATATGCGTATGAGCCATGCAGCATGTCCCCTGTTTACATGCTAGGAAACCCGGCCTATGCATGCGTCCTACTAGTTTCATTTATTTAATTAAATGTTGGTATCTGTTAGATCGCATGCCTTAGGATAATATTATAGGGAGGAGCCTTGCGAGGTCAACGCTGAGACCCGTGTTAGGGTACTCCGTGTTCCTTGTTTGGTTGTCGGGATGTCCTGTATCGGGACCTCAGGCTGCCCTCCCAAGGTTCTAGTCCCAATGATATTATATGTAATGATTGTATGATTAGTATAATTATTAGCATAGTTGGTGGATATTATAGGGGAGGGGCCTTGCAAGGACAGCGGTGAGACCCGGGTTAGGGTACTCCGTGTTCCTTGTTTGGTTGTCGGGGTATCCTATAACGGGAACTCACGCCGCCCTTCCGAGTTTCTTTCCCCCAATGATATTCCAGCCTTGCTGATTTTTGTACATGTTCCCGCATCTTGATGATGCACCTGGTTGAATTCAGAGGAATTCATGACATTTGAGTTGTGATGATATGTAGTCGGCGGATCCGAGTGGATCATATGCGTATGGATAGGCTGTTCTGTTCCCTGCGTTGGATCGGTAGAGGCTACCCCCAGCGTTAGACAGGGCCTTCCTGACAGAGGGCTCCCATTAGTAGGCACCTCCTGATTTGGTTTCGGACTGTGCTGAATGTGGGAGTAGACCAGGCGGCCTACGGAGTGGAGGGAGAGACTATCGGTGGACCAAGGGTGACCAACAGCCTAGTCAGTCCCAAAATCCTATGTCACCCGTGGTAGGGTGAGGGTGAGGGTGTAGTGGGTTGGCGATGAGCGACCTACTGGATTTGTGAATAGATGATTATCAGTCCCAATAGCCTATGTCACCCATTGATGGGTGAGGGTGAGGGTGTGGTGGTTCGGCGAAGTACGAACCACTGGATTATGTTGTTATGTATTGATGGCTGGATAAATAATGGAATTGTGGTAAATATTGTCTGTGATGCATGGGTTGTGCTGTTCACTGAGCGTGTGGCTCACCCCTCGCACATGTTTTTCCCCAGTGGTCACTGAGCCTGAGCTAGAGCCGGAGCAGCAGTTGGAGCTTTCCGAGGGATTTCTTCAGTAGCGGAGCAGCGCCACGTTCCGCGAGTGCCAGAGGTTATCAGCATCCCTTCTTGACTGTATGTATTTGATTTCCGTGCTTGGCACGTGTTTGTATATGTTCAGTTGTATTTGTGTATATTGGCTCTCACAGGACAGATGATTGAGTATCGAGTCTGTAGAATGTTTATTCACAGATTCAGTCTTTTGCTTCCGCATTTGGTGTATATATCATGTCAGCCCCTTTTGTTGCATGTGTGTCATTCTAGTTGTCTGTGTATGATATATATTATTGACCTCCTGTGTAGGCTTCTGATATGATACATACACTTGCCGCGTCCCTGGGTTGGCCGCCCTGGGGCGTGACAGTTAGAGGGCTTGGACCTCAAAACCCAAAGAAGAGAAAGGTGAGGGGAGCTCCCGATCTATCCACCGGTGGTTTCGGATTCGAGTTCCGACGTATTTAGCCCCTTCTCATGCCCTCTTTTCTCCTCTGTTTGCAGCCATTTCGAAGGCTGAGGAAGTGCTCGGTGGTGGTGGCCTTGGAGGAGGTGTTTCGGTGCGCGGAGAGCAACCAAACTTCCCTTCCTTCCCTTCCTTCCTAGGGTAAGCCTTCTTTCCTTCCTTTTTCATGTTTAGATGCATGTTAGGAGGGTGATTTTGGGTGTTGGTGGCTGTTGGGGGTGGTTGGTGGTGGTTAGTGGCCATTGGTGGCCGGTGGGAGGTGGTTGGGTGGCTCGGGCAGGCGGGCTGTCCCGGGTAGATGGCAGCACAGGCAGCGCAGAAGGCGGAGCAGGTGGCAGGGCGCGCGCGCGCGTGCACGAGGGCGTGCACTTGGGCTCTGGGCGCTGGGCGATGGTCGCAGGTGCTGGGCGCTGGTCGCGGGTGCTGGGCGCTGGGCACCGTGCGGGAGCGTGCGCGCGGAGCGCTGCGCAGAGGCGCAGGCGTGCTGTGCGCGCGCGGTGGGCTAGCCGGAGGTGCGCGCGGGGTGCGCGCGGAGCGAGGCGCTGGGCGCGGGGCGTGCGGTGTGCGCGCAGGTTGCTGCGCTGGGGCGCAGTGGGCGCGCGGTGCACCCGGGAGGCTCGGCAGCATGTCCAGGGGTGCGGGCAGTGACCAGGCAGTACGCCTGGGTGCGCGGGCTGAGGCGCGGTGGTGCATCCCGGGGCGGGTGGCCGTGCGGATGGTTGCCGGGAGTTCGGGAGTGAGTCGGGGGCTCGGACTCGCGTGCGTATAGGCCGTATGTACGCTTGTCCGAGTGTTGGGTATTTTTAGTGTATTTTTGTGTATTTTTGGTGTATTTGTGTATTTTTACTCACCAAGTTGATTACCCTGTCTTGCAGATCTTGACGGACGGTCACGCGACGACCTGGTTATCGGTGAGTGGGACAACCCAACCCAGTTGGGAGGCGCTATATGCACTTGGGCGTATACCGTCCTCCCCTGGGGCACATAGTTAATATTAACTGATTAATATGTAATCTGTGCGAGCATGATTAGTGTGTAGAATGCATGCCACCCTAGACTTTGTATGTTAGGGACTTGCACCCTTAGGATATGTGTAAGAGCCGTGCATCCTGTCACCTTGTTATCATGCTAGGAAAGTCTCAACCTATGCATGCGTCCTATTAGTTTGATTTATTAAATTAAATGCAAGCTTATGATATTTTTAGCATGCCTTAGGGAATATTAAAGGGCCTTGCGAGGTCAACATTGAGACCCGGGCTAGGGTACTCCGTGTTCCTTGTTTGGTTGGCGGGATGTCCTATATCGGGACCTCAGGTTGCCCTCCCAAGGTTTCTTTTCCTCGTTATGTTCATATATAATTTCCCCGCATCTTGGTTATGCGCGCTGGAGGAATTCTGAAGAAATCAGGACATTAGAGTTGTAGAGATGTGTTGTCAGCGGATCCGAGTTGATCATATGCGCATGGATAGGCTGTTCTGTTCCCTTCGTTGGATCAGTGTAGAGACTGCCTCAACGTTAGAAAGGTCGTCCCGTGCAGGGGCTCCCAACAGTAGGCACCTCCTGATTTGGGATGGACTGTGCTGAATGTGGGGGTGGCCAAACGGCCTACGGAGTGGAGGAGAGACTATCGGTGGACCAAGGGTGACCAACAGCCTAGTCAGTCCCAATATCCTATGTCACCATATTGAGGGGTGAGGGTGAGGGTGTGGTGGGCCGGCGATGTGGCGACCCACTGGATTTGTGTAAGGATGATTATCAGCCTATTAAGTACCAATACCCGTTGTCACCTATTGAGAGGTGAGGGTGAGGGTGAGGGTGTGGTGGTTCGGCGATGTAACGACCCACTGGATTTGTGTTGTTCATGCCACTTTGAGGCTTTTACTGATTAATTGTGGTTAATATGAATTGTGATGCATGGGTTGTGCTATTCACTGAGCGTGTGGCTCACCCCTCGCATAATATTTTTTCTCCAGTGATTACCGAGGCGGACTTGAAGGAGGAGCTCCCTGAGAGACTACACCAGTAGCGGAGTAGCGCCACGTCCCTCGAGTTTTAGAGGCCATCAGCATCCTTTTGATTGTATGTATATATTTTTGTGCTTGGGCACCAGTTTGGATTGTATTTGGATGTTTGTGTGTATATTGGCTCTCACAGGACAGTTGATTATGTATCGAGTCTGTAATGTGTTGTTGATTTACAGATTCAGTCTTTTTAGCTTCCGCTATTTGTGTATACATCATGTCAGCCTCTTTGTTGTCTGTGTTGTCATTTTAGCTGTTGTTTATGACATGTTATTGATCTCCTGTATTGACTGCTGATATCATGTATACGCTTGCCGCGTCCCAGGGACGGCCGCCCTGGGGCATGACAAAAGTTGGTATCAGAGCCTGGTCCTGTCAGAGCCAATTGTCTTCTTTCGTAGAGATGAGTCCTAGGATTTCTATACGAGTATTCTGATCCTAGTGTCTAGTTTTCTTAGGTTGCTGATATGCCTCCTCGCAGAGGATGGCGCGGACGTGGTCCCTCTCGACCTTTGGAGGTTTCCGGACCTACCAGAGGCGAGGATGCTACTGGAGAGTCCTCAGCCGTGAGGCCAGGATCGGCGCAGGATCCTCCTGCCTGGGAGCGCGCGTTTGCGCGGATAGCTGATTTGGTGGAGACGCAGACCTCGTCCCGTACCACTTCAGCGTGTACTGTGGCCATTCGTCGCTGCTTCTGTCAGACTGGACGGATGGTGGGTGAGATGGACAGCCGATGGCTTGCCACCTCGGGGTCAATCCCCGGCATGTCTTGAGGCTTCCAGGCGAAGATGTCCTTGTTCTCGACAAGGAGGTCGAGTATTGCCATTCTCTCTTCTGCGGAGAGTAAACTCCCAACGAGAAAGTATTTCTCGGGGTCAAGGGGATCTATCGGGACCTGCTCGAGGTCTTCAAGAACCCTGTCTTCGGGACCGGGCCGGCGCTCATCGGCCTTGACTCGGTCCTGAAGTAATTGCTACCTTTTTGGATGAATTTCTCCATCCTCAGGCTGCTCCTCGAAGTCGGGTAGGGCTGACTTCCCTGCCATCGCCACCATGTAGAACCGTTTCGCGGCAACTTGGTCTCCTTGAATTTCTATTATCCCCTCAGTTGTGGGGAAACAGAGCCATTGATGGTATGTGGACGGAATCGCCTTCATCGCCGCCAGCCAGGTGCATCCGATGATGGCGTTGTACGGAGACGGGAGGTCCATGATAGTGAACTCCATCATAGCAGTCTGATTCCCTGCTCAAACCGGTAGTGTGATTCGTTCGGTGGGGACGACTCGTGCTCTGTTGAATGCGACCAGAGGATCCTTCGTTGGAGTGAGATCGGCGGCTTTTAACCCCATCCGAAGAAAGGGTTTCATGAAGAGGATGTTGGCTGAGCTTCCTGTATCAACGAGAATCCTCCTAACGTCGAAATTAGAGATACGCAGGGTGATTACCAGCGCGTCCGAGTGCGGGGCCTGGACTCCTTCCAGGTCAGCATCAGAGAAAGTGATGGCTCCTTCATCACCACTTCTTGGTCTCTTCACGACCAGTTTCAGCTCCAAGTCGATCTGCATCATTTTGAAGGAGACCTGCATCTTTCTCGAATCTCAACGGGTGCTTTTTGGCGTGACAAAATGCGGTACGCCTCCAAAAATGACATCAATGACCCCGCCGAAGTATTAGGGTCAATATTCGTCACATGCTGCTCACCTGAAGCTGAGGTCTTTTCGATAGGAACATATTCTTTAAAGCGTCCTCTTTGGATCTGGTTCTCCAAGAACCCCCGAAGGATACGATATTGGTCGGTAGTATGGCCCACGCTCTTGTGGTAGTCAGAGCGGAGAGTTTGATCCCTCTTTGATTCGTTACTCCTCATAGGTGCAGGCCATCGGAACCACGGCTCCCCTTGGATTTTGGATAGGATCTGCGATGGAGGGATCTTGAAGAACATCCCCCGTCCTTCTCATAGCTTGTTTGTTGAGGCACCAGGCTTCTTGCCCTTCTCGTCCCGCTGGTTCTTCTGACGCGGCTCCTACGGGCATTTTATTGATAGTGATGAGGTGGCGGCCATTGGCGAAGATCAGAGGGCAGCCACCGCTTGCTTAAGGATTTTGGATTCTTCTTCTACCTTGGAATACTTTTCAGCACGCCCCATCAAGTCACGTAAGTCGGACAGAGTGCGCTTGATAAGCAACTCCTTGAGGCCGTTTCCGGATGGCAGGCCATTCTGGAAAGCCATTATTGCAGCGTCCTCATTGCAGTCTTCTACTTCAAACTTCAGGATGTGGAAGCGATCGACAAACTATCAAATCATCTCCCCTGACTGCATTTGGATCTTCATGAGATCGCTGAGATCTTTTTTCCTCCGTCTACTACAGATGAAGTGCTCGGCAAACATGGTGCCAAGCTCCTCAAAAGTTCTGATTATCACAGGTGGAAGGAGATGGAACCAAGTCAGCGCGACCCCTTCCAGGCTGGAGGGGAAGAGGCGGCACATAAGCCCATCATAGAGCTCATACAACGCCATCGAATGAATGAACGCCAAGATATGATCGTAGGGATCCGTCGTGCCATTGTATAGCTTGAATTTGGGCTGAACGAACTTCTGGGGAAGCCATTCTCTGAGAATCTCTACGCAAAACGGGGAGGTGAATCCCCGTATTGCGTGCTCCACCATCTCGTGATTCGGAACGCGCCGTACCTCAGAGCGCAGGGCGTAATGAGGCTGCGCGACTGTACCCCTGGCTCGATGGCGGGGTGGAGAGTTATACTGACGTCCTTCCGATACTTCACGTAAGGCCGATTGCCCTTGGTGCGTTTGCCTCCGAGAGGCCTCCCGCCCGGCTGAGTGTTCTACATGAGGTGAGCTCCCGCACCTGTGTTCTTCATGAGGCCGTCAACCCGTTCGAGGGGTGCGCGAACGTCGACAAGATTGTTGCCTTTGATTGGAGGAAGAGATACTTCCCTCCGAACCTTCAGCATTGATGGTCAGGGGTTGGGCAGTATAGGACGCGGTGGTCGGATTTCCTCCTGGACTGGTTGTTGTCAATGCATGTTCGTATAGAGTTGTTGCATCGAGGCTTCAATCATCTGCTGCATTGATCTCTGCAGACGGGTAAATAGAGTTTCTTGCGTGGACTCCATTACCCGCTTGAGGCCCTGGACCTGACTAGCCAGAGTTTTCGGTGAGCCGTCGGCAGCATTGGATGGGAGAACGTTTCATTCCTGTCGCCCTCTTGCATTGGTGTCACTAGGATCTGACATTGCGGACACTGGCTTTTTGTTTCAGTATCCCACAGACGATGCCAAACTGAGGTGGATATTTTCCTCCTTCAGTTAAATTTGTAAATCTCTCAGGAAAATGAACTCGAACTAAATAAACGTTTTACCTCTACCTCTACTCTTTCAATGGTTGTATAGGAAATAACACACAATGACTCACAAATGGCTCTCAATGACTATGTTTGACTCAGTGAATAACTGTATTACCATGCTTGATTGTGCCTTTAGAGTGCTGAGCGCGCGACCTCTTTATAGGCTGTCTACGTACTCCTGAGAGATCAAGCCACACGTAGTTCCTTTATTGACTTTGTAACCACTTTGCCACTAATTGTTTAATGGGCTTTTTTCCAGGGAAACTTCCCCAGCATTTATGCTCCACGTCGATCCTTGATTACCCACGTTCTTGTTGGGAAAAATTAATCCTGACTGCCAAGATTCGTCGATCGAGGTATAGATCGGATAACAAAAAAAATTTATTAAATCTTTTTCATGCAAACCCTACAAGGCGGAATTAGGGTTTACCTTCAGAACTCATATCAGAGTTCTGTTGAAAAGGAAGATTGGATCTGATAGACGATGATGGATCTCTAGATTGAAACCTTCAGATCTTCTGCCGTATGTCCTTCCTATGCTCTAGATTCGTGGTGGAGTGTGGTCTCCTACTTGCTTCGAACGGCAGCCACGAATCCCTTCGCTCTCTTTCTCTCCTTTCCTCACCTTTTCTGGATCCAGAGATCCTAAAGGGTTTTGGCGGAAATCTTCTCGTTTGAGAGAGAGACGAAGCCACATATTTATAGGCTAGGGCAGGGACCTAGTCAGTACAAAAATATTTACCCCAACTTGGTTCATTAAATACACACAAGGTGTAGTAGCACAATCACCCAAAAACCTATGAACCGGTCTTTTATAGTCACGATTGTCACGCCCCAGGGTGGCCGTCCCCGAGACGTGGCAATAATAAATATCAGCTATCAATACCTGAGGTCAATAAGGACACCAACAACAATACACAAGGCGGCAAAGCAAGATAATGATAACTGACTGAAAAGCGGAAGCATAATATATAACAATGTCTGTAAATCAAAAACATTAATACAGACCCGAATACACAATCAATGTCCTGTGAAAGCCAAGTCTAGACCAAAGAAAATACAACCTGTGCCACATGCACGATTTACAAGGCATAAATGACTCTAGGAATGCTGACAGCCTCGCACTCGCCACCCGCCGGCAGAACGCTCCACGCCCATAAGACCACGCCACAGGAAAGCTCCAGCTCCACGCCCAACACTGCCCCTGAAAAGAAACAGTATGCGAGGGGGTGAGCTACAAGCTCAGTGAGTGGCTGGAAACCAATCACCATTCTACAGTTCAATACATAATCAATTTCCTTTCAAGGAAAACATGGGTGGAAACCCATGGATAACTGGGTCACGCGGCGGCGCGACCAACCTCACTCCCCCCCTCACCCTCACCCTTTAGGGGTGACATGGGCCTTTTGGGACTGACTAGACTGCTATTCACCCTTGGTCCACCGGGAGCACGTCCCCGCTCTGTAGCTTACCTGGTATACTCCCACGATCAGCACTGTCCGACACATCGGAGGTACCTACAGATGGGAGCCCTCTGTCAGGATAGCCTGTCTAACGCCGGGGAGTCCCTACACGGATCCGACGAAGGGAAGAGAACAGCCTACTCACACGCATGAGATCCTCTTGGATCCGTCGACAACGCTTCCTAACATTTCTAATGTCATGAATTCTCAAGAATTCCTCCAGGGCGCATAACTAAGATGCGGGGAAACATATATTATAACAACAAGGTTATAATATTCTCTAAGGCATGCTTACAACAATATAATCACATAATCCCATCTTGATTTAAATAAATTAAACTAAATGGGAACATGCATAGGTTCAGGGCTTTTCAATTAAGGGACAAGGTGACTAAACATGCATAGGCCGCTATACATGATATAAGGGTGCATATCCCTAGCAGACAAAGTCTAAGGTGGCATGGATATATCATATTTATCATGCATGCATGGTATCTACATATTTTAGCTAGGGGGGGAGCGCATCGATGCGCGACGCGCGTCTACGCGGGTTGAGCGCATCCCTAGAGAGGAGGGGGGGATTGGAATCAAACCACTCACCTTACGACCCGGGACCTCACGGATCCCATCTGACGAGATCTGCAAGGTAGGGGCATCCAACTGGTGAGAAACAACACAATTCCACATAGAAATACATTAGAAATACCCAATACTCTGACAAGCATGCATACGGGCTCGCACGCATGCGAGCACGCACGTACGCACGCGAGTCCGAGTGCCCCGACACCTACCCGAACCCTCGGGCAGCCACACGCATGGCCTCCCGCACGCGCACTCACGAATGCGCACGCACGCACGCACCCCAGCACCATCGGCGCACTGCTGCGCGCCTGCCCGCACGCCCAGACGCGTTGCCGCGCGCACGCGCACGCTCGCGCGCACCGCGAGTCCAGCTCGCGCCCTCGCGCAGCACCCCACGCACGCCCCAGCACGCGCACGCACGCGCACGCAAGCTCGCGCGCACACTGGTCCCCATCCCCGCGCCCAGGCGCATGCCCAGGCGCACTGCCCCGCGCGCGCACGCTCGCGCGCGCCCGCGCGCACTCGCGCGCACTCCCACTTGCACCAGCACCCACGCGCACCCGCGCGCACTCCCGCGCGCATCCGCGCACTCTCGCGCACGCGCCCGCGCGCGTCTGCGCGCCCGACTGTGCCTCCCAGCGCCCGCCTGCGCGCGCACGCGCGCAGACTGCGCCCAGCGCGCGCCCAACCAACCCCAACCTCATTTTAACCCTCCCCAACCCCTCATACACACCCTAACCCATCTACCTAGCATGCATGACCTCCCTATCATCCCCTTAAGCCATAATAACCAAGAAAAGAAGGGGAGGAGCTCACCTTGGAGGGGGAACGAAAGAGGGAGGTTCGGGGGCCCTCGACGCACCCGCGACCACCTCAACCACCACCACCACCTCACCCCTCCTCAGCCCTCCCATGGCTGCAAATCACGGGGGGGAAAGACAAGATATGAGAGCTTGAGGGGGGAGGATCAACAACACCACACATGCACAACCTTCTCTTCTTCCTTCACCTCCTCCTTCTCTTTGAGACATTTAAACAAACACTTGGGGGGGAAGGGTTTGAAAGAGAGAAGGAGAACCAAGAAGTAGGCGTGGAAGTGAGAGGGAGAGAGAGAGAGGATGATATTTGTTGCACACAAATATCTAAAAAGGATGGAAAAGACCTAGTCGCCCTTTGACTAGAAATTCTGCACATGCTTCACTGGAACAGCCATAACTTCTTCAATATAGCTCCGAATTGCACAATTCCAAGTCCGTTGGAAAGCCAAGAAGATTATCTACAACTTTCATGTTCATGCCAAGATCAAATAATCTCTCCAGCTATTCCGAAATTAGAGCTAAACATAGAGCAGGGCTGCTGCCAGAATTTCCCTCCCCGGGGTATACTTGGAAAAATACCCATAACTTTTACTACAAGAATCCAGTTGACCTAATTCCACTTCTGTACGAAAGGTAACTCAAAACTGGACATCTCATAGTAAACTCATATTTAAACCTCTTCATCTTGGATTTTAACAAAATCAAATCCAAATACCAAATCAGGAATACATAATTTCTAGGGAAAAATTAATTATGTACCCAAATTTTCAATCAGAGTGCTCCAAAAGACACAGGCACAATAAAGATAGACTACGTAAGATGAATTGCACTACAACCTTTATCCAATGGATTATCCAAGTCCATCTAAAGTTGTGAACCTCAACTTATAATTCACAGGGAACCGATAATCTGATCTTCCGTGTGTAAGCCAAACTCTACACACCAGACTATCTACAGTGTAAATTAAAGGACTATATTAAAACAAGCGTAATATTTCAAACAATATAATGCAAGCATTTACAAATAATAATCCTCATCAAAATGTTAAGTCCATCTTAATAATAAAGCTTATTACATAAGTCATGGCTTTTAGAACACTACTCTAACAATCTCCCACTTGGACTCAAAGCCATGAAGCCATACATCTAACTCCCATTCCTTCTACGTGACGATCAAATGACTTGGCCGTCAAGCTCTTTGTAAAAGGGTCTGCCAGGTTGTTTTCTGATGCAATCTTGGTCACAATGACATCGCCTCGCTGTACTATCTCTCGTATCAAATGATACTTACGCTCAATGTGTTTTGCTTTCTTATGGGTCTGTGGTTCCTTTGAATTTGCAACAGCTCCGCTATTATCACAATAAAGTGTAATAGGTGATTCTATCATAGGTACCACATCTAGATCCATGAGGAAGTTCCTGAGCCAAACTGCCTCCTTTGTTGCCTCATAGGCCGCCACATATTCAGCTTCCATGGTGGAGTCAGCAATGGATGATTTCTTGATACTCCTCCAACTTATGGCTCCACCTCCCAAAGTAAACACATATCCTGATGTTGACTTTCTGGAATCCTTATCTGACATGAAGTCTGAGTCTGTGTACCCTACTGGTGTCAGATTCTCTGCCTAGTAAACCAACATATAATCCTTAGTCCTTTTCAGGTACTTGAGAATATGATTTACCACAATTTAGACTGATATCTGCTAACTATGCCAACTGCAAAGCAAATGTCTGGTCTAGTACAAAGCATTGCATACATGAGGCTTCCTACAGCTGAAGCATAAGGAACTGCCTTCATCTTCTCTATCTCCTTTGGAGAAGTTGGACATTGCTTCCTAGATAGAGTAATTCCATGTCTGAAGGGTAGAAAACCTTTCTTGGAATCGTGCATGCTAAATCTGGTAAGAACTGAGTCAATATAAGTAGCTTGTGATAAGCCCAACATCCTATTCCTGCGATCTCGTATGACCTTGATCCCAAGGATGTGACTAGCTTCTCCCAAGTCCTTCATATAAAATTGGCTGGATAACCATACTTTAATCGTAGAAAATAACCCAATATCGTTTCCGATGAGTAAGATGTCATCCACATAAAGTATTAGAAACACCACCACATTTCCGTTGCGCTTCTTATACACACAAGGCTCATCCGAGCATTGATCAGAACCAAAAGATTTGATTGCCTAATCAAAACGGATGTTCCAAGATCTTGATGCCTGCTTGAGTCCATAAATGGACTTCTTGAGCTTGCACAACATATGCTCATAACCATTTGCTATGAAACCGTCTGGTTGCACCATATAGATGCACTCGTCGAGACTTCCATTAAGGAAAGCTGTCTTGTCACGCCCCAGGGCGGCCGTCTCCGAGACGTGGCAAGTATATATAATATCAGCAGTCTAAACAGGAGATCAATAACATACTCTAAACAACAACGAAAATGACAACACAAACCAAAGTGTAGCTGACATAATATATACAAATAGCGGAAGCTAAAACAACTGAGTCTGTAATTTAAAGATAAATTACAGACCCGATACATAATCAACTGTCCTGTGAGAGCCAATATATACAATGACATCCAAATACACAAACGTGTGCCCAAGCACAGAATACAATACATACAATCAAAGGGGGGATGCTGATGGCCTCTTACTCGCAGAATGTGACGCTGCTCCACTACTGCTGATGTGCCTTGGGGAGCTCCTCCTTCAGATCCGACTCAGATATCATTGGAGAAAAATACATGCGAGGGGTGAGCCACACGCTCAGTGAATAGCACAACCCATGCATCACAATTCATATCAACCTTATATAATTTATAGCCCCTAACACGGGAGCAACAACACATTCAAACGGGTTGTTTCATCGCTAACCCACCTCCCCCCTCACCCTCACCCTTTCCGGGGGGTGACATGGGCCTCTTGGGGCATACTAGACCGCTCTCCACCCCTGGTCCACCCGGTAGCCTCTCCCACCCTCGTAGCCTCGACCTAGTCCACTCCAACTACCAGTACTGTCCGAACACATCGGAGGTACATACGGACGGGAGCCCTCTGTCAGGTCAGCTATCGCCGGGGAGTACCTACCTCGGATCCAACCAAAAGGAGAAGACAGCCTACTCACACGGATACGATCCTCATGGATCCGCCGACACCGATTGTAACTCTACTAATGTCATGAATTCTCCAGAATTCCTCCAGGGCGCATAACTCAGATGCGGGGAGACATATATTATAACTACAAGGTTATAATATTCTCTAAGGCATGCTTGCAACTATATGTTCACATTAGATTTAATTAAATTAAACTAGGTGGGATCATGCAAAGGTCGGGGCAAGGTGTCTAAACATGCATAGGCCGCTATTCATGATATAAGGGTGTGTATCCCTAGCATACATAGTCTAAGGTGGCATGGATACATCATACATGCACAGGTTTTACATTATTACATGTTAATAAGCAATTATGGTGCCCCAGGGGAGGGCAATGCACGCCTACGTGCATCGAACGCCTCCCTACTGGGTTGGATTGTCCACTCACCGAATCCCGGGTCGTCGCGTGACTGTCCATCAAGATCTGCAAGACATAGGCATTCAAACTGGTGAGTAAATTGCACAAATACATAAGACATACACTACAAATACCCAATACTCGGACAAGCATGCATACGGGCCCGCACACACGCGAGCACACGCGTACGCACGCGAGTCTAAGTGCCTCGACACCCTCCCGAACTCACAGGCAGCCGCACGCACGGCCACCCGCACGCGCACGCAGGAAGGCGCACGCACGCACGCGCCCCTGCGCCCCGGGCGCACTGCCGTGCCCAAGCCCGCGCGCCCAGACGCGCTGCCGCGCCCCTGCCCGCACGTCCAGCCCTGCGTCTACCCGCACGTATTGCGCCCCTGCGCAGCACCCCGCGCGCCACCCCGCGCGCACCCCCACTCGCACTGCGCGCACTGCGCCCCCGCGCAGCACTCCCCGCGCACGCCCACGCGTCTGCGCGTACGCGCGCGCACCCGTCTGCGCCCGCCAGCGCCTGCCTACGCGCAGACTCGCGCGCACGCGTGCGGATGACCCCGCACGCGCGCCCGAGCCCTTCCCACCACCTCCTCAGCCCTCCCACACCCCCCTAACTCCCATGCTAGCATGCATAACCAATAACACACCCTAACATGCATCAAAACAAGAAATAGGGAGGAGAAGGACTCACCCAAGAGAGGAAGAACAATGGGAGGAACTCGGGTGCCCTTCGCGCACCGAATCGCCACCACCAAAACCACCACCACCAAGCCACTCACAAGGCCTAACAAGGCTGAAATCAGGGGGGAAAGGAAACCATGAAAGGGAGGTAAACAAAGGGGAAAGAAAATCTAACACCATGGAAAGATAGATCAAGTCCTTACCAATCTTTTTCCCTTCAATGGCTTTCCATTTCAACCTCTTCTACTAGATCAAAAAGGAGGAAACAAGGGAAGGGGAGATGAGGTTTGTGTGTGAGAAATGAAGAGAAGAGGGAAGAAGAAGAAGGGGGACGCCCACTTGGGCTCACACACACACACTTTGTCACTCACACACTCACATATAGGGTATTTAGGGTTTTTGTGAACTTTGACCTTAAGTCAACCCATCCACACAAACAAACAAAAAATTTTGACCAAGTCAATGGTCAAACTTGACTTGGTCAAAGTCATCTTTGACTTGGTCAAGTCTCCCCATGACTTTCCGCTTGGTCAAAACCCGGATACGATTCAGAATTGCCAAATTCTGAAACGTTACCGGAATTCGATGAAATTTTCGTGAGTGGCTTGAAATCGCACAAGGACACGTAATGTGTAGTTAGATTTTCAATCGGAGTTCTGAAGCTTAGGATGATTGCTAAAAGTCCAAAATTTTAGCGGTTCCGATCGAAAAAAGAAAAAGTTGAAAAACTGACAGAAATGTCCCAATGGTAACCAGAAGGCTAAAAAGTGACACATATATAACATGTCTTGACGTCCATTTGCCAAATTTCATAATCGAAATGAGCCGCAATGGACAAGAGAATTCGGATAGACTTCATCATGGCTACCGGCGAAAATGTTTCCTCATAATCAATTCCCTCTTTCTGAGTAAAACCCTTCGCCACGAGCCTTGCTTTGTAAGTCTCAATCATTCCGTCTGATCCACTTTTCTTCTTATAGACCCAGTTGCACCCAATGGGTTTTATCCCTTCAGGTGGATCCACAAGCTCCCAGACATAATTCGAGTACATAGACTCTATTTCAGACATCATAGCCTTTTGTCAAAGCTCTGCATCCTTATCTTGTAGTGCTTCATTGTAGTTACAGGGTTCAGCATTATGTTCCTCAGGAACCTATCATATGACTCTCCCAAGAACATATACCTGTCGGGTTGTTGAATAACCCTCCCACTATGATGTGGTACTACAGGGGTGCTAGTGACAATGTGTGGTGTCACTTGCGAACCCAGTGTGCTATAATCCATACGTTGTTCTGGTGTTGAGCCTAACGTGTTGATAGTATCACCGTGAACTGATTCAAACGTTGGTGGTATTGAGGAACTTTCTGCTTGTTCCTCTTTTCTCAATTCCTCTAGAACAACTCTACTCGTGGGCTTGTGATTTAGAATATAGTCTTCTTTTAAGAACCGGGCATTAGTGCTTACAATGACCTTCTAGTCCTTAGTACTATAAAATAGACCACCTTTAGTTCCTCACGGGTACCCTACAAAGAAACATACTTCTGTTCTTGATTCCAACTTGCTAGGATCCTTTCTTAGCACATGTGCTTGACTACCCCAAATCCGAATATGCCGCAGACTAGGTTTGCGTCCAGTCCACAATTCTGTGGGAGTAGAGGATACTGCCTTAGTTGGAACCAAGTTCAATAGATAAGCAGCCGTTTCTAATGCGTGTCCCCAAAAAGAAACAAGTAAACTAGAATAACTCATCATGGACCTTACCATCTCCAAAAGTGTGCTATTTCTTCTCTTTACTACACCATTTTGCTGGGGTGTCCCTGGTGCAGTCAACTGGGATGTAATCTCATGCTCCAATAAGTATTCCCTAAACTCTCCCAAGAGGTATTCACCACCACGATTAGATCATAGTGACTTTAGGGATTTACCTGTCTGCTTCTCTGTCTCTGCCTTAAATTCTTTGAATTTGTCAAAGGTGTCAGACTTTCGGCGAAGCAAGTAAATGTACTCATATCTTGAGTAATCATCAATAAATGTGATGAAATACTCATAACCACCTCTTGCCTGGACTATCATGGGACCACACAAATCGGAGTGAACCAATTCCAACGGTCCTTCTTCTCTATTGCCCTTGGCCGAGAACGACCTCCTGGTCATCTTTCCTTCTAAGCAAGATTCGCAGACTGGAAGTGCCTCCACTTCCAATGAACTCAGTGGTCCATCTTCAACCAGTCTTTGAATCCTTTTTAGATTAATATGACCAAGGCGTAAGTGCCAAAGATACGTTTGGTTCATCTGAGAAGATTCTTTTCTCTTTAGTGGTAACATGTTAGTGTTATTCAATTCATGCAGTTTAGGAGATTCAGGATTAATAACATAAAGATCATCCACCAATGTACCAGAACAGATAAAATGTCTTTTATTCTTGATAACCATGGAGTTATCAAAATAAACATAATAACCATCCATAGCCAATCTAGAAACAGAAACTAAGTTCCTTCTAATGGAAGGTACATAAAGACAATCTTTTAAAATTAAAATCCTATTATTACTGAAATGTAGATAAACGACTCCTACTGCAACTGCTGCCACTTTCGCAGCATTCCCCATGTGAAGATAAATCTCTCCATCACTTAGTTTCCTGGAACCTCTGCAAATAATTGCATACATGATTAGTGGCTCCCGAGTCTACACACCAGGTCCTGGTAGATCGGACCGCTAAACATGTTTCAACTACTAGTGAATAAGATTTACCTGCGTTGTTCAGTTTGTTGAGATAGACCAGACATTGCTTCTTCTAGTGACCTGATTGTCCACACTGAAAACACTTGCCTTTCGGCTTTTTCTGTGTCTGTCCTTGAATTTTATTCACAACCTGAGTACCTGCATGCTGAACCTTTCTCTTCTTCTTGGCTTTAGCCTTGGAAGTAGAGCCTTTCTCAATCACGTAAACACTAGCCGGCTTCTTGTTGAGACCCTCTACCGCCTGAAGCTCTTTGAGCAGTTCTGCCAACGTGTAGTCACGCTTATTCATCGTGTAGTTGACACGGAACTGCTTAAAAGATTCTGGTAGAGACTGGAGTATGATATCGACCTGGGTCTCCCCATCAATTTCAGCTCCTAGGATCTCTAGTTCATTAAGATGATCCATCATCTTTAAAACATGATCCCTTACTGGTGTCCCCTCCGCCATACTAGTATTCATCAGTTCTTTCATGGCCACTTGCCTAGCGGCACGACTCTGGTCACCAAACATTTCCTTAAGGCTGACCATCATGTCGTAGGCAGTGGTCATAGACTGATGCTGATGACTTAGAACATTCGACATGGATGCCAGAATGTAACACCTAGCCATTCATCAGCCCTCAGCCATTTCTGATAAGTCTGGGTTTCCTCATCGGTTGCCCCCTCACCAGGTTTTTGAAGACATACTTCAGTGAGTACAAACTTGTACTCTGAGGAAGTCAACATAATATCCAGGTTTCTTTTTCAGTCAATATAATTAGGTCCAGTCAATTTACATTCTTTGAGAATAATAGCAAGTGGATTAAAAGCATCCATTTTGAATCCAGAGAATTAAACATAATATAAAAAACAATCATGATATGGTAAATAAAAACTTCGAATTCAATTTAAAGATGGGTCCCTCTACCATATTAAAAGAATTCGTCAACAGCCTGATCTCTTATTGAATAGCATTCCTCAATAATGAGGACGTATACCACTCAAACTTAGACCAGACAGGCCAATTCCTATTAATTTTACTATCTAGGTATCCTCTTATACCAAGTGAAATTAAACAGTTGACATACTTTGGTCCTATAAATAATAGCAGTGACTCCGATGGGGAGGGTACTATTACTTATAATTAAGTGTAAACCACCACCTAATTTCAGATCAATTGTTTGCAATTGTCACGCCCCAGGGCGGCCGTCCCCGAGACGTGGCAATAATGAAATATCAGCTATCAATACCTGAGGTCAATAAAGACTCCAACAACAACACACAAGGTGGCAAAGCAAGGATAATGATAACTGACTGAAAAGCGAAAGCATAATATATAAACAATGTCTGTAAACCAAAAACATTATTACAGACTCGAATACACAATCACTGTCCTGTGAGAGCCAAGTCTAGACCAAATAAAATACAACATGTGCCACATGCATGATTCACAATACATAAAATGACTCTAGGACTGCTAACAGCCTCGCACTCGCCATCTGCCGAAAGAACGCTCCACGCCCATAAGACCACGCCACAGGAAAGCTCCAGCTCCACGCCCAACACTGCCCCTGAAAAGAAACAGTATGCGAGGGGTGAGCTACAAGCTCAGTGAGTGGCTGGAAACCAATCACCATAACAGTTCAATACTAAAGCAATTTCCTTTCAAGGAAAACATGGGTGGAAACCCATGGATAACACGGTCACGCGGCGGCGCGACCAACCTCACCCTCACCCTCACTCCTGGAGAGAGACTCCTGGGACTTTTGGGGAGAGACCATACCGTTGGTCGAGACCCGGGATTACTGATCCACACAACACTACTAGATCACCAACCTCACCCTCACCCTCACTCCCGGAGGGACTCTTGAGACTTTATGTTATATATGTGTCACTTTTTAGCCTATTGGTCACATTTGGGTCATTTCTGGCCATTTTCCAATTTTTCTTTTTCGATCGGAGCCGCTAAAATTTTGGACTTTTAGCTATCTGCATGAGTTCGAGAACTCCGATTGAAAATCTAACTGCATATTATGAGTCCTGGTGCCATTTTGAGCCACTCATAAAAATTTCATCGAATTCCGGTAACGTTTTAGAAAATTTGGCAGTTCCGAATCGTATCCGGGTTTTGACCGATTTTGAAGTGTCAAAGATGACTTTGACCAAGTCAACGAAGACCTTGACTAGTCAAAGATGACCTTTGACTAGTCAAGGATTTTTGTTTTCTAGTTTGGTTGGGTTGACTCAAAGTCAAGTCTCACCAAACCCCTTTTTCTCAAATAAATGCTAAGTGTGTGTGTGTGTGAGTGTGTGTACCTATTTGTGGGGGTCCCCTTCATCTTCATCTCCCTCTCACTCTCTCCTTCACTCCCTCTTCTCTTTTTGTGCTAAATAGAAGTAGAAAAAGAAGGAGAAGAAAGACATAAAGAGGAAAAGAGAAGGTATGTGTGTGCAAACTTTGAGTGTTGTTGTTATGCTTGATTCCCTTCTCTCTAACTCCCTCTCATGCCCCCCCCCCCCCAACCCCTGATTTCAGCCATTAAAGGCTTGAGGAGTGGCTGAGAAGATGGTGGTGTTGGTGGTGGCGGTTGAGGCGGTTTGGTGCGCCAAGGGCACCCGATTTCCTCCCCTTTCTTTCCCCTCCTTTGGTAAGCCCTCCTCCTCCCTTATCCTTGTTTAAATGGTTGATTTAGGCTCTTAGGGTGTCCATGCATACCATGCATAGAGTTTAGGGTGTGAGTGAGGGCTGAGGAGGGGGTGGGGGGAAGGTTTGGGCGCGCGCGCGGGGTTGTCTGCGCACGTGCGCGCGCGCAGAGCGGCGCTAGCGCGTGCAGTCGGGCGAGCTGGCGGGCGCGCGCGCGTATGCGCAGGCGTGTGAACGTGCGGGCGGGGTGCTGCGCGGGCGCCCAGTGCGCACGCGTGCGTGCAGGCAGGACGCGCAGTGCGCGCGGTCGTGCGCGAGCGTGCGCGCGGGCGCGACAGCGCGTCTGGGCGCGCGGGCAGGCGCGCGGCAGTGCGCCAAGGGTGCTGGGGCGCGTGCGTGCGTATGCGTGCGTACGCATGCGGGGGGCCATGCGTGTGGCTGCCCGAGGGTTCGGGTAGGTGTCGGGGCACTCGGACTTGTGTGCGTACGTGCGTACTCGCATGCGTGCGAGCCCGTATGCATGCTTGTCCGAGTTTTAAGCATTTCTAGTAAATTTCATGTATATTTGTGTAGTTTACTCACCATATTGAATGCCCATGTCTTGCAGATCTTGGCGAACGGTCACGCAACGACCCGGGTTGCGGTGAGTGGGTCAATCCAACCCAGTAGGGAGGCGTTCGATGCACGTAGGCGTGCATTGCCCTCCCCTGGGGCACCATAACTACATATTAACTTGTGTAAATAAAAAATTATGATAATGCATGTTTCACTATGATGTAACCATGCCATGTTAGACATTGCATGCTAGGGATATACATTCATGTATCATGTATAGAAGCCCATACATGCCTAGATACCATGTTCCATGTTTGAAAAGCCTTGATCTATGCATGTTCCCATCTAGTTTAATTTAATTAAACCAAAATGAGAAATGTTAGTATAAGCATGCCTTAGAAAATATTATAACCTTGTTATTATAATATATGTTTCTCCGCATCTTAGTTATGCGCCCTGGAGGAATTCTTGAGAATTCATTGCCTTAGTAGTGTTTAGTAATCGTTGTCGACGGATCCAAGAGGATCGTATCCGTGAGAGTAGGTTGTTTTCTCCCCTTCGTTGGATCCGAGTAGGGACTAACCGGGTTGGGAAAAGCTGTCCTGACAGAGGGCTCTCATCGGTAGGTACTACCGATGCATTCGGGAACGTACTGACCATGGGAGTATACCAGGTAGAGGCTGTCCGGGGAAAGGGCTACCGGTGGACCAAGGGTGTAGAGCAGTCTAATCTGTCCCAAAAGGCCTATGTCACCTCTAAAGGGTGAGGGTGAGGGTGAGGGTGGGGTGGGTCGACAATGCTACGACCCACTAGCTTGTACAATTACTCCCGTTTAGGGACTTTAATTATTTTAAGGTTAATATGAGTTGTGTTGCATAGATTGTGCCATTCACTGAGCGTGTGGCTCACCCCTCGCATATCTTTTCCTCCAGTTGTTACTGAGTCGGATCTGAAGGAGGAGCTCCCTGAGGCATCACATCAGTAGCGGAGCAGCGTTCACGTTTTGGGTTCTGCGAGTGAGAGGCCATCAGCATCCCCTTCTTTTGCTTGTATGTATTGTTATCCGTGCTTGGGCACAACACTTGTATATGGATGTCGTTGTTTATATTGGCTCTCACAGGACAGTTGATTTTGTATTCTGGTCTGTAATATGTCTTTGAATTACAGACTCAGTTGTTTAAGCTTCCGCTATATGTATTTATATTATGTCAGCTACATTGTTAATTGTGTTATCATTTTCGATGTTGTTTAGAGTCTTTTATTGATCTCCTGTATGGACTGCTGATATTATATATATTTGCCACGTATCGGGGACGGCCGCCCTGGGGCGTGACAAAAGTTGGTATCAGAGCCTGGTCCTGTCAGAGCCAATTGTTTTCTTAGAGATGAGTCCTAGGATTTCTATATGAGTATTCTGATCCTAGTGTCTGTTTCTTAGGTTCCTGATATGCCTCATCGCAGTGTTGTGCCTGTGTCATTTGGAGCGCTCTGTTTGAAAATTTGGGTACATAATTTTTTTTCCCTAAGTTATGTATTCCCAATTTGGTATTTGGATTTGATTTTGTTAAAATCCAAGATGAGGAGGTTTAATCATGATTTTATTATGAGATGTCCAGTTTTGAGTTAGCTTTCGCACAGAAGTGGAATTAGATCAACTGGATTCTTGTAGTAAAAGTTATGGTTATTTTTCCAAGTATACCCCGGGGATGGAAATTCTGGCAGCAGCCCTGCTCGATGTTTAGCTCTAATTTCGGAATAGCTGGAGGGATTATCTGATCTTGCCATGAACATGAAAGTTGTAGATAATCTTCTTAGCTTTCCATCGGTCTTGGAATTGAGCAATTCGGAGCTGTATCGAGGAAGTTATGGCTGTTCCAGTGAAGCTTGCGCAGAATTTCTAGTCGAAGGGCAACTAGGTAATTTCTCCTTAAGATATTTTGATAAATATCTTTCTATCTCTCTCTCCCTTCCCCTCTCACTTCCGACCAGAATTCTGGTCTCTCTTTCTCTTTTCATTTCCCCCACCATGTGTTTGGGTTTATGTTTCAATGAGAAGGAGAGGGTGGTGGAGGAAGTGGTGGTGGATCTTGGCTAGGTTTTGTTGTTGTTGATGTTCCCCTCTCTCTCAAGTCCCCTTTTTCATGATCCCCCCCTGTTTTGCTGCTGAAGAGGAGGCTGAGGAGAGGCTAGAGGCGGTGGTGGTGGTTGAGGTGGTCGCGGGTGCGTCGAGGGCCCCCGAACCTCCCCCTTTTGTTCCCCCTCCAAGGTGAGCTCCTCCCCTCCTTTTCTTCATGTTTTTGGCTTAAGGGGATGTTGGGAAGGTCATGCATGTTGGGTAGATGTGTTAGGGTGTGTGTGAGGGGTTGGGGTGGGTGAAAATGTGGTTAGAATGGGCTGGGCGCGTGGTGGGCGTCGTCTGCGCGCGCGCGCGCAGGCGGGTGCAGGCGAGCACTGGCGGGCGCGCAGACGCGCGCTGGCGCATGCGTGCGGGAGTGCGTGCGGGTGCGCGCGGGTGCAGGCGCGAGCGGCGGTGCGCGCGAGCGCTCGCGGGCCTGCGCGCGCGCGGGCAGGGCGCCTGGGCATGCGCCTGGGCGCAAGGCAGGGCGCCTGGGCAGTGCGCCTGGGCGCAGGGCTGGGGACCAGTGCGGGCGCGTGCGGGCGTGCGCGTGCGTGCGCGTGCTGGGGCGTGCGCGGGGTGCTACACGGAGGGCGCAGTGCGCGCGGGGGCGCGCTGGGCTGGACGCGCGGTGCGCGCAGGCGCGCGCGAGCGTGCGCGTGCGCGTGCGTGCGGCAGCGCGTCCGGGCGCGCGGTAGTACGCCGATGGTGCCGGGGTGTGTGCGTGCGTGCGCATTCGTGCGTGCGCGTGCGGGGGGCCATGCGTATGGCTGCCCAAGTGTTCGGGTAGGTGTCGGGGCACTCGGACTCGCGCGCGTACGTGCGTGCTCGCATGCGTGCGAGCCCGTATGCATGCTTGTCCGAGTATGGGGTATTTCTAATCATTTTTTTCTGTATGTATTGTGTATTTTACTCACCGTGTTTAATACCCTGTCTTGCAGATCTTGACGGACGGTCACGCGACGACCCGGATATTGGTGAGTGGGACAATCCAACCCAGTAGGGAGGCGCTATATGCACTTGGGCGTATACCGTCCTCCCCTGGGGCACCATAGTTTAATATTAACTTGTAATCCATGCAAGCATGATTAGTATGTAGTATGCATGCCACCCTAGACCTTGTATGTTAGGGACTTGCACCCTTAGGATATGTGTAAGAGCCATGCATCCTGACTCCATGTTTTCATGCTAGGAAAGCCTCGACTTATGCATGTGTCCTATTAGTTTAACTTGTTAAATTAAATGCGAACTTATGATTATTAGCATGCCTTAGAAAATATTATATAAAAAGGGGCCTTGCGGGGTCAGCGTTGAGACCCGGGCTAGGTTACTCCGTGTTCCTTGTTTGGTTGTCGGGATGTCCTATATCGGGACCTCATGGTGCCCTCCCAAGGTTTCTTTTCCTGATAATATTATAACCTCGTTATTATAATATATGTTTCCCCGCATCTTAGTTATGCGCCCTGGAGGAATTCTGAAGAATTCATGACATTAGTAGAGTCTCCCTTCTCTGGATTAAGGGGCCTTGCGAAGTCAGCGTTGAGACCCGGGCTAGGGTACTCCGTGTTCCTTGTTTGGTTGTCGGGATATCCTATATCGGGACCTCAGGGTGCCCTCCCAAGGTTTCTTTTTCCAGTTAAGGGAATTCCGTGGATCCAAGTGGATCGTATACGTGTGGATAGGCTGTTTCTGTTCCCTTCGTTGGATCCGTATAGAGACTGCCCCAGCATTAGACAGGCCGTCCTGACAGAGGGCTCCCATCAGTAGGCACCTCCTGATTTGATGACGGACTGTACTGAAAGTGGGAGTAGACCAGGCGGACTATGGAGTGGAGGAGATACTATCGGTGGACAAAGGGTGATTAACAGTCTAGTCAGTCCCAAAAGCCCATGTCACCAGTTTGAGGGTGAGGGTGAGGGTGTAGTGGGTTGGCGATGAGCGACCCACTGGTTTGTATAGTTGGTGCCATTCACTGAGTGTGTGGCCAGGTAGAGGCTACTCGGAAGAGAGTTATTGAATGATGTCGCAAGCGTGGAATCGTTATCCCCTTCGTTGGATCCGTGTAGTACAGCCCTGGCGTTAGACAGGCTATCCTGTACCAGGTAAGCTATGGAGCGGGGAGAGGCTATCGGTGGACCAAGGCTTGAATAATCTTGTGGTTAATATGAATTGTGATGCATGGGTTGTGCTATTCACTGAGCGTGTGGCTCACCCCTCGTATTTATTTTTCTCCAGTTATCTGAGTCAGATTTGAAGGAGGAGCTCTCCGAGGGACCTCAGCAGTAGCGGAGCAGCGCCACATTCCGAGAGTGTTAGAGGCTATCAGCATCCCTTTTTTATTGTATGTATTGTATTCTGTGCTTGGGCACACATTTGTATTATATTTAGATGTCATTGTATATATTGGCTCTCACAGGACAGTTGATTATGTATCGAGTCTGTGATATGTTTTTGAATTACAGACTCAGTCTTTTAGCTTCCGCTATTTGTGTATATATCATGTCAGCCTTGCTTTTGTCTGTGTTGCCATTTTAGCTGTTGCTTAGAGTATGTTATTGACCTCCTGTATATACTGCTGATATCATATATACACTTGCCGCGTCTCGGGGACGGTCGCCCTGGGGCGTGACACACAGAGGGATGCGTGGACATGGTCCCCCTTGGGCCTTGGAGGTTTCTGAACCTACCAGAGGCGAAGAGTCTACTGGAGGGTCCTCGGCTGTTGGGCCAGGACCAGCGCAGGAGCCTCCTGCATGGGAGCGTGCTTATGCTCGTATCGCAGATCTATTGGAGACTCAGACTAGGGCATTGGACGCCCAGACTAGGGCGTTGGCTGATCAGGCGCGAGAGATCCAGGAGCTGCGGGCGGCCCGCGAGGCAGTTCCGCAGGTCCCCTTGGTAGCAGATCCACCGGTGGTGCCCGAGGTACCCCCTGTCCTAGTGGAGATTCCAGTAGAGGGAATTCATGATCCCCTGGAGAGGGAAGTGGAGCTAGAGGCTGCGGCACGTGTGCATCAGAGCGGCCTCATCGCCTTTCTGAAGCTTCACCCTCCCGAGTTCTATGGCTTGTCGGCGGACCCCCTTGCCCCTGAGCGTTGGTTGATGGAGATAGACAAGATCTTCTCGACCATGCACTGCACTGACCGCCAGCGTGTCTCACTGGCCACCTTCATGTTGAAGGGTAGCGCCGCCGACTGGTGGGCTACCCGATCGGTGGACATCCCCGAGGGCGTGGGGCGACTTCTATGGGCTGGATTCTGGAGTTACTTTCTGGAGGAGTACTTCCCATTTTCAACACGCCATATCGTGATGCGAGAGTTCGAGCAGCTAACGCAGGGCTCCATGTCAGTCGCTGATTACTCTACACGTTTCACGAGGCTTTCTCGGTTCGCCCCCGCCTTAGTGATGGATGAGGAGACGCGATGCCGTCGTTTCGAGATGGGTCTCATTAGCACCATCAGGGTGCACGTCACCTCACAGGCGTTCTCGAGGTACTCAGACTTGGTGTCTCGTGCGAGGACAGTTGAGCGAGACCTTGGGGTTCCTTTGGGGGTTCAAACCCCTTCTGCAGACCAGAGGCCCCCAGGAGCCAGGACCAGGGACGTCGCAAGAGCAAGCGGCCCCGCTTTGATCAGCCAGCGGCCGCCGCTACTCCAGTCGATGTGGTGCCAGTGCGAGGTCCAGCACCCATTGCTGCAGTACCAGTCCAGGCTAGGCGACTAGACGCGACGTTGTTACCATTGCCAGCGGGTCGAACATATTTCCTATGATTGCCCTGATGCTGGCCGACCCCCTGTGCCTCGACAGCAGCCGCAGCAGCAGCTACAGCAGCAGCCACAGGGTGGCCGAATTGACCAGAGGAGGCAGCCAGTGCAGCCTGCGAGGCGTGCCCCTGCTCCTCAGCCGCAGCTTGTTCAGGGTCGTGTTGCAGCACTTACGACCGAGGAGGCGCAGGCTTCGGGTAGCGTTGTCCGAGGTATTGTTCTGATCTCCCAGCTTCCTGCATATGTGCTATTTGATTTCGGAGCCACGCACTCGTTTGTGTCCCCCGTTTTCGCGAGACGGATGGGCGTGGTGTCCGCCCCTCTTGATGTTATGCTGGAGATATCATTGCCTGTCAAAGACCGTATTCTCCTCCGTTCTGTTTACCGGGGGTGTACCGTGGCGATTGCGGAGCATGAGTTTCCATTAGAGTTGGTAGAGCTCGCCATGACGGACTTCGATGCCATCCTGGGAATGGATTGGCTCTCAGCTAGCCACGCCAGTATCGACTGTTTTGCGAAGTCGGTGTCTTTCCACATCCTTGGTCGGAGATCTTTCCAGTTCGTGGGCGATCGGGACATAGCCCCTTTGGGGTTCGTGTCATCCATCCAGGCGTGGAGACTCCTTCAGGGAGGATGTGAGGGTTTTCTGGCGTACATTGCTGAGGAGGATGCACCACTGCGGGCAGATATCAGTCAGACTCCAGTCGTGGCAGAATATCCAGAGGTTTTTCCCGATGATCTTCCGGGACTACCGCCGGATCGCGCGATCGAGTTTGAGATTAATCTAATTCCGGGGACCGAGCCGATTTCAAGAGCTCCGTACTGGATGGCCCCAGCAGAGCTGAAGGTGCTCAAGGAGCAGCTGGAGGAGTTGCTCGAGAAGGGCTTCGCACGTCCTAGTGTCTCTCCATGGGGAGCCCCTGTTTTGTTCATTCGGAAGAAGGACGGTTCGCTGCGTCTTTGTATTGATTACAGGCAGCTGAACAAGCGGACCGTGAAGAACAAGTACCCCTTGCCGTGGATTGACGATCTGTTTGACCAGCTCCAGGGAGCGCGTGTCTTTTCAAAGATCGATCTCCGTTCGGGCTACTATCAGCTGAAGATCCGGGAGTCAGACATTCCGAAGACGGCCTTTCGTACCCGTTATGGGCACTACGAGTTCCGAGTACTGCCGTTTGGGTTGACGAATGCGCCGGCGGCTTTCATGGATCTGATGAACCGGGTGTTTCGGCCCTTCCTCGACTCCTTCGTGGTAGTCTTCATCGATGATATTCTGGTGTACTCGAGGAGTCTTGAGGAGCACGCTGACCATCTCCGCACTGTCTTGGAGACTTTGGCATTCCGTCTGGGAGTGGTGGGTTCACAGTCTACTCCAATGCATCGCGGCTGGGTTTGGGTTGCGTCCTGATGCAGTACTGTAGGGTTGTGGCTTACGCGTCGCGTCAGTTGAAGCCCCATGAGCAGAATTACCCCACCCACGATTTGGAGTTAGCAGCGATCATCTTTGCGCTGAAGATGTGGAGGCACTACCTCTATGGCGAGGAGTTCGAGCTCTTCACGGATCACAAGAGCCTGACTTACTTGCAGTCCCAGCCGGAGCTCAACATGCGTCAGCGACGTTGGGTCGAGTTCCTGAAGGACTATGACTGTGACATCGCTTACCATCCGGGTAAGGCGAATGTCGTGGCCGATGCTCTCAGCAGGCAGCCCTGGGCATGGCCGCCCACTTGGCTGTACGTCGTTGGAGGCTTCTGGAGGAGGCCGCTTGCTGGATCAGCGTTCGAGAGACACCTGCGGGTGGCTTTTTGGCCAGGCTAGTGGTGCAGCCCGTTCTTCTCGACGAGATCCGCACGGCTCAGGGGCAGGATCCTCACTTTCTAGTCCTCTCTGAAGGCGTCGCCCGGGGCGAGCGTCCGGACTACCAGATTCGCGAGGAATCCTGCGGTTCAGAGGTCGAGTATGCATTCCTGACGACGCAGAGCTGAAGCAGAAGATCTTGGACGAGGCCCATCGTTCGAGGTACATAGTGCATCCTGGTGGCACGAAGATGTACAGGGGCCTTCGTCGTGGCTACTGGTGGCGCGGGATGAAGGTGGATATTGGCCGTTTCGTTGCCCGTTGCTTGGTATGCCAGCAGGTGAAGTCGGAACATCAGCGTCCTGCGGGGAAGCTGCAGTCCATTGAGATTCCTCAGTGGAAGTGGGAGCAGATCACCATGGACTTCGTTTCGGGTTTGCCGAGGTCACGTTCGGGTCGCGATGCCATCTGGGTAATCGTCGACCGACTGACTAAGTCCGCTCATTTCCTCCCCATTCGACTCACCGATTCTCTGGACACCCTGGCACAGTTGTTTGTCTCCGAGATTGTTCGTCTCCATGGCACTCCCGTCAGCATCATTTCTGATAGAGACGCGAGGTTTACTTTGAGGTTCTGGCGCAGCCTCCAGCACGCCCTTGGTACGAACCTCCACTTCAGTACAGCGTTTCATCCGCAGACGGACGGCCAGTCGGAGAGGACGATACAGACCCTGGAGGACATGCTGCGAGCTTGCGTTCTTGACTTTGGGGGCAGTTGGGAGAGGCATCTCCCGTTGGTGGAGTTTGCCTACAACAACAGCTACCACTCGAGTATTCGGATGGCACCATATGAAGCGCTCTATGGCCGCAGCTGCAGGTCCCCCTTGTGTTGGGACGAGGTCGGAGAGCGCCAGTTGGAGGGACCCATATCGTCCACCAGACCTCAGAGATGGTCAAGACGATTCGTGAGCGTATCCGAATCGCTCAGAGCCGTCAGAAGAGCTACGCCGATCGTCGTCGCCGTGAGCTCGCCTTCGAGGTTGGTGACCATGTTTTCCTGAAGGTGTCCCCGACGAAGGGCATCTTCCGTTTCGGTGTGCGGGGAAAGCTGAGTCCACGTTACATTGGGCCGTTTCTCATCCTTGAGCGGATTGGAGAGGTGGCCTATCGCATAGCCCTGCCCCCACAGTTGGCTCAAGCCCATGACGTCTTCCATGTCTTGCAGCTGAGGCGTTACGTCCACGATCCTGCTCACGTTATTCCGTTCGAGCCGCTCATCTTCGAGCCGGACTTGTCATTCGTGGAGCAGCCGATCGAGATCCTGGACCGACGCGAGAAAAGGCTCCGCACCAAGACCGTCCAGTTGGTTAAGGTGCGATGGCAGCACCGTTCTGGTGCCGAGGCCACTTGGGAGCGCGAGGACGCCATGCGTGGCGCATATCCACATCTTTTCCCTTCCTAGATGTTTTTGTATTAAATTTTGTGGACAAAATTTCCTAAGGGGGGAAGAATGTTATATATGTGTCACTTTTTAGCCTATTGGTCACATTTGGGTCATTTCTGGCCATTTTCCAATTTTTACATTTTTCGATCGGAGCCGCTAAATTTTTTACTTTTAGCTATCTGCATGAGTTCGAGAACTCCGATTGAAAATCTAACTGCATATTATGAGTCCTGGTGCCATTTTGAGCCAATTATAAAAATTTCATTGAATTCCGGTAACGTTGTAGAAAATTTTGCAGTTCTGAATCGTATCCGGGTTTTGACCGATTTTGAAGTGTCAAAGATGACTTTGACCAAGTCAACAAAGACCTTGACTAATCAAAGATGACCTTTGACTAGTCAAGGGTTTTTGTTTGGTAGTTTGGTTGGGTTGACTCAAAGTCAATCCCCACCAACCCCCTTTTTCTCAAATAAATGCTAAGTGTGTGTGTGTGAGTGTGTGTGTGTACCTATTTGTGGGCGTCCTCTTCATCTTCATCTTCATCTCCCTCTCACTCTCTCCTTCACTCCCTCTTCTTTTTTGTGCTAAATAGAAGTAGAAAAAGAAGGAGAAGAAGAAAGACCTAAAAAGGAAAAGAGAAGGTATGTGTGTGCAAGCTTTGAGTGTTGTTGTTGTGTTTGATTCCCTTCTCTCTAACTCCCTCTCATGCCCCCCCCCCCCAACCCCTGATTTCAGCCATTAAAGGCTTGAGGAGTGGCTGAGAAGGTGGTGGTGTTGGTGGTGACAGTTGAGGTGGTTCGGTGCGCCAAGGGCACCCGATTTCCTCCCCTTTCTTTCCCCTCCTTTGGTAAGCCCTCCTCCTCCCTTATCCTTGTTTAAATGGTTGATTTAGGCTCTTAGGGTGTCCATGTATGCCATGCATAGGGGTTTAGGGTGTGAGTGAGGGCTGAGGAGGGGGTGGGGGAAGGTTTGGGCGCGCGTCTGCGCGCGCAGAGGAGCGCTGGCGCCCACAGTCGGGCGCGCTGGCGGTTGGGTGAGGCACCACCCATTTGTTGGGATATGTCTGCAAGACGACTGCCATTCGAGCATCCTGATGGTACTGTGAAAGGCACTCTACAGGCGCAGTGTTATACCTCCCTTGTGTTGGGACGGTTGAGGAGCGCTAGTTGGAGGGGCCACAAGTTATTAATTTGACCTTGCAGTGGCCAGGTTGGTTCATGTGTGCATCCGCACCTCCCAGAATCGACAGAAGGGCTACGCAGGTCATCGTCGCCAGGAGCTTACCTTCGGGTTTGGCGACCATGTTTTCCTGAAGGTGTCCCAGTTTAAGGGCATTCTCTGTTTCGACGTTCGGGGCAAGCTGAGTTGGCTCTTCAATGGGACTGTTTCTCGTCATTGAGTGGATTGGGGAAGTGGCTTGTCATGTAGCCTTTCCCCCACAGCTGGCTCATGCCCTCGACGTCGTCCTTGTCTCATGGCTGAGGCGTTGCGTCGACGATCCTGCTCATGTCATTCCGTTTGACTGCCTCATCCTCGAGGTAGATTTGTCGTTCGTGGAGCAGTGGATCGAGGTCAAGGACCAATATGAGAAGATGCTCTACGCTAAGACCGTTCCTTTGATTAGAGTGTGTCGGTAGCGCCAGTCTGGTGCATAGACCACTTGGAAGCAAAAGGTCTATGCGTGATACTTGCTACATTCGGTCTTCCCTTTGGGTTTCCTTAAATTTCGAGGACTAAATTTCCTAAGGGGGGGAGAATGTTATGCCTGTGTCATTTGGAGCCTTATTTTTTTATCGGAGTCGCTAAAATTTTGGGTTTTAGCCACCTACAGGAGTTGGAGAGCTCTGATTGAAAATTAGGCTACATAATTGTCTCCTAGAAGTTATGCATTTCCGATTTGGTATTTGGATTTAATTTTGTTAAAATCCAAGATGAAGAGGTTTAAATATGATTTTATCATGAGATGCTCAGTTTTGAGTTAGCTTTCATACAAAAGTGGAATTAGATCAACTGGATTCATGTAGTAAAAGTTATGGGTATTTTTCCAAGTATACCCCGGGGATGAAAAATTCTGGCAGCAGCCCTGTTCAATGTTTAGCTCTCATTTCGGAATAGCTGGAGGGATTATTTGATCTTGGCATAAACATGAAAGTTGTAGATAATCTTCTTGGCTTTCCAAAGGATTTTGAATTGTGCAATTCGGAGCTATATCATGGAAGTTATGGCTGTTCTAGTGAAGCCCGTCCAGAATTTCTGGTCAGGGACGATTTGGTCTTGTCCCCCCCCCCCCCCCCAACTCACTTTATCTCCATTTAAAACCCCCCTTTTGTGGAAACCTCTCACTCCCTCTCACTCTCGTCTCCCTCTCCCTCTCTGTTTTTTTGGTTGTGTGTGTGTTGTTAATGGAGGAAAGGATGAAGAAGAAGCTCATGAAAGAGTGAGAAAGGGTGAGAAAAGGTGAGCATGTGTTGTTGTTGTTGTGGTTGTTGTTTCTCTTCTCTCAATCCCCTTCTCATGCCCTTGCACCCCTGTTTTCTGCCAAGAAGGGCTGGTGGAGAGGCTGAAGAGATGGTGGTAGTGGTGGTGGTGGTTGAGGTGGTCGTGGGTGTGTCGATAACCCCGCATCTCCCCATTTCCCTCCCCCTGTTTCGGTAAGGCAGCTCACTGTCTTTTAAAGATCTCAGTGAATCTAGTATTTAGAGGCATATTTTTAGGATTATGTCTTCTTATGATTTGATCATCTATGTGTCTAGATGTGATATATTAAATTTGGGGTCATTATGATATCTGTGGTGTAAGTTAGAACCCGTTTTGCATGACCTGTCCAGATTCGCGTAGGAATTGACCTGCTTCGGGAAATGATTTGTTTCGGGCTTGTAGAGGCAAAATTAGGTTCTAATGTCTTCATAGATTATGATCCCAGCATATCATAGAATGTGCATGATTTATTTCATAATTTTTGGAAGTGTATTGGGTGCTGTGAAGACCAATTAGTAGGGCTGGTTGCAGCAGGTTTAGCAGTTTTGCTTGGTTGAGTGTCAAGGGGTTGGTTGCACGTGTCTTGGGTGATAATAATGGAAGTATCAGGGGTTAGGGTCTTCATGAAGTAAGCTTATATGTGTGATAGGAGGTTCCATAATTTAATTAAGGATCATTGGTTGTGTTTTACAGATCTCGTAGACCGGACGCGCTGCGAACCGGGTATCGGTGAGTGGTTCGATCCAATCCCCCCCCCCCTCTCGGGATGCGCTTGACGCGTGTAGACGCGCGTCGCGCATCGATGGGGCCCCATAGCTATACTACTTGTATAGATAAATAGTATGGTCATGCTTAAGCTATAATATGTAGATATCTTGCATGCTAGGCTTATATACATGTATTGTATTCATGTATGAATGATTGTGTTGCATGAGCCCCTCTAGTATGGGCATGTATTTTTGGTAATGTGTATGGATGTATAGAATATGGCATGCCTTAGGTAGTATTGTAATAATACTCCCACCATATTAATTGGAATATCTAGCATGAATAAGTCTGGGTTAATAACGGGCACCTGCCTAATATTCCTTTGCGATAAGACTCGAGGGCGTGGTGTAGTTGTTGCGCCCATGCTAATGGGGCAAAGCTATGACCAGCTTCATGAGATGATGATCTCTCTCGCCCTCTCCCTCTGAACGAACTGAGTAAGTAGATGCGATTTCCTACTCGACTCAGGTTCGTTTGGAATATTGGCATGCATCTGTTAGTGCGCGAGATTGCGTTTCACCATTTCTTTTAAGTTGGCAGTATCCAACGCATGCTTAAGTTAGGCCTTGTGTGCTTATGTGATTAATGACCATGTATGCATGTTGTATGATTTATTATGATGTAAATCCATGTTAGGGAGTGTCCCTATAATTATTAAATGATTGTGCATATGGTTCATGCACATAGCTAGATATAATTCTCCTGGATATATTTATATGCGCATGTTAAAAACTGATAGGCCTATCTGAAATAGGCGTGGGTGTGACCCGCTGCCGGGTTGTACCTTATTAATTAGAGCGCTAGCAATGTAATCGCCCCGTGCATCCGAGCAATGCACTCGTTTGGAATTCAGGAGAATTCATTACTTTATCAGTTTTGTTAAGCCGGTAGTGGGGCATTAGGCTAGGCCTACCCGTGCTACGCGTGTATATAAACCGCCTGTTGGGTTATGTGCCTTGGGATTATTTCTACGTGAGAGCAGAGGCAACCCCCTTGTGTCCGAGCGACGCAACCGTGTGGGAGTACAATAGTGTTCGCTCTCTTCGATATGTGATTATCGAGAGTAGTTGATTTCCATGGGTTCGCTTTGCGAACATGGAATGTTTACTCCCAATGTCGTCCGTGTTGAAGAGGCCCGGGTTGTAGCTGTCCTGACAGAGGGCTCCCATCCGTAGGTACCACCGATGCGTTCGGGGGCGTACTGATCGTGGGAGTGTACCAGGTAGAGGCTACCCGGGAGAGGGCTAACGAATGATATTGCGAGCGTGGAATCGTTCTCCCCTTCGTTGGATCCGATGTAGGAACTTCCCGGCGTTGAAAAAGCTGTCCTGACAGAGGGCTCCCATCCGTAGGTACCACCGAGGTGTTCGGAAGCGTACTGATCGTGGGAGTATACCAGGTAGTGACTACCCGGGAAAGGGCTACCGGTGGACCAAGGGTGTAGAGCAGTCTAGGTCTCTTCCAAAAGTCCCAAGAGTCTCCCTCCGGGAGTGAGGGTGAGGATGAGGTGAAGACACGTCACCGCGTGAACCATTCGTTGTTCGTCCGTTCCCATAGTTGTTGGGTCCGGTTGCGTATCGATGTTCAAAGACATCGTTGGGTAGTTATCCCGATGTAGATGATCCAGTAGTGTTGTGTAGACCAGTAATCCCGGGTCTCCTCGACCAACGGTATGGTCTCTCCCCAAAAGTCCCAAGAGTCTCCCTCCAGGAGTGAGGGTGAGGGTGAGGTTGGTCGCGCCGCCGCGTGACCGTGTTATCCATGGGTTTCCACCCATGTTTTCCTTGAAAGGAAATTGTGTTAGCATTGAACTGTTGTAATGGTGATTGGTTTCTAGCCACTCACTGAGCTTGTAGCTCACCCCTCGCATACTGTTTCTTTTCAGGGGTAGTGTTGGGCGTGGAGTTGGAGCTTCCCTGTGGCGTGGTCTTATGGGCGTGGAGCGTTCTTCCGACGGGTGGCGAGTGCGAGGCTGTCAGCAGTCCTAGAGTCATTTTATGTATTGTAAATCGTGCATGTGGCACAGGTTGTATTTTATTTGGTCTAGACTTGGCTCTCACGGGACAGTGATTGTGTATTCGAGTCTGTAATAATGTTTTTGGTTTACAGACATTGTTTATATATTATGCTTCCGCTTTTCAGTCAGTTATCATTATCCTTGCTTTGCCACCTTGTGTGTTGTTGTTGGAGTCTTTATTGACCTCAGGTATTGATAACTGATATTTCATTATTGCCACGTCTCGGGGACGGCCGCCCTGGGGCGTGACATTGCCATCCTCAGAACAGTATAACTTGTTCTATATTATTTAAATAATTAATCATAAAATAATCACATTATTCAAATATCTCTTAAATAAAATATCATTCCACTAACACGTACCTTAACTTTTTTTTCCATGCATCATTTTTGTTGGTATTTGACATTTTCTTCCAATTGGTCACATTGATGGGCAACAAATGGCCATTTTGGGCTACTGTTCCTATATAACTTGCCATCGTGATTGAATGGGTGGAAACAACTTGCTCATACTTATTCAGTTGCACGTTCAATTTTGTAGACATTATTTCAATGTCATTACATAATGCTAGATTTCGGGTTCTCTTACGTTGTTGGGAGGACTTACAGCCAATTGGATCCTGCTCATCCTCAGATGGCTCAACATATAAGGATTGGACTTGCATTGTTGGACAAGTACGTCGTAGGCTATTTGGGGGATGCTGGTATAATTGCTGAGTTTGAAGGGAATGGGATTGGGATGCTTGCAAATTGGGTTGAGGGATTGGTTCAGTATGGGAGAGATGAAGTTGGGGTGTTGAGGGGAGAGGGGATTGGGAGGATGTCTGATCATGCTAGGTGATTGGCTCAGTATGGGAGAGATCAAGGTGGGGTGTTGTGGGGAGAGGGGACTGAGAAGGGGGAGTTGGGTAATTTCTTCTCATGACCCTAGACCTCTTCATATTGCCTCTAATCTGCCAAAAAATTCACACCATAAAGGTTAATTAGGATTTAAAAAATATAAATAATGTCAATGTCATAAATTAATATTAGATAAGAAATAAATAAAATGAAGTAAAAATAATAACATACATTAAATGAAGGAAAATATACACACTTATCATTTTTTTTTTATTAGTAATCAAATTTTGTATTACTGTCATATGAAGATGTACAAATGCACAAAACTTACAAAAAGTTCCATAGAGGATGCAAACAAAAATAGATAATTGTGAATTATGAATTGTAGTAAATTAGGAGAAACACTGATTTTTTACCTCTCTTGATTCTCATATATTTTATAAGATTTATAATTGGGTTTTTTGTATGTATACCATAAAAAAATATATTATTTATTTTTATACCACTACAAAGAACGTATTTATTTTTATGCCATCATAATTTTTCCTAATGTAAAAATATGCCACTCTTTTATTTATTTATTTTTAACTAAGATGAACCTTAATTATGGTTAGTTTCTTAATCAAGAAATAAAATGACAAAAATAACCTTAAAATATAATATTTGTCATAATGCAAATAATTAGATATAATAACCTAATTAATCTCTTGTTCTTTCCAAATCAATCATGAGTCATTCAACCTTACCCCTTCTTTCTTTATCTTCTAATCAAGTTCTAGATTTTTTAAAAAAATTTATCATTTTCTAATATATAAAATAATTATTCTCAAAATAATTTTATTTTATTTTTACTTATGTGATTAATACTAATTACTATGTTTTTGCTAATAAATAGTTTGTATGTTTAATTTTTACATTTTTGGATTTTAGATGAAATTTATTATTTTCATGTTAAAATTAATATTCTAGTTTTATTCTCGAACTTTGCCTGAGGGCATGCCAACCTGGGGAAACAAGGTCACCCATATCACCTTTTCATCGCACTACTAGCAATCTCTATGAAGACTACCTCAAAGTAGTCCACGGAGGCCCAATAAAACTTTTGAGATCCACGAAGGCATCCGGCGCATTCGTCAACCCCGATGGCAGTACTTAAAACTCGTAGTGCCTGAACGGTCACGAAAGGCCATCTACAGGATGTCCAACTCTCGGATCTCTAACTTGTGGTACCCTTGTGCGAAGATCGATCTAACAGCAGACACTCGCTCCCAGAGCTGGTCAAATAGATCATCGATTCACGGCAAAGGTAATTGATCTTCAACCTCCACGGGGAGATCAAAACAACACCTCGAACAATTAAGTCCAGATTCTGCTCCTCGAGCATGGCTGGAGCTCATGATGACACTTACACGCTTGGTAAGCCGCTCAACCGCACTTAATCCACAAGACACGCAATAAGTGGTCGTCGAACCTCAACAATGCCTATGCGACGTCATCTATCTGATAGGGCGGTTGAGTCCCATCATGAGCGCTAGCATCGCGTCTCCTTATTTGCGACCAATGTGGGGCAAAACGCGACAGTATCCACAACTGTGCTTCACATGCCGCCAGAGATAGGTCGCTCATCTATAACCATTGGAACTCCAGCATCCTGCACTCCATGGGCAGATTCATCACGGGGAGTCCACGCTCTCGACATCATTTAGCAGCACTCTCCCGGTGTGGCCTCTACCTAGTGGCCTCCCAAGCCCACTATCTCTGCCATATGGGCGACCAACAAGCATAGCATCTAGGAGCACCTCACAGGGCTCTGGCCTCAACCGAGCAGCTACAACGCACAATGATATATCGAAGCGACTCCAGATGCCACTATGGAACCCAGTCCACAAGCAATCGCCCACCAAGCTGCAATAGGATGCACCCAATCCCGATCGTACGCATCACCACTCGCTACAGCACCTTCCAAGTGAGAGGGAAAAATCCACCATCAATTTGATGCTTCAAAGGTATTCCTTGACTGGGAAAAGAACCTCGGAAGGGCACCATGAGGTCCTGATATAGGATATCCCGACAACCAAACAAGGAACACGGAGTACCCTAGCCCGGGTCTCAACGCTGACCCTGCAAGGCCCCTTAATCCTGAGTAGGAAGACTAGAAGAAGACATCACCCCTTAATGAGCAATACGCCACATCCTCAACACTTTACACAGGCGCCGCATGCGAACTCCATGGTACCAGCGATACCGATGCACGAGAAAGAAGCTCCATTATCGAGACGCAATCCATACCTTAGACATTGTAACCAACTCATCACTATCACAATACTGGGCTGGAATCTCCTACCCAAACCTTAATCCCGCACAAGAGATTTAACAACTGACCCTAACCAGTCGACCCAGTCGACAACTTAAGGGTGGGTCCAGGGGGTCACGTCCACGTCAACGGATGCGAGGAGGCATGTCAGCAACCTAAGATAACTTCTAAAATAAGAGTACTCGGATGGCAATCCTACGACTCATCATCTATACAACTAGACTTAGGCTCTGACAGGACCAGGCTCTGATACCAACTTTTTGTCACGCCCCAGGCGTTCCCGAGACGTGGCAATAATAAAATATCAGCTATCAATACCTGAGGTCAATAAAGACTCCAACAACAATACACAAGGCGGCAAAGCAAGATAATGATAACTGACTGAAAAGCGGAAGCATAATATATAAACAATGTCTGTAAATCAAAAACATTATTACAAACTCGAATACACAATCACTGTCCTGTGAGAGCCAAGTCTAGACCAAAGAAAAATACAACATGTGCCACATGCACGATTTACAAAGCATAAAATGACTCTAGGAATGCTGACAGCCTCGCACTCGCCACCCGCCGGAAGAACGCTCCACGCCCACAAGACCACGCCACAGGAAAGCTCCAGCTCCACGCCCAACACTGCCCCTGAAAAGAAACAGTATGCGAGGGGTGAGCTACAAGCTTAGTGAGTGGCTGGAAACCAATCACCATACTACAGTTCAATACATAATCAATTTCCTTTCAAGGAAAACATGGGTGGAAACCCATGGATAACTGGGTCACGCGGCGGCGCGACCAACCTCACCCCCACCCTCACTCCCGAAGGGAGTCTCTTGGGACTTTTGGGGAGAGACCATACCGTTGGTTGAAGAGACCCGGATTTACTGGTCTGCGGAGAGACCATACCGTCGGTCAAAGAGACCCGGATTTACTGGTCTACACAACACTACTGGATCATCTACATCTAGATAATTTCTCAAACGATGCCTTTAAACATCGACACAGGACCGGACCCAACAACTATGGGAACGGTCGAACAACGAATGGGTCACGCGGCGATGTGTCTTCACCTCATCCCAACCCTCACTCCAGGAGGGAGACTATTGGGACTTTTGGAAGAGGCTTAGACTGCTCTACACCCTTGGTCCACCGGTAGCCTCTCCCGCGTAGCCTCTACCTGGTATACTCCCACTATCAGTACTCTTCCGAACGCGTCGGTGGTACCTACGGACGGGAGCTCTCTGTCAGGACAACTGTAATCGCCGGGAAGTCCCTACTCGGATCCAACGAAGGGGAGAACCATTCCCACGCCCGCAACATCATTCGTTAACCCTCTCCCAGGTAGTATCTACAACTCGATCTCCTCAACTCACCGCTCTACACCCTTGGTCCGCCAGTAGCCCTTTCCCCGGGTAGCCTCTACCTGGTATACTCCCACGATCAGTACTCTTCCGAATGCATCGGTGGTACCTATGGATGGGAGCCCTCTGTCAGGACAACTAAACCCGAGAAGTTCCTACATCGGATCCAACGAAGGGGAGAACGATCCCATGTTCGCAAAGCGAACCCAATGGAAAATAACTACTCTCGATACTCACTTATCGAAATATCAAAACACAGGCATAACAACAATCAACACACTCATATTAACCTTAAAGTAGTCATAGTCTCTATACGGGAGTAACTACACAAGTTAGAGGGTTGTAACATCGCCGACCCACCCCACGCTCACCCTTTAGGGTGTCATGGGTCTTTTGGGACAGACTAGACCACTCTCTACCCCTGGTCCACCCGGTAGCCTCTCCCACAATCCGTAGCCTCTACCTGGTATACTCCCACTATCAGTACTGTCCGACGCATCGGAGGTACCTATGGATGGGAGCCCTCTGTCAGGTCAGCTTTCCAACGCTGGGGAGTCCCTACATCGGATCAAACCAAAAGGAGAAGACAGCCTACTCATACGTGTACGATCCTCTTGGATTCGTCGACAATGATTTCTAACACTACTAATGTCATGAATTCTCAAGAATTCCTCCAGGGCACATAACTAAGATGCGGGGAGACATATATTATAACAACAAGGTTATAATATTCTCTAAGGCATGCTTACAAGAGTATAATCACATTTGATTTAATAAATTAAACTAAATGGGAAACATGCGTAGTTCGGGGCTTTCCAATCAAGGGACATTGTGTCTAGGCATGTATGGGCCTTTATACATGATATATGGATGCATATCCCTAGCATACAAGGTCTAATATTGATGGTTACATCATATAAATCATGCATTGCATAGTTTTTCATACTATAGCTAGGGGGCCCCATCGATGCGTGACACGCGTCTACGCGGGTCGAGCGCATCCCTAGAGAGGGGGGGGGGAGATTGGAATCGAACCACTCACCTTACAACCCGGGACCTCGCGCATCCCATCCGACGAGATCTGCAAAGTAGGGGCATCCAATTTAGTGAGTAACAACATAATTTACACATAGAAATCATTAGAAATACACAAATATCAGACAAGCATGCAGACGGACTCGCACGCATGCGAGCACACACGTACGCACGCGAGTCCGAGTGCCCCGACACCTACCCGAATCCTCGAGCAGCCACACGCATGGCCCCCCGCATGCGCACGCACGTATACGCACGCACGCACGCACCCCAGCACCCTCGACGCACTACCGTGCGCCTGCCCGCGCTGCCACGCGAGCGCGCGCGCACTGCATGTCCACCCCGCGCGCCCTCGCAGAACCCCCGCGCACGCCCCAGCACGCGCACTGGTGCGCGCACGCGCACTGGTCCCCAGCCGACCTTTACCCCTTTTTAACCCTCCCCAACCCCTCACACACACTCTAACCCCTATGCATAGCATGCATGACCTTCCCAACCAACCCTAAGCCATAAAAATCAAGAAAAGAAGGGGAAACGCTCACCTTGGGAGGGGAAACGAAAGGGGGAGGTTCGGGGGCCCTCGACGCACCAGGTAGAGGCTGATCATGGGAGTATACCAAGTAGAGGCTATGCGAGAAAGAGGCTACTGGTGGACCAAGGTTGGAGAGCAATCTAGTCTATCCCAAAAGGCCCATGTCACCCCTAAAGGGTGAGGGTGAGGGTGGGGTGGGTCGGCGATGTTACGTCCCACTAGCTTGTACTGTAACGTCTCTGTATTTTTAGCCTTATATATTTATTTTAAATATATAATGGAAATTTTAATTGAAATTTAATTATTTCATTTTTTTTATTTGGCGGTAGGCCCAAATGGGTCCAATTTGATTTATAATTATAATAATTATAAATTGATGTTGAAATATTTATTTTATATTTTTTTGGAGATCTTTATAGTCTCAAGATATTTTGGTTGAAATTTGGTGAGATTCGGAGTTTAGGAAATTAGGTTTTTAGGATTTTGTGTTAAGTTATTGGGCCCAGGGATCTAGTTGCGAATCCAGAATATCTTTTAATAGGCTTCAGGGATCCGTTTGTAAATCGGATAGGGATCTGTCTGTAAATCGGATAAGGACCTAGTTGTAAACCCGTAATACTTGAGGGGTCGTTTTGTAATTTGGTAAAAACCCTTTTATATAACAAGTTTTGGGTTAGGGTTTGCATCAGAATTCTCATGAGGCATGAAGGGTGGTGATGACATAGCTCTACCCGTCGAGCACCACAAGGTGATAAATCTTTCTCTTTTGATTTTTATTGTTTAGTGTTTCAATTTAGTTTGGTTAGGAGATGATTGTGTCAATCTATTATTTGGGAAAGAATGTTGATGGATTAGGGTTAGGGTTTGATTGATTTTAAATAGATGATGTTTTTATTAGATTTCAATGGATCTTGAAGGATTTCTTAAGATCAAACTAGATTTATTGGTTTTGGGATTTAAGGGTTATTTTCGGGTGGATTGAATACCTGATCATTAAATCGTGTTTTTGACTATGATAGAGTCGTTTCTGGGAAAATTGTATTTCACAAACAGAAATAGGTTTCGAAAAGATCTTTCCAACGAATCTTGAATCGTCTGATTTGGAGTTACGGTTAGAAAGTTATGATTTTTCAAATATTTCTGTGCAGTTTCTTAGAATTCAAATATTTAGCTTCATGACGAAGTTTGATGAATTTTAGAGATTTAAAAGGATAAAAGATGGATGTTTAATGAGTATAATTTGATTTGTGGGTTTGATGATTTTATTGATCTTGGTGATTCAAATTGGATTTTTAAATCAATTAATTTGGTTTAGTGGGATCAATGAATATTAATTGAATATTATTGTTATTTGGATGTAAATTGATTGGATTGAGTTATTTGGATCATTGGAGTTATAGTGGAGCCGTAATGGATCATTGGAGTTGTATTGGATTATTTGTCTAAATATTTTATTCGAGGATTGATCGATTATGTGAGCCTTATGAAATAAATGGATATTGATTATCGGATCATTGTGAGATATGAACATTTTAATTTTTATTCAGAGTTGGGATTTTTGTTAGGCCTTTAAGGTGAGTTGCGGATTGTAGGTCTATTTGGTACGGGCTCTTGGGATTATTGGGCCGAGCGCTGTTGTCAGTTGTTTGTCATGATTGAATGATTTTCTTATTTATTGATTGCATAATTGTTATGCTAGGTTATCCACGTGCGAGTGTGTAGCGTTCATGCACGTGCATCGGTTTGTATTGCGTGGACTGGAGGTGAGTGGATGTCTCTATATTATTTGAAAAGCATCATGTTATTTTATGATTATGAAATCTATCTTGTATGAACCATATGAGCATGTTATCATCATATAAATTGATATTTTGGATATATTGTATGCATTGGAAATTATGGGATTTATGAAAATTGTCGCATGCTGTATACTTGAAAGAAGTAGTTTTGATTGTGCATGCATCAAATCGTCTAGGTGGCTCAGTCTAGGTGGCTGCGGTCTAAATTTGACCCAAGTCTAGGTGGCTATGTCTACGTGGCCCGATTTCCAAAGTGAAATCTCTGCGGCTAGGTGTCGTGGAAAGCGGGCATGCGTGTCCGTTGCATTCATATACATCATGTAGTTTGAAATCATGAGAAGATTTTTATGACATCACATTTTTTTCGAAAGAGAAATGTTATTATATCCTTGAATGTTTTAAAGGGCTTCTTTATTATAAGCTTTGCGTTATATTACAACAATTGTTCCATATACACTTTTAAACTGATTATTTTGAAGTATAATATATTATTGGGACACTTGTGTCCATTCACTGAGCATGTGGTAGCTCATCCCTCTCTCTTCCCAACCTTTCAGATTAGCTGTTGGTGGTTGTCGATCTCGTTAAGGCGTTGGAGGTTGAAGCTCGTATTTTATTTCCGGAGCACTAGACTTGTGTAAAATGTGTTGGTCATTTCTTTGGCATGTAGAGGACCCATATGTATGATAGTGTGGATATATATAATTTAGTTGTTCCCGATGTATATTGAATTTGTGTTGGATTTTGACCTTGACAATATATGTATAATTATGGTGATGTATTCGTATGTTCTCTGGATGAAGAAAAAAAAAAAAAAAAAATATATATATAGAACTCTGAAATTTGAGGAATTTAGTTAACGCACCCGGATTTCACTCTTCAAAACGGAGTCGTGGATTTGGGGGCGTTACATGTACAGTTACTCCCATTTAGGGACTTTAATTATTTTAAGGTTAATATGAGTTGTGTTGCATAGATTGTTGTTTATGCCTGTGTTTTGATATCTCGATAAGTGATTAACGAGAGTAGTTGTTCTTCATTGGGTTCGCTTTGCGAACATGGGATCGCTCTCCCCTTCGTTGGATCCGATGTAGGAACTTCTCAGAATTACAGCTGTCCTGACAGAGGGCTCCCATCTGTAGGTACTACCGATGCATTCGGGAACGTACTGACCATGGGAGTATACCAGGTAGAGGCTACCTGGGGAAAGGGCTATCGGTGGACCAAGGGTGTAGAGCGGTGAGTTGAAGAGGCCGGGTTGTAGCTGTCCTGAGAAAGGGCTCCCATCCGTAGGTACCACCTCTGCATTCGGGAGCATACTGATCGTGGGAGTACACCAGGTAGAGGCTACCCGGGAGAGGGTTAACAAATGATATTGGTGAGGGTGAGGATGAGGCGAAGACACATCGTCGTGTGACCCATTTGTTGTTCGACCGTTCCCATAGTTGTTGGGTCCGGTCTCGTAATCGATGTTCAAGGACATCGTTGGGCAGTTATCTAGATGTAGATGATCCAGTAGTGTTGTGTATACCAGTAATTCCGGGTCTCTTCGACCAACGGTATGGTCTCTCCCCAACAGTCCCAAGAGTCTTCCTTCGGGAGTGAGGGTGAGGGTGAGGTTGGTCGCGCTGCCACGTGACCCTGTTATTCATGGGTTTCCACCCATGTTTTCCTAGTGAGGAAATTGTTTGAGTATTGAACTGTAGTATGGTGATTGGTTTCCAGCCACTCACTGAGCTTGTAGCTCACCCCTCGCATACTATTTCTTTTCAGGGGCAGTGTTGGGCGTGGAGCTGGAGCTTTCCTGTGGCGTGGTCTTATGGGCGTGGAGCGTTCTCCCGGCGGATGGCGAGTGCGAGGCTGTCAGCAGTCCTAGAGTCTTGTATGTATTATAAATCGTGCATATGGCACAGGTTGTATTTTCTTTGGTCTAGACTTGGCTCTCACAGGACATTGATTGTGTATTCGAGTCTGTAATAATGTTTTTGATTTACAGACATTGTTTATATATTATGCTTCCTCTTTTCTGTCAGTTATCATTATCTTGCTTTCCCACCTTGTGTATTGTTGTTGGAGTCTTTATTGACCTCAGGTATTGATAGCTGATATTTTATTATTGCCACGTCTCGGGGACGGCCGCCCTGGGGCGTGACAAAAGTTGGTATCAGAGCCTGGTCCTGTCAGAGCCTAAGTTTAGTCGTATAGATGGTGAGTCGTAGGATTGTCATCCGAGTACTCTTGTTTTAGAAGTTATCTTAGGTTGCTGACATGCCTCCTCGCATCCGTTGACGTGGACGTGACCCCCTTGACCCACCCTTAAGTTGTCGACTGGGTCGACTGAATAGGGTCAGTTGTTGGATCCCTTGTGGTGGGATTAAGGCTTGGGTAGGAGATTCCAGCCCAGTAGTATGATAGTGATGAATTGGTCACAATTTCTAAGGTATGGATTGCGTCTCGATAATGGAGCTTCTTTTCCGTGCATCGGTATTGCTGGTAACCATGGAGTTCGCGTGCGGCGCCAGTGTAAAGTGTTGAGGATGTGGCGTATTGCACATTAAGGGATGATTTCTTCTTCTAGTCTTCCTACTCAGGATTAAGGGGCCTTGCAGGGTCAGCGTTGAGACTCGGGCTAGGGTACTCCGTGTTCCTTGTTTGGTTGTCGGGATATCCTATATCGGGACCTCATGGTGCCCTGCCAAGGTTCTTTTCCCAGTCAAGGAATAATTTTGAAGCATCAGATTGATGATGGATTTTCCTCTCACTTGGAAGGTGCTGTAGCGAGTGGTGATGCGTACGATCGGGATTGGGTGCATCCTATTGCAGCTTGGTGGGCGATTGCATATGGACTGGGTTCCATAGTGGCATCTGCAGTCACTTCGATATATCATTGAGCGTTGTAGCTGCCCGGTTGAGGCCAGAGTCCTGTGAGGTGCTCCCAGATACTATGCTTGTTGGTGCGCCCATATGGCAGAGATAGTAGGCTTGGGAGGCTACCAGGTAGAGGCCACACCGGGAGAGTGCTACTGGATGATGTCGAGAGTGTGGACTCCCTATTATGAATCTGCCCAGGTAGAGGCCACCGCCGCGTGATTCTGTTATCCATGGGTTTCTACCCATGGTTACCTTGAATGGGAATTTTTTATGTATTGAACTGTTGTATGGTGATTGGTTTCCAGCCACTCACTGAGCTTGTAGCTCACCCCTCGCATAATGTTTCTTTTCAGGGGCAGTGTTGGGCGTGGAGCTGGAGCTTTCCTGTGGCGTGGTCTTATGGGCGTGGAGCGTTCTTTCGGCGGGTGGCGAGTGCGAGGCTGTCAGCAGTCCTAGAGTCATTATATGTATTGTAAATCGTGCATGTGGCACAGGTTGTATTTTCTTTGGTCTAGACTTGGCTCTCACAGGACAGTGATTGTGTATTCGAGTCTGTAATAATGTTTTTGGTTTACAGACATTGTTTATATATTATGCTTCCGCTTTTCAGTCAGTTATCATTATCCTTGCTTTGCCACCTTGTGTGTTGTTGTTGGAGTCTTTATTGACCTCAGGTATTGATAGCTGATATTTATTATTGCCACGTCTCGGGGACGGCCACCCTGGGGCGTGACATCATTGGTTGTGTTTTGCAGATCTCGTAGACCGGATGCGCGGTGATCCGGGTATCTGTGAGTGGTTTGATCCAATCCCCCCCCCCTCTCGAGATGCGCTCGACGCGCGTAGTCGTGCGTCGCGCATCGATGGGGCACCCTAGCTATACTACTTATGTAGATAAGTAGTACGGCCATGCTTAAACTATAATATGTTAGATATCTTGCATGCTAGGCTTATATTGCATGTATTGTATCCATGTATGAATGATTGTATCGCATGCGCCCCTCTAGTATGGGCATGTATTTCTGTAATGTGTATGGATGTATAGAATAAGGCATGCCTTAGGTAGTAATGTAATACTACTTCCACCATATTAATTGGAATATCCAACATGATTAAGTCTCGGTTAATAACGGGCACTTGCCTAATATTCCCTTGCGATAAGACTTGAGGGCGTGGTGTAGTTGTTGCGCCCATGCTAATGGGGCAAAGCTATGACCAACTTCACGAGATGATGATCTCTCTCGCCCTCTCCCTCTCCCTCTGCACGAACTGAGTAAGTAAATGCGATTTCCTACTCGACTCAGGTTCGTTTGGAATATTGGCATGCACCTGTTAGTGCGCGAGATCGCGCTTGACCCTTCCCTTTTAAGTTGGTGATATCCAACGCATGCTTAAGTTATGCCTTGAGTGATCTTATATGATTAATGACCATGTATGAATGTTGTATGATTTATTATGATGTAAATCCATGTTAGGGAGTATCCCTATAATTATTTGATAGGTTATCTGTTATGCCTATGTCATTTGGAGCCATTTCGGTTAAGCCTTGGTCACTTTTGGGTCATTCAGGGCCTTTTTAATTTTTTGATCGGAGCCGCTAAAATTTTGTATTTTAGTCACCTGCGGGAGTTAGAGTACTCTGATTGGAAATCTGACTACATATTATGGGTCCTGGTACCGTTTAGTACTACCCATAAAAATTTCATCGAATTCCAGTAACGTTTTAGAAAATTTTGCAGTTTCGAATCATATCCGGGTTTTGACCGATTTTGAATTGTCAAAGGGTGACTTTGACCGGGTCAACGAAGACCTTGACTAGTCAAAGATGACCTTTGACTAGTCAAGGGTTTTTGTTTGGTAGTTTGGTTGGGTTGACTCAAAGTCAATCCCCCAACCACCCCTTTTTTTCACATTTAATGTAAGTGTGTGTGTGAGTGTGTCTGAGTGTGTGTGTGTGTGTGTGTACACTATAGGTGGGCGTCCCCTTCTCATCCTCTCCCTCTCACTCTCTCCTTCACTCCCTGGTTTTCTTTGTTTTTTTTTGTGTTAAATAAAAGAAGAACAAGCAGGAGAAGAAGAAACATTAAAAAGAAAAGAGAAAGGTATGTGTGTGCAAGCTTTGGGTGTTGTAGTAGTTGTTGTTATTTCTCTTCTCATTAGCTCCTTCTCATGCCTTCCCCCCCCCCCTGTTTTCAGCCAAGGAAGACTGGTGGAGTGGCTGATTAGGTGGTGGTAGTGGTGGTGGGGGTAGAGGTGGTTGTGGGTGTGTCGAGAACCCCACATCTCCCCATTTCCCTTCCCCTGTTTTGGTAAGGAAGCACACTGTCTTTTAAAGATCTCAGTGAATCTAGTATTTAGAGGCATATGTTTAGGATTATATCTTCTTATGATTTGATCAGCTATGTGTCTAGATGTTATATATGTAATTTGGGGTCATTATGATATCTGTGGTGTAAGCTAGAACCAGTTTTGGATGACCTATTCAGATTCACGTAGGAATTGACCTCCTTCGGGAAATGATTTATTTTGAGCTTGTAGAGGCAAAATTATGTTCTAATGTCTGCATAGATTATGATCCCAGTATATCATAGAATGTGCATGATTTATTTCATAATTTTTGGAAGTGTATTGGGTGCTGTGAAGATAAATTAGTAGGGCTGGTTGCAACAGGTTTAGCAGTTTTGCTTGGTTGACTGTCAAGGAGTTGGTTGGATGTGTCTTGGGTGATAATATGGAAGTATCAGGGGTTAGGGTTTTCATGAAGTAAGTTTATATGTGTGATAGGAGGTTCCATAATTTAATTATGGATCATTGGTTGTGTTTTGCAGATCTCGTAGACCGAACGTGTTCTGCCTATGTCATTTGGAGCACTCTGTTTGAAAATTTGGGTACATAATTTTTTTTTTAGAAGTTATGTATTTCCAATTTGGTATTTGGATTTGATTTTGTTAAAATCCAAGATGACGAGGTTTAAATATGTGTTTACTATGAGATGTCCAGTTTTGAGTTAGCTTTCGTACAGAAGTGGAATTAGATCAATTGGATTCTTGTAGTAAAAGTTATGGGTATTTTTCCAAGAATACCCCGGGGATGGAAATTCTGGCAGCAGCCCTGCTCTATGTTTAGCTCTAATGTCGGAATAGCTAGAGGGATTATTTGATCTTGGCATAAACATGAAAGTTGTAGATAATCTTCTTGGCTTTCCAACGGACTTAAAAATGTATAATTCGGAGCTATATTGAGGATGTTATGGCTGTTCCAGTGAAGCATGCGCAGAATTTCTAGTCAAAGGGCGACTAGGTCATTTCCCTCCTTCCTTAGATATTTGTGTGCATAAATATCTTCTCTCTCTCTCTCTCCCTCTCACTTCAACGCCTATTGTTTTCAAGCCCTCCCTTCCTCTCTCTCAAGCCCCCATGGTGTTTGTGAAAATGCCCCAAAGAGATGGTGAAGGAGGTGCAAGTGCTTGAGTAGGGTTGTGTGGGTGTGTTGTTGTGGATGATCTCCTCTCTCTCTCAAGCTCCCTTTTCATGGTTTCCCCCCCCCCTGATTTGCAGCCATTGGAGGGCTGAGGAGGGCTGAGGTGGTGGTGGTGGTTGAGGTGGTCGCGGGTGCGTCGAGGGCCCCCGAACCTCCCCCTTTCGTTCCCCCTCCAAGGTGAGCTCCTCCCCTTCTTTTCTTGGTTTTCATGGCTTAGATGTTAGGGAGGTCATGCATGCTAGGTAGATGGGTTAGGGTGTGTGTGAGGGGTTGGGGAGGGTTAAAATGGGGTAAGGGTTGGCTGGGCGCGCGTTTCGGGTCATCTGCGCGGGTGCACGCGTAGGCGGGCGCTGGCAGGCGCAGTCGGGCGCACAGACGCGCGCGGGCGCGTGCGCGCGAGTGCGCGGGTTCGCGCGGAGTGGTCGCGCGGGTGCGCGTAGGCGCTGGCGCGAGCGGGGGTGCGCGCGGGAGTGCGCGGGCGTGCGCACGAGCGTGCGCGCGCGCGGAGCAGTGCGCCTGGGCAGGCGCCTGGGCGCGGGGATGGGGACCAGTGCAGGCGCGCGCGTGCGTGCGCGGGCGTGCACGTGCGTGGGGTGCTGCGCGAGGGCACGTGAGCTGGACGCCCAATGCGCGCGGGCGTGCGCGAGAGTGCGCGTGCGCGCGGCAGCGCGTCTGGGCGTGCGGGCAGGCGCGCGGCAGTGCACCGATGGTGCTGGGGTGCGTGCGTGCGCGTGCGGGGGGCCATGCGTGTGGCTGCCCGAGGGTTCGGGTAGGTGTCGGGGCACTCGGACTAGCGTGCGTACGTGCGTACTCGCATGCGTGCGAGCCCGTATGCATGCTTGTCCGAGTATGGGGTATTTCTAATGATTTCTATGTGTAAATTGTGTTGTTTCTCACCAGTTGGATGCCCCTACCTTGCAGATCTCGTCGGATGGGATGCGCGAGGTCCCGGGTCGTAAGGTGAGTGGTTTGATTCCAATCCCCCCCCCTCTCTAGGGATGCGCTCGACCCGCATGGACGCGCGTCGCGCATCGATGGGGCCCCCTAGCTATAATATGTAAAAGCTATGCATGCATGATTAATATGATATATCCATGCCACCTTAGACTTTGTATGCTAGGGATATGCACCCTTATATCATGTATAGCGGCCTATGCATGTTTAGTCACCTTGTCCCTTGATTTGAAAGCCCCAACCTATGCATGTTCCCATTTAGTTTAACTTATTTAAATCAAGATGGGATTATGTGATTATATTGTTGTAAGCATGCCTTAGAGAATATTATAACCTTGTGGTTATAATATATGTTTCCCCCGCATCTTAGTTATGCGCCCTGGAGGAATTCTTGAGAATTCATGACATTAGAAATGTTAGGAAGCGTTGTCGACGGATCCAAGAGGATCGCATGCGTGTGAGTAGGCTGTTCTCTTCCCTTCGTTGGATCCGATGTAGGAACTCCCCGGCGATGGCTGACCTGACAGAGGGCTTCCGTCCAGTACCTCTGATGTGTTCGGACAGTACTGGTAGTTGGAGTGGACTAGGTCGAGGCTACGAGGGTGGAAAAGGACTACCGGAAGACCAATGGGTGAATAGCAGTCTAGTCAGTTCCAAAAGGCCCATATCATCCCCTGAAAAGTGAGGGTGAGGGTGGGGTGGGTCGGCGATGTTACGACCCACTAGCTTGTGTAGTTACTCCCGTTTAGGGACTATGACTACTTTAAGGTTAATATGAGTGTGCTGGTTGTTGTTATGCATGTGTGTGATGTCTCGATAAGCGAGTATCGAGAGTGGTTGTTTTCCTTTGGGTTTCGCCTTGCAAACATGGGATCGTTCTCCCCTTCATTGGATCCGATGTAGGAACTCCTCGGTGTTGGCTGTACCTGACAGAGGGCTCCCGTCCGTAGGTACCTCCGATGTGTCGGACAATACGGATGGTGGGAGTGGACTAGGTGGAGGCCACGAGGGTGGGAAAGGGCTACTGGTGGACCAAGGGTGTAGAGCGGTGAGTTGTGGAGATCGGGTTGTAGATACTACCCGGGAGAGGGTTGACGAATGATGTTACGGGCGTGGGAATCGTTCTCTCTTCCATAAGTCCCAAGAGTCTCCCTCCAGGAGTGAGGGTAAGGATGAGGTGAAGATAATCGCCGCGTGACCCATTCGTTGTTTGACCGTTCCCATAGTTGGTGGGTCCGGTCTTGAATCGATGTTGAAGAACATCGTTGGGCGATTATCTAGATGTAGATGATCCAGTAGTGTTGGGTAGACTAGTAAATCCGGGTCTCTTCGACCGACGGTATGGTCTCTAGACCAGTAAATCCGGGTCTCTTCGACCGACGGTATGGTCTCTCCCCATAAGTCCCAAAAGACTCCCTCCGGGAGTGAGGGTGGGGGTGAGGTTGGTCGCGCCGCCGCGTGACCCAGTTATCCATGGGTTTCTACCCATGTTTTCCTTGAAAGGAAATTGATTATGTGTTGAACTGTAGAATGGTGATTGGTTTCCAGCCACTCACTGAGCTTGTAGCTCACCCCTCGCATATTGTTTCTTTTCAGGGGCAGTGTTGGGCGTGGAGCTGGAGCTTTCCTGTGGCGTGGTCTTATGGGCGTGGAGCGTTCTGCCGGCGGGTGGCGAGTGTGAGGCTGTCAGCATTCCTAGAGTCATTTTATGCTTTGTAAATCGTGCATGTGGCACAGGTTGTATTTTCTTTGGTCTAGACTTGGCTTTCATAGGACATTGATTGTGTATTCGGGTCTGTAATAATGTTTTTGATTTACAGACATTGTTATATATTATGCTTCCGCTTTTCAGTCAGTTATCATTACCTTGCTTTGCCGCCTTGTGTATTGTTGTTGGTGTCTTTATTGACCTCAGGTATTGATAGCTGATATTATATTATATTTGCCACGTCTCGGGGACGCCTGGGGCGTGACAAAAAGTTGGTATCAGAGCCTGGTCCTGTCAGAGCCTAAGTCTAGTCGTATAGATGATGAGTCGTAGGATTGTCATCCGAGTACTCTTGTATTAGAAGTTATCTTAGGTTGCTGACATGCCTCCTCGCATCCGTTGACGTGGACGTGACCCCCTGGACCCACCCTTAAGTTGTCGACTGGGTCGACTGGTTAGGGTCAGTTGTTAGATCTTAGCGAGTGGTGATGCATACGATCGGGATTGGGTGCGTCCTATTGCAGCTCAGTGGGCGATCGTAGTGGACCGGGTTCCATAGTGGCATCTGGAGTCGCTTCGATAAATCATTGTGCGTTATAGCCGCCCGGTTAAGGCCAGAGCCCTGTGAGGTGCTCCCAGATACTATGCCTGTGGTGCATCCATATGGCAGAGATAGTAGGCTTGGGAGGCTACCAGGTAGAGGCCACACCGGGAGAGTGCTGCTAAATGATGTCGAGTGCGTGGACTCCCCGTGATGAATCTGCCCATGGAGTGCAGGATGCTGGAGTTCCAATGGTTGTAGATGAGCGACCTATCTCTGCAGGCATGTGAGCACAATTGTGGATACTGTCGCTTTTTGCCCCACATTGGTCGCAAATGAGGAGATGCGATGCTAGCGTTCATGATGGGACTCAACTGCCCTATCAAATAGATGACGTTGCTTAGGCATTGTCGAGGTTCAACGACCCCTTATTGCGTGTCTTGTGGATTTAGTGCAGTTGACCGACTTACCAAGCGTCTAAGTGTCATCATGAGCGCCGGACACGCTCGAGGAGCAGAATCTGGACTTAATTGTTCGTGGTGTTGTTCTGATCTCCCCGTGGAGGTTGAAGATCAACTACCTTTGCCATGAATCGATGATCTATTTGACCAGCTCTGGGAGCGAGTGTCTGCTGTTAGATCGATCTTCGCACAAGGGTACTACAAGTTAGAGATCCGAGAGTTGGACATCCCGTAGATGGCGTTTCGTGACCGTTCAGGCACTACAAGTTTTAAGTACTGCCATCGGGGTTGACGAATGCGCTGGATGCCTTCGTGGATCTCAAAAGTTTTATTGGGCCTCCGTGGACTACTTGAGGTAGTCTTCATAGAGATTGCTAGTAGTGCGATGAAAAGGTGATATGGGTGACCTTGTTTCCCTAGGTTTTCATGCCCTCAGGCAAAGTTTGAGATTCATCATCGTGTGGAAAGCGTCAGTCCATCGAGATTCCTCAGTAGACGTGGGAGTGGGTTGTCAGGGATTGTTGCAGACTCGTTAATGTCACGTTCGGGTCACGACGCCGTCTAGGTGATCATTGACCGACTGACTAAGTCCGCGCTTCCCTCCCTATCAGACTGATTGAGTCTCTGGACGCCTTGACGTGGGTTTTCACCTTCGCGATTGTTCGTCTTCATGGCACTCCAGTCGGCGCTATTTTCGGTTGAGACGCGAGGGTTACTTTGAGGTTGAGGCGCAGCCTTGGCAGGCTTTGGCGCGAGCCTCCATTTAAGTATAGCGTTTCATCGCCGATGGACAACCAGACAAAGAGGACGATTCAGACCTTGGAGGACATGCTAAGTGCCTGCGTGCTCAATGATGAGGGCAGTTGGGTGAGGCACCACCCATTTGTTGGGGTATGCCTACAAGACGACTGCCATTCGAGCACCCAGATGGATCTGTGAAAGGCACTCTACAGGCGTAGTTTTATACCTCCCTTGTGTTGGGACGGTTGAGGAGCGCCAGTTGGAGGGGCCATAAGTTAGTTGTTTGACCTTGCGGCGGCCAGGTTGGTTCGTGTGTACATCTGCACCTCCCAGAACCGACAGAAGGGCTACCCAGGTCATTGTCGCCAGGGGCTTACCTTTGGGTTTGGCGACCATATTTTCAAGAAGGTGTCCTGGTTAAAGGGCACCCTCTGTTTCGACGTTCGGGGCAAGCTGAGTTTGCTCTTTAATGGGACCATTTCTTGTCATTGAGTGGATTGGGGAGGTGGCTTATCATGTAGCCTTTCCCCCACAGCTTGTCACGCCCCTAGGCGGCCGTCCCCGGGACGCGGCAAGGGTATATATGATATCAGCAGTCTATACAAGAGGTCAATAATATACTCAAAACAATATCAACAATGACAACACAGACAACAAAGAGGCTGACATGATATATACACAAATAGCGGAAGCTAAAAGACCTAGTCTATAATTCAAAGACATATTACAGACTCGATACATAATCAACTGTCCTGTGAGAGCCAATATGTACACGACATCCAGATATAATACAAACTCGTGCCCAAGCACGGAATACAATACATACAATCAAAAGGGGGGATGCTGAATGGCCTCTCGCATGCAGAATGTGACGCTGCTCCGCTACTGCTGACGTGCCTCGGGGAGCTCCTCCTACAGATCCGACTCAGATATCACTGGAGAAAAATATATGCGAGGGGTGAGCCACACGCTCAGTGAATAGCACAACCCATGCATCACAATTCATATTAACCTCAAATCATTCATAGCCTCTAAGTGGAAACAACTACACAAACCAGTGGGTCGCTCATCGCCAACCCACTACACCCTCACCCTCACCCTCACCCTCAAACTGGTGACATGGTCTTTTGGGACTGACTAGGCTGTTAATCACCCTTGGTCCACCGGTAGTCCCTCCTCCACTCTGTAGCTCGCCTGGTCTACTCCCACAATTCAGCACAGTCCGAAACCAAATCAGGAGGTGCCTACTGATGGGAGCCCTCTATCAGGACGGCCTGTCTAACGCTGAGGAGTCCCTACACGGATCCAACGAAGGGAAGAGAAACAGCCTACCCACACGGATACGATCCACTTGGATCCGCCGACACCGATCTCAACTCTACAAATGTCATGAATTCTTCAGAATTCCTCCAGGGCGCATAACTAAGATGCGGGGAAGCATATATTATAACCACAAGGTTATAATATTCTCTAAGGCATGCTAATTACAAAACTCACATTTGATTTAAATAAATTAAACTAAATGGGACGCATGCGTAGGTCGAGGCTTCCCTAGCATGAAAACATGGTATCAAGATGCTTGGGCCTTTACACATATCATAAGGGTGCATATCCCTAACATGCAAGGCCTAGGGTGGCATGGATACTACATAATAATCATGCATGCATAGTTTACAATTAATACTATCTAATATGCAATTATGGTGCCCCAGGGGAGGGCAATGCACGCCTACGTGCATCGAACGCCTCCAAACTGGGTTGGATTGTCCCACTCACCAATACCCGGGTCATCGTGTGACCGCTCGTCAAGATCTGCAAGACATAGAAATCAAAATGGTGAGTAAAATACACAAATACACAAGAAATACCATAAAATACCCAACACTCGGACAAGCATGCATACGGGCCCGTACGCACGTGAGTCCGAGTGCCCCGACACACTCCCGCACCGCCGGGCAGCCATGCGCACGGCCACCCGCACGCACGCGCACGGGTGCGCACGCACGCACGCAGCCTCGCGCCCTGGGCGCACTACCGCGCCCCAGCCCTGGCGCGCTGCCGCGCCTCTGCCCGCACGCCCAGACACGACGCACGCTCGCGCATGCCCGCGTGCATCGCGCGTCCAGTCCCAGGTGCACCCGCACGCACTGCGCCCCAGCGCAGCACCTCGCATGCACACCCGCACGCACTGCGCCCCAGCGCAGTACCCCCACGCGCACCCCGCGTGCACGCTAGCTCTCCCCGTGCGCACTGCGCCCCCTGCGCAGCACCCGCACGCACGCCCGCGCGCACGCGCCAGCTCGCCTACTGCGCGCCTGCCTTGCCTGCGCTTGCCTGCACGCACAGGCCCGCGCGCACGCGCAGGGATGATCCCGCACGCGTACCCGAGCCACTCCACCACCCCCACAGCCCCCAACAGCCCCCCTCCAACCCCCCAACCACCATGCATGCCATGCATACCCAAAAACACATCCTAATCAAGCATCTACACAAGAAAAGGAAGGAAAGAAAGCTCACCCAAGGAGAGGAAGGGAAGGGGAGGAAATCGGGTGCTCTTCGCGCACCGATTCGCCACCTCCAAGACCACCACCACCAAGCCTTCTTCTCAGCCAAAGAAGGGCTGAAAACAGGGGAGAAAAGGAGGTAAGAGAGGAGGAAAACCAAGGGGAAATGGAGATCCAAGACCATAGAAAGATAGATCGGGTCCTCACCTATCTTTTCTCCTTCAATGGCTTCTTCTTTTGAACTCTCTAACTAGGTCCAATGGGGGATTTAAAGAGAGGGAGGTGAGAGCTTTTGAGAGAGCTTGAGAGAGAAGATGATGAATAGGGAGGGGGAACTATTCTTGGGCGTGGACCTCATTTAAGTCACACACACACACCACACACACTCACCACTTACACTTAGGGCTAATTAATTAGGTTAAGCTAGGTTAGGTTAGGTTTAAGTGCATTTTGACTTGGGTCAACCTAACCACACTTGAAAACAAAATATTTTGACCAAGTCAAGTCTCCCAATGACTTTCGCTTGGTCAAAACCCGGATACGATTCGGAACTGTGAAATTCTGAACGTTACCGGAATTCGATGAAATTTTCGTGAGTGGCTTGAAATGGCACCAGGACACATAATATGCAGTTAGATTTTCAATCGGAGTCCTCAAGCTCAGGATGATAGCTAAAAGTCCAAAATTTTAGCGGTTCCGATCAAAAAAAGAAAAAGTTAAAAAACTGCTAGAATGCTCCAATGGTGATTAGAAAGATAAAAGTGACACATATATAACACAACTGACTCATGCCCACGACGTCGTCCTTGTCTCATGACCGGGGCGTTATGTCCAAGATCCTGCTCATGTCAGTCTATTCGACCGCCTCATCCTGGAGGTGGATTTGTCGTTCGTGGAGCAGTGGATCGAGGTCAGAGACCAGCATGAGAAGAGGCTCCACGCTAAGACCGTTCCTTTGATTATAGTGTGTTGGTAGCGCCAGTCCGGTGCGAAGACCACTTGGGAGCAAAAGGTCTATGCATGATACTTTCGGTCTTCCCTTTGGGTTTCCTTAAATTTCGAGGACTAAATTTCCTAAGGGGGGAAGAATGTTGTGCCTGTGTCATTTGGAGCACTCTGTTTGAAAATTTGGGTACATAATTTTTTTTCCTCGAAGTTATGTATTTCCAATTTGGTATTTGGATTTGATTTTGTTAAAATCCAAGATGAAGAGGTTTAAATATGAGTTTACTATGAGATGTCCAGTTTTGAGTTAGCTTTCGTACAGAAGTGGAATTAGATCAACTGGATTCTTGTAGTAAAAGTTATGGGTATTTTTTCAAGTATACCCCGGGGAGGGAAATTCTGGCAGCAGCCCTGTTCTATGTTTAGCTCTAATTTCGGATTAGCTAGAGGGATTATTTGATCTTGGCATAAACATGAAAGTTGTAGATAATCCTCTTGGATTTCCAACGGACTTGAAATTGTGCAATTCGGAGCTATATTGAGGAAGTTATGGCTGTTCCAGTGAAGCATGCGCAGAATTTCTAGTCAAAGGGCGACTAGGTCATTTCCATCTTCCTTAGATATTTGTAGCATAAATATCTTCTCTCTCTCTCTCTCCCTCTCACTTCCATGCCTATTGTTTTCAAGCCCTCCCTTCCTCTCTCTCAAGCCCCCATGGTGTTTGTGAAAATGCCCCAAAGAGATGGTGAAGGAGGTGCAAGTGCTTGAGTAGGTTTGTGTGGGTGTGTTGTTGTGATTGATCTCCTCTCTCTCAAGCTCCATTTTCATGGTTTCCACCCCCCCCCCCCTAATTTGCAGCCATTGGAGGGCTGAGGAGGGCTGAGGTGGTGGTGGTGGTGGTGGTTGAGGTGGTCGCGGGTGCGTCGAGGGCCCCCGAACCTCCCCCTTTCGTTCCCCCTCCAAGGTGAGCTCCTCCCCTTCTTTTCTTGGTTTTCATGGCTTAAGGGGATGTTAGGGAGGTCATGCATGCTAGGTAGATGGGTTAGGGTTTGTGTGAGGGGTACGGGAGGGTTAAAATGAGGTAAGGATTGGCTGGGCGCGCGTTGCGCGTCGTCTGCGTGCGTGCGCGAGCAGGTGGGCGCTGGCAGGCGCAGTCGGGCGCGCAGACGCGCGCGGGCGCGTGCGCGCGAGTGCGCACGGAGTGGTCACGCGGGTGCGCGCAGGCCCTGGCGCGAGCGGGGGTGCACGTGAGTGTGCGAGGGCGTGCGCACGAGCGTGCGCGCGCGTGGAGCAGTGCGCCTGGGCGCGGGGCTAGGGACCAGTGCGGGGGTGCGCGAGGGCGCGTGGGCTGGACGCGCGGTGCGCGCGGGCGCGCAAGAGCGTGCGCGTGCGCGCGGCAGCGCGTCTGGGTGCGCGGGCAGGCGCGCGGCAGTGCGCCGATGGTGCTGGGGTGCGTGCGTGCGTGCGCATTCGTGTGTGCGCGTGCGGGGGGCCATGCGTGTGGCTGCCCGAGGGTTCGGGTAGGTGTCGGGGCACTCAGACTCGCGTGCGTACGTGCGTGCTCGCATGCGTGCGAGCCCGTATGCATGCTTGTCCGAGTATTGAGTATTTCTAATGATTTCTTTGTGTAAATTGTGTTGTTTCTCACCAGTTGGATGCCCCTACCTTGCAGATCTCGTCGGATGGGATGCGCGAGGTCCCGGGTCGTAAGGTGAGTGGTTTGATTCCAATCCCCCCCCCCTCTCTAGGGATGCGCTCGACCCGCATGGACGCGCGTCGCGCATCGATGGGGCCCCCTAGCTGTCACGCCCCAGGGCGGCCGCACCCGGGACGCGACAGGTATATATAAAATATCAGAACTACACAAGAGGTCAACAATATATATCATACACAATAATCAGAATGACACACAACGACAAGAAGCTGACATGATATATACACCTAATGCGGAAGCAAAAGACTGAATCTGTGAATAAACATTCTACAGACTCGATACACAATCATACGTCCTGTGAGAGCCAATATATACAAATACAACTGAATATACATAACAACACGTGCCAAGCACGGAAATAAAATACATACAGCCAAGAAAAGGGATGCTGATAGCCTCTGGTACTCGCGGACGTAGCGCTGCTCCGCTACTGAAGAAATCCCTCGGAAAGCTCCAACTGCTGCTCCGGCTCCAGCTCAGGCTCAGTGACCACTGGGGAAAAACATGTGCGAGGGGTGAGCCACACGCTCAGTGAACAGCACAACCCACGCAACACAGACAATATTTACCACAATATTCCATTATTTTAATCCAGCCACCAATACATAACAACACAAATCCAGTGGTTCGTACTTCGCCGAACCACCACACCCTCACCCTCACCCATCCATGGGTGACATAGGATTTTGGGACTGATAATCATCTATTCACAAATCCAGTAGGTCGCTCATCGCCAACCCACTACACCCTCACCCTCACCCATCAATGGGTGACATAGGATTTTGGGACTGACTAGGCTGTTGGTCACCCTTAGTCCACCGATAGTCTCTCCCTCCACTCCGTAGGCCGCCTGGTCTACTCCCACATTCAGCACAGTCCGTCACCAAATCAGGAGGTGCCTACTGATGGGAGCCCTCTGTCAGGAAGGCCCTGTCTAACGTTGGGGGTAGTCTCTACCGGATCCAACGCAGGGAACAGAACAGCCTAATCCATACGCATATGATCCACTCGGATCCGCCGACAACACATCTCTCCAACTCAAATGTCATGAACTCTTCAGAGTTCCTCCAGGGCGCATATCCAAGATGCGGGGAAACAGTACAATCAAAAGCAGTGTTGGAATATCACTGGGGGAAAGAAACTCGGGAGGGCGGCGTGAGTTCCCGATACAGGGTACCCCGACAACCAAACAAGGAACACGGAGTACCCTAACACGGGTCTCACCGCTGTCCTCGCAAGGTCCCTCCCTATAATATTCACTACTCATGCTAATAATCATACCAAACATACAACTCTACCGTTCTGAATTCCTCAGAACCCACCAGGGCGCATAACTACGATGCGGGGAACATGCATAAGGTTATAACAGGGTGGAATATCATTGGGGGAAAGAAACTCGGGAGGGCAGCGTGAGTTCCCATTATAGGACACCCCGACAACCAAACAAGGAACACGGTGTACCCTAACCCGGGTCTCACCGCTGTCCTCGCAAGGCCCCTCCCCTATAATATTCACTATAACATGCATTGTAAACAAATACTAGCATTTAATCAAATAAATAAACTAGTAGGGCACATGCATCGGCCGGGCTTCCTAACATGAAACAGGGGACATGCTGCATGGCTCATATGCATATCCTAAGGGGGCAAGTCCCTAACATGCAAAGACTAGGGAAGCATGCATTCTACACATAAATCATACAAGCATGGATTACATATTATTACAGGTAATATTTATCCATGTCGCCCCAGGAGAGGTCGGTATACGCCCCAAGTGCGTACAACGCCTCTCTACTGGGTTGGATTGTCCCACTCACCCGAATTGGGGTCGTCGCGCGACCGTCTGTCGAGATCTGCAAGACAGGTATTATTTGGTAAGTATTAATCCACAATTATCATTAAATACATAAATAAACACCCCAAAACCCACAACAAGCATCCAACACATCCCCAACAACTACCCGCGGCCTCGGCAACCACCCGCACGGCCCCCGGCAACCACCCGCACGGCCGGCCACCGCCCGGACGCGCCACCGCGGGCCCCGCACGCCTCGCGCCGGTCCGCGAGCACCCCGCGCGCCCCCGCACGCAGTGCCCCGCCTCGCGCGCACCCCGCGCGCACCTCCGCCACCTTGCCGCACCTCGCGCGCACCTCGCACGCCACCTCGCGCTCAGCTCCGCGCCCCGTGCCTCCTCCGCGCGCGCCTCAGCACCTCGGCCAGCACCTCCGCGCCTCGCGCACGCCTCCGCGCGCGCCTGCTCCACGCGCGCCACCTCGCGCAGCACCACCCGCGCCTCGCGCACGCCTCCGCGCGCGCCTGCTCCACGCGCGCCACCTCGCGCAGCACCACCCGCGCGACCTGCTCCACGCGCGCCACCTCGCGCAGCAGCCTCTGCTCGCCCAGCACCAGCTTCTGCTCGCCCAGCACGACCAGCACCCTGCACCAGGCCCGCGCGCCTGCCCGCGCGCACCCGACCTGGCGCCGCCTGGGCTGCTGCTGCTGCTGCTGCTGGCCCGGACGTCCTGCCGCAGCCCGAGCGCCACCACCACCCCTCCCTTGACCACCGACCACCTCCCACCACCTCCGACCACCCTCCGACGACCCCCACAGCCGCCGACCACCCCCAATCACAAAAACCTCCCCCTAGCATTCATCTAAGCAAGAAAAAAGAGGGAAAGAAGGCTTACCGAGGGGAGGAAGAGGCGTCCGGTGGATCTCCACGCGCCGAAACCCTTCCCAAAAGCCTTCTCACGCCCCGATCTAGCTCCACCACCAAAATGGGCCAAAACAGAGGAGAGAGAGGGGAGGTCGGGGAGGCTAAAGTCGTCGGAATTCGGATTTGAAGACACCGGTGTGTAGATCGGGACCCGATCTACACTTCCCGTGCTTTGGGTTTTCGATTTCGAGGGGTGGAGGGGGCTCAAACGGAAGAAAATCGGAGGAGAGGAGAGAGGAAATCACGTCGGGAGAGACAATGAATAGTGACGAGGTGATTTTTGATTTCTTTTAAGTAGAGCGCGACTTAAAAACCCGGATACACCCCGGAACTGCGAAATTTTTGCAAACGATGCCAGAATTCGATGAAATTTTCGTGGGAGGTCAGAAATGGCACCAGGACACCAAATATGCAATTAGATTTTCAATCGGAGTCCTCTAGCTCAGACGATAGCTAACAGTCTGAAAATAAGCGGTTCCGATCGAAAACCCTATAAATTTTAAAAAACCGCCAGGGCGCTCTAACGGTTACCAACAGGTTAAAAGTGACACATATATAACACTAGCTATAATATGTAAAAGCTATGCATGCATGATTAATATGATATATCCATGCCACCTTAGACTTTGTATGCTAGGGATATGCACCCTTATATCATGTATAACGGCCTATGCATGTTTAGTCACCTTGTCCCTTGATTGAAAGCCCCGACCTATGCATGTTCCCATTTAGTTTAATTTATTTAAATCAAGATGGGATTATGTGATTATATTGTTGTAAGCATGCCTTAGAGAATATTATAACCTTGCGGTTATAATATATGTTTCCCCGCATCTTAGTTATGCGCCCTGGAAGAATTCTTGAGAATTCATGACATTAGAAATGTTAGGAAGCGTTGTCGACGGATCCAAGAGGATCGCATGCGTGTTAGTAGGCTGTTCTCTTCCCTTCGTTGGATCCGATGTAGGTACTCCCTGGCGATGGCTGACCTGACAGAGGGCTTCCGTCCGGTACCTCCGATGTGTTCGGACAGTACTGGTAGTTGGAGTGGACTAGGTCGAGGCTACGAGGGTGGGAAAGGGCTACCGGTGCACCAAGGGTGAATAGCAGTCTAGTCAGTCCCAAAAGGCCCATGTCACCCCGTAAAGGGTGAGGGTGAGGGCGGGGTGGGTCGGCGATGTCACTACAACAAATTTCATTATTAGCTACGAACTTTTAGCTGCGAAATTAACTTTCGTAGCTAAATGAGCCTTTTACCTGCGAAAAATAATTTCGTAGCAAATAGTTTTACCTTTCTCTACGAAATTAAATTTCGTTGCAAAAGGTATATCTTTTCCCTATGACATCGCTATTTAGTAGCAAACAAAGATAACTTTTAGCTGCGAAATTATATTTCGTAGCAATAGATGTACCTTTTAGCTACAACAAAGCTATTCATAGCGAAAGAAATGACTTCTGGCTGCGAAGTTCATTTTCGTAGCAAAAACTATAGAGATTTTCAGAAGATTTTATTTGTTGTGAAATCAAAATATGATCTACACTACATCACTATCAGACTGAGATCCTTTTAACTATAAATTCTTTCTATAATTTAGTTTTCAACATGAATAACAAAATTTAAACATTATTTATTATACTGGACAAAGAGCGATCGAGGTCCCTTTTTCATATATATTTTTCCTTATTTAGATATTTAAGTATGCTGAATTTTAGAACATTTAAGTATGAAGTAAAATATAGTAATACTTGTTGGACATTATTAATTTGGTACCTATTATGTTGGTTGAAAGTAGGAGGTTGCATGCATAAGAGGGAATTATTTTGTGTTTTGATTTGATGTCTATGTTGCAAGGATTTTCAATTGAGATTTTAAATTTATTGTTAAAATCTATTTTGTAGCGAGAGATGGAGGAGCGAAGACAGTTGCAGTCCAGTCTATTGTTGAAGAAGAGCTAACTCTTCTGGAGATCCTTTCCTAGCATTTATTGTTATATTTTCTTTTCAAAGATATTATAATAATTTGTAATATATACAATTACTTTTGATAATATATGGATTGTTTTTATCATTATTGTCATCATTAGATATTTATTTAATTGTAATATAAAAATATTTAAAAAAAAAAAAAATGTTTTTTCTATGAAAATGTGACTTTTTCCTGTGAAATATTGCACAGGGAAAGGTCTATAAATTTTTTTTATTAAATTTACATATTTTTAGCTGCGAAAACATTTTGTAGCAAAATGTCTTTCTGCTGCGAAAATAAAAGTTCGTAGCAAAATGTGATCATTGGCTACGAAATTTATTTCGTAGCAAAATGTAGCCTTGGGCTGTAACGCTAATTCGGTAGCGAAAATTTATCTTTGGCTGCGCACATTTATTCGTAGCAAATGATACCATTTAGCTACGAAAAAATCCATTTCACTATGAAATATCTTTCGTTGCAAAAGTTGCCTTGTGCTACGAAAATAAAATTTCGTAGTGAAATGGAATCCTGTACGAGGCTTTTGCAATGATAAATGCAACGAAATGTACAGTTTTTGCTACGAATTATTTCGCAGCTAATGCTTGAATTTCTTGTAGTGTGTTACGACCCACTAACTTGTGTAGTTACTCCCGTTTAGGGACTATGACTACTTTAAGGTTAATGTGAGTGTGCTGGTTGTTGTTATGCATGTGTGTGATGTCTCGATAAGCGAGTATCGAGAGTGGTTGTTTTCCATTGGGTTTCGCTTTGCGAACATGGGATCGTTCTCCCCTTCATTGGATCCGATGTAGGAACTCCCCGGCGTTGGCTGTACCTGACAGAGGGCTCCCGTCCGTAGGTACCTCCGATGTGTTGGACAGTACGGATGGTGGGAGTGGAGGCCACGAGGGTGGGAAAGGGCTACTGGCGGACCAAGGGTGTAGAGCGGTGGGTTGAGGAGATCGGGTTGTAGATACTGCTCGGGAGAGGGTTAACGAATGATGTTACGGGCGTGAGAATCGTTCTCTCTTCCATAAGTCCCAAGAGTCTCCCTCCAGGAGTGAGGGTAAGGATGAGGTGAAGATAATCGCCGCGTGACCCATTCGTTGTTTGACCATTCCCATAGTTGGTGTGTCCGGTCTTGAATCGATGTTCAAGGACATCGTTGGGCGATTATCTAGATGTAGATGATCCAGTAGTGTTGAGTAGACCAGTAAATCCGGGTCTCTTCGACCGACGGTATGGTCTCTAGACCAGTAAATCTGGGTCTCTTCGACCGACGGTATGGTCTCTCCCCATAAGTCCCAAAAGACTCCCTCCGGGAGTGAGGGTGGGGGTGAGGTTGGTCGCGCCGCCGCGTGACCCAGTTATCCATGGGTTTCCACCCATGTTTTCCTTGAAAGGAAATTGATTATGTATTGAACTGTAGAATGGTGATTGGTTTCCAGCCACTCACTGAGCTTGTAGCTCACCCCTCGCATACTGTTTCTTTTCAGGGGCAGTGTTGGGCGTGGAGGTGGAGCTTTCCTATGGCGTGGTCTTATGGGCGTGGAGCGTTTTGCCGGCGGGTGGGGAGTGCGAGGCTGTTAGCATTCCTAGAGTCATTTTATGCTTTGTAAATCGTGCATGTGGCACAGGTTGTATTTTCTTTGGTCTAGACTTGGCTTTCACAGGACATTGATTGTGTATTTGGGTCTGTAATAATGTTTTTGATTTACAGACATTGTTATATATTATGCTTCCGCTTTTCAGTCAGTTATCATTATCTTGCTTTGCCGCCTTGTGTATGGTTGTTGGTGTCCTTATTGACCTCAGGTATTGATAGCTGATATTATTTTATATTTGCCACGTCTCGGGGACGCCTGGGGCGTGATAGGATGCGCGGCGATCCGGGTATCGGTGAGTGGTTCGATCCAATCCCCCCCCTCTCGGGATGCGCTCGACGCGTGTAGTCGCGCGTCGCGCATCGATGGGGCCCCCTAGCTATACTACTTGTCTAGATAAGTAGTATGGCCATGCTTAAGCTATAATATGTAGATATCTTGCATGCTAGGCTTATATACATGTATTGTATCCAGGTATGAATGATTGTGTTGCATGCCCCCCTCTAGTATGGGCATGTATTTTGTAAACGTGTATGGATGTATAGAATATGGCATGCCTTAGGTAGTATTGTAATACTACTCCCACCATATTAATTGGAAATCGAACATGATTAAGTCTGGGTTAATAACGGGCACCTGCCTAATATTCCCTTGCGATAAGACTCGAGGGCGTGGTGTAGTTGTTGCGCCCATGCTAATGGGGCAAAGCTATGACCAGCTTCATGAGATGATGATCTCTCTCGCCCTCTCCCTCTGAACGAACTGAGTAAGTAGACGCGATTTCCTACTCGACTCAGGTTCGTTTGGAATATTGGCATGCACCTGTTAGTGCGCGAGATCGCGCTTGACCCTTTCTTTTAAGTTGGCGATATCCAACGCATGCTTAAGTTAGGCCTTGTGTGCTTATGTGACTAATGACATGTATGCATGTTGTATGATTTATTATGATGTAAATCCATGTTACGGAGTGTCCCTATAATTATTGGATAATTGTGCATATGGTTCATGCACATAGCTAGATATAAAATTCTCCTGGATATATTTATATGCGCATGTTAAAAACTGATAGGCCTATCTGGGATAGGCGTGGGTATGACCCGCTGTCGGGTAGTACCTTATTAGTTAGAGCGCTAGTGATGTAATCGCCCCGTGCATCCGAGCGATGCACTCGTTTGGAATTCAGGAGAATTCATTATCTTATCGGATTGTTAAGCCGGTAGTTGGGGCGTGACACCCCCCCTTGTGTTTGAGCGACGCAACGGTGTGGGAGTACAGTAGTATTCGATATCTCGATAAGTGATTATCGAGAGTAGTTGTTTTCCATTGGGTTCGCTTTGCGAACATGGAATGTTTACTCCCAATGTCGTTCGTGTTGAAGAGGCCCGGGTTGTAGCTGTCCTAACAGAGGGCTCCCATCCGTAAGTACCACCGATGCGTTCGGGAGCGTACTGATCGTGGGAGTGTACCAGGTAGAGGCTACCCGGGAGAGGGCTAACGAATGATATTGCGAGCGTGGAATCGTTCACCCCTTCGTTGGATCCGATGTAAGAACTCCCTGGCGTTGGAAAAGCTGTCCTGACAGAGGGCTCCCATCCGTAGGTACTACCAATGCGTTCGGAAGCGTACTGATTGTGGGAGTATACCAGGTAGAGGCTACGTGGGGAAAGGGCTACCGGTGGACCAAGGGTGTAGAGCAGTCTAGGTCTCTTCCAAAAGTCCCAAGAGTCTCCCTCCGGGAGTGAGGGTGAGGATGAGGTGAAGACACGTCTCCGCGTGACCCATTCGTTGTTCGTCCGTTCCCATAGTTGTTGGGTCCGGTCTCGTATCGATGTTCAAAGACATCGTTGGGCAGTTATCCCAATGTAGATGATCCAGTAGTGTTGTGTAGACCAGTAATCCCGGGTCTCCTCGACCAACGGTATGGTCTCTCCCCAAAAGTCCCAAGAGTCTCCCTCCGGGAGTGAGGGTGAGGGTGAGGGTGAGGTTGGTTGCACCGCCGCGTGACCGTGTTATCCATGGGTTTTCACCCATGTTTTCTTTGAAAGGAAATTGCCTTAGTATTGAACTGTTGTATGGTGATTGGTTTCCAGCCACTCACTGAGCTTGTAGCTCACCCCTCGCATACTATTTCTTTTCAGGGGCAGTGTTGGGCGTGGAGCTGGAGCTTTCCTGTGGCGTGGTCTTATGGGCGTGGAGCGTTCTTCCGGCGGGTGGCGAGTGCGAGGTTGTCAGCAGTCCTAGAGTCATTCTATGTATTGTAAATCGTGCATGTGGCATAGGTTGTATTTTCTTTGGTCTAGACTTGGCTCTCACAGGACAGTGATTGTGTATTCGAGTCTGTAATAATATTTTTGGTTTACAGATATTGTTTATATATTATGCTTCCGCTTTTCAGTCAGTTATCATTATCCTTGCTTTGCCACCTTGTGTGTTGTTGTTGGAGTCTTTATTGACCTCAGGTTTTGATAGCTGATATTTTATTATTGCCACGTCTCGGGGACGGCCGCCCTGGGGCGTGACAAAAGTTGGTATCAAAGCTTGGTCCTGTCAGAGCCTAAGTCTAGTCGTATAGATGATGAGTTGTAGGATAGTCATCTGAGTACTCTTGTTTTAGAAGTTATCTTAGGTTGCTGACATGCCTCCTCGCATCCGTTGACGTGGACGTGACCCCCTGGACCCACCCTTAAGTTGTCGACTGGGTCGACTGAACAGGGTCAGTTGTTGGATCCCTTGTTGCGGGATTAAGGCTTGGGTAGGAGATTCCAGCCCAGTAGTATGATAGTGATGAATTGGTCGCAATTTCTAAGGTATGGATTGCGTCTCGATAATGGAGCTCTTTCCTGTGCATCGGTATTGCTGGTAACCATGGAGTTCGCGTGCGACGCCAGTTTCAAGTGTTGAGGATGTGGCGTATTGCTCATTAAGGGATGATGTCTTCTTCCAGCCTTCCTACTCAGGATTAAGGGGCCTTGCGGGGTCATCGTTGAGACCCGGGCTAGGGTACTCTGTGTTCCTTGTTTGGTTGTCGGGATATCCTATATCGGGCCCTCATAGTGCCTTGCCAAGGTTCTTTTCCCAGTCAAGGAATACCTTTGAAGCATCAAATTGATGATGGATTTTTCCTCTCACTTGGAAGGTGCTGTAGCGAGTGGTGATGCATACGATCGGGATTGGCTACATCCTATTGCATCTTGGTGGGCGATTGCTTGTGGACTGGGTTCCATAGTGGCATCTGGAGTCGCTTCGATATATCATTGTGCGTTGTAGCTGCCCGGATGAGGCCAGAGCCCTGTGAGGTGCTCCCAGATGCTATGCTTGTTGGTGCGCCCATATGGCAGAGATAGCGGGCTTGGGAGGCTACCAGGTAGAGGCCACACCGGGAGAGTGCTACTGGATGATGTCGAGAGCGTGGACTCCCTGTGATGAATCTGCCCATGGAGTGCAGGATGCTGGAGTTCCAATGGTTATAGTTGAGCGACCTATCTCTGGTGGCATGTGAAGCACAGTTGTGGATACTGTCGCGTTTTGCCCCACATTGGTCGCAAATGAGGAGACGCGATGCTAACGTTCGTGATGGGACTCAACCGCCCTATCAGATAGATGACGTCGCATAGGCATTGTTGAGGTTCGACGACCCCTTATTGCGTGTCTTGTGGATTAAGTGCGGTTGAGCGGCTTACCAAGTGTGTAAGTGTCATCATGAGCGCCAGCCATGCTCGAGGAGTAGAATCTGGACTTAATTGTTCGTGGTGTTGTTTTGATCTCCCCGTGGAGGTAGAAGATCAATTACCCTTGCTGTGAATTGATGATCTATTTGACCAGCTCTGGGAGCGAGTGTCTTCTGTTAGATCAATCTTCGCACAAGGGTACCACAAGTTGGAGATCCAGGAGTTAGACATCCCGTAGATGGCTTTTCGTGACCATTTCGGGCACTGCGAGTTTTAAGTACTGCCGTCGGGGTTGATGAATGCGCCGGATGCCTTCGTGGATCTCAAAAGTTTTATTGGGCTTCCGTGGACTACTTTGGGGTAGTCTTCATTGAGATTGCTGTGGTGCGATGAAAAGGCGATATGGGCGACCTTGTTTCCCCAGGTTGGCAAGCCCTCAGGCAAAGTTTGAGAATCATCAGTGAGTGGAAAGCGTCAGTCCATCAAGATTCCTCAGTGGACGTGGGAGTGGGTTATCAGGGATTGTTGCGGACTCGCTAATGTCACGTTCGGGTCACGACGCCGTCTAGGTGATCATTGACCGACTAACTAAGTCCGCGCTTCCCTCCCTATCCAACTGATTGAGTCTCTGGACGCCTTGACGTGGGTTTTCACCTTCGCGATTGTTCATCTTCATGGCACTCCAGTCGGCGCTATTTTCGGTTGAGACGCGAGGGTTACTTTGAGGTTGTGGCACAGCCTTGGCAGGCTTTGGCGCGAGCCTCCATTTAAGTATAGCGTTTCATCGCCGATGGACAGCCAGACAAAGAGGATGATTCAGACCTTGGAGGACATGCTAAGTGCCTGCGTGCTCGATGATGAGGGCAGTTGGGTGAGGCCCCACCCATTTGGTTGGGTTATGCCTGCAAGACGACTGCCATTCGAGCATCTTGATGGATCTGTGAAAGGCACTCTACAGGCGCAGTTTTTGTCACGCCCCAGGGCGGCCGTCTCCGAGGCGCGGCAATGGTATATATGATATCAGCAGTCTATACAGGAGGTCAATAATATACTCTAAACAACATCAAAAATGACAACACAGACAACAATGAGGCTGACATAATATATACACAAATAGCGGAAGCTAAAAGACTGAGCCTGTAATTCAAAAGACATATTACAGACCTGATACATAATCAACTATCCTGTGAGAGCCAATATATATACACGACATCCAAATATAATACAAACGTGTGCCCAAGCATGGAATACAATACATACAATCAAAGGGGGATGCTGATGGCCTCTCACACGCAGAACGTGACGCTGCTCCGCTACTGCTGATGTGCCTCGGGGAGCTCCTCCTTCAGATCCGACTCAGATATAACTGGAGAAAAAATATATGCGAGGGGTGAGCCACACGCTCAGTGAATAGCACAACCCATGCATCACAATTCATATTAACCTCAAATAAATTATAGCCACTAAGTGGCAGTAACTACACAATCCAATGGGTCGCTACATCGCCAACCCACCACACCCTCACCCTCACCCTCAAGCTGGTGACATGGTCTTTTGGGACTGACTAGGCTGTTAATCACCCTTGGTCCACCGATAGTCTCTCCTCCACTCCGTAGCTCGCCTGGTCTACTCCCACGATCAGCACAGTCCGACGCATCGGAGGTGCCTACAGATGGGAGCCCTCTGTCAGGACGGCCTGTCTAACACTGAGGAGTCCCTACACGGATCCAACGAAGGGAAGAGAAACAGCCTACCCACACAGATACGATCCTCTTGGATCCGTCGACACCGATTGCAACTCTACTAATGTCATGAATTCTTCAGAATTCCTCCAGGGCGCATAACTAAGATGCGGGGAGACACATATTATAACAACGAGGTTATAATATTATCTAAGGCATGCTAATAATCATAAGCTCGCATTTGATTTAAATAAATTAAACTAAATGGGAGACATGCGTAGGTCGAGGCTTTCCTAGCATGAAAAAAATGCTATCAGGATGCATAGGTCTCTATCCATCATATAAGGGCACATATCCCTAGCATACAAGGTCTAAGGGGGGCATGGATACAACAGAACGATCATGCATAGCACAGTTTACATTTAATACTAGCTAATATGCAACTATGGTGCCCCAGGGGAGGGCAATGCACGCCTACGTGCATCGAACGCCTCCCTACTGGGTTGGATTGTCCCACTCACCAATACCCGGGTCGTCGCATGACCGCCCGTCAAGATCTGCAAGACATGGGAAATCAAAATGGTGAGTAATCTACACAAATACATAAGAAATACGCTAGAAATACGCTAGAAATGCCCTACACTCGGACAAGCATGCATACGGCCCGCACGCACGCGAGCCCGAGTGCCCCGACATCCTCCCGCACCCACGGCAGCCATGCGCACGGCCACCCGCACGCACACGCACGGGTGCGCACGCACGCACGCACGCACGCCCGCGCCCCGGGACGCACTACCGCACCCCAGCCCGCGCGTCCAGGCACGCTACCGCGCCCCTGCGCGCACGCCCAGACACACTGCCGTGCGCGCTCGCGCGCGCTCGCGCGCACCGTGCGTGTCACGCCCCAGGGCAGCCGTCCCCGGGACGCGGCAAGGGTATACATGATATCAGCAGTCAATACAGGAGATCAATAATATACCATAAACAACAGCTAAAAAGACAACACAGACAACAAAGAGGCTGACATGATGTATACACAGAAAGAGAAAGCTAAAAAGACTGAATCTGTAAATCAACAACACTTTACAGACTCGATACATAATCATATGTCCTGTGAGAGCCAATATATACACATACATCCAAATACAATCCAAACTGGGTGCCCAAGCACAGAAATATATACATACAATAAAAGGAAGGATGCTGATGGCCTCAAAACTCGAGGGACATGGCGCTACTCCGCTACTGGTGCAGTCGCTTGGAAAGCTCCTCCTTCAAGTCCGCCTCGGTAATCACTGAAGAAATATATTATGCGAGGGGTGAGCCACATGCTCAGTGAATAGCACAACCCATGCATCACAGTTTATATTAGCCACATTTAATCAAGTCACTAGCCTCAAAGTGGCATAAACAACACAAATCCAGGGGTTCGTTACATCGCCGAACCACCACACCCTCACCCTCACCCCTCAATAGGTGACAAAGGATGTTGGGACTTAATAGGCTGATAATCATCCTTACACAATCCAGTGGGTCGCCACATCGCCGGCCCACCTCACCCTCACCCTCACCCCTCAATATGGTGACATGGGATATTGGGGCTGACTAGGCTGTTGGTCACCCTTGGTCCACCGATAGTCTCTCCCCACTCCGTAGGCCGTTTGGCCACCCCCACATTCAGCACAGTCCGTCCCAAATCAGGAGGTGCCTACTGATGGGAGCCCCTGCACGGGACAGCCTTTCTAACGCCGGGGCAGTATCTACACGATCCAACTAAGGGAACAGAACAGCCCATCCATACGCATATGATCCACTCGGATCTGCCGACAACACATCTCAATAACTCTAATGTCTTGAATTCTTCATAATTCCTCCAGCGCGCATAACCAGGATGCGGGGAATCATATAAAATAATAATAGGCAAAAGAAACCTTGGGAGGGCAACCTGAGGTCCCGATATAGGACATCCCGCCAACCAAACAAGGAACACGGAGTACCCTAGCCCGGGTCTCAATGTTGACCACGCAAGGCCCGTTAATATTCCCTAAGGCATGCTAAATATAATGAGTTTGCATTTAATTAAATAAATCAAACTAATAGGTCGCATGCATAGGTCGAGGCTTTCCTAGCATGATAACAAGGTGACAGGATGCACGGCTCTTACACATATCCTAAGGGTGCAAGTCCCTAACATACAAAGTCTAGGGTGGCATGCATTCTACACACTAATCATGCTTGCACAGATTACATATTAATCAGTTAATATTAATTATGCTGCCCCAGGGGAGGACGTTATACGCCCAAGTGCATATAGCGCCTCTCAACTGGGTTGGGTTGTCCCACTCACCGGTAGCCGGGTCGTCGCGCGACCGTCCGTCAAGATCTGCAAGACAGGGTAATCAACTTGGTGAGTAAAATACACAAATACACCAAAAATACACTAAAAATACCCAACACTCGGGCAAACGTACATACGGCCCGTACGCACGCTAGCCCGAGCACCCCGACTCACTCTCGCACCCACGGCAACCACCCGCACGGCCACCCGCCCCCGGATGCACCGCCGTGCCCCAGCCCGTGCACCCAGGCGCCCTGCCGAGCCCCTGCCCGCATGCCAGGACACGCCGCCGAGCTCCCCGGGTGCACCGCGTGCTCACTGCGCCCCCAGCGCAGCAACCCGCGTGCACACCCGTACACCCTGCGCCCTCGTGCCTCGCCCCGTGCGCACCCCGCGCGCACCACCGCCTCGCCTCGCCGCGCGCGCACAGCACGCCTGCGCCTCTGCGCAGCGGTCCGCACGCACGCTCCCGCACGGCGCCCTGCGCGCAGCGCCCCATCGCCCACGACCAGCGTCCAGCGTCCAGCGCCCAGCGTCCAGCACCCGCGCCCAGCACACGCCCTCCAGCTCCACCCGAGCGCACACCCGCGTTCACGTCCGCGCGCACGCGCACGCGCGCTTAGCCTGCTGCGCTGCTTGCTGCCTGTGCTGCCAACCTGCCCGGGACAAACAACCACCCTGCCCGAGCCACCCTACCTCGTCTATCCGGCCACCAATGGCCTCCGACCGCCCCTAACCACCACCCACAGCCACCAACCGCCACCACACACCCAAATACACCCCCTAACATGCATCTAAACAAGAAAAGGAAGGAAAGAAGCCTTACCCAAGGAAAGGAGAGGAAGAGAAGGGAACCGGGAGCTCTTCGTGCACCAAAACGCCTCCCCAAAGCCCTCCACCACCAAGGCCTCTTCCCACCTTCAAAGGGGCTGAAATCTGAGGAGAAAAGAGAGGGGTGAAGAGGGGCTAAACACACCGGAATTCGAATCCGAAACCACCGGTAGATAGATCGGGATGGGATCTAACCTTTCTATTCTTTGTGTTTTTGATTTCAAGCACTCTAACTAGCTCAAAATCAAGAAAAAGAGAGAGGGGAGAGAGAAAATCAATTGGAGAAGAAGATGAATAGTGGAGGGCAACTTTTCCTACTCACTTAAATAAGTAAACACCCCTTTAATTAGGGTTAACTAGGGTTAAGGCTTGATTAATTAGGTTTAAGTGGGTTTTAAGTGGGATTTGACTTGGGTCAACCCAACCACACAAAAAAACAAAAAGGGTTGACCAAGTCATGGGCCCACTTTGACCGAGTCAACTCTCCCAATGACTTCTCGCTCGGTCAAAACCCGGATACGCCCCGGAACTGTAAAATTCTGAAACGTACCAGAATTCGATGAAATTTTCGTGAGAGACCTTAAATGGCACCAGGACACATAATATGCAGTTAGATTTTCAATCGGAGTCCTCAAACACAGGACGATAGCTAACAGTCCAAAATTTTAGCGGTTCCGATCGAAAAATGAAAAAAAACTCAAAAACTGCCAAAATGCTCCAATGGTTACCAGAAGGCAAAAAGTGACACATATATAACAGTGCGTCCAGCCCCGGGTGCACCCGCGTGCACTGCGCCCCAGCGCAGCACCTCGCGCGCACACCCGCACGCACTGCGCGCACTGCGCTCCCCCCGCAGCACTCCGCACGCACATCCGCGCGTACGCGTGCACGCCCCCAGCGCGCCCGACTGCACGCGCCTGCACTACCTATGCGCCAGACTCGCGCGCACGCGCGCGGATGAGTCAGTACTCGCGCCCGAGCCCACCCCACCACCTCCCTCAGCCCTCCCACACCCCAAACACTCATATATACCATGCTTACCCCATATCACCTCCTAAACAAACATCTAAACAAGAAAAAGGGAGGAGGAAAGCTCACCCAAAGAGAGGAAAGGAAGGGAGGGAAAATCGGTTGCTCTTTGCGCACCGAAACGCCACCACCAAAGCCACCACCACCAAGCCCCTTCTCAGCCAAAAAGGGGCTGAAAACAGAGGAGAAAAGGTGCCATGAGAGGAGGTCAAACAAAGGGAAACACAAATCTAACACCATGGAAAGATAGATCGGGTCCTTACCAAGCTTTTCTCCTTCTAGGGTTTTTCTTTTCTTCCACTCTAACTAGATCAAATGGTGGAAATAAAGAGAAGGGGTGAGAGGTTTGTGAGAGCTTGAGAGAGATGGAGAAGAAGATGAATAGAAGGAACTATAGGTGGGCGTGGACATTAAGTCACCCACACACACACCCCACACACACACACTCACTTACACTTAGGGTTAATTAGGTTTAGGTGAACTTTGACCCTAGTCAACCCAACCACACTAACAAACAAAACCAATTGACCAAGTCAAGGGTCAAACTTGACTTGGTCAAAGTCATCTTTGACTTGGTCAAGTCTCCCAATGACTTTTTGCTTGTTCAAAATCGGATACGATTCGGAACTGTGAAATTCTGAACGTTACCGGAATTCGATGAAATTTTCGTGAGTGGCTTGAAATGGCACCAGGACACATAATGTGCAGTTAGATTTTCAATCGGAGTTCTCAAGCTCATGATGATAGCCAAAAGTTCAAAATTTTAGCGGTTCCGATCGAAAAAAAGAAAAGTTGAAAAACTGCCAGAATGCTCCAATGGTGACCAGAAGGCAAAAAGTGACACATATATAACAGTTTTATACCTCCCTTGTGTTGGTACGGTTGAGGAGCGCCAGTTGGAGGGCCACATATTATTTATTTGACCTTGCAGTGGCCAGGTTGGTTCATGTGTGCATCCGCACCTCCCAGAACCGACAAAAGGGCTACGCAGGTCATCGTCGCCAGGATGCTTACCTTTGGGTTTGGCGACCATGTTTTCGTGAAGGTGTCCCAGTTTAAGGGCATCCTATGTTTCGACGTTCGGGGCAAGCTGAGTTGGCTCTTTAATGGGACTGTTTCTCGTTATTGAGTGGATTGGGGAGGTGGCTTGTCATGTAGCCTTTCCCCCACAGCTGGCTCATGCCCACGACGTCGTCCTTGTCTCATGGCCGAGGCGTTATGTCCAAGATCCTGCTCATGTCACTCCGTTCGACCGTCTCATCCTCGAGCTGGATTTGTCGTTCGTGGAGCAGTGGATCGAGGTCAAGGACCAACATGAGAAGAGGCTCCACGCTAAGACCGTTCTTTTGATTAGAGTGTGTCGGTAGCGCCAGACTGGTGCATGGACCACTTGGGAGCAAAAGGTCTATGCGAGATACTTGCTATATGCGGTCTTCCCTTTGGGTTTCCTTAAATTTCGAGGACTAAATTTCCTAAGGGGGGAGAATGTTATGCTTGTGTCATTTGGAGCCATTTCGGTTAAGCCTTGGTCACTTCTAGGTCATTCAGGGCCTTTTTAATTTTTTGATCGGAGCCGCTAAAATTTTGGCTTTTAGCCACCTGCGGGAGTTAGAGTACTCTGATTGAAAATCTGACTACATATTATGGGTCCTGGTACCGTTTAGTACTACCCATAAAAATTTCATCGAATTCCGGTAACGTTTTAGAAAATTTTGCAGTTCCGAATCGTATCCAGGTTTTGATCGATTTTGGATTGTCAAAGGGTGACTTTGACCGGGTCAACGAAGACCTTGACTAGTCAAAGATGACCTTTGACTAGTCAAGGGTTTTTGTTTGGTAGTTTGGTTGGGTTGACTCAAAGTCAATCCCCCAACCACCCCCTTTTTTCACATTTAATGAAGAATGTGTGTGTGAGTGTGTGTGTGTGTGTGTGTGTACACTATAGGTGGGCGTCCCCTTCTCATCCTCTCCCTCTCACTCTCTCCTTCACTCCCTGGTTTTCTTTGTTTTTTTTTTGTGTTAAATAAAAGAAGAACAAGAAGGAGAAGAAGAAACATTAAAAGGAAAAGAGAAAGGTATGTGTGTGCAAGCTTTGGGTGTTGTAGTTGTTGTTGTTGTTTCTCTTCTCATTAGCTCCTTCTCATGCCTTCCCCCCCCCCCCTGTTTTCAGCCAAGGAAGGCTGGTGGAGTGGCTGATGAGGTGGTGGTAGTGGTGGTGGTGGTAGAGGTGGTCGTGGGTGTGTCGAGAACCCCGCATCTCCCCATTTCCCTTCCCCTGTTTTGGTAAGGCAGCACACTGTCTTTTAAAGATCTCAGTGAATCTAGTATTTAGAGGTATATTTTTAGGATTATGTCTTCTTATGATTTGATCAGCTATGTGTCTAGATGTTATATATGAAATTTGGGGTCATTATGATATCTGTGGTGTAAGTTAGAACCAGTTTTGAATGACCTGTCCAGATTCGCGTAGGAATTGACCTGCTTCGGGAAATGATTTGTTTCGGGCTTGTAGAGGCACAATTAGGTTCTAATGTCTTCATGGCTTATGATCCCAGAATATCATAGAATGTGCATGATTTATTTCATAATTTTGGGAAGTGTATTGGGTGCTGTGAAGACCAATTAGTAGGGCTGGTTGCAGCAGGTTTAGCAGTTTTGCTTGGTTGAGTGTCAAGGAGTTGGTTGCATGTGTCTTGGGTGATAATATGGAAGTATCAGGGGTTAGGGTTTTCATGAAGTAAGCTTATATGTGTGATAGGAGGTTCCATAATTTAATTATGGATCATTGGTTGTGTTTTGCAGATCTCGTAGACCGGACGCGCGGCGATCTGGGTATCGGTGAGTGGTTCGATCCAATCCCCCCCCCCCCCTCGGGATGCGCTCAACGCGTGTGGTCGCGCGTCGCGCATCGATGCGGCCCCCTAGCTATACTACTTGTCTAGATAAGTAGTATGGCCAGGCTTAAGCTATAATATGTAGATCTTGCATGCTAGGCTTATATACATGTATTGTATCCATGTATGAATGATTGTGTTGCATGCGCCCCTCTAGTATAGGCATGTATTTTGTAAGCGTGTATGGATGTATAGAATATAGCATGCCATAGGTGGTATTGTAATACTACTCCCACCATATTAATTGGAAATCGAACATGATTAAGTTTGGGTTAATAACGGGCACCTACCTAATATTCCCTTGCGATAAGACTCGAGGGCGTGGTGTAATTGTTGCGCCCATGCTAATGGGGCAAAGCTATGACCAGCTTCATGAGATGATGATCTCTCTCGCCCTCTCCCTCTGAACGAACTGAGTAAGTAGACGCGATTTCCTACTCGACTCAGGTTCGTTTGGAATATTGGCATGCACCTGTTAGTGCGCGAGATCGCGCTTGACCCTTTCTTTTAAGTTGGCGATATCCAACGCATGCTTAAGTTAGGCCTTGTGTGCTTATGTGACTAATGACATGTATGCATGTTGTATGATTTATTATGATGTAAATCCATGTTAGGGAGTGTCCCTATAATTATTAGATAATTGTGCATATGGTTCATGCACATAGCTAGATATAAAATTCTCCTGGATATATTTATATGCGTCTGTTAAAAACTGATAGGCCTATCTGGGATAGGCGTGGATATGAGCCGCTGTCGGGTTGTACCTTATTAGTTAGAGCGCTAGCGATGTAATCGCCCCGTGCATCCGAGCGATGCACTGGTTTGGAATTCAGGAGAATTCATTATCTTATCGGATTGTTAAGCCGGTAGTTGGGGCGTGACACCCCCCCCCCTTGTGTCTGAGCGACGCAATGGTGTGGGAGTACAGTAGTATTCGATATCTCGATAAGTGATTATCGAGAGTAGTTATTTTCCATTGGGTTCGCTTTGCGAACATGGAATGTTTACTCCCAATGTCGTCCGTGTTGAAGAGGCCCGGGTTGTAGCTCTCCTAACAGAGGGCTCCCATCCATAAGTACCACCGATGCGTTCAAGAGCGTACTGATCATGGGAGTGTACCAGGTAGAGGCTACCCGAGAGAGGGCTAATGAATGATATTGCGAGCGTGGAATCGTTCTCCCCTTCGTTGGATCCGATGTAGGAACTCCCCGGCGTTGGAAAAGCTGTCCTGACAGAGGGCTCCCATCCGTAGGTACTACCGATGCGTTCGGAAGCGTACTGATTGTGGGAGTATACCAGGTAGAGGCTACGTGGGGAAAGGGCTACCGGTGGACCAAGGGTGTAGAGCAGTCTAAGTCTCTTCCAAAAGTCCCAAGAGTCTCCCTCCGAGAGTGAGGGTGAGGATGAGGTGAAGACACGTCTCCGCGTGACCCATTCGTTGTTCGTCCGTTCCCATAGTTGTTGGGTCCGGTCTCGTATCGATGTTCAAAGACATCGTTGGGCAGTTATCCCAATGTAGATGATCCAGTAGTGTTGTGTAGACCAGTAATCCCGGGTCTCCTCGACCAACGGTATGGTCTCTCCCCAAAAGTCCCAAGAGTCTCTCTCCGGGAGTGAGGGTGAGGGTGAGGTTGGTCACGCCGCCGTGTGACCGTGTTATCCATGGGTTTCCACCCATGTTTTCCTTGAAAGGAAATTGCTTTAGTATTTAACTGTTGTATGGTGATTGGTTTGCAGCCACTCACTGAGCTTGTAGCTCACCCCTCGCATACTGTTTCTTTTTAGGGGCAGTGTTGGGCGTGGAGCTGGAGCTTTCCTGTGGCGTGGTCTTATGGGCGTGGAGCGTTCTTCCGGCGGGTGGCGAGTGCGAGGCTGTCAGCAGTCCTAAAGTCATTGTATATATTGTAAATCGTGCATGTGACACAGGTTGTATCTTCTTTGGTCTAGACTTGGCTCTCACAGGACAGGTTAAATCGTGCATGTGACACAGGTTATATATTAATGTTTCGCTTTTCAGTCAGTTATCATTATCCTTGCTTTGCCACATTGTGTGTTGTTGTTGGAGTCTTTATTGGCCTAGGGTATTGATAGCAGATATTTTATTATTGCCACGTCTCGGGGACGGCCGCCCTTGAGCGTGACATAGTTCAAATACATAACTAAGATATAATTCTCCTGGACATATATGCGCATGTTAAAACTGATTAGGCCTATCTAAAATAGGCGTGGGTATGACTCGTTGTCGGGTTGTACCTTATTAGTTAGAGCGCCAGCTATGTAATTGCCCCCCTGCATTCGTGCGATACACTTGAATGGAATTCAGGAGAATTCATTTGTTGTATCGGTTTTGTTAAACCGGTAGCTTGGGCATTAAGTTAGGTGATTATCAAGAGTAGTTGTTTTTCCATTGGGTTCACTTTGCGAACATGGAATGTTTACTCCCAATGTCGTCTGTGTTGAAGCTGGCCAGGTTAAAGCTGTCCTGACAGAGGGCTCCCATCCGTAGGTACCACCAATGCATTTGGAAGCATACTGATCGTGGGAGTGTACCAGGTAGAGGCTACCCGAGAGAGGGCTAACGAATGATATTGCGAGCGTGAAATCGTTCTCCCCTTCGTTGGATCCGATGTAGGAACTTCCCGGTGTTGGAAAAGCTGTCCTGACAGAGGGCTCCCATCCGTAGGTACCACCGATGCGTTCGGAAGCGTACTGATCGTGGGAGTATACCAGGTAGAGACTACCCAAGGAAAGGGCTACCGGTGGACCAAGGGTGTAGAGCAGTCTAATCTCTTCCAAAAGTCCTATGTCACCTCTAAAGGGTGAGGGTGAGGATGAGGTGAAGACACATCGCCGCGTGACCCATTCGTTGTTCGTCTGTTCCCATAGTTGTTGGGTTCGGTTGTGTAGCGATGTTCAAAGACATCGTTGGGCAGTTATCTCGATGTAGATGATCCAGTAGTGTTGTGTAGACCAGTAATTCCACGTCTCTTCGATCAACGGTATGGTCTCTCCCCAAAAGTCCCAAGAGTCTTCCTCCGGGAGTGAGGGTGAGGGTGAGGTTGGTCGCGCCGCCGCGTGACCGTGTTATCCATTGGGTTTCCACCCATGTTTTTCCTTGAAAGGAAATTGCCTTATCATTGAACTGTTGTAATGGTGATTGGTTTCCAGCCACTCACTGAGCTTGTAGCTCACCCCTCGCATACTGTTTCTTTTCAGGGGCAGTGTTGGGCGTGGAGCTGGAGCTTCCCTGTGGCGTGGTCTTATGGGCGATGGAGCGTTCTTCCGACGGGTGGTGAGTGCGAGCTGTCAGTAGTCCTAGAGTCATATTATGTATTGTAAACAGTGCATGTGGCACAAGTTGTATTTTATTTGGACTAGACTTGGCTCTCACAGGACAATGATTGTGTATTCGAGTCTGTAATAATGTTTTTGGTTTACAGACATTGTTGATATCTTATGCTTCCACTTTTCAGTCAGTTATCATTTATCTTTGCTTTGCCACATTGTGTGTTGTTGTTGGAGTCTTTGTTGACCTCAGGTATTGATAGCTGATACTTCATTATTGCCACGTCTCGGGGACGGCCGCCCTGGGGCGTGACATACATAACTAAGATATAATTCTCCTGGATATATATGCGCATGTTAAAACTGATTAGGCCTATATGAAATAGGCGTGGGTATGACCCGTTGTCGGGTTGTACCTTATTAGTTAGAGCGCTAGCTATGTAATTGCCCCCCTGTATCCGTGCGATGCACTTGAATGGAATTGAAAAGAATTCAGTTGTTGTATCGGGTTCGTTAAATCGGTAGCTTTGGCATTAGGTTAGGCGATTATCAAGAGTAGTTGTTTTTCCATTGGGTTCACTTTGCGAACATGGAGTGTTTCCTCCCAATGTCGTCTGTGTTGAAGCGGGCCGGGTTAAAGCTGTCCTGACAGAGGGCTCCCATCCGTAGGTACCACCGATGCATTCAGAAGCGTACTGATCGTGGGAGTGTACCAGGTAGAGGCTACTCGGGAGAGGGCTAACGAATGATACTGCGAGTGTGAAATCATTCTCCCCTTCGTTGGATCCGATGTAGGAACTTCCCGGCGTTGGAAAAGATGTTGTGACAGAGGGCTCCCATCCGTAGGTACCACCGATGCATTCAGAAGCGTACTGATCGTGGGAGTATACCAGGTAGAGGCTACCCGGGGAAAGGGCTACCGGTGGACCAAGGGTGTAGAGCAGTCTAATCTCTTCCAAAAGTCCTATGTCACCTCTAAAGGGTGAGGGTGAGGATGAGGTGAAGACACATCGCCGCGTGACCCATTCGTTGTTCGTCTGTTCCCATAGTTGTTGGGTTCGGTTGTGTAGCGATGTTCAAAGACATCGTTGGGCAGTTATCTCGATGTAGATGATCCAGTAGTGTTGTGTAGACCAGTAATTCCGCGTCTCTTCGACCGACGGTATGGTCTCTCCCCAAAAGTCCCAAGAGTCTTCCTCCGGGAGTGAGGGTGAGGGTGAGGTTGGTCGTGCCGCCGCGTGACCTTGTTATCCATTGGGTTTCCACCCATGTTTTTCCTTGAAAGGAAATTGCCTTATCATTGAACTGTTGTAATGGTGATTGGTTTCCAGCCACTCACTGAGCTTGTAGCTCACCCCTCGCATACTGTTTCTTTTCAGGGGCAGTGTTGGGCGTGGAGCTGGAGCTTTCCTGTGGCGTGGTCTTATGGGCGATGGAGCGTTCTTTCGACGGGTTGCGAGTGCGAGGCTGTCAGCAGTCCTAGAGTCATGTTATGTATTGTAAATCGTGCATGTGGCACAAGTTGTATTTTATTTGGACTAGACTTGGCTCTCACAGGACAGTGATTGTGTATTCGAGTCTGTAATAATGTTTTTGGTTTACAGACATTGTTGATATCTTATGCTTCCACTTTTCAGTCAGTTATCATTTATCTTTGCTTTGCCACCTTGTGTGTTGTTGTTGGAGTCTTTATTGACCTCAGGTATTGATAGCTGATACTTCATTATTGCCACGTCTCGGGGACGGCCGCCCTGGGGCGTGACAACCACCACGTCACCACCATCTCCTTCACTTCTTCACAGCACTCCTTCGTGGCTGAAACACAAAGAGAGGAGGGTGCAAGAGAGAGGGTATGAGCTAGAGGAGGAGAAAGAGAGGAGAACAACCTCATACACACACAAACTCACCTTCACCTTTTCTACTTCCCCTCCTTCTCTTCTTCTCCTCTTCAGATTTCCTCTGCTGGACCCCCAAAAATGCCAGCAAAACCCTCCCCATCTGCCCTAAATAGTTGCCAATCGAAGAGGTTCTAATGGGGCTGAAATGACTATGCTGCCCTTGACCAAAAATCCTGGACAGACTTTACTAGAACAACCATAACTTCTACAATCTAGCTCCGAATTGTACAATTCAAATCCATTGGAAAGCCAATAAGATTATCTACAACTTTCATGTTTATTCCAAGATCAAATCACCCCTCTAGCTATTCCAAAATGTAAGCTAAACATCGAACTGGCCTGCTGCCAAGATTTTCTCATGCCCAGTGTATAATTTGGAAAAATGCCCATAACTTTTGTTAGATGAATCCAATTGATCTAATTCCACTTTTGTATGAAAGCTAACTCAAAACTGAATATCTCATGACAAAATCAGATTTAAACCACTTCATCTTGGATATTAACAAAATTAAATCCGAATACCAATCAAAACTGCATAATCTGTAACACGTTATCAGATTCGATGAAATTTTTACGGGTAGTGCAAAACGGTACCAGAATTCAAAATATGCAATGAGATTTTTAATCAGAGTAATCCAACTCCCACAGGTAGCTAAAAGAAAAAAAATTTAGTGACTCTAATTGAAAAATAAGGCTCCAAATGATATTGGCATAACAACTGGTGCTGGCAAGGCAGCAGGCAGGGCACACTGGGCTCTAGTCAGCACGCACGCGGGCACGGCGACACCCCTATACCCAAGCAACCACGCACACACACACCATTCAAACATAAACACAAACACATGGCATGAACTTCCTGCCACCCCCCGCCTACCCCGCCCGTCTCCGAGCCTCCTCCCACCACTCTTATGTCAGTGCACGTTCTCCTGAGGAGTTTCGGATCTTATCGAACACGCGACGGGGATGGTCACACAGTTCACCTCCCTCGAGGAGATGTGGGAGGCTGGGCAGAAGACGAAGAGGAGCGGAAACAGTTCCGTTTTGGCCAAAGTTGGGAGAAGCCTAGTTCCCGCCGTGTCCTGGGCGCTATGGCTCACGCGCAATGCTAGCATATTCCGGGGCCAACGGTGCAACGTGGAGAATACGTGGCGGGACGCGGTGGGCTTCATCACGGCGTGGGGTAGACACATTGAGGAGACGTAGCATGGCACCCCACGCTGATCAATGAGCACAGGGCAGATCACTCATCTTCCCTTCGCTCCCCCATTAGTAGGCTTCATCTCACCTCCCCTTCCTTCCACACCCCCCCTCCCCAAATAGTTTGTCATTTGTTGTATTTTTTAGTCCCTATCTTTATGTTCATTTTATCTTCAAACTTTGTAACTACGATCTAAAGCAATGAAATCATGGTAGCAATGTCTACCTTTTCTCAAAAAAAAAAATACACATAGCATGCATAGACTACCCAAAACCCCCAAGGGATAGCAACCACCAACAAAATGCAAGGAGGGAGGGAGGAAAGCTCACCTAGAAAGAGAGAGGGTCAAGGGAGTGGGCACCATCACTCCCAAGTGCACACACCCTCACCATCCATGCCCTCCATCTCTTACAACCACCTCCATCAACATTTCATCTTCTCAGCTTGTTGTCCAAGCACCAAGAGAATAAAAGAAAGGAAGGGAAATGGTGTTGGAAGGCAAGGGTGGCCAAAGAAACAAAGGCACACACACGTCTTCACACACAAGCACATACCCTCACTTCCTCCTTCACCTCCCCCTTCAACACATTCTCAAAACCCACCCAAAAAAGGGCTGGACCGAGAGAATGAGAGGGAAAGAGAGAGAGAGGGGGGGAGACAAACTCACAAAGGGGGGCTGAAATGGTGAAAACGTGGGTTGGTGGGGTTTGACAAGTCAACCCAACCACACAAACAAACAAAAACCATTTACTTGGTCAAGCAAGCCCCTTAACTTTGTCAAAGAAAATGAAATCCCCGCCCAATCCAGTAACGACTAAACTCAGAAGTGATTCGGCACTGCATATTTTTTAAAACGTTACCAGAATTTGATAAAATTTATATGGGTAAGACAAAATAGTACCATAACCCATAATATGCAGTTAGATTTTCAATCAGAGTATTCCCACTCACGCAGATAACTAAAAAACCAAAATTTTAGCGACTCTGATCGAAAAATAAACAAGGCTCCAAATGACCCTAGCTTAACCAATATGGCTCCAAATGACACAAACACAACAAGATGTAACAATAAGGGAATTCCAAGGATAATATGTAATGTGCCGGATCGAAGACTCCATTTGAAGCTTGAATTCGGTTCGTTACACTAATTTCTTGTTAAAACATGGGTTATATTTTTTAAAAAACATGAAAGATTTATTTAATCATACTAAACGATAAAACTATATCTAGAATCTAAACATAACTTACCCTAAACGCGAATGAATACACACAAAATAAATTTTAACACAAACATCAAATTGTTTTTGCTGAAAGGGACTAAGGAGAACTACATACCAAGGAAAGGTTTATTGAAACCTACGAATGCAGAAAATCATACGCAACGTGAACGACGATCTCTAGCACTACAGCGAGAACAAAACTCCTTATCGAACTACTCTGAAAGATGGAAAAAGAAGGGGTGAGCAACCACATGCTCAATGAATGGATCTGAGGCGTCCGATATAACAATAATTTCAAAAGAATAATTTTATAAAACCTAAATCACGCATAATATAGTATATATCGATATAAGATGTAACAGTAACATTATAAGAAAATACAATGCATCTCCTTAGAGGAATAATAAAAAATCCAAGTACTATACTACATGATGCGTATGATGCAACGGACACGCAGCCCGCTATCCACGGCACACAGCCACAGAGGGCTCCATCTAGAGCCTGGTCACACAGACGTCACGCAGACAAGGTTCCACTGAACCGGGTCACACAGACAGGCGTAGCGTAGACCATGTCACATAGACGGTGTCACACAGAACGATGATATGAATGCATGATCAACTCATTACTCCATAACGTACATGCAATAAGAATAATATTGTCTCCAAAGCATATGAGTTATACATATAAAATAAACGCCTCATACTTATCATGATGACATGCTCAAGTACTCCATACACAAAATAATAGTTGTATTCATAAACTAATCATGATGCAGAATGATATACAGATATAGATAGTTTAGGAAACTATACAAGAGACTAGACCCACTCACCTTTGGTCCAACGACACGAAACAACTCCAGAAATCTTATAGTAACCTAACCAGTCCTAAAACGATATGACTCGGTCATAATCTGTGCAAACAGTACGAAACCTGATGTTATCCGTACTCACAAAAAACCGACAGATCTGTTAAGAGCTGTCCGGAGACAACTCGACGACTCCAGTAGGGCCGTCCATGATAGAATCAATGGCTCCTCTATAAACGTGCCTGACGGCTCTCATCGGAGCCGTCTCGAGGCAGAAAGCATGAAACCCTATAGTTTTGTTAATAATATCCTAGCACATTCTATCATTGAAAACCATACATGAGTAGATTAAAATGATGTAAAATAGTAAAGAACTCATAGAGAAATCAAATCATGCGTACAAAAAATTGAATTAAAATCAATCAAAAACTTATTGAAAACATCTTTGAAAACCATAGATCTATCATAGGTATAAATAACTAATATGGATTTATGTTTAACTCCAAAAATCATAAAATATAAATCATATGTTTGAATCTATGCGTATAAGGTTCAAGTAAGGCTTACAACATACAAACCTAAATATGATAAACATATTCACTTTTGCAAAAAAAGACTTATAAACCATCTTAAAATCTAATAATATCACAGCTAATACGTCAGATCTGAAGAATCCTTTAAATCATATTAAACATCAATAAAATCTAACAAGAAAGTTTATGAAATCATAAGTTGTGAGTGTATGCATGTAAGATTCAATACCACCATCAAAACTTGTAAAACACTATAAAATCATCATCATTTCATTGTTAAAACATAAGGACCCGAGATCATACGAAAACATTCAAAGAAGCAAGAAGAAGAAACCATTCTTTGTTTGGAAAACTTAAAAATGAAAACATATACAAGAGACTTCTAAAAGGGATCGTTATCAATAAAAAAAAACTCTTCAGAAACTCATCAAAAGCTCGCTCGAACTTTCTTCCCGAGCTCCTCAACAATGGTACCGAAACAAGAGAGGAGGAGAAAGACTTTAGGGTTTTTTTTGTTGGGTTTCAATGTAAAGGAGAGAGAGAAAGCGAGGTTAATAAGCCTCACTCACGTGGGGACGAAAACACGACACCATCAAATTAGAATAACCACAATCAATGTCTTTGTTCTTTCCAAAAACGAACTAAAATTCGAATTCAAAAACTGCCCAAATCGATGGCTCCTATATGATCTGTCACAAAACCGATAGCTCCTACCCGAGCCATCCATTTTTCTACCCAACAATCTCTCGTGGTTTGATCCATAACTTGTTCTATACTCATCCGATTCACGATCCGTAAAAAGCGTTGGAAAGCCAACAAAAACAAACATTCTACCATGCCAAATTATCAGAAATTTGGAATACTAGACACACCACAAAATATTTTAAGTAAGATCTAAAAGTCACAGTTGTTACGTCCTTCCCCCCTTAAAGGAATTTAGTCCCCTAAATTCAAGGCATACCTGAGGAAGATGCAAACAATGTTGGATACTTCTCACGCATCCTCTTCATGTTCCCAAGTCATTTCGGGCACTTCCAGATGATATTGCCACTGCACTTTGACCAACGAAATGGTCTTGTTGCTCAAGAATTGCTCCTTCCAATCCAAGATCTCGACTGGCTACTCAACAAGAGATAAATATTCCTGCACTTGAACCAAGTCCGGTTTGATGATATGGGAAGGATCATGTATGTATTTTCTTAGCATCGATACATGAAATACATTGTGCACACGATCCAACTGTGGCGGTAACGCCAAGCGATATGACACTGGTCCAACCCTCTCAAGAACTTTGAACGGTCCAATGAAACGTGGATTCAGCCTTCCCCATTCTCCAAATCAAACCACGCCCTTGGATGGAGATACCTTCAAAAATACATGATCTCCCACCATGAACTCCGGCTCCCGCCTTCAATTGTCGACATAGCTTTTCTGTCTACTTTGCGATGTTTGAAGCCGATCACGAACCAATTTCACCTAGTCGGATGTATCCTGGACGAGCTCTGGCTCAACGAGACTTCTCTCACCAAACTCATTCCAGCATAGAGGTGTGTGGCAACTCTTTCCGTACAACACTTCCAAAGGTTACATATGAATGCTTGCTTGAAAGTTGTTGTTGTCACACCCCAGGGCGGTCGTCCCTGAGACATGGCAATAATGAAATATCAGTTATCAATACCTGAGGTCAATAAAGACTCCAACAACAACACACAAGGTGGCAAAGCAAGAATAATGATAACTGACTGAAAAGCGGAAGCATAATATATAAATAATGTCTGTAAACCAAAAACATTATTACAGACTCGAATACACAATCACTGTCCTGTGAGAGCCAAGTCTAGACCAAAGAAAATACAACCTGTGCCACATGCACAATTTACAATACATACAATGACTCTAGGACTGCTGACAGCCTCGCACTCGCCACCCGTCGGAAGAACGCTCCACGCCCATAAGACCACGCCACAGGAAAGCTCTAGCTCCACGCCCAACACTGCCCCTGAAAAGAAACAGTATGCGAGGGGTGAGCTACAAGCTCAGTGAGTGGCTGGAAACCAATCACCATACAACAGTTCAATAGTAACGCAATTTCTTTTCAAGGAAAACATGGGTAGAAACCCAATGGATAACAAGGTCACGCGGCGGCGCGACCAACCTCACCCTCACCCTCACTCCCGGAGGGAGACTCTTGGGACTTTTAGGGAGAGACCATACCGTTGGTCGAGAAGACCCGGGATTACTGGTCTACGCAACACTACTGGATCATCAACCTCGAGATAACTGCCCAATGATGTCTTTGAACATCGATACGAGACCGGACCCAACAACTATGGGAACGGACGAACAACGAATGGGTCACGAGGCGACGTGTCTTCACCTCATCCTCACCCTCACTCCCAGAGGGAGACTCTTCGGACTTTTGGAAGAGACTTAGACTGCTCTACACCCTTGGTCCACCGGTAGCCCTTTCCCCGGGTAGTCACTACCTGGTATACTCCCACGATCAGTACGCTTCTGAACGCCTCGGTGGTACCTACGGATGGGAGCCCTCTGTCAAGACAGCTTTTCCAACGTTGGGGAGTTCCTACATCGGATCCAACGAAGGGGAGAACGATTCCACGCTCGCAATATCATTCGTTAGCCCTCTCCCGAGTAGCCTCTACCTGGTACACTCCCACGATCAGTACGCTCCCGAACGCATCGGTGGTACCTACGGATGGGAGCCCTCTGTCAGGATAGCTACAACCCGGGCCTCTTCAACACGGACGACATTGGGAGTAAACATTCCATGTTCGCAAAGCGAACCCATGGAAATCAACTACTCTCGATAATCACATATCGAAGAGAGCGAACACTATTGTACTCCCACACGGTTGCGTCGTTCGGACACAGGGGGGTTGCCTCTGCTCTCACGCAGAAATAATCCCAAGGCACATAACCCAACAGGCGGTTCATATACACGCCTAGCACGGGTAGGCCTAGCCTAATGCCCCACTACCGGCTTAACAAAACCGATAAGGTAATGAATTCTCCTAAATTCCAAACGAGTGCATCGCTCGGATGCACGGGGCGATTACATCGCTAGCGCTCTAACTAATAAGGTACAACCCGACAGCGGGTCATACCCACGCCTATTTTAGATAGGCCTATCAGTTTTTAACATGCGCATATAAATATATCCAAGAGAATTTTATATCTAGCTATGTGCATGAACCATATGCACAATCATCTAATAATTATAGGGACACTCCCTAACATGGATTTACATCATAATAAATCATACAACATGCATACATGGTCATTAATCACATAAGCACACAAGGCCTAACTTAAACATGCGTTGGATATCACCAACTTAAAAGAAAGGGTCAAGCGCGATCTCGCGCACTAACAGGTGCATGCCAATATTCCAAACGAACGTGAGTCGAGTTGGAAATCGCATCTACTTACTCAGTTCGTTCAGAGGGAGAGGGCGAGAGAGATCATCATCTCATGAAGCTGGTCATAACTTTGCCCCATTAGCATGGGCGCAACAACTACACCACGCCCTCGAGTCTTATCGCAAGGGAATATTAGGCAGGTGCCCGTTATTAACCCAGACTTAATTATACTGAATATTCCAATTAATATGGTGGGAGTAGTATTACAATACTACCTAAGGCATGCCATATTCTATACATCCATACACATTACCAAAAATACATGCCTATACTAGAGGGGCTCATGCAACACAATCATTCATACATGAATACAATACATGTATATAAGCCTAGCATGCAAGATATCTACATATTATAGCTTAAGCATGGCCATACTACTTATCTACACAAGTAGTATAGCTAGGGGGCCCCATCGATGCGTGACACGCGTCTACGCGTGTCGAGTGCATCCCGAGAGGGGGGGGGATTGGATCGAACCACTCACCATTACTTGGGACCTCGCGCATCTCATCCGACGAGATCTGCAAGGTAAGGGCATCAAATTTGGTGAGTAACATCACAATTTAACACTTAGAAATCACTAGAATTACTTAAGACTTAGACATGCACGCATACGGCCTCGCACGCATGCGAGCACGCGCGTACGCACGCATGCCCGAGTGCCCCAGCACCTACCCGAGACCCTGGGCAGCCCCACGCATGCCCCAGCACGCGCACGCACTGGCCCCCAGCCCCGCGCCCAGACGCATGCCCAGGCGCACTGCCCTGCGCGCGCCCACGCTCGCGCGCACCCTCGCGCACTCGCGTGCACGCCCTGCGTGCACCCCGCTCACTGCCAGCGTCCGCGCGCACCCGCGCGCCAGCTCTGCGCGCATCAGCGCGCCCGTGCGCACACGCACGCGCGCGCCTGCGCGCCCGTCTGCGCCTGCCAGTGCCCCTCTGCACGCTCGTAGGCGCAGACAGAACCCTGCGCGCGCCCGGCACTCCCCAACCCTCTTTTAACCCCTTTTAACCCCTCCCCCACACTTCTTGTCATGCCCCAGTGCCGGCCGACCCCGGGACGCAGCAAGTGTATATATGACATCAGTAAACAGGAGTTCAATAACATACTCACACAACACTAAAAATGACAACACAGATAAAAGCAGGGCTGACATGATATATACACCAAATGCGGAAGCAAAAGACTGAATCTGTAAATCAACAACACTTTACAGACTCGATACATAATCAACTGTCCAGTGAGAGCCAATATATACAAAGACATCCAAATACAACACAAACGCGTGCCCAAGCACAGAATATAATACATACAAGCAAAAGGGATGCTGATAGCCTCTGATACTTGCGGGACGTAGCGCTACTCCGCTACTGATGAAATCCCTCAGGGAGCTCCTCCTCCAGATCCGACTCAGATGACACTGGAGAAAATATTATGCGAGGGGTGAGCCACATGCTCAGTGAACAGCACAACCCATGCATCACAATATATATTAACCACCAGATCTTATTATTAAAAGCCACAAAATGGCAACAGCTATACAGGCCAGTGGGTCGCTATCGCCAACCCACTACACCCTCACCCTCACCCCTCAATAGGTGACATAGGATATTGGGACTTATTAGCCTGATAATCATCCATACACAATCATACACCCTCACCCTCACCCCTCAATAGGTGACATAGGATATTGGGACTAACAATCCAGTGGGTCGCTACATCGCCAACCCACCACACCCTCACCCTCACCCCTCAATGGGTGACATAGGATATTGGGACTGACTAGGCTGTTGGTCACCCTTGGTCCACCGATAGTCTCTCCTCCACTCCGTAGGCCGCTTGGCCTTCACCCACACTTCAGCACAGTCCGTCACAAATATCGGGAGGCGCCTACTGATGGGAGCCCTCGGAAGGGACGGCCTTTCTAACGCTGGGGCAGTCTCTACACGGATCCAACGAAGGGAAACAGAATAGCCTATCCATACGCATATGATCCACTCGGATCCGCCGACCACACATCTCTACAACTCTAATGCCTTGAATTCTTCAGAATTCCAACAGGACGCATAACCAGGATGCGGGGAAACATGCATTATAATAATAAAAAGATTGGAATATTAACGGGGAAAGAATCCTTGGGAGGGCAGCGTGAGGTCCCGATATAGGACATCCCGACAACCAAACAAGGAACACGGAGTACCCTAGCTCGGGTCTCACCGCTGTCCTCGCGAGGCCCCTCCCCTATAATATTCACTAAGACAGGCTAATAATCACATGCTCGCATTTTATTTAAATGAATTAAACTAAATAGGGACATGCATCGGTCGGGGCTTTCCTAGCATGGAAACATGATAACAGGGTGCATGGTTCTTATACGGGTCCTAAGGGTATAAGTCCCTAGCATACAAATCTAGGGTGGCATGCATACTACAGATTATCATGCTTACATAATTTTCATATTAAACAGGTTAATATTTACTATGGTGCCCCAGGGGAGGACGGTACACGCCCAAGTGCGTGTAACGCCTCCCTACTGGGTTGGGTTGTCCCACTCACCGACAACCGGGTCGTCGCGCGACCGTCCTTCAAGATCTGCAAGACAGGTATTTAATACGGTGAGTAAAATACACAATTAAATCCAAAAATATATTAAAAAACACAACACTCGGACAAGCATACATACGGCCCGTACGCACGCTAGCCCGAGCACCCCGACTCACTCCCGCACCCCCGGGCAGCCATACGCACGGCCACCCGCACGCGCACGCACGAATGCGCACGCACGCACGCACCCCGGCACCATCGGCGCACTGCCGCGCGCCTGCCCGCACGCCCCTACGCACTGCCGCACGCTCGCGCGCGCCCGCGCGCACCGCGCGTCCAGCCCAGCGCGCCCCAGCACGCGCACGCACTGGTCCCCAGCTCCGCGCCCAGGCGCCCTGCCCTGCACCCAGGCGTAGTGCCTAGGTGCCCTGCGCGCGCCCCTGCTCACGCAAGCACCCGCGCGCACCCGCGCGCGACTGCGCCCCCGACTGCGCCCGCCACCCGCGCCCAGCGCCCAGCACCCGCGCCCAGCGCCCAGCTCCACCCGAGCGCACGCGCGCGCGCGCCCTGCCATCTGCTCCGCCTGCTGCACTGCCTGCCTGCCAGCCTACCCGGGACAGCCTGCCAGCCCACCCGAGCCACCCTACCACCACCCACCGGCCACCAACGGCCTCCAACCACCTCCAACCGCCACCGACGGCCACCCACAGCCACCCCAACTCAAAAACATCATCCTATCAAGCATCTAAACAAGAAATGAAGGAAAGAAAGCCTTACCCAAGGAAGGAAAGGAAGGGAAGGGGAGTTCGGTTGCTCTCCGCGCACCGAAACGCTTCCCCAAAGCTCTCCACCACCAAGACCTCCTCCCCCTCCGAAAGGGCTCAGATCTGAGGAGAAGAGAGGGCGGAAGAAAGGGCAAGACACGCCGGAATTTGAATCTGAAAACACCGGGGTGTAGATCGGGACCGGATATATCCTTTCTATGTTTTGAGTTTTAAGTTCTAAGCCCTCTAGGTGGCTCAAAACTAAGAAAAAGAGAGAGGGGGAGAGAGAAAATGCATTTGGGAAGATGATGAATAGTGCTAGGCAACCTTTTCCTACCCACTTAAATAAGTCAAACCACTCTTAATTAGGGTTAACCAAACTTAATTAGGGTTAACCAAACTTAATTAGGGCTAAGAGAGGCTTTAAGTGGGATTTGACTTGGGTCAACCCAACCACACAAAAAGACAAAAAGGGTTGACCAAGTCATGGGCCCACTTTGACCGAGTCAACTCTCCCAATGACTTCTCGCTCAGTCAAAACCCGGATACACCCCGAAACTGTGAAATTCTGAAACATACCAGAATTTGATGACATTTTCGTGAGTGGCTTGGAATGGCACCAAGACACATAATATGCAGTTACATTTTCAATCGGAGCCCTCAATCTCAGGGCGATAGCTAACAGCCCAAAATTTTAACGGTTCCGATCGAAAAACGAAAAAAAAAAAAAAAAAAAAACTGCCAGAATGTTCCAACGGTTACCAGAAGACTAAAAGTGACACACATATATAACACTTCTCACTCACCCTAAACCAATTAGCTACCATGCATGACTTCCCTACAACCCCCTAAGCCATGAAAAACCAAGAAAAGAAGGGGAAGAGCTCACCTTGGGAGGGGGAATGAAAGGGGGAGATTCGGGGGCCCTCGATGCACCCGCGACCACCTCAACCACCACCACCACTGTCACGCCCCAGGGCGGCCGTCCCCGATACGTGGCAAATATATATAATATCAGCAGTCCATACAGGAGATCAATAAAAGACTCTAAACAACATCAAAAATGACAACACAATCAATAATGTAGCTGACATAATATATATACATATAGCGGAAGCTTAAACGACTGAGTCTGTAATTCAAAGACATATTACAGATCAGAATACATAATCAACTGTCCTGTGAGAGCCAATATAAACAAAGACATCCATATACAAGTGTTGTGCCCAAGCACGGATAACAATACATACAAGCAAAGAAGGGGATGCTGATGGCCTCTCACTCGTAGAACCCAAAACGTGAACGCTGCTCCGCTACTGATGTGATGCCTCGGGGAGCTCCTCCTTTAGATCCGACTCAGTAACAACTGGAGGAAAAGAATATGCGAGGGGTGAGCCACACGCTCAGTGAATGGCACAATCTATGCAACACAACTCATATTAACCTTATAATAATTAAAGTCCCTAAACGGGAGGAACTGTACAAGCTAGTGGGTCGTAACATCGCCGACCCACCCCACCCTCACCCTCACCCTTTAAGGGGTGACATGGGCCTTTTGGGACAGACTAGACTGCTCTCCACCCTTGGTCCACCAGTAGCCTCTCCCTCGCGTAGCCTCTACCTGGTATACTCCCACGATCAGTACCCTCCGAACACGTCGGTGGTACCTACAGATGGGAGCCCTCTTTCAGGTCAGCTTTCCCAACGCCGGGGAGTCCCTACTCGGATCCAACGAAGGGGAGAAAACAGCCTACTCACATGGATACGATCCTCTTGGATCCGTCGACAACGATTTCTAACACTACTAATGTCATGAATTCTAAAGAATTCCTCCAGGGCGCATAACTGAGATGCGGGGAAACATATATTATAATAACAAGGTTATAATATTTTCTAAGGCATGCTTATACCAACATAATCTCATTTTGATTTAATTAAATTAAACTAAATGGGAAACATGCTTAGATCAAGGCTTTTCAAGAATGGGACATGGTGTCTAGACATGTATGGGCCGCTATACATGATACACGGATGTATATCCCTAGCATAAAATGTCTAATATGGCATGGTTACATCATAGTAAAACATGCATTAACATAGTTTTTCATTGACACAAGTTAATATGCAATTATGGTGCCCCAGGGGAGGGCAATGCACGCCTACGTGCATCGAACGCCTCCCTACTGGGTTGGATTGACCCACTCACCGCAACCCGGTCGTTGCGTGACCGTTCGCCAAGATCTGCAAGACATGGGCATTCAATATGGTGAGTAAACTACACAAATATACATGAAATTTACTAGAAATACCAAATACTCGGACAAGCATGCATACGGACTCGCACGCATGCGAGCACGCACGTACGCACGCGAGTCCGAGTGCCCCGACACCCACCCGAACCCTCGGGCAGCCACACGCATGGCCCCCCGCACGCGCACGCACACGCGCGCGCGCACTGGTGCCCAGCCGCATGGCCAGGCACATGCCCAGGCGCACTGCCCCGCGCACGCGCGCGCGCACTCGCGTGCACTCACCGCGCGCACCCCCGCTCGTGCCAGCGCCTGCGCACCCACGCGTGTCTGAACGCCCGCCTGCGCCTGCCAGCGCCCTCCTGCGCGCGCGCCTGCGCGCGCACGCGCGCAGACAGCCCCCAACGCGCGCCCACTCTTCCCTAACCCCTTTTTAACCCTCCCCAACCCCTCACACACATTCTAACACATCTACCCAACATGCATGACCTCCCCAACCATCCCTAAGCCATAAAAACCAAGAAAAGAAGGGGAAAGGCTCACCTTGGGAGGGGAAATGAAAGGGGGAGGTTCGGGGGCCCTCGACGCACCCGCGACCACCTCAACCACCACCACCTCCTCAGCCCTCCTTTGGCTGCAAATCAGGGGGAAAAGTTCATGAAAGGGAACTTGAGAGAGAGGAGATCAACAACAACAACAACACTTACACAACCCTAGACTTGCACTTGCACCTTCTCCTTCTCTTCTCTTTGAGGAGATAATACAAACACTTGGGGGGGGGGGGAAAGAGAAGAGAGAGCCAAGAAAGTGTAGACGTGTGAGTGGGAGAGAGAGAGGGAGAGATATTTTGGCACATAAATATCTAAAGGAGGGATAGAAATGACCTATTTATCCTTGACTAGAAATTCTGAGCATGCTTCACTATAACAGCCATAACTTCCTCAATATAGCTCCGAATTGCACAATTCAAAGTCCGTTGGAAAGCCAAGAAGATTATCTACAACTTTCATGTTTATGCCACGATCAAATAATCCCTCCAGCTATTCCGAAATGTGAGCTAAACATTGAACAGGGCTGCTGCCAGAATTTTTCATCCCCGGGGTATACTTGGAAAAATACCCATAACTTTTACTACAGGAAATCCAGTTGATCTAATTCCACTTTTTTCTGAAAGCTAACTCGAAACTGAGCATCTCATAATAAAATCATATTTAAACCTCTTCATCTTGGATTTTAACAAAATCAAATCCAAATACCAAATTGGAAATACATAACTTCGAGGAGAAAAATTATGTAGCCAAATTTTCAATCAGAGCGCTCCAAATGACACAGGCATAACATTCTTCCCCCCTTAGGAAATTTTGTCCACAAAATTAATACAAAAACATCTAGGAAGGGAAAAGATGTGGATATGCGCCACGCATGGCGTCCTCGCGCTCCCAAGTGGCCTCGGCACCAGAACGGTGCTGCCATCGCACCTTAACCAGCTGGACGGTCTTGGTGCGGAGCCTCTTCTCGCGTCGGTCCAGGATCTCGATCGGCTGCTCCACGAATGACAAGTCCGGCTCGAAGACGAGCGGCTCGAACGGAATAACGTGAGCAGGATCGTGGACGTAACGCCTCAGCTGCGAGACATGGAAGACGTCATGGGCTTGAGCCAACTGTGGGGGCAGGGCTATGCGATAGGCCACCTCTCCAATCCGCTCAAGGATGAGAAACGGCCCAATGTAACGCGGACTCAGCTTGCCCCGCACACCGAAACGGAAGATGCCCTTCGTCGGGGACACCTTCAGGAACACATGGTCACCAACCTCGACGACGATCGGCGTAGCTCTTCTGACGGCTCTGAGCGACTCGGATACGCTCACGAATCGTCTTGACCATCTCTGAGGTCTGGTGGATGATCTCTGGTCCCTCCAACTGGCGCTCTCCGACCTCGTCCCAACACAAGGGGGACCTGCAGCTGCGGCCATAGAGCGCTTCATATGGTGCCATCCGAATACTCGAGTGGTAGCTGTTGTTGTAGGCGAACTCCACCAACGGGAGATGCCTCTCCCAACTGCCCCCAAAGTCGAGAACGCAAGCTCGCAGCATGTCCTCCAGGGTCTGAATCGTCCTCTCCGACTGGCCGTCCGTCTGCGGATGAAACGCTGTACTGAAGTGGAGGTTCGTACCAAGGGCGTGCTGAAGGCTACGCCAGAACCTCGAAGTAAACCTCGCGTCTCTATCAGAAATGATGCTGACGGGAGTGCCATGGAGACGAACAATCTCGGAGACAAACAACTGTGCCAGGGTGTCCAGAGAATCGGTGAGTCGAATGGGGAGGAAATGAGCGGACTTAGTCAGTCGGTCGACGATTACCCAGATGGCATCGCGACCCGAACGTGACCTCGGCAAACCCGAAACGAAGTCCATGGTGATCTGCTCCCACTTCCACTGAGGAATCTCAATGGACTGCAGCTTCCCCGCAGGACGCTGATGTTCCGACTTCACCTGCTGGCATACCAAGCAACGGGCAACAAAGCGGCCAATATCCGCCTTCATCCCGCGCCACCAGTAGCCACGACGAAGGCCCCTGTACATCTTCGTGCCACCAGGATGCACTGTGTACCTCGAACGATGGGCCTCGTCCAAGATCTTCTGCTTCAACTCTGCGTCGTCAGGAATGCATACTCGACCTCTGAACCGCAGGATTCCGTCCTCGCGAATCTGGTAGTCCGGACGCTCGCCCCGGGTTCGCCTTCGGAGAGGACTAGAAAGTGAGGATCCTGCCCCTGAGCCGTGCGGATCTCGTCGAGAAGAACGGGCTGCACCACTAGCCTGGCCAAAAAGCCACCCGCAGGTGTCTCTCGAACGCTGATCCAGCAAGCGGCCTCCTCCAGAAGCCTCCAACGACGTACAGCCAAGTGGGCGGCCATGCCCAAGGGCTGCCTGCTGAGAGCATCGGCCACGACATTCGCCTTACCCGGATGGTAAGCGATGTCACAGTCATAGTCCTTCAGGAACTCGACCCAACGTCTCTGACGCATGTTGAGCTCCGGCTGGGACTGCAAGTAAGTCAGGCTCTTGTGATCGGTGAAGAGCTCGAACTCCTCGCCATAGAGGTAGTGCCTCCACATCTTCAGCGCAAAGATGATCGCTGCTAACTCCAAATCGTGGGTGGGGTAATTCTGCTCATGGGGCTTCAACTGACGCGACGCGTAAGCCACAACCTTACCGTACTGCATCAGGACGCAACCCAAACCCAGCCGCGATGCATCGGAGTAGACTGCGAATCCACCACTCCCAGACGGAATGGTAAGAACTGGCGCTGAGGTGAGTCTTCGCTTCAACTCCAGGAAGCTCTCCTCGCAAGATGGGGACCACTCGAACTGGACATCCTTCCGAGTGAGGCGGGTCAGAGGAACAGCTATCTTCGAGAAACCCTCGACAAACCTCCGATAATAACCCGCCAAACCCAGGAAGCTCCGAATCTCGGTGGGGTTCGACGGTCGCCGCCAATTCGACACGGCGAGCGTCTTGTCCGGGTCCACAGATATACCCTCGCCGGAAATCACGTGGCCTAGAAAGGCCATACGCTCCAACCAAAACTCGCACTTACTGAACTTGGCGAACAACTGATGTCGGGCCAAAGTCTCCAAGATAGTGCGGAGATAGTCAGCGTGCTCCTCAAGACTCCTCGAGTACACCAAAATGTCATCGATGAAGACTACTACGAAGGAGTCGAGGAAGGGCCGAAACACCTGGTTCATCAGATCCATGAAGGCTGCCGGCGCATTCGTCAACCCAAACGGCAGTACTCGGAACTCGTAGTGCCCATAACGGGTACGAAAGGCCGTCTTCGGAATATCCGACTCCCGGATCTTCAGCTGATAGTAGCCCGAACGGAGATCGATCTTAGAAAAGACACGCGCTCCCTGGAGCTGGTCAAACAGATCGTCAATCCGTGGCAAGGGGTACTTGTTCTTCACGGTCCGCTTGTTCAGCTGCCTGTAATCAATACAAAGACGCAGCGAACCGTCCTTCTTCCAAACGAACAAAACAGGGGCTCCCCACGGAGAAACACTCGGACGTGCGAAGCCCTTCTCGAGCAACTCCTCCAGCTGCTCCTTGAGCACCTTCAGCTCTGCTGGGGCCATCCGGTACGGAGCTCTCAAAATTGGCTCGGTCCCCGGAATTAGATTAATCTCAAACTCGCACCCTGCCAGCTGCTCCGCCTGCTACGCCTGTGCTGCCAACCTGCCCGGGACAACCAACCACCCTGCCCGAGCCACCCTACCTCCTCTATCCGGCCACCAATGGCCTCCAACAGCCACCAATCACCCCCCACAGCCACCAACACCCAAACCCACCCTCCTAACAAGCATCTAAGCAAGAAAAGGAAGGAAAGAGAGCTTACCCAAAGGAAGGAGAGGAAAGGAAGAGAACCGGAAGCTCTTCTTGCACCGAAATGCCTCCCCAAAGCCTTCCACCACCAAGATCTCCTCCTAGCCAAGGAAGGGCCGAAATCTGAGGAGAAGAGATGGGGTAAGAGGGGGCTAAACACCTCGGAATTCGAATCTGAAACTACCGGTAGATAGATCGGGACCGGATCTAACCTTTCTATGCTTTGAGTTTTAAGGTCCAAGCACTCTAGGTGGCTCAAATCTAAGAAAAAGAGAGAGGGGGAGAGAGAAAATCTATTTGAGAAGATGATGAATAGTGTAGGGCAACTTTTACCCACTTTAAATAAGTCAACATACTTAAGTTAGCCTTAACCTAGGGTTAAGGCTTGATTAATTAGGTTAAGGGGGTTTTTAAGTGGGATTTGACTTGGGTCAACCTAACCACACAAAAAGACAAAAAGGGTTGACCAAGTCATGGGCCCACTTTGACCGAGTCAACTCTCCCAATGACTTCTCGCTCGGTCAAAACCCGGATACGCCCCGGAACTGTGAAATTCTGAAACGTACCGGAATTCGATGAAAATTTCATGAGTGGCTTAGAATGGCACCAGGACACATAATATGCAGTTAGATTTTCAATCGGAGTCCTCAAACACAAGACGATAGCTAACAGTCCAAAATTTTGCGGTTCCGATTGAAAAACGAAAAAAACTCAAAAACTGCCAAAATGCTCCAATGGTTACCAGCAGGCCAAAAAGTGACACATATATAACATTCTCCCCCCCTTAGGAAATTTTGTCCTCAAAATAAATACAAGAACATCTAAGAAGGGAAAAGATGCGGATACGCGTCACGCATGGCGTCCTCGAGCTCCCAAGTGGCCTCGGCACCGGAACGGTGCTGCCATCGCACCTTGACCAGCTGGACGGTCTTGGTGCGGAGCCTCTTCTCGCGGTGGTCCAGGATCTCAATCAGCTGCTCCACGAAAGACAAGTCCGGCTCGAAGACGAGCGGCTCGAACGGAATGACGTGAGCAGGATCGTGGACATAGCGCCTCAGCTGCGAGACATGGAAGACGTCATGGGCCTGAGCCAACTGTGGGGGCAGAGCTATGCGATAGGCCACCTCTCCAACTCGCTCGAGGATGAGGAACGGCCCAATGAAACGCGGACTCAGCTTGCCCCGCACACCGAAACGGAAGATGCCCTTCATCGGGGACACCTTCAAGAAGACATGGTCACCAACCTTGAAGGCGAGTTCACGGCGACGACGGTCGGCGTAGCACTTCTGACGACTCTGAGCGACTCGGATACGCTCGCGAATCGTCTTCACCATCTCTGAGGTCTGGTGAACAATCTCTGGTCCCTCCAACTGGCGCTCTCCGACCTCGTCCCAACACAAGGGGGACCTGCAGCTGCGGCCATAGAGCGCCTTGTAAGGAGCCATCCGGATGCTCGAGTGGTAGCTGTTGTTGTAGGCAAACTCCACCAACGGAAGATGCCTCTCCCAACTGCCCCCAAAATCGAGAACACAGGCTCGCAGCATGTCCTCAAGAGTCTGGATCGTCCTCTCCGACTGGCCGTCCGTCTGCGGATGAAACGCTGTACTGAAATGGAGGTTCGTACCAAGGGCGTGCTGGAGGCTACGCCAGAACCTCGAAGTAAAACGTGCGTCTCGATCGGAAATGATGCTGACTGGAGTGCCATGGAGACGGACAATCTCGGAGACAAATAACTGCGCCAGGGTGTCCAGAGAATCGGTGAGTCGGATGGGGAGGAAATGAGCAGACTTCGTCAGCCGGTCGACGATCACCCAGATGGCATCGCGACCCGAACGTGACCTCGGCAAACCCGAGACGAAGTCCATGGTGATCTGCTCCCACTTCCACTGAGGGATCTCAATGGACTGCAGCTTCCCCGCAGGGCGCTGATGCTCTGACTTCACCTGCTGGCATACTAGGCACCGGGCAACGAAACGGGCAATATCCGTCTTCATCCCGCGCCACCAGTAGCCACGACAAAGGCCCCTGTACATCTTCGTGCCACCCGGATGCACTGTGTACCTCGATCGATGGGCCTCGTCCAGAATCTTCCGCTTCAGCTCTGCGTCGTCGGGAATGCACACTCGACCTCTGAACCGCAGGATCCCGTCCGCGCGAATCTGGTAGTCCGGACGCTCGCCCTGGGCGACGCCTTCAGAGAGGACTATAAAATGCGGATCCTGAGCCTGAGCCGTGCGGATATCGTCGAGAAGGACTGGCTGCACCACCAGCCTGGCCAAAAAGCCACCAGCAGGAGTCTCTCGAACGCAAATCCAGCAAGCGGCCTCCTCCAGAAGCCTCCAACGACGGACAGCCATGTGGGCGGCCATGCCCAAGGGCTGTCTACTGAGCGCATCTGCAACGACATTCGCCTTACCCGGATGGTAAGCGATGTCACAATCGTAGTCCGTCAGGAACTCGACCCAACGTCTCTGACGCATGTTGAGCTCCGGCTGGGACTGCAGATATGTCAAGCTCTTATGATCAGTAAAGAGCTCGAACTCCTCTCCATAGAGGTAATGCCTCCACATCTTCAGCGCAAAGATGATCGCTGCCTACTCCAAGTCATGGGTGGGTAATTCTGCTCATGGGGCTTCAACTGACGAGACGCGTAAGCCACAACCTTACCGTGCTGCATCAGGACGCAACCCACACCCAACTGCGATGCATTCGTGTAAACTGCGAACCCACCACTCCCAGACGGAAGGGTAAGAACTGGCGCTGAGGTGAGCCTTCGCTTCAGCTCCTGGAAGCTCTCCTCGCAAGCAGGGGACCACTCGAACCGAACATCCTTCCGAGTGAGGCGGGTAAGAGGAACGGCTATCTTCGAGAAACCCTCGACAAACCTCCTGTAATAACCCGCCAAGCCCAAGAAGCTCCGAATCTCTGTGGGGTTCGACGGTCGACGCCAATTCGACACGGCGAGCGTCTTCTCCGGGTCCACAGATATGCCCTCACCGGAAATCACATGGCCCAGAAAGGCCATACGCTCCAACCAGAACTCGCACTTGCTGAACTTGGCGAACAACTGATGTCTGGCCAAAGTCTCCAAGACAGTGCGAAGATGGTGAGCGTGCTCCTCAAGACTCCTCGAGTACACCAATATGTCATCGATGAATACTACCACAAAGGAGTCGAGGAAGGGCCGAAATACCCGGTTCATCAGATCCATGAAGGCCGCCGGCGCGTTCGTCAACCCGAATGGCAGTACTCTGAACTCGTAGTGCCCATACCGGGTGCGAAAGGCCGTCTTCGGAATGTCTGACTCCCGGATCTTCAGCTGGTAGTACCCCGAGCGGAGATCGATCTTGGAAAAGACACGCGCTCCCTGGAGCTGGTCAAACAGATCGTCGATCCGCGGCAACGGGTACTTGTTCTTCACTGTCCGCTTGTTCAGCTGCCTGTAATCAATACACAGCCGCAGCGAACCGTCCTTCTTCCGGACGAACAGGACAGGGGCTCCCCACGGAGAAACACTCGGACGTGCGAAGCCCTTCTCCAGCAACTCCTCCAACTGCTCCTTGAGCACCTCAGCTCTGCAGGGGCCATCCGGTACGGAGCTCTCGAAATCGGCTCGGTCCCCGGAATCAGATTGATCTCAAACTCGATCGCGCGATCCGGCGGTAATCCCGGAAGATCATCGGGGAAAACCTCGGGATACTCTGCCACGACCGGAGTCTGACTGATATCTGCCTGCAGCGGTGCATCCTCCTGAGCAATGTATGCTAGAAAGCCCTCGCATCCTCCCTGAAGGAGTCTCCACGCCTGCATGGACGACACGAACCCCAGAGGGGCTACGTCACGATCGCCCACGAACTGGAAGGACCTCCGACCCGGAAGGTGGAAAGACACCGACTTGGCAAAACAGTCGATGCTGGCATGACTAGCTGCAAGCCAATCCATTCCCAGGATGGCATCAAAGTCCGTCATCGCGAGCTCCACCAACTCCACTGGAAACTCATGCTCCGCAACCTCTACCGTACACCCTCGGTACACAGAACTGAGGAGAATACGGTCTCCTACGGGCAATGATATCTCCAAGATAGCATCCAAAGGGCGGACGCCACACCCATCCGTCTCGCGAAAGCGGGAGACACGAACGAGTGTGTGGCTCCGGAATCAAACAACATATGCAGGAAGCTGGGAGATCTGAACAATACCTCTGACCACGCTGCCTGATGCCTGAGCCTCCTCTGCCGAAAGCGCTGCCACTCAACCCTGACAAACTGAGGCTGAGGAGCAGGGGCACGCCTCGCCGGCTGCGCTGGCTGCCTCCTCTGATCAGCACGGCCACCCTGTGGCTGCTGCTGCTGACGCTGAGGCTGCTGCTGCTGCTGGCGCTGCTGCTGAAACGGCTGCTGCTGCAACTGCTGCTGCTGCTGCTGAGGCATCACTCGGGGTCGGCCAGCGTCGGGGCAATTATACAAGATATGCCCGACGCGCTGACAGTGATAACAGCGCCGCGTCTCTGGTCGCCTCGCCTGGACTGGCACTGCTGCGATGGGTGCTGGACCTCGCGCTGGCACCGCATCTGCTGGAGGAGAGGCAGCCGCTGACCGATCGAAGCGGGGCCTCTTCTTCTTGCGCTGTCCCTGGTCCTGGCTCCTGGGTGGCCTCTGGTCTGCCGAAGGGGTCGAAGCCCTCACGAGGATCCCGAGGTCTCGCTCGACTGTCTTCGCTCGAGACACCAAGTCGGAGTACCTCGAGAAAGCCTGGGAGGTGACGTGCACCCGAATGGCGCTGCTGAGACCGAGCTCAAATCGACGGCACCTCGTCTCCTCGTCCATCACCAAAGCTGGAGCGAATCTGGACAGCCTCGTGAAGCGCGTGGAGTAGTCAGCGACAGACATAGAGCCCTGCGTCAGCTGCATCTATCTGCGTCGAGAACGGGAAGTACTCCTCCAAGAAATACCTCCGGAATCCCGCCCATGTAAGCTGCTCCACTCCCTCCGGGATGTCCACTGATCTAGTAGCCCACCAGTCGGCGGCGCTACCCTTCAGCATAAAAGTGGCCAGGGAGACTCGCTGGCGGTCGGTGCAAAGCATGGTCGAGAAGATCGTATCCACCTCCATCAACCATCTCTCTGGAGCAAGGGGGTCCTCCGTCTGACCCTGGAACTCGGGAGGGTGGAGCTTCAGAAAGGCTGAGAGGCCACTCTGCTGCACCCTCGCTGCAGCCTCTAGCCCCACCTCCCTCTCCTGGGGATCCTGAACTCTGACCGCCGGAACCACCACGGGGACTGGGGGTACATCGGGTACCACAGGTGGATCTGCCACCAAGGGAACCTGCGGAACTGCCTCGCGGGCCGCCCGCAGCTCCTGAATCTCCCGTGCCTGATCTGCCAATACTCTGGTCTGGGCCTCCAATGCCCTGGTCTGCGTCTCCACCAAGTCTGCTATCCGCGCAAACGCGCGCTCCCAGGCAGGAGGCTCCTGCGCCAATCCTGGCCTCACGGCTGAGGACTCACCAATAGCATCCTCGCCCCTGGTAGGTCCGGAAACCTCCAAGGGTCGAGAGGGACCACGTCCGCGCCGTCCTCTGCGAGGAGGCATATCAGCAACCTAAGAAAACCAGACACTAGGATCAGAATACTCATATAGAAATCCTAGGACTCATCTCTACGAAAAAGAAGACAATTGGCTCTGACAGGACCAGGCTCTGATACCAACTTTTGTCACGCCCCAGGGCGGCCGTCCCCGGGACGCGGCAAGGGTATACATGATATCAGCAGTCAATACAGGAGATCAATAATATACCATAAACAACAGCTAAAAAGACAACACAGACAACAAAGAGGCTGACATGATGTATACACAGAAATGCGGAAGCTAAAAAGACTGAATCTGTAAATCAACAACACTTTACAGACTCGATACATAATCATATGTCCTGTGAGAGCCAATATATCCACATACAACCATATACAATCCAAACTGGGTGCCCAAGCACAGAAATATATACATACAATAAAGAGAAGGATGCTGATGGCCTCAAAACTCGAGGGACGTGGCGCTACTCCGCTACTGGTGTAGTCGCTCGGGAAGCTCCTCCTTCAAGTCCGCCTCGGTAATCACTGAAAAAAATATTATGCGAGGGGTGAGCCACACGCTCAGTGAATAGCACAACCCATGCATCACAGTTTATATTAACCACAATTAATCAGCAAAAGCCTCAAAGTGGCATAAACAACACAAATCCGGGGGTTCGTTACATCGCCGAACCACCACACCCTCACCCTCACCCTCACCCCTCAATAGGTGACAAAGGATATTGGGACTTAATAGGCTGATAATCATCCTTACACAATCCTGTGGGTCGCCACATCGCCGGCCCACCACACCCTCACCCTCACCCCTCAATAGGTGACATAGGCTCTTGGGACTGACTAGGCTGTTGGTCACCCTTGGTCCACCGATAGTCTCTCCCCACTCCGTAGGCCGTTTGGCCACTCCCACATTCAGCACAGTCCGTCTACCAAATCAGGAGGTGCCTACTGATGGGAGCCCCTGCACGGGACGACCTTTCTAACGCTGAGGTAGTCTCTACACGGATCCAACGAAGGGAACAGAACAGCCTATCCATCGCATATGATCCACTCGGATCCGCTGACAACACATCTCTACAACTCTAATGTCTTGAATTCTTCAGAATTCCTCCAGCGCGCATAACCAAGATGCGGGGAATACATAAGATAATAATGAGGAAAAGAGACCTTGGGAGGGCAACCTGAGGTCCCGATATAGGACATCCCGCCAACCAAACAAGGAACACGGAGTACCCTAGCCCGGGTCTCAATGTTGACCTCGCAAGGCCCCCTTAATATTCCCCAAGGCATGCTAAAAATATCTTAAGTTGCATTTAATTAAATAAATCAAACTAATAGGACGCATGCATAGGTCGAGGCTTTCCTAGCATGATAACAAGGTGACAGGATGCACGGCTCTTACACATATCCTAAGGGTGCAAGTCCCTAACATACAAGTCTAGGGTGGCATGCATTCTACACACTAATCATACTTGCATGGATTACATATAACAAGTTAATATTAACTATGTGCCCCAGGGGAGGACGGTACACGCCCAAGTGCATGTAGCGCCTCCCAACTGGGTTGGGTTGTCCCACTCACCGGTAACCGGGTCGTCGCGCGACCGTCCGTCAAGATCTGCAAGACAGGGTAATCAACCCGGTGAGTAAAATACACAAATACCACTAAATACTCAAAAATACACAAATAAATACCCAACACTCGGGCAAACGTGCATACGGCCCGTACGCACGCTAGCCCGAGCACCCCGACTCACTCCCCAACCCTCGGCAACCACCCGCACGGCCACCCGCCCCCGGATGCACCGCCGCGCCTCAGCCCGCGCACCCAGGCGCACCGCCGGCCCCTGCCCGCAGGCCTGGACACGCTGCCGAGTCAACCGGGTGCACCGCACGCCCACTGCACCCCATCGTAGCGACCCGCGCGCACACCGCACGCCCCGCGCCCAGCTCCTCACCCCGCACGCACCATCGCTCGCCTAATCGCGCCCTCGCCTCGCTCCGCGCGCACCCCGCGCGCACCACCGGCTCGCCCAGCGCTCCATCGACTCGCCGCGCGCGCACAGCGCGCCTGCGCCTCTGCGCAGCGCTCCGCGTGCACGCCCCCGCACGGCGCCCTGCACGCAGCGCCCCATCGCCCACGACCAGTGCCCAGCACACCCGCGCCCAGCGCCCAGCACGCGTGCTCAGCATACGCGCCCAGCACGCCCTCCAGCTCCACAAATAAAAACAAAAGGGGTTGACCAAGTCTATGGGCCCTTTCTCGCGGCGGTCCATGATCTCAATCGGCTGCTCCACGAATGACAAGCCCGGCTCGAAGACGAGCGGCTCGAACGGGATGACGTGAGCAGGATCATGGACGCAACACACCCAACCGCGATGCCTCAGAGCAACCTGCGAACCCACCCCTCCTAGACGGAAGGGTAAGAACTGGCGCTGAGGTGAGCCTTCGCTTAAACTCCAGGAAGCTCTCCTCGCAAGACGGGGACCGTTCGAACCGGACATCCTTCAAAGCGAGGCGGTTAGGAGGTACAGCTATCCTCGAGAAACCCTCGACAGACCTCCCGCAATAACCCGCCAAGCCCAGGAAGCTCTGAATCCCAGCTGGGTTCGACGGTCGACGCCAATTTGACACGGCGAGCGACTTGACCGAGTCCACAGATATGCCCTTGCCAGAAATCACGTGGCCCAAAAAACCCATCCGCTCCAACCAAATCTCGCACTAGTCCACCACCCGCTGATGCTTCCAGGGTATTCCTTGACTGGGAAAAGAAACCTCGGGAGGGCACCTTGAGGTCCCGATATAGGATACCCCGACAACCAAACAAGGAACACGAAGTACCCTAGCCCGGGTCTCAACGCTGACCTCACACGGCCCCTTAAACCAGAAAAGGAACACTAGAAGAAGACATCACCCTTAAAGAACACCACCAACCGCACTGAATCATCTACATCTAGATAATCACCCACCGATAACCTTCAACCTCCATCACAAGACCGGACCCAACATCTATGGGAACGGTCGAACAACGAATGAGTCACGAGGCGACGCGTCTTCGCCTCATCCACACCCTCACTCCTGAAAGGAGACATTTTGGGACTTTGGGAGAGACTTAGACTGCTCTACACCCCTGGTCCACTGGTAGCCTCTCCTCCACACCGTGGGCCGCCTGGTCCGCTCCCACAATTCAGCACAGTCCGAACCCAAATCAGGAGGTGCCTACTGATGGGAGCCCTCTGTCAGAAAGGCCTCTCTAACGCTGAGGAGTCCCTACACGGATCCGACGAAGGGGAGAACGATTCCACGCTCGCGACATCATTCATTAATCTTCTTCCGGGTAGCCTCTACCTGGCATACTCCCACGATCAGTACCCCTCCGACTGCATCGGCGGCACCTACGGATGGGAGCCCACTGCCAGGACGGCTACAACCCGGCCTCCTCAACTCGAACAACCACTCTTAATACCCGCTCCTCGAGATATTACACACATACATAACAGCAACCAACACACATATATTTATAGGGAGCTAGGGAAACAAAACATTACCTCGAACCATGACACCCGGAACCTACGCCTCCTCGGCCGAAAGAGCTGCAACTCTGCCCTGAACAAACTGCGGCTGAGGAGCAGGGGCACGCCTCACCGGCTGCACTAGCTGCTGACGCTGAGGCTGCACGCGGGGTCGGCCAGCATCTGGGCAATTATACGAGATGTGCCCGATGCGCTGACAATGGTAACAGCGCCGCGTCTCTGGTCGCCAGGCCTGGATTGGCACTGCCGCAATGGGTGCTGGATCCCACTCTGGCACCACATCAGCTGGAGGAGAGGCAGCCGCTAACTGATCAAAATGGGCCTCCTCCTCTTGCGCTGCCCCTGGTCCTGGCTCCTGGGAGGACTCTGATCTGCAGATGGGGTCGGAACCCTCACGAGGATCCCGAGGTCTCGCTCGACTGTCTTCGCCCGAGACACCAAGTCCGAGAACCTCGAGAAAGCCTGGGAGGAGACATGCACCCGAATGGCGCTGCAGAGACCAAGCTCGAAACGGCGGCACCTCGCCTCTTCGTCCATCACCAAGGCTGGAGCGAATCTGGATAGCCTCGTGAAGCGCGTGGAGTAGTCGGCGACAGACATAGAGCCCTGCGTCAACCGCTCAAACTCCTGCATCACGATCTGCCGCGCTGAGAACGGGAAGTACTCCTCCAGGAAATACCTCCGGAATCCCGCCCATGAAAGCTGCTCCAATCCCTCGGGGATGTCCACCACTCGGGTAGCCCACCAGTCGGCAGCGCTACCCTTCAGCATGAAGGTGGCAAGGGAGACTCGCTGGCGATCCGTGCAATGCATAGTCGAGAAGATCGTATCCACCTCCATCAACCATCGCTCTGGAGCAAGAGGATCCGCCAACTGGCCATAGAACTCGGGAGGGTGGAGCTTCAGAAAGGCTGCGAGGCCACTCTGCTGCACTCGCGCTGCAGCCTCTAGCTCCACCTCCATCTCCTGGCGATCTTGAACTCTCACCGCCGGAATCGCCACGGGGATTGGGGGTACTTCGGGTACCACAGGCGGATCTGCCACCAAGGGGACCTGTGGAACTGCATCACGGGCCGCCCTCAGCTCCTGGATCTCCCGCGCCTGCTCTACCAACACTCTGGTCTGGGCCTCCAGTGCCTTGGTCTGAGTCTCCACCAAATCCGCTATCCGAGCGAACGCACGTTCCCATGCGGGAGGCTCCTGCGCCGATCCTGGCCTCACAGCCGTGGACTCTCCAGTAGCATCCTCGCCTCTAGTAGGTCCGGAAACCTCCAAAGGTCGAGAGGGACCATGTCCGCGCCGTCCTCCACGAGGAGGCATATCAGCAACCTAAGAAAACCAGACACTAGGATCAGAATACTCATATAGAAATCCTAGGACTCATCTCTACGAAAAGAAGACCATTGGCTCTGACAGAACCAGGCTCTGATACCAACTTTTGTCACGCCCCAGGGCCGGCCGACCCCGGGACGCGGCAAGTGTATATATGATATCAGTAACAGGAGTTCAATAATATACTCACACAACAACTAAAATGACACAAAGACAACAAAAGCAGGGCTGACATGATATATACACCAATAGCGGAAGCTAAAAGACTGAATCTGTAATCCAAAACATATTACAGACTCGATACATAATCAACTGTCCTGTGAGAGCCAATATATACAATGACATCCAAATACAATACAAACGCGTGCCCAAGCACGGAATAAATACATACAATCACAAGGAATGCTGATAGCCTCTGATACTCGCGGGACGTGGCGCTACTCCGCTACTGATGAAGTCCCTCGGGGAGCTCTTCCTCCAGATCCGACTCAGATGACACTGGAGAAAATATTATGCGAGGGGTGAGCCACACGCTCAGTGAACAGCACAACCCATGCATCACAATATATATTAACCACCAGATTTATTAACCACATCACATTATTAAAAGCCACAAAATGGCAACAGCTATACAGGCCAGTGGGTCGCTATCGCCAACCCACTACACCCTCACCCTCACCCCTCAATGGGTGACATAGGATATTGGGACTTATTAGCCTGATAATCATCCATACACAATCATACACCCTCACCCCTCAATAGGTGACATAGGATATTGGGACTAACAATCCAGTGGGTCGCTACATCGCCAACCCACCACACCCTCACCCTCACCTCTCAATAGGTGACATAGGATATTGGGACTGACTAGGCTGATGGTCGCCCTTGGTCCACCGATAGTCTCTCCCCACTTCGTAGGCTGTTTGGCCACTCCCACATTCAGCACAGTCCGAGTCCAAGATCAGGAGGTGCCTACTGATGGGAGCCCCTGCACGGGACAGTCTCTCTACGCCGGGGTAGTCTCTAAAGGATCCAACGAAGGGAACAGATTAGCCTATCCATCGCATATGATCCACTCGGATCCGCTGACAAACACATCTCAACAACTCTAATGACATGAATTCCTCAGAATTCCTCCAGGGCGCATAAACCAAGATGCGGGGAACATGCATAATAATAATAATAACAAGGGTATAATATTATTGGGAAAGAAACCTTGGGAGGGCAGCGTGAGGTCCCGATATAGGACAACCCGACAACCAAACAAGGAACACGGAGTACCCTAGCCCGGGTCTCAATGTTGACCTCGCAAGGCCCCTCCCTATAATATTATCAAATACATGCAATTAAACATATTCTAGCATTTAATTTAACAAATTAAACTAGTAGGACACATGCATAGGCCGAGGCTTCCTAGCATGATAACAAGGTGACAGGATGCACGGCTCTTACACATATCCTAAGGGTGCAAGTCCCTAACATACAAGTCTAGGGTGGCATGCATTCTACATTTTTCATGCTTGCATGAATTTCACAACTACAACAAGTTAATATAATCCATGGTGCCCCAGGGGAGGACGATACACGCCCAAGTGCGTATACGCCTCCCTACTGGGTTGGATTGTCCCACTCACCGGAAATCGGGCCGTCGCGCGACCGTCTGTCAAGATCTGCAAAATAGGGTAATCAATTCGGTGAGTAAAGTCCACAAATAAATCCAAAAATACCTAAAAATACACAACACTCGGACAAGCGTACATACGGCCTGTACGAACGCGAGCCTGAGCACCCCAACTCATTCCCGAACCCCCCGGGCAGCCACACGCACGGCCACCAGCCCCGGGCGCACAGCCGCGCCTCAGCCCGCGCGCCCAGTCGCACGGCCGAGCCCAGCCCGCGTGCCCGGACGCACTGCCACACGCACGCGCACGCTCACGCGCGCCCGCGCGCACCGCGCGTCCAGCCCAGCGCGCCCCCGCACGCGCTGCGCGCACGCCCCAGCACGCGCACGCACTGGTCCCCAGCTCCGCCCCCAGGCGCATGCCCAGGCGCCCTGCCCCGTACCCAGGCGCAATGCCCAGGTGCCCTGCCCGCGCGCCCGCACTCTCGCGCGCACGCCCTCGTGCGCCCGCGCGCACCCCCGCTCGCGCCAGCACTCGCGCGCACCTGCGCGACCACTCCGCGCGCACCCGCGCATCCGCGCGCACGCACCCGCGCGCGACTGCGCCCGCCAGCGCCCAGCGCCCAGCACCCGCGCCCAGCGCCCAGCGCCCAGCTCCACCCGAGGGCACGCGCGTGCGCGCACCCTGCAATCTGCTCCGCCTGCTGCACTGCCTGCTGCGCTGCCTGCCTGCCAGCCCGCCCGAGACAGCCTGCCAGCCCGCCCGAGCCACTCTACCACCCCTCTCCGGCCACCAATGGCCTCCAACAGCCACCAACCACCACCCACAGCCACCAGCACCCAAAACACCACCTAAACAAGCATCTAAACATGGAAAAGAAGGGAAAGAAGGCTTACCCTAGGAGAAGAAAGGAAGGGAAGGAAACCGGGGGCTCTTCGGGCACCGAAACACCTCCCCAAAGGCCTCCACCACCAAGCACTCTTTCCACTCTCAAAGGGGCTGAAAACAGAGGAGAAAAGAGGGGATAAGAGGGGGGTCAAACTCGTGGGAACTCGAATCCGAGACCACCGGTGGATAGATCGGGAGCATCCCTTACCTTTCTCTTCTTTGGGTTTTGAGTTCCAAGCACTCCAACTAGCTCTAATGGAGGAAAAAGAGAGAGGGGAGAGAGAAAATCATTTTGGGGAAGAAGATGAATAGTGGGGGAGATATTTTGCTCTCACTTAGATTAGCCTAACTAGGTTTAATTAGGGCTAAGAAAGGATTAGTGAGGGTTTAAGTGAGTTTTGACTTGGGTCAACTCAACCACAAATAAAAACAAAAGGGGTTGACCAAGTCTATGGGCCCACTTTGACCAAGTCAACTCTCCCAATGACTTCTCGCTCGGTCAAAACCCGGATACGCCCCGGAACTGCGAAATTCTGAAACGTTACCGGAATTCGACGAAATTTTCGTGAGCGGCTTGGAATGGCACCAGGACACATAATATGCAGTTAGATTTTCAATCGGAGCCCTCAACCTCAGGGTGATAGCTAAAAGCCCAAAATTTTAGCGGTTCCGATCGAAAACGAAAAAAACTGAAAAACTGCCAGAATGGTCCAATGGTTACCAGAAGGTTAAAAGTGACACATATATAACATCATAGGGCCGTTTCTCATCTTCGAGTGGGTTGGAGAGGTGGCCTATCGCATAGCCCTGCCCCCACAGCTGGCTCAGGCCCATGACGTCTTCCATGTCTCACAGCTGAGGCGTTACGTCCACGATCCTGCTCACGTCATCCCGTTCGAGCCGGACTTGTCATTCGTGGAGCAGCCGATCGAGATCCTAGACCGACGCGAGAAGTGGCTCCGCAACAAGACCGTTCAGCTGGTTACGGTGCGATGGCAGCACCGTTCTGGTGCCGAGGCCACTTGGGAGCGCGAGGACGCCATGCGTGGCGCATATCCGCATCTTTTCCCTTCCTAGATGTTTTTGTATTTATTTTGTGGACAAAATTTCCTAAGGGGGGAAGAATGTTATATATGTGTCACTTTTAGCCTTCCGGGCACCTTTGGGACATTTCTGGCAGTTTTTCAACTTTTTCTTTTTCAATCGGAACCGCTAAAATTTTGGACTTTTAGCTATCATCCTGAGCTTGAGAACTCCGATTGAAAATTTAACTGCACATTATGTGTCCTGGTGCCATTTCAAGCCACTCACGAAAATTTCATCGAATTCCGGTAACGTTTCAGAATTTGGCAGTTCCGAATCGTATCCGGGTTTTGACCGAGTGGGAAAGTCAAGGGGAGACTTGACCAAGTCAAAGATGACTTTGACCAAGTCAAGTTTGACCATTGACTTGGTCAAATCATTTTGTTTGTTTGTGTGGTTAGGTTGACCCAAAGTCAAAGCTCACCCAAAACCCTAATTTGCCCTAAAGTGTGTGAGTGTGTGTGTGTGTGAGCCCCCTTGTAGGCGTCCCCCTTCTTCTTCTCTCCCCATCTCTCTCACTCACCCAATCCTCTCATCTCCTCTTCTTTATTTCCACCATTAGAGCTAGTAGGAGGAGTTGAAATAGAAAGCCATTGAAGGGAAAAAGATTGGTAAGGTCTTGATCTATCTTCCTATGGTTTTTGTTTTGCTTTCCCCTTTATTTACCTCCCTCTCATGTCTTCCCTTCTCCCCTGATTTCAGCCTTTGTTAGGCCTTGCTAGAGGTCTTGGTGGTGGTGGTCTTGGTGGTGGCATTTCGGTGCGCGAAGGGCACCCGAGTTCCTCCCTTTGTTCTTCCTCTCTTTGGGTAAGTCCTTCTCCTCCCCTAGCTAGGTTAGATGCTTGTTTAGGGTGTGTGTTTGAGTATGCATTGCTTGCATGGGTGTTAGGGGGGTGAAGGAGGGCTGTGGATGGGGTGGAGGGCTCGGTCGCGCGTGCGGGGTCATCCGCGCGCGTGCGCGCTAATCTGCGCGCGCAGGCAGGCGCTGGTGTCACACTCCAGGCGTCCCCGAGACGTGGCAATAATAAAATTAATATCAGCTATCAATACCTGAGGTCAATAAGGACACCAACAACAATACACAAGGCAGCAAAGCAAGATAAAGATAACTGACTGTAAAGAGGAAGCATAATATATAACAATGTCTGTAAATCAAAACATTATTACAGACCCGAATACACAATTCGTTTCCTGTGGAAGCCAAGTCTAGACCAAAGAAATACAATCAATTTCCTCTCAAGGAAAACATGGGTAGAAACCCATAGATCACTGGGTCACGCGGCGGCGCGACCAACCTCACCCCCACCCTCACTCCCGGAGGGTGTCTTTTGGGACTTATGGGGAGAGACCATACCGTCGGTCGAAGAGACCCGGATTTGCTGGTCTAGAGACCATCCCGTCGGTCAAAGAGACCCGGATTTACTGGTCTACTCAACACTACTGGATCATCTACATCTAGACAATCGCCCAACGATGTCCTTCAACATCGATCACGAGACCGGACCCAACAACTATGGGAACGGTCGAACAACGAATGGGTCACGAGGCGACGCGTCTTCGCCTCATCCACACCCTCACTTCTGAAAGGAGACATCTTGGGACTTTGGGAGAGACTTAGACTGCTCTACACCCCTGGTCCACTGGTAGCCTCTCCCCGCTCCGTAGCTTACCTGGTATACTCCCACGATTCAGCACTGTCCGAAACACATCAGGAGGTACCTACTGATGGGAGCCCTCGGTCAGGACAGCCTGTCTAACGCTGGGGATGTCACTACACGGATCCAACGAAAGGGAGAACGATTCCACACTCGTGATATCATTCGTTAACCCTCTCCCGGGTAGTATCTACAACCCGATCTCCTCAACTCACCGCTCTTACCCTTGGTCCACCGGTAGCCTCTCCCCCCCTCGTGGCCTCCGCCTAGTCCTCTGACAGGTATAGCCAACGCCGGGGAGTCCCTACATCGGATCCAAATGAAGGGGAGAACGATCCCATGTTCGCAAAGCGAAACCCAATGGAAAACAACCACTCTCGATACTCGCTCATCGAGATGTCACACACATGCATAACCACAACCAACACACTCATATTAACCTCAAAGTAGTCATAGTCCCTAAACGGGAGTAACTACACAAGCTAGTGGGTCGTAACATCGCCGACCCACCACGCTCTCACCCTCACCCTCAAGCTGGTGACATGGTCTTTTGGGACTGACTAGGCTGTTAATCACCCTTGGTCCACCAATAGCCTCTCCTCTACTCCGTAGCTCACCTGGTCTACTCCCACAATTCAGCACAGTCCGAAATACAATCAGGAGGTACCTACTGATGGGAGCCCTCTGTCAAGACGGCCTGTCTAACGCTGAGGAGTCCCTACACGGATCCAACGAAGGGAAGAGAAACAGCCTACCCACACGCATGCGATCCTCTTGGATCCGTCGACAACTCTTCCTAACATTTCTAATGACATGAATTCTCAAGAATTCCTCCAGGGCGCATAAACAAGGTTATAATATTCTCTAAGGCATGCTTACAACCACATACTCACATTTGATTTAAATAAATTAAACTAAATGGGAACATGCATAGGTCGGGGCTTTAAAATCAAGGGACAAGGTGCCTAAACATGCATAGTCCGCTATACATGATATAAGGGTGCATATCCCTTGCTTACAAAGTCTAAGGTGGCATGGATACATCATATTGATCATGCATAGATCAAGGCTTTTAAGTACAGGACATGGTGTCCAGGCATGTACGGCCTCTATACATGATACATGGATGTATATCCCTAGCATGCAAAATATCTACATATTAGTGAGGGGGCCCCACCGATGCGCGACGCGCGTCCATGAGGGTCGAGCGCATCCCTAGAGAGGGGGGGGGTTTGAATCAAACCACTCACCTTACGACCGGGGACCTCGCGCATCCCATCCGACGAGATCTGCAAGGTAGGGGCATCCAACTGGTGAGAAACAACACAATTTGCACATAGAAATAATTAGAAATACCCCATACTCGGACAAGCATGCATACGGGCTCGCACGCATGCGAGCACGCACGTACGCACGCTAGTCCGAGTGCCCCGACACCTACCCGAACCCTCGGGCAGCCACACGCATGGCCCCCCGCACGCGCACACACGAATGCGCATGCACGCACGCACCCTGGCACCCTCGGCGCATTGCCGCGCGCCCAGACGCTCTGCCGCACGCACGCGCACGCTCGCACGCGCCCGCGTGCACTGCACGCCCAGCCCGCGCCCTCGCGCAGCACCCCGCGCACGCCCCAGCACGCGCACGCACGCACTGGTTCCCTGCCCCGCGCCCAGGCAACATGCCCAGGCGCACTGCCGCTCGAGCGCGCGCCCGCGCGCACTCGCGCGCACTCCCGCGCGCACCCCCGCTTGCACCCCCGCTCGCGCCAGCACTCGAGCGCACCCGCGCACTCCCCCGCGCGAGTCTGCGCGCCCGCCAACGCTCGCCTGCACGCGCGCCTACGCGCGCACGCAGGGAAACCGCCCCCAACGCGTGCCCAGCCAACCCTAACCCCATTTTAACCCTTCCCAACCCCTCACACACACCCTAACACATCTACCTAGCATGCATGACTTTCCCACAACCCCTTAAGCCAATAAAATCAAGAAAAGAAGGGGAGGAGCTCACCTTGGAGGGGGAACAAAAGGAGGAGGTTCGGGGGCCCTCGACGCACCCGCGACCACCTCAACCGCCACCACCACCACAACCACCTCCTCGGCCTCTCCTCAGCTTCCTCCTCAGCTGAAAATCAGGGGGGGGGAGATCATGTATAGGGAGCTTGAGAGAAGGGAAGAAACAAGCAACAACAACACAAGAACCAACCCTTCACCAACACTTCCTCCACCACCATCTCATTCTCATTGAGGCATTCCATCAAACACTTGGTGGGGGCTTGAATGAGAGAAAGAGAGACAAGAAAAATGGTATTCGACGTGGGGATTTGGGAGGGGAGAGAGAGAGAGAGAGATATTTATCACAAATATCTTAAGGAGAAATGACTAAGTCACCCTTTGACTAGAAATTCTGCGCAAGCTTCACTGGAACAGCCATAACTTCCTCGATATAGCTCCGAATTACTCAATTCCAAGTCCGTTGGAAAGCCAAGAGGATTATCTACAACTTTCATGTTCATGCCAAGATCAAATAATCCCTCTAGGTATTCCGAAATTAGAGATAAACATGGAACAGGGCTGCTGCCAGAATTTCCATCCCCGGGGTATACTTGGAAAAATACCCATAACTTTTACTACAAGAATCCAGTTGATCTAATTCCACTTCTGTACGAAAGCTAACTCAAAACTGGACATCTCATAGTAAACTCATATTTAAACCTCTTCATCTTGGATTTTAACAAAATCAAATCCAAATACCAAATTGGAAATACATAACTTCGAGGAAAAAAATTATATACCCAAATTTTCAAACAGGGCGCTCCAAATGACACAGGCACAACAGCTGGCGCGCATAGACGGGCGCACTGGCGGGCACGCACGCGTACACGCAGACACGCGGGCGTGTGCGCGGAGTGCTGCGCCAGGGCGCAGTGCGCGCCGTGCGCGCGGGCGTGCGCGCAGAGTGCTGCGCGGGGGCGCAAAGGGCGCGGGTACGCCATGGCTGGGCACGCGTGAGCGTGCGCGCGCATGCAGCAGCGTGTCTGGGCGCGCAGGCAGGGGCGCAGCAGCGCGCCCGGGGCGCGCGGGCGCATGCGTGCGTGCGCATTCATGTGTGCGCGTGCGTATGGCTGCCCGTGGGTGGTGGGGGAGGTTGTCGGGGAACTCGGACTCGCGTGCGTACGCGCGTGCTCGCGTGCGTGCGGGCCCGTATGCATGCTTGTCCGAGTATTGGGTATTTCTAGTAAATTTCTTGTGTATTTGTGTAGTTTACTCACCATATTGAATGCCTATGTCTTGCAGATCTTGACGGACGGTCACGCAACGACCCGGGTTTCGGTGAGTGGGACAATCCAACCCAGTAGGGAGGCGTTCGATGCACGTAGGCGTGCATTGCCCTCCCCTGGGGCACCATAATTGTGTATTAACATGTAATAAATGTAAAGCTATGCATGCATGATTAATATGATATATCCATGCCACCTTAGACTTGTATGCTAGGGGTATGCACCCTTATGTCATATATAGAGGCCTATGCATGCCCAGATACCAAGCCCCGAACTATGCATGTTCCCATCTAGTTTAATCTAATTAAATCAAATGTGAGCATATAGTTACAAGCATGCCTTAGAGAATATTATAACCTTGTTGTTATAATATATGTTTCCCCGCATCTTAGTTATGCGCCCTGGAGGAATTCTTGAGAATTCATGACATTAGAAATGTTAGGAAGCTTTCACGGCGGATCCAAGAGGATTGCATGCGTATGGGTAGGCTGTTCTCTTCCCTTCGTTGGATCCGTGTAGAGACTCTCCAACGTTAGACAGGCTGTCCTGACAGAAGGCTCCCATCTGTAGGTACCTCCGATGCGTCGGACTGTGCTAATCGTGGGAGTATACTAGGTAAGCTACGGAGCATGGGAGAGGCTACCGGTGGACCAAGGGAAATAGCAGTCTAGTCTGTCCCAAAAGACCCATGTCACCCCTGAAAGGGTGAGGGTGAGGGTGGGGTGGGTCGGCGATGTAACGACCTACTAGCTTGTGTAGTTACTCCCAGTTAGGGATTATAATTATTGATGGTTAATATGAATTGTGATGCATGGGTTGTGCTATTCACTGAGCGTGTGGCTCACCCCTCGCATATATCTGGAGGAGGAGCTCCCCGAGGCACATCAGCAGTAGCGGAGCAGCGTCACGTTCTGTGAGTGAGAGGCCATTAGCATCCCCTTCTTGATTGTATGTATTGTATTCCGTGCTTTGCACATACTTGTATTTGGATGTCATTGTATATATTGGCTCTCACAGGACAGTTGATTATGTATCGAGTCTGTAATATGTCTTTGAATTACAGACTCAGTCGTTTGAGCTTCCGCTATTTGTATATATTATGTCAGCTACCTTATTGTCTGTGTTGTCATTTTCGATGTTGTTTAGAGTATTTTATTGATCTCCTGTATAGACTACTGATATTATATATGCTTGCCACGTCTCGGGGACGGCCGCCCTGGGGCGTGACAACTGCCATTCGAGCATCCAGATGGACCTGAAAAAGGGCACTCTACAGGCGCAGTTTTATACCTCCCTTGTGTTGGGATGGTTGAGGAGCGCCAGTAGGAAAGGCCACAAGTTATTTATTTGACCTTGCAGTGGCCAGGTTGGTTCGTGTGTGCATCTGCACCTCCTAGAACCGACAGAAGGGCTACGCAGGTCATCGTCGCCAGGAGCTTACCTTTGGGTTTGGCGACCATATTTTTGAGAAGGTGTCCGGGTTTAAGGGCACCCTCCGTTTCGACGTTCGGGGCAAGCTGAGTTGGCTCTTTAATGGGATTGTTTCTCGTCATTGAGTTGACTGGGGAGGTGGCTTGTCATGTAGCCTTTCCCCCACAGCTGGCTCATGACCACGACGTCGTTCTTGTCTCATGGCCGAGGTGTTATGTCCAAGATCCTGCTCATGTCACTTCGTTCGATCGCCTCATCCTCGAGCTAGATTTGTCGTTCATGGAGCAGTGGATCGAGGTCAAAGACCAGCATGAGAAGTGGCTCCACGCTAAGACCGTTTCTTTGATTACAGTGTGTCGGTAGCGCCAGTCTGGTGCATGGACCACTTGGAAGCAAAAGGTCTATGCGTGATACTTGCTACATTCGGTCTTCCCTTTGGGTTTCCTTAAATTTCAAGGACTAAATTTCCTAAGGGGGGGAGAATGTTATGCCTGTGTCATTTGGAGCCATTTCGGTTAAGCCTTGGTCACATTTGGGTCATTCAGGGCCTTATATTTTTTTCGATCGGAGTCGCTAAAATTTTAGCTTTTAGCCACCTGCGGGAGTTGGAGTACTCTGATTGGAAATCTAACTACATATTATGGGTCCTGGTACTGTTTCGTACTACCCATAAAAATTTCATCGAATTCCGATAACGTTTTGGAAAATATGCAGTTCCGAATGGCATCCGGGTTTGGTCGTTACTGATTTGGATAATTGTGAGAAAATGCACACGCCTAAGTGGGGATGGTCAACTAAGTCTTGACGTTTTGCTTTTTTCATTGGTTGGGTTGACTTGTCAACACTCCCCCTCCCACCAACCCACTTTATGAGAATTAAAGACCCCCTATTTGTCTCTCTCTCTCTCCCCTTCTCAAGGAAATGAAGCCATCCGAGGCTTTCTTTTCTCCTCTCCCTTTCATTTTGTGTATAATAGTTGGGAGTAATGGAGATCAAGGAGAAGAGGAGGAGGGAGTTCATGAGATGATCAAGATAGAGTGCAAGAAAGAGTGAGAAAAGGTGAGCATGTGTTGTTGTTGTTGTTTCTCTTCCCTCAATCCCCTTCTCATGCCCTTGCACCCCTGTTTTCTGCCAAGAAGGGCTGGTGGAGAGGCTGAAGAGATGGTGGTAGTGGTGGTGGTGGTTGAGGTGGTCGTGGGTGTGTCGATAACCCCGCATCTCCCCATTTCCCTCCCCCTGTTTCGGTAAGGCAGCTCACTGTCTTTTAAAGATCTCAGTGAATCTAGTATTTAGAGGCATATTTTTAGGATTATGTCTTCTTATGATTTGATCAGCTATGTGTCTAGATGTTATATATGAAATTTGGGGTCATTATGATATATGTGTTGTAAGTTAGAACCTGTTTTGTATGGCCTGTCCAAATTCGCGTAGGAATTGACCTGCTTCTGGAAATAATTTGTTTCGGGCTTGTAGAGGCAACATTAGGTTCTAATGTCTTCATGGATTATGATCCCAGCATATCAGAGAATGTGCATGATTTATTTAATAATTTTTGGAAATGTATTGGGTGCTGTGGAGACCAATTAGTAGGGCTTGTTGCAGCAGGTTTGGCAGTTTTTGCTTGGTTGAGTGTCAAGGAGTTGTTTGCATGTGTCTTGGGTGATAATATGGAAGTATCAGGGGTTAGGGCCTTCATGAAGTAGGCTTATATGTGTGATAGGAGGTTCCATATTTTAATTGTGGATCATTGGTTGTGTTTTGCAGATCTCGTAGACCGGACGCGTGACGATCCGGGTATCTGTGAGTGGTTCGATCCAATCCCCCCCCCCTCCGGATGCGCTCGACGCGCGTAGTCACGCGTCGCGCATCAATGAGGCCCCCTAGCTATACTACTTGTGTAGATAAGTAGTATGGCCATGCTTAAGCTATAATATGTAGATATCTTGCATGCTAGGCTTATATACATGTATTGTATTCATGTATGAATGATTGTGTTGCATGAGCCCCTCTAGTATGGGCATGTATTTTTGTAATGTGTATGGATGTATAGAATATGGCATGCCTTAGGTAGTATTGTAATACTACTCCCACCATATTAATTGGAATATCCAACATGATTAAGTCTGGGTTAATAACGGGCACCTGCCCAATATTCCCTTGCGATAAGACTCCAGGGCGTGGTGTAGTTGTTGCGCCCATGCTGTTATATATGTGTCACTTTCAACCTTCATGTAACCGTTGGGACATTTTGGCAGTTTTTCAGTTTTTTTCGTTTTTCGATTGGAACTGCTAAAATTTTGGATTGTTAGCTATCATCCTGAGTTTGAGGACTCCGATTGAAAATCTAACTGCATATTATGTGTCCTGGTGCCATTCTAAGCTACTCACGAAAATTTCATCGAATTCCGGTAACGTTTCAGAATTTCGCAGTTCCGGGGCGTATCCGGGTTTTGACCGAGCGAGAAGTCATTGGGAGAGTTGACTTGGTCAAAGTGGGCCCATGACTTGGTCAACCCCTTTTTTTTGTGTGGTTGGGTTGACCCAAGTCAAAACCCACTTAAAGCCTCACTAATCCTCTCTTAACCCTAATTAAGCCCAGTTAACCCTAATCTAACTGTGTTGACTTATTTAAGTGAGCAAGATCTCTCCCCCCACTATTCATCTTCTTCTCCAATTGATTTTCTCTCTCCCCCTCTCTCTTTTTCCACCTTTTACCCTAGTTAGAGAGCTTGGACCTCAAAACCCAAAGAAGAGAAAGGTAAGGGGAGCTCCCGATCTATCCACCGGTGGTTTCGGATTCGAGTTCCGGTGTGTTTAGCCCCTTCTCACGCCCTCTTTTCTCCCCTGTTTTCAGCCATTTCGAGGGCTGAGGAAGAGCTCGGTCGTGGTGGCCTTGGAGGAGGTGTTTTGGTGCGTGGAGAGCAACCGAACTTCCCTTCCTTCCCTTCCTTGGGTAAGCTCTCTTTCCTTCCTTTTCTTGCCAACGACCCGGGCAGGGTGGTTGGCTGTCTCGGGCAGGATGGCAGCACAGGCAGCAGGCAGAGCAGGTGGCAGAGCGCGCGCGGGCGTGCGCTCGGGTGGAGCAGCTGGGTGTGCTGGGCGCTGGACGCTGGGCGATGGTCACGGGCGATGGACGCTGGGCGATGGTCGCGGGTGCTGGGTGCTGGGCGCCATGCGCGGGTGTGCGCGTGGGGCGTTGCGCAGAGGCGCTGTGCGTGCCGCGCGCAGGGGGCCGCGTACGGGTGCCGCGCGCAGGGCACCGTGCGGGTGTGCGCGATGGGGCGAGCGGTGGTGCGCGCGGGGTGCACGCGGGGCGAGGCGCTGGGCGCAGGGCGGGCGCAGGGCGTGCGGATGTGCGCGGTGGGGCGAGCCGGTGGTGCGCGCGGGGCGAGGCGATGGGGCGCTGGGCGTGCGGGTGTGCTCGCGAGTCGCTGCACTGGGGCGCAGTGGGCGCGCGGTGCACTTGGGGGGACTTGGCGGAGTGTCCGGGCGTGCGGGCTGGGCTCGGCAGTGCGCTGGGCGCGCAGGCCGGGGCTCGGCTGTGCGCCTGGGGCGGGTGGCCGTGCGGGCGGCTGCCCGGGGGTTCGGGAGTGAGTCGGGGTGCTCGGACTCGCGTGCGTACAGGCCGTATGTACGCTTGTCTGATTGTTGGGTATTTTTAGTGTATTTTGTGTATTTTTGCGGTATTTTGTGTATTTTACTCACCTAGTGATTACCCTGTCTTGCAGATCTTGACGGACGGTCACGCGACGACCCGGTTATCGGTGAGTGGGACAACCCAACCCAGTTGGGAGGCGCTATATACACTTGGGCGTATACCGTCCTCCCCTGGGGCACCGCAGTTGATATTAACTTGTTATATGTAATCCATGCAAGCATGATTAGTGTGTCGAATGCATGCCACCCTAGACTTTGTATGTTAGGGACTTGCACCCTTAGGATATGTGTAAGAGCCGTGCATCCTATCACCTTGTTATCATGCTAGGAAAGCCTCGACCTATGCATGCGTCCTAGTAGTTTGATTTATTAAATTAAATGCAAGCTTATGATATCTTTAGCGTGCCTTAGAAAATATTAAGGGGCCTTGCGAGGTTAACATTGAGACCCGGGCTAGGGTACTCCGTGTTCCTTGTTTGGTTGGCGGGATGTCCTATATCGGGACCTCAGGTTGCCCTCCCAAGGTTTCTTTTCCCCATTATTATTTTATATGTTCCCCGCATCTTGGTTATGCGCGCTGGAGGAATTCTGAAGAATTCAAGACATTAGAGTTGTTGAGATGTGTTGTCGGCGGATCCGAGTGGATCATATGGGCATGGATAGGCTGTTCTGTTCCCTTCGTTGGATCCGTGTAGAGACTGCCCCGGTGTTAGAAAGGCTGTCCCGTGCAAGGGCTCCCATCAGTAGGCACCTCCTGATTTGGAACAGACTGTGCTGAATGTGGGGGTGGCCAAGCGGCCTACGGAGTGGGGAGAGACTATCGGTGGACCAAGGGTGACCAACAGCCTAGTCAGTCCCAATATCTTATGTCACCATATTGAGGGGTGAGGGTGAGGGTGTGGTGGGCCGGCGATGTGGCGACCCACTGGATTTGTGTAAGGATGATTATCAGCCTAGTAAGTCCCAATATCCTTTGTCACCTATTGAGGGGTGAGGGTGACGGTGAGGGTGTGGTGGTTCGGCGATGTAACGAACCACCGGATTTGTGTAGTTCCTGCCACTTTGAGGCTAGTGATTTGATTAAATGTGGTTAATATAAATTGTGATGCATGGGTTGTGCTATTCACTGAGCGTGTGGCTCACCCCTCGCATAATTATTTTCTCCAGTGATTGCCGAGGCGGACTTGAAGGAGGAGCTCCCCGAGAGACTGCACCAGTAGCGGAGTAGCGCCACGTCCCTCGAGTTTTAGAGGCCATCAGCATCCTTTTGATTGTATGTATATATTTCCGTGCTTGGGCACCAGTTTGGATTGTATTTGGATGTTTGTGTGTATATTGGCTCTCACAGGACAGTTGATTATGTATCGAGTCTGTAATGTGTTGTTGATTTACAGATTCAGTCTTTTTAGCTTCCGCTATTTGTGTATGCATCATGTCAGCCTCTTTGTTGTCTGTGTTGTCTTTTTAGCTGTTGTTTATGGCATATTATTGATCTCCTGTATTGACTGCTGATATCATGTATACCCTTGCCGCGTCCCGGGGACGGCCGCCCTGGGGCGTGACACATGCTAATGGGGCAAAGCTATGACCAGCTTCATGAGATGATGATCTCTCTTGCCCTCTCCCTCTGAACGAACTGAGTAAGTAGATGCGATTTCCTACTCGACTCAGGTTCGTTTGGAATATTGGCATGCACCTGTTAGTGCGCGAGATCGCGCTTGACCCTTTCTTTTAAGTTGGTGATATCCAACGCATGCTTAAGTTAGGCCTTGTGTGCTTATGTGATTAATGACCATGTATGCATGTTGTATGATTTATTATGATGTAAATCTATGATTAGGGAGTATCCCTATGATTAATTGATATGTTATCGTGCATATGGTTCATGCACATAACTAAGATTAAATTCTCCTATAAAATATATGCGCATGTTAAAACTAATCAGGCCTATCTGAAATAGGCATGGGTATGATCCGTTGTCGGGTTGTACCTTATTAGTTAGAGCGCTAGCGATGTAATCGCCCCCATGCATCCGAGCGATGCACTCGTTTGGAATTCAGGAGAATTCATTATCTTATCGGTTTTGTTAAGCCGGTAGTGGGGCATTAGGCTAGGCCTACCCGTGCTAGGCGTGTATATGAACCGCCTGTTGGGTTATGAGCCTTGGGATTTTTTTTGCATGAGAGCAGAGGCAACGCATTTGTGTCCGAGCGACGCAACCATGTGGGAGTACAATAGTGTTCGCTCTCATCGATATGTGATTATCGAGAGTAGTTGCTTTCCATGGGTTCGCTTTGCGAACATGGAATGTTTACTCCCAATGTCGTCCGTGTTGAAGAGGCCTGGGTTGTGGCTGTCCTAACAGAGGGCTCCTATCCGTAGGTACCACCGATGCGTTCGGGGGAGTACTGATCGTGGGAGTGTACCAGGTAGAGGCTACTCGGGAGAGGGTTAACGAATGATATTGCGAGCGTGGAATCGTTCTCCCCTTCGTTGGATCCGATGTAGGAACTTCCCAGCGTTGGAAAAGCTGTCCTGACAGAGGGCTCCCATCCGTAGGTACCACTGAGGCGTTCGGAAGCGTACTGATCGTGGGAGTATACCAGGTAGTGACTACCCGGGGAAAGGGCTACCGGTGGACCAAGGGTGTAGAGCAGTCTAAGTCTCTTTCAAAAGTCCCAAGAGTCTCCCTCCGGGAGTGAGGGTGAGGATGAGGTGAAGACACGTCGCCGCGTGACCCATTCGTTGTTCGTCCATTCCCAAAGTGTTGGGTCCGGTTGCGTATCGATGTTCAAAGACATCGTTGGGCAGTTATCCCGATGTAGATGATCTAGTAGCGTTGTGTAGACCAGTAATTCCGGGTCTCTTCGACCAACGGTATGGTCTCTCCCCAAAAGTCCCAAGAGTCTTCCTCCGGGAGTGAGGGTGAGGGTGAGGTTGGTCGCGCTGCCGCGTGACCCTGTTATCCATGGGTTTCTACCCATGTTTTTCCTTGAAAGGAAATTGTTTTAGTATTGAACTGTTGTATGGTGATTGGTTTCTAGCCACTCACTGAGCTTGTAGCTCACCCCTTGCATACTGTTTCTTTTCAGGGGCAGTGTTGGGTGTGGAGTTGGAGCTTCCCTGTGGCGTGGTCTTATGGGCGTGGAGCGTTCTTCCGGCGGGTGGCGAGTGCGAGGCTGTCAGCAGTCCTAGAGTCATTTTATGTATTGTAAATCGTGCATGTGGCACAGGTTGTATTTTATTTGGTCTAGACTTGGCTCTCACGGGACAGTGATTGTGTATTCGAGTCTGTAATAATGTTTTTGGTTTACAGACATTGTTTATATATTATGCTTCCGCTTTTCAGTTAGTTATCATTATCCTTGCTTTGTCACCTTGTGTGTTGTTGTTGGAGTCTTTATTGACCTCAGGTATTGATAGCTGATATTTCATTATTGCCACGTCTCGGGAACGGCCGCCCTGGGGCGTGACAAAGATAATATTGATTTATTAAAATATCACAATCAGACAGGGATACCATGGATCCTCCAATGGGATTTTCAGGTAGAAAAAAGATTTCCTCCTCACCTCAAGAGGGACGTGTACACGAAATGGTGGGTTAAATATGACCCACAGAAAATTTTATCTGGTTATAAATTACCAATTTATGGAAGACCACGAGAAGATAGTTATGAAACTATCAAAGCAAGCCTTATTGGAGAATACACTAAAAGATTCCCAAATTTGAGCCAGGAATCCATTGAATTAAAGGCATATGAGCACATGTTTAAGATGTTCAAAGGAGACAAGCCGCATGTGCCCACAACAACAATGGCAACCAGCTCTCGAGGTCCGGGAGGGACTCAACAAGGGTTAGAAGATGACTCTCAAAGACCAGAAGATTGTGATTCTCATAATACGGACAATGACTCCCAAGGGCTTGAAAACATACCCTCAGATTTTCCTGAAGACGAGTTTGATCCAGCTGAAGGGTCTGTGTAAAAAAAATAATATATATAATATAATAATATATAACAGGAAGAAGAATCCAGAAGACCCTAGCAACTCACGGGTTCAAAAGGATAGTCACGGGAGCACACGACAAAAATGAAAAAGAAGAAATGACTTAAAGCAAAAGATGTCACCAGAAGAGGACAAGAAGTCACTCAAGGAGGAATGACCACGGATTCCAAACCCATTGAAGTCCGCAAGCTTTGCCTATAAAAGGGAAGAAAGTTAGACAAAGGAGGGCATCGGCGAAAAACCAAGTCCACAATAACCCTCTACCAAAAAATCCACCAAAAAACCCAGAGTGCTTTGTAACATAGAAGATAGGGCAGAAGAGGGAGATATCCTTCTCAACCCCAGTATTGTAAGTTTTTCTTCTGTAAGCCTATGGGCTACGTATTATGTATTATGCATGTTGCTATGTAATATGTATTATGCATGTTTAATAAGATAAGTCTTTCAAGTTCTCATCCTATCTATCTTATGTTTATTAATTTTCAAATATAATAAAAGAATTAAAAGAAATTGGTCTTTAAAAGTTATTTTAGTCTTTAAAAGAAATTGGTCTTTAAAAGTGGTATCAGAGCCAAAACTTGATTTTTAAGGGATTTGCTTGTATGAACAGTACTTTATGAACAGTACCGGCCAGTGAACAGTGCTTTTGAGACCTTGTAGTCGCGTTGTCCACACTCTCTTCTAAGGTTCAGTAGAGTTAGGGACGTAATACGTCTTTGACTGGTTCCCTTGCACTCCCTCATGGCCAATCTTTTCCGATCCCTTATATCATGGGTACATAAAGCCTCCACTTCTACGGATGGAGCCTCCACCTCTAGAACATCGACTTCCCCTGCCATTAGGACTATGTCCATTAAAAACATGCAACAGATAAATTACGAGAGTATAGAACAATCTGTCAGTAATTGAAAGATTCCTAAAGTCCCATTCAACGAGATTTATGTTTGTAACACCTTTAGTCTTAAAACAGACTATTATATCAAGACTATTGAAAGAACTATTCCTTTGACTGATGGGCATGAGAATTTCCACCTTATATCCCAAAAGGAAATAGACAGGATAAGGGCAAAACCCCAATATCACTATCTTCACATTGGATTAGTGCAGGTATCCGTAGATGCCCTAGTTCAAGAAAACTTGAATATTGCAGTTTTAGTTTGTCTCCAAGACAATAGGCATCTAAGATTTGCCGATTCTGTTCTAGGGATAGTTGAATCCAGCTTAAGTAAAGGACCGATATTTTTTAATGCCTTTCCTAATTTCTTTGTGTCCTTAGCTGATCCCAACATTTTGGATGCTTTAGTCCTGAGAATCCAGACTAATGGTTTCAGCCTTAATAATGGCACTTTAAATATAAACCTTAGTTATAGAGTATATTTCAAGGTCATGAACACTTTATCCCCTAAAAGTAGGGTCTCAGATATTAAAGGTATTACTACATTGCTTCAGACAAACCCAAAAAATAACTCTTTTATCCCTAAAACTTTAAAATGGGATGAGATCAGACTGCCAAATTCCTGGACCCTTGAAAATGCTCAACCTGATAAGCCCCTGGAAAACTCAGACCTTAAAGAAATTCTTGAAAAGGATGGTGGTAATATTGAAATACGATTTTCTAATACTAATTGTGGTTTTCAAAGGACAAGATCTTTTAGAACTACTCCGGTAAGCAGAAGGGAAAACTTGACTCCCAGAAGACGCTCTGTTTCTGAGAGAGATAGCCAGTATTTGGCAACCCATGACTCCTACTTTAGCCAGCCTATAGGGGTTGCATCAGCAGTTTATGAAGCTGAAACTCAAAATGAAATTCCTTCTGAATATGATCCCGCTGAGTCGGACATGCTTACTATAAGTGAGAATGATGACTATGAAATAGATAAAGAAATTATAAAAAATGATTTTTATTCATCAAAAAATAATGAGAAAAGAAAATGGTTTTTCAACACTATACCCAAAGAAGAACAAGGCCCGATTAGAGAACAGTGGTATGATCATATGAGATTTGAACGAAACACTGTATATTTCTTTGATTGGTTTGAACATACTTATATTCCGATGTTACAAAACATGCTCGTTGATCTTCCCAAAGAAGACCATGCTATGGTCCTTGAAAAAATTGATAAATATACCACTAAATGGAGGAAGTATAACAATGAAGAGGTGGAATCTATCCATCCACCGTTTGAAAAGATTAAAGTTACAAAATCTGACATTATAGCTAGCCCTCTTAAGACTACTACTGGGATAGACCCTGGTAGTCCCTTCAAGGCAGAATATTTTATTCAGGTCATGGAACAAAATAATTTTACTAATGTTGCTTTGAGATCTATAAGTAGCCAAACTGAAAGAATAGAGAAAGCCCTCTGTCACACCCCAGGGCGACCGTCCCCGAGACGTGGCAATAATGAAATATCAACTATCAATACCTGAGGTCAATAAAGACTCCAACAACAACACACAAGGTGGCAAAGCAAAGATAATGATAACTGACTGAAAAGCGGAAGCATAATATATAAACAATGTCTGTAAACCAAAAACATTATTACAGACTCGAATACACAATCACTGTCTTGTGAGAGCCAAGTCTAGACCAAAGAAAATACAACCTGTGCCACATGCACGATTTACAATACATACAATGACTCTAGGACTGCTGACAGCCTCGCACTCGCCACCCGTCGGAAGAACGCTCCACGCCCATAAGACCACGCCACAGGAAAGCTCCAGCTCCACGCCCAACACTGCCCCTGAAAAGAAACAGTATGCGAGGGGTGACCTACAAGCTCAGTGAGTGGCTGGAAACCAATCACCATACAACAGTTCAATACATAAACAATTCCCTTTCAAGGTAAACATGGGTGGAAACCCATGGATAACAGGGTCACGCGGCGGCGCGACCAACCTCACCCTCACCCTCACCCCCGGAGGGAGACTCTTGGGACTTTTGGGGAGAGACCATACCGTTGGTCGAGGAGACCCGGGATTACTGGTCCACACAACATTACTAGATCACCAACCTCACCCTCACCCTCACTCCCGGAGGGAGACTCTTGGGACTTTTGGGGAGAGACCATACCGTTGGTCGAGGAGACCCTGGATTACTGGTCTACGCAACACTACTGGATCATCTACATCGAGATAACTGCCCAACGATGTCTTTGAACATCGATACGAGACCGGACCCAACAACTATAGGAACGGACGAACAACGAATGGGTCACGAGGCGACGTGCCTTCACCTCATCCTCACCCTCACTCCCGGAGGGAGACTCTTGGGACTTTTGGAAGAGACTTAGACTGCTCTACACCCTTGGTCCACCGGTAGCCCTTTCCCAACGTAGCCTCTACCTGGTATACTCCCACGATCAGTACGCTTCCGAACGCATCGGTGGTATCTACGGATGGGAGCCCTCTGTCAGGACAGCTTTTCCAACGCCGGGGAGTTCCTACATCGGATCCAACGAAGGGGAGAACGATTCCACGCTCGCAATATCATTCATTAGCCCTCTCCCGGGTAGCCTCTACCTGGTACACTCCCACGATCAGTACGCTCCCGAACGCATCGGTGGTACCTACGGATGGGAGCCCTCTGTCAGGACAGCTACAACCCGGGCCTCTTCAACACAGACGACATTGGGAGTAAACATTCCATGTTCGCAAAGCGAACCCAATGGAAAAACACTACACTCGATAATCACATATCGATGATAGCGAACACTATTGTACTCCCACACGGTTGCATCGCTCGGACACAGGGGGGTGTCACGCCCCAACTACCGGCTTAACAATCCGATAAGATAATGAATTCTCCTGAGTTCCAAACGAGTGCATCGCTCGGATGCACGGGGTGATTACATCGCTAGCACTCTAACTAATAAGGTACAACCCGACAGCGGGTCATACCCACGCCTATTCCAGATAGGCCTAATCAGCTTTTAACATGCGCATATAAATATATCCAAGAGAATTTTATATCAGCTATGTGCATGAACCATATGCACAATCATCTAATAATTATAGGGACACTCCCTAACATGGATTTAGATCATAATAATTCATACAACATGCATACATGGTCATTAATCACATAAACATACAAAATATACTCTAACATCCGTTGGATATCGCCAACTTAAAAGAAAGGGGCAAGCGCGATCTCGCGCACTAACAGGTGCATGCCAATATTCCAAACGAACCTGAGTGCCCCTCTGCGCGCACGAACGCACGCGGACAGACCCGCGCGCGCGCCCAACACTCCCCAACCCCCCCCCCCCCCCTTGCCCCTACATGCACCCAACTCAAAACACCTCACATGCATGCCCTCCCAAACACCCTAACATGCATAAAAACCAATAAAGAAGAGGGAAAACTCACCATAAGAGAGGGGGAGGGAAGGAGGAGATGTAGGGGCTCCCAAGCGCACCCTTGACCACCTCGACCGCCACCACCTCTACCACCACCTCCATCTTTGCTTCTCTTCTTCATGGCTGAACCAAAGGGGAGGGAAAGAAAATAAGGGGATCCACCATGGGAGGAGGAGAGGGAGGAGGAACAATCAACACTAGCACACACACTCACCTTGCTTGCACTTGCACCTCCTCTTCTTGCTCCATCTTTTCTCTTAGGCATTTCATCAAACACATGGGGGGGAATGTGTGAAAGAGAGAAAGAGAGGCAAGAGAGGTAGACGTGGGGAGTGGGAGAGAGAGAGATATATATATTTTTTTGGGCCAATAAATAGCCAAAAGAGGGATACAAATGACCAATTCGTCCCTGACTAGAAATTCTGTACATGCTTCACTAGAACAGCCATAACTTCCTCAATATAGCTCCGAATTGCACAATTCAAAGTCCACTGGAAAGCCAAGAAGATTATCTACAACTTTCATGTTTATGCCAAGATCAAATAATCCCTCCAGATATTCCGAAATGTGAGCTAAACATTGAACAGGGCTGCTGCCATAATTTTTCATCCCCAAGGCATACTTGGAAAAATACCCATAACTTTTACTACATGAATCCAGTTGATCTAATTCCACTTTTGTATGAAAGCTAACTCAAAACTGAGCATCTCATAATAAAATCATATTTAAACCTCTTCATCTTGGATTTTAACAAAATTAAATCCAAATACCAATTCGGAAATGCATAACTTCTAGGAGAAAAATTATGTAGCCAAATTTTCAATCAGAGCTCTCTGACTCCTGTAGGTGGCTAAAACCCAAAATTTTAGCGACTCCCTAATCATGGATTTACATCATAAACAGCAATAATACAACATGCATACAAGGTATGGCCCACTTAATCCTGCATACGTGGCCATTAATCATAAGCACACAAGGCATAACTTAAGCATGCGTTGGATATCACCAACTTAAAAGAAAGGGTCAAGCGCGATCTCGCGCACTAACAGGTGCATGCCAATATTCCAAACGAACCTGAGTCGAGTAGGAAATCGCATCTACTTACTCAGTTCGTTCAGAGGGAGAGGGCGAGAGAGATCATCATCTCATGAAGCTGGTCATAGCTTTGCCCCATTAGCATGGGCGCAACAACTACACCACGCCCTCGAGTCTTATCGCAAGGGAATATTAGGCAGGTGCCCGTTATTAACCCAGACTTAATCATACTGGATATTCCAATTAATATGGTGGGAGTAGTATTACAATACTACCTAAGGCATGCCATATTCTATACATCCATACACATTACAAAAAAATACATGCCCATACTAGAGGGGCGCATGCAACACAATCATTCATACATGGATACAATACATGTATATAAGTCTAGCATGCAAGATATCTAACATATTATAGCTTAAGCATGGCCATACTACTTATCTACACAAGTAGTATAGCTAAGATGCCCCATCGATGCGCGACGCACGACTACGCGCGTCGAGCGCATCTCGAGAGGGGGGGATTGGACCAAACCACTCACCACAACCCGGGACCTCGCGCATCCCTTTCGACGAGATCTGCATGGTAAGGGCATCAAATTTGGTGAGTAACATCATAATATAACACTTAGAAATTACTAGAAATACCAAAGACTTAGACATGCACGCATACGGGCTCACACGCATGCGAGCACGCGCGTACGCACGCATGCCCAAGTGCCCCAGCACCTACCCGAGCCCCTGGGTAGCCCCACGCATGCCCCAGCACGCGCACGCGCACTAGCACCCTGGAGCACGTCCTGCGTGCACCCCGCTCGTTGCTAGCGTCCGCGCGCACCCGCGCGCCCGCCCGCCTGCGCCTGCCAGCGCCCCTCTGCGCGCGCGCACGCGCGCGGACAGACCCCTGCGCGCGCCCAGCCATTCTTAACCCCTTTTTAACCCCTTTTAACCCCTCCCCCACACTTCTCACTCACTCTAAACCAAATACCTAGCATACATGACTTCCCAACAACCCCTAAGCCATGAAAAAACCAAGAAAAGAAGGGGAAAAGCTCACCTAGGGAGGGGGAATGAAAGGGGGAGATTCGGGGGCCCTCGATGCACCCGCGACCACCTCAACCACCATCACCACTACCACCACCTCCACAGCCCTCCTCAGCCTTCTTTGGCTGCAAATCAGGGGGGGAAAGACATGAGAGGGGGCTTGAGAGAGGAGAAACCACAACAACAACACATACACAAAACTCACCTCTTGCTTCCTTCTTCACCTTCACCTTCAATTGATTCTTCCTCCTCCTTCTCCACACACAAAGAGAGGAAAAAAGGAGACCAAGAGAGGGAGAGAAGATGAGATCCACGAGTTGGGAGAGAGGGGGAGAGAGAGAGAGGGCAAAATGGTCATTTCCATGCCCAAATAGTGTTTTGGGGTGACCATAAGGGGGTGGTGAGGTTAGGGTTAGGCTCACCCTCACTCAACCACTTATTTTTGCTTTATTGGGAAGCGTGCGGAGAAGCACCACACACTCAAAAATATCTCACCCACCGAAACCCAGTAACGGCCAAACCCGGATGCGATTCGGAACTGCATATTTTTCAAAACGTTACCAGAATTCGATGAAATTTTTATGGGTAGTACTAAACGGTACCAGGACCCATAATATGCAGTTAGATTTCCAATTAGAGTACTCTAACTCCCGTAGGTGGCTAAAAGCTAAAATTTTAGCGACTCCAATCGAAAAAGAAAAAGGCCCTGAATGACCCAGATGTGACCAAGGCTTAACCGAAATGGCTCCAAATGACACAGGCATAACATTCTCCCCCCCCCCCCTTAGGAAATTTAGTCCTCGAAATTTAAGGAAACCCAAAGGGAAGACCGAATATAGCAAGTATCACGCATAGACCTTTTGCTCCCAAGTGGTCCATGCACCAGACTGGCGCTACCGACACACTGTAATCAAAGGAACGGTCTTAGCGTGGAGCCTCTTCTCATGCTGGTCCTTGACCTCGATCCACTACTCCACGAACGACAAATCCAGCTCGAGGATGAGGCGGTCAAACAGAATGACATGAGCAGGATCGTGGACATAACGCCTCAGCCATGAGACAAGGACGACGTCGTGGGCATGAGCCAGCTGTGGGGGAAAGGCTACATGACAAGCCACCTCCCCAATCCACTCAATGACGAGAAACGGTCCGATGAAGGGCCGACTCAGCTTGCCCCGAACATCGAAACGGAGGGTGCCCTTAAACCCGGACACCTTCAAAAAAACATAGTCGCCAAACCCGAAGGTAAGCTCCTAGCGACGATGACCTGCGTAGCCCTTCTGTCGGTTCTGGGAGGTGCGGATGCACACATGAACCAACCTGGCCACTGCAAGGTCAAATAAATAACTTGTGGCCCCTCCAACTGGCGCTCCTCAACCGTCCCAACACAAGGGAGGTATAAAACTGCACCTGTAGAGTGCCTTTCACAGATCCATCTGGATGCTCGAATGGCAGTCGTCTTGCAGGCATACCCCAACAAATGGATGGTGCCTCACCCAACTGCCCTCATCATCGAGATGGAGGCTCGCGCCAAAGCCTGCCAAGGCTGCGCCACAACCTCAAAGTAACCCTCGCGTCTCAACCGAAAATAGCGCCGACCGGAGTGCCATGAAGACGAACAATCACGAAGGTGAAAACCCACGTCAAAGCGTCCAAAGACTCAATCAGTCGGATTTGGGAGGGAAGCGCGGACTTAGTCAGTCGGTCAATGATCACCTAGACGGCGTCGTGACCCGAACGTGACATTAGCGAGTCCGCAACAATCCCTGATAACCTAGTCCCACGTCCATTGAGGAATTTCGATGGACTGACGCTTTCCAACGCGATGATGATTCTCAAACTTTGCCTGAGGGCATGCCAACCTGGGGAAACAAGGTCACCCATATCGCCCTTTTTTTTTCATCGCACCACTAGCAATCTCAATGAAGACTACCCCAAAGTAGTCCACGGAAGCCCAATAAAACTTTTGAGATCCACAAAGGCATCCGGCGCATTCGTCAACCCCGACGGCAGTACTTAAAACTCGTAGTGCCTGAACGGTCACGAAAGGCCATCTACAGGATGTCCAACTCCCGGATCTCCGACTTGTGGTACCCTTGTGCGAAGATCGATCTAAGAGAAGACACTGGCTCCCAGAGCTGGTCAAACAGATCATCGATTCGCGGCAAGGGTAATTGATCTTCAACCTCCACGGGAGAACAAAACAACACCACGAACAGTTAAGTCCAGATTCTGCTCCTCGAGCATGGCTGGCGCTCATGATGACACTTACACGCTTGGTAAGCCGCAGACAGACCCTTGCGCGCGCCCAGCCATTCTTAACCCCTTTTAACCCCTCCCCCACACTTCTCACTCACTCTAAACCAAATACCTATCATACATGACTTCCCAACAACCCCTAAGCCATGAAAAAACCAAGAAAAGAAGGGGAAAAGCTCACCTAGGGAGGGGGAATGAAAGGGGGAGATTCGGGGGCCCTCGATGCACCCGCAACCACCTCAACCACCATCACCACTACCACCACCTCCACAGCCCTCCTCAGCCTTCTTTGGCTGCAAATCAGGGGGGGGGGGGAAGACATGAGAGGGGGCTTGAGAGAGGAGAAACCACAACAACAACAACACATACACAAAACTCACCTCTTGCTTCCTTCTTCACCTTCACCTTCAATTGATTCTTCCTCCTCCTTCTCCACACACAAAGAGAGGAAAAAAGGAGACCAAGAGAGGGGGAGAAGATGAGATCCACAAGTTGGGAGAGAGGGGGAGAGAGAGAGAGGGCAAAATGGTCATTTCCATGCCCAAATAGTGTTCTGGGTTACCATAAAGGGGTGGTGAAGTTAGGGTTAGACTCACCCTCACTCAACCACTTATTTTTGCTTTATTGGGAAGCGTGCGGAGAAGCACCACACACTCGAAAATATCTCACCCACCGAAACCCAGTAACGGCCAAACCCGGATGCGATTCGGAACTGCATATTTTTCAAAACGTTACCGGAATTCGATAAAATTTTTATGGGTAGTACTAAACGGTACCAGGACCCATAATATGCAGTTAGATTTCCAATCAGAGTACTCTAACTCTCACAGATGGCTAAAAGCTAAAATTTTAGCGACTTCGTTCGAAAAGGAAAAAGGCCCTAAATGACCCAGATGTGACCAAGGTTTAATCGAAATGGCTCCAAATGACACAGGCATAACACCCTCGCTGAAAACTGTATCCTTTACAATATTCATACCGAAGGTCTGCAGAATCTAAAGACCTCGTTTTGAAATTCTGAGGGTGCATTTTTTAGCCCAAAAGGTAAAACATTCCACTCATAATGCCCAAATGGCACTGTAAAGGCAGTCTTGTATCTATCTTCTTCTTTTATCTTGATTTGCCAGAATCCTGATTTAAGGTCAAACTTAGAATTTTTTTTAGAATTATAGACCCTTTTGATCAGATCTTGCTTATTGGGGATAGGATACCTGATCCACTGGAGTACTTTATTTAATGGCTTATAATTTATGACAAGTCTTGGTACTCTCCTTTCTAACTCTGCTGTTTTTTCTACATAGAAAGCTGCACAGCTCCAAGGTGAGGAGCTCTTCCTAATAAGGTTTTTTGCAAGTAGCTGGGATATTTCCTCTTTGCAGATCTCAAGGAGCCTATTATTCATTTGGATGGGCCTGGCTTTTGTAGGGATGTTTTCTTCATTAAAGTCTTTGATGTATGGTAGGCTTACCATATGCTTTTTCCTATGCCAAAAGGCAGAGGGTAGATCTGAACATGCCTCATTTTCAATAGTCTGTTGAAAATCAAAGACCTTCTTTTGGAAAATAGGACTACTGATTTGCTCGGATGTCTTCTAAAACCTGATCTCTTCAAAGAGTTCATATATAAACTTTTCTTTGTATTCCAAGGTCTGCACATAATGAATGAAATATTTAATCCTTATGGATCTTTTTCCATTGTCTATATTGATGATGTACTGATATTTTCTGAGAACATAGATAAACATTGGAAACATCTAAATATCTTTCTTAGAATAGTAAAATAAAATGGTTTGGTAGTATTAGCCAAGAAGGTAAAACTCTTCCAGACCACAGTTCAATTTCTAGGATATAAAATCTCCGAAAATGATATTACACCCATAAAAAGGGTAATAGATTTTGCAGACAAATTCCCGGATGACATGAAAGATAAAAAACAACTTCAAAGGTTTCTTGGTTGTCTCAACTATGTCTCAGACTTTTATAAAAATGTAGCCTTGGACAGAAAGCTTTTGTCCAACAGACTAAAGAAAAATCCTACACCTTGGACCATAGAACATACCCATGCAGTCCAAAGGATTAAAGGGAAAGTAAAGCAGTTGCCATGCTTGAATATAGCAAGCCCCAATGCACCAAAAATCATAGAAACTGATGCCTCTGACATAGGATATGGAGGAATACTAAAACAAAGGATTGATAACAAAGAACAATTAGTAAGATTTACTTCAGGGACGTGGAATGAAGCTCAAAGAAAATATTCCACAATAAAAAAAATGAGATCCTTGCCATAGTTAATTGCATAACCAAATTTCAAGGGGACATTTTAAACCAAAAGTTCCTCTTAAGGATAGATTGTAGCTCAACAAAATATGTACTTGAAAAAGATGTAAAAAATCTTGCATCAAAACAAATTTCTGTTAGATGGCAAGCATTATTAGGAATTTATGATTTTGACATAGAATACATTAAAGGAGACTTTAATAGTCTTCTTCAGATTTCTCAATAGAGAATAGTGGCACAGAAGTTTTGAGTTCATAATTGTTTTGTGATTCTGGCGAAGCTATTTCAACAAGTACGGCAAATTGATTTTGATTTTTAAAGAGATTTTCTTTCTTAACCTCCGGCTTTATGAGGTTTACAGAGGGTCTTAAGCTCTCAATGTTTAGGGTCCTTTGAGGAAGAATCTTTGCCTTCTTCGTTTGGTCCATTTCCCTACAAAAATTCACGTGAGAGATAATCAGAAAGACTATTAAAGTTTCCTTTAATGTATTCTATGTCAAAATCATAAAATTTTAATAATGCTCAACATACTGAAATTCGTTGACCAACTTCTAAAATGAAAAAAAAAATCATAAAAGGAAAAAAAAATTGAAGGGTATTTTTCATGGATTGAAAACAAAATGGTCTTACTGGTTAACATTTGCGTGCTCTAGGACATGACAAGTGATTCTTGAAATGAAAACCAGCTGTCATGTCATGTGTTCAATAAGGGGCTCATAATGGGGTTTCTTATATAAAAATATGTAGATAAATGGAAAAGAAAAATGGATAGGTTTCACACGTAAAACTCATTTTTCAATTTTTGTTTCTCCGAATCCTCCTGAATATAAAACTCCAAATATACCTGTGACAAAATTTATGCATGGACGCCCATGAGAAAGTACTTAGGCTGCGTTTGGTTCCACTAAATGCAGTGCTTATTGGATGAAAACCGAAAATTTGCTTTTCACACAAATAACCGGATTTTGTCAGCCCCGTAGACGTTACTTTATTTTTTAACTTTCGTCTTACGCCTATTAGTCCCCACGGGAAAAGACCAGATACCCCTGCTACTTTTGATTTATTTACTACCGGTATATAAACCCCATTTCGACCTCTTCTCTCTCCTCACACATTTCTCATCCCACCCGGTCGACTCGAAACACACCGAGAGAAACCCTAATCGGTTGATCTACCTCCTTCGTCGCCTCCCGGTCCATCCTCCGTCGTCTCTCGGACCCTCCACCGTCACGGAACACCCGACCTTTGTCACCTCTCCCAACGGAAAATAAATACCATGAAACCCTAATCGACGGCCCCCCTCCACTGTTGCGGACCAGCCACTCCACCGTCGCGGAACAACCTGGTGAAGGCGCCTCCTCCCGTTCACCGAGCTCGTTCACATCACGAAACCCCTCGAAGAGCAAGAATCCAGCCCCATCGACCATCTCCCCTCGCCTCCTCGCGAACCGACCTCTGACCTCTGACTTTTTGATCTCCTCGCTCCGACTTGAAGGTAATACAAGTTCATATGCTTATTTTCTGTTCCCATTACATATGTGGGAAGAAGGGGGATTGAAGATGAAGGTGTGTGTCTATGTGGGGAGAAGTAAATTCATGGAATGTGGTTTCTGATCGATTATTATTCCATTACATATATGTGAATTTGTTTATTTATGATCAGTTTTTCATGTTGTTTGTTTGAGGCTAAAGTTTGGGAACAAACTTATTTCTAAAACATCTACTGTAAGAAGAAATTTTTGTTATACCGTTATATGTTTCATGTGTTTTCATAAATTTTGTTCTTGTCTATCTATTTCTATATATATAGAGTCAGCTAGTATTCTTGATTTCTTGTAAATGTTGAAGGTGTGTTCATATGGGAAGAAGCACTTGATATAAAAAAAAATTGACTCAAATCAAAATGTTATAGCACAAACCAAAAAGTTTTTATGGCTAAAAAAATGAAACAAGAAAGTATTTCTGGACTGGTTAACCTCTTTTTCTATTCTTTAAATCCTCACCTAATGCTAGGTAATGATGGCATTGTATATTCATGGCTTCCAAAATTAGATAACCACGTAAATTAGATAACCTCGTAAATGAAACAAGAAAGTATTTCTGGACTGGTTAACCTCTTTTTCTATTCTTTAAATCCTCACTTAATGCTAGCTAATGATGGCATTGTATTTGTGATACCTTTTGTAGTAATACCCAACAGTTTGGCCATTTGATTTGGTCTTCTGGTGCCACATAGGTTGACTTGATATTTAATTTTGTCTGTCTATCTATAAGTAGTTCTAACTTTCAAGGACTTTGACAATCCATGTGCCTTTATTGATTTGAATGTTTTGACTTTCAAATATCAGGAGAGGCACATGTACGTTTTTGAATTGTACCCTGCAGGTGAGACTGTGTAGGGAAAAGGGTACAGGGAATGTGTATGCTATGAAAAAGCTCAAAAAATCTGAAATGCTTCGCAGGGGCCAGGTATTACTCATGGATTTTTTTTTTTTTACTGATTAAATATTTATGCCTTTTTGTATTGTGACCTCATCTGTGGTTACCTTTTGGAAGGTGGAGCATGTTAAAGCTGAAAGAAATCTCCTTGCTGAGGTTGATAGTACCTGCATTGTTAAACTGTACTGCTCTTTTCAAGATGATGAATATTTATATCTTATCATGGAATATCTTCCTGGTGGAGACATGATGACATTACTGATGCGCAAGGATACTTTGACAGAAGATGATGCCAGGTTTTATGTTGGCTACTGGCAATTGAATCCATTCATAAGCACAATTACATCCATAGGTATGTCGAGGAAATTCTTTAGCGTGGTTTCCTTTTGTGGGTTTAAATTATCCCAAGAAATTGCATGTGCGCGTGTGTCACCATTTGAATTTTTTTTTTAACTATTGATCTATTTTTTTGTAGGGATATTAAGCCTGACAATTTATTACTTGATCAGTATGGTCATATGAAGCTTTCAGATTTTGGGTTGTGTAAACCTTTAGATTGTAGTAGTTTTCCAACCCTTGGTGAAATGAACTATGATCTGGGAAGAGATGTCAAGCCTTCTCTGGATAGTGATAAACAGGCAAATACTTCCCCTGCTCCTAGGCGTACACAGCAGGAACAGTTATTGCACTGGCAAAAGAATCGAAGAATGTTGGTTAGTCTCCTGTCTTCTCTAGTATCTTGTTCCATGTAATGTTGGTTATGTGCCTCTCTAACTATTCGTTCTTACAGCATCAAACATTCATCACTTCTACATTTGAATAAACAAAGAACTTGGATAGGGGTTCAGGAAATCATTCATGATATAATTTTCTGACTTCACTGTATTTGATGATTATCTGACCATCTAATCAAGTGTAGAAGTAATTTGGTAGTGAATTTTTTTTTTTTTTAATCTTATTTATTTGAGGCTACAGGCTTATTCAACAGTTGGTACTCCAGATTATATTGCACCAGAAGTTCTGCTGAAGAAAGGATATGGAATGGAGTGTGATTGGTTAGTCTTGTTGGAAGCTTTGTTATAAAAGTCTACTTAATTTAAGAGCTTTATTTCTAATACATTTCTATAGGTGGTCACTTGGAGCGATCATGTATGAAATGCTTGTTGGCTATCCACCTTTTTATTCTGAAGAACCAATGTCAACCTGCAGAAAGGTATGCTTGAAAAAGATAAGGTGCAGTTTTCTTCATTACAGACATGAACACATTGTTATCGTAATCTAAGCTATAGAAGATGTTTTGATTCTGTATGAGTTCCATGGAGCTTGCTGTTGGGAGGGGTGTCAATAATCCAAACGGCCCTATTTAATTTAGAAAGCACCTTATTAAATGAGAGAGTCCACCTGACTGCATGAACCTTGAGCGCTGTGTTAACCTTTCAGAGCCCTTTAACCATTCTGACATCCCCGTCATGTAGATATGGAGAAGCATGGGAAATAGATTGTCAGCATTGAGTACATGGAATTAACAGTTAATTCTTTTTGATCAACTTTCTTGGTCAAAAGGACCAATGGTTGAACAAGATCCACTAACTTTTAGTTTGCAATCTACTAATTCTCTAGCTTGGTAGTTATAACAAAGAAGTTGAGCTGCTGGTAGTCAGTTGGCTTTCTTGTTCTTTTATTTTGTTTTGTTGCAGAATTTTTAAGTATTTATTTGGATGTTTTCATTACAGGCGATGTTCTTGAATGTAATTACTGAATGAGTTGTTTGGTGTTGTGGATTACATTTGTATATGAAGAAATAAATGAGGAAGAAAATGAGATGTATAAAAAAAAAAAACCATTGTTTCTGTAACCAACACAACATCTCATCTGGTGGGAGTGGGCTGTGCCTGCCCTGTTAAAAGCTTCAATGCATATGAAAATATATATAATGTGCAGAGAGATACATTGGGCCAGTGCTTGTTAAAAACATCATTTAAGTTGCCGGGGGGAGAGGGGTTCTCTCTTATTGGATGAGGTTTGTAGACCCCTAGGAGGGTTTTCTGTTCTAAAATTATCATTTCTTATTGCGGTTATTTTTATTTTTAACACCATGTGAAATAATGTGATTATGATAGCATTGGTTGTATTTGCTTAGGTACTACCTGTTCAGAGAAGATATTCTGAGAACACTGCATGATTGATAGATTGCTACTTACACAATGATTTATGGCATTACAGTTGAGAAGATGATGCCTCTGGGATTGATAAATTTTGCTGTAGCCTTTTGAAATCTTTAGTTCTCTTCTGTTTAATGTAAATCTTGAACACTAGAAATGATGATAACATGCTAATGTTGTTGGAGACAATTGAGAGACTTTTCAAGTGATTTAATTATGGTGATTTATGATATCAAATTCATTGATAAGTATGAAAATTTCATGTTTTCATTATATTGATTGTATTTTTATAAATGTTTGGATATAATATGGTGAAGTGTATTTCCATGTTTATCGATAGGAAAAAAAATATGATCAGCTTTTAAATTGTAGAATTAAATGATTTACAACTATATGAATGCTATTAGGTTTAAATTTGTAAAATATTAATTCTCTAAAGTGGGACATATATTTCACGGAACAAATCCATATTTTTGAAATAGTTAAAAAATAAGCATATTTTGTAAATATTTAAGTTTGTGAAATATTCATTCTCTAAAGTGGGACATATAATTTGATAAACAAATCCGTAGTTTTGAAATAGTTTAAAAATAAGCACGTTTTTTAAATATTCAAGTTTGTAAAATATTCACACTAAAGTGTGACATATATTTTGGAGAAAAAATCAATATTTTTGAAATAGTTAAAAAATAAGTACGTTTTTTAAATATTCAATCAAACATCAAAATAATATTCAGTACTTATTAAATAGATCAAAATACCCTTATAATAAGCACTACTGTTAAGTAGTGAACCAAACACACTTATCTGAATAAGTATTTATATTTTTCGTTGAACCAAACAGTTTTTATCATCTGAACTGTATAAAACAATTAGTACTATATAATCAGCACTGAATAATTCAGCATTTAGCTGAACCAAACGCAGTCTTAGACTATCTTTTTATACCTGTAATACATCTCATGTTTTTAAAGTAGAAGAGACAGACCTCATATCGGAAAGAAGCGCTTCAGATGATCAATAGGGATAAGCTTTCATTGCCCGTTTAGTGCTTGTCCTTCCCAATCAATATTGCCTACCTGCATCATGATACAATTTGGATTATAATTAACTGAAAATTGCACACATCAGATCTAATTCTTTAATTGGGGTTGCTAAGTTGTGTAGCTTAGATTGCTGACATTGCTTACATTCATGGTTCAATCAAACTCAAGATATCTGCTCCGCATATCTAGTTTCTCACAAATAATGTTTCCCTGGTCTGCCCAAAATATCACGGATTAGCACAACTTTTGAAGAAGTCGTGTTAAAAACAAAACATTTTAGGATGTTAAAAATTCATTATAATATGAAATTTACTATTAGCAATATTTGCAAAAATAAGGATAATGAGATAAAGAAAATCTGGTGAGAGCAATCTTTTATACATTCATTTCTACATAAAGTGAAACAGAAACCAAACAAAGGATGGCAACATGAGTATTACCTAGCAATAATGTTTTTTAGGCCCTAACTTCACATGCCCCAAACCAGGCCCCATAATGTGGCAAGAATATATTATCTATAATATCCTTAATGTTATTTTTTGGGATTCCCGACGGTTACGATTTCATTCCTAATATGGCGTCAACAATTAATGCAATTACAACCATACCGCAGATCGTGGAGAATTACAATTGCCGATCATTTCTGGATTGCAATTGCCGATCATTTTCAATCTCTAGCAAATCGAAACCTAATAATATACAATGAACATATTGTAGCAGTCCTGGAATTTTAATCATGAGAAGTTTAAAAACACTGATTTGTTCTTTATCAAGTTGGATCTCCAACAATGTCTTTTGGATCAAGTATTTCAATTATTTTTCATTGTATTTTGATCTTATTGAATGAAAGTCACATCCAAAATTAAAATTAAATTTTTGATGATCAAATATTCAATCTATGTTACATGTTTCAATTTGGAAAATGAATTTTTTTTATGTATTGGTCGTTATTTCACAGTCTTTGATTTTGTTTCGTTTTAATTTCATAAATGTAACTTTTGATATTGTTAAATTTATTTGATAATAGTTTGTGTGATGTTAATATTAGACTCCCGAACTCGAATACTCATTTTCACAATTTTGTTAAATTCATAAATGTAACAGTCTGAAATGTAACGTTCACTTGTGTATTGCATTTCTTTAAACAATGCAAATAAAAATTATGTATAAATGTAATAGTGAAGTACATACTTTTGCAAGAATTATGCTACATTTTCTTTGAAAGGCAGTGCACTAGAAGGTGAAATAGATGATTTCAAAGAGCAAAGTACTAAAATTATTGTTCTGAGTGTTGGAATGTCATTTCGCTTGGAAAATGATGTTAGGATGTTTTATAAAAATTTTGCTCACAGTGAAGGTTTTAACATTGTGAATATTCATGGTAAAAAAGATAACAGTGGGCGGTAGAGATTTTTTTCTCTTGCATGTTGTCGGAATGGGAAGCATGTGTGACAACTACATATTTTATATAATTATATATTATATATATTTATATGTAGAGAGAAATAATAATTTATTATTTTTGTGCAGTTGTTTAGATCAAAAGGTTGGTATATTATTTCATTGGGTCTTGATAGGGGTTGTTAGTATGTTAAATGGGCCTGTGGATCTAGTTAGTGGGCTTTAATAGAGGTTATTAGTATGTTAATTGGATCTGGGGACCCAGCTGTAATTATTAGATTTTGGGTTAGCCAGGGAAGGACCTGTTTGCAAATTTTAGTTCTTTCTAGACCTATCCAAAATTGTCCCTCCAATTTGCTCAATCCAAAAATAGTAACAGCCCAGATTTTTGAGGGATTTTGATTGCAAATTAACCACTTTAAATATCCCTATTATCTCCCCTATTAATCCTAATTAGAGTTGAGATCTTGAGGCCATTGTCATTGTCAATCTAGATATGTTTTCATCATCTCTTCCCTCTTGAATCTTTTATTTATTTTGGTTCTAGATTGACCATGATCTTAGTAGGTTTCTCTTTTCATGGTGTTTATGTGTTTTTTTTTTTTTGGGTTTTAAATCTTAGATTTGGATGGTTGTGATAGAGATTTATTATGATTGGGAAGATAATTGATTAATCTTATTTTGGGTGATTGTATTATAGAAGAATAATTTTTGGGTGATAATATTTTGTATTTGGGTGAGAGAGAGAAGAGAGATGTGGGTATTGAAAGGAGAGAGAAGGCGGTTTGAGTTGCCGGTGGGTCTCCGGCTGGCAGACCTCCGGACGGCGGCCAGCGGTGGGTCATGGTCTGGATGAAGGAAGGGTGATGGTTGTGGTGATGGGTTTGAAGTTTTCATGGTTAGATAGAAAAGGTAGGTGAAGGAGGAAGAAGAAGAAGATGAAGAAGAAAGAAAGGAAAAATCTATGGGTTGTCTTTTTGGGTTTGGGTCCATAAATTTCTGGACAGTGGGCCTGGGCCCAACCCAACCCAACGGACCAGTAGGCCAATGTGTCATGGGCTTTGAGTGTTCTGAGATTCTGGATTTCTGGACAATGGATTTGGGCCCAACCAGACTGACCCATTAACCAGTGGGTTGTTCCAGAGGCCCATTGTCGAGTGTGGGTTATTAGAATAAATGGGTGGTTTATTTAATATGGCTTTTTAATTTATTTTTATTTATTAAAATTATTATTCTATTTCAGGCGTTTCGTATACGGATTAGCCCGATATTGTGTCATGCATATTGTCGTCAAATTGGAGGTAGTGGACTTGAGTCTCATATGTAGTTTCAAAAGAATATATTATGTATTCATACTAGGATCATCTATTTTGTGGAATACAACTGCTAGTTTCGATATAAAAATGTGAGCATGCCTTTTATTGAGATATTCATCATGAATTGATTGGTATGTTGAGATTTTTGCATGCTCTATTCTTTTGTGATTTTAAAGATATGATAGGTTATCAATGCATCCATTCCGTCTAGGTGGCTCGGTCTTGGTGGCCAACGTCTAGGTGGGCGTACGTCTACGTGGCCAGGTCTAAGAACGTAGGACCCAAGTCTTTGTGGCTATGTCTACGTGGCCAGGCCTGTGAAAGGCCCTGCGAGCTAGGTGCTGTGAAGACGGACATGCGTGTTCGTGGTGTTACATGCATCATGTTGGATAGGATTGTGTGTGTGTGTGGGTGTGTATATTATTGCATGTCTTGGTGGCCTTGTTGTATATTTATTTTCTTGATATATTACATGTATGTGTAGACATATTACGATATTGATATTTTGAATGCAACTGTACTAACGGGATGAAGATGGTCCATTCACTGAATGTGATGTAGCTCACCCCTCTCCTTTTCCCCTTTCAGATTTGAGGATCGAGTAGTAGCGTTTGTGGATCTCGAAGGCGTTAGCGAGATCAAGTTTGGGTCGTTGTCCTTAATCGTCTAGTTTTGCTTTCATTAAGGTGAATAAAGCCTTTCTTTTGGCATGTAGTAGACTTTCCTTAGCTCTATCAACAAAACCATAGAGATTGCTAAGTTTAATAATTATTATGTGTGTAATCATCCAAACTTGGAATGAATTATTGTTAGATCCTGGTGATGTCTTAAGTAATAATTTATCAGTGTAGTTTAGTTAATTATTTAATTATGCTTGGATGAATAACGGTTAAATTCCTTAGATTATTCTGAGATTTGAGGTTTATGACACGTAGCGCACCGTCTCCCCCACCTAATATGGGTGGCGGATACGGGGCCGTTACAGCATGTTCCAACAGGGAAGAATGTCTTTAATGGTAGGTCCTCGATCAAGTCTAGATGTGGAGCTAGGATTAACATTACTGTTAAGGATGGAGAATTGTTTGTTATTTCAAAGTTTGTCCTAGATCATAATCATCATTTGAGTCCACTTAAGTCACAGCATTTTGCTTGCCATAGAAAAATTGATTCTCTTTCTAAAAAAGTGCTGGATATAAATGACCAAGCAGGAATCAAAACATCAAAAAGTTTTAATTCACTTGTTCTCAAAGCTGGTGGATACGACTGCATATCATATGAACAGAGAGATGCGAGGAATTACTTGTCTAGATATAGAATTGGAAGGCTTGGTGGGGGTGATGCACAAGCAGTTTGCGATTATTTTTTGCGCATGCATAAGTGTAACTCAAATTTTTTTTATGCTATTGATTTTGATGATAATTTCAGAGTAAAAAATATATTCTGGGCTGATGTGAGGTCACGAGCATTACGTCACGCCCCAAGGCGGCCGTCCCCGAGACATGGCAGAATAGATAATATCAACTATCAATACCTGAGGTCAACAATAACTCCAACATACAATTATGAGGTGGCAAAGCAAAGATAACTGACAAGTAACTGAAAAGCGGAAGCATAAAATACCAATAAGTCTGTAAATCAAAATATTATTACAGACTTGAATATACAATCACTGTCATGTGACAGCCAAGTCTAATCCAAATAAACACAACCAGTGGTACATGCACGATTACCAATACATAAATAAAACTAGGACTGCTGACAGCCTCGCACTCGCCAACCGCTAGACGGGGAGCTTCACGCATGCAAGACCACGCAACAGGGAAGTTCTAGTTCCAAGCCCAACACCGCCCCTATAGAAGAAACAGTACGCGAGTGTCACGCCCCAGGGCGGCAGTCCCTGAGACGTGGCAAAAATATAATATCAGCTATCCACATATAAGATCAACAAAGACTCTAACATGACATCCAAGGCGACAAGCAATTAACAAGTGATAGTTGATATATAATGCATTTTCTCTTATTTATATATTTAATTTAAATATATAAATAGGATATTTAAATTAAAATTAATGTATTTTGTATGTTTTTAAATTTTGGCTCTTTTAATGTATCCTTGGGCCCATTTCAGTGTATAATTTTAAATACTATTTTTTTTAATGTTAAAAATTTCATATATTTTCTTTCAAATATCTTCAAGATCTTTAATGGTTACAATCTCATAAACTTTGGAGCTCAAAAGATTAAGTTTTGAGATTTCATTGTTATTGATTTTGAGGGACCCAGTTTTGAACGGTGAATTTCTTGTAATATGCTGTAGGGATCTATTTGTAATTCGGATAGGAACCTATTTGTAAATATGAAACAATTCAGGGGTTGTTTTATATTTTTCGTTATGTTTGGGTATTCGAATTGATTTTCTCGTTAGGGTTTGGGTATTTGAATTAATTTTATTTTATTAGATTTATGGGGTCATCAATTTAAAATTTATGATCCCATAATTGTCCCTTCCCATTTTTTATTATTAACATATTCTTCTTTTCAATCCATATCCCATCAAATCTTTCCATAACCACCTTTTAAATTTTAAGATAGTAGATTATAAAAATATGCGTGTATATGTATGTGAGATAGAGAGAGCTTTGGGAGATAGAGAGGGTGTGAGAGAAACCAAGAGAGAGAAAGGGTTAGAGAGAGAAACAAAGAGAGAGAAAGGGTTAGAGAGAGAACCCGAGAGAGAGAAAGGGTTAGAGAGAAAAAAAGAAGAAAGGTATTTAATCTTTTCTTTCTAGCTTTTTTTTATTTTCTTATCATTTATTAGATTCATGTTTAAGTATTTGGACTTTTAGGTTTTTAATAAAATTAGGGTTTTGATTTATTTTAAGGATTAAAAATATTTTTATGGGATTTTGAGTTTTTGATATAATTAAAGTTTTGATAGATATATATGTTCATGTTATTGGATTTTTTAAGTTTTTATAAAAACTAGGGCTTTGATCTATTATTTATCATTGCTAGATCTATGTTAGGTATTTGGATTTTTGAGTCTTCATAAATTTAGGGTTTTGATTTATTATTTATTTTAAAGATTAGATCTATGTTTAGATTTCTAAAATATGAGTTTTTAATAATACTAGTGTTATGATTTATACATATACATAACAAGCTTTATTTATTTTCAATTTTTACTAATTCATAATTCATTTTTATAGAAAAAAAATGTGTGTTTTTATATTATTTTATGAATTTTTTGTATTTTATTATTATTTTCAATTTTTTGGATTTTTGTCTTTTCTGATTTCGTCTTTTAGTGTCTTATTATATTGTAAATAGGTTTTGATCTTCTTCTTTGGTTGTGGTAAATATATGGATGGGTTTAGATTGTTGGGTATAAAAATTTTATACCTATTAATTATGGATGGGTAATTAGGCCTTGAGCCTAGGCTTAAATTATAAATTGTAATTAATCATTTATATGGTTCATCTAGGTTCTAATTGCGAGTTTTGTTCTCCGGACCTAAGGTCCATTTGAAGTGAGTGGGCCTATCGATTTATTTCGTGTGAGCTTTTGGCTCTATAACATTGAATTTCATATGCCAATCATATTTGTGTGATATTATGTGCGATCCATGCATTTATATTGTGATACATTTGAATGATTTAATTCCTTCATTATTTTTATTAAATAAAATTGTATGATTTAATTCCTTCGCAATGTCATTTAAAATAGCATGAATTATGCTATTCCTGTTTCAAGAATTAATATAATACATTTTCTGATGCTTATGTTTTTTAAATAATATTTGGATTAAGGATATCATTTTTGATAGTTTTGGAAAAATTTAGGACTAGTGGAGACAAACTTAGTCCTAGGAGATTTTATTAAGATGCACATCATAGCATATTTCAGGAATAAATCCCCCCGTTGTATTTCGCCTTTGGGGAGGAAGGTTGAGGACTCAAAGATCGGTGAGGGGTGTGGTAAAGCATTCCTTGCAGTGGCGGATTCCTTTGTTTGGAGTTTGTAGCAACCAGGGCATCCTGTGCTAGTGTTCTTGTAGTGATGGCAGCAGTGACCCATCAACGTCTTCTAGATCCGACGTCTCCTTGAGGGAGCTTTTTGAACGATTTAGTCGTTTGGGGCTTGGCACACCTTGTTATGCCTGTGTCATTCGGAGCCTTATTTTTCAATCAGAGTTGCTAAAATTTTGACTTTTAGCTACCTAGAGGAGTTGGAGAGCTCTGATTGAAAATTAGGCTACATAATTGTCTCATAGAAGTTATGCATTTCCGATTTGGTATTTGGATTTAATTTTGTTAAAATCCAAGATGAAGAGGTTTAAATATGATTTTATCATGAGATTCTCAGTTTTGAGTTAGCTTTCATACAAAAGTGGAATTAGATCAACTGGATTCATGTAGTAAAAGTTATGGGTATTTTTCCAAGTATACCTCGGGGATGAAAAATTCTGGCAGCAGCCCTGTTCAATGTTTAGCTCACATTTCGGAATAGCTGGAGGGATTATTTGATCTTGGCATAAACATGAAAGTTGTAGATAATCTTCTTGGCTTTCCAAAGGATTTTGAATTGTGCAATTCGGAGCTATATCGTGGAAGTTATGGCTGTTCGAGTGAAGCCTGTCCAGAGATTTCTGGTCAGGGACGATTTGGTCATTTAAATCCCTCTTTTGGCTATTTAATCCCCGATTGTCTCTCTCGCCTAACACTCTCGACCAGCCCTTCCGTCTATGAAAAATGAAGAAGATAAAGTGGAGGTGGTGTTGAAGTCCCCTCTTCTGATGTCAGATATGTATGTTGTTTGAAGGGAGGTTCGGGGCGTCGATGGCGATAAAGGTGGAGCTGTGGCGTGCGGGCGTGCCGGAGCCGCGTATGGACCTCCCGCTCCCCGTGTTGGGTTCAGCCACGTCTTTTGCAGCTGATGGGGAGGAGTGGAAGCTCCCTTGCTTTGTGTTGTTGTTGTGCATGCATGGAATTGAAGAGGATGAGGGAGAGAAGCCCATGTTCATGTGTTCTGTGTTGTGTAAGTGTGTATGCCACCCGTTTGTGAGTATGTGTGAGTGAACCTTATATGCCTTTTCTCCTCTTCTTTCAAATGAGGTTCCTCATGCATCACTTGAACTTGTGTTCATAGGCTAAAAGGGGCGTAGGGTTGGCACATCGGGTGCTCGAGTGCATGCTTAGCATTCTCGCATGTGTGCGGAGCGCGTGGGAAGCGTGCACGGAGTGCTCGAGGGCGTGCTTGGCGTTGTCCGATGCGTGCGGAGTGCGTGGGCAGCGTGCACGAGGTGCTCGAGGACGTGCTTGGCGTTGTCCGATGCATGCGGAGTGCGTGGGCAGCGTGCACGAGGTGCTCGAGGGCGTGCTTGGCGTTGTCCGATGCGTGCGGAGTGCGTGGGCAGCGTGCACGGGGTGCTCGGGGGCGTGCTTGCAGTATTCGGACCCGTTCGGGGTGTGTTTCGGGGTATCGAGCACCTTGTTATAGCCCAACCCAAACCATTGGTCAATTTCGGGATTGGATGATTCTTGGCGGATTGGTATCATGCTTCGGATTCAATTGTTTTCGCCCTCTTGCGTTTCGCGAGCCGTGCGCTCGTTAGGTGAGTGGTTCGATCCAATCCCCCCCCCCTCTCGGGATGCGCTCGACGCGCGTAGACGCGCGTCGCGCATCGATGGCCCCCCCTAGCTATACTACTCGTGTAGATAAGTTGTATGGCCATGCTTAAGCTATAATATGTAGATATCTTGCATGCTAGGCTTATATACATGTATGAATGATTGTGTTGCATGCGCCCCTCTAGTATGGGCATGTATTTTTGAAATGTGTATGGATGTATAGAATATGGCATGCCTTAGGTAGTATTGTAATACTACTCCCACCATATTAATTGGAATATCCAGCATGATTAAGTCTGGGTTAATAACGGGCACCTGCCTAATATTCTCTTGCGATAAGACTCGAGGGCGTGGTGTAGTTGTTGCGCCCATGCTAATGGGGCAAAGCTATGACCAGCTTTATGAGATGATGATCTCTCTCGCCCTCTCCCTCTGAACGAACTGAGTAAGTAGATGCGATTTCCTACTCGACTCAGGTTCGTTTAGAATATTGGCATGCACCTGTTAGTGCGCGTGATCGCGATTGACCCTTTCTTTTAAGTTGGTGATATCCAACGCATGCTTAAGTTAGGCCTTGTGTGCTTATGTGATTAATGACCATGTATGCATGTTGTATGATTTATTATGATGTAAATATATGATTAGGGAGTATCCCTATGATTAATTGATATGTTATCGTGCATATGGTTCATGCACATAACTAAGATTAAATTCTCCTATAAAATATATGCGCATGTTAAAACTATCAGGCCTATCTGAAATAGGCGTGGGTATGATCCGCTATCGGGTTGTACCTTATTAGTTAGAGCGCTAGCGATGTAATCGCCCCGTGCATCCGAGCGATGCACTCGTGTGGAATTCAGGAGAATTCATTATCTTATCAGATAGTTAAGCCGGAGTTGGGGCGTGACACCCCCCTGTGTCCGAGCGACGCAACGGTGTGGGAGTACAGTAGTATTCGATATCTCGATAAGTGATTATCGAGAGTAGTTGTTTCTCCATTGGGTTCGCTTTGCGAACATGGAATGTTTACTCCCAATGTCGTCCGTGTTGAAGAGGGCCGGGTTGTAGCTGTCCTGACAGAGGGCTCCCATCCGTAGGTACCACCGATGCGTTCGGGAGCGTACTGATCGTGGGAATGTACCAGGTAGAGTCTACCTGGGAGAGGGTTAACGAATGATATTGCAAGCGTGGAATCGTTCTCCCCTTCGTTGGATCCGATGTAGGAACTTCCCGGCGTTGGAAAAGCTATCCTGACAGAGGGCTCCCATCCGTAGATACCACCGAGGCGTTCAGAAGCGTACTGGTCGTGGAAGTATACCAGGTAGTGACTACCTAGGGAAAGGGCTACCGGTGGACCAAGGGTGTAGAGCAGTCTAAGTCTCTTCCAAAAGTCCCAAGAGTCCCTCCGGGAGTGAGGGTGATGATGAGGTGAAGACATATCGCCTCGTGACCCATTCGTTGTTCGTCCGTTCCAATAGTTGTTGGGTCCGGTCTCTAGAGGGGCTCATGCAACACAATCATTCGTACATGAATACAATACATGTATATAAGCCTAGCATGCAAGATATCTACATATTATAGCTTAAGCATGGCCATACTACTTATCTACACAAGTAGTATAGCTAGGGGGCCCCATAGATGCGCGTCTACGCGCGTCGAGCGCATCCCGAGAGGGGGGGATTTGATCGAACCACTCACCTCGACCCGGGACCTCGCGCATTCCATCCGACGAGATCTGCAGGGTAAGGGCATCAAATTTGATGAGTAACATCACAATTTAACACTTAGAAATTACTAGAAATGCCAAAGACTTAGACATGCACGCATACGGGCTCGCACGCATGCCCGAGTGCCCCAGCACCTACTCGAGACCCTGGGCAGCCCCACGCATGCCCCAGCACGCGCACGCACGCGCGTGCGAGCACTGGCACCCAGCCGCGCGCCCAGACATACGCCCAGGCGCACTGCCCCGTGCGCGCGCACGCTCGCGCGCACCCCGCTCTCTGCCAGCGTCCTCGCATGCGCCCGCGCGCACCCCGCTCTCTGCCAGCGTCCTCGCGTGCGCCCGCGCGCACCCCGCTCGCTGCCAGCGTCCGCGCGCACCCGCGCGCCCGCTCTGCGCGCACGCGCACGCGCGCGCCTGCGCGCCCGCCTGCGCCTGCCAGTGCCCCTCTGCGCGCGCACGCGCGCGGACAGACCCGCGCGCGCGCCCAGCACTCCCCAACCCTCCCCCCTTGCCCCTACATGCACCCAACTCAAAACACCCCACATGCATGCCCTCCCAAACACCCTAACATGCATAAAAACCAATAAAGAAGAGGGAAAACTCACCAAAAGAGAAGGGGAGGGAAGGGGAGATGTAGGGGCTCCCAAGCGCACCCTTGACCACCTCGACCGCCACCACCTCTACCACCACCTCCATCTTTGCTTCTCTTCTTCATGGCTGAACCAAAGGGGAGGGAAAGAAAATAAGGGGATCCACCATGGGAGGAGGAGAGGGAGGAGGAACAATCAACACTAGCACACACACTCACCTTGCTTGCACTTGCACCTCCTCTTCTTGCTCCATCTTTTCTCTTAGGCATTTCATCAAACACATGGGGGGGATGTGTGAAAGAGAGAAAGAGAGGCAAGAGTGGTAGACGTGGGGAGTGGGAGAGAGAGAGAGAGATATTTTTTGGGCCAATAAATAGCCAAAAGAGGGATACAAATGACCAATTCGTCCCTGACTAGAAATTCTGTACATGCTTCACTAAAAATAGCCATAACTTTCTCAATATAGCTCCGAATTGCACAATTCAAAGGCCACTGGAAAGCCAAGAAGATTATCTACAACTTTCATGTTTTTGCCAAGATCAAATAATCTTTTCAGCTATTCCGAAATGTGAGCTAAACATTGAACAGGGCTGAATTTTTCATCCCCGAGGTATACTTGGAAAAATATCCATAATTTTCACTACATGAATCCAGTTGATCTAATTCCACTTTTGTATGAAAGCTAACTCAAAACTGAGCATCTCATGATAAAATCATATTTAAACCTCTTCATCTTGGATTTTAACAAAATTAAATCCAAATACCAAATCGGAAATACATAACTTCTAGGAGAAAATTTTGTAACTTAATTTACAATCAGAGCGCTCCAACTCCTGCAGGTGGCTAAAAGCTAAAATTTTAGCGACTCCGATAAAAAAATAAGGCTCCAAATGACACAGGCATAACACGCGGATACGATCCTCTTGGATCCGTTGACACCGGTTACTAAACACTGATACGGTAACGAATTCTCAAGAATTTCCTCCAGGGCGCATAACTCAGATGCGGGGAAAAACATATTATTCATAGTGACAATTGCCAAGTATGACCCCCCATAAGTGGTCATACACTTGCCTAAACTCATTAGGCAAGATTTAAGGCTCAACTTAAGCGTATAACATGGATAATAAATATGCAAGGAATTCATCATGGAAGCATTTAAATAATAATAACAAGGTTATCATATTTTCTAAGGCATGCTTACACTTATGCTTTTCATAGATAGCTAAGGGTACACTTAGGCAAGGTCGGGGTACATGTAAGAATCAAATGTTATCCTAACATGGGACATGATGCATGAACAAGCATTGGTCCCTACACATGATACTAGGATGTATAACCCTAACATGTTAGGTCTAACATGACATGGATGCAACCTATCAAGCCCAATAATAACATATACATGCAAATATGGTTAATATGCAGTTATGATGCCCCAGGGGAGGGCAATGCACGTCTACGTGCATCGAACGCCTCCCAACTGGGTTGGATCGACCCACTCACTGCAACCCGGGTCATTGCATGACCATTCGCCAAGATCTAAAAGATAAGGGCACTCAATATGGTGATTATAACTACATAATTATACATGGAATTTACTAGAAATGCAAAAGACTCGGACAAGCACCCACACGGGCTCGCATGCATGCGAGTACGCACGTACGCATGCAAGTCCGAGTGCCCTGACACCTACCCGAACCCTCGGGCAGCCACACGCGTGGCCAACCGCACACGTACTCATGCATAAGCACGCGCGCACGCGCCCCCGCACCCCCTGGTGCACTGCCACGCGCTGTCGCGCGCCCGCGCATGCTCGCTCGCACTGCGCGCCCGTGCCAGCTCCCCGCGCGCACGCTCGCACGCCTGCACGTACGTGCGCGACTGCGTGCCGCCCAGCGCGCCCGACTGGGTGCGCCAGCACCCCTCTGCGCGTGAGTCTGCGCGTGCACGCGCGCGGGCCCAGACCTCTCCCATCCTCTCCACTGCCCTCACACACACCCTAACCCACATACATAGCATGCATGATCACCCTAACAGCCCTAACAACCATTAAAACAAAGATAAGGGAGGAGGAGAGCTTACCAAAGGAGGGGAAAGAAAAGGGGAGGTATTTGGGTGCTCTTGGCGCACCAAAACCACCGCAACCGCCACCACCAATACCACTACCTCCTCAGCCACTCCACAAGCCTTACTTGGCTGAAAATCAGGGGCAAAGGGAGCATGAGAGGGAGCCTAAGAGAAGGGAATCAACAACCACTACAACAACACACATACACACCTTTGTGTGTCCCTTCTCCTTCACTACTCCTCTTCTTGTGCTTCTTTCTTCTCCTTCTTTTCCTTCAAAACACACACACACAATCAAGAGAGGGAGAGGGAGGCGTGAGAGGGGGTGAAAGAGAGAGAGAGAGAGGGCATTTTTCTCAAATGGGGGGGGGGGGTGATGAGAAGGGAAAAAGGGGGTGGTGAACTTAAGCTAATCTCACCCACACACACAAAAAATAACCAATGGTTTCTTAACCATTAAGCAAGAGGGGGGTGAGGTTACCCAAGGTGACCATAACCACCAAAATATCCCAACACTATTCCACCAAACAAACCAGTAATGACCAAACCCGGATACGGTTCAGAACTATATATTTTTCAAAACATTACCGGAATTCGATGAAATTTTTATGGGTAGTACTAATTTGTAACAGGACCCATAATATGCAGTTAAATTTTCAATCGAAGTACTCAAACTCACACAGATAGCTAAAAGTCCAAAATTTTAGCGGCTCCAATCGAAAAAAAATAATTGGAAAATGGCCAGAAATGACCCAAATGTAACCAGTAGGCTAAAACGTGACACATATATAACACCAGCATCGAAGCTGTGCTGTTTGGGTGCAACCACTTGTAGGTGCTACTGATGCGTATCGTGGTACGCATCTGGCTGACGTACCGATCGTGGAAGGCTGACAGGTAGAGGCTACGCGGGAGAGGGCTACCAGATGATTTTGCGAGCGTGGAATCGTTCTCCCCTTCATCGGATCCGCGTTGAAGTTATCCGACGTTAAAGCTGTCCTGATAGAGGGCTCCCACCTGTAGGTACTACCGATGCGTTTGGCAGATGTACTGATCATGGGAGTATACCAGGTAGAGGCTACTCGGGAGAGGGCTATCGGATGACGAAGGGTGTAGAACAAAAGGGTTTCTTCCAACAGTCTTGTGTCACCCTTAGGGGTGAGGGTGAGGATGAGGTGAAGTCACGTCGCTACGTGACCCATTCGTTTTTGTCTGTTCCCATAGTTGTTGGGTCCGGTTGCGTACCGATGTTCAAGGACATCGTTGGGCAGTTATCTCGATGTAGATGATCCAGTAGTGTTGTGTAGACTAGTAATTCCATGTCTCTTCGACCAACGGTATGGTCTCCTCCCCCTCCCCCCGCCCCCCCAAGAGTCTTTCTCCGGGAGTGAGGGTGAGGGTGAGGTTTTGTCGCGCTGCCGCGTAACCTTGTTATCCATTGGGTTTCACTCATATTTTCCTTCAAAGAAAATTGCCTTAACATTGAACTGTTGTAATAGTGATTGATTTTCAACCACTCACTGAGCTTGTAGCTCACCCCTCACATACTGTTTCTTTTTCAGGGGCAGTGTTGGGCGTGGAGCTTGAGTTCCCGGTGGCGTGGTCCAATGTGCATGGAACGTTCTGTCCAGCGGGTGGTGAGTGCGAGGCTGTCGGTAGTCCTAGAGTCATTTTATGTATTGTAAATCGTGCATGTGGCACAGGTTGCATTTTATTTGGATTAGACTTGGCTCTCACAGGACATTGATTGTGTATTCTAGTCTGTAATGATATTTTGGTTTACAGACTTGTTGATATTTTTATGCTTTCGCTTTTCAGTTGAGTTATCAGTTATCATTGCTTTGCCAGCTTGTGTGTTATTTATTAGAGTCATTATTGACCTCTTATACTTGATAGTTGATACTTTATATATTGCCGCGTCTCGGGGACCACCGCCCTAGGGATGACATGTATAGCTGTGAGATAGGCCTGAAACTGTGGAGAGTAGGTACTGACAGATGCAAAACCAAACTGGTCAGGTGGTCCCGAGTCGTGACTGAATCGGGAAGGGGGGTGACGCGCACGCTGAGGATAACGAGGCAAAGGCTGAGGATCCACGACAGGAGGAGGCGCGTCAGGCGTGGGAGTTGGATGACCAGCGGAAGTATCTTCAGTAGGGGCAATAGGAGACACTCTGGGAGGAGAGGGTGGATTATCTACAGGAGTGTTAGGTTGAGATGCAGGGGTAGGAACAGACTCTAGTGCAACAGATAGGCCAGGAAAAGGAAGAGACGTAATAGGAGAGACCTGAACAGGAGAATGCACAGGAGGAGAGGACGAAGTGGGTGAAGAAGAAAAATAGGGAACATCCTCGACAAAGGACACATGACGAGCGATCCAAAAACGATCTCCAATAGGATCATAGCAGCGATAACCCTTGTGTTCAAAGCTAATCCCCAAGAACACACACTTGACTGATCGAGCGGCCAACTTGGTGTGTTGATGAGGAAGGAGAAGCACAAAACAAGTACATCCAAAAGTGCAAAGTCTGCTATAATTGGGTTTGGAGGAGTAAATGCGCTCATGAGGAGTCATACCAGAGAGGGCAGAAGAGGGAGTGATATTGATAAGATGAACAGATAGAAGAGCAGCCTCATCCCAGAATGTGCTGGGGACGAATGAAGAAAGTAAGAGGGAACGAGCGGTCTCAAGAATATGGCGATGTTTTCTTTCAGCAACACCATTTTGCTCATGAGTATAAGAGCAGGATTGCTGAAAGAGAGTACCATGCGAATGAAGAAGAGAACGCATCGTGGAGGAGATATATTCATGAGCACAATCAGATCGGAAGGTCTTGATATGGGTATGAAACTAGGTGTGAATCATAGTGGTAAAGACCTCATATATCTTTGGGATCTCAGATCGATGACGTAATAAATAAATCCAGGTAAAGCGAGAATAGTCATCAATAAAACTGATATAATACGAAAAATCGCTCTTTGACGTGATATGAGGACCCCAAATATCAAAATGAACAAGCTCAAATGGACTAGAGGACTGATGACTATTAGGATGGAATGGAGTAGCAACATGTTTGGCCAATTTACAGCCCTCACAAACAGAAAGAGGAGAAAATGAAACACGACCTAAATCACCAGACTGAATAAGATCTTTAAGACAAGACTTAAAAACATGACCTAACATTTTATGCCACAAGTCAGTATCAGAGGTGACAGTGCCACAAAAAACTGAGGGATCAGGTACATGAAGATGAAGATACTCCACATAATACAGTTCACCAATCCTACGACCAACACCAATCCTCTGCCCTGAACGTGGATCCTGCACAAAACACCCAGAAGAGGTAAAGGAACAATGAATCCAGAGTCACACAATCGACTAATAGACACAAGATTCATGCAAAGGTCAGGAGCATGCAAAACAAATGGTAATGAAAGGCGTCCAGTGGGATGAGATGTGGTGGTGATCGATCCACACTGCATGATGACTAAAGGAGAGCCATTAGCAGTATGAATCGAAGGTAGGTGTGAGAGTGCAGGTGAGCATGCAATGAGAACAGAACTATCAGGCGTCATGTGATGTGAGGCACCCGAATCAAAGATCCAATAAGCAGGAGTACCCGTAGTAGAAGACAAGATAAATGGAGTAGAAGAACCAGAAAGAGACTGATGTAAAATCAGGTGGTCTAGGCATTGACTGATCTCGCCAAGTGTATCTGAGTGTGGCTTAATGGAGCCAATCAAAGTAGTAATTGTAGCTGCAACAAGAGGAAGATGATGTCCTTGGCCTTTCAGTCTATGACGCGTCTTAGCAGGTCTTCGTCTTTTCATGCTATGGCGCTTTGTAGCATGAGCGGCCTCCAAGATGCCCTCATAGATAAAAGACGAAGTAAACGGACAAGACACCTTCAAAGCCGGTGTCAGAAGAGTAGGGTTGTTGTCGATTTCTGACATTGTGTAGAATCACTCGAATGAAGATCAAAACCAAACGAGGAAGTAGAGCACGAAAAATCGAGCAAAATGGATTCCTAGATCACCTTAATCGGACTTCCGAAGAGGAAGTTATGACCGATTTTGTGATTCGAAGTCTCAAGGAGGTGCCAAAGGCGATGGAGAGCGGCCTGTGGTGGCAGAGGGCGGCCGGAGGAGCTGGAGGGCGGCCGGAGGAGCTGGAGGGCGGTCGGAGGTGACTTGAGGGTGAACTCGGGTCGGGTGCCGGGCCAGGTTCGTGGATCCGGGTCAGGTCAGGGTCGGATGCTGGGCCGGGTTCACGGATCTGGGTCACTGGGCAGGGTCCGGGTCGGATTCTGGGTGGACTCGAGTTGGGTGCTGGGTCGGGCGTGCAAGACAATCCGGAACGCTCGAGACATGATGGCACGAGCTGTCCCAGCAGATCCTGGGAAATTCGGGCAGGATCAGCGGATCGGTGCCCGGGCAGATTTGTCGGGCGCGACAGATCCCGGGTAATCCGGGCAGGTTCAGGCGCGCGGCATGGCACGACACGGCAGGGCACGACGCGGCAGGGTGCTCGGCAGGGCAGGGCACGGCGCGGCAGAGCGCGCGGCAGGGCAGGGTGCGCAACAGAGCACCTAACAAGGCAGGGCGCTCGGCTAGGCGTGGCAGGGCGCGGTAGGGCACCTGGCAGGGCAGGGCAGGGCAGGGCAGGGCGCGGCATGCGGCAGGGAAGGTCAGGGCACGCGGCAGGGCTGCGCGAGCAGTGGCAGGGCGGCACGCGTCAGCAGCAGGGCCACGACGGCGATGGCGACGACGACAGCAGGGGCACGACGGCGACGGTGACGGTGAATGATTCAAAAAAAAATAAAAATAATTAGAGTTTTTGAGATGGTTGCTCTGATACCATGTTACAATCAGATAATGGAATAATGGAATCCTTGTATTGCACTTTAGAGATTAATCCCTTATATACAAGTACACATAAGATTACACGTGTAATACACTATGACATAACACATATAATTTAACAGATATGAATGGAGCATACAAAGAACATATAAGCATCCCAATTCAACTATATATACATGAAGAAATGCCCAAGTCAAAATATCAAATTCTATAAGAAGCATTATACTGAATTAGAAAATAAAATTACATTCAACCAGCACAAAAGATAGAAGCAATTTAGTAATTAATGTACTTGTTCAGTATCATTGATCACTATTTTGATCTCTTGCATTTTCCGTTTTTTCTACAACATCAACATCATGAATTATTGTTTTCTCAATAATAATAATAATAATTAATTATTATGGGGTAACTAAACCGAGTCTTTATACCCATCGAGTTTGAAAGTGGTAGTAAGATTATTCGAGTTGGGATTCAAAACGGATGAAAATTTATCTAGTTTAACTAGCCAGATCGAGTCGGGTTTAAAACACTAGTTTGTCGTACATTTTTTATGAAACCATTTAAAGGAAAGCTGGAAAGGCCAACCAAACTTGAAAGTTAGTGGATCTCTATATATGTCCCATTTCTCACATAAACCACAAATCGTGTGCGTTTTTGGATCCGCATTTACGCAGACTGTACATTTGATGATAAAAATGTCGATCCAAACACACACATCTAGTGGCTTTCTCAGTTTAAAAAAAAGTTTGAAAAAACCATGAAAACTACGTTGTAAAAGTTGTGTTTAAAGCATAGGATTATATAATCATCACTTTATAATCTCACATTCAAATGGAGCCCAAATCTTATTTCAAGGCAAGACACGAATCACCTAACGCAACCGGCTCCACAAATTAACTTTTCGGGGCCATGGAAGGTCCACTATGGAGTCTTAGAAATCAGATTTAGGTGATGATTAAGAATAAAGTAACAACATTTTCTTATCATGCAAAATATCTCATAATCTTTTGTTTTTTAGGGGTGAGAGAAAGGTGAGTGACTCCAACTTGTGAACATTGTTGGAAATTATGAAATGTTTGCAAATGAAGCAACAAATTAAATCCAACGACTGAGAAAATATAATTTTAGTAGTTAGGAAGATTAGTTGGAAGGTTCATGTCACAACCATTTCCTATATTCCTCAACAACCATAGAAAAGGTGGGTCGATTGTGTGCTTGGCAAATATGTAGCATGACAAATGTATTAACTACATCGATCTACCTTTGCATACAATCTGTCATGGTCAATCTACACACATGCTTCCTCGGTATTGTATTCAATGCCCGGCTTCCTCGGTATTGTATTCAATTCCCGGTTTCTAATCTTAATTAAGCAAACAATAATTTATATATCAAATTTACAATCCAAAATTCACCATTAATTCATTGGTGGTCGTACTATTTTGATGTATCTCAATGTGAAAACAAGAAAGCACCATTTAGGAGCTATGCGAGGGACTGGATTAGGTCCAATGCATTCCTGACCATCAGATAATATCATCTCAAGATAAAAATTATGACTATGACAGAGGCAAGGCCACAGTTGGCTGCGCCAGGCTACATATTTTGTTAAAAAAATCCAGACAGCAGCCCAGCCCAGTTTTATTATAAAGCCCTCAACACAGCCCAACCCACATTTTGTTAAAAAAACCCCGAAACACTAATTAGGCCAGCCCAAAGTTTTTTTAGAAAATCCCAAAATATACTTGCTATATAAAGTTATAAACCTCAATTTACCCTAATTGAACATCTCTTTTTTTCTTTACATCTTTGCAGCCGATGAAGAATTCACCATCCCCTTCACACCAACCAACAGTATGTATAATATTAAACCTTTAATTTATTTTTGCATGCATAATTTCATATAATGATATTGGTATATATAACATAGAACACTCAGATACTTCTTAATGAGTTGTTATTTTGATGGCTCATTGATACGGGCCATACGGCTGGAAAATATGATCTTAGATGATAGATATAGCTCATTTTAGATCTATTTAGATATTTTGACATTATTTATTGATGGGGTTTGAGTTCTTACTTATAATTGGTGTCTAATAAGAAAGCTAAAAGTATCAAACTTTTAAAACTGCTCTTGTGATTGTTTTTTGTTTTTTTATTTAACATTTGAGTTTTTTTTTCTTGGAACCTTTATAATTTTAGATGGATTTTGAGTGGTGGATTCTATTTCATTAAAAGAAAAGAAGAAATTAAGGGAGAGATTGTTTTACTTAATCTTTTGATGAACTTATTTTATTTCAAGTGCATCATTTAACTATAAAAAAATTAATATTTTTTATTAAGCATAAATAGATTTATGAAATATTAATCCAGGCCACCTAAAAAAAATGTCATGGATCCGCCCCTAAACTAGGATATTCTAATCAGATTTGAAAATTAAAATAGGATTTAATTAGATTCTTATCCCTTTTCTTTTTTAGGATGTTTCTTAATTTATTTATTTTAAGATTATATGATTGAATGGCCATGAATGTATATGTTGGACAATCAAATTATCCGATGAGCGTTGGACCTAATCCGGTCTCGTTATACAAAAGTAAACCTAATTATAGTTTCATTTTTTGAGACCGAAGATGTATTACAAATCTATGTACTCTGTTGTTGGGGGTAGAGTAACAATGTTAAAAATGGGTCGGTAATGGTTAGAACACTATCTCTTTTTTTATATCAATCATAAGCAATGTGATGCTTAATTGGTTGGTTTCAATTTATTTAATTGAAAAAAATCCACCCAGTTGAGATCGATTTAATTTGTATTATCTTAATTTTTAATCATCATTGTACTATATTCGTTTTTTTTTTTAATTTTTCCATCAAACATTGATTGCTTAAAAATCATGAGGAACACAGACATTCTCTGTAGTACTATCTATCTATATATATATACACACACGGTATCCTACCTTGCTGAGGTACGCGATAGGCAAAACTATAAATGGCATAATGCAGTATTTGGTTGATAATATATATTTCTTTGGTTAGATATTTGGTTGATAATATTAACTAGAAGTCGATTCATGGGTCATAACAGAGATTAAAGTACATGCACCTACCAAAGCAAACAAAGACACCTAGCTAGCCAAAAAAAAAAGCAATAAAAGAAACATGTTCTAAAGATTCTTCATCATCTGTTGCAGAATAAAGTGTTTTTGAGTTGGCAAATGCAGGATGTGCAGCTGGCATGTACAAGTAGTATTCATAACATAATTAGATACTCCAGGCTTTCAAAGAATCTGTAATCTTTAATAGCTCTCTCCATATCTAAAAGTTGGTTTTCTAACTAATGTAGGGGACCATATACATATAGTGGGCATAATCTAATCTATAAACTTGCATGTCTTTGCAAGGGACCAACAAAAAATTATTAACAGTTAAGATTTCTAACTAATTCATGCCCCCACCCCACCCATCTATGAAAGGGACCTACCAAAGCGAAGTCACCTTTTTTTTCCCCTACAAAGCAAACCTTTCTAGCTTTTCTCTTTAAAAAATAAAAATAAAAACATGATAATTATATACGAAGCAAAGTAAATATAAGATACTGACAGTCACGTACTGTGGTGGCCCTCTTTTATTTATTTTTATTTTTTTTTCCAAATGATGATATTGACTTACAGAAATGCATGAGGTCAATAAAAGACGTACAGGATGCATGCATGCGTACGTATACTGCAGTATCATATGTGGACAGAACTCACACGTGAATTATTGGAATATTGTGAATCAAATTTGGCTGGCCATTCGTCCACGGGCATTTGTCATTTTCTACGCATAATTTGAGGAGAATTATTATAATTTGAGGAGAATAACTATAGTTACCCTGTATCACAAGGAAAGCATTATTTAGGCTTGTAACTTATGTATCCTACCAATTTTATAATGTAATATATATATTGAATATATGGATTTTTGTTTTCTGTGTAAAGATATTATACTATTTTCTATAATTAAAAAAAAAAAAAAACATGCACATATAATACGACTGCAAATAACACCGCAATTAAATAACATTGTTCTTGTCATAAAGTTCTACAGATTCATGAGATTATTGATTGGGATTAAAGTTTTGCCATGCAGCTTTTCTTCTGGTAATTCACATTTAATTTTTTAAAATTGTCATTAATTTCATAATATGCAAAAAATTTTGCCAATAGAAATGGATGTGATAGTTTTCTTATGCATACAAATTCTCCCAATATGATATTATCTAAACATGAACACGCTTATTATAGCACTGTAGATACAAAATTTTAATTATCTATTTCCACACAACTAAATCATTCCTTCGTGATATTTTTGTAATTTAAGGTGATTTGTTATTTACTAATGTACAAAAGGTATTAGATACTTTGACAAGTAGGGGTGGTAAATGAGCCGAGCTTTTAACCTGTTCAAACTCGGCTTGTTTAATATCAAGCTTGGCTGGGACCGAGCTTTATTTCATGTTCAAGCTCGGCTCGTTGGGCTCATGAAAAACTCGGTTGAAGCTCGGCTCGACTCGACTCATATGTTAAATAAGCCAAGCCGAAGCTCGAATCAAGGCTCGGCTCGGACTCGTTTAACTAAAAAAAAACCTTGTTTAGCATTTGAGAAGTCACATTTCACAAATCACAACACCTTATACATGTGAAAGTAACATAAGCTCAGGTTCGGGCTCGGCTCGGGCTCGGCTCAGACTCGGCTCGTTTAAAAATCGAGCTTTAAAAATTGTTCAAGCTCGGTTCATTTGTCTAATCAAACGAGTCTGAACAAACTTTAACCGAGCCGAGCCCGAATCGCTTGGCTCGTTTACCAGCCCTATTGACAAGCTCTATCACGTCTTATCATGAGTTTGTAATCTCCTTATTTATAATTACATTCATATATAAATTAAACATATTTTTGTAAAATAAAAGAGAGATCAAAGTAAATAAGTGATCAAACCATTGACAAAAACACATACATTTCAGTAAGGAGTCGTCCTCGATTATAATCTCCTTATTTATAATTACATTCATATATAAATTAAACATATTTTTGTAAAACAAAAGAGAGATCAAAGTGAATAAGTGATCAAACCATTGACAAAAACACACACTTCAGTAAGGAGTCGTCCTCGATTTTAAGTGTGTTCTTCTTGGTCTGGTAAGATTTAAAAAGAAAAAACAAATAACAATTTGCAAAACTAACCCCATGGTTTTAAATATTTACAAAAACGTACCCTAATATAATCAAATATTTGCAAATTCTTGTATTGAACCCGGTTAGCCTTCATGGATTTTTTATTTTTATTTTTTAAAATCATTAAGTGTTCGATCTTGAAATAGAAAAAAAAATTATCTCTCAAACAAACTTTCCTTACATTTCTCCAACAAATTAGAAATCCCTTCTTAAAAATCGTATGTAAATTTAATTAAAAAGGTGATTAAGATAAACGAATCCCATTAAAATTTAATATGATAAAAGAAAAGTAATCTCAGTCATTTATATTTATTCAAGAAGAAAGTGATAAAAAGAAACAAATCATTAATGATTTTCTTCTTTCTCAACTGAATAAATGCTATAAAAACAAAGGATCTAGTTTTTTTTTTTTTTAAATAGAAGATGGGTTAGCGTTGTAGAGTCCCGTGCTAGATTCTATATTCGTTTAGGGGTGCTATTTTTGTTAATATTTTAAATCATGGGTTGTTTTTATAAATTGCCCATAAAAAACACCTCATGCAGGCGGGAGATGCTTTCATAATTAATTATTATCCAATCACTGTAGTTATCATTAATTTACCTGGGCGGACCTTTCTCCAATCATATTTTTATTGAAAAAATAACAAATCACGCTTATCCATTATGCATATATTTAACCTTCTCTGATAGTATATATAATAATTAACTGAAGAAAGCATATACAATACATAAAAGAAATTTTCAAACAAAAAAAGGACAGGTGTCGTGTAGATCTGCAATGAACGGCGGTGATGAACAGATCATCTGAATACCGTGACAACCCTGAACCCTCATCACATGCGAGTCTGCCGGACATGTTTTTGTTTTTCACTGTAATTATTCACACACAATGAGGCACTCTTCTCTCTTGAGAGGGGGGCTATTTTTTTTAGTGAACTCGACATGCATGCATGTGGTGGTCAAATATTGGGCAGAGAACGTGCATGGCCATGCCCCCGGATGCTTCCAAATGGGTTCCCCGAAACCAAATTAAATCATCCTCCGACAAAATATATATCCGAAGTTATTTGAAATTATTAAATTATTTATAAAAAAAAAACACTCTCAACTAGGTAGGGACCCATCACTTGTACTACTTTCACATTTCTGTGTCTTGTCTCTGCTTTAAACCTCACTCGCCTCACACCTTTCCTATATCATAGGAGAGGAATCAGGGTATATATATGGTAATAAATTTTGTGTGATTAAATGGGTGAAATGAGGCAAAACATGAAAGATTCTCTAATGTCTTCGAAGTGATGTAGGATGAGTAGTGACCAGTGGCGGAGCAATCATATGGGGCCCTCCTCATTTTTTTTTTTTAGATACTTTTAATTTTTTGTGATAGATTGATTAGTCCTATCTATATATGAAATTTTTTAAACAGAAACAGCTAACAACTAAATAAAATAAAATAAAATAAAAATAAAATAACTATTTATTATCAATCTGGATCATCCATTTGTATAGTGCGCTCTTACCTCTTCTTTTAATTAACCCCCCTCCACATAAAACAAAAGCTATTTTTTTTACTCTCATATTTTATTTACCCCCAAGCTTCTTTTTATTCATACCTCACAAACAGCCATGGAGGCACGGATCCCACTCCTCTGCGTTCCCACCTAAGCGCTCATCTTGAAAAAAATAAATTTTTAAATCTCTTTTTTTCTTTTCTTTTGTATCTCAATTGTTCCAAATATCAACCCCATCTTTAAAAAAATCCGTAATTTTTACATTTTATTCTTATTAACTGTCCCACAATCGGGAATCTATAATATGCAATCCTCTCCTCCATCAACACTTCAAAAGTATAGAATTTTTTCTTTACCTTATTGTCATTATTACTAATTTGTTTAAAGTTTAAAATATTTCTGTAAATATCTAAAATAATCAAATAATTCAACATTTTCATAATATGAAACCTCGTCAAGGTAAAATTTAAAGGTATGTATTGCTTATTAGATTTATGTTTTAACATTTTTTTGTGAATCATCAATATGAAATATGACATATCGTGATAATTATTTTTTATAATTATTCAGTGATATTGTAACGACTATGGTTTTCCTAGACATTTCTTGATTTTGTACATTGGGTCATATTCCTATAAGGTTTTAGAGGACTCATATATCTCCAATTTTAAAAGTTAAGGTATGGTTGGAATCGTTATACTGTTAGATTTCCAATGCTTTTTACGGATCATGAATCGAATGAGTATCGATCAAGTTATGGGCCAAACTGTGCCGAGAGGTCGGGCAGAGGAAATAACGATGGCTCAAGGGGGACCGTTGGTGTTGTGACGGATCCAAGAGGAGCCGTCGGAATTTGTGATGGATCCAACAGGAGCCGTCGATCTGGAAACAGTTTCAAACTCAAATATTTATGTTTTTAGAAGGTTTTAATGTGATTTATTTGATTGATTGGTGTCGATTTGTTGTCCCCACGTGTATAAGCTTATATATACCCTGTTCCTCTCTCTTCCTTGCATTGAAACCTTAAACCCTAAAGCCTCTCTTGCTTCTTCTTCTTCTCTTGTTTTCGACACCATTGTTGAGGAGCTCAAGAAGGGAGTTTGAACAAAGATTTTGTGAGTATTATCCCCTGTTGTGAAGTGTTTTCGAATGAAAATGATCCCCTTTAGAGATCTTCTTTATATGATTTCGTTTTTAGGTTTTTCCAACAAAAGAATGGTTTCTTTTTCTTAATTTTTAAGCGTTTTTGTATGATTCGGATCCTTATATTATACCAATGATATGTCGATAAGTTCACGATGTTTTTACAGGTTTTTGATGATGTATTAGATCTCATGTATGTACTTCGGATTTCATTGATCTCTTAAGTTTCCTTCTTGATTTTTTCGTAATTTTTTTGATGGATTTCATTTGATTTTTGGATCCTTATGTTATAGCTATGAAATCATGAAGTTTTCAAATTATTTTCCAAATCTTTCTTGTGAAAAGAAAGAGGATATGTATATATCATGTCTAGGGTTGTTTATTAAATGTAGAAAGCATGTTTATAATCATTTAAAGTCTTGTTTTAACCCTTATATATATGCATAGATTCGAACCTTAACATATTTTCATGATTATTTTAGATTTTTATAATATATCCATGTTAGTTGTTTCTACATATAATAGATCTATGGTTTTCAAGGAATTTTATAATATGGTTTAATGTTTTTTTATATATATATGTTTTATGAATCCTTGCAAAATCTAGGGTTTTGAATAATAGGATATCATGTCAGGTATAATAATATATCTCTTGCGGTTTTCAAATGATTTTACAAAGTATAATCAGATCCTTGGGTGTATCAAGTGTATTAACGTTTCATCAATATTTTTACCATTTTTCCATAAGCTAGGGATTCAAATGAATTTTTATTATACGATCTTCGATCTATCTCGTAAATATTTTTTATCGTTTTACCTATTATGTATTACTTTTATACCTATGTTAGTTCTAGAGTTTTCAAAGATGTTTTCAATGAATTTTGTTTGGTTTTATTGGATTTTCGTACGCATGGTTTGATTTCGATATGAGTTCTTTATTGTTTTACCACGTCTAAATGACTCATATATGTATGTAAATGATAAAAGGTATTTGGTTGTTTTAACAAAAAAAAATAAATAGAGTTTTTAGATTGGTTTTAATTGGATTTCTTATACGCATGATTTGATTTCGTGATGAGTTTTTTTTCTGTTTTACGCCGTTTTAAACGACTCGTATATGGTTTTCGAATGATAGAAGGTGTTAGGATGTTTTAATAACAATTAGGGTTTCAAGCCTTCTGCCTCACGACGGCTCCATTGAGAACCGTCGAGTACATTTTGGATGGATCCCAGAGGAGCCGTCGGTTTGTAAGGGATGTCCCCAAGAGGTGCCATCGGTCTGCCTCTGGACGACTCTGCCAAGAGCTGTCAGTTTTCTATGAGTACGAGTACCATCAAGTCCCGTACTGTTTGCGCACATTGTGACCTAGTCGTATTATTTCAGGTCTGGTTAGATTGTTATAGATTGGTTGTGGGTCGTTGGACCGGAGGTGAGTGTGTCCAGTCTCCTATGTAGTTTTTGAATGATTTTACGAATGATTTTAAATGCTATTTTATGTATAATATTGAGCATGTCATATTATATAGGCTGATGCCTTATTACGTATTTGTGTTGGGAGTATTAAATTTTGAAGCTATCACATGCATATGTTTTGGGATGAAATAAGTGTTGATCATCCTAGGTGGCACAGCCTAGGTGGCTAAGTCTAGGTGACTATGGTTCAAAATGGACCCAAGTCTAGGTGACTTTGTTTAGGTGACACGATTTCCAGAACGAAATCCTTGCAACTAGGTGCCGTAGATGACTATGTGTCATGGAATACGGGCATGCGTGTCTGTTGCATTCATACGCATCATGCGTTTTGACTGGATCTTGAGACATGCATCTTGAAATGAGATTTCTATTAAGTTTTGGTTTATTGAAAATTTTACTATATTTGTAAATATCATTTTATTGAATATTGCAAATGGTTCCTTACGATATATTATTGAATAATATTATTTTGTGATATCAATTATTATTGGGACCTAAAGGTCCATTCACTAAGCATGTGGTTGCTCACCCCTCATTTTCCCCTTTCAGATTTAAAGGCTTAGATTCGTGGATCTCGTGTAGTTGCGAATGAGATCTTGGGTGCGAGAACATTAGACTTGCTTGGTTGAAGGACTTAATAAATTTCATTTGGCATATAGTTTGTCCATTTTCCTAGTAACCATGTTTATGTCAAGTTGTATATCTTTTTATGTATAAGTTATATCCAGACACATTGGGAGTATTGTTGAAATCTTAGATGTTTTAGTATATTTGAAAAATGAAGTTTATTTTAGTATTATTTTATTAGATCTCCGGAAAAAAAAATAGAACTCTGAGATTCAAGGAATTAAGTTAACGCAACCGGATTTCACGCTTTAAAATAGAGTCGTGGATTCAGGGGTGTTACAGATATGTTTTATATGAATGTCTTTATTTCATTATATATATATTTTTAATCTGTACTATTGAAATAAAAAACATAATGATATAACTTTTAAAAAATATTTATATAAGTCATAGTAGACCCCCTTTATAAGTCATAGTAGTGACCAATTCGATTCATCATAAAAGGCCCAGAAATAAAATTATGAAAATATATACTACCAATGATGGTGCATGAAATTTGGCGTGCTGAAATGATTTGCCATTTGTGTACATCTTCTGGAACGATTGTTATACAAGTGAATTAAAAAAAAAAAGATCATTGGTACACAGCTAAGTGAGTTTATGAAAATACTATGATAATATTAAAAAACTTCTAACATCCATGATTGGCACTGATCTTAGGTGAACCTAGAGAGCGCTTCCTCAGATCCCATTTTCAATAAATTTAATATATATATATATATATATTTGTCTAAGAACATGTATGGAGATCTCATTTTAAGAATATAATTCACCGAGGACCATATATAGCTAATTTATATTCTGGGTTATCCTACTAATACCCATTGCCAGCAACAAATTATCAGTTGGCTAAAATGTATTATAAAACAAGTCTTGATAATTTGTGTTAATTGATTGCCCTGAAACCTAATTCACCCCACACAACTTGTGTGCCTTCAGCCATAGGTGATCATTTTGTAGTATCTCCTGTTTTGATTATTTTCCTTGTGGATTTTCCCTTTTCTCCCTTCTTCTTGTTATACATTTGAGGCGAGAGTTCAAATTATGTAACTGAAATTATGTTATATCCCTAAAAAAAAAAAAGTGTACCCTCCCCGTTTGGTTCATGTTATTATTTTAGATGGATTTACTTTACTAAGAATCATCATTCTATATCAGAAATCATTTTATCAGATATTCAAATTCCATTAAATTGTTTGGTTCGCTAAGGGATTTCTGTAAAGAATTAATTTTCAATGTTTGGTTCATACATAGAATATGATAAATGAATTTGATTTCAATGTCTAAAATACTCTTATACTAATAGTTTTATACATATACTTACAAAAGATATTTTTTTACTCATATCACAATTATAAAATATGAGTATATTTTTATATAAATATTTTTTATAAACATTTAACAAATGCAAATAAATAAAACAATCGATTATATAATTAAATATATAATAAGAGTAATCTTCCTAAATAAGATGAATATGAACCGTGTGAAAGAAAGAGAGAAAGAAGAATGTTTTATTAAAATGTAATTAATTTGTTAGGGATATAATGGTTATTAAAAAAAATCAATTACATAATCCATTCGGATTTTTAGAATCCCACCAAATTGATGTGATTCTGATTCCACCGTATATTTTTTTTCACGTGGATTTTGAATTCAGTGAGCCCACATTTTTTTTTCAAAATAACCATTAATTGTAATACTTTCCTTGTAATTTCATGGTGTAATCAAAATCCACACTAAAATGACAGGAATCAAATGTGCCTCTAGTCTCAAGAGATTCATAACTCATGTATTGGACAATTAGCTTGACCTTACAAGGAATGCATGTGATATATAACTCTAAAAGCACATTAATTTTCTTACCATACAATGGCATGGGAGGGGTTGGGCAATCTAGGATATGGTACAACTATTAAAAGAGAATAAACATGTATTTAAAGTTTGTAAGAGATATTAAATTAAACCTATTATGAAACCATATTAAGTTTTAAGCATAGATGCATTAAAAGAGTTGAATTTTCTTAGAATATAATAAATTGGGCGAGTAATGGGGGAGACACTGAATTTGACAATGGGACAACCCATGTGATACGATGACTTAGTTTCCAAAATCATTTACGATATATATGTTTTTAATAAAATATATATTATTATTTAATGTAAAATCTAATCCATCAATAGCAATCTATATGCAAATTGTTGTATAAATAAAATTTATGATTTTCAACTGTCGAATTATCAATTTAGCAAGCTTTCCATTAATGTGCATAATACAGTTTACTTTATATGACTTTTGTGTTCCTTAATATATTTTTTAATCATTTTTCTTGTTTTTAATCATTTTTCTTGTTATAGATGGAAAAATTCCAGGTACTTGAAATATTTTTAGGGGATCTAATTTTATGAAATTTGAATCAAATATAATAAAATGATTTTATCAAAGAAATTAACTCTGGAAGTTTTCCTTATTCGTACAGTTAACATATCTTTTTTTTTTTTTTTCTGAGTTACATATTTTAATGATTTAAATACATTTCCTTTTATAAAAACACAAAAAATTCATATGTTAAGATAACTCAGTAATCTTCGACTAAAAAAAATGAGAGGTGTAAATAGATGCTTGGCAAGGTGTTGAATCGCATGAGACTAATGACCGAGGCTCGGGACACCTCTCCTAGGAAACTTTTTTTTTTTTACACGAATGATACTTCTAAGATTTGATCATTTGCTTTGAATTGTTTTCATGATGAGTATTCTTATCGTCTATCATAGACATGCGATGATCCAATGCATGTTAGGGGACTAAACAAAGAGACTTCGATGTATACACCCATGTACCAAAGAAAAAATCATTTATCTTTTTTATGTATTTTTTTTGCAGATTACAAATGTTTTTTTTTTAAAATATACTTAACACTATTGAAGTACTTTTTTTTTTATTCAAAGTAAATAATATCATATATATATTGCCTTGATAATATCATATATCGAGTAGTTGAGTATTAACATGACTATAAAAAAATGAAGGTAAAAAGTGTAACGCTCCTAAACCCACGACTCTGTTTGGAAGCGTGAAATCCGGTTGCGTTAATTTAATTCTCTCAAATCTCATAGTTCCCTTTTTTTTCCCTTTTATTTAGAGAACATAAGAAAGCATCACTATATTTTATTCATCAATTATCAAAGATAAAATCCAAAACAAGTTCTCAAATACTGGATATACATCGGGAACAACTAAACTCTAAATATCACCATATTATCATACATTCGGGTCCTCGACATGCCAAAGAAAAGATCAACACCTTCTATGCAAAGTCTAACCTTCTAAAAAACATGATCTCGTCCACAGCTACATGAGATCCACAACTCTAAGCCTTTAATCTGAAAGATGGGAAAAAGGAGGGGTGAGTAACCACACGCTTAGTGAATGGACCAATGGCGTCCCGTTAATAATAACGTTGAACATAGTGGAGTTATAGAATCTGAGTCACCCTGAACATAATATATCATAATAAAGAAAACACCTGTAAGTCGTACTAAACTTGTAAAATAATAATGCATCTAGGAATAGCCACAAATCACAACACTAACTACATGATTTATATGATGCAACGGACACGCATGCTCGTATGGTACGCAATTAAAAGGTGCTCAATCTAGAGCCTGGTCAAGCAGACTGGTGTCACGCAGATAGGGTCCCACTAGACCGTGGTCACGCAGACGATGTCACGCAGACGGGGTCACGCAGACAGATGATATGCATGCATGATCAACTACTCACACTCCAACTGCTCCACCATGCAATACAATATAATATAATATCCAAAATCATATGAGACATATATAAAATAACCATCTCATGATGACATGCTCAAATACTCCATACCCCGAATAACAATTGTATATTTTAAAGTAACTATGATACGGAATGATATACCATATAAGTAGTATGAAAACTACATAAGAGACTAGACCCACTCACCTTAGGTCCAACGACATGAAACAACTCCAGAAGGTTTAAGGCAACCTAACCAGTCTTGAAACGATAGGAATCGATTTTGTGAAAAGTACGGGACCTGATGGAGCCTGTAAACACAGAAAAATTGCAAAATCGTGACAGCTCCTCTTGGGGCGGCCGTCCCTTACAAACCCGACGGCTACTCGGGGAGCCGTCCAGAAAGTGCCTGACGGCTCTCGATGGAGCTGTCTTGAGGCAAAAGATATGAAACCCTAATCTGTAATTAAAATATCCTAACACATTCTATCATTGAAAAACCATACACGAGTCATTTAAAATGACGGAATACTATAAAGAACTCATCTAGAAAATCAAATCATGCGTACGAGAAATTCAATTAAAACCAATCCAAAAACTCTATTTATTTATTTTTTGTAATACCTTTTTACCATTTACATACATATATGAGTCGCATAAAACAATGCAAGTCAGTAAGGAATATCAAAAATTATTCGTGTGTAAGAAATCCAATTAAAACCCTAGTTTATAAGGATTCACAAAACACGTATATAAAACCAATTAAATCTTATTCAACTTAAAAAAAACTCAGATCTATTCATATTATCAAAAATCAATATATAATATGTAAATTATACAAAAACTTTAGGAGATAGATCAAAAATCGTATATAAGAAAATCCATTCAAAACCCTAGCTTATGGAATAACGGTAAAACTATCGATGAAACGTTAAAACTCTTCGTACAGCCAAGGATCTGAATTAAACTTTGAGAACTGCAAGAGATAACATATTATTAAACCTAGCATGATACCCTCTATTGAAAATCCTAGATTTAAAAGGATTATTAAAAAAAATATATAAAAACAATTAAACCATATTACAAAATCCTCGAAAACCATAGATCTATTATATGTAGAAACAACTAACATGGATCTATGATAAAAACTCAAAAATCATAAAAGCATGTATAGGTTCAGATCTATGCATATAAGGGTCAAACAAGACCTTAATCAATTCATAACATGATTTCTATGTTTAATAACCAACCCCAGGTTTGATATATATACATATCCTTTTCATTTAACATAAAAGATATGAAAAACACCTTGAAAATTTCATGGTTTCATAGTTATAACATAAGATCCGAAAATCATATAAACTACATCAAGATTTATGAAAACCCAAGAAGAAAAGCTCAAGAAATCAATAAATCTAAAAATATACATGCGAGGCCTAATAGCATCATCTAAAAATTTGTAAAACATCACAAAACATTATGATTTCGTTGTTATATCATAAGAACCCGAAATCATACAAAAAATTTCAAGTATCAAGAAGAAAATCCAATCTTTTTGTTGGAAAAACCTAAAAAATGAAATCATATAACAATGACATCTAAAGGGAATCATTATCAATCAAAACTCTTCATAAACAGAGGATAATACTCACAAGAACTCTCTATTCGAACCCTCCCCGAGCTCCTCAACAATGGTGTCGAAAACAAGAGAAGAAGAAGAAGTAGACTTTAGGGTTTTAGGGTTTCAATGAAGAGAGAGAGAGAGAGAGAGAGAGAGAGAGATTATTTGTACGCTTATACACGTGGGGAAATCAAAACCGGCCGTATCCCAAACATATCAATCAATAATACACATTAAAACCTTTTAAAAACTGAAATATACGAGTTTAATTTGAAATTGTTTCCAGATCGACGGCTCCTATTTGATCCGTTACAAAACCCGATGGCTCCTATAGGATCCGTCACAATACTGACGGCTCTCCCTTGAGCCGTCGCTATTTCCTCTGCCCGAACTCTCGGCACAGTTTGGCCCATAACATGTTCGATACTCATCCGATTTATGATCCGAAAAAAGCATTGGAAAGCTAATAGAATAACGATTCCAACCATACCTTAACATCTGAAATTGGAGATATATAAGTCCTTCAAAACCTTATAGGAATATGACCTAATGCACAAAATCAAAAAACGTCTAGGAAAACCATAGTCGTTACAAAAAGAATTGAGGTTATGAGCACTAATAAAAAAGATTTTGATACTCCCAAACATATTTTGTCATACTTATAATCTTCGAGTTATATGTATTTTTTTGGAACTTATACAATAAAGAAAGAGTCTACATAAAAACATATGAATTCCAACAAAAGTGTCAAGCTAAAAGTTGGGTTAAAAACAAGACTGGATATAACATTTTGAAAAATGTTACTCATTATTTTTTACAGTTCAAAATCCATACCACATATGTTTTTATTTTCTTACAAAAATACTAACATCATTTCTTAAGATATATACTTTAGGGAAAAATGTATATATATTACTCTATTTCAAGTTAAATAAACCCATTTTTAGTAAATGTAATTTTTTTTTAACAAAGTATATACCTTGTCTTCATTGGATTCATAACCATTTATGTAAGATAGGGGTGTAATTTCGTCTATTTGGTTGGATTTTTTACAAATCCAAATTAAATCAAACTATATTCAAATATAATCCAAAAATTGTACTGAACAGAAACCGAACTGAAAATCTAAAATCAAACTGAACTGTTAAAAATTGATGGGTTGGTTAGAGTTTTTTGGGGGTTGATTTACATGTTTACATAAGTATCAAAATGCTAGTATTAATTGTATAAATTAATATATTCATTTTTTATGAATATTAATAATATAACAATAATATATTTTTTAATATAATAGCATGATCTAAATGAATATTAATTATGAATAATTATGTGTTTAAATTTAATTTGGTTTGGTTTGTTTATTTCGATTTTTTAAAAGTAAAATGAAAGAGAAAATGACTAAAAAAATCTTCTAAAAGCTAGAAATACCAAAATCAACAATTTTTTAAAATTACACCTAAAAGTCTTATTTCACAATTTTGAAAACACAAGAGATCAATTTACCCTTATGCAAATAGATCCTTAATATATTCCATACCTCTTTAACTTTGTTAAAATATTTCACTCTCTTAATTTTGTTAATGTATTTCACACATTTTTATATAGATCAACTTTGTTTTATTCTAAATTTTTTGTGGTTAGGTGGATTTTGTGAAATATGTTTTAATATAATTTGAGTTTTTTATGATGAACTCCAATAAACGTTGATGCTTCTTTAAAAAAATAAATTTGTATTAACGATGTCATAAAAATATGTGAATAGCAAAAAAAAAAAATGTAAATAAGGATTTAGAATATTAAAATATTATTTATTGCATTGAGGCATAGCACATATTTAGATTACATATTACGATTATATCTAATAAAAAATGATAAATAACATTATGTAAGATATATATAAGAAACACACAATATGATATATAATAACAAAATCTTTAATAAGAGAATTGATTTTGATCATATATAAAAAGATTTTTTTTTTTTATAAAAATAATAAATTTTTAATGTTAGAATAACTTAAGAGGGTTAGAAGGGGGAAAAATCGTTTGAAATGATTCTATTACGATTTAACCGATCAAAGACTGCAATGTAAACAGTTAAAAAAAAAAAAAAAAAAAAAAAACAAACGTGACCAAGAGGAAATGAGTGTGGTGGAAGTGAGTGAGTGTAGTTTAACATTAATGTGACCAGAGGGTTCACCCCATCCAAGATTGGATTCTCGTGAGCATGACCAGTAAGTACTTGCTCTATCTGATTCCTCTCCCCCTGCCGCCGCTTTTCGTCCAGTACAATCACCAAATTAAATCTCCTCCAATTCTCCATAATTGTAAATCAAAATTAAAAAAATAGAGAGTCTCCATCAAACCCTACCAAAATCTAATTCATCCTCACCGGCCATCTCTCTTTCTCCCTCTCCAAGCAACCTCTTTTGATTCTCTCCTTCATATCTCAACATGACTCGATTCGACTTTCCTTCCTCTCCAAACGAAGAAGAGGAAGAGGAAGAAGAAGAGGAAGAGGAAGAGGAGGAGGAGATGGAGGACTTCAGTTTCGAGGACCCGATCTCCTCGCCATTCATGGCCGCGGCGGGATCGTACGGCGGCGGCGGTAATGTGCGGAGGCAGAGGAGGGGGCGCCGGAACAGGCAGTTACCGGTGCTGGAGGTGCTTCTGGCGGCGCTGCGGAGGTCTCTTGTCGTGACGTGCGGCGTGGAGGGCGACGATGTCTGCGACGCCATGGACATTGGGTGGCCCACCGACGTCCGCCACGTCGCTCACGTCACCTTCGACCGTTTCCGCGGGTTCCTCGGCCTCCCCGACGAACTCGAGCCCGACGTCTCATGTCGCGCGCCAAGCGCAAGGTCTCTCTCTCTCTCTCTCTCTCCCCCTGTGGTTTGTTTTTGAAGTCCTCTGTTTGAGATATTTGGGATGGAATTGGATCTTTACCGCTTACATATTTGCGAATTGAGATATATTTCGGGCGCTCTCTGGTTTATTTTTTGTAATCTGATTTTTTTTTTTTTTATAATTCTTGAAGCTTGCATTTGATCCTTAAGTACATAAAATTATATGTTGAATTCATACAAAACAAAATAATGGGGCATTTTTAATTTTAATTAACAAGATAATATTTCTAGCTGTCAAGAAATGAGATGAGCCAATTTATGTGGAAATTATACAGTCTGCAATCTTGGTTGAAAGATTTGGGAAAAGCCACATTTGGGGCTGAATCTGTTAATAAGGCTGAATGTTATAGGTTCTATGTGGCTGACCACGGGATCAGCTGTTCTTATTTTGGATTTACTGCTGTTATTATTATTTTTTCTTTAGAAAACTATGTTTTTATGGGTAATGGGTATTAAATAAATTGCAGGTGGTCTGCTCCCACCATCCTCAATAAAATAAAGTGTCTAAAAAAAATTGAATTTCTGTACATGATTTTATATTTTTATATGGTATAGTTGTAGTAGAAAAGAATTATAGCACTATTTATGGTGGTTTTTAATATTTCTAATAATTAAATATTGATATTGAAATTCTTTGAAATCTATAATTTGAAATATTAGCATTTGAGTCCTTGGGTCAGCCTTTATTTTAATTTTGGTGGTTGCAATCGGTTCTTGGATTGAAATTTCTGTTGTCATACACTAATGCAACACACATGAAAAATTGTGAATTTTCATGAAACATTTTGACTATTACATGATATGGAATACTGATATGATACTGAAAGCATGAAAATTATCGAGTAGGTAATCAATAAAGAAAGTGTGTTGCGGATAACCACTGGTTAGTGCATGCTATCAAACTATCAGTTGAATGTATACATCTGTCACAGTCACTCATATGATTAGAATTGGAATCACATGTGCTGTAACTGATGATTTCAAATTTCATTCTTAAGGCCTTCAATAATTTGAGTTTGAGGGGATTAGAACACTATAGTCAAATTTATGCAGAGTCTTGTGCCACTAGGAAGTTTTTAAGCATGCGTACATGAGGCAGGTATCTCGGGTGAAAATGTGTTTTCACCTTGACATTTCAATTTCACAAATCACGATGATTAGGTAATGCATATGTTTGGCATGTTATCTAGAAATGAGATCTTATCCTAACTTTTTTCAAAAAGCAATGGAATAGGCTATGTTGAAAGGCACAACATCTTTCAGCTCTGTCAATAGTTTTATTTATTTAGTTTTTGGGACAAAAAGTTGCTTCTATTCCTCTTTGGACTGTTCATAAAAATTTGGTGTATTTTATTTTGTATGACATTCAGAGTTCTTTTGGGCAATGGCCAAGCCTGACGATAAATAGTAGGTTTTGAAAGATTGGTTACCTTCTGGCACGCATATTGTTTACTGGTATTCTTCAATGCAGTTCACAATGAATAACACACTGATATTTCTTTCAAATTGCTTCGTTCTTGCATATGACTGCAATTCCCATTCTTTGACCATGTACTTGGGCTACTGAAGCTTAATGAGATATTTATCCTTTTCACTGCAGTGCAAGTGTATTCGGAGTTTCGGCCAAGTCCATGCAATGTTCCCATGATCAAAGAGGAAATAGTGTGCCCACAATTCTTCTACTAATGCAGAGGCGCTTGTATTCACAAGGAGGCCTTCAAGTACGTACTTTTTTTTCACCCTTTTTTCTAAAATTTTGATTTGAAGACTGTGCTGCTCTGCTGATCTAACCTGCATGATTTCAAATCCATCCTGTTGTGTTGAAGGCAGAAGGAATATTTAGAATCAATGCAGAGAATAGCCAAGAGTTGCATGTAAGGGACCAGCTAAACAAGGGTGTAGTACCCCAAGGAGTTGATTTGCATTGTCTTGCAGGTCTTATAAAGGTACTGATTGGGTTGACCTGTTCTTCCTTGGATTCCGATTTTTTTGGTGTCTTATCTTGTTAAGAATATTCAATTAACAGTTCATTTGAACAAATGATTTTCATGTAATTATTACCTAATTAGTCAAGGTCGATTGAATAATACTTATGCAAGCTCTAGTGAAAATATGTAAAAGTGATGGTGCATTTATAATCTAATTTAAGAGTTTGATGATTCATTTCTTTCAGCTTAATGCTATTAGGTTCATCATGCTGCTGAAACCTTTGAAAGTAATAGCTACACCAAGTGTTAGTCGATTTTGAATTTTTAGTTTATTTCTCCTAGCTTTTACCAAGTGTGCCATTAAGTTTCAATTGAAATTTCCATGCGTTATTATAACTTTAAAGTATCATGAAATTAAAAACTGGTGGACTTGTGCTATGTGCATCACCAACAGTTTCTGTTTCAAAGTTGTTGTACCAAAAGATGTGGGTTTACTGAACAGAAGTCATCCGTGATGCTAATTAATTAATTTGGAGGGATATTCTCTTGGATCATGGCGTGAGTTTATAGTCTGGTTTCAATGTGTAGACTAATTTACTTATCTTTGTTAAATATTGTTGTCTGACAGGTTAAAAAATATTGCTGTCACAACCAATATCCAGAAGTTGTGTGCTTGATGTAAAAACTTTGAATGTGTGTGGGGAAAATTTCCTGGGGATCATAGTGTGCTTATGGAATAATCTTCAGAAAATTTATTTCTTAACAATTTCAGCCATCCTCTAGCCGAGTTCTAACTGATCACTAGAATCTACTGGTTCATTTAATGCAATCTTCTAGGATTTTTTTCTCTGGAAGGCACAAAACCCTTTTTTTTTTGCTTCTAAACCTTACATGATATTGTCAAAAGGGCCGGTTAACACTCTTGTTTCTGCCCCAAAACCTATTTTAACACTTAAACTGGTGCTTGATTTGGCAGCAGCAACCGAAAACAAAGAAAAGATGATGATTTATTGATTTTAGTTGTAAATGTTATGACCTAATTAGGTAGGGAGGAAAGCTGAGGGATGACAATGCTACTGTATGTAGGAACAAAAACAGAAACCTTCGACACACAAATGGAGCTTGTTCCACCTTTCTGCCTGGCATTATTAATTAGTTTGTAGTAAAGATGAATACTTCATCTGATGGAATATGTTTTCTTTCTGTGTAAGCCTTGTTGACTGTGTGAACTATGCCATACAATATTTAGGTAAGTATGAGATAAATATATTTATCAAGTTAATGATTAATCTGACTAATACAAGCTGATTGATGCATATGGAAACAGAACATGTGAAAAGGAAATAAATTGTTCAGTTCAGTTATTGATTCTGTGATTGGCAGCACACATTACATTGATCTTCATATCATTTTCTCAACTTTCATATTCTTTGTCATTCTAGTATTTAAAATCCTCTTCAATATACTCTAATAAATCAGTTTCTTGCTGTAGGCTTGGTTTAGAGAACTTCCTACTGGAGTCCTTGATCCCATCACCCCGGATCAGGTATTGCATTGTAACACAGAAGAGGAGTGCTTCCAGCTGGCAATGACCCTTCCACCAACCGAAGCAGCATTGCTTGACTGGGCCATCAACCTGATGGCTGATGTTGTGCAGCGTGAACATTACAACAAAATGAATGCACGCAACATTGCCATGGTTTTTGCACCCAACATGACTCAGGTTCACTAAAACCTCTGCTTTTCGTCATATTGGAAGAAGTTAAGCACAAATAAATCCGACTGGCTAATTACATTAACAATTTTGCAGATGGCAGATCCTTTAACCGCATTGATCCATGCTGTTCAAGTGATGAATTTTCTCAAAACTTTGATATTAAAGACTTTACGAGAGAGAGAGGATGCAGCTTCAGATTTGAAGGTTTTCCAATCAAGCTCCGAGTCTACTGTAAAAAATTGTGATCCTGATTTATTAAAGCTGACAGAGAGAGTGTTAGACGAGAGGAGGATGGATGCACTTGTTGATGACAGACCCCTCGCGACTTATTCTTTTTCAAGCTCAAAAGACAGGTTGGACAGTGACACAGATGATGGTTTTCGAAGTGTGAAAAAGAACAAGATAGATGGGCCGGTGGATTCATCTCGGGGACAGCTCCCCCACCAATTCCGATAGAGATGCTGTAAGTGGATATAAAAATGCATATGGCAAGGGTGATTTGAAGGTCTTTTGGACAAGCTGAGTCTAAAGAAAGGAGTGAGAAAGTTCTGCAGAAAGCCCATTTTCCACTTAAACAAGTCAACTAAAAAATCTGATGATATTAGCAATGTAAATCCGAGGATGGAAGAAAGAAAAACTTGTGCATGAAATGGCTAACCAAAGCGGTTCAGCTTTGTCATGGAGTTTCTATTCATTTGGGGGCAAGTACAGGAAGACTGATCTCTAACCTGGAGGTGAAAAGATGGTGTAGCTCTCTAAGCCTTGACTTAAAATGATGAATAACTTTGTGAAGAAGATGTTAGTTGTGATTTGCGGATTCTACATGGCGTTGAATGATCCCCAAGCTATTGTGGGAATTCATCCTCACAAGTTTCCATCTGCATCCATGGCAGGGTTTTTGGTCTGTTCTTGTGCGCTCATCAGACTTATAATCGTCAGTATTGAGAGTCCTTTTGGTTAGTAATCTACTATACATTGTAGCAGGAGCAAATACTTGAAGGAATGAATGTTATTCATATCAGGTGACTTGGAGTGGTAATGTGTGTGTTTGTACCATGAGCATCCCAAACCTTCATGTACAGATTTGTCTATATGTGCGAAGATTTGTTAAGGTCACTAGAATGTCTTTTTTTAATTAATAGGTAATTGTTGGATTTGAATTGACAAATCTTGTAATTTTTTTTTTTTTTTATAGCAATTTAGGCATTTCTATTTCACAAAAAAAAGTATAAAATATAACATGTCTGAAATAGAAAGGGTTTATATTTCTATGTAATTTTGTTGTCAACCATTCAACTGTGGGTTTTGTGTGTTTAAGAACAACAAAATTTTTAAGGCTCTGGGGTTTAAATGTTATGAGATGCATAACATTACTTGGGAGCAGTCATTTTTGTGGCCCTTATTTTTTTCTAACATAGAATTAGACTTTTAGTATATACATTATATACTAGGCTTTTGAAATAAAAAGGGTTTACATTTGTTAGACAAGGATTTCTTAGTAAATAATTCAAAAAAATTGTTGGGGGGTATAAAACGAACAGCTGGAGTGGATTCTCTTAAAACAATTTGTAAGTATATCCACCTTCAATTCTAGCATGCCTTATTAAAGGGGGGGAGGGGGGCTAATACCACCCCATAAGTCATTCAACCCACCCTATATAAAATTGATGAAAACCAATTAACTAACCCCGATGTCCATCATTTCGATACTCCATATGGATAGAAGAAGGTTAGATCTCTTCCTTTTCTTATTTTTTGTTTGTTTAGGTCACATTTGTGCTAGATTTGTTTGTATAAATTCTATATAAGAAACCCTAGATTTTTTATTTGAAGCATAACCCAATTTTTAGGGTTGTTGGTAAAATGCTTGATTGGAAATTGTTTGTTGTAAGTGATTTTATGTATAGAAATGTTTATTTTATCTTTTGTGTATGGAAATGTGTATAGAAGGGATTTTATTTTTTTTGGAGATGTGTATGGAAATGAAGCATAACCCTAGAATTTTTTTTGAAGCATAACCCTGTTTTATCTGTGTGAAAGTGATTTGATGGGATAAGAAAATGTTTATTTCATTTTTTTTCCATTTCGAGTAATATAAGGCAGAGAGGTAATTAAGGTCTAGTTTCATAATTCCATGACAAAACAAGCAGGCCCTAGCAACTAGCAACCCTCGTCACACATAATGACCTTTTTCTCAATCTCAGTGTGAATGTTATGGTGTTATCTAATAGTTGTTTTGTCTAATTGCTAGTTTTTAGGTTAATTTTTTACACAAATGTGGAATGTCCAATAAATGATATTCATTAGTTACATTTGGAGTACTTCAACAGTATATGGTGTTTGGTTGTGTATTATGTGAAACAAACCACTTTAAATGGATTTTTGGATTTGATGAGCTCCATATGCATGAGTACTAACAATTTTTTTCGATGTAGTATGGATTTGAATGAATGTGTTCGATCTACAGGTTTTGGAAGAGTAAATCAAACGATGCACATTCAAGTTCTCAAAATGTTGTTGAGGACCCACAAGAAGAGGAAGTGGTGGTGGAAGATGTAGAGGAAGATTCAGAGATTCATGAGACCAACTTTTAGGGTCTTTTGCAAGGTGCACTAATAAGAAATGATCTCTATCTGGACTACCAACACCATGTGGCATACCATATCTGGAATGACATGGTATACATTTGGCATTTTACAGAGGCACATGCAGAAAGTAATCGACTATTGTCAAGATAGCACACCTCTTCTTGCTTCAATCACTTTGGATACATTAGGGACTAGGGAACATCGCAGTAAGAGAGAGAATAATTGTTCTTCGCAACACTGAACTAAGCTCAATGTGTTGACAATTTTCCATGAATATTGTTTTTTTGTTGTTCGAACATTCTCTGGCTGAGCATTAATTACATCCATGTATCAAATGAGTCAATCATATTTTTTTTTTATATATTTTGACTTTCTTAATTATGTAATGGTTGTTGTTTGAAGTTTCTAGAACTATTTTCTTTGACAATTGAATCAAATGCTGTAGATACTTGTTTTGGATATGATGACTATCAAATTCGAACTTAAAAAATTCTAAGTTTATGAATTTTAAATGTATAATGGCTTCCAGGTTGTGAGTGATTCCTTAGCTGAGGAATTCATTTAATGTGCATTGTTTTCGAATCTTATTCAAAGTTAGTAAATATAGTGTTTATTTGAAAACTCATAAATTTAGTATCAATGAGTTTGAAATGTACTGGTTGAATGGATAGGTTTTTGAGCAATCGCTGGCCCAGGGTTGAATTAGCTAATGGTTTTCCTTATTTGCTTGGTTCGACACTAGTAATGTTGACAATATTAGATTATTTAGACAGTTGGATTGTCGAATAAAACAGAATCAAGACAGTAGGCCCAGTACATACATCGATAATAGTAATGTCAATAATGTCAACGTCTGTCGACATTTAGTTTGTCGAATGAAGTTGAACGAATACAGTAGGTTCAATACATTCATCGACAGTAGTAGTGTCGACAATATCAACTTCTGTCGACATCAGGATTGTCAAGTCAAGCAAAAATAAGACAATAGGTCTAGTACATTTTTTGACAATATTAGTTTCGACAGTATCAATGTTTGTCGACTTCTTAATTGTCGATTCAATGATCGGGGTGGGTTAGATTAACATAGGGTGGATTGTGAAGGGGTGGGTTTGGTTACCATCAGAAACTAATCATTTTATTATTTTAATATTTAACGAGGGGTGGGGGTGAATATGTCATGGGGTGGTATTACCTCCCTCCCCATTAGTAAATGCAAGTTCTTTTTTTTTTTTTTTTTAATGCAGTGCTCTTTGTTTACAATAATGTTTTAAAAATGACTATGATTGTCATTTGGATTTTGAAATGTATAAATATTAACAAAAAAATTAATCTAAAATTGTATCCCTATGAATAAGAAAATCACCCAATTTTCATAACACCCCACTCAAAAGTGATAGCTTGTCACAGGATTAGAACCCGAAATGAGGAGATGAAGGTTTAGTGGACATGTCAACATTTTGATCAATTGTTACAAGATGACGAACATCTGAATCACCTCATACATCTTTCTTCTTAATTGAAATAAAAATAAAATGAAATGTCAATACGGTTCATTTGTGCGAAAGTTTCGGTGTCTCGTGCCGGCTACGGTTTGCTCGATTTGGAGGGAACGCAACTCCGCGGTTTTCAAGGGTGCACATAGTATGTGGAGAATATCTAGGAGTCTACAATGAGGTGCATCCAGGATTGGGGGAAATACATGGAAGCTAGATCGGTGTCCTTAGCAAATGAGTGTTTGGCGATACAAAAGGAGCGGGTCTAGATGCATATGAGAGATTGTTTTTGTAGATTTCTCATCTATGAAGGTGTCCCCCGCTCATTTTTTTTTAAAGTTTTTTATTTCATTTTTTTTTTCATATCTTTGAGCTTGGTCTTTTCTTAATAAAGGAGTAATGGCCTACCATTTCATTAAAAAAAAAAGAAAAAGATATTACTTGATTCATTGTGGCATTAGAGTAAGACTGCTTCAGAGTAGTGTGCTTTAGGTTAGTGGAGCATATGACGTGCTTATTAATTAAAAGAGGGGTGAGATGATGATAGTGCATGGTCTAATCCCACACGCTACGTCACTTAGTGCTAGATGATAGTATGTGCTTACATGTGAAAATGCGTTCTTACATAAAAGACACATTTTAAATCGATGAACCCAATAAGCAAAATAAAGTATGTTTTTTTGTGTAAGCATATGGCATTACATGCAATGTCAAACCCAGAATGATTAATCATTCACGAGGCAATGGGTTAATGTATACAGGTTAGAAAAAAAGTTCCAAGAATGAAAAAACTAATTTTGCTTTGAATTCCAATGGTTACTGGTTATCAAAATAAAATACTTTAATTCCAACTGTCATATTGATGATTTGAATGCAGACTTCTTGAAAAGGAAAAACTGAATAAACATTCTGAATGTGATAATTAGTTACCTGAAGAAATGTTATAGTACTTTAAATAAAGAACAGAAACTAAGATTGACTAGCATACAGAGGAGACGGTGTGGTCAGTGGTCTGGTATCTCTTACGAAAGGTGAACATTCTAAAAGGATTCTCCATGCAGTGCTTTTATACACTCCGTCTTTTTTACAGTCTCAAATACAATTTTATATATTTCATTTATTAACCCCCGTCCATATCGAGGTATATACATCGATAGAAAATTTTCACATTTATTTTGTAAATGACACCATTTAATTCATTGGACTATATACTTTACTTTTTATAAAATTACATATCTTATTAGAAGATGTATATGATTTTAAAAAAAATAAAAACATGTGAGAACCGCGTTTGTGAATGTAAAAATGATTAAGTGTAACATTTTCCATGTTTTCAAGAGGAACAAGTCAAGTTTTTTTGTTCATCAAATGGGCTCCTGGGCTGAAAAAAGCCTAGAATCACACAATGTCAAAAATGTATAAGAAAATGATAATGTTATGTGTAGCCTCAATTTCAGTCTACAAGTGTTTCAAATTTTTAAAAATAATATATCTCTTCTAATGAGGTACATGCTTTTATAAAAATGAAGCATATGCTCCATGAATTGCATATATGCATTTATAGAAAATGTAAAAAAATTCTTTCAAAGCATATGCCTTGTTAACGTGAGCATATGCTTCTTTAATTTTCTATCGACACATATAGGGATAGAAATGGATTTGGGTGTAACAGCACCTGAAAAGAATAATGTTATACTCAGTCCAGTCCAAAATGTAGACCGCATATGCTTTTATTTTTTTTAGAAAAAATATCTTTCATCTAATGAAGTATGTACTTTATAAAAGGAGAGATATATACTTCAATGAATTGAATGATATCATTTTTGGGTCCCAATTGCTAGACCCCATCCAAAGTCCCATGAGGTGGCAAGTTTGAAATACCTATATTACCCTCCTCCCTAACTAATCGTCCAAGCTTTCTGCCCCATTAATCCCGAGGTGGTTATGATTTGAGATATTCTCTCTGTTGTTGCAGATATCTATTCGATTGGACGATAAAAAATTCATGATTTACCATTTCTGATATTGAATGACCGGTTGGTAAGAAAAACAAATATTAATTTCATTCTTTGATTCTGATTTGGTTGGTGTGGAAGAGAAGAATTCACGATTACTTTTTTTGTGCGAACTAATTGTGGTGTAAACAATGGTGATCCATCCAGGTTAGGCTTTTTTGGAACCCAAAAAATAACACGATTTTAAAATTTTTAGTTGCAGATGGATAGGTTGATCTGAAAACAAAAATTGAATTCTTTTTTTTTGTTTTAGTTTGATATGTGGAGAAGAGAAGAATTTTGATTCATTTATTTTATTTTCGACCAGTTTGTGGTGCAAACAATGGCGATCCATTAACATTAGGCATTTTTTGATCTGAATAAAACATGTTGATCTAATTTTCCGTCCTTCCTTTGAGTCATCGTATACATTTATTGAATCTAAATTTAATTTTAATTCAGATACATGGTCTATATCTAGATTTATATGCATTGCATTTATATAGATTTTTTGTCATTCCTTGTGTCATAAGTATGATCTATACAATCGTTTATGTTTGTGTGTTTGTGTATAATTATGCATATTGAGTCATTCAGAATAATTTTTAGCTTTTGCTTGACCATTATTCAACTCATTTACATTCAAGTTTCCAATTATCGAATGTGTATTTGTTAATTCAATATCAAGATACAGTTGTATCTAAATTTGATATCCAGCCCAATTTAAAGTTTGATATTTTTATTTCTATGGATTGATTAATATGTATCTGGTTAATATTTAATTGCTTATTGTTGATATATTTGAAGACTTCTTATGAATCATCTGTGTGCACTGCTCATTAGCATGTAGACCATAATTTTTCATTTGGATTTCAGATACATTACTGTATCTTAATTTGATAACATGTGGTAGCTGTTCTAATTTTTTACCGGGCAGTGATGATGATTTTATGATGGACATGACATCATCATCATTTTTCTTCGTCTTGTTGTAATCGTATGACCGGTCGATGAAGGACTTGAATAGATTCCAGAATGTAGTTCTCCGGAGTATGTTTAAATGCCTCTTGCTCAACTTCAATGTTGCAAATGTTTCAAATATTCTATGCATCGTAGATCTGTACTGGGGATAGTATGTCCGGTTTCTTCTTTATTCAACAACTCTTTCTTTTTGAGCTTCTGCATAATACGTATTTGATTTTCAGTTGCAAAAACAGTCCTTTGAGAAATGATATTGATTCAACATCGAGATACCATTAAAATGCCTAATACATTGAAATACATATGCACTTTGTTAATAATTAAATCAGGAGTTCATAAACAAATAGCAGAGGCAAAACTAGATAAACCATATATATTTTAGATACATGCATAATAGTCAGATTCCACACCAATAAATGCTATCAGATGTTTGTTTTTTCAGATACAGTCAATGGATTTAAATATGTTTTTCAGAACATGAGTACAATAATTTCAGAAGCTAATTTCATTCAGATACATACAGTGATTCCAAAAACATTAAGATATTTTCATCAAACCAATATATGCTAATTATCAAATATAAGATAATAATACATGATCTACATTCATATGAAATTTAAAACATTTAATTTGGCTATTTTCAATTGCTCATTCAGTGAGATTTTGTTTCATTGAATTATGAAACAATTCCACATTATTTGCATTTTCAGATACATGTCCCTGAATTATGTTTTCGTTCTATCATTTTTTTGTTTCCTCAGAAAATCAACAATGTGCACGAGAAATCCTAAAAATTTAAAAAATATATAAAAAAAAAAATTCTCCAATCTAGATACACCGGTAAACGAAGGCAATGTATCAGAAACAATTTTGTTATATATTAGAGATTAATGCCATGTTTCCAAACCAAAAAAAAATTTTAGATACACTAATTTGTTTGGATTTCAGATGCATGTATCTGAAACACTGATTTCAAACCAATCTTTGTGGATTTCAGATGCCAATGATTCTTTAAATGGATTTCAGATACAGTCAGTTTAACAGATGAACAATGTGCGAAAGGGAACCTTGACGATTGAATCGTTTCATATTTGATTTTGGAAATCAAAGATTTTATCATATAAGAATTGCAAAAATTTCATCCAATCGACCTGTTTATATCGCTAAAAAAAAAAAAAAAAACGCGATGGGAAAGTGTCAGATTGTGGCAAGAAATCTACCATTTTTTTCGCCATTGTTGACAATTTGTTTGGGGAAGAGAATCAGATGATATGGACTCTTGATAGCTGATTTTTTTTTTGAGTTCGTATGGTTTCACCCAATTCGGAAACCCTAAGTTTAAAATTTTTTTGAAATATGTTCAGTCAGGGGAGAGGATTCAATGATGCTGCGATTTTTGGGATTCTGTTACCAGGATTAATTATGGTGTTAGTTAGTTGGAGCCAATTTTTAAAATTCTCAGAAGAGTAGTCATGCTATTGTCTTTTTGATGGTTTGAAAAAGTCAAATAGGGAACCAATAGGAGAGTGCCATCTATTGGGGTTCAGTAATGGGGCCTAATTTCTGAGGTACAGGTAACAGCACTGTTATAGAAAATGCGAAATTTTTTCCAACAAGACATGCTTTAATACTGTGAATGGAGGGGGCTAACATAGTATATAGACAGTGTTTGAGACTATAAAAAAAGACTTGAGTGTAGCATAAATCAAATATATAAGTTTTATTTGGGGTGAAATGAATTGAGAAAAAAATTAAATTGATCTAAATGTCCTGTACAATGTAATAGATGAATCTCAATTGTGGGTTCGAATATTCTGAGTGTAAACCAGATATAACCCCACGGTCCCCACATTCATGCATTCATCTAGGTGAATTCTCCGTGTTGTCTACATCAGAATACCTTGTCTGAAGCACTCAAAACCATTCAAACCATAAATTTATCCTTTTGCTGTTGCAGTATCTGATTATCACCATAGGGTCAAGACGAGGTTGGTGTTTTCTCCACTATAATACTTACAATTTATCAATACAGCTCTATTAATAACCTTAACCATATTCATAAAATCTCCAATTACAAGGTTATGGAGTCCAAGAAGTACTTAAATAATGGGTTGAAGTTCTATCCTCCGCTATGAATCAACAAGTTATCTCTTTCTTACTACACGTATTCTAGAATAATAACAGAATGTAAAAGTTTCTAATTATGGCTCACACAAATATTACTTTTTAGACATTTTCACTTTCTCGCCCCAATATTTAGCCATGAAAATTGGGTTCATGAGATCTCGTCTCCCAAATTCAGATCCTCTGCTTGTTCTTTGTTAGAGGATTAGATGAAAATATGGTGAAAATTAAAAAAATTCAGCATAAAAAAATACTGAAACAATAGAGAGAATGAAAATGAGTGCGAGATGAATGGATGGACGAAGCCCACTACGACGCTTAAGGCGTTATTCGGCTCCTCCCCGTGCAGAAATCATGAACCGAACCGCCCCCAGGATCCAGCAAGCCCACACATAGTGCATGCTCAGGTTGAATCAGAAACTGGCTTAGAACTCTATCACCACAAAAGCACTCGGGCTACTGGAATAATAGGACGTCAGGGCTATCTCTCACAAGAGACTCTTTCTTTGAGTGGATACACACTTTGTGACTTTGATGGATGGAATGGCATACATAGGTCCCTTTATATAGGCCTCGACCAAGAGAGGGGAGGGGAAAGGGGGAGGTGTGGGGTCTCGCAAGCATGTCCGCAACCACCTCGACCACCACCACCGCTACCACAACCTCCGTTTGGGTGCTCTTCTTTTTGCTGAACCAGAGGGAAAGAGAGAGGGACAGCCACTTAGGAGCACAGGCTCACATAACCCACCTCAAGATCACCTCTTCATGCACTACATCCTTCTTGATCTCCTTCTTCTCTTTGTGGCATTAACACAAACATATGGGGGGAGTGAAAAAGAGACCCAAAGATAGGTCTACGTAGGGAGTGAGAGGGTGGGTATTTAATGCCACAAAAGTGGGTAGGTGAGAAAAGTCACCTATAATCCGGTAACAACCAAACCCGGATGCGATTCGGAACTGCATATTTTCCAAAACGTTATTGAAATTCGATAAAATTTTTATGGGTAGTACAAAACGGTATCAGGACTCATAATATGCAGTTAGATTTTCAATCAGATCATTCGAACTCCCGCAGGTAACTTGTCACTCCCCAGGGCGGCCGTCCCCGATACGTGGCAAATATATATAATATCAGCAGTCTATACAGGAGATCAATAAAATACTCTAAACAACATCGAAAATGACAACATAGACAACAAGGTAGCTGACATAATATATACAAATAGCGGAAGCTCAAATGACTGAGTCTGTAATTCATAAACATATTACAGACCCGATACATAATCAACTGTCCTGTGAGAGCCAATATACACAACGACATCAAAATACAAACGTGTGCCCAAGCACGGATAAACAATACATACAATCAAGAAGGGGATGCTGATGGCCTCTCACTCGCAGAACGTGACGCTGCTCCGCTACTGCTGATGTGCCTCGGGGAGCTCCTCCTTCAGATCCGACTCAGATATAACTGGAGGAAAAGAATATGCGAGGGGTGAGCCACACGCTCAGTGAATAGCACAACCCATGCATCACAATTCATATTAACCTTAAATAATTTATAGCCCCTAACACAGGAGCAACTACACATTCTAGTGGGTCGTTTCATCGCCAACCCACCTCCCCCCCTCACCCTCACCCTTTACTGGGGGTGACATGGGCCTCTTGGGGCATACTAGACCGCTCTCCACCCCTGGTCCACCCGGTAGCCTCTCCCACACTCCGTAGCCTCCACCTGGTATACTCCTACTATCAGTACTGCCCGACGCATCAGAGGTACCTACGGACGGGAGCCCTCTGTCAGGTCAGCCAACGCCGGGGAGTCCCTACATCGGATCCAACCAAAAGGAGAAGACAGCCTACTCACACGGATACGATCCTCTTGGATCCGTCGACACCGATTTGTAACGCTAATAATGTCATGAATTCTCAAGAATTCCTCCAGGGCGCATAACTAAGATGCGGGGAAACATATATTATAACAACAAGGTTATAATATTCTCTAAGGCATGCTTGTAACTATATGCTCTCATTTTGATTTAATTAGATTAAACTAGATGGGAACATGCATAGTTCGGGGCTTGGTGTCTGGGCATGCATAGGCCTCTATACATGATATAAGGGTGCATTTCCCTAGCATACAAAGTCTAAGGTGGCATGGATACATCATATTAATCATGCATGCATAGTTTTATATTTATTACATGTTAATACACAATTATGGTGCCCCAGGGGAGGGCAATGCACGCCTACGTGCATCGAACGCCTCCCTACTGGGTTGGATTGTCCCACTCACCGAAACCCGGGTCGCTGCGTGACCGTCCGTCAAGATCTGCAAGACATGAGCATTCAATATGGTGAGTAAACTACACAAATACATAAGAAATTTACTAGAAATACCCAATACTCGGACAAGCATGCATACGGACCCGCACGCATGCGAGCACGCGCGTACGCACGCGAGTCCGAGTGCCCCGACACCCTCCCGAACCCTCGGGCAGCCATACGCATGCCCCCCCGCACGCGCACGCACGAATGCGCACGCCCGCACGCGCCCCTGCGCCCCTAGCACACTGCCGCACCCCTGCCCGCGCGCACCACGCGCCCAGCCAGCGCGTACCCGCACACACTGCGCGCCTGCACAGCACCCAGCCCGCACACCCGCGCGTCTGTGTGTATGCGTGTGCGCTCGCCAACGCGCCGGTCTGCGCGGGCCAGCGCCTGCCTGCGCGCGCAGACACACGCGCACGCGCGCGGATGACTCCGCACGCGCGCCCGAGCCCCTTCCACCCCCTCCTCAGCCCACCCACACCCCCCAACATCCATGCATACCATGCATACCCAATCACACACCCTAAACAAGCATCTAAACAAGCATAGGGAGGAGAAGGACTTACCCAAGGAGAGGAAGACAAAGGGAGGGAACTCGGGTGCCCTTCGCGCACCAAATCGCCACCACCAAGACCACCAACACCTCAGCCACTCTCAGCCCTAAAAATGGCTGAAAACAATGGGGAGGAGAAGCCATGAGAGGGAGGTAAAGAAAGGGGAAAACCAAACAAAAACCATGGAAATATAGATCTCACCCTTACCAATCTTTTTCCCTTCTAGGGCTTCCTTTTTCTTTTCCTTCTACTACCTCTAATGTGGGAAAATAAAGAAGAGGAGATGATACGGATTTGTGTTTGAGAGAGATGAATAAGGGAAGAGAAGGGAAGAGAAGGAATGGTGGACGCCCACTTTAGGGCACACACACTCACACACACACACTCACACACTTAAGTTTTGTGGGGATTGACTTGAGTCAACCCAACCACACAAAAAAAACAAAACCATTTGACCAAGTCAATGGTCAAACTTGACTTGGTCAAAGTCTTCTTTGACTTGGTCAAGTCCCCCTTTGACATTCCCGCTCGGTCAAAACCCGGATACGATTCGGAACTGCCAAATTCTGAAACGTTACCGGAATTCGATGAAATTTTCGTGAGTGGTTTGAAATGGCACCAAGACACATAATGTGCAGTTAGATTTTCAATCGGTGTTCTCAAGCTCATCATGATAGCTAAAAGTTCAAAATTTTAGCGGTTCCGATCGAAAAAAGAAAGCGTTGGAAAAACTGCCAGAATGTTCTAAAGGTGACCAGAAGGCTAAAAGTGACACATATATAACATAACTAAAAGCCAAAATTTTAGCGAATTTGATCGAAAAATAAGGCTCCGAATGACACAGGCGTAACAATATGAGTAAAGCAAGTAAATAAAGCAAGTAATTATAAATATAGAAATAACAGTAAACCGTCAGTTACTTGAACCTAGCCTTTTGGGACCGACGGCTGGTTTGGACTAGCCGCTTGGTACCTTGTTCTTAGTTTTCTAGATTTGGGCAGAACCTAGGTAGGGAAGTGTTTTGGCTTTGGCTAGGGTGGTGGTAGTGAGGATTGAAAGTGGTGTTGGTGGTTTCCTCTCTTGGATTTGGGCAGCACTTAGGTAGGAATTTGGATTTGTTTGGTTAGGGCTAAGAGAGGTTTAGGACAATTGTTAGAGGGGGTTTTATGGAGAGTGGAATTTGGTGGGGAAATGGGTTTCCTTCTCTCTCAACTAAGGCTCTCTCCCTCTCTTTCTCTCTCTCTCTTTCTCTCTCACGCTTTTGAAATGAATTTGCCCACCCCCCCTTTCTCATCACAACCCCCCCTTTTATAGATAAAAATAAGTATTGGATTATTTGTTATGCCTGTGTCATTTGGAGCCATTTCGGTTAAGCCTTGGTCACTTCTAGGTCATTCAGGGCCTTTTTAATTTTTCAATCAGAGCCACTAAAATTTTGGGTTTTAGCCACCTACGTGAGTTCGAGAACTCCGATTGAAAATCTAACTGCATATTATGAGTCCTGGTGCCATTTTGAGCCACTCATAATAATTTTTTCAAATTCCGGTAACGTTTTACAAAATTTTATAGTTCCGAATCGTATCTGGGTTTTGACAGATTTTGAAGTGTCAAAGGGTGACTTTGACCAAGTCAAAGAAGACCATTGACTAGGTCAATGGGTTTTGTTTTCTAGTTTGGTTGGGTTGACTCAAAGTCAATCCCCACCCACCCCCTTTTTCTCAAATAAATGCTAAGTGTGTGAGTGTGTGTGTGTGTGTGTGAGTGTGCTTGAGGTGGGCGTCCCCTTCATTTCCCTCTCCCTCTCACTCTCTCCTTCACTCCCTGGTTTTCTTTGTTTTTTTGGGTTAAATAAAAGAAGAACAAGAAGGAGAAGAAGAAACATTAAAAGGAAAAGAGAAAGGTATGTGTGTGCAAGCTTTGGGTGTTGTAGTTGTTGTTGTTGTTTCTCTTCTCATTAGCTCCTTCTCATGCCTTCCCCCCCCCCCCTGTTTTCAGCCAAGGAAGGCTGGTGGAGTGGCTGATGAGGTGGTGGTAGTGGTGGTGGTGGTAGAGGTGGTCGTGGGTGTGTCGAGAACCCCGCATCTCCCCATTTCCCTTCCCCTATTTTGGTAAGGCAGCACACTGTCTTTTAAAGATCTCAGTGAATCTAGTATTTAGAGGCATATTTTTAGGATTATGTATTCTTATGATTTGATCAGCTATGTGTCTAGATGTTATATATGAAATTTGGGGTCATTATGATATCTGTGGTGTAAGTTAGAACCAGTTTTGCATGACCTGTCCAGATTCGCGTAGGAATTGACCTGCTTCGGGAAATGATTTGTTTCGGGCTTGTAGAGGCAAAATTAGGTTCTAATGTATTCATGGATTATGATCCCAGCATATCATAGAATGTGCATGATTTATTTCATAATTTTTGGAAGTGTATTGGGTGCTGTGAAGACCAATTAGTAGGGCTGGTTGCAGCAGGTTTAGCAGTTTTGCTTGGTTGAGTGTCAAGGAGTTGGTTGCATGTGTCTTGGGTGATAATATGGAAGTATCAGGGGTTAGGGTTTTCATGAAGTAAGCTTATATGTGTGATAGGAGGTTCCATAATTTAATTATGGATCATTGGTTGTGTTTTGCAGATCTCATAGACCGGACGTGCGGCGATCCGGGTATCGGTGAGTGGTTCGATCCAATCCCCCCCCCTCTCGGGATGCGCTCGACGCGCGTCGCACATCGATGGGCCCCCCTAGCTATACTACTTGTGTAGATAAGTAGTATGGCCATGCTTAAGCTGTAATATGTAGATATCTTGCATGCTAGGCTTATATACATGTATTGTATCTATGTATGAATGATTGTGTTGCATGAGCCCCTCTAGTATGGGCATGTATTTTTGGTAATGTGTATGGATGTATAGAATATGGCATGCCTTAGGTAGTATTGTAATACTACTCCCACCATATTAATTGGAATATTGAACATGATTAAGTCTGGGTTAATAACGGGCACCTGCCTAATATTCCCTTGCGATAAGACTCGAGGACGTGGTGTAGTTGTTGCGCCCATGCTAATGGGGCAAAGCTATGACCAGCTTCATGAGATGATGATCTCCCCGCCCTCTCCCTCTGAACGAACTGAGTAAGTAGATGCGATTTCCTACTCGACTCAGGTTCGTTTGGAATATTGGCATGCACCTGTTAGTGCGCGAGATCGCGCTTGCCCCTTTCTTTTAAGTTGGCGATATCCAACGGATGTTAGAGTATATTTTGTATGTTTATGTGATTAATGACCATGTATGCATGTTGTATGAATTATTATGATGTAAATCCATGTTAGGGAGTGTCCCTATAATTATTAGATGATTGTGCATATGGTTCATGCACATAGCTGATATAAAATTCTCCTGGATATATTTATATGCGCATGTTAAAAGCTGATTAGGCCTATCTAGAATAGGCGTGGGTATGACCCGCTGTCGGGTTGTACCTTATTAGTTAGAGCGCTAGCGATGTAATCGCCCCGTGCATCCAAGTGATGCACTCGTGCAGAATTCAGGAGAATTCATTATCTTATCGGATTGTTAAGCCGGTAGTTGGGGGTGACACCCCCCTGTGTCCGAGCGACGCAACTGTGTGGGAGTACAATAGTGTTCGCTATCATCGATATGTGATTATCGAGTGTAGTGTTTTTCCATTGGGTTTGCTTTGCGAACATGGAATGTTTACTCCCAATGTCATCTGAGTTGAAGAGGCCCGGGTTGTAGCTGTCCTGACAGAGGGCTCCCATCCGTAGGTACCACCGATGTGTTCAGGAGCGTACTGATCGTGGGAGTGTACCAGGTAGAGGCTACCCGAGAGAGGGCTAACGAATGATATCGCGAGCATGGAATCATTCTCTCCTTCGTTGGATCCGATGTAGGAACCCCCCGGTGTTGGAAAAGCTGTCCTGACAGAGGGCTCCCATCCGTAGGTACCACCGATGTGTTCGGAAGCGTACTGATCGTGGGAGTATACCAGGTAGAGGCTACGTGGGGAAAGACCTACCGGTGGACCAAGGGTGCAGAACAGTCTAAGTCTCTTCGAAAAGTCCGAAGAGTCTCCCTTCGGGGAGTGAGGGTGAGGATGAGGTGAAGACACGTCGCCTCGTGACCCATTCGTTGTTCATCCGTTCCCATAGTTGTTGGGTCCGGTCTCGTATCGATGTTTAAAGACATCGTTGGGCAGTTATCTCTGTCACGCCCCAGGGCGGCCGTCCCCAGGACGCGGCAAGAGTATACATGATCTCAGCAGTCTATACAGAAAATCAATAAAATACTCTAAACAACAACTAAAATGACAACACAGACGAAAGCAAGGCTGACATGATATATACACAGATAGCGGAAGCTAAAAGACTGAGTCTGTAATTCAAAACATACTACAGACTCGATACATAATCAACTGACTTGTGAGAGCCAATATACACACATACGTCCAAATAATATACAAACGAGTGCCCAAGCACGGAAATATATACATATAATCAAAAGAAAGGATGCTAATGGCCTCTAATACTCGCGGGACGTGGCACTGCTCCGCTACTGATGAAGTCGCTCGGGAAGCTCCTCCTTCAGGTCTGACTCGGTGATAACTGGAGAAAAATTATGCGAGGGGTGAGCCACACGCTCAGTGAATAGCACAACCCATGCATCACAATTATATCAACCACAAATAAATAATCAAGCCTCAAAGTGGCAGGAACTACACAATCTAGTGGGTCGCTACATCGCCGACCCACCACACCCTCACCCTCACCCCTCAATATGGTGACATAGGATATTGGGACTGACTAGGCTGTTAATCACCCTTGGTCCACCGATAGTCTCTCCTCCACTCCGTAGGCCGCTTGGCCACTCCCACATTCAGCACAGTCCGAATCCAAAATCAGGAGGTACCTACTGATGGGAGCCCTCTCACGGGACGGCCTTTCTAACGCTGGGGCAGTCTCTAAACGGATCCAACGAAGGGAACAGAACAGCCTATCCATACGCATATGATCCACTCGGATCCGCCGACAACACATCTCAACAACTCTAATGTCATGAATTCTTCAGAATTCCTCTAGGGCGCATAACCAAGATGCGGGGAACATATATGATAATCATGAGGAAAAGAAACCTTAGGAGGGCAACCTGAGGTCCCGATATAGGACATCCCGACAACCAAACCAGGAACACGGAGTACCCTAGCCCGGGTCTCAATGTTGACCTCGCAAGGCCCCCTTAATATTCCCTGAGGCATACTAATAGACATATGCTCGCATTTAATTTAATAAATTAAACTAATAGGATGCATGCATAGGTCGAGGCTTTCCTAGCATGATAACAAGGTGACAGGATGCATGGCTCTTACACATATCCTAAGGGTGCAAGTCCCTAACATACAAGGTCTAGGGTAGCATGCATACTACATATTAATCATGCTTGCATGGATTATACATTACACAAGTTAATATTAACCATGGTGCCCCAGGGGAGGACGGTATACGCCCAAGTGCATATAGCGCCTCCCAACTGGGTTGGGTTGTCCCACTCACCAATAACCGGGTCATCGTGCGACCGTCCGTCAAGATCTGCAAGACAGGGTAATCAACTCGGTGAGTAAAATACACAAATAGATCCAAAAATACATTAAAATACACAACACTCGGACAAGCGTACATACGGCCTGTACGCCCGCGAGTCCGAGCACCCCGACTCACTCCCGAACCCCCGGGCAGCCGTACGCATGGCCACCCGCCCCGGGCGCACAGCCGAGCCCCGGCCCGCACGCCCAGCGCACTACCGAGCCCCCTACCCACACGCCCGGACACTCTGCCGACCCCCCCGGGTGCACCGCGTGCTCACTGTGCCCCAGCGCAGCACTCGCGTGCACACCCGCACGTCCTGCGCCTCAACGCCGCACCCCGCGCGCACCCCGCGCGCACCACCTGCTCGCCTCACCGCGCACGCACGCCTCCACACGGCGTCTTGCACGCAGCACCTGCATGCGGCCCCTCGCGCACGGCATGTTATATATGTGTCACTTTTTGCCTTCTGGTAACCATTGGAGCATTCTTGCAGTTTTTGAGTTTTTTTCATTTTTCGATCGGAACCGCAAAATTTTGGACTGTTAGCTATCATCTTGAGTTTGAGGACTCCGATTGAAAATCTAACTGCATATTATGTGTCCTAGTGCCATTTCTAGCCACTCACAAAAATTTCATCGAATTCCGGTAACGTTTCAGAATTTCGCAGTTCCGGGGCGTATCCGGGTTTTGACCGAGCGAGAAGTCATTGGGAGACTTGACTTGGTCAAAGTGGGCCCATAGACTTGGTCAACCCCTTTTGTTTTTATTTGTGGTTGAGTTGACCTAAGTCAAAACTCACTTAAACCTAATTAATCAAGCCTTAATCCTAGTTAACCTAATCTAAGTGTGTTGACTTATTTAAGTGAATCTAAAAATTAGCCCCCCACTATTCATCATCTTCTCCATTTGATTTTCTCTCTCCCCCTCTCTCTTTTTGTTGGATTTGAGCTACCTAGAGTGCTTGAAACTAAAAAAACAAAGAATAGAAAGGTTAGATCTTGTCCCGATCTATCTACGGGTGGTCTCGGATTCGAGTTCCCTCGTGTTTAGCCCCTTCTCACACCCTCTTTTCTCCTCTGATTTCAGCCATTTCGAGGGCTGAGGAAGAGCTTGGTGGTGGAGGTCTTTGGGGAGGTGTTTCGGTGCACGAAGAGCTCCCGGTTCCCTTCCTTTCCTTTCCTTTCCTTGGGTAAGCTCTCTTTCCTTCCTTTTCTTGTTTAGATGCATGTTAGGGGGTGTTTTTGGGTGTGTGGTGGCTGTTGGTGGCTGTTGGTGGTGGTTGGTGGTGGTTAGGGGCCATTGGTGGCCGGTGAGAGGTGGTAGGGTGGCTCGGGCAGGGTGGTTGGCTGTCTCGGGCAGGATGGCAGCGCAGGCAGTGCAGAAGGCGGAGCAGATGGCAGGGCGCGCGCGCGTGCGCTTGGGTGCCGGGTGCTGGGCGCTGGGCGATGGTCGCGGGTGCTGGGCGCTGGGCGCGGGTGCTGGGCGTCGGGTGATGGTCGCAGGTGCTAGGCGCTGGGCGCTGGGCGCCGTGCGCGTGGGGCGCTGCGCAGAGGCGCGGTGCGTGCCGCGCGCAGGGGGCCGCGTACTGGTGCTGCGCGCAGAGCGCTGTGCGGGTGTGTGCGATGGGGCGAGTGGTGGTGCGCGCTGGGCGAGCCGGTGGTGCGCGGGGGGGGGGGGGGGGGGGGGGCGAGCCGGGTGTGGGCATGTCTGAGTGTTGGGAATTTTTAGTGTATTTTTGTGGTATTTTGTGTACTTTACTCACCTAGTTGATTACCCTGTCTTGCAGATCTTGACGGACGGTCGCGCGACGACCCGGTTATCGGTGAGTGGGACAACCCAACCCAGTTGGGAGGCGCTATATGCACTTGGGCGTATACCGTCCTCCTCTGGGGCACCATAGTTAATATTAACTGGTTAATATGTAATCTGTGTAAGCATGATTAGTGTGTAGATTGCATGCCACCCTAGACTTTATATGTTAGGGACTTACACCCTTAGGATATGTGTAAGAGCCGTGCATCCTGTCACCTTGTTATCATGCTAGGAAAGCCTCGACCTATGCATGCGTCCTATTAGTTTGATTTATTAAATTAAATGCAGACTTATGATATCTTTAGCATGCCTTAGGGAATATTAAGGGGCCTTGCGAGGTAAACATTGAGACTCGGGCTAGGGTACTCCGTGTTCCTTGTTTGGTTGGCGGGATGTCCTATATCGGGACCTCAGGTTGCCCTCCCAAGGTGTCTTTTCCCCTTTATTATTTTATATGTTCCCCGCATCTTGGTTATGCGCGCTGGAGGAATTCTGAAGAATTCAAGACATTAGAGTTGTTGAGATGTGTTGTCGGCGGATCCGAGTGGATCATATGCGCATGGATAGGCTGTTCTGTTCCCTTCGTTGGATCCGTGTAGAGACTGCCTCAGCGTTAGAAAGGCTGTCCCGTGCAGGGGCTCCCATCAGTAGGCACCTCCTGATTTGGGACGGACTGTGCTGAATGTGGGGGTGGCCAAGCGGCCTACGGAGTGGGGAGAGACTATCGGTGGACCAAGGGTGACCAACAGCCTAGTCAGTCCCAATATCCTATGTCACCATATTGAGGGGTGAGGGTGAGGGTGTGGTGGGCCGGCGATGTGGCGACCCACTGGATTTGTGTAAGGATGATTATCAGTCTATTAAGTCCCAACACCCTTTGTCACCTATTGAGGGGTGAGGGTGAGGGTGAGGGTGTGGTGGTTCGGCGATGTAACGACCCACTGGATTTGTGTTGATTATGCCACTTTGAGGTTTTTACTGATTAATTGTGGTTAATATGAACTGTGATGCATGGGTTGTGCTATTCACTGAGCGTGTGGCTCACCCCTCGCATAATTATTTTCTCCAGTGATCACCGAGGCGGACTTGAAGGAGGAGCTCCCCGAGCGACTGCACCAGTAGCGGAGTAGCGCCCCGTCCCGCGAGTTTTTGAGGCCATCTGCATCCTTTTTTATTGTATGTATATATTTCCGTGCTTGGGCACCTAGTTTGGATTGTATTTGGATGTTTGTGTGTATATTGGCTCTCACAGGACAGTTGATTATGTATCGAGTCTGTAATGTGTTGTTGATTTACAGATTCAGTCTTTTTAGCTTTCGCTATCTCTGTATACATCATGTCATCCTATTTGTTGTCTGTGTTGTCTTTTTAGCTGTTGTTTATGGTATGTTATTGATCTCCTGTATTGACTACTGATATCATGTATACGCTTGCCGCGTCCCGGGGACGGTCGCCCTGGGGCGTGACACGGCATGCACTGCGCCTCTGCGCAGCGCTCCGCGCGCACGCCCTCGCACGGCGCCCAGCGCGCAGCACCTGCACACCCTGCTCAACCCGAGCGCACGCCCGCGCACACGCCCGCCCGCACACGCGCGTGCCCTGCCAGCCTGCCCGACATCGCCCAGCCCTGCGCCTGCCAGCCCGCCTGCCTGCGCTGCCAGCCTACCCGAGCCAACCTACGATCTCCCCGACGGCCACCAATGGCCTCCAACCGCCACCAACCGCCACCAACAGCCACCAACAATCAAAATCACCCTCCTAACATGCATCTAAACAAGAAAAGGAAGGAAAGAAACCTCACCCAAGGAAGGAAAGGAAGGAAGGGAAGATCGGTTGCTCTTCGCGCACCGAAACACCGCCTCCAAGACCACCACCACCGAGATCTCCTTCAGCCCTCGAAATTGCTGAAATCAGAGGAGAAAAGAGGGCATTAGGGGGGGTCACACATGTGGGAACTCGAATCCGAGACCACCGGAAGATAGATCGGGTCAAGACCTAACCTTTCTCTTCTTAGGGTTTTTGGTTTCAAGCACCCAAGCTAGGTCATATGGAGCTTTTAAGGGGAGGGAAGAGAGAGGGATTGAGTGGAGAAGATGATGAATAGAGACCCAAATGTTGTCGTGGGATTTATTTATCCCCACACCCACATCACACACTCTCACACCCTCAATTAGTGAAAAAAAGATTAGGTTAAGCTAGGATTAGGGGGGGGGTCTAAGTGAGGTTTAAGTAAGCTTTGACTTGGGTCAACCGAACCACACAAAATACAAAAGAGTTGACCAAGTCATGGGCCCACATTGACCAAGTCAAGTCTCTCAATGACTTCTCGCTCGGTCAAAATCTAGATACGCTTCGGAACTGTGAAATTCTGAAACGTTACCGGAATTCGATGAAATTTTTGTGAGTGGCTTGGAATGGCACCAGGACACATAATATGCAGTTAGATTTTCAATCGGAGTCCTCAAACTCAGGACGATAGCTAACAGTCCAAAATTTTAGCGGTTCCGATCGAAAAATGAAAAAAATTGAAAAACTGCCAGAAATGTCCCAAAGGTGCCCGGAAGGCTAAAAGTGACACATATATAACAATCTCAATGTAGATGATCCAGTAGTGTTGCGTAGACCAGTAATCCCGGGTCTCCTCGACCAACGGTATGGTCTCTCCCCAAAAGTCCCAAGAGTCTCCCTCCGGGAGTGAGGGTGAGGGTGAGGTTGGTGATCTAGTAATGTTGTGTGGACCAGTAATCCCGGGTCTCCTCGACCAACGGTATGGTCTCTCCCCAAAAGTCCCAAGAGTCTCCCTCCGGGGGTGAGGGTGAGGGTGAGGGTGAGGGTGAGGTTGGTCGCGCCGCCGCGTGACCCTGTTATCCATGGGTTTCCACCCATGTTTACCTTGAAAGGGAATTGTTTATGTATTGAACTGTTGTATGGTGATTGGTTTCCAACCACTCACTGAGCTTGTAGCTCACCCCTCGCATACTGTTTCTTTTCAGGGGCAGTGTTGGGCGTGGAGTTGGAGCTTCCCTGTGGCGTGGTCTTATGGGCATGGAGCGTTCTTCCGGCGGGTTGCGAGTGCGAGGCTGTCAGCAGTCCTAGAGTCATTGTATGTATTATAAATCGTGCATGTGGCACAGGTTGTATTTTCTTTGGTCTAGACTTGGCTCTCACAGGATAGTGATTGTGTATTCGAGTCTGTAATAATGTTTTTGGTTTACAGACATTGTTTATATATTATGCTTCCGCTTTTCAGTCAGTTATCATTATCCTTGCTTTGCCACCTTGTGTGTTGTTGTTGGAGTCTTTATTGACCTCAGGTATTGATAGTTGATATTTTATTATTGCCACGTCTTGGGGACGGCCGCCCTGGGGCGTGACATTATTCCCTGGACAATAGAATGGATTGGGTAATAGACTGGTTTAAGCAAATTTCACCCATAAGAAATTCAGATATCTGTTGTGAAAATTTGTCCAGACATGGGGCGGCTACTTGTAACTAGCCGCTCAGTGAGGGGCTGCTACTTTCAAGATGCTGCCCCCATGATGACTGCCAGTCAGCATTAAATGCTGCTTTATGTCCCATCTCGTGGAAGCGGTTGGGGGGTGGTATGTTGTAATTAGCCATCTTTTAAGGAGGCGGCTGGTTTCAAGTAGCCTTCTAATTTCTGCAGGTTTCTCTATGAATTTGGGAGAACGTGGCCGACGGCTACTTGAAAGTAGCCGCCTGATAAGGGGGCGGCTACTTTCAGATAGCGACCTTTTCTCTGCGTCCGACGGCTACTTGAAAGTAGCTGTCTGAGGAGGGGCAGCTAGTTTCAAGTAGCCACCTTTTGACAGTTTTGTCTTTTTCTTCTATTTCCATATCTATTCAACTTTGGGTAGTTTTATTAAAAAATATTACTTGAAGTAAATTTATTTTCTTTGGATAGTCAAAATTGGGGTATCTACAATTGCCCCTCATCGGACGGAGTCTTTGCGCGAAGCGAGAAGACTTCGATCGATGATAAGAAAAAAGAGACCCCTATTTTGGCCGGTCCAACCTTCAAGAAGTCTTGATCTCATGACCAATACTATTCAGGGATTTAATATTGGTCATCAGAGGCTGGGTTTTGACTAGAATAGTCATCTAAAGACTGATCCAGGTGGGAGAGTGAGTAAAAGTAAAGAAGCGAGTGATCCAACCCTCGGACGGGATTCTTACCCATCATGCATGGAGTAGCCCGACATCAGTTTCCTTGTTCCTACCATACCTGTGCTTGGGTAACTCAGCAAATCAAGGGGATGTCGCAGACATAAAGCAAGTAAAATGTGTTGATTTGGTGAATGGATCATTCAAGGGATAAAGATTCCAGAAAAGAACCAGAACTGAGGAAATTTAAACTGAATTGTACTGGAAATGTGATAAAACTTCAAAAGAATCGTGTTTTAATCAAGTAGAATTTTGAAATTAACCAAGACATAGCTGTGTTTTTAGAAAACTTTGGAATTTGAGTTCGTTTGGGATGCTGGCAGGGAATGCATGCATTTTTGATATAACAAAACTTTGTTCAAAAGGGATGCCCTGTATGCATATGCATCATAGTGGGATTTAAACAAGCATGTTTTATATTTCTGAGTGTAAAATGATGTGAGCATGGAATTATAAAGGATTGTTCTTTGCATGCGTGTTTTGTCACGGTGGGATTTGAACTAGCATGAGTTTGAATGAATATTTGCATGTGTTATCGCAGTGGGATTGCATGTATATGATGTGATATATTTGGAGCATAGCATATGAGTTAAAAGGACAACTTTATGTGCATTTTCATCATGGTGGAATTCAGTTTAGCACATGCGTGTCATGATATATGAAGGCAAAATATGTTGTGTGATGTTGAGAAAAGAGAGGTAGGGCAATTTTTCTTGAGAAGCATAAAGGGGCAATTTGTAAGTGAGCATGGGGGGGGGGTGCAATTTTTGATGGTAAAGTATTAAGATGGATGCAAAATTCATACTTTGATGTGAGGGGGGGGGGGGGGGCAATTTTAAGCATTCTAATCAAGGCATGCTTCTCATTTAAGGGAGAGCACCTTGTGATCACCCATGTCCAGCCCATGGCATTTTGAAGTGGTTTAGCTTGAGGGGTGAGTTTCCAAGTGGAGTAGTTTTCAAATATTTGATCATGTTACTCTAAACATGCTGAAAACTCCATGAATATGCCAAGAATCAAACAAATAATGTCACGCCCCAGGGCGGCCGTCCCCGATATGTGGCAAATATATATAATATCAGCAGTCCATACAGGAGATCAATAAAAGACTCTAAACAACATCGAAAATGACAACACAATCAATAATGTAGCTGACATAATATATATACATATAGCGGAAGCTTAAACGACTGAGTTTGTAATTCAAAGACATATTACAGACCAGAATACATAATCAACTGTCTTGTGAGAGCCAATATAAACAAAGACATCCATATACAAGTGTTGTGCCCAAGCACGGATAACAATACATACAAGCAAAGAAGGGGATGCTGATGGCCTCTCACTTGCAGAACCCAAAACGTGAACGCTGCTCCGCTACTGATGTGATGCCTCGGGGAGCTCCTCCTTCAGATCTGACTCAGTAACAACTGGAGGAAAAGAATATGCGAGGGGTGAGCCACACGCTCAGTGAATGGCACAATCTATGCAATACAACTCATATTAACCTTAAAATAATTAAAGTCCCTAAACGGGAGTAACTGTACAAGCTAGTGGGTCGTAACATCGCCGACCCACCCCACCCTCACCCTCACCCTTTAGGGGTGACATAGGCCTCTTGGGATAGATTAGACTGCTCTCCACCCTTGGTCCACTGGTAGCCTTTTCCCCCGCGTAGCCTCTACCTGGTATACTCCCACGATCAGTACCCTCCGAACGCATCGGTGGTACCTACAGATGGGAGCCCTCTGTCAGGACAGCTTTCCCAACGCCGGGGAGTCCCTACTCGGATCCAACGAAGGGGAGAAAACAACCTACTCTCACGGATACGATCCTCTTGGATCCGTCGACAACGATTACTAACACTACTAAGGTAATGAATTCTCAAGAATTCCTCCAGGGCGCATAACTAAGATGCGGGGAAACATATATTATAATAACAAGGTTATAATATTTTCTAAGGCATGCTTATACTAACATAATCTCATTTTGATTTAATTAAATTAACCTAAATGGGAAACATGCATAGATCAAGGCTTTTCAAGCATGGGACATGGTGTCTAGGCATGTATGGGCCTCTATACATGATACATGGATGTATATCCCTAGCATACAATGTCTAACATGGCATGGTTACATCATAGCAAAACATGCATTAACATAAGTTTTCATTCACACAAGTTAATATGCAGTTATGGTGCCCCAGGGGAGGGCAATGCACGCCTACGTGCATCGAACGCCTCCCTACTGGGTTGGATTGACCCACTCACCGCAACCCGGGTCGTTGCGTGACCGTTCGCCAAGATCTGCAAGACATGGGCATTCAATATGGTGAGTAAACTACACAAATGTACATGAAATTTACTAGGAATGCCTAAAACTCGGACAAGCATGCATACGGGCTCGCACGCATGCGAGTACGCACGTACGCACGCAAGTCCGGGTGCCCCGACACCTACCCGAACCCTCGGGCAGCCACACGCATGGCCCCCCACACGCGTACGCACGCATACGCACGCACGCACGCGCCCCAGCACCCTTGGCGCTCTCCGTGCGCCTGCCTGCGCGCCCAGACGCGCTGCCGCGCGCGCCCGCGGGCACACTCGTGCGCGCCCTCGCGCACCGCGCTTCCAGCCCGGGCGCCCTCGCGCGCACTGCGTACCTGTGCAGAACCCCGCGCGCACTCGCCAGAGCCCCTCTGTGCGCGCAGACGCGCGCGCACGCGCGCGGATGGCCCCGCGCGCGCGCCCAACCTCCCCCCACCCCCTCCTCAGCCCTCCCACACCCCCTACCACATATGCATAGCATGCTAGAACACTTCGAAGCCCTAACAATCATCTAAAACAAGGCTATGGGAGGAGGATAACTTACCAAAAGGAGAGGAAGAAAAAGGGGGGTGGGGGGTACTCGGGTGCCCTTTGCGCACCAAACCACCTCTACCGCCACCACCAACACCACCACCTTCTCAGCCACTCTCCAAGCCTTTGATGGCTGAAAACAGGGGTGGGGAGGGAAGGCATGAGAGGGAGTTAGAGAGAGGGGAAACAAGAACAAACAACACACAAAGTTTGCACACACACATACCTTCTTTTTTCCTTTCTAGGTCTTTCTTCTTCTCCTTCTTTTTCTACTTCTATTTGGCACCAACAAAGAAGAGGGAGTGAAGGAGAGAGTGAGAGGGAGAGGGAGTTAGAAGGGGACGCCCACCACTAGTAACACACACACACACACTCACACACACACACTTATGAGGAAAAAAGTGAGTTGGTGGAGCTTGACTTTGAGTCAACCCAACCACACAAAAAAACAAAAAGCCTTGACCAAGTCAATGGTCAACTTTGACTTGGTCCAAGTCTTCTTGACTTGGTCAAGTCACCCTTTGACATTCCAAAATCGGTCAAAACCCGGATACGATTCGGAACTGCCAAATTTTCTAAAACGTTATCGGAATTCGATGAAATTTTTATGAGTGGCTCGAAATGGCACCAGGACTCATAATATGCAGATAGATTTTCAATCGGAGTTCTCGAGCTCATGCAGATAGCTAAAAGTCCAAAATTTTAGTGGTTCCGATCAAAAAAAAAAAAATTGAAAAACTGCCAGAAATGTCCCAAAGGTGACCAAAAGGCTAAAAAGTGACACATATATAACAAATAAGCATCCCTCAGATATGCAAGACTTTAAATAGACTCATGTGAGAGTGTGTGCTGTAGTAAATGTAAGGAAAGGTTCACCCTTTGTTGAAATTTCGCCTAATCAACAGACTTGGTTTAGTTTAATCATGGTGGGAAAAGAGTGGGTGAATGGGGATGAGAGTAATATCTTATTTGAATCACTTCAAAATTGCCCCTGTCATAGCATAAATCTTACTTCACTAGGTCCCTCTGGTTTTCTTCTGTTTATCACTTCTTTTTTTTTTCTTTTGTGTGAAAAGTATAGCCCACCAAGCATAAACTAAATTTTTTGGGCTTTTAGGCTGAAAGTAGAGAGTGTCACCCACTTTGGGGTGTAATTTTTTACCTCTCATAGTGTCATGCCCCAGGGCGGCCGCCCCCGGGACGCGGCAAGTGTATACATGATATCAGCAGTCTATACAGGAGGTCAATAACATACCATAAACAATAGCTAAGAAGACAACACAGACAACAAAGAGGCTGACATGATGTATACACAAATAGCGGAAGCTAAAAAGACTGAATCTGTAAATCAACAACACATTACAGACTCGATACATAATCAACTGTCCTGTGAGAGCCAATATAAACACAAACATCCAAATACAATCCAAACTAGGTGCCCAAGGACGAAAATATATACATACAATCAAAAGGATGCAGATGGCCTCTAAAACTTGAGGGACGTGGCGCTACTCCGCTACTGGTGCAGTCGCTCGGGGAGCTCCTCCTTCAAGTCCGCCTCGGTAATCACTGGAGAAAATAATTATGCGAGGGGTGAGCCACACGCTCAGTGAATAGCACAACCCATGCATCACAATTTATATTAACCACAATTAATCAAATCACTAGCCTCAAAGTGGCAGGAACTACACAAATCCGGTGGTTCGTTACATCGCAGAACCACCACACCCTCACCCTCACCCTCACCCCTCAATAGGTGACATAGGATGTTGGGACTTAATAGGCTGATAATCATCCTTACACAAATCCAGTGGGTCGCCACATCGCCGGCCCACCACACCCTCACCCTCACCCTCACCCCTCAATAGGTGACATAGGATCTTGGGACTGACTAGGCTGTTGGTCACCCTTGGTCCACCGATAGTCTCTCCTCCACTCTGTAGGCCGCTTGGCCACCCCCACATTCAGCACAGTCCGTCCCAAATCAGGAGGTGCCTACTGATGGGAGCCCCTGCACGGGACGACCTTTCTAACGCCGGGGCAGTCCTTACACGGATCCAACGAAGGGAATAGAACAGCCTATCCATGCGCATATGATCCACTTGGATCCGCCGACAACACATCTCAACAACTCTAATGTCTTGAATTCTTCAGAATTCCTCCAGGGCGCATAACCAAGATGCGGGGAACATATAATATAATAATGAGGGAAAGAAACCTTGGGAGGGAAACCTGAGGTCCCGATATAGGACATCCCGCCAACCAAACAAGGAACACGGAGTACCCTAGCCCGGGTCTCAATGTTAACCTCGCAAGGCCCCTTAATATTCCCTCAGTCATGCTAAAGATATCATAAGCTTGCATTTAATTTTATAAATCAAACTAATAGGACGCATGCATAGGTCGAGGCTTTCCTAGCATGATAACAAGGTGACAGGATGCATGGCTCTTACACATATCCTAAGGGTGCAAGTCCCTAACATACAAAGTCTAGGGTGGCATGCCTTCTACACACTAATCATGCTTGCATGGATTACATATAACATGTTAATATCAACTGCGGTGCCCCAGGGGAGGACGGTATACGCCCAAGTGCATATAGCGCCTCCCTACTGGGTTGGGTTGTCCCACTCACCGATAACCGGGTCATCGCGCGACCGTCCGTCAAGATCTGCAAGACAGGGAAATCAACTCGGTGAGTAAAATACACAAATATACCAAAAATACACTAAAACTACACTAAAAATACCCAACACTCGGACAAGCGTACATACGGCCTGTACGCACAAGAGTCTGAGCACCCCGACTCACTCCCGAACCCCCGGGCAGCCGCCCGCACGGCCACCCGCCCCAGGCGCACAGCCGAGCCCCGGCCCGCGCGCCCAGCGCACTGCAGAGCCCAGCCCGCACGCCCGGACACTCCGCCAAGTCCCCCCAGGTGCACCGCGCGCCCACTGCGCCCCAGCGCAGCGACTCGCGCGCACACCCGCACGCCCAGCGCCCCATCGCCTCGCCCCGCGCGCACCCCTCGCGCACCACCGGCTCACCCCACCGCGCACATCCGCACGCCCTGCGCCCAGCGCCTCGCCCTGCGCGCAGCACCCGTACGCGGCCCCCTGTGTGCGGCACGCACCGCGCCTCTGCGCAGCGCCCCACGCGCACACCCGCGCACGGTGCTCAGCGCCCAGCACCCGCGAGCAGCGCCCAGCACCCGCGACCATCGCCCATCGTCCAGCGCCCGCGCCCAGCGCCTAGCGCCCGCGCCCAGCGCCTAGCGCCCGCGACCATCGCCCAGCGTCCAGTGCCCAGCACACCTTCCTGCTCCACCCGAGCGCACGCCCGCGCGCACACCCACGCGCGCCCTGCCACCTGCTCTGTCTGCTGCGCTGCCTGCTGCCTGTGCTGCCATCCTGCCCGAGACAGCCAACCACCCTGCCCAAGCCACCCTACCTCCTCTAACTGGCCACCAATGGCCCCTAACCACCACCAACCACCACCAACAGCCACCACACACCCAAAACCACCCTCCTAACAAGCATCTAAGCAAGAAAAGAAAGGAAAGAGAGCTTACCCAAGGAAGGAAGGGAAGGAAGGGAAGTTCGGTTGCTCTCCGCGCACCGAAACACCTCCTCCAAGGCCACCACCACCGAGCTCTTCCTCAGCCCTCGAAATGGCTGAAAACAGGGGAGAAAAGAGGGCGTGAGAAGGGGCTAAACACCGATGGATAGATCGGGAGCTCCCCTTACCTTTCTCTTCTTTGGGTTTTGAGGTCCAAGCTCTCTAACTAGGGTAAAAGGTGGAAAAAGAGAGAGGGGGAGAGAGAAAATCAATTGGAGAAGAAGATGAATAGTGGGGGAGATATTTTAGATTCCACTTATATATAATCCCCACACTTAGATTAGGGTTAACTAGGTTTAATTAGGGCTTAAGAGAGGATTAAAGAGGATTAAGTGAACTTTGACTTGGGTCAACCCAACCACACAAAAAAACAAAAGGGGTTGACCAAGTCATGGGCCCACTTTGACTGAGTCAACTCTCCCAATGACTTCTCGCTCGGTCAAAACCCGGATACGCCCCGGAACTGTGAAATTCTGAAACGTTACCGGAATTCGATGAAATTTTCGTGAGTGGCTTAGAATGGCACCAGGACACATAATATGTAGTTAGATTTTCAATCGGAGTCCTCAAACTCAGGATGATAGCTAACAGACCAAAATTTTTGCGGTTCCGATTGAAAAACAAAAAAAACTCAAAAGCTGCCAAAATGCTCCAATGGTTACCAGAAGGCTAAACGTGACACATATATAACATTCTCCCCCCCCCTTAGGAAATTTTGTCCTCAAAATAAATACAAGAACATCTAAGAAGGGAAAAGATGCGGATACGCGTCACGCATGGCGTCCTCGAGCTCCCAATTGGACTCGGCACCGGAACGGTGCTGCCATCGCACCTTGACCAGCTGGACGGTCTTGGTGCGGAGCCTCTTCTCGCGGCGGTCCAGGATCTCAATCGGTTGCTCGACGAAAGACAAGTTCGGCTCGAAGACGAGCGGCTCGAACGGGATGACATGAGCAGGATCGTGGACATTGCGCCTCAGCTGCGAGACATGGAAGTCGTCATGAGCCTGAGCCAACTCTGGGGGCAGAGCTATGCGATAGGCCACCTCTCCAACTCGCTCGAGGATGAGGAACGGCCCAATGAAAAGCGGACTCAGCTTGCCCCGCACACCGAAACGGAAGATGCCCTTCATCGGGGACACCTTCAAGAAGACATGGTCACCAACCTCGAAGGTGAGCTCACGGCGACGACGGTCGGCGTAGCACTTCTGACGACTCTGAGCGACTTGGATAGGCTCGCGAATCGCCTTCACCATCTCTGAGGTCTGTTGAACGATCTCTGGTCCCTCCAACTGGCGCTCTCCGACCTCGTCCCAACACAAGGGGGACCTGCAACTGCGGCCATAGAGCGCCTCGTAAGGAGCCATCCGGATACTCGAGTGGTAGCTGTTGTTGTAGGCAAACTACACCAACGGAAGGTGCCTCTCCCAACTGCCGCCAAAATCGAGAACACAGGCTCGCAGCATATCCTCAAGAGTCTGGATTGTCCTCTCCGACTGGCCGTCCGTCTGCGGATGAAACGCTGTACTGAAATGGAGGTTCATACCAAGGGCGTGCTGGAGGCTACGCCAGAACCTCGAAGTAAAACGCGCGTCTCGATCGAAAATGATGCTGACTGGAGTGCCATGGAGACGGACAATCTCGGAGACAAATAACTGTGCCAGGGTGTCCAGAGAATCGGTGAGTCGGATGGGGAGGAAATGAGCGGACTTCGTCAGCCGGTCGACGATCACCCAGATGGCATCGCGACCCGAACGTGACCTCGACAAACCCGAGACGAAGTCCATGGTGATCTGCTACCACTTCCACTGAGGGATCTCAATGGACTGCAGCTTCCCCACAGAGCGCTGATGCTTCGACTTCACCTGCTGGCGTACTAGGCATTGGGCAACGAAACATGCAATATCCGTCTTCATCCCGCGCCACCAGTAGCCACGACGAAGGCCCCTGTACATCTTCGTGCCACCAGGATGCACTGTGTACCTCGAACGATGGGCCTCGTCCAGAATCTTCCGCTTCAGCTCTGCGTCGTTGGGAATGCATACTCGACCTCTGAATCGCAGGATCCCGTCCGCACGAATCTGGTAGTCCGGATGTTGGCCCCGGGCGACGCCTTCAGAGAGGACTATAAAATGCGGATCCTGAGCCTGAGCCGTGCGGATATCGTCGAGAAGGAGCTCTCAAAATTGGCTCGGTCCCCGGAATCAGATTGATCTCAAACTTGATCGCGCGATCCGGCGGTAATCCCGGAAGATCATCGGGGAAAACCTCGGGATACTCTGCCACGACCGGAGTCTGACTGATATCTGCCCATAGCGGTGCATCCTCCTGAGCAATGTACGCTAGAAAGCCCTCGCATCCTCCCTGAAGGAGTCTCCACGCCTGCATGGATGACACGAACCCCAAAGGGGCTACGTCACGATCGCCCACGAACTAGAAGGACCTCCGACCCGGAAGGTGGAAAGACACTGACTTGGCAAAACAGTCGATGCTGGCGTGACTAGCTGCAAGCCAATCCATTCCCAGGATGGCATCAAAGTCCGTCATCGCGAGCTCCACCAACTCCACTCGAAACTCATGCTCCGCAACAACCACCGAACACCCTCGGTACACAGAACGGAGGAGAATCCGGTGTCCCACTGGAAATGATATCTCCAAGATAGCATCCAAAGGGGCGGACGCCACACCCATCCGTCTCGCAAAAGAGGGAGACACGAACGAGTGTGTGGCTCCGGAATCAAACAACACATATGCAGGGAGCTGGGAGATCTGAACAATACCTCGGACCACGCTGCCTGATGCCTGAGCCTCCTCTGCCGAAAGCGCTGCCACTCAGCCCTGAACAAACTGCGGCTGAGGAGCAGGGGCACGCCTCGCCGGCTGCGCTGGCTGCCTCCTCTGGTCAGCACGGCCCCCCTGTGGCTGCTGCTGCTGACGCTGAGGCTGCTGCTGAGGCTGCTGCTGCTGCTGGCGCTGCTGCTGGAACGGCTGCTGAAACGGCTGCTGCTGCTGCGGAGGCATCACGCGGGGTCGGCCAGCATCAGGGCAATTATACAAGATATGCCTGACGCGCTGACAGTGATAACAGCGCCGCGTCTCTGGTCGCCTCGCCTGGACTGGCACTGCTGCGATGGGTGCTGGACCTCGCGCTGGCACCACATCTACTGGAGGAGAGGCAGCTGCTGACTGATCAAAGCGGGGCCTCTTCTTCTTGCGCTGTCCCTGGTCCTGGCTCCTGGGTGGCCTCTGGTCTGCCGAAGGGGTCGAAGCCCTCATGAGGATCCCGAGGTCTCGCTCGACTGTCTTCGCTCGACACACCAAGTCGGAGTACCTCGTGAATGCCTGGGAGGTAACATGCACTCAAATGGCGCTGCTGAGACCAAGCTTGAATCGACGTCACCTCATCTCCTCGTCCATCACCAAAGCTGGAGCGAATCTGGACAGTCTCGTGAAGCGTGTGGAGTAGTCAGCGACAGACATAGAGCCCTGCGTCAGCTGCTCAAACTCCTGCATCACTATCTGGCGCGTCGAGAACGGGAAGTACTCCTCCAAGAAATACCTTCGGAACCCCGCCCATGTAAGCTGGTTCACTCCCTCCGGGATGTCCACTGATCTAGTAGCCCACCAGTCGGCGGCGCTACCCTTCAGCATAAAAGTGGCCAGGGAGACTCGCTGGCGATCGGTGCAAAGCATGGTCGAGAAGATCGCATCCACCTCCATCAACCATCTCTCTGGAGCAAGGGGATCCACCGTCTGACCCTGGAACTCGGGAGGATGGAGCTTCAGAAAGGTTGCGAGGCCACTCTGCTGCACTCGCGCTGCAGCCTCTGGCCCCACCTCCCTCTCCTGAGGATCCTAAACTTTGACCGCCAGAATCTCCACAGGGACTGGGGGTACATCAGGCACCACAGGTGGATCTGCCACCAAAGGGACCTGCGGAACTGCCTCGTGGGCCGCCCGTAGCTCCTGAATCTCCCATGCCTGATCTGCCAATACTCTGGTCTGGGCCTCCAGTGCCCTCGTCTGCGTCTCCACCAAATCTGCTATCCGCGCAAATGCGTGCTCCCAGGCAGGAGGCTCCTGCGCCGATCCTGTCCTCACGGCTGAGGACTCACCAATAGCATCCTCGCCTCTCCTTGGTCCGGAAGCCTCCAAAGGTCGAGAGGGACCACGTCCGCGCCGTCCTCTACGAGGAGGCATATCAGCACCCTAAGAAAACTAGACACTAGGATCAGAATACTCGTATAGAAATCCTAGGACTCATCTCTACGAAAAAGAAGACAATAGGCTCTGACAGGACCAGGCTCTGATACCAACTTTTGTCACGCCCCAGGGCGGCCGTCCCCGGGACGCGGCAAGCGTATACATGATATCAGCAGTCAATACAGGAGATCAATAGCATACCATAAACAACAGGTAAAAAACAACACAGACAACAAAAAGGCTGACATGATGTATACACAGATAGCGGAAGCTAAAAAGGCTGAATTTGTAAATCAACAACACTGTACAGACTCAATACATAATCATATGTCCTGTGAGAGCCAATATACACACAAACATCCAAATACAATCCAAACTGGTGCCCAAGCACGGAAATATATACATACAATCAAAAGGATGCTGATGGCCTCTAAAACTCGAGGGACGTGGCGCTACTCCGCTACTGGTGTAGTCTCTCGGGGAGCTCCTCCTTCAAGTCCGCCTCGGTAATCACTGGAGAATAGCACAACCCATGCATCACAATTCATATTAACCACAATTAATCAAATCACTAGCCTCAAAGTGGCAGGAACTACACAAGTCTGGTGGTTCGCTACATCGCCAAACCACCACACCCTCACCCTCACCCTCACCCTCACCCTCACCCCTCAATAGGTGACAAAGGGTATTGGGACTTAATGGGCTGATAATCATCCTTACACAAATCCAGTGGGTCGCCACATCGTCGGCCCACCACACCCTCATCCTCACCCCTCAATAGGTGACATAGGATATTGGGACTGACTAGGCTGTTGGTCACCCTTTGTCTACCGATAGTCTCTCCCCACTCCATAGGCCGCTTGGCCACCCCCACATTCAGCACAGTCCGTCCCAAACCAGGAGGTGCCTACTGATGGGAGCCCCTGCACGGGACAGCCTTTCTAACGCCGGGGAAGTCTCTACACGGATCCAACGAAGGGAACAGAACAGCCTATCCATGTGCATATGATCCACTTGGATCCGCCGACAACACATCTCAACAACCCTAATATCTTGAATTCTTCAGAATTCCTCCAGCGCGCATAACCAAGATGCGGGGACCATATAAGATAATAATGGGGAAAAGAACCATGGGAGGGCAACCTGAGGTCCCGATATAGGACATCCCGCCAACCAAACAAGGAACACGGAGTATCCTAGCCCGGGTCTCAATGTTGACCTTGCAAGGCCCCTTAATATTTCCTCAGGCATGCTAAAGATATCATAAGCTTGCATTTAATTTAATAAATCAAACTACTAGGACGCATGCATAGGTCGAGGCTTTCCTAGCATGATAACAAGGTGACAGGATGCACGGCTCTTACACATATCCTAAGGGTGCAAGTCCCTAACATACAAAGTCTAGGGTGGCATGCATTCTACACACTAATCATGCTTGCATGGATTACATATAACAAGTTAATATCAACTGCGGTGCCCTAGGGGAGGACGGTATATGCCCAAGTGCATATAGTGCCTCCCAACTGGGTTGGGTTGTCCCACTCACCGATAACCGGGTCGTCGCGCGACCGTCCGTCAAGATCTGCAAGACAGGGTAATCAACTAGGTGAGTAAAATACACAAAATACCACAAAACATGAGAAGAGGTTCAATGCTAAGACCGTTCCTTTGATTACAGTGTGTCGGTAGCGCAAGTTCGGTGCAAAGACCACTTGGGAGGGTCTATGCGAGATACTTGCTATATTCGGACTTCCCTTTGGGTTTCCTTAAATTTCGAGGACTAAATTTCCTAAGGGGGGAAGAATGTTATGCCTGTGTCATTTGGAGCTTTATTTTTCGATCGGAGTCGCTAAAATTTTGGCTTTTAGCCACCTGCAGGAGTCGGAGCGCTCTGATTGAAAATTTGGCTACATAATTTTTCTCCTATAAGTTATGTATTTCCGAATTGGTATTTGGATTTAATTTTGTTAAAATCCAAGATAAAGAGGTTTAAATATGATTTTATTATGAGATGCTCAGTTTTGAGTTAGCTTTCATACAAAAGTGGAATTAGATCAACTGGATTCATGTAGTAAAAGTTATGGGTATTTTTCCAAGTATACCCCGGGGATGAAAAATTCTGGCAGCAGCCCTGTTCAATGTTTAGCTCTAATTTTGGAATAGCTAGAGGGATTATTTGATCTTGGCATAAACATGAAAGTTGTAGATAATCTTCTTGGCTTTCCAACGGATTTTGAATTGTGCAATTCGGAGCTATATTGAGGAAGTTATGGCTGTTCTAGTGAAGCACGTACAGAATTTCTGGACAAGGACGACTTAGTCATTTGAATCCCTCCTTTAGATATTTATGTGCCAACATATCTCTCTTTCTCTTTCTCCCTCCCACTCCCAACGTGGGATTCTTGGCTTTCTCTTCCTCTCTTTCAACCCCCCCCCCCGAAGTGTTTGTATTATCTCCTCAAAGAGAAGAGAAGGAGAAGGTGCAAGTGCAAGTCTAGGGTTGTGTAAGTGTTGTTGTTGTTGTTGATCTCCTCTCTCTCAAGTTCCCTTTTCATGAACATTTCCCCCTTGATTTGAAGCCAAATGAGGGCCGAGGAGGTGGTGGTAGTGGTGGTGGTGGTTGAGGTGGTCGCGGTTGCGTCGAGGGCCCCCGAACCTCCCCCTTTCATTTCCCCTCCCAAGGTGAGCCTTTCCCCTTCTTTTCTTGGTTTTTATGGCTTAGGGATGGTTGGGGAGGTCATGCATGTTGGGTAGATGTGTTAGAATATGTGTGAGAGGTTGGGGAGGGTTAAAAAGGGTTAGGGAAGAGTGGGCGCGCGCTGGGGGCTGTCTGCGCCCGTGCGGGCGTAGGCGCGCGCGTAGGAGGGCGCTGGCAGGTGCAGGCGGGCGCGTGCGCGCGAGTGCGCGGGTGCGCGCGGAGTGGGCGCGCGAGTGCGCGCGGGCGCGCCCGAGCATGCCTGGGCAGTGCGCCCGGGCATATGCTTGGGCGCGCGGCTGGGCAATAGTGCGCGAGCGCGCGTGCGGGGGGCCATGCATGTGGCTGCCCGAGGGTTCGGGTAGGTGTCGGCACACTCGGACTCGCGTGCGTACATGCGTGCTCGCATGCGTGCGAGTCCGTATGCATGCTTGTCCGAGTATTTGGTATTTCTAGTAAATTTCATGTGTATTTGTGTAGTTTACTCACCATATTGAATGTCCATGTCTTGCATATCTTGGCGAACGGTCACGCAACGACCCGGGTTGCAGTGAGTGGTCAATCCAACCCAGTAGGGAGGAGTTCAATGCACGTAGGCGTGCATTTCCCTCCCCTGGGGCACCATAATTGCATATGAACTTGTGTCAATGAAAAAAAAAAACTATGTTAATGCATGTTTTACTATAATGTAACCATGCCATATTAGATATTGTACGTTAGGGATATAGATCCATGTATCATGTATAGAGGCCCATACATGTCTAGAAGCCTTGATCTATGCATGTTTCCCATTTAGTTTATATTAATTAAATCAAAATGAGATTATGTTTGTATGAGCATGCCTTAGAAAATATTATGTCACGCCCCAGGGCAGCCGTCCCCGGGACGCAGCAAGTGTATACATGATATCAACAGTCTATACAGGAGATCAATAAAATACTCTAAACAACAACTAAAATGACAACACAGACGAAAGCAAGGCTGACATGATGTATACACAGATAGCGGAAGCTAAAAGACTGAGTCTGTAAATCAAAAAAATATTACAGACTCGATACATGATCATCTGTCCTGTGAGAGCCAATATACACACATACATCCAAATAATATACAAACGGTGCCCAAGCACAGAAATATATACATACAATCAAAAGAAAGGATGCTGATGGCCTCTAACACTCGCGGGACGTGGCGCTGCTCCGCTACTGATGCAGTCTCTCGGGAGATCCTCCTTCAAGTCCGACTCAGTGATAACTGGAGAAAATATTATGCGAGCGGTGAGCCACACGCTCAGTGAACAGCACAACCCATGCATCACAATTATATTAACCACAATAAAATGATCAAGCCTCAAAGTGGCAGGAATAACACAATCCAGTGGGTCGCTACATCGCCGACCCACCACACCCTCACCCTCACCCCTCAATATGGTGACATAGGATATTGGGACTGACTAGGCTGTTAATCATCCTTGAACTACACAAAACCAGTGGGTCGCTACATTGCCGACCCACCACACCCTCACCCTCACACCTCAATAGGTGACATAGGATATTGGGACTGACTAGGCTCTTGGTCACCCATGGTCCACCGATAGTCTCTCCTCCACTCCGTAGGCCGCTTGGCCACTCCCACATTCAGCACAGTCCGTCCCAAATCAGGAGGTGCCTACTGATGGGAGCCCTCTCACGGGACGGCCTTTCTAACGCTGAGGCAGTCTCTACACGGATCCAACGAAGGGAACAGAACAACCTATCCATACGCATATGATCCACTCGGATCCGCCGACAACACATCTCAACAACTCTAATGTCATGAATTCTTCAGAATTCCTCCAGGGCGCATAACCAAGATGCGGGGAATATATAAGATAATAATGAGGAAAAGAAACCTTGGGAGGGCAACCTGAGGTCCCGATATAGGACATCCCGACAACCAAACAAGGAACACGGAGTACCCTAGCCCGGGTCTCAATGTTGACCTCGCAAGGCCCCCTTAATATTCCCCAAGGCACACTAATAGACATATGCTCGCATTTAATTTAATAAATTAAACTAATAGGACGCATGCATAGGTCGAGGCTTTCCTAGCATGATAACAAGGTGACAGGATGCATGACTCTCACACATATCCTAAGGGTGCAAGTCCCTAACATACAAGGCCTAGGGTGGCATGCATTCTACACACTAATCATGCTTACATAGATTACATATTAACAAGTTAATATTAACTATGGTGCCCCATGGGAGGGCGGTATACGCCCAAGTGCATATAGCGCCTCCCAACTGGATTGAGTTGTCCCACTCACCAATAACTGGGTCGTCGCGCGACCGTCCATCAAGATCTGCAAGACAGGGTAATCAACTTGGTGAGTAAAATACACAAGTACAATAAAAAAAATACATTAAAATACCCCACACTCAGACAAGCTTACATACGGCCTGTACGCACGCGAGTCTGAGCACCCCGACTCACTCCCGAACCCCCGGCAACCATCCGCATGGCCACCCGCCCCGGGCGCACCGCCGCGCCCCAGCCCGCGCACCCAGGCGCACTGCCGAGCCCCTGCCCGCATGCCAGGACACGCCGTCGAGCCCCCCGGGTGCACAGCGCGCTTACTGCACCCCAGCGCAGCAATCCGCGCGCACACCCGGATGCCCTGCGCCCCAACGCCTCACCCCGCGCGCACCCCGCGCGCACCACCGGCTTGACCCCACCGCGCACGCACAGCACGCCTGCTCCTCTACGCAGCGCTCCGTGCGCACGCCCCGGCATGGCGCCCTGCGCGGAGCATCCGCACACGGTCCCTTGCGCACGCCCACACTGCGCCTCTGCGCAGCGCCCCGCGCGCACGCCCCCGCACGGCGCCCAACGCGCAGCACCCGCACGCTCCTGCTCCACCCGAGCGCACGCCCACGCGCACGCCCGCGCGTGCCCTGCCAGGATGCCTGACAGCGCCCTGCCCTGCGCCTGCCAGCATACCTGCCCTGCCTGCCTGTGCTGCCAGCCTACCCGAGACAGCCTACCACCTCCCCGACGGCCACCAATGGCCACCAACCGCCACCAACGGCCACCCACCGCCACCAACAGCCAAAACCACCCCCCTAACATGCATCTAAACATGAAAAGCAAGGAAAGAAACCTCACCCAAGGAAGGAAAGGAAGGAAGGGGAAGATCGGTTGCTCTTCGCTCACCAAAACACCTCCTCAAGGACCACCACCACCAAGAGCTCCTTCAGCCCTCGAAATGGCTGAAATCAGAGGAGAAAAGAGGGCATGAGAGGGGGTCACACTTGAGGGAATTCAAAAACGAAACCACCGGAAGATAGATCGGGAGCTCACCTAACCTTTCTCTTCTTAGGGTTTTTGGTTTTGACCACTTGAACTAGGTCACATGGAGGTTTTAAAGAGAGGGAGAGAGAGAGAAAAAAAAATTGGAGAAGATGATGAATAGTGGGGGGGTTGAAGTCGTGGGATTTATTTATCCTCACTCCCACTCCACACACACTCACACCCCTAATTAGATTAGCCCTAATTAGGTTTAGGCTAGGATTAGGGGGGGTTTAAGTGCACTTTGACTTGGGTCAACCCATCCACACAAGAAGACAAAGGAGTTGACCAAGTCATGGGCCCACATTGACCAAGTCAAGTCTCCCAATGACTTCTCGCTCGGTCAAAACCCAGATACGCTTCGGAACTGTGAAATTCTGAAACGTTACTGGAATTCGATGAAATTTTCGTGAGTGACTTGGAATGGCACCAGGACACATAATATGCAGTTAGATTTTCAATCGGAGTCCTCAAACTCAGGATGATAGCTAACAGTCTAAAATTTTAGCGGTTCCGATCGAAAAACAAAAAAACTCAAAAACTGCCAGAATGCTCTAATGGTTACCAGAAGGCTAAAAGTGACACATATATAACATTCTCCCCCCCTTAGGAAATTTTGTCCTCAAAATAAATACAAGAACATCTAAGAAGGGAAAAGATGCGGATACGCGTCACGCATGGCGTCCTCGAGCTCCCAAGTGGCCTCGGCACCCGAACGGTGCTGCCATCGCACCTTGACCAGCTGGACGGTCTTGGTGAGGAGCCTCTTCTCGCGGCGGTCCAGGATCTCAATCCGCTGCTCGACGAATGACAAGTCCGGCTCGAAGACGAGCGGCTCGAACGGGATGACGTGAGCAGGATCGTGGACATATCGCCTCAGCTGCGAGACATGGAAGACGTCATGGGCCTGAGCCAACTGTGGGGGCAGAGCTATGCGATAGGCCACCTCCCCAACTCGCTCGAGGATGAGGAACGGCCCAATGAAACATGGACTCAGCTTGCCCCGCACACCGAAACAAAAGATGCCCTTCATCGGGGACACCTTCATGAAGACATGATCACCAACCTCGAACGCGAGCACACGGCGATGACGGTCGGCGTAGCTCTTCTGACGACTCTGAGCAACTCTGCGGATGAAACACTGTACTGAAAAGGAGGTTCGTACCAAGGGCATGCTGGAAGCTACGCCAGAACCTCGAAGTAAAACGCGCGTCTCGATCGGAAATGATGCTGATGGGAGTGCCATGGAGACGAACAATCTCTGAGACGAACAACTGCGCCAGGGTGTCCAGAGAATCGGTGAGTCGGATGGGGAGGAAATGAGCAGACTTCGTCAGCCGGTCGACGATCACCCAGATGGCATCGCGACCCGAACGTGACCTCGGCAAACCCGAGACGAAGTCCATGGTGATCTGCTCCCACTTCCACTGAGGGATCTCAATGGACTGCAGCTTCCCCGCAGGGCGCTGATGCTCCGACTTCACCTGCTGGCATACTAAGCATCGGGCAACGAAACGGGCAATATCCGTCTTCATCCCGCGCCACCAGTAGCCACGACGAAGGCCCCTGTACATCTTCGTGCCACCAGGGTGCATTGTGTACCTCGAACGATGAGCCTTGTCCGAATCCTCTGCTTCAGCTCTGTGTCGTCGGGAATGCATACTCGGCCTCTGAACCGCAGGATCCCGTCCGCGCGAATCTGGTAGTCCGGACGCTCACCCCGGGCGACGCCTTCAGAGAGGACTATAAAATGCGGATCCTGAGCCTGAGCCGTGCGGATATCGTCGAGAAGGACTGGCTGCACCACCAGCCTGGCTAAAAAGCCACCCGCAGGAGTCTCTCAAACACTGATCCAGCAAGCGGCCTCCTCCAGAAGCCTCCAACGATGGACAGCCATATGGGCGGCCATGCCCAAGGGCTGCCTACTGAGAGCATCTGCCACGACATTCGCCTTACTCGGATGGTAAGCGATGTCACAATCATAGTTCGTGAGGAACTCGACCCAACGTCTCTGACGCATGTTGAGCTCCGACTGGGACTGCAAATATGTCAAGCTCTTATGATCGGTAAAGAGCTCGAACTCCTCTCCATAGAGGTAATGCCTCCACATCTTCAGCGCAAAGATGATCGCTGCCAACTCAAGGTCGTGGGTGGGGTAATTCTGCTCATGGGGCTTCAACTGACGCGACGCGTAAGCCACAACCTTACCGTGCTGCATCAGGACGCAACCCACACCCAACTGCGATGCATCTGTGTAAACTGCGAACCCACCACTCCCAGACGGAAGGGTAAGAACTGGCGTTGAGGTGAGCCTTCGCTTCAACTCCTGGAAGCTCTCCTCGCAAGACGGGGACCACTCGAACCGGACATCCTTCTGAGTGAGGCGGGTAAGAGGAACAGCTATCTTCGAGAAACCCTCGACAAACCTCCTGTAATAACCCGCCAAGCCCAGAAAGATCCAAATCTCTGTGGGGTTCGACGGTCGACACCAACTCGACAAGGCGAGCGTCTTCTCCGGGTCCACAGATATGCCCTCGCCGGATATCACATGGCCCAGAAAGGCCATACGCTCCAACCAGAACTCGCACTTGCTGAACTTGGCGAACAACTGATGTCTGGCCAAAGTCTCCAAGATAGTGCGAAGATGGTGAGCGTGCTCCTCTAGACTCCTCGAGTACACCAATATGTCATCGATGAATACTACCACAAAGGAGTCGAGGAAGGGCCGAAACACCCGGTTCATCAGATCCATGAAGGCCGCCGGCGCATTCGTCAACCCGAATGGCAGTACTCTGAACTCATAGTGCCCATACCGGGTACGAAAGGCCGTCTTCGAAATGTCTGACTCCCGGATCTTCAGCTGATAGTAGCCCGAGCGGAGATCGATCTTGGAAAAGACACGCGCTCCCTCGAGCTGGTCAAACAGATCGTCGATCCGCGGCAAGGGGTACTTGTTCTTCACTGTCTGTTTGTTCAGCTGCCTGTAATCGATACAAAGCCGCAGCGAACCGTCCTTCCGGACGAACAGAACAGGGGCTCCCCACGGAGAAACACTCGGACGTGCGAAGCCCTTCTCCAGCAACTCCTCCAACTGCTCCTTGAGCACCCTCAGCTCTGCAGGGGCCATCCGGTACGGAGCTCTCGAAATCGGCTCGGTCCCCGGAATCAGATTGATCTCAAACTCGATCGCGCGATCCGGCGGTAATCCCGGAAGATCATCGGGGAAAACCTCGGATACTCTGCCACGACCGGAGTCTGACTGATATCTGCCTGCAGCGGTGCATCCTCCTGAGCAATGTACGCTAGAAAGCCCTCGCATCCTCCCTGAAGGAGTCTCCACGCCTGCATGGACGACACGAACCCCAAAGGGGCTACGTCACGATCGCCCACGAACTGGAAGGACCTCCGACCCGGAAGGTGGAAAGACACCGACTTGGCAAAACAGTCGATGCTGGCGTGACTAGCCGCAAGCCAATCCATTCCCAGGATGGCATCAAAGTCCGTCATCGCGAGCTCCACCAACTCCACTGGAAACTCATGCTCCGCAACCACCACCGTACACCCTCGGTACACAGAACGGAGGAGAATACGGTCTCCTACGGGCAATGATATCTCCAGGATAGCATCTAAAGGGGCGGACGCCACGCCCATCCGTCTCGTGAAAGCGGGAGACACGAACGAGTGCGTGGCTCCGGAATCAAATAACACATATGCAGGGAGCTGGGAGATCTGAACAATACCTCGGACCACGCTGCCTGATGCCTGAGCCTCCTCTGCTAAAGCGCTGCCACTCGGCCCTGGACAAACTACGGTGAGGAGCAGGGGCACGCCTCGTCGGCTGCGGTGGCTGCCTCCTCTGGCCAGCTCGGCCACCCTGTGGCTGCTGCTGCTGACGCTGAGGCTGCTGCTGCTGGCGCTGAGGCTGCTGCTGCTGGAACTGCTGCTGCTGTAACTGCTGCTGCTACTGCGGAGGCAGCACGCGGGGTCAGCCAGCATCGGGGTAATTATACAAGATATGCTCGATGCGCTTACAGTGGTAACAGCGCCGCGTCTCCGGTCTCCTGGACTGGAGTAGCACTGCCGCGATGGGTGCTGGACCGCGCACTGGCACCACATCTGCTGGAGGAGAGGCAGCCGCTAACTGATCAAAGCGGGGCCTCTTCTTCTTGCGCTGTCCCTGGTCCTGGCTCCTGGGGGGTCTCTGGTCTGCCGAAGGGGTCACAACCCTCACGAGGATCCCGAGGTCTCGCTCGACTGTCTTCGCCCGAGACACCAAGTCAGAGTACCTCGTGAATGCCTGGGAGGTGACATGCACCCGAATGGCGCTGCTGAGACCAAGCTCAAAACGACGGCACCTCGTCTCCTCGTCCATCACCAAGATGGGGCGAATCTGGACAGCCTCGTGAAGCGCGTGGAGTAGTCAGCGACAGACATAGAGCCCTGCGTCAGCTGCTCAAACTCCTGCATCACTATCTGGCGCGTCGAGAACGGGAAGTACTCCTCCAAGAAATACCTCTGGAATCCCGCCCATGAAAGCTGCTCCACTCCCTCCGGGATGTCCATTGATTAGGTAGCCCACCAGTCGGCAGCGCTACCCTTCAGCATGAAGGTGGCCAGGGAGACTCGCTGACGGTCGGTGCAAAGCATGGTCGAGAAGATCGTATCCACCTCCATCAACCAACGCTCTGGAGCAAGGGGATACGCCGTCTGGCCATGGAACTCGGGATGGTGGAGCTTTAGAAAGGCAGCGAGGCCACTCTGCTGCACTCGCGCTACAGCCTCTAGCCCCACCTCTGTCACGCTCCAGGGCGGCCGTCCCCGGGACACGGCAAGTGTATATAAAATATCAGAATCTACACAGGAGGTCAATAATATATCATACACAAACAACCAGAATGACACACAGATATCAAAGGGGCTGACATGATATATACACCAAATGCGGAAGCAAAAGACTGAATATGTAAATAAACATTCTACAGACTCGATACTCAATCATCTGTCCTGTGAGAGCCAATATACACCAATACAACTGAATATATACAAACGCGTGCCAAGCACGGAAATAAAGTACATACAGTCAAGAAGGGATGCTGATAACCTCTGGTACTCGCGGAACGTGGCGCTGCTCCGCTACTGAAGGAATCCCTCGGAAAGCTCCAACTGTTGCTCCGGCTCCAGCTCAGGCTCAGTGAGCACTGGGGAAAACATATGCGAGGGGTGAGCCACACGCTCAGTGAACAGCACAACCCATGCATCACAGACAATATTTACCACAATTCCATTATTTATCCAGCCTCTAAGTGACATAACAACATAATCCAGTGGTTCGTACATCGCCGAACTACCACACCCTCACCCTCACCCATCAATGGGTGACATAGGCTATTGGGACTAATAATCATCCAACCACAATCCACTGGGTCGCTCATCGCCAACCCACTACACCCTCACCCTCACCCTATCACGGGTGACATAGGATTTTGGGACTGACTAGGCTGTTGGTCACCCTTGGTCCACCGATAGTCTCTCCTCCACTCCGTAGCCGCTGGGCTATCACCCCCACCACTTCAGCACAGTCCATCACAAATATCGGGAGGCGCCTACTGATGGGAGCCCTCACCCACAACTTCAGCACAGTCCGTCACAAATATCGGGAGGCGCCTACTAATGGGAACCCTTGGAAGGGACGGCCTTTCTAACGCTGGGGCAGCCTCTACCGGATCCAACGAAGGGGAGAGAACAGCCTATCCATACGCATATGATCCACTCGGATCCGCCGACAACACATCTCTACAACTCTAATGTCATGAACTCTTCAGAGTTCCTCCAGGGCGCATAACCAAGATGCGGGGAACACGTACAATAAAAGCAAGGTTGTAATATCATTGGGAGAAAGAACTCGGGAGGGCGGCGTGAGTTCCCGATATAGAATACCCCGACAACCAAACAAGGAACACGGAGTACCCTAACCCGGGTCTCACCGCTGTCCTCGCAAGGCCCCTCCCCTATAATATTCACTAAATATGCTAATAATCATACCAGTTATATAACATTACTTATAATATTAATGGGACTAGAAACCTTGGGAGGGCAGCATGAGGTCCCGATACAGGACATCCCGACAACCAAACAAGGAACACGGAGTACCCTAACACGGGTCTCAATGTTGACCTCGCAAGGTTCCTCCCTATAATATTATCAAAGACATGCGATTTAACATACACTAGCATTTAATTTAATAAATAAACTAGTAGGACGCATGCATAGGCCTATGTTTCCTAGCATGAAAACAGGGGGGGCATGGTGCATGGCTCTTACACCTATCCTATGGGTGCAAGTCCCTAACATACAAAGACTAGGGTAGCATGCATTCTACATTTAAATCATGCAAGCATGGATTACATATTACTGCTGGTTAATATACATCCATGGTGCCCCAGGAGAGGTCGGTATACGCCCAAATGCGTATGACCCCTCTCTACTGGGTTGGATTGTCCCACTCACCGAAGCTTGGGTCGTCGCGTGACCGCCCGTAAGGATCTGCAAGACAGACATTTATATGGTGAGTTAAAATCCACAACTACTACCAAAGACATCAAAATTCACAAATCCCACAAACAAACAACCAACACTCGGGCAAACGTGCATACGACCCGCACGGACGCTAGCCCGAGAACCCCGGCAACCACCCGCACGGCCGGCAACCACCCGCACGATCACCTGACCGCCCGGGTGCACCGCCGCGCCTCAGCCAACGCACCCCGCGCACCGCCGGGCCCCCGCCCGCCGCCTGGACGCGCCGCCGAACCTCCCGGGTGCAACGCGCGCCCCCTGCGCCCCAGCGCAGCCGCCCGCGCACACCCCGCACGCCTCGCGCTGGCCCGCGAGCACCCCGCACGCACCACAGCCGCCTTGCCGCGCCCCGCGCGCACCACAGCCGCCTCGCTGCGCCCTGCGCGCACTGCCCTCGGCCATCACCCCCAGCACCCCGTACCCACGGCCTAGCGCCTGGTGCTCAGCGCCCAGCACCCGGGACCCTCACCCAGCGCCCACGCGCACGCCCGCGCAACACACGCCCAGCGCGCCTAGCAGCACGCGCCCAGCGCGCCTGCCAGCCTGCGCGCGCTGCTGCCCGCGCTGCCTGCCTGCGCGCGTCGTCGAGTGGCCCGAGCTCTGTTCGCCTACCCACCCGAGCACTGTCCGCCTGGCACCCGAGTACCACCTACCCAGCACGCCTGCGCGCCCAGCCTGCCTGCTTGCCCTGAGCGCACGCCGCGCGCACGCCCGCCTGCGGTGCCCAGCGCCCAGCGCTCAGCACCCCTGCTCGCCCAGCACGCCCACCATGCCTGCAGCACCACCCGCGCGCATGCCTGCGCGCCCGGCACCTGGTGCCCCAGCCTGCTGCGCCCGCTGCCTAATCTCCCGGAACAGCCCAACACCTAGACCGAGCCATCCAACCTCCACCACCCGCCACCCCCGGCCTCCGACCACCTCCACTGCCCTCCGACGGCCACCCACCGCCGCCAACCGCCTCCCAACCCCAAATCTACCCTCCTAACATACATCTAAGCATAAAAAAGAGAGAAAAGAGGCTTACCAAGGGGAGGAAGGGAAGTCCGGATGCTCTCCGCGCACCGAAACCTTTCCCCAAAGGCTTCCACCGCCCGGATCTCACTCGGCCTTCAAAACGGGCCAAAACAGAGGAGAAGAGAGGGGGGACGGAGGGGCAAATCTCGCCGGAATCGGGATTTGAAAGCACCGGGGTGTAGATCGGGACCCGATCTACACTTCCTATGCTTTAGGTTTTTAGGTTTGAGGGGTCTAAGGGGCTCAAAAGTGAGAAAAGGAGAGACGGGAGAGAGAAAATCCAAATGGTAGGGATGATGAATAGTGCCCAAGATATTTTCTCACCCACCTTATATAGCCGGGTCACTTAAAAACCCAGATACGCCCCGAAACTGCGAAATTTCAGAAACGTTACCGGAATTCAATGAAATTTTTGTGAGAGGCTTAAAATGGCACCAGGACACCAAATATGCAGTTAGATTTCCAATCGGAGTCCTCTAACTCAGGACGATAGCTAACAGTCCAAAAATTAGCGGTTCCGATCGAAAACCGAAAAAAATGAAAAACTGCCAGAACGCTCCAACGGTTACCAGCAGGTTAAAAGTGACACATATATAACATTCTTCCCCCCTTAGGAAATTTTGTCCTCAAAATATGCAAAGACATCTAGGAGGGGAAAAGATGCGGATACGCGTCACACCTGGCATCCTTGAGCTCTCAAGTGTCCTCGACACCGGAATGGTGCTGCCATCGCACCTCGACCAACTGGACGGTCTTGGTGTAGAGCCTCCTCACGCGGCGGTCCGTGATCTCAATCGACTGGAACAGGGCTGCTGCCAGAATTTCCATCCCCGGGGTATACTTGGAAAAATACCCATAACTTTTACTACAAGAATCCAGTTGATCTAATTCCACTTCTGTGTGAAAGCTAACTCAAAACTGGACATCTCATAGTAAACTCATAATTAAATCTCTTCATCTTGGATTTTAACAAAAATCAAATCCAAACACCAAATCAGGAATACATAACTTAGGAAAAAAAAATTATGTACCCAAATCATCAAACAGAGCGCTCCAAATGACACAGACACAACAACACTGGAGAATAATATATGCGAGGGGTGAGCCACACGCTCAGTGAATAGCATAACCAATGCATCAAAATTTATATTAACCACAACCTCATTATTCACGCCTCAAAGTGGCAGGAACTGCACAAATCCAGTGGGTCGCTACATCGCCGACCCACCACACCCTCACCCTCACCCCTCAATAGGTGACATAGGATATTGGGACTTACTAAGCTGTTAATCATCCTTGGTCCACAACTACACAAACCAGTGGGTCGCTACATCGCCGACCCACCACACCCTCACCCTCACCCCTCAATATGGTGACATAGGATATTGGGACTGACTAGGCTGTTGGTCACCCTTGGTCCACCGATAGTCTCTCCCCACTCCGTAGGCCGCTTGGCCACTCCCACATTCAGCACAGTCCTTCCCAAATCAGGAGGTGCCTACTGATGGGAGCCCCTGCACGGGACAGCCTTTCTAACGCTGGGGCAGTCTCTACACGGATCCAACGAAGGGAACAGAACAGCCTATCCATGCGCATATGATCCACTCGGATCCGCCGACAACACATCTCAACAACTCTAATGTCTTGAATTCTTCAGAATTCCTCCAGCGCGCATAACCAAGATGCGGGGAATATATATAAGATAGTAATGGGGAAAAGAAACCTTGGGAGGGCAACCTGAGGTCCCGATATAGGACATCCCGACAACCAAACAAGGAACACGGAGTACCCTAGCCCGGGTCTCAATGTTGACCTCGCAAGGCCCCTTAATATTCCCTCAGTCATGCTAAAGATATCATAAGCTTGCATTTAATTTAATAAATCAAACTACTAGGACGCATGCATAGGTCGAGGCTTTCCTAGCATGATAACAAGGTGACAGGATGCACGGCTCTTACACATATCCTAAGGGTGCAAGTCCCTAACATACAAAGTCTAGGGTGGCACGCATTCTACACACTAATCATGCTTGCATGGATTACATATAACAAGTTAATATCAACTGCGGTGCCCCAGGGGAGGACGGTATACGCTCAAGTGCATATAGCGCCTCCCTACTGGGTTGGGTTGTCCCACTCACCAACACCCGGGTCGTCGCGTGACCGTCCGTCAAGATCTGCAAGACAGGGTAATCAACTCGGTGAGTAAAATACATAAATACCACTACAAATACACCAAAAATACCCAACACTCGGACAAACGTACATACGTCCCGTACGCACGTGAGTCCGAGCACCCCGACTCACTCCTGAACCCCTGGGCAGCCATACGCACGGCCACCCGCACGCGCACGCACAAATGCGCACGCGCGCACACACCCCGGCACAATCGGCGCACTGCCGCGCGCCTGCTCGCGCGCCCCGACGCGCTGCCACACGCACGCACATGCTCGCGCGCGCTCGCGCACACCGCGCGTCCAGCCCGCGCCCCACGCGCAGCACCCCACGCACGCCCCACCACGCGCACGCACGCACGCGCACGCGCGAGCGCGCACTGGTCCCCAGATCCGCGCCCAGGCGCCCTGCCTCACGCCCAGGCGCAGTGCCCAGGAGCCCTGCCCTGCGCCAAGGCGCCCAGCCCGCGCGCGCGCACGCCCGCGTGCGCCTGCGCGCACCCACGCTCGCACCCCCGCTCGCGCCTGCACCCGCACGCACCCGCACGCACTCCTGCGTGCACCCACGCACCCGCACGCACGCGCCCGCCAGCGCTCGCCTGCGCCCGCCTGCGCGCGCGCGCGCGCAGACAACGCCCAGCACGCGCCCAGCCTATTCTAACCACATTTTCACCCATCCCAACCCCTCACACACACCCTAACACCTCTACCTAGCATGCATGACTCCCCAACCAACCCCTTAAGCCAAGAAAACCAAGAAAAGAAGGGGAGGAGCTCACCTTGGAGGGGGAACAAAAGGGGGAGGTTCGGGGGCCCTTCGCGCACCGAAACGCCGCCACCGGGACCACCACCACCACCACCACCCCTCCTCGGCCTCCTCAGCCCTCCATGGCAGCAAAACAGGGGGGGGGGGATTCCATGCAAAGAGCTTGAGAGAGAGGGGAACAAACAACATCAACACAAGAACACAAGATCAACCACCACTCCCTCCACCACCTCTTCCTTCTCTTTGAGACCTTTCATCGAACACATGGGGGGGGCAAATAAAAAGAGAAAGAGAGGCAAGAAAAGCTACTCGTGGGATTTTTGGGAGGGGAGAGAGAGAGGAGAAGAGATATTTATCAAAATATCTTAAGGGGGAATTACTAAGTCGCCCTTCGACTAGAAATTCTGCGCAAGCTTCACTGGAACAGCCATAACTTCCCCGATACAGCTCCGAATTGCTCAATTCCAAGACCGATGGAAAGCTAAGAAGATTATCTACAACTTTCATGTTCATGGAAAGATCAGATAATCCTTCCAGATATTCCGAAATTAGAGCCAAACATGGAACAGGGCTGCTGCCAGAATTTCCATCCCCGGGGTATACTTGGAAAAATACCCATAACTTTTACTACAAGAATCCAGTTGATCTAATTCCACTTCTGTGCGAAAGCTAACTCAAAACTGGACATCTCATAATAAAATCATAATTAAACCTCTTCATCTTGGATTTTAACAAAATCAAATCCAAACACCAAATCAGGAATACATAACTTAGGAAAAAAAATTATGTACCCAAATCTTCAAACAGAGCGCTCCAAATGACACAGACACAACAGGTGCAACACAGGCACCTATGGGATATTCCTGAAAAAGAAGTCATTGAAGAAGAGGATGCTCCAGTTGTTCAAGTTGCATACCAACAGAATGAGTCCTCAGATCTTCAGTGGTCGGTTCATCATGATTTCCATACAGAAGAATTTCACAAGACAGATGTTGAGCCAACTATAATTCATGATGATGAGTTAGCACAACATGATCAACCTGTTTTGTTAGATGATTTCATATGTGATGAAGAGCAGGAGAATGACATGCTTGTTGAATACTCTACCGAAGATGAGGAAGACTATGACACTGATGGAGAGCTGTAGCATGAGCCTAGATTTTGTGTTGGTTGCTTTTATTAGAATCTATGATAGTACTATATGTATTTCAGAAAATAGCATGTTCAATTAGATGTTTTGTGTAGTTCTACTTTAACTCATTTGTGTATTATTGGTTCCTCCTTATGTTATGACAATATCGCTTGGGTATTATATGTTTTCTACATTTCAGATGGCATCTTGTGGTAGGAGAGGTAGAGGACGATCTCGAGGTTCTCAAGCCCGAGCGGGTTCAACTAGTATCAACTCAAGAAGTGTTAGTACCCCAACAAGGAGTATTACCCCGCAAGCGAGTGGTGTTCAAGAAAGCACTCCGCCACAAGTTCAGCCTACACAGGTAGAGGGTGAGCCTTCCCCACGTTTGAGCAGCACTGGTAAGATTATTTAGAGAATGATTTGATATTAAATCAACCATTTACTTCAATAATGACTGTAATTACGATTTATTAATGTAATTTTAATTTTTGGCAGATACACATGCATCAAATACTCATGCATCAAATAGCACAGTCCCATCGACCCCCACATCCCCGCCGAGGAAGAAGACGCGGGGCTCGTCGATGGGAATCGCCTCTAATAAGCTAGTGAGGGAGCTGCATGGTCCCATTCAATTGACATTCGATCGTCAGATAGGGAGGGTCAATAACATTGAGCATAACAAGATGTTCACCACTGAGTGTGGTGTGATCTGTCGCAATTATGCTCCGCTCCGACTCTCTCGTTGGGGGGACATCAGCTCGACTAGCTATGCGGAGCTGATTAGGCATCTTCAGGTTCGCTAATTAGGCTTTGAATAGAAGTTTCTATCTAATTAATTTCTTTCAATTATAAAAAATATGTATGCTATAACTTAATTTGTCTGTGTAGGATAAGTTTAAGTGGGACGAGACAAACACTGTTGCTACTGAATTTGTCACGCCCCAGGGCGGCCGTCCCCGGGACGCGGCAAGTGTATACATGATATCAGCAGTCAATACAGAAGATCAATAACATACCCTGAACAACAACTAAAATGACAACACAGACAAAAGCAAGGCTGACATGATATATACACAGATAGCGGAAGCTAAAAGACTGAATCTGTAACTCAAAGACATATTACAGACTCGATACATAATCAACTGTCTTGTGAGAGCCAATATATACAATGACATCAAAATATAATACAAACGCGTGCCCAAGCACGGAATATAATACATACAATCAAAAGGGATGCTGATAGCCTCTAAAACTCACAGGACGTGGCGGTGCTCCGCTACTGATGAAGTCACTCGGGGAGCTCCTCCTCTAGATCCGACTCAGATAACACTGGAGAAATAGATTATGCGAGGGGTGAGCCACACACTCAGTGAACAACATAACCCATGCATCACAATTTATATTAACCACCAGATATTAGTAACCACAATAATCATTCAAGCCTCTAAGTGGCAGGAACTAAACAAATCCAGTGGGTCGCTATCGCCGACCCACTACACCCTCACCCTCACCCCTCAATAGGTGACATAGGATATTGGGACTTACTAAGCTGATAATCATCCATACACAAATCCAGTGGGTCGCTACATCGCCGACCCACCACACCCTCACCCTCACCCCTCAATATGGTGACATAGGATATTGGGACTGACTAGGCTGTTGGTCACCCTTGGTCCACCGATAGTCTCTCCTCCACTCCGTAGCCGCTTGGCCACTCCCACATTCAGCACAGTCCGTCCCAAATCAGGAGGTGCCTATTGATGGGAGCCCTCTCACGGGACGGCCTTTCTAACGCTGGGGCAGTCTCTACACGGATCCAACGAAGGGAACAGAACAGCCTATCCATACGCATATGATCCACTCGGATCCGCCGACAACACATCTCAACAACTCTAATGTCATGAATTCTTCAGAATTCCTCCAGGGCGCATAACCAAGATGCGGGGAACATGTATAATAATAATAACAAGGTTATAATATTATTGGGAAAAGAAACCCTGGGAGGGCAGCATGAGGTCCCGATATAGGACATCCCGACAACCAAACAAGGAACACGGAGCACCCTAGCCCGGGTCTCAATGTTGACCTCGCAAGGCCCCTCCCTATAATATTATCTAAGGCATGCTAATAATCATATGCTAGCATTTAATTTAATAAATTAAACTAGTAGGACACATGCATAGGTCGAGGCTTCCTAGCATGAGAACAGGGTGACAGGATGCATGGCTCTTACACATATCCTAAGGGTGCAAGTCCCTAACATACAAAGTCTAGGGTAACATGCATACTACATTTTAATCATGCTTGCATGGATTACACATATCACAAGTTAATATAGCCTATGGTGCCCCAGGGGAGGACGGTATACGCCCAAGTGCATATAGCGCCTCCCTACTGGGTTGGGTTGTACCACTCACCAACAACCGGGTCGTCGCGCGACCGTCCGTCAAGATTTGTAAAATAGGGTAATCAATTTGGTGAGTAAAATACACAATAAATACCAAAATACTCTAAAAATACACAACACTCGGGCAAACGTACATACGGCCCGTACGCACGCGAGCCCGAGCACCCCGACTCAATCCCGAACCCCCGGGCAGCCGTACACACCGCCACCCGCCCCGGGCGCACAGCCGAGCTCCGGCCCGCGCGCCCAGACGCATTGCCGAGCCCAGCCCGCACGCCCGGACACCCTGCCGAGCCCAGCTTGCACGCCCAGACCCGCCGCACGCCGCGCGCACGCTAACGCGTGCCCGCGCGCACCGCGGGTCCAGCCCCAGGTGCAACCGCGCGCACTGCGCCCCAGCGCAGTGCCCCGCACGCGCACCCGCCCGCACTGCGCCCCAGCGCAGCGCCCGCACACCTGCCCGCTCGCACCGACTGCTCGCCCTGCGCGCACTGCGCCCCCTGCGCAGCACCTGCACACCACCCGCTCACCTCTCCGCGCGCATAGCACGCCCTGCGCCCCTGCGCAGCGCTCCGCGTGCACGCCCCTGCCCGCACGGCGCCCAGCGCCCAGCACCCTCCCGCTCGTACGCCCGACAGCACGAGCCCAGCGCGCATGGCAGCACGTGCCCAACGCGCCCGACAGCACGCGCCCTGCTTGCCTGCCTACCCGAGCCGGCCTGCCAGCCCGCCTGCCCTGCCATCCTGCCCGAGCCACCCTACCACCTCTCACCGGCCACCAATGGCCACCGACGGCCACCAACCGCCACCGACAGCCACCCCCACCCAAAAACACCTCCTAAACAAGCATCTAAACAAGAAAGGAAGGAAAGAAAGCCTTACCCAAGGAAGGAAGGGAAGATCGGGTGCTCTTCGCGCACCGAAACACCTCCTCAAAGGCCACCACCACCAAGATCTCCCTCAGCCCTAAAAACAGCTGAAATCAGAGGAGAAAAGAGGGCATGGGAAGGGGTCATGCATGTTGGAACTTGAATCCGAGACCACCGGAAGGTAGATCGGGAGCTCACCTATCCTTTCTCTTCTTAGGGTTTCTTGATCCAACACCCCTAGCTAGGTCAAAAATGGGATTTAAAGAGAGGGAGGAGAGAGAAATTTGGGTGGAGAAGATGATGAATAGTGGGGGGGGGGATATTTTTAGCTCACTTATAAGTCAATCCCCACTTAGATTATGCTAAGCTAGGTTAATTAGGGTTTCGAGAGAAGAAACTTTATGGTCATCGGGCAGGATCAAAGGCCTTTGTGATGCACCAGAAGCAGAAAGAAGTGGTAAAAATATTTTTATGTCCACTTACATTTTTTTGTAAGTTATTGTACTCAATTTAAGGTTAATTCATTTGGTTATAAATATTGCTTGGGCTACTACAGGGGCCGGTGGACTTGTTCAAGGACACCCATTTCAGCGAGAGTAAGGGGTGGATTAGCGATGAGGCAGCTGCCAAACATGTAAGCACTTGATTCCTTTCTTAGATATTAAATTAATCAATACATCACCTCCTCTGAATGTAGCCATGTAGGGTCCAATATGTGATTCAAACACATTTGATAGACCTGGGTTAGTGTTGCCTCCGTTAGTATTTCCAGTTCATTTTTTATTATTTTTAGGGCGAGTAGTAATGATCCTTTAGGCCATCTAATTTACATTGTTTACATTAGGACTCGTTAGAAATGTGAACATTGTGGGAGGATCCTGACAGCTAGATGGGGCCATTTTGGTCACACTTTTGAAACTGCTAAGAATAAAAACAAAACAAATAATCAAATTTGGCTCTTTGTTCGCATGGCTTAAAAGTGGAAACTCTGTGGGACCCACCACTAACCGACGGCCCAAATTGAATTCCAGCATTAGAAATTTGGGGGTCAACTTATCTGATTGGTTTAGAAAACTTTTTAATATATGGAACTTTGCATTTAATATATTCAATGTCTGGATATCCATATATTTATTCCAATCACATGATTATTTTTATCATACATAACTTGTATTATTTATGAATGTATATGTTATGTACTGAAAATTACTTAAACAGTTCGAACTTTGGAGAGGAGTGTGTGACTTAGTATCTTTTGGAGTGGTTTGTCTTCTTTCCATCTACCTCTGATTTATATATATATATATACATACACACACACACACAGTTGTGTTTCCCTCCTAAGCTACAGATTAGGTTGCCAAATTAAACTAGAAGGATTCAGACTTCAAACCCTCTCTCAACATCACTACTGCATTCATGGATTTCTTGCATATGTTATGCGTGTCAAGTTTTTCTTTTTGTTCAAATGATATCTAGATATGATAATAAAAATAAAATAAAATCTTTGTTTGGTGAAAATCACTGTATGACAGATACTGAACAACCCATTTTTAATTTGCATAGTTTCCTGATGTTTGACATTGCTCACTGACTCTAAATTGTTTGGTCAACTAGTCACACACATTGTTTGGTCAAATAGGCTTTCATGCCCTTAAAGACAACAATCACAAACCAAAGAATGCATGTGATGTTAGTGTAGACTAGATTTTTATGGAGGCATGATGCATTCAAACACAGTCCATGTTATCAGCTACTAGAATCTAATGTGATAGGGGAGGGAGAGCCAAATCAAACAAACAGTGATAGGAGATTAGTGGTTAGCATGGTAAGAGTAGTAGTTAATAAGTACAGAGAAATAGAAGTTATAAACAGGAAAAGAAACATATAAAACAGCCCAGTGTAGATAGATAGAATCTCAGTTCCTGCTGAACACTCAACTGGAATTTAAACACCATATCTTCCTAAACCACTCCCCCTATAAGCCTCTTTCACTCGTGCTTCGAACTACATCAAATGAAAGGTTAGAGTTAGATCACAGAGAGAAAGCAACAGACAAAGCAAAAATACAAACAATCATCTTACATTGTCAAGTTCACATTGGCCTTTTTCATGAGCTTCTTCTCTGACATTCCACATGTGCTTCTTAATATTCTGTCAATTCAAGTTTTTCCATATTCAGTGACTTACGAATATAGAGCTTTAGCCCAGGATTAACATGAAGTGATCATGTTCTAAGCATTGAATTTCATAAACAATGTAAAGTTACCTTAGTTATTGGTTCCTGCAGTTCAGATTCTTCATGCATGACCAAACAATTAAAGGGCATGAAAGCCTATTTGACCAAACAATGTGTGTGACTAGTTGACCAAACAATGTGTGGAAGCCATACGTGAGGCTGGACAAATGTGGAGCCTTGACATCGACGTCATGTTACCACCTTAACCCTTTTATACATAGTTCTTAACAGGAAGAAAACATACTTGATCTTTTATAGGTGTCTGTTGAAAATATTTTTGGGATTCAATTCTATTTCGTAGCTAGAGATGGAGGAGCAGCGACAGTCACAATCTCAGTCTACTATCAAGGGGGATCCAGCATCATTCAGTGAGATGGAGATCACGCAACAGGTCCTAGGGCCTCGGTCAGGATACCTACGTGTGTCACGCCCCAGGGCGGCCGTCCCCGAGACGTGGCAATAATAAAATATCAGCTATCAATACCTGAGGTCAATAAAGACTCCAACAACACCACACAAGGTGGCAAAGCAAGGATAATGATAACTGACTGAAAAGCGGAAGCATAATATATAACAATGTCTGTAAACCAAAAACATTATTACAGACTCGAATACACAATCACTGTCCTGTGAGAGCCAAGTCTAGACCAAAGAAAATACAACATGTGCCACATGCACGATTTACAATATATACAATGACTCTAGGACTGCTGACAGCCTCGCACTCGCCACCCGCCGGAAGAACGCTCCACGCCCATAAGACCACGCCACAGGAAAGCTCCAGCTCCACGCCCAACACTGCCCCTTAAAAGAAACAGTATGCGAGGGGTGAGCTACAAGCTCAGTGAGTGGCTGGAAACCAATCACCATACAACAGTTCAATACATAAACAATTCCCTTTCAAGGTAAACATGGGTGGAAACCCATGGATAACAGAGTCACGCGGCGGCGCGACCAACCTCATGTCACGCCCCAGGCGGCCGTCCCCGATACGTGGCAATAATAAATATCAGCTATCAATACCTGAGGTCAACAAGGACGCTAACAACAATACACAAGGCGGCAAAGCAAGATAATGATAACTGACTGAAAGGCGGAAGCATAATATATAACAATGTCTGTAAATTAAAAACATTATTACAGACCCAAATACACAATCAATGTCCTGTGAAAGCCAAGTCTAGACCAAAGAAAATACAACCTGTGCCACATGCACGATTTACAAGGCATAAATGACTCTAGGAATGCTGACAGCCTCGCACACGCCACCCGCCGGCAGAACGCTCCACGCCCATAAGACCACGCCACAGGAACCTCCAGCTCCACACCCAACACTGCCCCTTAAAAGAAACAGTATGCGAGGGGTGAGCTACAAGTTCAGTGAGTGGCTGGAAACCATTCACCATTCTACAGTTCAATGCATAATCAATTTCCTTTCAAGGAAAACATAGGTAGAAACCCATGGATAACTGGGTCACGCGGCGGCGCGACCAACCTCACCCCCACCCTCACTCCCGAAGGAAGTCTCTTGGGACTTATCGGGAGAGATCATACCGTCGGTCGAAGAGACTCGGATTTACTGGCCTAGAGACCATACCATCGGTCAAAGAGACCCGGATTTACTGGTCTACTCAACACTACTGGATCATCTACATCTACACAATCGCCCAACGATGTCCTTCAACATCGATCACGAGACCGGACCCAACAACTATGGGAACGGTCGAACAACGAATGGGTCACGAGGCGACGTGTCTTCGCCTCATCCACACCCTCACTCCTGAAAGGAGACATCTTGGGACTTTGGGAAGAGACTTAGACTGCTCTACACCCCTGGTCCACCGGTAGCCTCTCCCACCCTCGTGGCCTCCGCCTAGTCCTCTGACAGGTATAGCCAACGCCGGGGAGTTCCTACATCGGATCCAACGAAGGGGAGAACGATTCCACACCCTTGGTCAACCCGGTAGCCTCTCCCACCCTCGTGGCCTCCGCCTAGTCCTCTGACAGGTATAGCCAACGCCGGGGAGTTCCTACATCAGATCCAACGAAGGGGAGAACGATTCCACGCTCGCAATATCATTCGTTAGCCCTCTTCCGAGTAGCCTCTACCTGATATACTCCCACGATCGGTACTCCTCCGACTGCATCGATGGTACGTACGAATGGGAGCCCTCTGTCAGGACAGCTACAACCCGGCCTCTTCAACTCGGACAACCCTGGGAATGAACATTCCATGTTTGTAAAGCGAACCCCATGGAAACAACTACCACTCTGGAGGAGAAGAATATGCGAGGGGTGTGCCACACACTCAGTGAATGGCACAAACTATGCAACACAGCACCTATTAACCTTAAAATAATTACAGTCACTAAACGGGAGTAACTGTACAAGCTAGTGAGTCGTAACATCGCCGACCCACCCCACCCTCACCCTCACCCTTTAGGGGGTGACATGGGCCTTTTGGGACTGACTAGACTGCTATTCACCCTTGGTCCACCGGTAGTCTCTCCTCCACTCCGTAGCTTACCTGGTATACTCCCATGATCAGCACAGTCCGACGCATCGGAGGTACCTACAGATGGGAGCCCTCTGTCAGGACAGCCTGTCTAACGCCGGGGATGTCACTACACGGATCCAACGAAGGGAAGAGAATAGCCTACCCACACGCATGCGATCCTCTTGGATCCGTCGACAACGCTTCCTAACACTACTAATGTCATGAATTCTCAAGAATTCCTCCAGGGCGCATAACTAAGATGCGGGGAAACATATATTATAACAACAAGGTTATAATATTCTCTAAGGCATGCTTACAACAATATAATCACATAATCCTACCTTGATTTAAATAAATTAAGCTAACTGGGAACATGCATAGGTTCAGGGCTTTTCAATTAAGGGACAAGGTGACTAAACATGCATAGGCCGCTATACATGATATAAGGGTGTATATCCCTAGCATACTCAGTCTAAGGTGGCATGGATATATCATATTTATCATGCATGCATGGTATCTACATATTTTAGCTACGGGGCCCCATCGATGTGCGACGCGCGTCTATGCGGGTCGAGCGCATCCCTAGAGAGGGGGGGGATTGGAATCAAACCACTCACCTTACGATCCGGGACCTCGCGCATCCCATCCGACGAGATCTGCAAGGTAGGGGCATCCAACTGGTGAAAAAAAATATCCAATTTACACAATGAAAACATTAGAAATACCCAATACTCGGACAAGCATGCATATGGACTCGCACGCATGCGAGCACGCACGTACGCACGCGAGTCCGAGTGCCCCGACACCTACCCGAACCCTCGGGCAGCCACACGCATGGCCCCCCACACGCGCACGCACGCACGCACCCCAGCACCATCGGCGCACTGTCGCGCGCCTGCCCGCGCGCCCAGACGCGCTGCCGCGTGCGCGCACTGCGCGTCCATCCCACGCGCCCTCGCGCAGCACCCCGTGCATGCCCTAGCACTCGCACGCACGCGCACGCACGCGCGCGCGTGCACTAGTCCCCAGACCCGCACCCAGGCGCATGCCCAGGCGCACTGCACCGCACGCACGCACGCTCGTGCGCACCCCCGGCGCCCACTCCGCACGCACCCGCGCACCCGCGCGCATCTGCGCGCCCGACTGTGCCTGCCAGCGCCCGCCTGCGCGCAGGCTGCGCCCAGCGTGCGCCCAACCCATCCCAACCTCAATTTAACCCTCCCCAACCCCTCACACACACCCTAACCCATCTACCTAGCATGCATGACCTCCCTAACATCCCCTTAAGCCATGAAAACCAAGAAAAGAAGGGGAGGAGCTCACCTTGGAGGGGGAACGAAAGGGGGAGGTTCGGGGGCCCTCGACGCACCCGCGACCACCTCAGCCCTCTCCTCAGCTTCCTTCTTGGCTGCAATCAGGGGGGGAAAGATCATGATATGAGAGCTTGAGAGAGAAGGATCAACAACACATGGACAACCCTCACCAACACATCCTCCATCACCATCTCATTCTCACTGAGTAATAAAATCAAACACCTAGGGGGCTTGAAAGAGAGAAGGAGAACCAAGAAGTTGTAGTCGTGGGAGTGAGAAGGGAAGAGAGAGAGAGAGAGAGAGAGAGAGAGATATTTATCACACAAATATCTAAAGAGGATGGAAAAGACCTAGTCGCCCTTTGACTAGAAATTCTGCGCATGCTTCACTGGAACAGCCATAACTTCCTCAATATAGCTCCAAATTGCACAATTCCAAGTCCGTTGGAAAGCCAAGAAGATTATCTACAACTTTTATGTTTGTGCCAAGATCAAATAATCTCTCCAGCTATTCCGAAATTAGAGCTAAACATAGAGCAGGGCTGCTGCCAGAATTTCCCTCCCCGGGGTATACTTGGAAAAATACCCATAACTTTTACTACAAGAATCTAGTTGATCTAATTCCACTTCTATACGAAAGCTAACTCAAAACTGGACATCTCATAGTAAACTCATATTTAAACCTCTTCATCTTGGATTTTAACAAAATCAAATCCAAATACCAAATTGAAAATACATAACTTCTAGGAAAAAATTATGTACCCAAATTTTCAAACAGAGCGCTCCAAATGACACAGGCACAACACCTCACCCTCACCCTCACTCCCGGAGGGAGACTATTGGGACTTTTGGGGAGAGACCATACCGTTGGTCGAGGAGACCCGAGATTACTGGTCCACACAACATTACTAGATCGCCAACCTCACCCTCACCCTCACTCCCGGAGGGAGACTCTTGGGACTTTTGGGGAGAGACCATACCGTTGGTCGAGGAGACCCGGGATTACTGGTCTACGCAACACTACTGGATCATCTACATTGAGATAACTGCCCAACGATGTCTTTGAACATCGATACGAGACCAGACCCAACAACTATGGGAACGGACGAACAACGAATGGGTCACGAGGCGACGTGTCTTCACCTCATCCTCACCCTCACTCCCGGAGGGAGACTCTTGGGACTTTTGGAAGAGACTTAGACTGCTCTACACCCTTGGTCCACTGGTAGCCCTTTCCCCACGTAGCCTCTACCTGGTATACTCCCACGATCAGTACGCTTTTGAACACATCGCTGGTACCTACGGATGGGAGCTCTCTGTCAGGACATCTTTTCCAACGCCGGGGAGTTCCTACATCGGATCCAACGAAGGGGAGAACAATTCCACGCTCGTAATATCATTCGTAGCCCTCTCCCGGATAGCCTCTACCTGGTACACTCCCACGATCAGTACGCTCCCGAATGCATCGGTGGTACCTACGGATGGGAGTCCTCTGTCAGGACAGCTACAACTCGGGCCTCTTCAACACAGACGACATTGGGAGTAAACATTCCACGTTCGCAAAGCGAACCTAATGGAAAAACACTACACTCGATAATCACATATCGATGATAGAGAACACTATTGTACTCCCACACGGTTGCGTCGCTCGGACACAGGGGGGGTGTCACGCCCCAACTACCGGCTTAACAATCCGATAAGATAATGAATTCTCCTGAATTCCAAACGAGTTCATCGCTCGGATGCACGGGACGATTACATCGCTAGCGCTCTAACTAATAAGGTACAACCCGACAGCGGGTCATACCCACGCCTATTTCAGATAGGCCTGATTAGTTTTAACATGCGCATATATTTTATAGGAGAATTTAATCTTAGTTATGTGCATGAACCATATGCACAACCATCTAATAATTATAGGGACACTCCCTAACATGGATTACATCATAATAATTCATACAACATGCATACATGGTCATTAATCACATAAACATACAAAATATACTCTAACATCCATTGGATATCGCCAACTTAAAAGAAAGGGGCAAGCGCGATCTCGCGCACTAACAGGTGCATGCCAATATTCCAAACGAACCTGAGTCGAGTAGGAAATCGCATCTACTTACTCAGTTCGTTCAGAGGGAGAGGGCGGGGGAGATCATCATCTCATGAAGCTGGTCATAGCTTTTCCCCATTAGCATGGGCGCAACAACTACACCACGCCCTCGAGTCTTATCGCAAGGGAATATTAGGCAGGTTCCCGTTATTAACCCAGACTTATTCATGTTCGATATTCCAATTAATATGGTGGGAGTAGTATTACAATACTACCTAAGGCATGCCATATTCTATACATCCATACACATCACACAATACATGCCCATACTAGAGGGGCTCATGCAACACAATCATTCATACATGAATACAATACATGTATATAAGCCTAGCATGCAAGATATCTACATATTACAGCTTAAGCATGGCCATACTACTTATCTACACAAGTAGTATAGCTAGGGGGCCCCATCGATGCGCGACGCGCAACTACGCGCGTCGAGCGCATCCCGAGGGGGGGGGGGATTGGATCGAATCACTCACCACAACCCGGGACCTTGCACATCCCATCCGACGAGATCTGCAAGGTAAGGGCATCAAATTTGGTGAGTAACAACACATTTTAACACTTAGAATTTACTAGAAATGCCAAAGACTTAGACATGCACGCATACGGGCTCGCACGCATGCAAGCACACACATACACACGCATGTCTTGAGTGCCCCAGCACCTACCCGAGACCCTGGACAGCCCCATGCATGCCCCAGAACGCGCACGCACGTGCACGCGCGCACTGACACCCAATCTCGCACCCGCGCGCACGCGCACGCGCGCAGACAGCCCCCAGCGCGCGCCCAGCCGATCTTAACCCCTTTTTAACCCTCCCCAACCCCTCACACACACTCTAACCCATCTACCTAGCATGCATGACCTCCCCAACCATCCCAACAGCCCAAAGAAAATCAAGAAGAAGGGGAAGAGGACTTACCAAAAGAGGGAAAAGGAAAGGGGGAGATGCAGGGCTCTCGACGCGCCCACGGCCACCTCAACCACCACCACAACCACCACCACGCCTCCTCTTCAACCTCTACCCAGCCCTCTTTGGCTGCAAATCAGGGGACTATTTATGTCACGCTCCAAGGCGGCCGTGCCCGAGACGTGGCAATAATAAATATCAGCTATCAATACCTGAGGTCAATAAGGACACCAACAATCATACACAAGGCGGCAAAGCAAGATAATGATAACTGACTGAAAAGCGGAAGCATAATATATAACAATGTCTATAAATCGAAAACATTAGTACAGACCCGAATACACAATCAATGTCCTGTGAAAGCCAAGTCTAGACCAAAGAAAATACAACCTGTGCCACATGCACGATTTACAAAGCATAAAATGACTAGGAATGCTGACAGCCTCGCACACGCCACCCACCGGCAGAACGCTCCACGCCCATAAGACCACGCCACAGGAAGCTCCAGCTCCACGCCCAACACTGCCCCTGAAAAGAAACAGTATGCGAGGGGTGAGCTACAAGCTCAGTGAGTGGCTGGAAACCAATCACCATTCTACAGTTCAATACATAATCAATTTCCTTTCAAGGAAAACATGGGTGGAAACCCATGTATAACTGGGTCACGCGACGGCGCGACCAACCTCACCCCCACCCTCACTCCCGGAGGGAGTCCTTTGGGACATATGGGGAGAGACCATACCGTCGGTCAAAAAGACCCGGATTTACAAGACTAGAGAGCATACCATCGGTCGAAGAGACCCGGATTTACTGGTCTACTCAACACTACTGGATCATCTACATCTAGATAATCGCCCAATGATGTCCTTGAACATCGATTCAAGACCGGACCCACCAACTATGGGAACGGTCGAACAACGAATGTGTTATATATGTGTCACTTTTAACCTTCTGGTCACCATTGGGACATTCGGGAAGTTTTTCAGCTTCTTCATTTTTTCGATCGGAACCGCTAAAATTTCAGACTGTTAGCTATCGTCCTGTGTTTGAGGACTCCAATTGAAAATCTAACTGCATATTATGTGTCCTGGTGCCATTCCAAGCCACTCACGAAAATTTCATCGAATTCCAGTAACGTTTCAGAATTTTGCAGTTCCGAAGCGTATCCGGGTTTTGACCGAGCGAGAAGTCATTGGGAGACTTGACTTGGTCAAATGTGGGCCCATGACTTGGTCAACCCCCTTTGTTTTCTAGTGTGGATGGGTTGACCCAAGTCAAAGTGCCCTTAAACCTCACTTAAACCCCCCCCCCCCTAATCCTAGCTTAGCCTAATCTTTTTTCACTAATTAGGGGTGTGAGTATGTGTGGAGTGGGTGTGGGTATAAAGTAATCCCACGGCAACATATCCCCCAATATTCATCATCTTCTCCAAATTTTTCTCTCTCTCTTCCTCTCTTTAAATCCTCCATATGACCTAGCTAAGGTGGTTGAAACCAAAAACCCTAAGAAGGGAAAGGATAGGTAAGGACCCAATCTACCTTCCGGTGGTCTCGGATTCGAGTTCCCACATGTGTGACCCCTTCTCATGCCCTCTTTTCTCCTCTGATTTCAGCCACTTTGAGGGCTGAAGGAGATCTTGGTGGTGGTGGTCCTTGAGGTGGTGTTTCGGTGCGCGAAGAGCACCCGTTCTTCCTCCCCTTCTCTTCCTCTCCTAGGGTAAGCTTTCTTTCCTTCCTTTTCTTGTTTAGATGAATGTTAGGAAGGTGTTTTTGGCTGTTGGTGGCTGTTGGTGGCGGTTGGTGGCGGTTGGTGGCCATTGGTGGCCGTCGGGGAGGTGGTAGGGTTGTCTCGGGTAGGCTGGCAGCGCAGGCAGCACAGGCAGGCGGGCTGGCAGGCAGGGCGGGCAGAGCAGGCTGGCAGGGCACGCGCGCGTGCGCGCTGGCGTGCATGCGGGTGGAGCAGAAGCGTGCGGGTGCTGCGCGCTGGGCGCCATGCCAGAGCGTGGGCCCGGAGCACTGTGCAGAGGCACAGGGCGTGCTGTGCGCGCTCGGTGAGTCGAGCGGGTTGTGCGCGCGGGGTGATGCGCTGGGGTGCAGGGCGTGCGGGTGTGCGCGCGGGTTGCTGCGCTGGGGCGCAGTGAGCGCGCGGTGCACCCGGGGGGGGGGGGGGGGGCTCGGCAGAGTGTCCGGGCATGCGGGCAAGGGCTCGGCAGTGCATCTGGGCGTGCGGGCTGGGGCGCGGCTGTGCGCCTGGGGTGGGTGGCCGTGCGTACGGCTGCCGGGGGGGTTCGGGAGTGTGTCGGGGTGCTCGGACTCGCGTGCGTACAGGCCGTATGTACGCTTGTCCGAGTGTTGGGTATTTTAGTGTATTTTTGTGTATAATTGTGTATTTTACTGACCCAGTTGATTATCCTGTCTTGCAGATCTTGACGGACGGTCGCGCGACGACCCGGTTATTGGTGAGTGGGACAACCCAACCCAGTAGGGAGGCGCTATATGCACTTGGGCGTGTACCGTCCTCCCCTGGGGCACCATAGTTTAATATTAACTTGTATAATATGTAATCTATGCAAGCATGATTAATATGTAGTATGCATGCTACCCTAGACCTTGTATGTTAGGGACTTGCACCCTTAGGATATGTGTAAGAGCCATGCATCCTGTCACCATGTTCTCATGCTAGGAAGCCTCGACCTATGCATGTGTCCTACTAGTTTAATTTATTAAATTAAATGCGAACTTATAGTATTTCAGTATGCCTTAGGGAATATTATAAGGGGCCTTGCGAGGTCGACATTGAGACCCGGGCTAGGGTACTCCGTGTTCCTTGTTTGGTTGTCAGGATATCCTATGTCGGGACCTCATGGTGCCCTCCCAAGGTTTCCTTTCCCGATAATATTATAACCTCGTTATTATTATATATGTTCCCCGCATCTTGGTTATGCGCCCTGGAGGAATTCTGAAGAATTCATGACATTAGTAGAGTCTCCCTTCTCTGGATTAAGGGGCCTTGCGAAGTCAGCGTTGAGACCCGGGCTAGGGTACTCCGTGTTCCTTGTTTGGTTGTCGGGATATCCTATATCGGGACCTCATGGTGCCTTCCCAGGGTTTCTTTTTCCAGTTAAGGGTACCGTGGATCCGAGTGGATCGTATGCGTATGGATAGGCTGTTTTTGTTCCCTTCGTTGGATCCATATAGAGACTGCCCCAGCGTTCGAAAGGCTGTCCCGTCAGAGGGCTCCCATCAGTAGGTACCTCCTAATTTGGATTCGGACTGTGCTAAAGTGTGGGAGTGGCCAAGCAGCTACGGAGTGGAGGAGAGACTATCGGTGGACCAAGGGTGATTAACAGCCTAGTCAGTCCCAATATCCTATGTCACCTATTGAGGGGTGAGGGTGAGGGTGTGGTGGGTTGGCGATGTTGCGACCCACTGGATTGTGTAGTTCTTGCCACTTTGAGGCTTGAATAATAAATTGTGATTAATATGAATTGTGATGCATGGGTTGTGCTATTCACTGAGCGTGTGGCTCACCCCTCGCATATATATTTTTCTCCAGTGTTATCTTCGTCGGATCAGGAGGAGGAGATCCCCGAGGGACCTCAGCAGTAGCGGTGTAGCACCACATTTCCGCGAGTGTTAGAGGCCATCAGCATCCCTTTTTGATTCGTATGTATTATATTCTGTGCTTGGGCACACGTTTGTATTATATTTGGATGTCAGTGTGTATATTGGCTCTCACGGGACAATTGATTATGTATCGAGTCTGTAATATCTCTTTGAGTTACAAATTCAGTCTTTTAGCTTCCGCTATTTGTGTATATATCATGTCAGCCCCTTTGTTGTCTGTGTTGCCATTTTGGATGTTGTTAGAGTATGTTATTCACTTCCTGTATTGACTGCTGATATCATGTATACACTTGCCGCGTCCCGGGGACGGCCGCCCTGGGGTGTGACAGAATGGGTCACGCGGCGATTATCTTCACCTCATCCTTACCCTCACTCCTGGAGGGAGACTCTTGGGACTTATGGAAGAGAGAACGATTCCCACGCCCGTAACATCATTCGTTAACCCTCTCCCGGGTAGTATCTACAACCCGATCTCCTCAACTCATCGCTCTACACCCCTGGTCCACCCGGTAGCCTCTCCCACCCTCGTGGCCTCCGCCTGGTATACTCCCACTATCAGTACAGTCCAACACATCGGATGTACCTACGGATGGGATCCCTCTGTCAGGTACAGCCAACGCCGGGGAGTTCCTACATCGGATCCAACGAAGGGGAGAACGATCCCATGTTCGCAAAGCGAACCCAATGGAAAACAACTACTCTCGATACTCACTTATCGAGATATCAAACACAGGCATAACAATACTCAACACACTCATATTAACCTTAAAATAGTCATAGTCCCTATACGGGAGTAACTACACAAGTTAGTGGGTCATAACATCGCCGATCCACCCCACGCTCACCCTTTAGGGGTGTCATGGGCCTTTTGGGATAGACTAGACCGCTCTCCACCCCTGGTCCACCCGGTAGCCTCTCCCACACTCCGTAGCCTCTACCTGGTATACTCCCACTATCAGTACTGTCCGACGCATCGGAGGTACCTACGGACGGGAGCCCTCTGTCAGGTCAGCTTTCCAAATCCGGGGAGTCCCTACATCGGATCCAACCAAAAGGAGAAGACAGTCTACTCACGCGTATACGATCCTCTTGGATCCGTCGACAACGATTTCTAACACTACTAATGTCATGAATTCTCAAGAATTCCTCCAGGGCGCATAACTAAGATGCGGGGAAACATATATTATAACAACAAGGTTATAATATTCTCTAAGGCATGCTTATCACAATATATTCACATTTTGATTTAATTAAATTAAACTAAATGGGAACATGCATAGATCGGGGCTTTCCAATCAAGGGACATGGTGTCTAGGCATGTATGGGCCTCTATACATGATATCATGGATGCATATCCCTAGCATACAAGGTCTAATATGGCATGGTTACATCATATTAATCATGCATTGCATAGTTTTTCATACTATAGCAAGGGGGACCCATCGACGCGTGTCGCGTCGAGCGCATCCCTAGAGAGGGGGGGGGGATTGGAATCGAACCACTCACCTTACAACCCGGGACCTCGCGCATCCCATCCGACGAGATCTGCAAGGTAGGGGCATCCAACTTGGTGAGTAACAACACAATTTACACACAGAAAACATTAGAAATATCCAATACTCAGACAAGCATGCATACGGACTCGCACGCATGCGAGCACGCACGTACGCACACGAGTCCGAGTGCCCCGACACCTACCCAAACCCTCGGGCAGCCACACGCATGGCCCCCCGCACGCGCACGCACGCATACGCACGCACGCACGCACCCCAGCACCCTCGGCGCACTACCGCGCGCCTGCCCGCGCACCCAGACTCGCTGCCGCACGCGCGCGCACTGCGCCTCGCACACCCCACCACGTGCACGCACGCGCGCGCGCGCACTGGTCCCCAGCCCCGCGCCCAGGCGCACTGCTCCGCGCGCGCACTCGCGCGCCCTCCTGCGCGCACCCTTGCTCGCGCCAGCACCCGCACGCACCGGCGCGCCCACTCCGTGCGCACCCGCGCACTCGCGCGCACGCGCCCGCGCGCAAACAGCCCCCAACGCGCGCCCACCTTGCCCTAACCCCTTTTTAACCCTCCCCAACCCCTCACACACACCCTAACACATCTACCCAACATGCATGACCCTCCCAACCAACCCTAAGCCATAAAAATCAAGAAAAGAAGGGGAAAGGCTCACCTTTGGAGGGGAAATGAAAGGGGGAGGCTCGGGGGCCCTCGATGCACCCGCGACCACCTCAACCGCCACCACCACTACCACCACCTCCTCAGCCTCTCCTCAGCCTCCTTCATGGCTGAAAATCAGGGGGGGGGGGAGGACAAGATATGAGAGCTTGAGAGGGGAGGATCAACAACACAACAACAAAACCTACCATCACTTCCTCCTCCACCATCTCCATCTCTTTGTGACAATTTCACAAACACCTAGGGGGGGCTTTGAAAAGAGAGAAGAGAGGGCCAAGATGTGGGCGTGGAAGTGAGAGGGAGAGAGAGAGAGAGAGAAGATATTTATTCCACAAATATCTAAAGAGGGAATGAAAAGACCTAGTCGCCCTTTGACTAGAAATTCTGCGCATGCTTCACTAGAACAGCCATAACTTCCTCAATATAGCTCCGAATTGCACAATTCCAAGTCCGTTGGAAAGCTAAGAAGATTATCTACAACTTTCATGTTTATGCCAAGATCAACTAATCTCTCCACCTATCCAGAAATTAGAGATAAACATAGAACAGGGCTGCTGCCAGAATTTCCCTCCCCGGGGTATACTTGGAAAAATACCCATAACTTTTACTACAGGAGTCCAGTTGACCTAATTCCACTTTTGTACGAAAGCTAACTCAAAATGGACATCTCATAATAAAATCATATTTAAATCTCTTCATCTTGGATTTTAACAAAATCAAATCCAAATACCAAATCAGGAATACATAACTTCTAGGAAAAAAATTATGTACCAAAATTTTCAATCAGAGTGCTCTAAATGACACAGGCACAACAATTTATATATTGATTTAAATATATAAAAGAGCTATTATATTATTGGGTTCTCATTATGTGCATATAGGTTGGCCCATAGAGGTAGGCCCAAATAGGTTCAATTTCATTTGTATTTTTTAAAATTTTTAAATGAAATTGAAATATTTATTTTATAATTTTCTGGATATCATAATGGTCTCAAGAACCATTGTGTGGGGTTGTGTAAAATTTGGAGTTGGAGAAGTCATGTTTTGAGGTCTTTGGAAAATGAGCATGTGGTAATGGATCTTATTGTGAATATTAAAAGTCTGATATTTATATATATTTTTTGTAGAAGTATCCCTCTAGGACCTTAGATAAGTATGATAGGACTCGTTTGAAAATAAAGAGTTAGCTTGGGCTTTTTCAAAAAAAAATTCATCTCATATCCCGTGGAATTATGTAACGGATTGATGGACGATTTTAGGGCAACCGATTATACCACTTTTTAAACTCGATCACCCTTCATATTCTGTCAACCTAGAAAGAAAAAAAAATAGAGGCCGCCGTGAAGGAGAGGGTTCTTCATCCAACACAGGTATCTTTTAATCCTTCCTTGAAATTTTTGGTGATTATAGGTCTAGATTCTTAAGTCTATTAGACGAGGCCATGGATCTCTTACTTCATGGATAACAGAAGTGTCAATAGAATGAGAGGGAGAGGTGCCTGTGTGTCTTCGGAGAGGTTACCGATGCCGTTTATAGGAGATAAAAAAAGGGTCGAGTGTAAATGCTGATGAGAGGAATAGATGGGTTGATGACTTTATATATTTAAAGGTGTTTGCATCTATTATATAGTCGGTGATTGGCATGGAATATTTTGGATTCGTCATATTCATGTGTTGTTTAGAATGATAAACGGGTGAAGATGATGAAGACCCAGCCCATGTGTTTTGTTTTAAAGTTTTGGTTGGTTTGGTGGGCCACATGAGGGTGGATGGATTATTGGACCTGTATGATTTAATCTTATGTTACAGTAGTATTGGATTGTGAGTTGTCAATTAATTGTTATTGGATGCTGGGTGTATAGTCTAAGTCGGTCAAGTTAAATTCATTGGGATGATTTGAGTTAAAAAAAAATAGGCAGTTTATTTAATATAGTTATTCAATTTTTCCTTTATTTATTAGAAATATTATTTTTATTTTTCAGGCGATTCTCATACTACTTAGACTGATATTTGTCACGAGTGTTCTTGTTAAGGGTGAGTGGATGTCTCTATATTATTTGAAAAGCATCATATTATTTTATGATTATGAAATCTATCTTGTATGAAGCATATGAACATGTTGTCATCATATAGGTTGATATGTTGGATATATTATATGCATTTGAAATTATGGGATTTATGAAAATTGTCGCATGCTGTATACTTGAAAGAATAAGTAGTTTTGATTGTGCATGCATTAAATCGTCTAGGTGGCTCAATCTAGGTGGCTGCGGTCTAAATTTGACCCAAGTATAGGTGGCTATGTCTACGTGGCCCGATTTCCAAAGTGAAATCCCTGCGGCTAGGTGTCATGGTGTTATATATGTGTCCCTTTTTGGCCTGCTGGTAACCATTGGAGCATTTTAGCAGTTTCTAAAATTTTTGCATTTTTCGATCGAAAACCGCATAATTTCGGACTGTTAGCTATCGTCCTGAGTTAGAGGACTCCGATTAAAAATCTAACTGCGTATTATGTGTCCTGGTACCATTTTAAGCCACTCATGAAAATTTCATCGAATTCCAACAACGTTTATGAAATTTCGCAGTTCCGGGGTGTATCTGGGTTTTTAAGTCGCACACTATAAATAAGTGGGATCTAATTTTCGAGTTACTATTCATCATCCCTACCAACCCTTCCCCTCTCTCCTCTTCTCCATTTTTCTCACTTTTGAGGCCCCTAGACCGTTCAAAATCAAAAACCCAAAACCTAAGAAGTGTAGATCGGGTCCCGGTCTACACCCCGGTACCTTCAAATCCCGTTTCCGGTGACTCTAGCCTCTCCTTCCTCCCCTCTTTCTCCTCTGTTTTGGCCCGTTTCGAGGGCCGTGGTAGATCGGGGCGTAGGAGGGCCATTGAGAAGGGTTTCGGTGCACGGAGAGCACCCGGTCACCTCTTCCTCCCCCTTGGTAAGCTCTTTTTCCCTCTTTTTCATGCTTAGATGCTTGATAGGAGGGGGTTTTGTGTTTGGGAGGTGGTCGGCGGCTGTGGGGGGGTGGTCGGAGGTGGTTGGGGGCGGTCGGAGGCCGTCGGAGGCTATTGGGTGGTGGTGGGGGTGCTCGGGCAGTGGAGGGACCTGTTCCGGGCAGCAGGCAGCAGCGGCAGCGGCCCAGGCAGCGCGCAGGCTGGGCGCGCACGGGCATGCGCTCGTGCGTGCGCGGGTGTGCGTACGCGCGACGTGCGCACGAGTGTGCGCGGGTCTGGTGCGGGGAGCTGGTCGGGCAGCAGTGCGCGGGTCTGGTCGAGCGGGTCTGGGGGCGAGCTGTGCGCGAGGTACTGGTCGCGCGGGTCTGTGCGCGAGGAGCTGGTCGCGCGGGTCTGTGCGCAAGGAGCTGGTCGCGCGGGTCTGTGCGCAAGGAGCTGGTCGCGCGGGTGCTAGGCGTGCGGGCAGGGGTGGTGCGTGCGCGAGGTGGTGGCCGAGGGCAGTGCGCGCGGGAGGGCGTGCAGGGTGCGCGAGAGGGCACGGCGAGGCAGTGTGGTGCACGCGGGGCGCGGTGAGGCGGCCGTGGTGCGCGCGAGGCGCGGCGAGGCGGCGGTGGTGCGCGCGAGGCGCGGTGAGGCGGAGGTGCGCGCGGGGTGCGTGCGGGGCGAGGCGCTGTGCGCGGGGGCGTGCGGGGTGCTCGCGGGCCGGCGCAAGGCGTGCGGGGTGCGTGGGCTGAGGCGCGGCGGTGCACCCGGGCCGTCGGGTGGCCGTGCGGGTGGCTGCCGGGGGTGCGGATGGTTGCCGGGGTGTTGGGTGTTTGATTTGGGATTTTGGGTGTCTATTTGTGTATGTTGTGTATCTTTGGGTAATTGTGGATTTATACTCACCTAGTTAATATCCTGTCTTGCAGATCTCGACGGACGGTCGCGCGTCGACCCGATTTCCGGTGAGTGGGACAACCCAACCCAGTTTGGGAGGCGCTACATGCTTTGGGCGTGTGCCGTCCTCCCCTGGGGCACATAGTTTGTATTAATTGCTTTGATATAACCCATGTAAGCATGATGTGTGTGTGTAAAATGCATGCCACCCTAGACTTGTATGTTAGGGACTTGCACCCTTAGGATTTTGTGCATGAGCCGTGTATCATGTCACCCTGTTATCATGCTAGGAAAGCCCTGACTTGTGCATGCGTCCTATTAGTTTGATTTATTTATTTAATGCAAACTGCGATATATATATATTAGATAGCATGCTTGGGAATATAGGGGGCCTTGCGAGGTTAACATTGAGACCCGGGTTAGGGTACTCCGTGTTCCTTGTTTGGTTGTCGGATGTCCTACATCGGGACCTCAGGTTACCCTCCCAAGGTCTCTTTTCCCCTTTATGCATTATTTATATTCCCCGCATCCTGGTTATGCGCACTGGTGGAATTCAGAGGAATTCAAGACATTAGAGTTGTAGAGATGTGCTGTCAGCGGATCCGAGTGGATCATATGCGATGGATAGGCTGTTCTGTTTCCTTCCGTTGGATCCGTGTAGAGACTACCCCGGTGTTAGAAAGGTTGTCCCGTGCAGGGGCTTCCATCAGTAGGCGCCTCCTGATTTGGTGAAGGACTGCGCCGAACGTGGAAGTGGCCAAACGACCTACGGAGTGGGGAGAGACTATCGGTGGACCGAGGGTGACCAACAGCCTAGTCAGTCCCAAGAGCCTAGGTCACCTGTTGAGAGGTGAGGGTGAGGGTATGGTGGGCCGGCGATGCGACGACCCACAGGATTGTGAACGGATGATTATCCACCCATTAAGTCCCAACATCCTAGGTCACCTATCGAGGGTGAGGGTGAGGGTAAGGGTATGGCGGTTCGGCGATGTGACGAACCCCCGGATTTGTGATGTTTATGCCGCTTTGGGCTATTGGCTTGATTTAAATGTGGTTAATATGAACTGTATGCATGGGTTGTGCTATTCACTGAGCGTGTGGCTCACCCCTCGCATATTATCTTTTTCAGTGATCTCTGAGGGAGGAGCTTCCCGAGCGACTACACCAGTAGAGGAGTAGCGCCGCGTCCCACGAGTTTTGAGGCCATCAGCACCCTTCTTTCTGTTGTATGTATATATTCTGTGCTTGGGCACCTAGTTGGATTATGTATGGATTTTATTTGTGTATATATATGGACATGTTGGCTCTCACAGGACATACGATTATGTATCGAGTCTGTAGTATGTTGTTGATTACAGACTCAGTCTTTTAGCTTCCGCATTTGGTGTATATATTATGTCAGCCCTGCTTTATCTGTGTTGTCATTTTGTGTTGTTTGAGTATGTTATTGAACTCCTGTATACTGATATCATATATACACTTGCCGCGTCCCGGGGACGGCCGCCCTGGGGCGTGACAAAAGTTGGTATCAGAGCCTGGTCCTGTCAGAGCCAAATGTCTTCCTTTTCGTAGAGATGAGTCCTAGGATTTCTATATGCGTATTCTGATCCTAGTGTCTGGTTTTCTTAGGTTGCTGATATGCCTCCTCGCAGAGGACGGCGCGGACGTGGTCCCTCTCGACCCTTGGAGGTCTCCGGACCTGCCAGAGTCGAGGATGCTATTGGTGAGTCCTCAGGAGTGAGGCCAGATTCAGCGCAGGAGCCTCCTGCCTGGGAGCGCGCGTTTGCGCGGCTAGCAGACTTGGTAGAGACCCAGACGAGGGTGTTGGCAGATCAGGCACGGGAGATACAGGAGCTGCGGGCGGCCCGCGAGGCAGTACCGCAGGTTCCCTTGGCGGCAGATCCGCCTGTGGTGCCTGATACACCCCCAGTCCCCGTGGTGGAGATTCCGGCGGCCAGAGTTCAGGATCCTCAGGAGAGGGAGATGGGGCTAGAGGCAGCAGCGAGAGTGCAGCAGAGTGGCCTCTCAGCCTTTTTGAAGCTCCATCCTCCCGAGTTCCGGGGTCAGACGGAGGACCCCCTTGCTCCAGAGAGATGGCTGATGGAGGTGGATACCATCTTCTCCACGATGCTTTGCACAGACCGCCAGAGAGTCTCCCTGGCTGCGTTTATGCTGAAGGGTAGCGCCGCCGACTGGTGGGCTACTAGATCAGTTGACATTCCAGAGGGATTGGAGCAGCTCACGTGGGCGGGATTCAGGGGATACTTCTTGGAGGAGTATTTCCCCTTCTCGGCGCGACAGATGGTGGAGCGGGAGTTTGAGCAGCTGACTCAGGGCACTATGTCCGTCACTGACTACTCCACGCGGTTCACGAGGCTGTCCAGATTCGCTCCAGCTCTGGCGATGGACGAGGAGACGAGGTGTCGACGGTTCGAGCTCGGTCTCAGCAGTGCCATCCGAGTGCACGTCACCGCCCATGCTTTCACGAGGTTCTCCGACTTAGTCTCGGGCGAAGACTGTCGAGAGAGACCTCGGGATCCAGGTGCGGGCTCCGACCCCGCCGACAGACCAGAGGCCACCCAGAGGCCAGGACAGAGGGCAGCGGAAGAAGAAGAGGGCCCGCTTCGAGCAGTCAGCGGCTTCCTCTCTTCCAGCAGATGTGGTGCCAGCGCGAGGTCCAGCACCCATCGCAGCCGTGCCAGTCCAGTCGAGGCGGCCAGAGACGAGGCGCTGTTATCACTGTCAGCGCGTCGGGCATATTCTGTATAATTGCCCCGACGCTGGCCGACCCGCAGTGATGCCCCAGCAGCAGTTGCAGCAGAGGCCGTTCCAGCAGCCGTTTCAGCAGCAGCGCCAGCAGCAGCAGCAGCCTCAGCGCCAGCCGCAGCAGCAGCCTCAGCGTCAGCAGCAGCAGCCACAGGGTGGCCGTGCTGATCAGAGGAGGCAGCCAGCGCAGCAGGCGAGGCGTGCCCCTGCTCCTCAGCCTCAGTTCGTCCAGGGCCGTGTGGCAGCGCTTTCGGCAGAGGAGGCCCAGGCATCAGGCAGCGTGGTCAGAGGTACTGTTCAGATCTCCCAGCTTCCTGCTTATGTGCTATTTGATTCTGGAGCCACCCACTCGTTCGTGTCTCCTGCTTTCGCGAGACGGACGGGTGTGGCGTCCGCTCCTCTAGATGCTGTGTTAGAGGTAGCATTGCCCGTGGGAGACCGGATTCTCCTCAGTTCGGTGTACCGAGGGTGCACGGTGGAGATCGCGGAGCATGAGTTCCCGGTAGAGCTGGTGGAGCTTGCGATGGCGGATTTTGATGCCATCCTGGGGATGGATTGGCTTGCAGCTAGTCATGCCAGCATCGACTGTTTCGCCAAGTCGGTGTCGTTCCACCTTCCTGGTCGGAGGTCTTTCCAGTTCGTGGGCGATCGAGACGTGGCTCCTTTGGGGTTCGTGTCGTCCATGCAGGCGTGGAGACTCCTTCAGGGTGGGTGCGAGGGCTTTCTGGCTTATATTGCTCTGGAGGATGCACCGCTGCGGGCAGATATCAGTCAGACTCCGGTCGTGGCAGAGTTTCCCGAGGTTTTCCCCGACGATCTTCCGGGATTACCGCCGGACCGCGCGATCGAGTTTGAGATCAATCTGCTTCCGGGGACCGAGCCGGTTTCGAGGGCTCCGTACCGGATGGCTCCCGCAGAGCTGAGGGTGCTGAAGGAGCAGTTGGAGGAGTTGCTGGAGAAGGGCTTCGCACGTCCGAGTGTGTCTCCGTGGGGAGCCCCTGTCCTGTTCGTCCGGAAGAAGGACGGTTCACTGCGGCTGTGTATTGATTACAGGCAGTTGAATAAGCGGACAGTGAAGAACAAGTACCCGTTGCCGCGGATCGACGATCTGTTTGACCAGCTCCAGGGAGCGTGCGTCTTTTCCAAGATCGATCTCCGCTCGGGGTACTACCAGTTGAAGATCCGGGAGTCAGACATATCGAAGACGGCCTTTCGCACCCGGTATGGGCACTACGAGTTCAGAGTACTGCCATTCGGGTTGACGAACGCGCCGGCGGCCTTCATGGATCTGATGAACCGGGTATTTCGACCCTTCCTCGACTCCTTTGTGGTAGTATTCATCGATGACATATTGGTGTACTCGAGGAGTCTTGAGGAGCACGCTCACCATCTTCGCACAGTCTTGGAGACTTTGGCCAGACATCAGTTGTTCGCCAAGTTCAGCAAGTGCGAGTTCTGGTTGGAGCGGATGGCCTTTCTGGGCCATGTGATTTCCGGTGAGGGTATAGCTGTGGACCCGGAGAAGACGCTCGCCGTGTCGAATTGGCGTCGACCGTCGAACCCCACTGAGATTCGGAGCTTCTTGGGCTTGGCGGGTTATTACAGGAGGTTTGTGGAGGGTTTCTCCAAGATAGCCGTTCCTCTTACCCGCCTCACTCGGAAGAACGTTCGGTTCGAGTGGTCCCCTTCTTGTGAGGAGAGCTTCCAGGAGCTGAAGCGAAGGCTCACCTCAGCGCCAGTTCTTACCCTTCCATCTGGGAGTGGTGGGTTCGCAGTATACACAGATGCATCGCAGTTGGGTGTGGGTTGCGTCCTGATGCAGCACGGTAAGGTGGTGGCTTACGCGTCTCGTCAGTTGAAGCCCCATGAGCAGAACTACCCCACCCATGACCTCGAGTTGGCTGCGATCATATTTGCGCTGAAGATGTGGAGGCATTATCTCTACGGAGAGGAGTTCGAGCTCTTTACAGACCATAAGAGCTTGACGTATCTGCAGTCTCAGCCGGAGCTCAACATGCGACAGAGGCGTTGGGTTGAGTTCCTGACAGACTATGACTGTGACATCGCTTACCATCCGGGTAAGGCGAATGTCGTTGCAGATGCGCTCAGTAGGCAGCCCCTGGGCATGGCCGCCCACATGGCTGTCCGTCGTTGGAGGCTTCTGGAGGAGGCCGCTTGCTGGATCAGTGTTCGGGAGACCCCTGCGGGTGGCTTTTTGGCCAGGCTGGTGGTGCAGCCGGTTCTTCTCGACGAGATCCGCACGGCTCAGGCTCAGGACCCGCATTTTATAGTCCTTTCTGAAGGCGTCGCCCGGGGCGAGCGTCGGGACTACCAGATTCGTGCGGACGGGATCCTGAGATTCAGAGGCCGAGTGTGCATCCCCGACGACGCAGAGCTGAGGCGGAAGATTCTGGACGAGGCCCATCGCTCGAGGTACACCGTGCACCCTGGTGGCACGAAGATGTACAGAGGCCTTCGTCGCGGCTACTGGTGGCGCGGGATGAAGACGGATATCGCCCGTTTCGTTGCCCGATGCCTAGTATGCCAGCAGGTGAAGTCGGAGCATCAGCGCCCTGCGGGGAAGCTGCAGTCCATTGAGATCCCTCAGTGGAAGTGGGAGCAGATCACCATGGACTTCGTCTCGGGTCTGCCGAGGTCACGTTCGGGTCGCGATGCCATCTGGGTGATCGTCGACCGGCTGACGAAGTCTGCTCATTTCCTCCCCATCCGACTCACCGATTCTCTGGACACCCTGGCGCAGTTATTCGTCTCCGAGATTGTCCGACTCCATGGCACTCCAGTCAGCATCATTTCTGATCGAGACGCGCGTTTTACTTCGAGGTTCTGGCGTAGCCTCCAGCACGCCCTTGGTACGAGCCTCCACTTCAGTACCGCGTTTCATCCTCAGACGGACGGCCAGTCGGAGAGGACGATCCAGACCCTTGAGGACATGCTGCGGGCCTGTGTACTCGATTTTGGGGGCAGTTGGGAGAGGCACCTTCCGTTGGTGGAGTTTGCCTACAACAACAGCTACCACTCGAGCATCCGGATGGCTCCCTACGAGGCACTTTATGGCCGCAGCTGCAGGTCCCCCCTGTGTTGGGATGAGGTCGGAGAGCGCCAGCTTGAGGGACCAGAGATTATTCACCAGACCTCCGAGATGGTGAAGACGATTCGCGAGCGTATCCGAGTCGCTCAGAGTCGTCAGAAGAGCTACGCCGACCGCCGTCGCCGTGAGCTCGCCTTCGAGGTCGGTGACCATGTGTTCCTGAAGGTGTCCCCGATGAAGGGCATCTTCCGATTCGGTGTGCGGGGCAAGCTGAGTCCGCGTTTCATTGGGCCGTTCCTCATCCTCGAGCGAGTTGGGGAGGTGGCCTATCGCATAGCTCTGCCCCCACAGTTGGCTCAGGCCCATGACGTCTTCCACGTCTCGCAGCTGAGGCGATACGTCCACGATCCTGCTCACATCATCCCGTTCGAGCCGCTCGTCTTCGAGCCGGACTTGTCTTTCGTGGAGCAGCCGATTGAGATCATGGACCGCCGCGAGAAGAGGCTCCGCACCAAGACCGTCCAGCTGGTCAAGGTGCGATGGCAGCACCGTTCCGGTGCCGAGGCCACCTGGGAGCTCGAGGACGCCATGCGTGACGCGTATCCGCATCTTTTCCCTTCTTAGATGTTCTTGTATTTATTTTGAGGACAAAATTTCCTAAGGGGGGGAGAATGTTATATATGTGTCACTTTTTGGCCTGTGGTAACCATTGGAGCATTTTAGCAGTTTTAAAATTTTTGCATTTTTCGATCGGAACCGCATAATTTTGGACTGTTAGCTATCGTCCTGAGTTAGAGGACTCCGATTGAAAATCTAACTGCATATTATGTGTCCTGGTGCCATTTTAAGCCACTCATGAAAATTTCATCGAATTCCGGCAACGTTTCTAAATTTCACAGTTCCGGGGCGTATCTGGGTTTTTAAGTCGCACACTATAAATAAGTGGGATCTAATTTTCGAGTTACTATTCATCATCCCTACCAACCCTTCCCCTCTCTCCTCTTCTCCATTTTTCTCACTTTTGAGGCCCCTAGACCCCTCAAAACCAAAAACCCAAAACCTAAGAAGTGTAGATCGGGTCCCGATCTACACCCCGGTGTCTTCAAATCCCGATTCCGGCGATCCTAGCCTCCCCCTCCCCTCTTTCTCCTCTGTTTTGGGCCGTTTCGAGGCCGTGGTAGATCGGGGCGTAGGAGGGCCGTTGAGAAGGGTTTCGGTGCGCGGAGAGCACCCGGTCACCTCTTCCTCCCCTTGGTAAGCTCTTTTTCCCTCTTTTTCTTGCTTAGATGCTTATAGGAGGGGGTTTTTGTATTTGGGGGGTGGTCGGCGGCTGTGGGAGGTGGTCGGAGGTGGTTGGGGGCGGTCGGAGGCCGTCGGAGGCTTTGGGTGGTGGTGGAGGTGCTCGGGCAGTGGAGGGATCTGTTTCGGGCAGCAGGCAGCAGCGGCAGCGGCCCAGGCAACGCGCAGGCTGGGCGCGTGCAGGCATGCACGCGTGCGTGCGCGGGCGTGCGTACGCGCGGCGTGCGCGCGGGTGTACGCGGGTCTGGTGCGGGGAGCTGGTCGGGCAGCTGTGCGCGGGTCTGGTCGAGTGGGTCTGGTGGCGAGCTGCGCGCGAGGTGCTGGTCGCGCGGGTCTGTGCGCGAGGAGCTGGTCGCGCGGGTCTGTGCGCAAGGAGCTGGTCGCGTGGGTGCTAGGCGTGCGGGCAGGGGTGGTGCGTGCGCGAGGTGCTAGCCAAGGCAGGGGTGGTGCGTGCGCGAGGTGGTGGCCGAGGGCAGTGCGTGCGGGAGGGCGTGCAGGGTGCGCGGGAGGGCGCGGCGAGGCAGTGTGGTGTACGCGGGGCGCGGTGAGGCGGCCGTGGTGCGCGCGAGGCGCGGCGAGGCGGCCGTGGTGCGCGCGAGGCGCGGCGAGGTGGCGGAGGTGCGCGCGGGGCGAGGCGCTGCGCGCGGGGGCGTGCGGGGTGCTCGCGGGCTGGCGCAAGGCGTGCGGGGTGCGCGGGCTGAAGCGCGGCGGTGCACCCGGGCGGTCGGGTGGCCGTGCGGGGGGGGGGGGGTGCCGGGGGTGTTGGGTGTTTGATTTGGGATTTTGGGTATTTAATTGTGTGTTTTGTGTAATTTTGGGTAATTGTGGATTTACACTCACCCAGTTAATATCCTGTCTTGCAGATCTCGACGGACGGTCGCGCGTCGACCCGATTTCCGGTGAGTGGGACAACCCAACCCAGTTTGGGAGGCGTTACATGCTTCGGGCGTGTACCGTCCTCCCCTGGGGCACATAGTTAGTATAAATTGCTTTGATATAATCCATGTAAGCATGATGTGTGTGTAGAATGCATGCCACCCTAGACTTGTATGTTAGGGACTTGCACCCTTAGGATTTGTGCATGAGCCGTGTATCATGTCACCCCGTTATCATGCTAGGAAAGCCCTGACTTGAGCATGCGTCCTATTAGTTTGATTTATTTATTTAATTGCAAACTGCGATATATATATATTAGCATTAGCATGCTTAGGGAATATAAGGGGGCCTTGCGAGGTTAACATTGAGACCCGGGTTAGGGTACTCCGTGTTCCTCGTTTGGTTGTCGGATGTCCTACATCGGGACCTCAGGTTACCCTCCCAAGGTCTCTTTTCCCCTTTATGTATTATTTATATTCCCCGCATCCTGGTTATGCGTGCTAGTGGAATTCAGAAGAATTCAAGACATTAGAGTTGTAGAGATGTGCTGTCAGCGGATCCGAGTGGATCATATGCAATGGATAGGCTGTTCTGTTTCCCTCCGTTGGATCTGTGTAGAGACTACCCCGGCGTTAGAAGGTTGTCCCGTACAGGGGCTTCCATCAGTAGGCGCCTCCTGATTTGGTGAAGGACTGCGCCGAACGTGGAAGTGGCCAAACGACCTACGGAGTGGGGAGAGACTATCGGTGGACCGAGGGTGACCAACAGCCTAGTCAGTCCCAAGAGCCTAGGTCACCTGTTGAGAGGTGAGGGTGAGGGTATGGTGGGCCGGCGATGCGACGATCCACAGGATTGTGAATGGATGATTATCCACCCATTAAGTCCCAACATCCTAGGTCACCTATTGAGGGTGAGGGTGAGGGTAAGGGTGTGGCGGTTCGGCGATGTGACAAACCCCCGGATTTGTGATGTTTATGCCGCTTTGGGCTATTGGCTTGATTTAAATGTGGTTAATATGAACTGTATGCATGGGTTGTGCTATTCACTGAGCGTGTGGCTCACCCCTCGCATATTGTCTTTTTCAGTGATATCTGAGGGAGGAGCTTCCCAAGCAACTACACCAGTAGAGGAGTAGCGCCGCGTCCCACGAGTTTTGAGGCCATCAGCACCCTTCTCTCAGTTGTATGTATATATCTCTGTGCTTGGGCACCTAGTTGGATTTTGTATGGATTGTATTTGTGTATATATATGGACATGTTGGCTCTCATAGGACATACGATTATGTATCGAGTCTGTAGTATGTTTTGATTACAGACTCAGTCTTTTTAGCTTCCGCATTTGGTGTATATATTATGTCAGCCCTACTTTTATCTGTGTTGTCATGTTTGCTGTTGTTTGAGTATGTTATTGAACTCCTGTTTACTGATATCATATATACACTTGCCGCGTCCCGGGGACGGCCGCCCTGGGGCGTGACAAAAGTTGGTATCAGAGCCTGGTCCTGTCAGAGCCAAATGTCTTCTTTTTTCGTAGAGATGAGTCCTAGGATTTCTATATGCGTATTCTGATCCTAGTGTCTGGTTTTCTTAGGTTGCTGATATGCCTCCTCGCAGAGGACGGCGCGGACGTGGTCCCTCTCGACCCTTGGAGGTCTCCGGACCTGCCAGAGTCGAGGACGCTATTGGTGAGTCCTCAGGAGTGAGGCCCGATTCAGCGCAGGAGCCTCCTGCCTGGGAGCGCGTTTGCGCGGCTAGCAGACTTGGTAGAGACCCAGACGAGGGTGTTGGCAGATCAGGCACGGGAGATACAGGAGCTGCGGGCGGCCCGCGAGGTAGTACCGCAGGTTCCCTTGGCGGCAGATCCGCCTGTGGTGCCTGATACACCCCCAGTCCCCGTGGTGGAGATTCCGGCGGCCAGAGTTCAGGATCCTCGAGAGAGGGAGATGGGGCTAGAGGCAGCAGCGAGAGTGCAGCAGAGTGGCCTCTCAGCCTTTTTGAAGCTCCATCCTCCCGAGTTCCGGGGTCAAACGGAGGACCCCCTTGCTCCAGAGAGATGGTTTGGCATGTAGTTTCCTTAGTCTTTTCGGCAAAAACAGATGGCGTCTATGTTTAAACTATTTTGTGTGTATCTCATCCGCGTTTAGGATGAATCTATGTGTAGATCATGGTTGAGTTTTATGATTTTGATGTTTGACTAAAATGTCAGTTATTTTATTTTATTTTTATTTATTTATTTAGTTACTTATTTACTTATTTATTTAAAAAAAAAAGTTTCAAATTGGAAGCTATATATTTTAAGGATTTAAAGTAGCGTAACCGATTTCATTGCTTCAAAATAGAGTAGTGAAATTATTGGGGCGTTACAGGAATGGTCATGAAAAGGTGCTTGAGAGAGGGGAAACAATAACAACAACAACACCTACACAACCTTTCTCTTTCTCCTTCACCTTCTCCTTCTCTTCTCTTTGAGGAAATAACACAAACACATTGGGGGAGTGAAAAGAGAGAAAGAGAGACCCAAAGAATCCCACGTGGGGAGTGGGAGGGAGAGAGAGAGATATTTTTGGGCAAATAAATATCCAAAAGAGGGATCCAAATGACCAATTCGTCCCTGACTAGAAATTCTGTACATGCTTCACTAGAACAGCCATAACTTCCTCAATATAGCTCCGAATTGCATAATTCAAGTCCACTGGAAAGCCAAGAATATTATCTACAACTTTCATGTTTATGCCAAGATCAAATAATCTCTCCAGCTATTCCGAAATTAGAGCTAAACATTGAACAGGGCTGCTGCCAGAATTTTTCATCTCCGGGGTATACTTGGAAAAATACCCATAACTTTTACTACATGAATCCAGTTGATCTAATTCCACTTTTGTATGAAAGCTAACTCAAAACTGAGCATCTCATAATAAAATCATATTTAAACCTCTTCATCTTAAATTTTAACAAAATTAAATCCAAATACCAATTCGGAGATACATAACTTATAAGAGAAAAATTATATAGCCAAATTTTCAATCAGAGCGCTCCGACTCCTGCAGGTGGCTAAAAGCCAAAATTTTAGCGACTCCGATCGAAAAATAAAGCTCCAAATGACACAGGCATAACATTCTCCCCCCTTTAGGAAATTTAGTCCTCGAAATTTAAGGAAACCCAAAGGGGAGGCCGAACATAGCCAGTATCATGCATAGACCTTTTTCTTCCAAGTGGTCTATGCACCTGACTGGCGCTACCGACACACTGTAATATGAGGAACGGTCTTAGCGTGGAGCCTCTTCTCATGTTTGTTCTTGACCTCGATCCACTGCTCCATGAACAACAAATCCAGCTCGAGAATGAGACAGTCAAACTGAATGACTGAGCAGGATCGTGGACATAACATCTCAGCCACGAGACAAGGACGACGTCGTGGGCATGAGCCAGCTGTGAGGGAAAGGCTACATGACAAGCCACCTCCCCAATCCACTCAATGACGAGAAACAGTCCCATTAAAGAGCCAACTCAGCTTGCCCGAACGTCGACACATAGGATGCCCTTAAACTGGGACACCTTCACAAAAACATGGTCGCCAAACCCAAAGGTAAGCTCCTGGCGACGATGACCTGCGTAGCCCTTCTGTCGGTTCTGGGAGGTGCAGATGCACACACGAACCAACCTGGCCACCGCAAGGTCAAACAACTAACTTGTGGCCCCTCCAACTGGCGCTCCTCAACCGTCCCAACACAAGGGAGGTATAAAACTGCGCCTGTAGAGTGCCTTTCACAGATCCATCTGGATGCTCGAATGGCAGTCGTCTTGCAGGCATACCCCAACAAATGGGTGGTGCCTCACCCAACTGCCCTCATCATCGAGCACGCAGGCACTTAGCATGTCCTCCAAGGTCTGAATCGTCCTCTTTGTCTGGCTGTCCATCGGCGATGAAACGCTATACTTAAATGGAGGCTCGCGCCAAAGCCTGCCAAGGCTACGCCACAACCTCAAAGTAACCCTCGCGTCTCAACCGAAAATAGCGCCGACTGGAGTGCCATGAAGACGAACAATCGTGAAGGTGAAAACCCACATCAAGGCATTTAGAGACTCAATCAGTCGGATTAGGGAGGGAAGCAGGGACTTAGTCAATCAGTCAATGATCACCTAGACGGTGTCGTGACCCGAACATGACATTAGCAAGTCCGTGACAATCCCTCATAACCCACTCCCACGTCCACTGAGGAATCTCCATGGACTGACGCTTTCCAACGCGATGATGATTCTCAAACTTTGCCTGAGGGCATGCCAACCTGGGGAAACAAGGTCACCCACATCACCTTTTCATCGCACTACTAGCAATCTCTATGAAGACTACCTCAAAGTAGTCCACGGAAGCCCAATAAAACTTTTGAGATCCATGAAGGCATCCGGCGCATTCGTCAACCCCGACAGCAGTACTTAAAACTCGTAGTGCCCGAAACGGTCACGAAAGGCCATCTACAGGATGTCCAACTCCCGGATCTCCAACTTGTGGTACCCTTGTGCGAAGATCGATCTAACAGCAGACACTCGCTCCCAGAGCTGGTCAAATAGATCATCAATTCACAGCAGGGGGCGGTATCTGATCTTCAACCCTTACGGGAAGATCAAAATAACACCTCAAACAATTAAGTCTAGATTCTGCTCTTCGAGCATGGCTGGCGCTCATGATGACACTTACACGCTTGGTAAGCCGCTCAACCACACTTAATCCACAAGACACGCAATAAGGGGGGTCGTCGAACCTCGACAATGCCTATGCGACGTCATCTATCTGATAAGGCGGTTGAATCCCATCACGAACGTTAGCATCGCGTCTCCTCGTTTACGACCCATGTGGGGCAAAACGCGACAGTATCCACAACTGTGCTTCACATGCCGCCAGAGATAGGTCGCTCATCTATCGGAACTCCAGCATCCTGCACTCCATGGGCAGATTCATCACGGGGAGTCCACGCTCTCGACATCATCCAGTAGCACTCTCCCGGTGTGGCCTCTACCTGGTAGCCTCCCAAGCCTACTATCTCTGCCATATGGGCGCACCAACAAGCGTAGTATCTGGGAGCACCTCACAGGGCTCTGGCCTCAACCGGGCAGCTACAACGCACAATGATATATCGAAGCGACTCCAGATGCCACTATGGAACCCAGTCCACAAGCAATCGCCCACCAAGCTGCAATAGGATGCATCCAATCCCGATCGTACGTATCACCACTCGCTACAGCACCTTTCAAGTGAGAGGAAAATCAATCATCTTATAGATGCTTCAAAGGTATTCCTTGACTGGGAAAAGAAACCTTGGGAGGGCACCATGAGGTCCTGATATAGGATATCCCGACAACCAAACAAGGAACACGGAGTACCCTAGCCCGGGTCTCAACGATGACCCCGCAAGGCCCCTTAATCCTGAGTAGGAAGGCTGGAAGAAGACATCATCCCTTAATGAGCAATACGCCACATCCTCAACACTTGAAACTGGCGCCGCACGCGAACTCCATGGTTACCAGCGATACCGATGCACGGGAAAGAAGCTCCATTATCGAGACGCAATCCATACCTTAGAAATTGCAACCAATTCATCACTATCATATTACTGGCTGGAATCTCCTACCCAAGCCTTAATCCCACCACAAGGGATCCAACAACTGACCCTATTCAGTCGACCCAGTCGACAACTTAAGGGTGGGTCCAGGGGGTCACGTCCACGTCAACGGATGCGAGGAGGCATGTCAGCAACCTAAGATAACTTCTGAAACAAGAGTACTCGGATGACAATCCTACGACTCATCATCTATACGACTAGACTTAGGCTCTGACAGGACCAGGCTCTGATACCAACTTTTGTCACGCCCCAGGGCGGCCGTCCCCGAGACGTGGCAATAATAAAATATCAGCTATCAATACCTGAGGTCAATAAAGACTCCAACAACAACACACAAGGTGGCAAAGCAAGGATAATGATAACTGACTGAAAAGCGGAAGCATAATATATAACAATGTCTGTAAACCAAAAACATTATTACAGACTCGAATACACAATCACTGTCCTGTGAGAGCCAAGTCTAGACCAAAGAAAATACAACCTGTGCCACATGCACGATTTACAATATATACAATGACTCTAGGACTGCTGACAGCCTCGCACTCGCCACCCGCCGGAAGAACGCTCCACGCCCATAAGACCACGCCACAGGAAAGCTCCAGCTCCACGCCCAACACTCAACTGAAAAGAAACAGTATGCGAGGGGTGAGCTACAAGCTCAGTGAGTGGCTGGAAACCAATCACCATACAACAGTTCAATACATAAACAATTCCCTTTCAAGGTAAACATGGGTGGAAACCCATGGATAACAGGGTCACGCGGCGGCGCGACCAACCTCACCCTCACCCCCGGAGGGAGACTCTTGGGACTTTTGGGGAGAGACCATACCGTTGGTCGAGGAGACCCGGGATTACTGGTCCACACAACATTACTAGATCACCAACCTCACCCTCACCCTCACCCTCACTCCCGGAGGGAGACTCTTGGGACTTTTGGGGAGAGACCATACCGTTGGTCGAGGAGACCCGGGATTACTGGTCTACGCAACACTACTGGATCATCTACATTGAGATAACTGTCCAACGATGTCTTTGGACCCAACAACTATGGGAACGGACGAACAACGAATGGGTCACGAGGCGACGTGTCTTCACCTCATCCTCACCCTCACTCCCGGAGGGAGACTCTTGGGACTTTTGGAAGAGACTTAGACTGCTCTACACCCTTGGTCCACCGGTAGCCCTTTCCCCACGTAGCCTCTACCTGGTATACTCCCACGATCAATACGCTTCCGAACACATCGGTGGTACCTACGGATGGGAGCCCTCTGTCAGGACAGCTTTTCCAACGCTGGGGAGTTCCTACATCGGATCCAACGAAGGGGAGAACGATTCCACGCTCGTAATATCATTCGTTAGCCCTCTCCCGGATAGCCTTTACCTGGTACACTCCCACGATCAGTACGCTCCCGAATGCATCGGTGGTACCTACGGATGGGAGTCCTCTGTCAGGACAGCTACAACCCGGGCCTCTTCAACACAGACGACATTGGGAGTAAACATTCCACGTTCGCAAAGCGAACCCAATGGAAAAACACTACACTCGATAATCACATATCGATGATAGTGAACACTATTGTACTCCCACACGGTTGCGTCGCTCGGACACAGGGGTGTCACGCCCCAACTACCGGCTTAACAATCCGATAAGATAATGAATTCTCCTGAATTCCAAACGAGTGCATCGCTCGGATGCACGGGGCGATTACATCGCTAGCGCTCTAACTAATAAGGTACAACCCAACAGCGGGTCATACCCACGCCTATTTCAGATAGGCCTGATTAGTTTTAACATGCGCATATATTTTATAGGAGAATTTAATCTTAGTTATGTGCATGAACCATATGCACAACCATCTAATAATTATAGGGACACTCCCTAACATGGATTACATCATAATAATTCATACAACATGCATACATGGTCATTAATCACATAAACATACAAAATATACTCTAACATCCGTTGGATATCGCCAACTTAAAAGAAAGGGGCAAGCGCGATCTCGCGCACTAACAGGTGCATGCCAATATTTCAAACGAACCTGAGTCGAGTAGGAAATCGCATCTACTTACTCAGTTCGTTCAGAGGGAGAGGGCGGGGGAGATCATCATCTCATGAAGCTGGTCATAGCTTTGCCCCATTAGCATGGGCGCAACAACTACACCACGCCCTCGAGTCTTATCGCAAGGGAATATTAGGCAGGTGCCCGTTATTAACCCAGACTTATTCATGTTCGATATTCCAATTAATATGGTGGGAGTAGTATTACAATACTACCTAAGGCATGCCATATTCTATACATCCATACACATCACACAATACATGCCCATACTAGAGGGGCTCATGCAACACAATCATTCATACATGAATACAATACATGTATATAAGCCTAGCATGCAAGATATCTACATATTACAGCTTATGCATGGCCATACTACTTATCTACACAAGTAGTATAGCTAGGGGGCCCCATCGATGCGCGACGCGCGACTACGCGCGCCGAGCGCATCCCGAGGGGGGGGATTGGATCGAACCACTCACCGCAACCCGGGACCTCGCGCATCCCATCCGACGAGATCTGCAAGGTAAGGGCATCAAATTTGGTGAGTAACAACACATTTTAACACTTAGAATTTATTAGAAATGCCAAAGACTTAGACATGCACGCATACGGGCTCGCACACATGCAAGCACGCGCGTACGCACGCATGCCCGAGTGCCCCAGCACCTACCCGAGACCCTGGGCAGCCCCACGCATGCCCCAGCATGCGCACGCACGCGCACGCACGCGCGCGCGCACTGACACCCAGTCCCGCGCCCAGACGCATGCCCAAACGCATGCCCCCCGCTCGCCCGCTCGGCCCAGTGCCCGCGCACGTCTGCGCCCCCGCCTTGCGCCTGCTAGCGCGCGCCCAGCCGATCTTAACCCTTTTTTAACCCTTCCCAACCCCTCACACACACTCTAACCCCATCTACCTAGCATGCATGACCTCCCCAACCATCCCAACAGCCCAAAGAAATTGAAGAAGAAGGGGAAGAGGACTTACCAAAAGAGGGAAAAGGAAAGGGGGAGATGCAGGGCTCTCGACGCGCCCACAGCCATAACTTCCTCAATATAGCTCCGAATTGCACAATTCAGAGTCCACTGGAAAGCCAAGAAGATTATCTACAACTTTCATGCTTATGTCAAGATCAAATAATCTCTCCAGCTATTCCGAAATGAGAGTTAAACATTGAACAGGGCTGCTGCCAGAATTTTTCATCCTCGGGGTATACTTGGAAAAATACCCATTACTTTTACTACATGAATCCAGTTGATCTAATTCCACTTTTGTATGAAAGCTAACTCAAAACTGAGCATCTCATAATAAAATCATATTTTAACCTCTTCATCTTAGATTTTCAAAAAATTAAATCCAAATACCAATTCGGAGATACATAACTTATAAGAGAAAAAATATATAGCCAAATTTTCAATTAGAGCGCTCCGACTCCTGCAGGTGGCTAAAAGCCAAAATTTTAGCGACTCCGATCGAAAATAAAGCTCCAAATGACACAAGCATACCTACGTGGATTAGGTTAGGGCCACGCCTTGCCACTTTTGGTCAATGTAGTGGAACCAAGAAGGTATCTCATGTGGCTGATGAGTTGGAGAAGTTGCGAGATGAGTTGGAGACTAGCGAGATCAGTTGGAGACTCAGCGAGTACAGCTAGAGACTCAGCAGAAGTACATATTGTTATATATGTGTCACTTTTTATCTCACGGGCGTGCGCGCGGGTGCTACGCAGGGGGCGCAGTACGCGGGGCGAGCGGGCGGTGTGCGGTTGCTGCGCAAGGGGCGCAGTGCGTGTAGGGCGAGCGGGGAGTGCGTGCGGGTACTGCGCTGGGGCGCAGTGCATGCGGGTGCGCGTGCGGGGCGCTGCGCTCGGGCGCAGTGCGCGCGGGTGCATCCAGGGCTGGACACGTGGTGCGCACGGGCGCGCGCGTGCGCCTGAGCGTGCGATGTGTCTGGGCACGCGGGCTGGGCGTGGCAGCGTGTCTGGGCGTGCGGGCAGGGGCTCGGCAGCGTGTCCGGGCATGCGGGCGGGGGGCTCGGCAGTGCGTCTGGGCGCGCGGGCTAGGGCGCGGCTGTGCGCCCGGGGCGGGTGGCCGTGCGTACGGCTGCCTGGGGGTTCGGGTGAGTCGGGGTGCTCGGACTCGCGTGCGTACGGGCCGTATGTACGTTTGTCCGAGTGTTGGGTATTTTTAGTGTATTTTTGTATGTATTGTGTATTTTACTCACCGAGTTGATTACCCTGTCTTGCAGATCTTGACGGACGGTCACGCGACGACCCGGGTATTGGTGAGTGGGACAATCCAACCCAGTAGGGAGGCGCTATATGCACTTGGGCGTATACCGTCCTCCCCTGGGGCACCATAGTTTAATATTAACTTGTATAATATGTAATCTATGCAAGCATGATTAATATGTAGTATGCATGCCACCCTAGACCTTGTATGTTAGGGACTTGCACCCTTAGGATATGTGTAAGAGCCATGCATCCTGACACCATGTTTCATGATAGGAAAGCCTCGACCTATGCATGTGTCCTATTAGTTTAATTTATTAAATTAAATGCGAACTTATGGTATTTTTGCATGCCTTAGTAAGTATTACAACCTGGTGGTTATTATATATGTTCCCCGCATCTTAGTTATGCGCCCTGGAGGAATTCTGAAGAATTCATGTCATTAGAGTTGTTGAGATGCGTTGCCGACGGATCCAAGTGGATCGTATACGTGTGGATAGGCTGTTTCTTTTCCCTTCGTTGGATCCGTATAGAGACTGCCCCAGCGTTAGACAGGCCTTCCTGACAGAGGGCTCCCATCAGTAGGCACCTCCTGATTTGGGTTCGGACTGTGCTGAATTGTGGGAGTAGACCAGGCGGCCTACGGAGTGGAGGAGAGACTATCGGTGGACCAAGGGTGATTAACAGCCTAGTCAGTCCCAATAGACCGTGTCACCTATTTAGAGGGTGAGGGTGAGGGTGTGGTGGGTCGGCGATGTTGCGACCCACTGGATTGTGTATTTCCTGCCACTTTGAGGCTTGAATAATTATTTTTGGTTAATATGAATTGTGATGCATGGGTTGTGCTATTCACTGAGCGTGTGGCTCACCCCTCGCATAAATTTTCTCCAGTTATCACTGAGTCAGACCTGGAGGAGGAGCTCCCCGAGGGATTTCATCAGTAGCGGAGCAGCGCCACGTCCCGTGAGTGTTAGAGGCCATCAGCATCCCTTTTTTATTGTATGTATTATATTTCCGTGCTTGGGCACCTGTTTGTATTATATTGGATGTCATTGTATATATATTGGCTCTCACAGGACAGTTGATTATGTATCGAGTCAGTCTTTTAGCTTCCGCTATTTGTGTATATATATTATGTCAGCCTTGCTTTTGTCTGTGTAGTCATTTTTAGGTGTTGTTTAGAGTATGTTATTGACCTCCTGTATAGACTGCTGATATCATATATACACTTGCCGCGTCCCGGGGACGGCCGCCCTGGGGCGTGACAAAAGTTGGTATCAGAGCCTGGTCCTGTCAGAGCCAATTGTCTTCTTTTTCGTAGAGATGAGTCCTAGGATTTCTATCTGAGTATTCTAATCCTAGTGTCTGGTTTTCTTAGGTTGTTGATATGCCTCCTCGCAGAGGACGGCGCGGACGTGGTCCCTCTCGACCTTTGGAGGTTTCCGGACCTGCCAGAGGCGAGGATGCTACTGGAGAGTCCTCGGCTGTGAGGCCAGGATCGGCGCAGGAGCCTCCTGCATGGGAGCGCGCGTTCGCTCGGATAGCAGATTTGGTAGAGACTCAGACCAGGGCACTGGAGGCCCAGACTAGAGTATTGGCTGAGCAGGCACGAGAGATTCAGGAGCTGAGGGCGGCCCGTGATGCAGTTCCACAGGTCCCCTTGGTGGCAGATCCGCCTGTGGTACCCGACGTACCCCAGTCCCCATGGTGATTCCGGCGGTGAGAGTTCAGGATCCCCTGGAGAGGGAGGTGGAGCTAGAGGCTGCAGCGCGAGTGCATCAGAGTGGCCTCAATGCCTTTCTGAAGCTCCACCCTCCTGAGTTCCATGGCCAGACGGCGGATCCCCTTGCCCCAGAGCGTTGGTTGATGGAGGTGGACACGATCTTCTCGACCATGCATTGCACCAACCGCCAGCGAGTCTCCCTGGCCACCTTCATGCTGAAGGGTAGCGCCGCCGACTGGTGGGCTACCCGATCGGTGGACATCCCCGAGGGAGTGGAGCAACTTCTATGGGCGGGGTTCCGGAGGTATTTCTTGGAGGAGTACTTCCCATTCTCGACGCGCCAGATCGTGATGCAGGAGTTCGAGCAGCTGATGCAGGGCTCCATGTCTGTCGCTGACTACTCTACGCGCTTCACGAGGCTTTCCATATTCGCCCCAGCCTTGGTGATGGATGAGGAGACGCGGTGCCGTCGTTTCGAGCTTGGTCTCAGTAGCGCCATTCGGGTGCATGTCACCTCCCAGGCTTTCACGAGGTACTCGGACTTGGTGTCTCGGGTGAAGACAGTCGAGCGAGACCTCAGGATCCTCGTGAGGGTTGCGACCCCTTCTGCAGACCAGAGACCTCCCAGGAGCCAGGACCAGGGACAGCGCAAGAAGAAGAGGCCCTGCTTTGATCAGTTAGCGGCTGCCTCTCCTCCAGTAGATGTGGTGCCAGCGCGAGGTCCAGCACCCATTGCGGCAGTGCCAGTCCAGGCCAGGCGACCGGAGACGCGGCGCTGTTACCACTGTCAGCGCATCGGGCATATCTTGTATAATTGCCCTCTTGCTGACCGACCCCGCGTGCTGCCTCCGCAGCAGCAGCAGCAGCAGTTACACCAGCAATAGCCTCAGCGCCAGCAGCAGCAGCAGCCTCAGTGCCAGCCGCAGCAGCAACCTCAGCGTCAGCAGCAGCAGCCACAGGGTGGCCGTGTTGACAAGAGGAGGCAGCCAGCACAGCCGGCGAGGCGTTCCTCTGCTCCTCAGCCGCAGTTTGTTCAAGGGCGAGTGGCAGCGCTTTCGGCAGAGGAGGCGCAGGCTTCAGGCAGCGTGGTCCGAGGTATTGTTCAGATCTCCCAGCTCCCTGCATATGTGTTATTCGATTCCGGAGCCACGCACTCGTTCGTGTCTCCCGCTTTTGCGAGACGGACGAGCGTGGTGTCCGCCCCTCTTGAGGTTGTTCTAGAGATATCATTGCCTGTCGGAGACCGTATTCTCTTTCGTTCTGTGTACCGAGGGTGTACGGTGGTGGTTGCGGAGCATGAGTTCCCAGTTGAGTTGGTGGAGCTCGCGATGACGAACTTTAATGCCATCCTGGGAATGGATTGGCATTTAGCTAGTCACGCCAGCATCGACTGTTTTGCCAAGTCGGTGTCTTTCCACCTTCCGGGTCAGAGGTCTTTCCAGTTCGTGGGCGATCGTGACGTAGCCCCTTTGGGGTTCGTGTCGTCCATCCAGGCGTGGAGACTCCTTCAGGGAGGATGCGAGGGCTTTCTGGCGTACATTGCTCAGGAGGACGCACCGCTGCTGGCAGATATCAGTCAGACTCCGATCGTGGCAGAATATCCGGAGGTTTTCCCCGATGATCTTCCGGGATTACCGCCGGATCGCGCGATCGAGTTTGAGATAAATCTGATTCCGGGGACCGAGCCGATTTTGAGAGCTCCGTACCGGATGGCCCCTGCAGAGCTGAAGGTGCTCAAGGAGCAGTTGGAGGAGTTGTTGGAGAAGGGCTTCGCACGTCCGAGTGTTTCTCCGTGGGGAGCCCCTGTTCTGTTCGTCCGGAAGAAGGACGGTTCGCTGCGGCTTTGTATCGATTACAGGCAGCTGAACAAGCGGACAGTGAAGAACAAGTACCCCTTGCCGCGGATTGATGATCTGTTTGACCAGCTCCAGGGAGCGCGGGTCTTTTCTAAGATCGATCTCCGCTCGGGCTACTATCAGCTGAAGATCCGGGAGTCAGACATTCCGAAGACGGCCTTTCACACCCGTTATGGGCACTACGAGTTCAGAGTACTGCCGTTTGGGTTGACGAATGCGCCGGCAGCCTTCATGGATCTGATGAACCGGGTGTTTTGGCCCTTCCTCGACTCCTTCGTGGTAGTATTCATCGATGACATATTGGTGTACTCGAGGAGTCTTGAGGAGCACGCTCACCATCTCCGCACTGTCTTGGAGACTTTGGCCAGACATCAGTTGTTCGCCAAGTTCAGCAAGTGCAAGTTTTGGTTGGAGCGTATGGCCTTTCTGGGCCATGTGATTTCCGGCGAGGGCATATCTGTGGACCCGGACAAGACGCTCGCCGTGTCGAATTGGCGTCGACCGTCGAACCCCACAGAGATTCGGAGCTTCCTGGGCTTGGCGGGTTATTACAGGAGGTTTGTCGAGGGTTTCTCGAAGATAGTTGTACCTCTTACCCGCCTCACTCGGAAGGATGTCCGGTTCGAGTGGTCCCCGTCTTGCGAGGAGAGCTTCCAGGAGTTGAAGCGAAGGCTCACCTCAACGCCAGTTCTTACCCTTCCGTCTAGGAGTGGTGGGTTCACAGTTTACTCCGATGCATCGCGGTTGGGTGTGGGTTGCGTCCTGATGCAGCACGGTAAGGTTGTGGCTTACGCGTCGCGTCAGTTGAAGCCCCATGAGAAGAATTACCCCACCCACGACCTTGAGTTGGCAGCGATCATCTTTGCGCTGAAGATGTGGAGGCATTACCTCTATGGTGAGGAGTTCGAGCTCTTTACTGATCATAAGTGTAATGCCCCAGGCTTACACAGCAAGAAATTGTCCGCTTTGCCCCTAAATGGGCTCACGGGTTTAAAACGCGTCTTTGTGTGTAAGAGCTGTGCTCACATATAAGCACAGACTATCTCCTCCCATTAGGCGATGTGGGACTAAACACCCTCACCCAATCCATGAGCCTCTTGGGACTCTTGGGCCTGGGCCAGGCGTCACAATCACCCCCTCTAATAGGCCACACGTCCTCGTGTGGGGCCACTCACACCCACCATCGCGTAATGGACAGGCTCTGATACCAATTGTAATGCCCCAGGCTTACACAGCAAGAAATTGTCCGCTTTGCCCCTAAATGGGCTCACGGGTTTAAAACGCGTCTTTGTGTGTAAGAGCTGTGCTCACATATAAGCACAGACTATCTCCTCCCATTAGGCGATGTGGGACTAAACACCCTCACCCATTCTGTAACGCCCCCCCGGATCCACGGCTCCGTTTTGAAGCGTGAAATCCGGGTGCGTTAACTAAATTCCTTGAATCTCAGAGTTCTATATAGATATATATTTTTTTTTTCATCCAGAGAACATACGAATACATCACCATAATTATACATATATTGTCAAGGCTAAAATCCAACACCTTTTTCAACATACATCAGGAACAACTAAATTTATATGTCCACACTATCATACATATGGGTCCTCTACATGCCAAAGAAATGATCGACACCTTTTACACAAGTCTAGTGCTCCGGAAATAAAATACGAGCTTCAACCTCCAACGCCTTAACGAGATCGACAACCACAAACAGCTAATCTGAAAGGTTGGGAAAAGAGAGGGGTGAGCTACAACACGCTCAGAGAATGGACCATCATCATCCCGTTAGTACATTTATATTCAAAATATCAATATCGTAATATGTCTACACAGACATGTAATATATCAAGAAAATAAATATACAACAAGGCCACCAAGACATGCAATAATATATATATACACACGCACACAAATCCTATCCAACATGATGCATGCAACACCACGAACACGCATGTCCGTCTTCGCAGCACCTAGCTCGCGGGGCCTTTCAAAGGCATGGCCACGTAGACATAGCCACAAAGACTTGGATCCTAGTTCTCGGATCTGACCACGTAAAGGTACACCCACCTAGACATTGGCCACCAAGACTGAGCCACCTAGACGGAATGGATGCATTGATAACCTATCATATCTTTAAAATTCACAAAAGAATAGAACATGCAAAAATCTCAACACACCAATCAATTCATGATAAATATCTCAATAAAAGGCATGCTCATATTTTTATTTCAAAACTAGCAGTTATATTCCACAAAATAGATGGTCCTAGCATGAATACATAATATATTCTTTTGAAACTACATATGAAACTCAAGTCCACTCACCTCCAGTCCACGCAATACAAACCAATGCACGTGCATAAACGCTACACACTCGCACGTGGATAACCTAGCATAACAATTATGAAATCAATAAATAAGAAAATCATTCAATCATGACAAACAACTGACAAACAACTTACAACAACACTCAGCCCAATAATCCCAAGAGCCCGTACCAAATAGACCTACAATCCGTAACTCACCTTAAAGGCCTAACAAAAATCCCAATTCCAAATAAATATTAAATTATTCATATCTCACAATGATTCGATAATCAATATCCATTTATTTTATAAGGCCCACATAATCGATCAAATCCTCGAATAAAATATTTAGACAAATCCGATGAGGCTCAACTACAACTCCAATGATTCAAATAACTCAATCCAATCAATTTACATCCAAATAACAATAATATTCAATTAATATTCATTGATCCCACTAAACCAAATTAATTGATTTAAGATCCAATTTGAGTCACCAAGATCAATAAAATCATCAAAACCCACAAATCAAATTATACTCATTAAACATCCATTTGGGATCTCTTAAATCTGTAAAATTCATCAAACTTGGTCATAAAGCAAAATATTTAAATTCTAGGAAACTGCACAGAAATCTTTGAAAAATCATAACTTTCTACCTGTAATTCCAAATCGGACGATTCATGATTCGTTGGAAAGATATTTTCGAAATGTATTTCTGTTTGTGAAATCCAATTTTCCCAGAAACAACTCTATAATAGTCAAAACCACGATTTAATGATCAGGTATACAATCAACCCAAAAATAACCCTTAAATCCCAAAACCAATAAATCTAGTTTGATCTTCAGAAATCCTTCAAGATCAATTGAAATCTAATAAAAACATCATCTATTAAAACCAATCAAACCCTAACCCTAATCCATCAACCTTCTTCTCCAAATAATCAATTGACACAATCATCTCCTAACCAAAATAAATTAAAACACTAAACAACAAAATCAATAAAGAAAGATTTATCACCTTGTAGTGCTCGACGGGTAGAGTTAGGTCATCACCACCTTTCTTGTCCCATGAGAATTCTGATGCAAACCCTAACCCAAAATGTGTTATATATAAAAGGGGTTTTTACCAAATTACAAAACGACCCCTCAAGTATTACGGGTTTACAACTAGGTCCTTATCCGATTTACAGACAGATCCCTATCAGATTTACAAATAGCTCCCTGAAGGCTATTAAAAGGTATTCTGGATTTGCAACTAGATCCCTGGGCCCAATAACTTAACACAAAATCTTAAAAACCTAATTTTCTAAACTCCGAATTTCACCAAATTTCAACCAAAATATCTTGAGACTATAAAGATCTCCAGAAAAATATAAAATAAATATTTCAACATCAATTTATAATTATTATAATTATAAATCAAATTGGATCCATTTGGACCCACCGCCAAAACTAAAAAAATGAAATAACTGAATTTCAATTAAAATTTTCATTATATATTTAAAATAAATATATAAGGCTAAAAATACAGAGACGTTACAATAAGAGCTTGACATATTTGCAGTCCCAGCCGGAGCTCAACATGCGTCAGAGACGTTGGGTTGAGTTCCTGAAGGACTATGATTGTGACATCGCTTACCATCCGAGTAAGGCGAATGTCGTGGCAGATGCTCTCAGCAGGCAGGCCTTGGGCATGGCCGCCCACATGGTTGTACGTCCTTGGAGGCTTCTGGAGGAGGACGCTTGCTGGATCAGCGTTCGAGAGACTCCTGCGGGTGGCTTTTTGGCCAGGCTAGTGGTGCAGCCAGTTCTTCTCGAAGAGATCCGCACGGCTCAGGCTCAGGATCCGCATTTTATAGTCCTCTCTGAGGGCGTCGCCCGGGGCGAGCGTCCGGACTACCAGATTCGCGAGGACAGGATCCTGCGGTTCAGAGGCCGAGTATGCATTCCTGACGACGCAGAGCTGAAGCAGAAGATCTTGGACGAGGCCCATCGTTCGAGGTACACAGTGCATCCTGGTGGCACGAAGATGTACAGGGGCCTTCGTCGTGGCTACTGGTGGCGCGGGATGAAGACGGATATTGCCCTTTTTGTTGCCCGATGCTTAGTATGCCAGCAGGTGAAGTCAGAGCATCAGCGCCCTACGGGGAAGCTGCAGTCCATTGAGATTCCTCAGTGGAAGTGGGAGCAGATGACCATGGACTTCGTCTCGGGTTTGCCGAGGTCACGTTCGGGTCGCGATGCCATCTGGGTGATCGTTGACCGACTGACGAAGTCCGCTCATTTCCTCCCCATCCGACTCACCGATTCTCTGGACACCCTGGCACAGTTATTTGTCTCCGAGATTGTTCGTCTCCATGGCACTCCCGTCAGCATCATTTCTGATCGAGACGCGCAATTTACTTCGAGGTTCTAGTGTAGCCTCCAGCATGCCCTTGGTACGAACCTCCACTTCAGTACATCGTTTCATTCGCAGACGGACGGCCAGTCAGAGAGGATGATTCAGACCCTGGAGGATATGCTGTGAGCCTGTGTTCTCGATTTTGGGGGCAGTTGGGAGAGGCACCTTCCGTTGGTGGAGTTTGCCTACAACAACAGCTACCACTCGAGTATCTGGATGGCTCCTTACGAGGCGCTCTATGGCCGCAGCTGCAAGTCCCCCTTGTGTTGGGACGAGGTCGGAGAGCGCCAGTTGGAGGGACCAGAGATCATTCACCAGACCTCAGAGATGGTGAAGACGATTCGCGAGCGTATCCGAGTCGCTCAGAGCCGTCAGAAGAGCTACGCCGACCGTCGTCGCCGTGAGCTCGCCTTCGAGGTTGGTGACCATGTCTTCCTGAAGGTGTCCCCGATGAAGGGCATCTTCCGTTTCAGCGTGCGGGGCAAGCTGAGTCCGCGTTTCATTGGGCCGTTCCTCATCCTCGAGCGAGTTGGGGAGGTGGCCTATCGCATAGCTCTGCCCCCACAGTTTGCTTAGGCCCATGACGTCTTCCATGTCTCGCAGCTGAGGCGTTATGTCCACGATCCTGCTCACGTCATCCCGTTCGAGCCGCTCGTCTTCGAGCCGGACTTGTCTTTCGTGGAGCAGCCGATCGAGATCATGGACCACCGCGAGAAGAGGCTCCGCACCAAGACCGTCCAGTTGGTCAAGGTGCGATGGCAGCACCGTTCCGGTGCCGAGGCCACTTGGGAGCTCGAGGACGCCATGCGTGACGCGTATCCGCATCTTTTCCCTTCTTAGATGTTCTTGTATTTATTTTGAGGACAAAATTTCCTAAGGGGGGAAGAATGTTATATATGTGTCACTTTTTACCTTCTGGTAACCATTGGAACATTCTGGCAGTTTTTCAGCTTTTTCATTTTTCGATCGGAACAGCTAAAATTTTAGACTTTTAGCTATCATCCTGAGTTTGAGGACTCCGATTGAAAATCTAACTGCATATTATGTGTTCTGGTGCCATTCCAAGCCACTCACAAAAATTTCATCGAATTCCGGTAACGTTTCAGAATTTTGCAGTTTCGAATCGTATCCGGGTTTTGACCGAGCGAAAAGTCATTGGGAGACTTGACTTGGTCAATGTGGGCCCTTGACTTGGTCAATTTATTTTGGATTTTAGTGTGGTTGGGTTGACTAGGGTCAAATCTCACCTAAGTGCACCTAAACCTAGCTAAACCTAATTAGTGTTAAGTGTAAGTGAGTGTGTGTGTGTGTGTGGTAAGTGTGTGGCCCTTTTAAGTGGGCGTCTCCCTCTAATCCTCCCCCTATTCATCTTCTTCTCCACTCAAAATCTCTCTCTCCCTCTCTTTAATCCCCCTTTTGACCAAGTTCAAGTGGTTGAAATCAAAAACTCTAGAAGGAGAAATGAAAGGTAAGGACCCGATCTATCCCCCTATGGTTTTATTTTTGAGCTCACTCTTGTGTGAACCCCTCTCATGGCCCCTTTTCGCCTCAGATTTCAGCCATTTATAGGGCTGAAGGAGGGCTTGGTGGTGGTGGCCTTGTAGGTGGTGTTTCGGTGCGCGAAGAGCACCCGATCTCCTCCCTTTCCTTTCCTCTCCTTGGGTGAGTTTTCTTTCTTTCCTTTCTTGCTTAGATGCATGTATAGGAGGTGTTTATGGGTGTGCTTGGGGAGCTTGGTGGTTTGGGGGTTGATGGGGGGCTGTTGGTGGCTGATGGAGGTGGTTGAGTTCGGCTCGGGCAGTGCGGGCTCGCCGGCGCGTGCGCGCAGGCAGGCAGGCAGCGCTGGCAGGCAGGCAGGTAGGCGAGCTGTCGGGCGAGCTGGCAGGGCACGCGCCCGTGCGCGCGGGTGCTACGCAGGGGGCGCAGTACGCGGGGCGAGCGGGCGGTGTGCGGTTGCTGCGCAGGGGGCGCAGGGCGCGCAGGGCGAGCGGGGAGTGCGTGCGGGTACTGCGCTGGGGCGCAGTGTGTGCGGGTGCGCGTGCGGGGCGCTGCGCTGGGGTGCAGTGCGCGCGGGTGCATCCAGGGCTGGACGCGCGGTGCGCACGGGCATGCGCGTACGGCGCCTGAGCGTGCGGTGTGTCTGGGTGCGCGGGCTGGGCGCGGCAGCGTGTCTGGGCGTGCGGGCAGGGGCCCAGCAGCGTGTCCAGGCATGCGGGCGGGGGGCTCGGCAGTGCGTCTGGGCGCGCGGGCTGGGGCGCGGCTGTGCGCCCAGGGCGGGTGGCCGTGCGTACGGCTGCCCGGGGGTTCAGGTGAGTTGGGGTGCTCGGACTCGCGTGCGTACGGGCCGTATGTATGTTTGTCCGAGTGTTGGGTATTTTTAGCGTATTTTTGTATGTATTGTGTATTTTACTCACCGAGTTGATTACCCTGTCTTGCAGATCTTGACGGACGGTCACGCGACGACCCGGGTATTGGTGAGTGGGACAATCCAACCCAGTAGGGAGGCGCTATATGCACTTGGGCGTATACCGTCTGTCACGCCCCGGGCGTCCCCGAGACGCGGCAAGTGTATATAAAATATCAGAATCTACACAGGAGGTCAATAATATATCATACACAAGCAATCATGACACAGACAATAAAAGCAGGGCTGACATGATATATACACCAAATGCGGAAGCTAAGACTGAATCTGTAATCAAAACACACTACAGATTCCATACATAATCACATGTCCTGTGAGAGCCAATATACATACAAAGACATCCAAATACAACACAAACGCGTGCCCAAGCACGGAAAATAATACATACAGGCACAAGGGATGCTGATAGTCTCAGAAACTCGCGGGACGTGGCGCTACTCCGCTACTGATGAAATCCCTCGGGGAGCTCCTCCTCCAGATCCGACTCAGATGACACTGTAGAAAATATTATGCGAGGGGTGAGCCACACGCTCAGTGAACAGCACAACCCATGCATCACAGACAATATTGACCACAACCAGATAATCCTTATCATCCACAATACCATTACCAAAGCCGCAAATAACCACAATTCCTCAAACTAGTGGGTCGCTAACGCCAACCCACTACACCCTCACCCTCACCCTCAATGGGTGACCAAGGATATTGGGACTAACTGCACAGAACCAGCGGGTCGCTTCAGCCAACCCGCTTCACCCTCACCCTCACCCTTCAATGGGTGACATAGGATTTTGGGACTTACAATCCAGTGGGTCGCCACATCGCCGGCCCACCATACCCTCACCCTCACCCTCACCTTCAATAGGTGACCTAGGATGTTGGGACTTAACGGGCAGATAATCATCCATACACAATCCTGTGGGCCGTCGCATCGCCGGCCCACCATACCTTCACCCTCACCTCTCAACAGGTGACCCAGGCTCTTGGGACTGGCTAGGCTGTTGGTCACCCTTGGTCCACCGATAGTCTCTCCTCACTCCGTAGGTCGTTTGGCCACTCCCACGTTCAGCACAGTCCTTCACCAAATCAGGAGGCGCCTACTACTGGGAGCCCCTACACGGGACAACCTGTCTAACGCTGAGGTAGTCTCTACACGGATCCAACGAAGGGAACAGAACAGCCTATCCATCGCATATGATCCACTCGGATCCGTAGACAACACATCATAACAACACTAATGTTCTGAATTCCTCAGAACCCACCAGGGCGCATAACTACGATGCGGGGAACATGCATAAGGTTATAACAGGGTGAAATATTGTTGGGGGAAAGCAACTCGGGAGGGCAGCGTGAGTTCCCGTTATAGGACACCCCGACAACCAAACAAGGAACACGGTGTACCCTAACCCAGGTCTCACCGCTGTCCTCGCAAGGCCCCTCCCCTATAATATTCACTATAACATGCAATTTAACAAATACTAGCATTTAATTTAATAAATAAACTAGTAGGGCACATGCATCGGCCGGGCTTCCTAACATGGAACCAGGGGACATGCTGCATGGCTCATACACATATCCTAAGGGTGCAAGTCCCTAACATGCAAAGTCTAGGGTAACATGCATTCTACAATTAAATCATGCTCGCATGATATACATATTACACATGCCAATATCCATCCATGGTGCCCCATGAGAGGTCGGTATACGCCCAAGTGCGTATAACACCTCTCTACTGGGTTGGATTGTCCCACTCACCAGTATCTGGGTCGTCGCGCGACCGTCCGTCCAGATCTGCAAGACAGACATTCAATATGGTGAGAACAATACATAAATACTCTAAAATACCCCAAACACACAAAACCCACAACTAAACACCTAACACTCGGGCAAACGTGCATACGACCCGCACGCACGCTAACCCGAGCACTCTGGCTACTACCCGCACGGCTGGCAACCACCCGCACGGCCGCCGCTCGACCGCCCGGGTGCACCGCCGCGCCTCAGCCAACGCACCCCGCGCACCGCCGAACCTCCCGGGTGCACCGCGTGCCCCCTGCGCCCCAGCGCAGCCGCCCGCGCGCACCCCGCACGCCTCGCGCTGGCCCGCGAGCACCCCGCACGCCCCGCGCGCAGTGCCTCACCCCGCGCGCACGCCGCGCGCACCACCTCGCTCCGCGCGCACCCCGCGCGCACCACCTGCCTCTACCCGCACGCACCACGCGCACACCGCCAGCTCCGCCCCGCGCGCACTCCGCGCGCACCACCAGCTCCCACACCGCGCGCACGCCTGCCTCTGCCCAGCGCCCCGCGCGCACGCCCCACAGCGGTGCCCAGAGCCCAGCGCCCCAGCGCCCAGCGCCCAGCACCCTCGGCCAGCACCCGGTACCCGCGACCCAGCACCCAGCGCTCTGCGCCCAGCACCCGGGACCCTCACCCAGCGCCCACGCGCAGCACGCGCCCAGCGCGCCTGCCAGCCTGCCCGCGCTGCTGCCCGCGTTGCCTGCCTGCGCGCGTCGCCGAGTGGCCCGAGCACCGCTCGCCTGCACGCCCAGGGCTCTGCCCGCCTGATGCCTGAGCGCCCCTGCCCTGCACGCCTGCGCACCCAGCCTGCCAGCCCGGCCTGCCAGCGCGCACAGCCACTACCCGCAGCCAGCCTGCACCGCACGCTTCCCTCTGCACCCCCCGAGCGCACGCCCGCGCGCGCACCCGCGCGCACGCGCTCGCGCTCCCAGCAAACTGGTGCACCTGCTCCCAGCCTACCCGAGCTAGCCCTGCCAGCCTGCCCAGCGCGCACGCCCAGCCCTGCCAGCCTGCCCAGCGCGCACGCCCAGCCCTGCTGGCCTCCAGCGCCAGCCGAGCGCCCGCACGCCCAGCCCTGCTGGCCCCCAGCACCGCCCGAGCGCACGCACGCGCGCACGCCCTCGCCAACCACTGCGCCTGCTGCCCTGCGCCTGCTTCCCTGCGCTGCTGCCCTGCCCGAGACAGCAGCCAGCCAGCCCGAGCTCCCCTACCACCCACCTCCGGCCACCCCATAGCCTCCGACCACCTCCCACAGCCCCCCGACGGCCACCCACCGCCGCCAACCTCCACCCAACCCCATTTCCACCCTCCTAGCATACATCTAGGCAAGAAAAAGAGGAAAAAGAGGCTTACCAAGGGGAGGAAAGGAAATCCGGTTGCTCTCCGCGCACCGAAACCTCTCCCAAAAGGTTTTCAACGCCCGGATCTACCTCCACCACCGAGATGGCTCAAATCAGGGAAGAAGAGAGGGCGGACGGACGGGCAAAACTCGTCGGAATTGGGATTTTAAACCACTGGGGTGTAGATCGGGACCCGATCTACACTTCCTAGGTTTTAACTTTTAAGGTTTGAGGGGTCTAAGGGCCTCAAAATCAAGAAAAACGGAGGAGAGGAGAGAGAGGGCTCAAGGTAGGGGATGATGAATAGTGCCAGGATATTTTTTGCTTTCACTTATATAGCGGGCGACTTAAAAACCCATATACGCCCCGGAACTACGAAATTTCGGAAACGTTACCGGAATTCGATGAAATTTTCGTGAGAGGTCTAAAATGGCACCAGGACACCAAATATGCAGTTAGATTTTCAATCGGAGTCCTCTAGCTCAGGACGATAGCTAACAGTCCAAAAATTAGCGGTACCGATCAAAAACTGAAAAAAAATGAAAAATTGTCAGAACGCTCCAACAGTTACCAGCAGGCTAAAAGTGACACATATATAACACCGTCCTCCCCTGGGGCACCATAGTTTAATATTAACTTGTATAATATGTAATCTATGCAAGCATGATTAATATGTAGTATGCATGCCACCCTAGACCTTGTATGTTAGGGACTTGCACCCTTAGGATATGTGTAAGAGCCATGCATCCTGACACCATGTTTCATGCTAGGAAAGCCTCAACCTATGCATGTGTCCTATTAGTTTAATTTATTAAATTAAATGTGAACTTATGGTATTTTTGCATGCCTTAGTAAGTATTACAACCTTGTGGTTATTATATATGTTCCCCGCATCTTGGTTATACGCCCTGGATGAATTCTGAAGAATTCATGTCATTAGAGTTGATGAGATGTGTTGTCGACGGATCCAAGTGGATCGTATACGTGTGGATAGGCTATTTTTGTTCCCATCGTTGGATCCGTATAGAGACTGCCCCAGTGTTAGACAGGCCTTCCTGACAGAGGGCTCCCATCAGTAGGCACCTCTTGATTTGGGTTCGGACTGTGCTGAATTGTGGGAGTAGACCAGGCGGCCTACGGAGTGGAGGAGAGACTATCGGTGAACCAAGGGTGATTAACAGCCTAGTCAGTCCCAATAGACCGTGTCACCTATTTAGAGGGTGAGGGTGAGGGTGAGGGTGTGGTGGGTCGGCGATGTTGCGACCCACTGGATTGTGTATTTCCTGCCACTTTGAGGCTTGAATAATTATTTTTGGTTAATATGAATTGTGATGCATGGGTTGTGCTATTCACTGAGCGTGTGACTCACCCCTCGCATAATTTTTCTCCAGTTATCACTGAGTCGGACCTGAAAGAGGAGCTCCCCCAGGGACTTCATCAGTAGCTGAGCAGCGCCACGTCCCGCGAGTGTTAGAGGCCATCAGCATCCTTTTTTTTATTGTATGTATTATATTTCCGTGCTTGGGCACCTGTTTGTATTATATTGGATGTCATTATATATATATTGGCTCTCACAGGACAGTTGATTATGTATCGAGTCTGTAGTATGTTTTTGAATTACAGACTCAGTCTTTTAGCTTCCGCTATTTGTGTATATATATTATGTCAGCCTTGCTTTTGTCTGTGTAGTCATTTTTAGCTGTTGTTTAGAGTATGTTATTGACCTCCTGTATAGACTGCTGATATCATATATACACTTGCCGCGTCCCAGGGACGGTCGCCCTGGGGCGTGACACATATCTACCATGCAACCGGTGATGAGTGCGTTGCTACAAAGGTTTCCTGAATTAGGCGTCCTCAACAACCTCAGATGTCTGCAGTTCCTCAGCAGCCTTGATTAGAAGCAACAACATCTGAGTCTTCTAGAGATCCCCCCTTGCCCCCATCAGATCCATGAGATGTCTCCTTTTGTTGTATTTTCTTTTGACTTATATTATAACTTTGTCTATGAGATGTCTCCTTTTGTTGTATTTTCTTTTGACTTGTATTATAACTTTGTCTATGAGATGTCTACTTTTGTTGTATTTTCTTTTGACTTATATTATAACTTTTTGTAATTTACACAATTAGTTTTAATTAAAACTTGGATGGTTTTATTATTATTATCATAATTAGATGTTTATTTAATGCAGCTTATATTTTTTTAGCTAAAAAATAAAAAAAATGATTTTGTAAAATATGACTTTTTCCTGCGAAATATTTCGTAGGTAAAGGTCTTTCTGGTTTTTTTTATATTCACTTGATATGCTTTTAGCTACGCAATGATTTCGTAGCGAAAACGTCTATTTTGCTACGATAACATTTTTTCGTAGCTAAGGAGTTCTTTTTGCAAATGTAGTTCGTCGAGGACGGTTATTAGCTACGAAATATGGGGCGTTTGCTACGAAACATTTCGCAGCTAATGATTGAATTTCATGTAGTGTGTCCCCAGGGACCTTTAATTAATTTCTCAAATAATTTTGATTTTGAATATATATATATACGCACACACACAAACACATGCACGTATACAATTTTGGTAACCAAGCCATAATAACTAACATACATGACACATCCTCCCATTTCATGATTTCCATTTTTTTTTATTGGTAAAAAAACATTTCAGATTTCCATTTGAACCACTCCAATCTGTTTCACATTTTTATCCAACAATGTAAAGCCAATTAAATCAAAATTCAAGGGTTCATCCATGTTGATTAATGGTCAAGATGATAAGTAAACCCAAAATAATAGGAAACTAAAATCAATGAGAACAACAAAATAAAAAATAAGAACCTCATTTAAACCATAATAGAGAAAAGGACGACATGCTCGTGAAATCTGTAATTGCGTTGTTGAAAGTTGAAACAATGACAGCAGGATGATTTCTAGATGCAGTGCATGAAAAATGGACTTCTTTATTTTCAGTTCTAAAAAAAAAAAAAAAAGGGATAGAAGGGTGAGAAAAAAAAAATTGATACAGAAGGATTGAGAAATAATAGGATAATGTTACATCCAGTTCATTTTCCAACCCTAAACCCAGTCTATAAGTGTTTCAAATTTTTTTAAAATAGCATACATCATCTAATGAGCTACATGTTTTTATAAAAAATGAAGTATATATTCCAATAAATTGTATGGATGTATTTATAGAAAATATGAAAAAAAGATTATCGAAACATATACCTCACTAAAGTGAGTATATGCTCTAATAATTTTTTATCGATGCATATAAGACTAGAAGTGGGGCTAGAATAAAAACTGTGTGTAACAGCACTCAAAATAATATTGGTTCTCTCCATATCATGAGGAGGTGATCCGATATAGTTTGACAATTATGAGTTTTATATTATAAATAGAAATATGATATGTCCAACCCTATTTGGCATTTGCAGCCAATTAGTTTGCAATCCACATTTTTTTAAAGTACGTATATTTAGTTAATGAATTATATTATTTTATGAAAATAATATACATAATCATACGAATTGAATACATATATAATATTTTATATTAGATGATTTTATACACTACGTTATTAGTGTCGTGGAGACTACAAAAAGGCTTGTAAAATGGACTGAGTAAATTAATTCATTAGCTCCCAAATATAACATAATATGTTACATATGCATCAGCACTAGATTAAGAAGTATACATTTTGATATTCTTTACATAATTTTTCATGTCTAATAATCATTATTATTTAGACCTAATTATAAGTAACACATCGGTTAGTGAAAACTTGAAACAAAAAAAAGAGTTAATTTCATTATACTCCATATCATCTAATTACATTTTTAGTGGAGGTAAATTATTGTATTTTCTCCCTTTTTATTTATCAATTAATGGTTACTAACCCTTCCTCTATACCAAATTTTTTTATTAAACAACTAATCAGCATGGTGACAATATAAACAAATTAAAATGTGGTGACAGTTGTTATAATAGTCTCAAGTCAAAGTCCTTATTTTATCAGACAATTCTTATAATAGTGTCAAGTCAATAATATATAGAACAGTAGAACAACATGGTGACAATATATGCTCAAGAAAATAAGAGAGAGATTACAAATGCATGAAAGCTTCGTCCTCACTAGTCATCGTTGAATCCATATTGAATATAACTCAATAATTAGTTTATTAAATACATTAAGATGTTATGTAAAAGATGTACATTTCTTCATCATAATGTATATATATAGTTGAGTTATTTTTTATATAATTGACCAGTCAAAGATCTCAAGCCTTGTTCGGAACGCTAATATTGTTGAATTATATATCGATAGATGGTACACAATCTCTTTCGTATAAGATGCAACTGTATCATTTTGGTAGCATGAAGATCAACGTCCTCCTAATTAATATTCATCATTTGTTTGGTCTTCCCATTTAATGCATTCTAGAGCTTTTGTTGAATGAATATATCTCTACTTGAACATGTCATAGCCAGTTAATCTTTTCGTTGAACTTTTCAACAACAAACCTCAATTTGGAGCCACTGAATTAAAAAAAAAAAAAAAAAATCTCAATCCAATTAGAAAACCCTAGATGTGAGAGAGGGAGAATATCTAGATCTAATCACTAAGCCCCTGTTTGGGTGACGAAATAATCCATTATAGAATAGATAACTATTTCAATATAGATAAAGAATAAGTCTTTTTTTTTGTTGTTGTGTTTTAGTTATTCTTATTGAAAAATGTAATTATAAAATTTTTGTTATTTGGTTGATAATGAATAAATTGTGAATAAGTGAATAAGATGTGAATATGGATTTATAAAATGTGAAAAACTGATTTGACATGTGGGTCTCTTAATTTAATAAATGTGATGACATATGATTTGACATGTAGCCTTTTTTTATTTCAGTTAAATAGATTAGGTAGAATAACAAAATTTGAGGGAGACCTAGAATATCAATACCAGTTTATTTTCACCTATTATGACAAAGTTATAACTCCTCTTTTTTTCTTCTTATTCTCCTCTATTCCTACCCTATTCTCCCATCCAAATATAGACAATTTAGAAAGAAAAAAAAGTTTCTAGCTGAAAACAATTTGTAGTAGTTATAGCTAGGGGTGGTAAACGAGCCGAACGAGCCGAGCTTTGACATGTTCAAGCTCAGCTCATTTATAAACGAGTCGAGCCGAGCCGAGCCGAGCCAAGCCGAGCTCATGAGCCTCAACGAACCTAGTATTCTTCTTCATTTTAGGGTTTTTAGGGGTTGAAAACAAAATTTTAGCCTAAATGTGTTGCGGAAAACCTCCCCAAATAGATCTAGGTTTGAGGGTTTGAGAGAGAAGACGAACAAATCAAACACACACAAAAGATAAGGAATTTACATGGTTCAGCAAATTGCCTACATCCACGGGCGGCGGCGGTAATGATTTTATTGAGAAGAATTGTCTATGTGTCTCATAATATTTTGTTTTCCTCAATAACATATATAAAGGAAACAAATAGCCTAAAGAGGAAACAAATAAATTTAGAAATAAACAGATTTAGTGATCTCAAGAATCTTAGAGACAAATTTCTCAATATCTAGAATCTTAGAAATATATTTTACAATCTCTAAATATATTTCGTAATCTCTAAATATATTTCTCAATCTCTAAATATATTTCAACCATGACTTCAACTTTGGGCCATAGAAACTACAAATCTCCACCTGGCACTAAGTTTCAAAGTCATACTCAGCTTCCTCTTTCACGTCATCTCCTCATCACCGTCGCCACCGCCTGCTCATCCGTGTAGAACATTGATCAAGTTCAAGCAATGCTCGAACTTGACCCCTAGAACCGCCTTAGTCATCATATCAGCTGGATTGTCCTTTGTACTAACCTTTTTCAAAGAAATAACTCCACGTACAAAGTGATATCGTATGTCAATGTGTTTGGTGTGAGCATGGTGTACCGGGTTTTTTGCTAAATGAATAGCACTTTGACTGTCATAGTAGACGTCAACAATCTCTTGAGAGATACCCAAATCACCAACTAGGCCTCGTAACCACAAAGCCTCCTTCACCGCCTCTATCACAGCCATGTAATTTGCCTCCGTAATAGAAAGCGCAATTGTAGGCTGCAACATAGATCTCCAGCTCACCGGTCCTCCCGATAGTGTAAACACATATCCTGTCATTGACTGTCGCTTGTCCAAATCACCTGCATAGTCCGTATCCGCATATCCACTGATTTGAAATCCACTAGTCCTGCGAAACTCCAGTCTTACATCCAAGGTACCTCGAATATACCTCATGATCCATTTCACTGCCTGTAAATGCTCCTTTCCAGGATTCGCCATGTATTTGCTCACCAAACTGATTGCCTGTGAAATATCGGGCCGAGTGCATACCATTGTATACATCAGGCTACCAACGGCACTCACATAAGGAACATGAGTTTTGTACTCACACTCCTCATCTGTTGATGGAGACATATTGCCCAAGAAACGAAAGTGAGCAGCCAGTGGTGTGCTTACCGCCTTAGAAGTTTTCATACCGTATCTTGAAAGAACTTTATCAAGATAACTCTTCTGTGCTAAGCGTAACTGGCCTTCTTTCTCTCCCTATGTTTCTCCATCCCTAGGATCTTTCTTGTAGAACCAAGATCCTTCATCTCAAACTCCTGACTAAGTTGATATTTCAATTAGTTGATCTCCACCATGCTCGAAGCAGCAATGAGCATATCATCAACATATAAGAGCAAATAAATGAATGAACCAATCTCGAGTCTCCTAAAGTAGACGCAACTATCGTACTCGCTCCTCGTGTATCCTTGGTTCATCATAAATGTGTCAAACCTCTTGTACCACTGCCTTGGCGATTGCTTCAGTCAGTACAATGACTTATTTAGTTTGCACACTAGGTTCTCCTTTCCAGCAACTGTAAACCCCTCGAGCTGACTCATGAAGATTTCTTCATCCAGATCACCGTGTAGAAACGCTGTTTTGACATCGAGTTGCTCAAGCTCCAAGTCAAATTGTACCACAATACCTAACAAAACACGGATAGAAGTATGCTTAACAACAAATGAAAATACCTCATTGTAGTCTATCCCTTCCTTTTGACTGTAGCCCTTGGCAACCAACCGCGTCTTGTACCTTGTGTCGCTACACTCTAGAGAGCCTTCCTTCTTCTTGTACACCCACTTGCACCCTATGGCTCGCTTCCCCTTGGGTAGTTCTGCAAGTACCCAAGTCTGGTTCTTGTGAAGAGACTTCACCTCCTCCTCCATGGTTGTCTTCCATTCCCTGCAAAAGGAATCTTTTGCTTCTTCTCTAAATGAAGACGGTTCATCATCATCAATGGTTAGTGTGTACGCCACCATGTTCTCGAACCCATATCAAACTGGTGCCCGGTGTGTCCTTCTAGATCTGCTTTCCACTAAGGACTGCTGCTGTGGTTGTTGCTATTCCTGAACCTCTTCGTCAACCTTCACTGATGGGCTTGTGGGAGTTTCCAACTCAACCTCAATAGCATCATCCATCATCCCTCCTAGAGAATTACTCTGCTTACTAGAATTTTGTAAAGCAGACTTGTCAAATGTGACATCTTTGCTGATCACGAGCTTGCGTTCCTCAGGACACAATAGCCGGTATGTCACGTCCCAGGGCAGCCGTCCCCGAGACGTGGCAATAATGAAATATCAGCTATCAATACCTGAGGTCAATAAAGACTCCAACAACAACACACAAGGTGGCAAAGCAAAGATAGTGATAACTGACTGAAAAGCGGAAGCATAATATATAAACAATGTCTGTAAACCAAAAACATTATTACACACTCGAATACTCAATCACTGTCCTGTGAGAGCCAAGTCTAGACCAAATAAAATACAACATGTGCCACATGCACGATTTACAATACATAAAATGACTCTAGGACTGCTGACAGCCTCCCACTCGCCACCCGCCGGAAGAACGCTCCACCCCATAAGACCACGCCACAGGAAAGATCCCGCTCCACGCCCAACACTACCTCTGAAAAGAAACAGTCTGCGAGGGGTGAGCTACAAGCTCAGTGAGTGGTTGGAAACCAATCACCATAACAGTTTAATACTAAAGCAATTTCCTTTCAAGGAAAAAAATGGGTGGAAACCCATGGATAACACGGTCACGCGGCGGCGCGACCAACCTCACCCTCACCCTCACTCCCAGAGGGAGACTCTTGGGACTTTTGGGGAGAGACCATACCGTTGGTCGAGGAGACCCGGGATTACTGGTCTACACAACACTACTGGATCATCTACATCGGGATAACTGCCCAACGATGTCTTTGAACATCGATACGCAACCGGACCCAACAACTATGGGAACGGACGAACAACGAATGGGTCACGCGGCGACGTGTCCTCACCTCATCCTCACCCTCACTCCCGGAGGGAGACTCTTGGGGCTTTTGGAAGAGACCTAGACTGCTCTACACCCTTGGTCCACCGGTAGCCCTTTCCCCGAGTAGTCACTACCTGGTATACTCCCACGATCAGTACGCTTTTGAATGCCTCGGTGGTACCTACGGATGGGAGCCCTCTGTCAGGACAGCTTTTCCAACGCCGGGAAGTTCCTACATCGGATCCAACGAAGGGGAGAACGATTCCACGCTCGCAATATCATTCGTTAGCCCTCTCCCGGGTAGCCTCTACCTGGTACACTCCCACGATCAGTACGCTCCCGAACGCATCGGTGGTACTTACGGATGGGAGCCCTCTGTCAGGACAGCTACAACCCGGGCCGCTTCAACACAGACGACATTGGGAGGAAACACTCCATGTTCGCAAAGCAAACCCAATGGAAAAACAACTACCCTTGATAATCACATATCGATGATATCGAATACTATTGCACTCTCACACGGTTGCGTCGCTCGGACACAAGGGGGGCTTGCCTCTGCTCTCACGCAGAAATAATCCCAAGGCACATAACCCAACAGGCAGTTCATATACACGCCTAGCATGGGTAGGCCTAGCTTAATACCACAACTACCGGCTTAACAAAACCGATAAGATAATGAATTCTCCTAAATTCCAAACGAGTGCATCGCTCGGATGCACGGGGGCGATATCATCGCTAGCGCTCTAACTAATAAGGTACAACCCGATAACGGGTCATACCCACGCCTATTCCAGATAGGCCTAATCAGTTTTAACATGCGCATATAAATATATCCAGGAGAATTTTTATATTTAGCTATGTGCATGAACTATATGCACAATCATCTAATAATTATAGGGACACTCCCTAACATGGATTTACATCATAATAAATCATACAACATGCATACATGGTCATTAATCACATAAGCACACATGACCTAACTTAAACATGCGTTGGATATCGCCAACTTAAAAGGGAAGGGTCAAGCGCGATCTCGCGCACTAACAGGTGAATGCTAATATTCCAAACGAACCTGAGTCGAGTAGGAAATTGCATCTACTTACTCAGTTCGTGCAGAGGGAGAGGGCGAGAGAGATCATCATCTCGTGAAGTTGGTCATAGCTTTGCCCCATTAGCATGGGCGCAACAACTACACCACGCCCTCGAGTCTTATCGCAAGGGAATATTAGGCAGGTGCCCGTTATTAACCCAGACTTAATCATGCTGGATATTCCAATTAATATGGTGGGAGTAGTATTACAATACTACCTAAGGCATGCCATATTCTATACATCCATACACATTTCAAAAATACATGCCCATACTAGAGGGGCTCATGCAACACAATCATTCATACATGAATACAATACATGTATATAAGCCTAGCATGCAAGATGCCTACATATTATAGCTTAAGCATTGGCCATACCACTTATCTACACAAGTAGTATGGCTAAGATGCCCCATCTATGCGCAACGCACGACTACGCGTCAAGTGCATCTCGAGAGGGGGGGGGAGATTGGACCAAACCACTCACCTCAACCCGAGACCTCGCGCATCCCATCCGACGAGATCTGCAAGGTAAGGGCATCAAATTTGGTGAGTAACATCACAATTTAACACTTAGAAATCACTAGAATTACTAAAGACTTAGACATGCACGCATACGGCCTCGCACGCATGCGAGCACGCGCGTACGCACGCATGCCCGAGTGCCCCAGCACCTACCCGAGACCCTGGGCAGCCCCACGCATGCCCCAGCACGCGCACGCACGCGCGCGCGCGCACTGGCACCCAGCCACGCGCCCAGACACACGCCCAGGCGCACTGCCCCGCGCGCGCGCACGCTCGCGCGCACGTCCTGCGCGCACCCCGCTCGCTGCCAACGTCCGCGCGCACCCACGCGCCCGCCTGCGCCTGCCAGTGCCCCTCTGCGCGCGCACCTGCACGCGCCCAGCACTCCCCAACCCTCTTTTAACCCCTCCCCCACACTTCTCACTCACCCTAAACCAATTACCTAACATGCATGACTTCCCTACAACCCCCTAAGCCATGAAAAACCAAGAAAAGAAGGGGAAGAGCTCACCTTGGGAGGGGGAATGAAAGGGGGAGATTCGGGGGCCCTCGATGCACCCGCGACCACCTCAACCACCACCACCACTACCACCACCTCCACAGCCCTCCTCAGCCTCCTTTGGCTGCAAAACAGGGGGGGAAAGGACATGAAAAGGGAGCTAGAGAGAGGAGGATCAACAACAACAACAACACCCACACAACCTTGCTCTTCCTCCTTCACCTTCTCCTTCTCTTCTCTTTGAGACATTAACACAAACACATGGGGGGATTGAAAGAGAGGAAGAGAGACCCCCAAAAAAATCCACGTGGGGAGTGGGAGAGAGAGAGAGAGAGAGAGAGATATTTTCCACTTGGGGGGGTGAGAACAAGATTGGGTGAGAGGGGTAAACCTAAACCTATTCTCACCCTCTAACAACCAAATAACCAAGTGGTTGCTTCACCACTAAGCAAAAAGGGGGTAAGGTTACCCGAGGTCACCCCATTCACCAAAATATCTCTCACTATTTGACTAATCAAAGTAGGAACTCTCAAAAATCCGGATACGATTCAGAACTGCATATTTTTCCAAACGTTACCGGAATTCGATGAAATTTTTATGGGTAGTACTAAACGGTACCAGGACCCATAATATGCAGTCAGATTTCCAATCAGAGTACTCTAACTCCCGCAAGTGGCTAAAAGCTAAAATTTTAGCAGCTCCGATCGAAAAATTAAAAAGCCCCTGAATGACCCAAAAGTGACCAAGGCTTAATCGAAATGGTTCCAAATGACACAGGCATAACACGGTATCCCTTAACGCCCTCTGCGTAGCCCAAAAAGATTGACTTCTTTGTCCTTGGATCAATCTTACTTTCTCTTATGTGAAAGTAAGCGGGACATCCAATGTTATATATGTATCACTTTTAGCCTGCTGGTAACCGTTGAAGTGTTCTGGTAGTTTTTCGTTTTTTTTCGGTTTTTGATCGGAACCGCTAATTTTTGGACTGTTAGCTATCGTCCTGAGTTAGAGGACTCCGATTGGAAATCTAACTGCATATTTGGTGTCCTGGTGCCATTTTAGGCCTCTCACGAAAATTTCATCGAATTCCGGTAACATTTCTGAAATTTTGCAGTTCCGGGGCGTATCTGGGTATTTTAAGTGACTTGCTATATAAGTGAGATCTAATTTTTGTTGGCACTATTCATCATCCCTACCAAATGATCCTTCTCTCTCCCCTCTCTCCTTTTCTTTGATTTGAGCCCCCTAGAGTCCTCAAACCTAAAAACCTAAAGCATAGAAAGTGTAGATCGGGTCCCGATCTACACCCCGGTGCTTTCAAATTCGAATTCCGGTGAGTTTTGCCCCTCCGCCCCCCCTCTCTTCTTCCCTGATTTGGACCATTTCGGAGGTGGGAGTAGATCCGGGCGTTGGAAGCCCTTCGGGAGAGGTTTCGGTGCGCGGAGAGCAACCGGATTTCCCTTCTTCCCCTCGGTAAGCCCTCTTTCTTCTCCTTTATGCTTAGATGTATGTTAGGAGGGTGGAAATGAGGTTGGGAGGTGGTCGGTGGCGGTGGGTGGCCGTCGGAGGGCTGTGGGGTGGTGGTCGGAGGCCATTGGTGGCCGGAGGTGGGTGGTAGGGGAGCTCGGGCTGGCAGCCCCGGGCAGCAGGCAGCACAGGCAGCGCCCAGGCAGGCGCAGCAGGCGTGCAGCGGCAGGGCGCGCGCGCGCTTGCGCGCGGGTTGGCGCTGGGCGTGCTGAGTGCTGGGCGTGCTGGGCGCGCAGGGAAGACTAGCTCGGGTAGGCTGGGAGCAGGTACACCAGTTTGCCGGGCGCGCGAGCGCGTGCAGGCGGGTGCGCGCGCGGGCGTGCGCTCGGGGGGTGCAGGGGGAGGCGTGCGGAGTAGGATGGCTGCGGGCTATGCGAGCTGGGCAGGCCATGCTCGGATAGCTGGCAGGGGGCGCTCGGGCATCAGGCGGGCAGTGCCCAGGCGTGCAGGCGAGCGGTGCTCGGGCCACTCGACGACGCTCGCAAGCAGGCAGCGCGGGCAGCAGCGCGGGCAGGATGGCAGGCGCGCTGGGCGCGTGCTGCGCGGGCGTGCGCATGGACGCTGGGTGAGGGTCCCGGGTGCTGGGCGCTGAGCGCTGGGAGCTGGTCGCGGATACCGGGTGCTGGGCGCGGGTGTTGAGCGCTGGGCGTAGGGGCGCTGGGCGCTGGGCACCGCAGAGGTGCATGCGCGCGGGGCGCTGGGCAGAGGCACTGGCGTGCGCGTGGTGAGGAGAGCAGTGGGTGCGAGCGGGTGGTGCGCGCGCGGTGCGCGCGCGCGGAGTGCACGCGGAGCGGAGCTGGTGGTGCGCGCGGGGCGCGTGGGGCGAGGCGCTGGGCGCGCGGGGCGTGCGGTGTGCTCGTGGGTCAGCGCGGGGCGTGCGGGGTGCGCGCGGGCTGCTGCGACGGGGCGCAGTGGGCGTGCGGCGCACCGGGTGGCTCGGCTGGGGGTCCAGGCGTGCGGGCAGGGGCCCGGTGGTGCGCCTGGGCGCGCGGGCTGAGGCGCGGCGGCGCATCCGAGGGCGGGTGGCCGTGCGGGTGGTTGCCGGGGGTACGGGAGTGAGTAGGAGTGCTCGGGCTAACGTGCGTACGGGCCGTATGTACGTTTGCCTGAGTGTTGGGTTCTTTTGGTGTATTTTGTGAGTATTTTGATGTATTTGTGTATTTAACTCACCGTATAAATGTCTGTCTTGCAGATCTTGACGGGCGATCGCGCGACGACCCGATTTTCGGTGAGTGGGACAATCCAACCCAGTAGAGAGGCGTTATACGCATTTGGGCGTATACCGACCTCTCCTGGGGCACCATGGATTTAGATTAACCTGTTATAATGTGTATTCCATGCGAGCATGATTTAAATGTAGAATGCATGCTACCCTAGACTTTGCATGTTAGGGACTTGCACCCTTAGGACATGTATATGAGCCATGCATCATGTCCCCCGGTTCTCATGCTAGGAAGCCTCAGCCTATGCATGCGTCCTACTAGTTTATTTATTTAATTAAATGCTAGTGTATGATAAACTGCATGCCTTAGATGATATTATAGGAAGGAGCCTTGAGAGGTCAACACTGAGACCCGGGTTAGGGTACTCCGTGTTCCTTGTTTGGTTGTCGGGGTGTCCTGTATCGGGAACTCACGCTGCCCTCCCAAGGATTCTTGTCCCAATAATATTATAAGTAATGTTATACCAAATTATATGATTATTAGCATATTTAGTGAATATTATAGGGGAGGGGCCTTGCGAGGACAGCGGTGAGACCCGGGCTAGGGTACTCCGTGTTCCTTGTTTGGTTGTCGGGGTGTCCTATATCGGGAACTCACGCTGCCCTCCCAAGTTTCTTTCCCCCAATGATATTCCACCTTTTCTAATTATTGTGTATGTTCCCCGCATATTGGTTATGCGCCTTGGAGGAATTCTGAGGAATTCAGGACATTAGAGTTATAGAGATGTGTTGTCGGTGGATCCGAGTGGATCATATGCGTATGGATAGGTTGTTCTGTTTCCCTTCGTTGGATCCGGTAGAGACTGCGCCAGCGTTAGAAAGGCCGTCCCTTCCAAGGGTTCCCATCAGTAGGCGCCTCCTGATTTGGTTTCGGACTGGGCTGAAGTTGTGTGTGAAAGCCAAACGGCCTACGGAGTGGAGGAGAGACTATCGGTGGACCAAGGGTGACCAACAGCCTAGTCAGTCCCAAAATCCTATGTCACCCGTGGTAGGGTGAGGGTGAGGGTGTAGTGGGTTGGCGATGAGCGACCCGCTGGATTTGTCTATGGGTGATTATCAGTCCCAATAGCCTATGTCACCCATTGATGGGTGAGGGTGAGGGTGTGGTGGTTCGGTGAAGTACGAACCACTGGATTATGTTGTTATGCCACTTAGAGGTTGGATAAATAATTGCATTGTGGTCAATATTGTCTGTGATGCATGGGTTGTGCCGTTCACTGAGCGTGTGGCTCACCCCTCGCATATTTTTCCCCAGTTGCCACTGAGCCTGAGCTGGAGCTGGAGCAGCAGTTGGAGCTTTCCGAGGGATTCCTTCAGTAGCGGAGCAGCGCCACGTTCCGCGAGTACCAGAGGTTATCAGCATCCCTTCTTGACTGTATGTATTTTATTTCCGTGCTTGGCACGCGTCTGTGTATATTCAGTTGTATTGGTGTATATTGGCTCTCACAGGACAGATAATTGAGTATCGAGTCTGTAGTATGTTTTATTTACAGATTCAGTCTTTTGCTTCCGCATTTGGTGTATATATCATGTCAGCCTCTTTGTTGTCTGTGTGTCATTCTAGTTGTTTGTGTATGATATATTATTGACCTCCTGTGTAGATTCTGATATTTTATATACACTTGCCGCGTCCCGGGGACGGCCGCCCTGGGTCGTGACATCCAAAGACCCTCAACACACTGTAATCTGCAGGCTTCCCTGACCACTTCTCAAGTCTTGCACTCTATAGCTGTCGATGAAGATCTATTCACAAGATAGCATGTCGTGTTGACCGCTTCAACCCAAAGCTCTCTACCCAATCCTGCGTTGGATAACATGCATCTTGCCCTTTCAAGTAGGGTCCTATTAATCCGCTCTGTCACTCCATTCTGTTGGGGTGCGTTCTTCACCGTGAAATGTCTGGCGATACCGTTGACCTTACAAAACTCCAAGAAAGGTCCATAGGTGTATTCTCCACCATTGTCGGTCCTCAACCGCCTAACCTTCCTTCCCTTTTGATTTTTTCAACAACACCTTTCACTTCTTGCAGATCTCAAACACCTCATCCTTACCCTTCATTATATAAATCCATACATAACGAGAATAATCATCAATATAAGTGACAAAGTACCTTGCTCCGCCTTTCAATGGAACCTTCGATGGATACATCCGAATGGATGTAATCTAGAGTGCCCTTGGCCGTGTGAATTGATCTGGATTTATTCCTTCTAGATTCCCTCTCATCCGTTCTTCATCTCACAAATAGACCATCCGCCTGTGAGTCACTATCAGAATCTTTCTTTCTTATCTCATGCAATAAGAGCGCCACCGTGACGGTCTCCAATTCAATAGTGTCCTTCCCATAGAGCAATGTCGTCACGAGATGCTCAAGGGAATTAGGAAGAGAACATAAGAGCATTAGAGCTTGATCTTCATCAGACATCTTTTCATCTATTTTTCGTAGTTCAGAAACTAGTCTACTAAATAACTTAAGATGTCTGCAATAGACGTACCTTCTTTCATCTGCAGTGTATATAGTTGTCTCTTCAAGTATAGACGACCAGTCAAGGACTTCGTCATGTATAGACTCTCCAGCTTCAACCAGATTGTCGCCGCAGACTTCTCTGTCGATACGTTGTGTAAGATATCATTTGCCAAACACAAATGAATGGTACTACACACCTGAAGGTCAAAGTCATCCCAATCATCATCCTTTATCAAACTCGGCTTTTTCTCTTTCCCGTCTAACGCCTTGTGAAGACCTTGTTGGATCAAGACATCCTTAACTTGGACTTGCCAGAGTTCGAAGTTAATCTTTCCGTTGAACTTCTCAACATCGAACTTCACGTTCGAAACCCTCGCCATCTTTGAATTTTTTCTTGAATGAACAAAACCCTAGAATTTGGAAAAATTCTAGATCCACTCAAAGAAATCCTAGATCTGAGCAATGGAACCTCAGATCTAATCAATGAATCTCTAGATCTCAGAAAGGAAAACCTTAGGATTTAGAAACCCTAGGCTCTTATACCAATTTGTTGTGGAAAACCTCCCCAAATAGATCTAAGTTTGAGGGTTTGAGAGAGAAGACAAACAAATCAAACAAAAGACAAGGAATTTACGTGGTTCGACAAATTACCTACATCCACGGGCGGCGGTGATGATTTTATTGAAAAGCATTATCTATGTGCCTCACAACATTTTGTTTTCCTCAATAACATATAAAGAGGAAACAAATAGCCTAAAGAGAAAACAAATAAATTTAGAAATAAACAGATTTAGTGATCTCAAGAATCTTAGAGACAAATTTCTCAATCTCCAGAATCTTAGAAATATATTTTGCAATCTCTAAATATATTTCATAATCTCTAAATATATTTCTCAATCTCTAAATATATTTCCACCATGACTTCAACTTTGGGCCATAGAAACTATAAATTTCCACCTAGCACTAAATTCTAACCCCCCGTATAGGGTGTGATTTTAGGTTGTTCGCTCCCAATAGCTATACTGGGATAGATAACAATCCAGGCTGAGTAAACAATTTTTTGTTTGGTTGTTTTTTTAGTTATTCTCATTAGAAAACAGAAAAATGACTTTTTTATTATTTGGTTCACCTTGGATAAAGTGATGATAAATGGTTGATAAGAGATGAATAAAAGTTTATGATTTTTTAAATGACAATTATACCCCCTGGGAATAGTGTGAGAGATATATGATTGATTTGATAGATGTGACAGTTTTTAGAATCTGTGTGAGTCTGTTAGGTGAGATAAATTTTTTAAAATGACAGAGAAGGGTATTTTTATCCATTGGTATAGATAAGCCTTAAAAAGCAATTCCACCATTTCCTTAGAATAGTTATCAGGCCTTATCCTAGCTTATCCAGACATAACTATCGGGGTTTATTCTATCAAAACAAACAACTTTTTTTAGCTATTCTCATCTATTCTTCATTATTCTTGCCTTATGTTCCACGCCATACGGGGGGTAAAGTCATACTCAGCTTCCTCTTTCACATCATCTCCACGCTCACCGCACCACTGTTGGGAAGGTGATCACATAAGCCAACAACAAACACGAGATCAAACACAAGAACGAAACATCACAACACACGAAGAATACAAGATATACATGGTTCGGCCTAGGCCTACATCCACAGGACAAAAATCAGAGAATCCACTTTGATAGTTGAGATACATTAAAAGACTCACAAACTCTCTTATGAATTTACCCTCTCTTAGAATCCTCTCAATCTTCCCTTAGGATCTCTACATTGTATTATGCCTTGCCTTGTCTTGCCATGAAACCCTAGAAGATATTTATAGAGATAAATAATTTCCTCCCCAAGTAATCTTCCAATTAATAAACAAATATTTGTTCCCATTAATTAGGAGATACTCACTCTCCTCATAAACAAACAAATATTGTTTCCTATTTTAGGAGATTCACTTTAAATATTAATTAAGATCAAATCTAAAATAATATTCTACTTATTAGGTGCCCAACCTAATCTGGTATCATCATGGCCATCCGATGTGATACACCGGATCGAGACATAATCCGAACAATCTCCAACTTGGCTCGTATCCAGTAAACTCGGACTTCCTCGAACCCCTTAGAAGATTTCTGTTGATGTCTCTACCTTGCTCCATGTCATCCTTGAAGCAAGACCACGCAAGCAACCATGCACCTCCACCTGCAAGCAAGTGGTCTTCGACTTCCTTGAGCTTCACCAGCCTTCAAGTTGCTATCACGAGTCTCTTTGTGCACTAGACCCGCTGCGCAGAACTCCACCTTGAATGGATTTTAGGAACTTCTTCCTCCGGACGTTTGCACCGCCCAATTTTGTTGGATCCATAAGCTTGCGCTCGCCTAATCATTGATCAACCCCTGAGTCAGACTCAGTAATCGCGCATCCTCAAGTCAATGTCATGACTTGATTTCACATGCATCTATTCCACGCTCCTCGTGGATCTCCGAAGAAAATCTGGATCTTACCTCCACCTTAAACATGTCACACACGCGCTCGCGAGATGGCTGGACTCGCTCTTTTAACCGAACCACATGGGGCTGCTCCTCCCATACCCGGTTCAGAATGCCTTGAAAGTGTTGCACTGTTCCATCTTCTTCTGTACGGACTCCGCACCCACGCTTCACGTGATTCACCCACGTGCCTCTGCGTGTCACTGCGAACTTTGCACCCCGAGCATCTCTGCACGTATGCTTTGTTATATATGTGTCACTTTTAGCCTTCTGGTCACCATTGGAGCATTCTGGCAGTTTTTTAACTTTTTCTTTTTTCGATCGGAACCGCTAAAATTTTGGACTTTTGGCTATCATCATGAGTTTGAGAACTCCGATTGAAAATCTAACTGCACATTATGTGTCTTGGTGCCATTTCAAGCCACTCACAAAAATTTCATCGAATTCCAGTAACGTTTCAGAATTTTACAGTTCCGAATCGCATCCGGGTTTTGACCAAGCGAAAAGTCATTGGGAGACTTGACCAAGTCAAAGATGACTTTGACCAAGTCAAGTTTGACCATTGACTTGGTCAACCTCCTTTGTTTGTTTGTGTGGTTGAGTTGACCCAAGGTCAAAGTTCTCAAAAACCTAATTTTTCTAAGTGTGTGTGAGTGTGTGAGTGTGTGTGTGTGTGTGAGCCACTTAGGCGTGCACCCTTCATTATTCATCTTCTTCTCTCTCTCACTCACACACAAATCTCTCAAACCCTCTCATTCCCTCTCTTTAAATCCTCTTTTTGATCTAGTAGAAGAGGTGGAAATGGAAAGCCATTGAAGGAGAAAAGGAAGGTGAGGTCTTGATCTACCTTCCTATGGTTTCATTTTTTGATTTCCCCTATGTTGACCTCCTCTCTTAGCTCCCTTTCTCCTCTGTTTTCAGCCTTTGCTAGGGCTGAGGGAGATCTTGGTGGTGGTGGTCTTGGTGGTGGCGTTTCGGTGCGCGAAGGGCACCCGAGTTCCTCCGCTTCCTTTCCTCCCTTTGGTGAGTCCTTCTCCTCCCATTTCCTTGTTTAGATGCATGTTAGGGTGTGCATATGGAGTATGCATGGTATGCATGTGTGTTGGGGGTGTGGGAGGGCTGAGGAAGGGTGTGGGTTTGGCTCGGGCTCGCGTGCGGGGTCATCCCCGCGCGTGCGCGCTAGTCTGCTGTCGGGCGCGCTGGGGGAGTGCGCGCGGGCGTGCGCGCGGTGTGCTGCGCGGGGAGCGCAGTGCGCGCGGTGCGCACGGGTGTGCGCGTGGGGTGCTGTGCTGGGGCGCAGTGCGTGGGGTGCGCGTGGGGTGCTGCGCAGGGGCGCAGTACGCGCGGGTAGACGCAGGGCTGGACGCGCGGTGCGCGCGGGCGCGCGCGGCAGCGTGTCTGGGCGCTCGGGCAGGGGCGCAGCAGCGCGTCTGGGCGCGTGGACTGGGGCGCGACAGTGCGCCCGGGGCGCGGGTGTGCGTGCGTGCTTGCGCACCCGTGCGTGCGCGTGCAGGTGGCCGTGCGCATGGCTGCCCGAGGGTGCAGGAGTGTGTCGGGGCACTCGGGCTCACGTGCGTGCAGGCCGTATGCATGCTTGTCCGAGTGTAGGGTATTTCTAGTGTATTTCATTTGTATTTGTGTAGTATACTCACCGTGTTGAATGCCCTGTCTTGTAGATCTTGACAGACGGCCACGCGACGGCCCGGGTATTGGTGAGTGGGACAATCCAACCCAGTAGGGAGGCGTTTGATGCACGTAGGCGTGCATTGCCCTCCCCTGGGGCACCATAGTTACATATTGACATGTAATAAATGTAAAGCTATGCATGCATGATAAATATGATATATCCATGCCACCTTAGACTATGTATGCTAGGGATACGCACCCTTATATCATGTATAGCGGCCTATGCATGCCTAGACACCTTGCCCCGAACTATGCATGTTCCCATCTAGTTTAATTTAATTAAATCTAATGTGAACATATAGTTACAAGCATGCCTTAGAGAATATTATAACCTTGTTGTTAAAATATGTGTCTCCCCGCATCTTAGTTATGCGCCCTGGAGGAATTCTGGTGAATTCATGACATTATTTAGCGTTACAACCGGTGTCGACGGATCCAAGAGGATCATATCCGCGTGACTAGGCTGTCTTCTCCTTATTGGTTGGGATCCGAGGTAGGAACTCCCCGACGTTAGCTGGCCTGACAGAGGGCTCCCATCTGTAGGTGCCTCTGATGCGTTCGGACTGTGCTAATCGTGGGAGTATACCAGGTAGAGGCTACGAGGGTGGGAGAAGCTACCCGGTGGGGCCAAGGGTGGAAAGCAGTCTAATATACCCCAAGAGGCCCATGTCACCCCTCGGAAAGGGTGAGGGTGAGGGGAGGGAAAGTGGGTTGGCGATGAGACTGTTATATATGTGTCACTTTTAGCCTACTGGTAACCGTTGGGCCGTTCTGGCAGTTTTTCATTTTTTTTTTTTGGTTTTCGATCGGAACCGCTAATTTTTGGACTGTTAGCTATCGTCCTGAGCTAGAGGACTCCGATTGGAAATCTAACTGCATATTTGGTGTCCTGGTGCCATTTTAGGCCTCTCACGAAAATTTCGTTGAATTCCGGTAACGTTTCCGAAATTTCACAGTTTCGGGGGGTATCTGGGTTTTTAAGTCGCTCGCTATATATAGGTGGGATCTAATTTCGAAATCACTATTCATCATCCCTACCAAATTGATTTCTCTCTCCCCTCTCTCTTTTTCTCCCATTTGAAGCCCTTAGACCCCTCAAACCCAAAAACCTAAAGCATAGGAAGTGTAGATCGGGTCCCGATCTACACCCCGGTGCTTTCAAATTTGAATTCCGGCGAGTTTTGCCCCTCCATCCCCCCTCTCTTCTTCCCTGATTTGAACCATTTCGGAGGTGGGAGTAGATCCGGGCGTTGGAAACCTTTTGGGAGAGGTTTCGGTGCGCGGAGAGCAACCGGATTTCCTTTCCTCCCCTTGGTAAGCCACTTTTCCTCTCTTTTCTTGTATAGATGTATGTTAGGAGGTGGATTTGGGGTTGGGTGGTGGTCGGCGGCGGTGGGTGGCCGTCGGAGGGCTGTGGGAGGTGGTCAGAGTCCTTGGGGTGGTCGGAGGTGGGTGGTAGAGGAGCTCGGGCTGGCAGGCTGGCAGTCCCGGGCAGCAGGCAGCGCAGCAGGTGGCAGGGTGCGCGCGGGCGTGCGCGCGGGTGGCGCTGCACGCTGGCGGGCGCAGTCGGGCGCGTAGTCGCGCGCGGGTGCGCGCGGAGTGGTAGCGCGGGTGCGTGCGCGCGGGTGCGCGCGGAGTGGTAGCGCGGGTGTGTGCGCGCGGGAGTGGTGCGCGCGGGTGCTGGCGCGAGCGGGGGTGTGCGCGGGAGTGCGCGCGAGCGTGCGCGCGCGCGGGCAGGGCGCCTGGGCACTGTGCCTGGGTGCTAGGCAGGGCGCCTGGGCATGTGCCTGGGCGAGGTGCTGGGGACCAGTGCGCGCGGTGCTGGGGGCTAGTGCGTGCGCGTGCTGGGGCGTGCGTGCAGTGCGGGCGGGGGCGCGCTGGGCTGGACGCGCGGTGCGGGCGGGCGCGCGCGAGCGTGCGCGTGCGTGTGGCAGTGCGTCGGGGCGCGCGGGCAGGCGTGCGGCAGTACGCCGGTGGTGTTCGGGCGTGCGGGCTGAGTTCGGCAGAGCGCCTTGGCGCGCAGGCCGGGCTCGGCTGTGCGCCCGAGGCGGGTGGCCGTGCGTGCGGTTGCCCGGTGGGTTCGGGAGTGAGTCGGGATGCTCGGATACGCGTGCGTACGGGCCGTATGTACGCTTGTCCGAGTGTTGGGTATTTTTAGAGTATTTTTTTAATGTATTTTTGGTGTATTTATATATTTTACTCACCGTATAAATGCATGTCTTGCAGATCTTGACGGACGGTCGCGTGACGACCCCTTTTTCTGGTAAGTGGGACAATCCAACCCAGTAGAGAGGCGTTGTACGCATTTGGGCGTATACCGACCTCTCCTGGGGCACCATGGATTATATTAACCTGTTGTAATGTATATCTCATGCGAGCATGATTTAAATGTAGAATGCATGCTACCATAGACTTTGCATGTTAGGGACTTGCACCCTTAGGATATGTGTATGAGCCATGCACCATGTCCCCTGTTCTCATGCTAGGAAGCCTTGGCGTATGCTAGTAAAAAGAGGAACCAAGAGAGGAGAGAAAGGAAGAGAGTGATGGGGGGGGGGGGCTAATTAAGGCAGGTGAATGGTGGCGGAGGTGACGAGGTGGTGGAGAAAACGATGGGGGGGGGGGAGATAAAGAGAGAGAAAGAGGAAGAATGAGAGAATGAGATAGAGAGTGGGGCGTGGGTTGGCTGTGGCGGAGGGTTAAGAGAAGAGAAAAGAGGGGGCGGGGGGGGGGGGGGGGGGAAGGGGGCGGGCGTAAGTGGCCGGCCATCATCCTCCACTGCCACCCGTCGCCTCTCTAACAACTGACTCTCTCTCTTCCTCTCTTTTTTTCTCTCCTCTCGCCCTCTTCTCTTTTTTGGGAAGGAGAACTCCACCCCCTTGTTTGTCCTTTTCTCGGTGTGATTTCAACTCCCACAGGGTGGATTTAGTTGTCCCCCATAATAGAACAAGAGATTTACATGATTCGATTATTTATATGTCCATGATCACTGATGATGATTACATTAAAGCTATTTCATCGTTTTTTAAATAAATCTATGGAGTTTACAACATGAATACAAACAAAACAAACAATTTTAATTTTGGCAATTCTATAATTTCTAGATAGGCGGTTTGAGCAATCCTATTTTAATAACCGTGACCTTAGAAAGACTACATTTCTCGACATCTTAAAGGAGCGGCCATTCAAAATTTAATTGGTTTTGTGGCTGTTCGAACGTTTCTGCTGTTTTGGTCCTTCTAAGCAACTTCAGTCATATCATCTTCTGAAATCAAACGGCCATGACAAGAATTTCTGAGTACAATTAAGCATAATGCTTTATATATATAGATATAAATACTAGTTTATGAACAATATAAACAAAATTAAAATAGGTCATCCATGTATCCCAAAACAAAATGAGGCTTCATCATCTCATATATAAAAACATAGTCTATTTAATTAGAGCAAATGGGGTGCATTTGAAAAAATTTACGCTTATTTTTTACGATCATGTTTGCTATTTATATAAGTTTTGATTTTTTCAAATACATATGTTTGATTAATAAACTATATTTTTTTTAAAAAAAAAAAAAATGTTTGTGTGTGTATGCGTGTGCATATATATATTCATATGAATTGAATGCAGATTTTTTAAATATTTTTAAAACATATATTGACATGACATAATATATTCATATGTTATTGTGGGAGGTGAAAATGTGCTCCTCCTCTAGACCAGATTTTGATTTGATCCGGGCCTTGATTACAGATCTGAGAAGAAGCACCAAGAAGACTCCCTTCGTGGTTGATTTGATTACAGATTTGATTCTATCGTCAAATCTCCTAGCTCTGTCTTCCATTTTGGTTACCTGCAACTCACACCAATGTGGTGCCGGCTAACGCCCTTTCGACGCTCAAATCAGTTTTCCAATCTTGAGATGAATTAAACTAGTGTCTTAGATGATTTTTTTGGGAAGAAGAAGTGTCTACCTGTTAGAAAGGGGTATACCCTTCCTTTTATACTGAGAGAAGGTGTGTCGATCTTGCTCTGAGGGTGTGATTCTATCACGAGATGGATGGAATCTTCCACGTAGCCCTAGGATCGGTTGACATGTCTGATCTTGGGATTAGCTCATCATAATCAATTCTTGACAATCGATTGCTACCACTGTGTTAGAGAATATTCTATTGAGCTTTCTGTTATCTTTTTCGATGTGAATATGTAGATAACCCTCGCACCGAGTCGGACCTCATGGTCAGACTGTATCTAGTCAAATCGAGCTCTGATTTCAGGTCGTTCTAATATGGTCGACTAGAAGTCACGTCCCTTAGTCATTTAGGTCTGATTGAGAGTCTGACTGGATCATTTGTTAGTCCAACTTGCTGAATGGCGTCAGACCCATTTAAAAAACGCAGCAGTCTGGATACCAGTACCTTTTATATGGGCCTCCTTATCGGGTCGCATTACTAAGCGGGACGGCCTTGTTTGACAGACTTATCTGGTGTCATGTTCTTTCCTTATTCTAGTTAACTCATTTGTCATGTCCCTTATTTAATTATTCAGAGATTTGATCTTCTACCGTTGTGATGGTGACGTACAAGATGACTACAAATAAAATTGTAAAACAGGCTGAACCATCTGCTCATTGCATTTTCAACGTAAAAAACGTGTCAGCTCAGCCAAAAACTAACCCAATCTCTGAACCAGTCAATGTCACCGCCTCAAACAAGTGACCCACCCGGGATGAACCTTACTTAATTAATATATACACGATACACAATTATGAGATAAACGTGTACCCTTTGATGTCATAAACAATGGATGCTTTTTCTCTACTACTCTTTTAAATATTGTGTTAGATAGGGGTGTTTGGTTTACTTGAGCTAACTATCCTTATCTCACTTTCTATAAGAAATGGTGACACCTCTCTCAACTACTGTTTTGGATATTCCATTTGCATTTTTGTGAATTTTTTGATATTCAAAGCTTCAAATGACATGTACCTGAACAACTTCGCGTGAATCCCATGTGACTTTATACCCACTTGGGGGAAACGTCAATTATATTTTTTTCCTCAATTTAGAACTCTTGATTGAACATGTGTTCAATTTAACAATATTATATGCACTGATTAACAGAGATATTATTCGAGTCAAATGGTCCATGTTCACTACAATCTCTGATGCAAGCTATACACAACAATCCGGAAGATTATAAGGTACGTGATAAAAAGAGATTTTCACTTAAAAATAGATTTTTTTTTATCAAATATAATTTTTATAAAAATAAAATTTTAATACAATATTTAAACATATTTTATATATTCTAAGACAGTGTTTGGCTCGGCGTGAGTTTGCGTTTCAAAACACCACGGAACTCCAACTCCCACCCAAACATAATTTTGGCGTTTGTATTTCATTTGGAGTGGTAGCGTTAGCAAATCATTTTTTTATGGCCCCGTTTGGTTGCGCGTTGGGGCGCGCTTTTGCTTTTTGAAAAACTGAAAAGCTAAAAGCGTGCAGCCAAACGGGACAGCTTTTTACAGAATCGGAAGCTGGATTCCTTTTAATTTTTCTCTCGAAATCTGTGTTTTAAAAAGCTCAGAAACAACGCTTTTTGGTCGGAATCGATTTTTTGAATTGAAAATCAATTTTCTCTGCCAAACATTAAACTCCTTTCAAATATTGATTCCTGATTTTAAAAAAAGTATCCTAAAAAAGTCAAGGTCTAAAATCATCTTAAAAAACAGCTTTATTCCAAAAGCTACTTTTCAATCTGTGTTTTCAAACGGAAGTGTTTTTAAGTGCATGAAAACACCGCTTCTCCACCATCTGGCTGAGTTTCCAAACGCGGAGATGAGAACCGTCGACCCAAACGCTACTTTAAGATAATGTTTGGAGATGAGTTTGACATTTTGAAGAAATTTTTGTAAGAATTACACATTAATCCACTCTTTTCAACATGCCTAGCATGTAGTTATACAAAATGATTATTTTTAAAAATTTAACAAAAATATGTTTTTAATGAAAATTTAATTTTTTCAAATAGATTCCTATTTGAGAATTTGACAAGCCATCGTTGATTTTGACTATGAAAATCATTTAAATAGATTTTAAGAAAACTCTAGGCTTCTAGTAAAATAAAACTGGAGGTTTTGATTTTTAGATCCATGGAGTGGACTTTATTATTATTTATTCTATAAAAATGGGGAAAAGTCCACCCAACAGAGGGGACTGTGTATGTGAATTTGACCAATCCGCAGGTTTGAAAATTTTGAAGTTTGAACGGACGATTTCAAAAATAGGAACCGACCGTAACGTGAATTAACGAGGATCACGGATCATGATATAAAATGACACTTTATTTATTTAAATTAAATAAATAAGATCCCACACGGCATTTACTGGATCCTCGCGAAACAACTTTTTTTTTTCAAACAAGTCTAATCTCTCTATAACTTATATTATGATTTACCGTGAATTTGATGGAACCATCTTAATAACCTTCCATTCATAAGGAAACAATTTTAATAGTTAATTTTTTCATATAAAATATTCTCCATTAGTCATGGTTCAATGAAAGCTACTCCCTCCTAAGCCTCTCAATAGGATGGATAAGGATATGATATGTTAATATTCATATCTTAATTTTCTAATTCAGATATAGATATTAATTTTCAGATTCAATTTTCTTCAAACACGGACTAGATATTTTTTAAATAATTATCATGTTTAAATATTAACATTAAATTGGATAATCAAATGATATATTAGAAAAATATGAAAATTAAAATTTAGATTTTAATGTTTATATATTCTCTCTTTTAGTAGTAATATAATATATTATGATTATGATTAATCATGCAAGATGACAAATATGAATAATATATGTATATATATATCGTTACAAATATTTTTCAGATTGAATATAATGATATCCATATCTACACTTTAAATATTTGAATATCAAATATTTCTGATTTTTTTATACGAATCAGATTCAAATTTTTTTTAGATAATTGACAGGCTTACTTGATCCCTTTTGAAATTTTTTCAGATTATTGACAGGTTTACTCCTTGTCCCATTTGTTTCAAGAATAATCAAGTGATAAGGAAATAATAAGTCTAATATCATTTTTGTTAATAATTGTATACTAAATAATCAAAATAAATTTTGATAATTATACCTGATATTTATTTTTACTTACTTAACCCAAATTATAACTTATACAAATAGAAAACATTAAAGACAAAAACAACAAAAAAGAAAAAATATTTTAGTTATTTGATTGAAATTTATCACATAAAATCAAACATTAAAAATACAAAAACTAAATGTAAAAATGTTATCATGCCTGAACCTATTCACACAACTGGTTCCAAAAATCATCTTATATTCCTAAATAGTTTAAAAATAAATTTTAGTATGATTTATCCAATTAAACAATTTACAAAAATAATTTCATAATTTTGAATTGAACCAATTGAATCAAATAAATACTAATCTAAATTTCAGGATCCATTTAATCGACCTGAAATTGCAGTTCTACTGCATGAAAATCCGACACAGATCATGTTCAAGGTAAGACAAGCGTAATTTTTGTTTTGTGAAAAATAAAATATAACAAAATGGAAACAAAGTTTGTCTTATTTTTTTTAGGTTACGAAGTTGGCAGGGGCCATGCCACGACACGCCGTGTTCGTGGAACGATATCACGCACGGGTCCCCCGGAACTCCCGCAGTCATCCCTTCTGTGACGTTGTTTTTCTAATAAAGTTTTACCACCACCACACCAATTACTTTTAAACATCACGCTTCTTTGGTTGAAACTCTCCGAATCGAATGGTTGATAAGTGGTGAAAAGAGAAACGACGTGTTCAAGGGTGGAGTATAGATGAAACATGTAATGAAGAAAGAAGGATGGGATTTTCGTTTTACGTCCCTGAATTGTTCTTTATTGAGAAACGTCACTCTTTTTTTTTTTTCACTTGTTGAGCCCTCCCGAAAACCAAAAAACATTCCAATAATGCCATGTTAAAGTTCTTTGAGCCAAATTAAAGACAAATAAAAAAAAACAAATGCTTTTTTGTTATTGTGAAAATCATAAAAACAGTGTTTATGCAACGTAAATTCAAAATATTATCTCTATCTTACATATAGAGACACAAGAATCATAATTTTCATATTCTCTTTAAGTTTAATGACTCGATTTGAGTTAATACTAGATTGGTGAAGGAATAAATGTTTAAATAAATTAATGTGTAATATGATATATGATTAACAAAAATTCATCACATTACAAAAAGAATTCCGAATCAAATATAGATAATTGTCACTTACATTAAAATAGAAAGATGAATAATTATAAAATAGTTAAAAGTGGAGAGGAGAGAAAAAAATATACTATTTTGAAAATTTTCTTATTCTTTTACCTCGATCTAAATTTTCATCTATTGTTTATCATTTTCTGTGATTGAAAAATATCAAATCGACACTACATGTACTCTCCATTTTGAATTAGAAATGTTAATTTTTAATTTTGTTTCATTTTACCACTAAAATAACAAAAATATCCTTTTTATCTAAATGTAAATAAATACAAAATTAATATTTTTTTATTATTTAAAATTAGTATAACTTATTTTATAATCTTATTTTCTTTTCAATCTTGCCCCAAAGGTTCATAAACATAGTCGTTGAGGGCTAAAACGTAAAAAGTGAATTGAGCGACGTAGTCCTTTTAGTAAATAAGGGAACATCAGGTAGCCAAAACTAAAAAACCAAAAAGGAAAACTAAAAAGTAAGATGAACCAAAGCTAATGCAAATCAGGATCCAATTTCATCATCGATCACATCACACACTCTCTCTCTCTCTCTGCTCTCATTTGTTTCTTTGCCTGATCTCTCTCTGTCTCTCTTAAATTCTCTCTGTTTTTTTATTTTCTGACTCTGAAAACCCCTTCTCATTTATTCCTCCCTTTTAACGTTTTCCGCCCCTCCCCAGATCCCCCGATCTCCACCGTCCGATGCGCCACTAACCCCTCGTCCACCGTCGGATCACCGTACGGTTTCCCTCCACCGTCCGATGGGCCAGTGCTACGGCAAAAACGTCCACGTCGCCGGAGACCCCCCCGATCCGACCCTTACTCCTCCCCCGGTCTCGGTCAACGGCGCCGTCGTCTCCTCCTCCGCCGCGAATAACGTCCCGTCCGTGAAGAACACTCCCGTCCACTCCTCCTCCGCTACCAGTCCCTGGCCGAGCCCCTACCCCTACGGAGGCGGTGCCTCGGCGGCGAGCCCGCTTCCGGCGGGGGTGTCGCCGTCTCCGGCGAGGTCCACGCCGAGGAGGTTCTTCAGGAGGCCGTTTCCGCCGCCGTCCCCGGCGAAGCACATAAAGGCGTCTTTGTTGAAGAGGCATGGGGCGCAGGCGAAGCCGAAGGAGGGGCCGATCCCGGAGGAGGGGGTGGAGGCGGAGAGGCCGCTCGATAAGTCGTTCGGTTACGGGAGGAACTTCGGGGCCAAGTATGAGCTCGGGAAGGAGGTCGGGCGGGGGCATTTCGGGCACACGTGCTCCGCTCGCGCTCGCAAGGGCGACATCAAGGGCCAGCAAGTCGCCGTCAAGATCATCTCCAAAGCTAAGGTGCGGTGGTACGTTTTATTTTTAAAATTTAGTGGATTGGATTTTCTACTTTGCTTCTTTGGCGTGATAGAAATCAAGACAGTCTTCGGTCTGATGTGATTGTTGGAACACAAAAATTGGTGTGGATTTGAATCATTGTTGGTGTGGCTTGAGGAGTTTGGAACTTCGGATTGGACAATATATTATTTCTGATTATCAGATGTTTATTATTGTTATTTTGTGATGGGCATTGACGAAATGTTGATCTGGATTAGTTTAAGTCACGAAAGGGTTGAATTGATGCAATTATTGGAAGCACAAATTTTGTTGTGGATGTAAATCATTGTTGGTATGGCTTGAGGAGTTTGGATTGGGCAAGACAATATGCCTCATTTGAAACATTTTTTTTTTGTGTTGTGTGATGGAGCATTGACCAACTGTTGAACTAGATGAGGTAATGTTATGAAAGGATAGAATTGACTCTTTCAGGGGAAATAACTGTATTTGGAATTTGGATTGGAAAAATGTGAATCTGGATTTGCTTGTCTACTGGTTGCAATCTTCAAGTGATCGGATCCTGAAGTGATTCTAAAGTGCAACAATTTTCTGTTTTGGTTGCTTGATTATGAAGCATGCGAAAGTTGTTACTCAAACAGTGTGTTTAGTTTTTTTGGAAAAAGCGTTGGAGCTATCATGTTAATAAATGATGCCCCTCAAGCATAAGGAGATGAGGGATCTCCAAACAATAAAGGAAATAGAGAAGGGAAGATAAAATGATGAAACGAGGCCTCTCCCTATCAACAATTTATGCCCTAACAAAGGCCCCAAAAACAGTGGTCTTTCTTAAAATTGGAACAACAATATCCACCCTTATCTGTGGGTGTACCTGGACAATGTCCAGTGTATTTTCTTTGAAGCGGAAATTAGTCTGTTTACTGTTGAATAAGTATGGTTTGCAGAAAGCTTTGTATGTATATGTATATTAGAAATATTTTTCAGATGGGTTTCTTTGAATGTAAAGGTTTTGAGCCACAGTAATATTGGTTTTGGGCTACAGATGGATGGCTGCACAATGTTTTGTTAAGGCAACTAACACCTTTTGAGATAGAAGAAATTTGAATAACATCCATAATCCAGGTTTTTCCATGCATCTTCTGCAAAGAGAGGCTAAAGACAATTCAGATGGATTCTCAGAGGAGGAGCATATGATCTTTATGAAATACAACAAAACAACAATTCAATTCACTAGGAAACCTCATTTTTTTGAACAAGTGCAAAAACCAGGCTTAAATAAGCCTTCTGATTAAGACAAACAGCTTTCAATGGCAGGTTAGAAGATCCGTTGCGGTACTCTCTCTTCACTTAGGGGACGTGAGTTTGAGTCTTTCTCCTACTCATAGTAGAAGATTTAACCTGGAGAAAGGCTGTCCCTGGATTTTTTTTTTGTGTGTTATGACACAGCTGAAAGCAAAGTTTTTTAGAATATAATAACTTGATCCCTGGTAAACTTAAGATATTACCCAATTTCTTCTTTCAATTCTTCCTTTAAATCTTAGGACTTTAGGGATCATTTTTATTTGTTTTATTTACTGTTTATTGATTATTCTAGTGTAATTTTTTTGAGTTTCTTCAAAGTCTATTTGCGTTCGTGTTACACATGAAGCTATTGTTTTGGCAGATGACTACTGCAATATCAATCGAAGATGTTCGAAGGGAGGTGAAAATCTTGAAAGCCTTGTCCGTGCACAAAAATTTGGTCAAGTTCCATGATGCATGTGAGGATGACCTTAATGTATATATAATCATGGAGTACGTAGATTCCTTTTTACATATCTCTTTCTGATATTATTACATTTTTTTTTTAATTTGTGCGTATGGATTGGAATACTTTCTTTAGTAATCATTTTGATACTGGTGGTTATTTTTTGAAAGCCCTGGCATGCTCCTATATGTGTTCATTAGCTAATTATTGGAGTGGTTCCATGGTACTATCTCATGTCATAAGTTCTGATTCAGTAACATGTTGGATTTTCAGATTATGTGAAGGTGGAGAGCTGTTAGACAGAATTCTTTCCAGGTAAACTAATATGCATGATCTGAGTTGGATCTATTAGTAGACAAAAACAGGTGTAATGTTGTGTGCTTATTCTTTTGTCTGTAGAGGTGGAAGGTACACCGAGGAAGATGCAAAAGTTATAGTTGTACAAATTTTAAGTGTAGTTGCCTTCTGTCATCTTCAAGGAGTTGTGCATCGTGATTTGAAGCCAGAGGTGTGTATCTGAGATTCACTTTAACTGATACTTTTTTTTACATGCAGCATTTCTTCACCCGTAAATGATATTTCTTCTGTTGTTGCAGATCAGTATTTCATTGCATAAATAGTCTATCTACTCACACTTCGTGTTTTGCATTTCTGACAGAATTTTCTTTTCACTACTAGAGATGACAATGCTCCCATGAAGATTATTGATTTTGGTCTTTCAGATTTCATCAGACCAGGTAGCATATTATTGTTAATTATTTTCTGATGTGAAAATTTTCTGTTCTCAAAGTTTTAAGTATTAGTAACACAGTTGCCTATGATGATATTATTAATGATGGCATTTGTTAATGCAATCATGAATGGTTGCACATAAATTCATTTTTTTTTCTATTTATGCGAGTCAAAAAATTTCCACTAGAATAAATCCTTTCCAAGATAACCATTCTCACTGCCTTTCGTCACTGTTTTCTATGACCCTTGTTGTTCATTCATTCAAATGACAATGCATGTGTGCCTTTTAGGTTTAAAATGGAACTGCAAAAAAAATGTCTTGTCATCAATTGTTGATATATTTGAAAAGACATTCACAATGGTGGACACCATACATTTTTTTTTTTTAATTGTATATTGAAACTTAAATCTCTCATCATGTTTTAGTTTTTCTAAATGTGATTTTCTATCCTATGCGGTTTGTGGGTCCATTTGGTTAGCAAGAATGAGAGTATTTGAAAGGACAAATTGTTCTATGGGCTGGGATCCTGGACAATTCAAGGAACTGGAGTAACCATAGCTTTGAGGCTAACTATATTTCCTTTCATTGTATCTGTTTGCTAGAATAGATAGGTGGGTTGTATGAGCCTATAAGAACCAGATGTGTACATATGTATTTTTTTTGGTTTTAAAAAAGAACCATATGCAGTTCTTTTGTGTTGGGTGGTTGAATTTATTTGTTTATCTATTTTTCTGTGGTTTTGGAAGAATCTTGTCTCCGTAGTTTGGATGTTAGGCATTAATTCATTCTTTGTTTGGAAATTCTAGTTGCTCTCCCACCTTTTGCCAAAAAAAAGAAGCAACATCCTATCTTTTTCAGTGAGCCTGTGACCATTTAAAAAGAGGTAGGTTTTGGTTTGGTACGCAGTGTGAGGGTGTCTTTCTGAGTTTCCCAAACATCCACAACATGGCCATGAACAAAATCAGTACTGTGATTGGGTCCTGGCACAAGGAGGATGGGAATGACTTTTGGGAGATCATCGCTAGCAGAGTTCTTGGATCTAATGGATACAATTCACCTTCTTCACCTCATTTCGGATTCTGCTAACGAGGTCATGTGGAGAAGAAGACTCATGGAGGGGTAATTTGTGAGGGTTGGTTACGATTAGTGGTATGGAACAACATCAGTTATCCGGAGCTGAGGGCAAAATCCAAAGAAATTTGGGGTATCATAGTGCAAGGTTTAGGCCTTCTTGTTGTTGATGTATCAGGAAGAATCATTACGAAGGTATACAGGTGAATGGATCCCTGAGGAATTGATGGAGTGTCCTCTATGCAATCGGGAGCCTGAATTAGTGGTGCAATTTTTTTTCCATTGTAGGTTGGTGAGGCCCATGTGAACTGATCTCGGGATGGTGACAGATTGACATTTTTTTTTTTGAAAAGAGTTGGAGCCATCTTATTAATTGGAAAGTCCCCAAACAAAATAGTGGTGGTGACAGGGTTGAACGGAAACTTTTGTTCTTTGGATGAGATTTGGGAGACTGGGAAAGGCTAAGGCCATGGGAGATAGAAGCAAAAAATCAAAAGATTCCCAATCGTTCATCTTGACAAGGTTGAGGGCAATTTGGATAACTCGGAACCATATCGTTTTCAAAAGCAATACCCTATATTTTGAGAATAGTTGGGAAGTGGCAACATGTTTTATCAAAGATCATGGGCTTTATTGTGCTAGGTCTAGTATGGTTGATTTTGTTGGGAAAATATTGTGGCGTTGAGGGGTCACGTTGACGTAATAGGTTTCTTGTACAAACTCGGGCATAATGGATGTGTTCCTTTTGTCTTTTGTTTTTTTTTCTTTAGGAGCCCGACTTTGTGTAGGTTTAATGACATATTTCACTACTTTGTAGGAGATGTGGCTTGTGGATAAGAGAGTGAGTGAGGGGAGACGAGCATAAATGTGAAGATTACTTGGTTGTTTGTGCGGGTGGTGGTGTGGGCGATATGGTTAATGTGTAATCAGGTCATCTTTAGGGGAACAGTGCCATATGTGGAGAATACTGAGAGTCTGTGATTTGATTCATTAAGGATTGGGTATGCGGAGGCCAACCTTGTTTTTTATTTTATTTTATTTTTTCTTGGTGGGGGGGGGGGGGGGGGGGTTGTCATTGAGAAGTAGTGACACGTGTGGTTTTTCAGGGGGTGGCTTCTAGATAGATAATTCTTCTGTATTGGCCTAGCCTATTCTTGTTTTTATTGGACTGTGTTTTTTATATGTTTGTTTTTGTTGTAATTGGGCATTCTCCTCAATTCTAGGATATCTACCGTATTTTCAGAAAAAAAGAAAAAGGACTTTGTACTACGATATACAATAATATTGTGGTAGATCATCTACTTCCTTTTTTTTTTAAAAAAAAGTTCTTGCAGTTTCAGTTGTTCACTATAAATGCAAGGATTGGCATTCATATTGAAAAGCAGTGGAGAAGACCGAAGGAAACTATGCATTTATAAACTGTGTTTATGTGGTGACCAAAAAACACTTTTTTTGTCAGTCACGTGGGTTCCTGTGGAACTTAGATTTGTTCCAAAAGGTCAATTAAACATGGTTTGATCCCATCGTTGAGTTAAATATTGAATGTGCTTACATTCAGATTGACCCATTCTGAAAGTTGAATCGTTGTCCCAGGAATGACCTGAACTGTCTGACAATGAAGCAGCAGCTTAGTTGAACTTGTAAGCAATTGACGTCACAATTTGGAATATAGACAATGTTTTGGAGAAACCATGGAATCCAATTGTTGCACTTGACTCAATTAGGACTTATCATAAAGCAGAAATAATTGTATCTGTATCTCCTTTATGGAAATTCTGAAGGGTACTCTACCTCCAATATGCATTTTTCTTCTGATATCGCCTGCAGATAATTTGCTTGTGATTCCATCTGTGGCTGATTAAAATGGTTTCTAATTCTTGCCTTTTGTGTAGATGAAAGACTGAATGATATTGTTGGCAGTGCATATTATGTTGCTCCTGAAGTCCTTCATAGATCATACAGTATGGAAGCGGACATTTGGAGTATTGGTGTTATAACTTACATCTTATTATGTGGAAGCAGGCCCTTCTGGGCACGTACAGAATCAGGGATTTTCCGTGCTGTTCTAAGAGCTGATCCTAACTTTGTTGACGCCCCTTGGCCTTCTGTATCCCCAGAAGCCAGAGATTTCGTGAAAAGGTTTTTAAATAAGGATTATAGGAAAAGGATGACAGCTGCTCAAGCTTTGAGTAAGTTATTGGTCATGTATATGGCTTCCTACTTTATTTTGTCACTAAGTTTGTGTTTCTGGTATATATAGATATGATGCATCTATGTGGTATACCGTATATGTTGAAATTAACGAACATTCGTTTGTAAACAGCTCACCCGTGGTTGCGAGATGAGCAACGGCCGATCCCTTTGGATATATTGATCTACAAATTAATAAAATTATATCTTCGTGCAACCCCATTCAAACGTGCAGCTTTGAAGGTTTACTTTCTTTCTTGCATTTGTTCAGTTAAATGGATTATATAAATTTCCTGGCTCTCCTATATTGCATTTGCATTTAATATGTTCTACTTCTACCGTGTGTTCCTTTTTTTTAAGTGGTAGTACTCATCTGTTGTCTTGCTTGATTGGAAATGTTTTCAATATGAACATATTGATGAATGCTTCAAAGTACATGAAACAATGTCTAAATAATAGTCAAATGATGAGAATAATCACTTAACAAAAATAAGGATGGATTAGTACTTCTTCCCATAGTTCAAAACCATGTGCGGGCATGTGCGGTGGGGTCCGCACATGGCATATGCGGCCGCATGTATGCAATTGCACATAGGGTAAGGCAGCCGTTTGAATCCTTTTCAAATTGAACTTCAAACGTCTTCTGATAAGAAATAAATGGAATAATGTTATATTCAATAATGGAGGCCGAATGTCTCTTATATATATACAAGATGTACAAACTCTAGAAATAGAAAAAGATAAGAATACCCATGACAAAAATTCGAGTTAGGGGTGTTGCTCCTAAACCTCGTGGACTCAATCAGTGATGTGTGGGGACTATTCCTTCTGGTCCCGGGGGGGGGGGGGGGGGGGGTGGGTGGGTGGTGTGGGCGGGGGGACGTTGCCCTCCAACTATGTAAGCTCAAATTGTCGTTTCAAACGACTTTCGAACAGTATGTTATCATTTGAATTACCGTTCAAACGTCAATTCAAAGCCAGAGGGGGGGTTTACCATTCGAAGTCAATTCGAACTGAACTTCGAACGCTCTATGTACATTCGAATTCAGTTCGAATTTGGGCTGCACATGCGCCCTATACGGGGCGGGATGTGGCATGTGCAGCTGCACGTACCGGTACGTGCAACTGCACTTTTAACTATGACTCTTCCAAATGGGTATTCATATAAAACTTAGCAAGGCCGATGATGGATGCAGATGAAATTGCTAGCATTAATCAATTTTAATGATCTACTCTGGTAGATGAATCACTTGTTTCTCTCAACACCTGTCAACTTTTGCCAAATTTAACTTGCGTTACGGCTATTAGAGAGTGAGGCATGTTTCAACACAGAATATTTGCAGGGAAAACGTACAAATGTGTTTTTTTCTTCTACTTTTTGTTTTTGTTGGGGGGGACTAATGGAAGAAGAGTGCTAATGAATCGTAAGTCACTTAAGTTGTTTTCAATAATGCAATTTTCAGTAGTTGCATAGACATATTGAACCTTGGTGTTGATTTGATCAGCCATTTTATTGCCTGCAGTTAAATCGAAAGTTATGTTATGTTGAAATCATCTGTAATTCATTACATTAAATTTGGAGCTTGTGCAACTGATTGTGAAATATGTTTATTAATGCTTAAACTGCAAAAGAAATATGTATGTCAAAGTTGTCCTTTTTCTTTTGCGTCATATGTTGCAGGCTCTTTCAAAAGCTTTGACAGAGAATGAGTTTGTGTACCTGAAGGCTCAATTTGAGCTCTTGGAGCCAAGAGATGGTCGCGTTTCCTATGAAAATTTCCGAGTGGTTAGTCGTCATTTCATTTTAACTTTCTTGAGTCCACTTTAACTATTTCTCTATGATGAATTCTGACCCTTGAATATATTTGTAGGCCCTCATGCGAAATGCAACTGATGCTATGAAGGAATCAAGAGTTTTTGACATCTTGAATTCGGTGTGCATACTCTTCCCTTCTAGTAATATGATACTTAAGATTGGAGTCAGTAGTTCTTACATATTTTTATTCTGTTCTGCCTCAGGCACTTATGGCTAAGCTTGATTTTTAGCTTTGCAAAAATCATTTAGTTTGATTCAGTTAATTAGTGAATGAAGAGTGGTTGAGTGGCCCATCTAATATTCTCTATAATATATGTTCTTGTGACTAGATCTCATATTGATAAGCAGAAAATATATCAGTTACAATGATGTATTCAATTAGTCTCAACGTAAAACAACAGAAGAATTCAGTTAAAAAATGGAAAACAATTCATATATTGTATGTATTTGATTTGACTAAACAGTACATTTCCATGCTTGTGGATCTGTTGGGTTCTTCAGAAATCCCATCCTGCTGCTTCGGCTGGACATTTCCAGGTGGTTGATTTATACATTCTATGAATATTTGACATAACATAGCCGTTATCTTAAAACCTCAAAAAGAAAAAAAGAAAAAGAAGAGTTGAAACCTCCATCATTTATATATAATAATCATATTTTTGAAAATGTCATTGACCAGGCACTTCCCTTTATCCTATATTACTGAAAAAAAAAACACTGCGTTTGGTTGTCTACAGAAAATCATCTGTCAATTGTCCTTTGTTTTTTGAAATTTTCAGATGGAACAACTAAGGTATAGAAAGATGGATTTTGATGAGTTCTGTGCTGCCACAATTAGTCCATATCAGCTTGAGGCCCTTGAAGGGTGGGAAGAGATTGCAAGCACAGCTTTTCAATATTTTGAGGAGGAAGGAAACCGAGTCATATCCATCGAAGAATTGGCTCAGGTATATAAATCCCATGCTGCAAAATTGATTCATTTTTTTTTCTCAAAACTCAGACAAATATAAGAACGTTGCTCTGCGCAGGAAATGAATCTCGCATCCAGTGCATACTCGATCATTCGTGAATGGATCAGACATACTGATGGAAAATTAAATTTGCTCGGGTATACCAAATTCTTACATGGTATGACACGTAGTTCAAACACAAGACATCCCTGATTTTTACGTCATTTCATGTTATTGTTTACATTGTTGCATTGATATAGGATCCGGGTGTTTGTTTTTCATTGTAGAGATGAGTATATGAACAATGTCTGTAATCAAGCCCATATGCCATTTTTTTTTATGAGCTTCCAATATTTTCCTTGTGTCCACTCACAGTACATTGAAGAATTTTTTCCCTGTATAGTCCTACAGTGTTATTTGTTTGTTAAATTAGCAATCTAAAACTTCTGGTACTGTTTTGACATCGAGGAAGAATTGTTCGATGTATATACATGTCAATGTTATCACACCTCTGAATTTACGAATGCACACATCTACACAAATTGTAATATGCTTGCAAGGATGAATTAATTTACATATCAGACTTTCATTGTTGAGGCAATATTAGATACTGTTGTTGAACATACTTTTTGGCATTAGTGAACATTGATGACGACCATAGATCTTTAAGAGATGGAGAGCTCTTGTTTCGATTTGTCCTTGAAATACAGATGTATATTTGATGGGTAAGGTGTTTCATGGCTCTTATATTTTTTTGTGATTTGATTTGTGTTTCATTTATTCAGTATTTGAATTGAATTTCTTTTCAATTTAAAGGTACATTCTCCGAACATTTTGTTCATAATTGAAAATATAGAACAAAACATGTTTGTTAAATGATCATTTTACATTTGAAGCTATTTTTACATGTTGGTTAAAAACTATCTCCATCGATCACCCGAAGGTTTAAATCAAAGCAAAGTCCAAGGTAACCCAACATTAGACTCAGACCACAATGCTTATTGTCCAGAGATAGAGATCTGGCATTTTACAAGATCCAGAGAAGCAGATAAAGTAGTCGACTCCCTCGCAAACCGGAAACTAGGCATGGGCCTTCTTGTTATTCAACCTAGGACCTTTTGGCCTCAACTAACCAATTTCTATGAAGCAGATAAATCAGGGATCTTGTATGATTGAGACTCCTAAACAGTTTTTGTTATATTTTGGGTTTGATATTCTACTGTGCTCCCCAAAACCTCCTGTTAAAATGAAGCTGCACTAAGGTTCTCACTTTTGGTTCCCACTCATTTTATTTACATGGTTGATGAAAACACAATTCATGTTACCCGCCATTTGTAATTATTATTTTACACAGTAGAATTATTGATATTACCCATAAAAAAATCATCTGAGGTCTTCTAGACTGATTCAAGAATTACTTGTATAAGAGCTAGTAGCCTATCACTTTCAAAAAATTTATATGTGATTTTTAATCTACTTTATTTAATAAGAATGAGGACTTTTTTTTTTTTAATAACACCACGCCGGTTCAGTGATTTATTATGATCTGATCCGGTTTCAATTCCATGCCACGTACGTGTGATGTATGATACCACAGGACCTTTTCCACACATATCACTTTATTTGACTTGATCTAATATAATGGTGGATTCACAATAAGATAAGAGACAATTTGCATCACAATGTAGTACTGAGATTATTATATATATTGAGTGATTAAAAAAAACTTACCAAGTTCATCGTTCAATACTATTAATATTTCTAAATCGTTTCAGATAAAAAAAAAAAAAAGGGTTAGCTGGACTTAGGATCATAATAGATGGTTCTGATTTTTTTTTAATTTTATTTTGATTTTGATTAAAATATTTGAACCAAATGAACTATTGAGTAATCCATCAAGAAAGGAAAACGTTACTCAATACTTTTTACTATCCAAAACGCAAAACACACGTTGTTGTTGTTTTTTTATTTTATTTTATTTTATTTTTATGTTTAAATAGTAAACATTATTTAACAAGGTGTATGCTCTTGTGAAAAGTGTATAGTGCACCATTGCGAGTTGAATGAACACATTTAATAAATGTACGTTCAAAAAAATTAATGAGGTATATACCTCGTTTAATGATGTATATAATTAACTAGATTTTTAATGATGTATATAGAAATGCAATTTGGAATATGAAAAAGAATGAGCGTAAATGAACCCAAAGAAAAAAGAGTGCTGATACACACAGTCCGTTTTATAGCCCGTTTTGTAGCTCCATATGCTATGATAATAAAGTATATACGACACTATCATAATGTATACTGCACTATCATAGTATATACCGCAGTCTGTTTTTTTCATTTTTTCACCATGAAAAAAATATAGTAATGCATCTCAGTATATACTTCATTTCATATAATAGAATGTACTTCGAAAGGTGAGTGCATAATTTTATAAAAAAAAAAAAATGTGATGAACTGTAATTGGGGCTTCAATGGGGGCTTCGTGTATCCTTTTACAAGAAAAAAGGTATACACTAGGTCGGCCCACGTTGAAAGATCACTAAATTAAAGGAAAAAAGGTAAAGGAAAATGTTACAATATAGTCCTTTTTATAGCCCGTTTGCATTAAGGTCAGCAACAAAGCAAGAGTAGAACAGTTTATGCAGCAAGGTCAACAAAAAAGCAAGAGTCACAATAGATCATTCAAGATCTTGATAGGTTGGAAGAAGAGAGCGACTTCGGGTTGGAAGAAAGAACAATCAGGAAGCGAGCAAAGGGTGAGCTTGCAGACATCCTCAAGATGGAGGAAATTGAATGGCGCTAGAAATCCAAGGCCTTATGGCTCCAGGCGAGGGATAACAACACACGATTTTTTCATCAAGCGGCAAGTCACAGGGATTGAGTGAACCACATCACACAAATTCAAATCGAGGACCAACTATGGAAGGAACCAGGGGACATTCGGAACCAATTGGCAGAGCACTTTAAAAGGGCTTTCCGCAAGCGTATGTCGGGCTGGAAATGAAGGTGGGAAGATAGGGAGCTGCCACAGCTCAATCTGGACCAGCTTGCGTTGTTGGAGGCGCCATTCATTGAGATTGAGATTCACAGAGCTTTTACTAGGACAGAGAGGGATAAGGCCACGGGACCAGATGGGTTCAGTTTGGTCTTCTTCCAACGCTACTGGAGCATAGTCAAAGACGATGTGGTGGCAATGTGTGACGAATTCTATGTAGGCTCTGAGAGTGTAGGGTGCTTGAATGCATCACATTTTGTTCTGATTCCCAAAAAGGAAGGCGCCTTGCGGGTGGAGGACTATCGACCAATTTGTTTGGTCAACGAGGCGTATATGATAGTGGCCAAGGTGCTAGGCAACAGATTGAAAGAGGTGTGTGGCGAGTTGGTGGACGAGTCACAATTGGCGTTCTTATCGGGCCGGCTCGTGCAAGAGGGCTTCATCTCGGCCCAAGAAGTGCTCTCATCCCTCCACAAAGGCAAAAGGAAGGGGCTACTCTTCAAATTGGACTTTGCCAAGGCGTACGATAGCGTGGATCGCGCGTTTCTGTTACATCTTCTAGAGCTTCACGGTTTCCATGCCTGTTGGATTCAGATGATACATCAATGGAGTGGTGGCTGGTTATTTTCCCTTGAACAGGGGGCTGCGACAGGGTTGTTGTGTCTGTGTCATTTGGAGCGCTCTGTTTGTAGATTTGGGTACATAATTGTTTTTTTCTAAGTTATGTATTCCTGATTTGGTATTTGGATTTGATTTTGTTAAAATCCAAGATGAAAAGGTTTAATTATGATTTTATTATGAGATGTCCAGTTTTGAGTTAGCTTTCGCACAGAAGTGGAATTAGATCAACTGGATTCTTGTAGTAAAAGTTATGGGTATTTTTCCAAGTATACCCCGGGGATGGAAATTCTGGCAGCGGCCCTGCTCGATGTTTAGCTCTAATTTCGGATTAGCTAGAGGGATTATCTGATCATGTCATAAACATGAAAGTTGTAGATAATCTTCTTAGCTTTCCATCGGTCTTGGAATCAAGCAATTCGGAGCTGTATCGAGGAAGTTATGGCTGTTCCAGTGAAGCTTGCGCAGAATTTCTAGTCGAAGGGCGACTAGGTCATTTCCCTTTTAGATATTTGTGTGCTAAAAAGGCTCTCTCTCTCTCTCTCACTTCCACGACCATCCTCTTCTGGTCTCTCCTCTCTTTTCAAACCCCTCCCCCTAGGTGTTTGATAAAATGATTCAATGAGAGGAGAAGGTGGAGGTGCTAGTGGTGGTGGATCTTTGTGTTTGTGTGTCGTTTGTTGTTCTCCCCTCTATATCAAGCTCCCTTTTTGCATGTTCTCCCCCCCCCCCTGTTTTGATGCCAAGAGGAGGCTGAGTGGAGGTCGTGGTGGTTCCGGTGGCGGCGTTTCGGTGCGCGAAGGGCCCCCGAACCTCTACCTTTCTTTTCCCTCCCAAGGTGAGCTTCTCCCCTCCTTTTTCTTGGTTTTCTTGGCTTAAGGGGGGTTGTGGGAAAGTCATGCATGCTAGGTAGAGGTGTTTGGGGGTGTGTGAGAGTTTGGGAGGGGTTAAAATGAGGTTAGGAGGGCTTGGGCGCGCGCTGGGCGCGGTTTGTGCACGTGCGCGCGCAGGCGCGCGGGCAGGCGGGCGCTGGCGGGCGCAGTCGGGCGCGCAGTCGCGTGGGGTGCATGCGCGCGGGTGCAGGCGCGAGCGGAGGTGCGAGCGGGGGTGCGCGCGGGAGTGCGCGGGCCTGCGCGCGAGCGTGCGCGCGCGCGGGCAGGGCGCCTGGGCACTGCGCCTGGGTGCGGGGCAGGGCGCCTGGGCGTGGAGCTGGGGACCAGTGTGCGCGCGTGCGCGTGCGTGTGTGCGCGTGCTGGGGCGTGCGCGGGGTGCTGCGCGTGGGGCGCGAGCTGGACGCGCGGTGCGCGCGGGCGCGAGCGAACGTGCGCGTGCGTGCGGCTGCACGTCTGGGCGCGCGGCAGTGCGCCGATGGTGCCAGGGTGCGTGCGTGCTTGCGCATTCGTGCGTGCGCGGGCGGGTGGCCGTGCGTATGGCTGCCGGGGGGTTCGGGAGTGAGTCGGGCTGCTCGGACTCGCGTACGCCGTATGTACGTTTGTCCGAGTGTTGGGTATTTTAGTGTATTTTTGTATGTTTTGTGTATTTTACTCACCGTGTTAAATACCTGTCTTGCAGATCTTGACGGACGGTCATGCGACGACCCGGGTATTGGTGAGTGGGACAATCCAACCCAGTAGGGAGGCGTTATTGTCACGCCCCAGGGCGGCCGTCCCCGGGACGCGGCAAGTGTATATATGATATCAGTAACAAGAGTTCAATAATATACCACAAACAACAACTAAAATGACAACACAGGTAAAAGCAGGGCTGACATAATATATACACCAAATGCGAAAGCTAAAAGACTGAGTCTGTAGTCAAAACATACTACAGACTCGATACATAATCATAAGTCCTGTGAGAGCCAACATGTCCATATATATACACAAATAAAATCCATACATAATCCAACTAGGTGCCCAAGCACAGAATATATACATACAACTGAAAGAAGGGTGCTGATGGCCTCAAAACTCGTGGGACGCGGCGCTACCCTCTACTGGTGTAGTCGCTCGGGAAGCTCCTCCCTCAGAGATCACTGAAAAAGAAAATATGCGAGGGGTGAGCCACACGCCCAGTGAATAGCACAACCCATGCATACAGTTCATATTAACCACATTTAAGCAATTCATAAGCCACAAGTGGCATAATATCACAATCCGGGGGTTCGTTACATCGCCGAACCCCATACCCTCACCCTCACCCTCACCCTCAACAGGTGACCTAGGATGTTGGGACTTAGCGGGTTGATAATCATCCATACATAATCCTGTGGGTCGTCGCATCGCCGGCCCACCATACCCTCACCCTCACCTTTCAACAGGTGACATAGGCTCTTGGGACTGACTAGGCTGTTGGTCACCCTTGGTCCACCGATAGTCTCTCCTCACTCCGTAGGTCGTTTGGCCACTCTCATGTTCAGCACAGTCCTTCACCAAAATCAGGAGGCGCCTACTAATGGGAGCCCCTGCACGGGACAACCTGTCTAACGCTGAGGTAGTCTCTAACAGGATCCGACGAAGGGAACATAACAGCCTATCCATCGCATATGATCCACTCGGATCCGCTGACAGCACATCTCTACAACTCTAATGTCTTGAATTCCTCAGAATTCCACCAGCGCGCATAACCAGGATGCGGGGAAATAAATACGACATAAAGGGGAAAAGAGACCTTGGGAGGGTAACCTGAGGTCCCGATGTAGGACATCCGACAACCAAACGAGGAACACAGAGTACCCTAACCCGGGTCTCAATGTTAACCTCGCAAGGCCCCCTTATATTCCCTAAGCATGCTATCTATTATTACAGTTCGCATTTAATTAAATAAACCAAACTAATAGGACGCATGCACAGGTCGGGCTTTCCTAGCATGATAGCGAGGTGGCAGGATGCACGGCTCATGCACAATCCTAAGGGTGCAAGTCCCTATCACACAATCTAGGGTGGCATGCAATTCTACACACACATCATGCTTACATAGATTATAATTGCAATAATTAATACAAACTATACACCCCAGGGGAGATCGGCACGCCTAAAGCATGTAACGCCTCCCAAACTGGGTTGGGTTGTCCCACTCACCGGAATTCGGGTCGACGTGCGACCGTCCGTCGAGATCTGCAAGACAGGGTATTAACTGGTTAGAATAAATCCACAAATACCCAATAATACACAATAAATACCTCGCCTGCCCCACCGCGCCTCGCGCACACCTCGCCTGCCCCACCGCGCCTCGCGCACACCTCGCCTGCTCGACCGCGCCTCGCGCCCACCTCGCCTGCTCGACCACGCCTTGCGCACAGCACCCCGGCTGGCCTCCAGCTCCCCCGCCGAGCGCACGCCCGCGCGCACGCCCAGCCAGCTCCTGCGCTCGTTGCCTGTGCTGCCTGAGACCCCCAGCCCACACGCCAGCACTGCCAGCCCACCCAGCGCACCTAGCACGACCAGCTCCTCGCACCAGACCCGCGCACACCCGCGCGCACGCCGCGCGCGCGCACGCCGCGCGCACGCACACCCGCGCACGCACGCGTGCACACCCGCGCGCTCCCAGCCTGTGCGCTGCCTGAGCCGCTGCCGCTGCTGCCTGCTGCTCGGGACAAGGCCTACCACTGCTCGAGCACCTCCACCCCCACCCAAAGGCCTCCAACGGCCTCCGACCGCCTCCCACTGCCCCCGACGGCCACCCACCGCCTCCGACCACCACCCAACCCTAGATCCATCTCCCTAGCATACATCTATGCAAGAAAAGAGAGGAAAAAGATCTTACCAAGGGGAGGGAGCGAAGTCCGGATGCTCTCCGCGCGCCGAAACCTTTCCCAACGGCTCTCCTACGCCCCGATCTACCACGGCCCTCGAATCGGGCCAAAACAGAGGAGAAAGAGAGGTGGTCGGAGTGGCTAGAGTCGTCGGAACGCGGATTTGAAGACACCGGAGCGTAGATCGGGACCCGATCTACACTTCCCGTGCTTTAGGTTTCTTGGTTTGAGGGGTCTAGGGGGCTTAAAATGGAGAAAAAGAGAGAGAGGAGAGAGAAAAGCTCTTTGGTAGGGATGATGAATAGTAACTCGAAATTTTAGATCCCACTTATTTATATTGTGTGACTTAAAAACCCGGATACGCCCCGGAACTGCGAAATTTTTGTAAACGATGCCGGAATTCGATGAAATTTTCATGAGTGGCTTAAAATGGCACCAGGACACATAATATGCAGTTAGATTTTCAATCGGAGTCCTCTAACTCGAACGATAGCTAACAGTCCAAAATTATGCGGTTCCGATCGAAAAACACAAAAATTTTAAAACTGCTAAAAATGCTCCAATGGTTGCCAATAGGCCAAAAAGTGACACATATATAACATTCTCCCCCCCTTAGGAAATTTTGTCCTCAAAATAAATACAAGAACATCTAAGAAGGGAAAAGATGCGGATACGCGTCACGCATGACGTCCTCGAGCTCCCAGGTGGCCTCGGCACCGGAACGGTGCTGCCATCGCACCTTGACCAGCTGGACGGTCCTGGTGCGGAGCCTCTTCTCGCGGCGGTCCATGATCTCAATCGGCTGCTCCACGAAAGACAAGTCCAGCTCGAAGACGAGCGGCTCGAACGGGATGATGTGAGCAGGATCGTGGACGTATCGCCTCAGCTGCGAGACGTGGAAGACGTCATGGGCCTGAGCCAACTGTGGGGGCAGAGCTATGCGATAGGCCACCTCTCCAACTCGCTCGAGTATGAGGAAAGGCCCAATGAAACGCGGACTCAGCTTGCCCCGCACACCAAATCGGAAGATGCCCTTCATCGGGGACACCTTCAAGAACACATGATCACCGACCTCAAAGGAGAGCTCACGGCGACGGTGGTCGGCGTAGCTCTTCTGACGACTCTGAGCGACTCGGATACGCTCGCGAATCGTCTTCACCATCTCAGAGGTCTGGTGAACGATCTCTGGTCCCTCTAGCTGGCGCTCTCCGACCTCATCCCAACACAGGGGGGACCTGCAGCTGCGGCCATAAAGTGCCTCGTAGGGAGCCATCCGGATGCTCGAATGATAGTTGTTGTAGGCAAACTCCACCAACGGAAGGTGCCTCTCCCAACTGCCCCCGAAATCGAGCACACAGGCCCGCAGCATGTCCTCAAGGGTCTTGATCGTCCTCTCCGACTGGCCGTCCGTCTGAGGATGAAACGCGGTACTGAAGTGGAGGTTCGTACCAAGGGCGTGCTGGAGGCTACGCCAGAACCTCGAAGTGAAATGCGCGTCTCGATCAGAAATGATACTGACTGGAGTGCCATGGAGTCGGACAATCTCGGAGACGAATAACTGCGCCAGGGTGTCCAGAGAATCGGTGAGTCGGATGGGGAGGAAATGAGCAGACTTCGTCAGCCGGTCGACGATCACCCAGATGGCATCGCGACCCGATCGTGACCTCGGCAAACCCAAGACGAAGTCCATAGTGATCTGCTCCCACTTCCACTGAGGGATCTCAATGGACTGCAGCTTCCCCGCAGGGCGCTGATGCTCCGACTTCACCTGCTGGCATACTAGGCATCGGGCAACAAATCTGGCAATATCTGTCTTCATCCCGCGCCACCAGTAGCCGCGACGAAGGCCCCTGTACATCTTCGTGCCTCCAGGGTGCACTGTGTACCTCGAGCGATGGGCCTCGTCCAGAATCTTCCGCCTCAGCTCTGCGTCGTCGGGGATGCACACTCGGCCTCTGAATCTCAGGATCCCGTCTGCACGAATCTGGTAGTCCTGGCGCTCGCCCCGGGCGACGCCTTCAGAAAGGACTATAAAATGCGGGTCCTGAGCCTGAGCCGTGCGGATCTCATCGAGAAGAACCGGCTGCACCACCAGCCTGGCCAAATAGCCACCCGCAGGGGTCTCTCGAACACTGATCCAGCAAGCGGCCTCCTCCAGAAGCCTCCAACGACGGACAGCCATGTGGGCGGCCATGCCCAGGGGCTGTCTACTGAGCGCATCTGCAACGACATTCGCCTTACCCGGATGGTAAGCGATGTCACAGTCGTAGTCTGTCAGGAACTCAACCCAACGCCTCTGTCGCATGTTGAGCTCCGGCTGAGACTGCAGATACGTCAAGCTCTTATGGTCAGTAAAGAGCTCGAACTCCTCTCCGTAGAGATAATGCCTCCACATCTTCAGCGCAAATATGATCGCAGCCAACTCGAGGTCATGGGTGGGGTAGTTCTGCTCATGGGGCTTCAACTGACGAGACGCGTAAGCCACCACCTTACCGTGCTGCATCAGGACGCAACCCACACCCAACTGCGATGCATCTGTGTATACTGCGAACCCACCACTCCCAGATGGAAGGGTAAGAACTGGCGCTGAGGTGAGCCTTCGCTTCAGCTCCTGGAAGCTCTCCTCGCAAGAAGGGGACCACTCGAACCGAACGTCTTTCCGAGTGAGGCGGGTAAGAGGAACGGCTATCTTGGAGAAACCCTCCACAAACCTCCTGTAATAACCCGCCAAGCCCAAGAAGCTCCGAATCTCAGTGGGGTTCGACGGTCGACGCCAATTCGACACGGCGAGCGTCTTCTCCGGGTCCACAGCTATACCCTCACCGGAAATCACATGGCCCAGAAAGGCCATCCGCTCCAACCAGAACTCGCACTTGCTGAACTTGGCGAACAACTGATGTCCAGCCAGAGTCTCCAAAACAGTGCGGAGGTGGTGAGCGTGCTCCTCCAGACTCCTCGAGTACACCAATATGTCATCGATGAATACTACCACAAAGGAGTCGAGGAAGGGTCGAAATACCCGGTTCATCAGATCCATGAAGGCCGCCGGCGCGTTCGTCAACCCGAAAGGCAGTACTCTGAACTCGTAGTGCCCGTACCGAGTGCGAAAGGCCGTCTTCGGCATATCTGACTCCCGGATCTTCAACTGGTAGTACCCCGAGCGGAGATCGATCTTGGAAAAGACGCACGCTCCCTGAAGCTGGTCAAACAGATCGTCGATCCGCGGCAACGGGTACTTGTTCTTCACTGTCCGCTTATTCAACTGCCTGTAATCAATACACAGCCGCAGTGAACCGTCCTTCTTCCGGACGAACAGGACAGGGGCTCCCCACGGAGACACACTCGGACGTGCGAAGCCCTTCTCCAGCAACTCCTCCAACTGCTCCTTCAGCACCCTCAGCTCTGCGGGAGCCATCCGGTACGGAGCCCTCGAAACCGGCTCGGTCCCCGGAAGCAGATTGATCTCAAACTCAATCGCGCGGTCCGGCGGTAATCCCGGAAGATCGTCGGGGAAAACCTCGGGAAACTCTGCCACGACTGGAGTCTGACTGATATCTGCCCGCAGCGGTGCATCCTCCAGAGCAATATAAGCCAGAAAGCCCTCGCATCCACCCTGAAGGAGTCTCCACGCCTGCATGGACGACACGAACCCCAGAGGAGCTACGTCTCGATCGCCCACGAACTGGAAGGACCTCCGACCAGGAAGGTGGAACGACACCGACTTGGCGAAACAGTCGATGCTGGCATGACTAGCTGCAAGCCAATCCATCCCCAGGATGGCATCAAAATCCGCCATCGCGAGCTCCACCAGCTCTACCGGAAACTCATGATCCGCGATCTCCACCGTGCACCCTCGGTACACCGAACTGAGGAGAATCCGGTCTCCCACGGGCAATGCTACCTCTAACACAGCATCTAGAGGAGCGGACGCCACACCCGTCCGTCTCGCGAAAGCAGGAGACACGAACGAGTGGGTGGCTCCGGAATCAAATAGCACATAAGCAGGAAGCTGGGAGATCTGAACAATACCTCTGACCACGCTGCCGGATGCCTGGGCCTCCTCTGCCGAAAGCGCTGCCACTCGGCCCTGGACGAACTGAGGCTGAGGAGCAGGGGCACGCCTCGCCTGCTGCGCTGGCTGCCTCCTCTGATCAGCACGGCCACCCTGTGGCTGCTGCTGCTGACGCTGAGGCTGCTGCTGCGGCTGGCGCTGAGGCTGCTGCTGCTGGCGCTGCTGAAACGGCTGCTGGAACGGCTGCTGCTGCAACTGCTGCTGCTGCTGGGCATCACTCTGGGTCGGCCTGCGTCAGGGCAATTATACAAGATATGCCCGACGCGCTGACAGTGATAACAGCGCCTCGTCTCTGGTCGCCTCGACTGGACCGGCACGGCTGCGATGGGTGCTGGGCCTCGCGCTGGCACCACATCTGCTGGAGAAGAGGAAGCCGCTGACTGCTCGAAGCGGGCCCTCTTCTTCTTGCGCTGCCCTCTGTCCTGACCTCTGGGTGGCCTCTGGTCTGTCGGCGGGGTCGGAGCCCGCACCTGGATCCCGAGGTCTCTCTCGACAGTCTTCGCCCGCGAGACCAAGTCGGAGAACCTCGTGAAAGCATGGGCGGTGACGTGCACTCGGATGGCACTGCTGAGACCGAGCTCGAACCGACGGCACCTCGACACCTCGTCCATCACCAGAGCTGGAGCGAATCGGGACAGCCTCGTGAACCGCGTGGAGTAGTCAGCGACGGACATAGTGCCCTGAGTCAGCTGCTCAAACTCCCGCTCCACTATCTGTCGCGTCGAGAAGGGGAAATACTCCTCCAAGAAATATCCCCTGAATCCCGCCCAAGTGAGCTGCTCCAATCCCTCTGGGATGTCCACTGATCTAGTAGCCCACCACTCGGCGGCGCTACCCTTCAGCATAAACGCAGCCAGGGAGACCCTCTGGCGGTCTGTGCAAAGCATCGTCGAGAAGATGGTATCCACCTCCATCAACCATCTCTCGGGGGCAAGGGGGTCCTCCGTCTGACCCCGGAACTCGGGAGGGTGGAGCTTCAGAAAGGCTGAGAGTCCACTCTGCTGGACCCTCGCTGCAGCCTCTAGCCCTGCCTCCCTCTCCTGAGGATCCTGAACTCTGGCCGCCGGAATCTCCACCACGGGGACTGGGGGTGTATCTGGCACTACGGGCGGATCTGCCGCCAAGGGAACCTGCGGAACTGCCTCGCGGGCCGCTCGCAGCTCCCGAATATCCCGTGCCTGCTCCGCCAACATCCTCGTCTGGGTCTCCACCATATCCGCTAACCGCGCAAACGCGCGCTCCCAGGCAGGAGGCTCCTGCGCTGGTCCTGACCTCTCGGCTGAGGACTCACCAATAGCATCCTCGACTCTGGCAGGTCCGGAGACCTCCAAGGGTCGAGAGGGACCACGTCCGCGTCGTCCTCTGCGAGGAGGCATATCAGCAACCTAAGAAAACCAGACACTAGGATCAGAATACGCATATAGAAATCCTAGGACTCATCTCTACGAAAAAGGAAGACATTTGGCTCTGACAGGACCAGGCTCTGATACCAACTTTTGTCACGCCCCAGGGCGGCCGTCCCCGGGACGCGGCAAGTGTATATATGATATCAGTAACAGGATCAATAATATACCACAAACAACACTAAAATGACAACACAGATAAAAGCAGGGCTGACATAATATATACACCAAATGCGGAAGCTAAAAGACTGAGTCTGTAGTCAAAACATACTACAGACTCGATACATAATCATAAGTCCTGTGAGAGCCAACATGTCCATATATACACAAATAAAATCCATACATAATCCAACTAGTGCCCAAGCACAGAATATATACATACAACAGAAAGAAGGGTGCTGATGGCCTCAAAACTCGTGGGACGCGGCGCTACCCTCTGCCGGTGTAGTCGCTCGGGAAGCTCCTCCCTCAGAGATCACTGAAAAGACAATATGCGAGGGGTGAGCCACACGCTCAGTGAATAGCACAACCCATGCATACAGTTCATATTAACCACATTTAAGCAATTCATAAGCCACAAGTGGCATAATATCACAATCCGGGGGCTCGTTCATCGCCGAACCCCATACCCTCACCCTCACCCTCACCCTCAACAGGTGACCTAGGATGTTGGGACTTAGCGGGTTGATAATCATCCATACATAATCCTGTGGGTCGTCGCATCGCCGGCCCACCATACCCTCACCCTCACCTCTCAACAGGTGACCTAGGCTCTTGGGACTGACTAGGCTGTTGGTCACCCTTGGTCCACCGATAGTCTCTCCTCACTCCGTAGGTCGTTTGGCCACTCCCATGTTCAGCACAGTCCTTCACCAAATCAGGAGGCGCCTACTAGTGGGAGCCCCTGCACGGGACAACCTGTCTAACGCCGAGGTAGTCTCTACACGGATCCGACGAGGGAACAGAACAGCCTATCCATCGCATATGATCCACTCGGATCCGCTGACAGCACATCTCTACAACTCTAATGTCTTGAATTCCTCAGAATTCCACCAGCGCGCATAACCAGGATGCGGGGAAATAAATATGACATAAAGGGGAAAAGAGACCTTGGGAGGGTAACCTGAGGTCCCGATGTAGGACATCCGACAACCAAACGAGGAACACGGAGTACCCTAACCCGGGTCTCAGTGTTAACCTCGCAAGGCCCCCTTATATTCCCTAAGCATGCTATCTATTATTACAGTTCGCATTTAATTAAATAAACCAAACTAATAGGACGCATGCACAGGTCGGGCTTTCCTAGCATGATAACGAGGTGGCAGGATGCACGGCTCATGCACAATCCTAAGGGTGCAAGTCCCTAACACGCAATCTAGGGTGGCATGCAATTCTACACACACATCATGCTTACATGGATCATAAACACAACAGTTAATATAAACGATACGCCCCAGGGGAGAGCGGTACACGCCCAAAGCATGTATCGCCTCCCAAACTGGGTTGGGTTGTCCCACTCACCGGAAGTCGGGTCGACGCGCGACCGTCCGTCGAGATCTGCAAGACAGGGTATTAACTGGTTAGAATAAATCCACAATACCCAATAATACACAATAAATACCCCAAATCAAACACCCAACACCCCCGGCAACCACCCGCACGGCCACCCGACCGCCCGGGTGCACCGCCGCGCTTCAGCCCGCGCACCCCGCGCACCGCCGGCCCCTGCCCGCCGCCTGGACACGCCGCCGCACCAACCCCGGGGCTCCGCGCGTCCACTGCGCCCAGCCGCAGTAGCCCGCGCGCCCCGAACACCTCGCGCCGCCCCGAACACCTCGCGCCGCCCCGCGAGCACTCCGCACGGCCCCCGCGCAGCACCTCGCCCCGCGCGCACCACCACTGCCTCGCCGCGCCCTCCGCGCGCACTGCCCTGCTCAACCAGCACCTCGTGAACACCTCGCCTGCCCCACCGCGCCTCGTGCACACCTCGCCTGCCCCACCGCGCCTCGCGCACACCTCGCCTGCTCGATCGCGCCTCGCGCACACCTCGCCTGCTCGACCACGCCTCGCGCACACCTCGCCTGCTCGACCAGCACCTCGCGCACAGCACCCCGGCTGGCCTCCAGCTCCCCCGCCGAGCGCACGCCCGCGCGCACGCCCAGCCAGCTCCTACGCTCGCTGCCTGTGCTGCCTGAGACCCCCAGCCCACACGCCAGCACTGCCAGCCCACCCAGCGCACCCAGCATGACCAGCTCCTCGCACCAGACCCGCGCACACCCGCGCGCACGCCGCGCGCACGCACGCCCGCGCACGCACGCGCGCACACCCGCGCGCTCCCAGCCTGTGCGCTGCCTGAGCCGCTGCCGCTGCTGCCTGCTGCTCGGGACAGGGCCTGCCACTGCTCGAGCACCTCCACCCCCACCCAAAGGCCTCCCACGGCCTCCAACCGCCTCCCACAGCCCCCGACGGCCACCCACCGCCTCCGACCACCACCCAACCCTAGATCCATCTCCCTAGCATACATCTATGCAAGAAAAGAGAGGAAAAAGATCTTACCAAGGGGAGGGAGCGAAGTCCGGATGCTCTCCGCGCGCCGAAACCTTTCCCAACGGTTCTCTTACGCCCCGATCTACCACGGCCCTCGAATCAGGCCAAAACAGAGGAGAAAGAGAGGAGGTTGGAGTGGCTAGAGTCATCGGAATCAGGATTTGAAAACACCGGAGTGTAGATCGGGACCCGATCTACACTTCCCGTGCTTTAGGTTTCTTGGTTTGAGGGGTCTAGGGGGCTTAAAATGGAGAAAAAGAGAGAGAGGAGAGAGAAAAACACTTTGGTAGGGATAATGAATAGTAACTCGAAATTTTAGATCCCACTTATTTATATTGTGTGACTTAAAAACCCGGATACGCCCCGGAACTGCGAAATTTTTTGTAAACGTTGCCGGAATTCGATGAAATTTTCATGAGTGGCTTAAAACGGCACCAGGACGCATAATATGCAATTAAATTTTCAATCGGAGTCCTCTAACTCGGACGATAGCTAACAGTCCAAAATTATGCGATTCCGATCGAAAACACAAAAATTTTAAAACTGCTAAGAATGCTCCAATGGTTGCCAATAGGCCAAAAAGTGACACATATATAACAATATGCACTTGGGCGTATACCGTCCTCCCCTGGGGCACCATAGTTTTATATTGACTTGTAAATCTATGCGAGCATGATTAATATGTAGTATGCATGACACCCTAGTCCTTGTATGTTAGGGACTTGCACCCTTAGGATATGTGTAAGAGCCATGCATCCTCACACCTTGTTATCATGCTAGGAAAGCCTCGACCTATGCATGTGTCCTATTAGTTTAATTTATTAAATTAAATGTGAAGTTATCGTATTTTAAGCATGCCTTAGGGAATATTAAGGGGCCTTGCGAGGTCAACATTGAGACCCGGGCTAGGGTACTCCGTGTTCCTTGTTTGGTTGTCGGGATGTCCTATATCGGGACCTCATGGTGCCCTCCCAAGGTTTCTTTTCTCGATAATATTAATATATGTTCCCCGCATCTTGGTTATGCGCCCTGGAGGAATTCTGAAGAATTCATGACATTAGAGTTGTTGAGATGTGTTGTCGGCGGATCCGAGTGGATCATATGCGTATGGATAGGCTGTTCTGTTCCCTTCGTTGGATCCGTGTAGAGACTGCCCCAGCGTTAGAAAGGCCGTCCCGTGAGAGGGCTCCCATCAGTAGGCACCTCCTGATTTGGGACGGACTGTGCTGAATGTGGGAGTGGCCAAGCGGCCTACGGAGTGGAGGAGAGACTATCGGTGGACCAAGGGTGACCAACAGCCTAGTCAGTCCCAATATCCTATGTCACCTATTGAGGGGTGAGGGTGAGGGTGTGGTGGGTCGGCGATGTAGCGACCCACTGGTTTGTAAGTCCCAATATCCTATGTCACCTATTGAGGGGTGAGGGTGAGGGTGTGGTGGGTCAGCGATGTAGCGACCCACTGGTTTGTGTAGTTGTGGACCAAGGATGATTAACAGCTTAGTAAGTCCCAATATCCTATGTCACCTATTGAGGGGTGAGGGTGAGGGTGTGGTGGGTCGGCGATGTAGCGATCCACTGGTCTTGTGCAGTTCCAGCCACTTTGAGGCATGAATAATAAAATTGTGGTTAATATAAATTGTGATGCATGGGTTGTGCTATTCACTGAGCGTGTGGCTCACCCCTCGCATATATTATTCTCCAGTGTTGTCTGAGTCGGATCTGAAGGAGGAGCTCCCCGAGGGACTTCATCAGTAGCGGAGTAGCGCCACGTCCCGCGAGTATCAGAGGCTATCAGCATCCCTTTTTGATTGTATGTATTATATTCTGTGCTTGGGCACGCGGTTGTATTATATTTGGATGTCGTTGTATATATATTGGCTCTCACAGGACAGTTGATTATGTATCGAGTCTGTAATATGTTTTTGAATTACAGACTCAGTCTTTTAGCTTCCGCTATTTGTGTATATATCCTGTCAGCTTCATTGTTGTTTGTGTTGTCATATTGATGTTGTTTAGGGTATGTTATTGACCTCCTGTTTAGACTGCTGATATCATATATACACTTGCCGCGTCCCAAGGACGCCCGGGGCGTGACAAGGGTGATCCACTCTCGCCCATTCATTTCGTGTTGGTGGCTAACATCCTACGAACACTTTACGCAAGGGTGAAAGAGGCGGGATGGATATTCGGACTAGCTAGCACACCTTCGGGGAGGAGGGTTTTGATTCTCCAGTTGCCAATGACACGATCCTTTTGAGCGCGGCCATTGCTAGGAGCGTTTGCGGACTTCGATTCATTGTCTTCTACTTCGGCCTTCTCTTAGGCCTTACTCTAAATTTGTAGAAAAGCACAATGCATGGGTGAACATCACAAGCGAGGAGGAAATTACATTGGCTGCATGCATGGGATGCCCGATAGGCACGTTCCCTACCAAGCATATTGGACTCCCGCTGGTCATGGGTTGACTCAAGAAGGAACATTGGGAACCCTCTGGTGGAACGTTTTGCCAAGAGACTCGCGGGTTGGAAAGGGAAGTTACTTAGTTGGGGTGGGTGATTGACACTATTGTAAGCGGTGTTGACGAACCTTCCGATGTTCTACCTCAATGTGTTTAGAATTCCCATCGGGGTGCTAGACAAAATTGACCGCATTCATCGACGTTTCTTGTGGCGTGGCGGAGATGAGACACAACGAACCTCACCTGGTGGATTGGGTGACAGTTTGTCATGCCAAGAAGGATGGAGGTCTGGGGTCCTTGACTTACGGACTATGAAGATGGCACTACTTGCTAAATGGGCATGGAGATGGTTCTCGGGGTGCAGTTCGTTGTGGACTCAAATTGTCAAGGATTGGCATGGGGGGCAAGGACTTGGAAATAGGCTTTGGCTAAGGATGAATGAGAGGGCAACCCAACTATGCAGGGGTTTGTTTGTTGATTGCATGGACACAGAGAAGGCCATCGCATGGCAGGTCAAAAATGGCGAAACTGCTCAATTCTGGCTGGACAAATGGTGCGGGGAGGAATGCCTATGAGAGATTGCTCCTGATATACATCGATTGGCATTGCAGAAGGAGGGGACCATGTCTAATTTCTTTCAGTCACACAACGAGACATGGCACATCGAGCTATTGCGTGCGCGATTGACCGCAGATGAGATTACTCAAGTCACTAATCTGATTGATCACAGAGTGTTGGGAAAAATTAAATCCCGACTGCCAAGATCCGTCGATCAAGGTATAGATTGGATAACAATTTTTTTTTATTAGGGTTTACCCTACGAGGCGAAATTAGGGTTTATCTTTAGAACTCAAATCAGAGTTCTACCAAAGAGGAAGATCATATCTAAAAGACGACGATGGATCACTCGATTGTAACCTTCAGATCTTCTGTCATATGCCCTTCCTATGTTGTAGATTAGCGGTGGAGTGTGGTCTCCTTCTTGCTTTGAACGGTAGCCGCGAATCCCTTCGCTCTCTTTCTCTCCTTTCCTCACCTTTTCTGGATCCAGAGATCCTAAAGGGTTTCTAGGGTTAGGGTTTTGATTTTGGCGGAAATCATATATCTTGAGAGAGAGAGGAAGCCACATATTTAAAGGCTAGGGCCTAGGTACCATAACTCAACCTAGAATTAAAAACTAAAAGCCCATAAGTCATAATTCAATCCACTAAAGAAGTATGACTGCACTCTAAATACACTAATCTCAAAATAATATTTCAAGCTCCTTATATTATATGCTTAATATCTCCCCACACTAAGATTCCAATACTCGCTATGAAATAATTATTACTGACAATATTATTTCACAACATCTTATTTTTCTTGAGATCTTCTGCTTAACTTATTTGACATGTCAGATAGTTAAATCCACTGGTCGGGTTAGACATGACCAAAACTTATAAGTATCCTAAAGAGAGCATCATCAATCTTTTATAGGAGACGTAGATTCCATCAATAGCAAATATTTATCATACAAGTGTTATTGTCACCCAACTCACCGGGTCTATTGATCCATAGGAGAATCCCACTCTTTAATGAATCAAAATGACAAATAACAAATGCACTTGTCTAAGAACCATTTTAGGATTAAGATCATAAACAATCACAATAAACATGGGATGTAAATTATTTTATCTAGTCAGTACAAAATAATTATCCCAACTTGGTCTGTTTAATACACACAAGGTGTACTAGCACAATCACCCAAAAACCTATGAACCGGTCTTTTATAGTCAAGATAGACTATGTAAGATGAATTGCACTACAAACTTTATCCAATGGATTATCCAAGTCCATCTAAAGTTGTGAACCTCAACTTATAATTCACAAAGAACCGATAATCTAATCTTCCGTGTGTATGCCGAACTCTACACACCAGATTATCTATAGTGCAAATTAAAGGACTAAATTAAAACAAGCACAATATTTCAAACAATATAATGCAAGCATTTACCAATAATAATTCTCATCAAAATGCTAAGACCATCTTAATAATAGAGTTTATTACATAAGTCATGGCTTTTAGAACATTACTCTAACAATCTCCCACTTGGACTCAAAGCCATGAAGCCATACATCTAACTCCCATTCCTTCTACGTGACGATCAAATGACTTGGCCGTCAAGCTCTTTGTAAAAGGGTCTGTCAGGTTATTTTCTGATGCAATCTTGGTCACAATGACATCCCCTCGATGTACTATCTCTCGTATCAAATGATACTTACGCTCAATGTGTTTTGCTTTCTTATGGGTCTGTGGTTTCCTTGAATTTGCAATAGCTCCGCTATTATCACAATGAAGTGTAATAGGTGATTCTATCATAGGTACCACATCTAGATTCATGAGGAAGTTCCTGAGCAAACTGCCTTTTTTGGTGCCTCAGAGGCCGCCACATACTCGACTTCCATGGTGGAGTCTGCAATGCATGATTGCTTGATACTCCTCCAACTTATGGCTCCACCTTCCAAAGTAAACACATATCCTAATGTTGACTTTCTGGAATCCTTATCTGACATGAAGTCTGAGTCTGTGTACCCAATGGGTGTCAGACTCTCAGCCTGGTAAACCAACATATAATCCTTAGTCCTTTTCAAGTACTTGAGAATATGTTTTACCGCAGTCCAGTGTTCTTGCCCACAGTTAGATTGATATCTGTTAACTATGCCAACTGCAAAGCAAATATCAGGTCTAGTACAGAGCATTGCATACATGATGCTTCCTATAGCCGAAGCATAAGGAATTGCCTTCATCTTCTCTATCTCCTTTGGAGAAGTCAGACACTGCTCCCTATACAAAGTAATTCCATGTCTGAAGGGTAGAAAACCTTTCTTGGAATCGTGCATACTAAATCTGATAAGAACTGAGTCAATATCAGTAGCTTGTCATAAGCCCAACATCCTATTCAGGCGATCTCGTATGACCTTGATCCCAAGGATGTGATTGGCTTCTCCCAAGTCCTTCATATCAAATTGGCTGGATAACCATACTTTAACAGTGGACAATCCCCCAATATCATTTTTGATGAGTGAGATGTCATCCACATAAAGTATTAGAAACACCACCACATTTCCATTGCGCTTCTTATACACACAAGGTTCATCTGGGCATTTGATCAAAACCAAAAGATTTGATTGCCTAATCAAAATGGATGTTCCAAGATGTTGATGCCTACTTGAGTCCATAAATGGACTTCTTGAGCTTGCACAACATATGCTTCTGACCCTCTGCTATGAAATCATCTGGTTGCTCCATATAGATGCACTCGTCAAGACTTCCACTGAGGGAAGCTGTCTTGACGTCCATTTTCCAAATTTCATAATTGAAATTAGCCGCAATGGACAAGAGAATCCTGATAAACTTTATCATGGCTACTGGTAAAAATGTTTCCTCATAATCGATTCCCTCTTTCTGAGTAAAACCCTTTGCCAAGAGCCTTGCTTCGTAAGTCTCAACCATTCTGTCTGATCATCTTTTCTTCTTATAGATCCACTTGCACCCAATGGGTTTTATCCCTTCGGGTGGATCCACAAGCTCCCAAACATGATTCGAGTACATAGACTCTATTTCAGACATCATAGCCTTTTGCCAAAGCTCTACATCCTTGTCTTATAGTGCTTCATTTTAGTCATAGGGTTCGACATTATTTTCCTCAGGGACTTGTCATATGACTCTCCCAAGAACATATACCTCTCGGGTTGTTGGATAACCCTCCCACTACGATGAGGTATTACAGGGGTGTGTGCGCTAGCGACAACATGTTGTGTCATTTCTGAACCCGGTGTGCTATAATCCACACGTTGTTCTGGTGTTGAGCCTAACGTGTTGATAGTATCACCGTGAACTGGTTCAAACGTTGGTGATATTGAGGAATTTTATGCTTGTTCCTCTTTTCTCAATTCTCTAGAACAACTCTACTCATGGGTTTGTGATTTAGAAAATAATCTTCTTCTAAGAACCAGGCATTAGTGCTTACAATGACCTTCTGGTCCATAGTACTATAAAATAGACCACTTTTAGTTCCTCTCGGGTATCCTACAAAGAAACATACTTCTGTTCTTGATTCCAACTTGTTAGGATTCTTTCTTAGCACATGTGTTTGACTACCCCAAAACTGAATATGCCACAGACTAGGTTTGCGTCCAGTCCACAATTTATGGGAGTGGAGGATACTGCCTTAGTTGGAACCAAGTTCAACAGGTAAGCAGCTGTAACGCCCCAGGGCGGCCGTCCCCGAGACGTGGCAATAATAAATATCAACTATCAATACCTGAGGTCAATAAAGACTCCAACAACAATACACAAGGTGGCAAAGCAAGATAATGATAACTGATTGAAAAGCGGAAGCATAATATATAAACAATGTCTGTAAATCAAAAACATTATTACAGACTTGAATACACAATCACTATCCTGTGAGAGCCAAGTCTAGACCAAAGAAAATACAACCTGTGCCACATGCACGATTTACAAAACATAAAATGACTCTAGGAATGCTGACAGCCTCGCACTCGCCATCCGCCGGAAGACCGCTTCCGCCGGAAGAACGCTCCACGCCCATAAGACCACGCCACAGGAAAGCTCCAGCTCCATGCCTAACACTGCCCTTGAAAAGAAACAGTATGCGAGGGGTAAGCTACAAGCTTAGTGAGTGGATGGAAACCAATCACCATGCTACAGTTCAATCATATAAACTTTCCTTTCAAGGAAAACATGGGTGGAAACCCATGGATAACAGGGTCACGCGGCAGCGCGACCAACCTCACCCTCACCCTCACTCCCGGAGGGAGACTCTTGGGACTTTGGGGAGAGACCATACCGTTGGTCGAGGAGACCCAGAATTACTGGTCTACACAACACTACTGGGTCATCTACATCAGGATAACTGACCCAATGATGTCCTTGAACATCGATTACGAGACCAGACCCAACAACTAGGGGAACGGTCGAACAACGAATGGGTCACGCGGCGATGTGTCTTCGCCTCATCCTCACCCTCACCAATATCATTCGTTAACCCTCCCCCGGGTAGCCTCTACCTGGTATACTCCCACGATCAGTACGCTCCCGAATGCATCGGTGGTACCTATGGATGGGAGCCCTCTGTCAAGACAGCTACAACCCGGCCTCTTCAACTCAACGCTCTACACCCTTGGTCCACTGGTAGCCTTTTCCCCGGGTAGCCTCTACCTGGTATACTCCCATGATCAGTACATTCCCGAATGCATCAGTAGTACCTACAGATGGGAGCCCTCTGTCAGGAAGCTGTAATCCCGAGAAGTTCCTACATCGGATCCAACGAAGGGGAGAACGATCCCATGTTCGTAAAGCGAACCCAATGAAAAACAACTACTCTCGATAATCACTTATTGAGACATCAAAACACAGGCATAACAACAATCTATACAACACACTCATATTAACCTTAAAATAATTAAAGTCCCTAAACGGTTCCATGTCTCCGGTGTACAAAAACCCTCCTTCGGGGACAAAAAAGAAAAAGTTCCCACCGTCTTTGATCAACCGACTTTCAGTCCCGACCACCGACCTCAGCATACCGCAGTTATTCTCTTTCTCGTTCCTTTGGTTCACGGATGCTCTAAACTTGAAAATACACACATAGGAGTCAATTCTTTTTTTCCATCGTTGTCTCTTCTAGGATGTCTGTTGAACACAAGGCGGAGAAGACCAGAGGAGGAGGGCGATGATCCGTAATAAAAAGAATTTGTTGTTGATGCCGTGGAGTGCTCGTAGAAAGACTTAAATGGAAAGCCTCATTCAAATAATTTAGTTTCTCGAGGTTCGAGGCAATCGTTTCGTTTTGTTCAAAGATTTGAAAATGCAACGACCCTCATGAAAAAAACATCATTTTTGCTAACTAGTTGGTCGTAACATCGCCGACCCACCCCACCCTCACCCTCACCCTTTAGGGGTGACATGGGCCTTTTGGGACAGACTAGACTGCTCTCCACCCTTGGTCCACCAGTAGCCTCTCCCTCGCGTAGCCTCTACCTGGTATACTCCCACGATCAGCACCCTCCGAACGCATCAGAGGTACCTACAGATGGGAGCCCTCTGTCAGGACAGCTTTCCAACGTCGGGGAGTCCCTACTCGGATCCAACGAAGGGGAGAAAACAGCCTACTCACACGGATACGATCCTCTTGGATCCGTCGACAACGATTTCTAACACTACTAATGTCATGAATTCTCAAGAATTCCTCCAGGGCGCATAACTAGGATGCGGGGAAACATATATTATAACAACAAGGTTATAATATTCTCTAAGGCATGCTTATACCAATATAATCTCATTTGATTTAAATAAATTAAACTAAATGGAAAACATGCATAGATCAAGGCTTTTCAAGCATGGGACATGGTGTCTAGGCATGTATGGGCCTCTATGCATGAATCATGGGTGTATATCCCTAGCATATAATGTCTAACAAGGCATGGTTATATCATAGCAAACATGCGTTAACATGGTATCTACATATTATAGCTAGGGGGCCCCATTTGTCACTCCCCAGGCGTCCCCGAGACGTGGCAATAATAATATGTAATATCAGCTATCAATACCTGAGGTCAATAAGGACACCAACAACAATACACAAGGCAGCAAAGCAAGATAAAGATAACTGACTGAAAAGCGGAAGCATAATATATAGCAATGTCTGTAAATCAAAAACATTATTACAGACCCGAATACACAATCAATGTCCTATGGAAGCCAAGTCTAGACCAAAGAAAATACAACCTGTGCCACATGCACGATTTACAAAGCATAAAATGACTCTAGGAATGCTGACAGCCTCGCACTCGCCACCCGTCGGAAGAACACTCCATCGCCCATAGGACCACGCCACAGGAAAGCTCCAGCTTCACGCCCAACACTGCCCCTGAAGAGAAACAGTATGCGAGGGGTGAGCTACAACCTCAGTGAGTGGCTGGAAACCAATCACCATTCTACAGATCAATACATAAATCAACTCCCTTTTTCAAGGAAAAACATGGGTAGAAACCCAAGGATCACAAGGTCACGCGGCGGCGCGACCAACCACACCCCCACCCTCACCCCCGGCGGGAGTCTTTTGGGACTTATGGAGAGAGACCATACCGTCGGTCGAAGAGACCCGGATTTATTGGTCTAGAGACCATGCCGTCGGTCGAAGAGACCCGGATTTACTGGTCCACTCAACACTACTGGATCATCTACATCTAGATAATCGCCCATCGATGTCCTTCACCATCCATCACGAGACCAGACCCAACATCTATGGGAATGGTCGAACAACGAATGGGTCACGAGGCGACGCGTCTTCGCCTCATCCACACCCTCACTCCTGAAAGGAGACATTTTGGGACTTTGAGAGAGACTTAGACTGCTCTACACCCCTAGTCCACCGGTAGCCTCTCCCACCCTCGTGGCCTCCGCCTAGTCCTCTGACAGGTACAGCCAACGCCGGGGAGTTCCTACATCGCATCCAACGAAGGGGAGAACGATTCCTCGCTCGCGATATCATTCGTTAACCCTCTTCCGGGTAGTATCTACAACCCGATCTCCCCAACTCGAACAACCACTCTCGATACTCGCTTATCGAGATATCACACACATGCATAACAGCAACCAACACACTCATATTAACCTCAAAGTAGTCATAGCCTCTAAGTGGCAGCAACTACACAATCCAATGGGTCGCTACATCGCCGACCCACCACACCCTCACCCTCACAGGGTAACATGGTCTTTTGGGACTGACTAGGCTGTTAATCACCCTTGGTCCACCGATAGCCTCTCCTCCATTCCGTAGCTCGCCTGGTCTACTCCCACGATTCAGCACAGTCCGAAACAAAATCAGGAGGTACCTACTGATGGGAGCCCTCTGTCAGGATGGCCTGTCTAACGCTGAGGAGTCCCTACACGGATCCAACGAAGGGAAGAGAAACAGCCTACCCACACGGATACGATCCACTTGGATCCGCCGACACCGATCTCAACTCTACAAATGACATGAATTCTTCAGAATTCCTCCAGGGCGCATAACTTAGATCCGGGGAAGCATATATTATAACGACAAGGTTATAATATTCACTAAGGCATGCTTGCAACTATATGCTCACATAATCCCCTAAGATGCGGGGAGACATATATAATAACCACAAGGTTACAATATTCACTAAGACATGCTCACATTCTGATTTAATTAGATTAAACTAAATGGGAACATACATAGCTCAGGGCAAGGTGTCTAGGCATGCATAGGCCGCTATACATGATATAAGGGTGCATATCCCTAGCATACAAAGTCTAAGGTGGCATGGATACATCATAGCAAAACATGCATAGATCAAGGCTCTTAAGTACAGGACATGGTGTCCAGGCATGTACGGGCCTCTATACATGATGTATGGGTGTATATCCCTAGCATGCCAAGGTCTAAGGTGGCATGGATACATCATATTGATCATGCATAGCTCAAGGTTCAAGGCTTTTAAGTACAGGACATGGTGTCCAGGCATGTACGGGCCTCTATACACGATACATGGATGTATATCCCTAGCATGCAAAACATCTACATATTAGATAGGGGGCCCCATCGATGCGCGACGCGCGTCTATGCGGGTCGAGCGCATCCCTAGAGAGGGGGGGATTGGAATCAAACCACTCACCTTACGATCTGGGACCTCGTGCATCCCATCCAACGAGATCTGCAAGGTAGGGGCATCCAACTGGTGAGAAACAACACAATTTACACATAGAACTCATTAGAAATACCCCATACTCGGACAAGCATGCATACGGGCTCGCACGCATGCGAGCACGCACATACGCACGCGAGTCCGAGTGCCCCGACACCTACCCGAACCCTCGGGCAGCCACACGCATGGCCCCCTGCATGCGCACGCACGAATGCGCACGCACGCACGCACCCTAGCACCATCGACGCACTACCGCGCGCCTGCCCGCGTGCCCAGACGCGCTGCCGCGCGCACGCGCACGCTCGTGCGCGCCCGCGTGCACCGCGCGTCCAGCCCGCGCCCCTTTGGCATCACCCCGCGCATGCCCCAGCATGCGCACGCACGCACGCGCGCGCACTGGTCCCCAGCCCCGCACCTAGGCGCATGCCCAGGCGCCCTGCCCGCGCGCGCGATGCCTAGGCGCATGCCCAGGCCCCCTGCCCGCGCGCGCGCACGCTCGCGCCCACGCCTGAGCGCGCCCGCGCGCACTCCCGCGCGCACCCCCGCTCACACCCCCGCTCGCGCCTGCACCCGCGGGCACCCGTGCGCACTCCTGCGCGCACCCGCGCGCACGTGCCCGCACGCGACTGCGCGCCCGACTGCGCCCGCCAGCGCCTGCCTGCGCCCGCACGCGCGCAGACCGCCCCCAGCGCGCGCCCAAGCCATCCCAACCTCATTTTAACCCTTCCCAACCCCTCACACACACCCTAACACCTCTACCTAGCATGCATGACTTTCCCACAACCCCTTTAAGCCAAGAAAACCAAGAAAGGAAAGGGAGGAGCTCACCTTGGAGGGGGAACAAAAGGGGGAGGTTCGGGGGCCCTCGACGCACCCGCGACCACCTCAACCGCCACCACCACCACCACCACCTCCTCGGCCTCTCCTCAGCCTCCTCCTCAGCTGAGAATCAGGGGGGGGGGATTCATGCAAAGAGAGCTTGAGAGAGGGAAGAACAAACAACACAACAACACAAACACAAGCCTCTCTTCCCTCACCATCTCCATCTCTTTTAGGCAAAAACACTACCACTTGGGGGGCAAATGAAAAGAGAGAAGAGAGGGCAAGAATGTTGTCGTGGGATTTTGGGAGGGGAGAGAGAGAGAGAGAGAGATATTTATCACAAATATCTTAAGGGGGAATTACTAAGTCACCCTTCGACTAGAAATTCTGCGCAAGCTTCACTGGAACAGCCATAACTTCCTCGATACAGCTCCGAATTGCACGATTCCAAGTCCGATGGAAAGCTAAGATGATTAACTAAAACTTTCATGTTCATGACAAGATCAGATAATCCCTCCAGATATTCCGAAATTGGAGCTAAACATCGAGCAGGGCTGCTGCCAGAATTTCCATCCCCGGGGTATACTTGGAAAAATACCCATAACTTTTACTACAAGAATCCAGTTGATCTAATTCCACTTCTGTACGAAAGCTAACTCAAAACTGGACATCTTATAATAAAATCATATTTAAACCTCTTCATCTTGGATTTTAACAAAATCAAATCCAAATACCAAATTAGGAATACATAACTTATAGGAAAAAAAATTATGTACCCAAATTTTTCAAACAGAGCGCTCTAAATGACACAGGCATAACACCATCGATGCGCGACGCGCGTCTACGCGCGTCGAGCGCATCCCTAGAGAGGGGGGGGGGATTGGAATCGAACCACTCACCATACGACCCAGGACCTCGCGCATCCCTTCCGACGAGATCTGCAAGGTAGGGGCATCCAATTTGGTGAGTAACAACACAATTTACACATAGAAATCATTAGAAATACCAAATACTCGGACAAGCATGCATACGGACTCGCACGCATGCGAGCATGCACGTATGCACGCGAGTCCGAGTGCCCCGACACCTACCCAAACCCTCGGGCAGCCACACGCATGGCCCCCCGCAAGCGCGCGCACGCATATGCACGCACGCACGCGCCCCAGCACCATCGGCACACTGCCGCGTGCCTGCCCGAGCGCCCAGACGCGTTGCCGCGCGCGTGCACGCTCGCGCGCATTGCGCGTCCAGCCCCAGCACGCGCATGCACGCGCGTGGGCGCACTGGCCCCCATCCCCGCACCCAGGCGCATGCCCAGGCGCACTGCCCCCCGCCCGCGCGCACTCCCCACGCGCACTCACGCGTAGTCCCCGCACGCACCCCCGCTCGCGCCAGCGCCCGCATGCACCCGCGCGCCCACTCCGCGCGCACTCGTGCGCACGCGCCCGCGCGCGTCTGCGCGCCCGCTTGCGCCTGCCAGCGCCCGCCTGCGCGAGCGCCTACGCACGCATCGGCGCAGACTGCCCTCCAACGCGCGCCCAGCCTCTCCCAACCTCTTTTTAACCCTCTCCAACCCCTCACACACACTCTAACCCCTATGCATAGCATGTACGAACACCCTAACAGCCCCCTATGCCATGAAAACCAAGAAAAGAAGGGGGAGAGCTCACCTTTGGAGGGGGAATGAAAGGGGGAGACTCGGGGGCCCTCGATGCACCCGCGACCACCTCAACCACCTCCACCACCACCACCTTCTCAGCCCTCCTTTGGCTGCAAATCAGGGGGGGGGGGAGAACAAGATATGAGAGGGTGCTTGAGAGAGAGGAGATCACAACAACAACAACACCTACACAAACACTCACCATCACTTCCTCCTCCACCTTCTCCTTCTCTTTGAGGAATTAATACAAACACTTGGGGGATGTGTGTGAAAGAGAGAAAGAGAGCCCAAGATGTCCACGTGGGGAATGGGAGGGGAAGAGAGAGAGAGAGAGAGAGAGAGAGAGAGAGAGAGAGATATTTTGGGGCAACTAAATATCTAAAGAGGGATGGAAATGACCATTTCATCCCTGACTTCAAAATTCTGTACATTCTTTGCTAGAACAGCCATAACTTCCTCAATATAGCTCCGAATTGCACAATTCAAAATCCGTTGGAAATCCAAGAAGATTATCTACAACTTTCATGTTTATGCCAAGATCAAATAATCCCTCCAGCTATTCCAAAATGTGAGCTAAACATTGAACAGGGCTGCTGCCAGAATTTTTCATCCCCGGGGTATACTTGGTAAAATACCCATAACTTTTACTACAGGAATCCAGTTGATCTAATTCCACTTTTGTACGAAAGCTAACTCAAAACTGGACATCTCATAAAAAAATCATATTTAAACCTCTTCATCTTGGAGTTTAACAAAATCAAATCCAAATACCAAATCGGAAATACATAACTTCTAGGAGAAAGAAGAAAATTATATAACCAAATTTTCAATCAGAGCGCTCCAAATGACACAGGCATAACAGCAGCCGTTTCTAATGCATGTCCCCAAAAAGAAACAGGTAAACTAGAATAACTCATCATGGACTTACCATCTCCAAAAGTGTCCTATTTCTTCTCTCTGCTACAACATTTTGCTGGGGTGTCCCTAGTGCAATCAACTAGGATGTAATCCCGTGCTCCAATAAGTATTCCTTAAACTCTCCCAAGAGGTATTCACCACCACGATTAGATTGTAGTGACTTTAGGTATTTACCTATCTGCTTCACTGTCTCTGCCTTAAATTCTTTGAATTTATCAGAGGCGTCACTTTCAACGAAGCAAGTAAATGTACCCGTATCTTGAGTAATCATCAATAAATGTGATAAAATACTCATAACCACCTCTTGCCTGTACTGTCATTGTTATGCCTATTTCATTTGGAGCCATTTTGGTTAAGCTTTGGTCGCATCTGGGTCATTCAGGGCCTTTTTCTTTTTCGATCGGAGTCGCTAAAATTTTGACTTTTAGCCACCTACGGGAGTTGGAGTACTCTGATTGGAAATCTAACTACATATTATGGGTCCTGGTACTGTTTCGTACTACCCATAAAAATTTCATCGAATTTCGGTAACGTTTTGAAAAATATGTAGTTCTAAACCGTATCTGGGTTTTGAGAGTTCCTGGTTGGTCGAATAGTGTGAGATATTTTGGGGATGTGGTGACCCTTGGTAACCTTATCCCCACCTTGCTTGGGGATGAAGAAACCATTGGTTATTTGATATGTGAGTGGGTGAGCCTAACCCTAACCTCACCCCCCCCTTAAGGTCACCCCTAGGCACTATTTGGGCATGAAAATGACTTTTTTGCCCTCTCTCTCTCTCCCCCTCTCTCCCATTTCGTGGAACACCTTCTCTCCCTCTCTTGGTCTCTTTTTTTTCTCCTCTTTGTGTGTGAAGAAGGAGGAGGAAGAAGCAATTGAAGGAAAAGATGAAGAAGAAGCACAAGAAAAAGTGAGAAAGGGTGAGTATGTGTTGTTGTTGTTGTTGTTGTTTCTCTTCTCTCTATCCCCTTCTCATGCCCCTTTGCACCCCTGTTTTCTGCCATGAAGGGCTTGAGGAGATGCTGATGAGGTGGTGGTAGTAGTGGTGGTGGTTGAGGTGGTCGTGGGTGTGTCGAGAACCCCGCATCTCCCCATTTCTGTATTTTAAAGGCAGCACTCTGTATTTTAAAGATCTCAGTGAATCTAGTATTTATAGGTACATTTTTAGGATTATGTCTTCATATGATATGATCATCTATGTGTCTAGTTGTTATATATGAAATTTGGGCTCATTATAATATCTGTGGTGTAAGTTAGAACCTGTTTTGCATGGCCTGTCCAGATTCGCGTAGGAATTGACCTGCTTCTGGAAATAATTTATTTCGGGCTTGTAGAGGCAAACATAGGTTCTAATGTCTTCATGGATTATGATCCCACCATATCAGAGAATGTGCACGTTTTATTTCATAATTTTTGGAAGTGTATTGGGTGCTGTGGAGATCAATTAGTAGGGCTGGTTGCAGCAGGTTTGGCAGTTTTGTTTGGTTGAGTGTCAAGGAGTTGTTTGCATGTGTCTTGTGTGATAATATGGAAGTATCAGGGGTTAGGGTCTTCATGAAGTAGGCTTATATGTGTGATAGGAGGTTCCATAATTTAATTATGGATCATTGGTTGTGTTTTGCAGATCTCGTAGACCAGACGCGCGGCGATCCAGGTATCGGTGAGTGGTTTGATTCAACCCTTCGGGAAGCGTTGGATGCACGTAGTCGTGCGTCGCGCATCCGTTGGGCACCCTGACTATACTACTTAATTAGATAAGTAGTATGGTCATGTCTAACTCATAATATGTTAGATATCTTGCATGCTAGGCTTATATTGCATGTATTGTATCCATGTATGAATGACTGTATCGCATTCGCCCCTCTAGTATGGGCATGTATTCTGTAATGTGTATAGATGTATAGAATATGGCATGCCTTAGGTAGTATTGTAATACTACTCCCACCATATTAATTGGAATATCCAGCATGATTAAGTCTGGGTTAATAAATGAATTCTCGCAGCTATGCTTCGATTCTCTCAATGACTGAATAGGAAGTAACACAAACAGAGCTCAATGATTGGGCTTGACTCAATGGGTAACTCTCTTGACCTTTCTTATATGTGCCTTTAGAGTGCTGAGCGCGCGACCTCTTTATAGGCTGCCTACGTACCCCTAGGGGATGAAGTCACACATAGTTCCTTTAATTGCTTTGTAACTATCATGCCCCAGGGCGGCCGTCCCCGGGACGCGGCAAGTGTATATATGATATCAACAGTCTATACAGGAGGTCAATAACATACTCTAAACAACAGCTAAAATGACAACACAGACAAAAGCAAGGCTGACATGATATATACACAAATAGCGGAAGCTAAAAGACTGAGTCTGTAATTCAAAAACATATTACAGACTCGATACATAATCATCTGTCCTGTGAGAGCCAATATATACAATGACATCCAATATAATACAAACAGGTGCCCAAGCACGGAAATATAATACATACAATCAAAAAGGGATGCTGATGGCCTCTAACACTCGCGGGACGTGGCGCTGCTCCGCTACTGATGAAGTCCCTCAGGGAGCTCCTCCTTCAGGTCCGACTCAGTGATAACTGGAGAAAAATATACATGCGAGGGGTGAGCCACACGCTCAGTGAATAGCACAACCCATGCATCACAATTCATATTAACCACAAATAATTATTCAAAGCCTCAAAGTGGCAGGAACTACACAATCCAGTGGGTCGCTACATCGCCGACCCACTACACCCTCACCCTCACCCTCCAATAGGTGACATGGTCTATTGGGACTGACTAGGCTGTTAATCACCCTTGGTCCACCGATAGTCTCTCCTCCACTCCGTAGGCCACCTGGTCTACTCCCACAATTCAGCACAGTCCGAACCCAAATCAGGAGGTGCCTACTGATGGGAGCCCTCTGTCAGGACGGCCTGTCTAACGCTGGGGCAGTCTCTATACGGATCCAACGAAGGGAAAAGAAACAGCCTATCCACACATATACGATCCACTTGGATCCGTCGGCAACACATCTCATCAACTCTAATGTCATGAATTCTTCAGAATTCCTCCAGGGCGCATAACTAAGATGCGGGGAACCATATATTATAACCATCGGTTATAATATTCTCTAAGGCATGCTAATAACCATAAGTTCGCATTTGATTTAAAATAATTTAAACTAATGGGATACATGCATAGGTCAAGGCTTCCTAGCATGAAAATATGGTATCAGGATGCATGGCTCTTACACATATCCTAAGGGTGTAAGTCCCTAACATACAAGATCTAGGGCGGCATGCATACTATATAACAATCATGCTTGCATAGATTACATATTATACAAGTTAATATTAAACTATGGTGCCCCAGGGGGAGAACGATACACGCCTAAAAGCATATACGCCTCCCTACTGGGTTGGATTGTCCCACTCACCAATACCCGGGTCGTCGCGTGACCGTCCGTCAAGATCTGCAAGACAGGGTATTCAACACGGTGAGTAAAATACACAATACATACAAAAATACGCTAAAAATACCCAACACTCGGACAAGCGTACATACGGCCCGTACGCACGCGAGTCCGAGCACCCCGACTCACTCCCGAACCCCCGGGCAGCCATACGCACGGCCACCCGCCCCGGGCGCACAGCCGCGCCCCAGCCCGCGCGCCCAGACGCACTGCCGAGCCCTGCCTGCATGCCCGGACACGCTGCCGAGCCCCTGCCCGCACGCCCAGACACGCTGCCGCGCCCAGCCCGTGCGCACCGCGCGTCCAGCCCCGGATGCACCCGCGCGCACTGCGCCCCAGCGTAGCGCCCGCACGCACTCCCTGCTCGCCCTGCGCTCACTGCGCCCCCTGCGTAGCAACCGCACATCGCCCGCTCGCCCCGCGTACTGTGCCCCCTGTGCAGCACCTGCGTGCACGCCCGCGCACATGCGCGCGCGCCCCGCCAGCTCGCCCGGTAGCGCGCCTGCCCTGCTTACCTGCCTGCCTGCTTGCGCGCACGCGCCGAGGAGCCCGCACTGCCCGAGCCGGCACAACAACCTCCCTCAGCCCTCCCTCACCCCCAACCACTCATGCTCACCTTCCACACCCAAAAACACCTCCTAAACATGCATCTAAACAAGAATGGAAGGAAAAGAAACTCACCCAAAGGAGAGGAAGGGAAGGGAAGGAGATTGGGTGCTCTTCGCGCACCGAAACACCACCTCCAAGGCCACCACCACCAAGCCCTCCACTCAGCCAAAGAGAAGCTGAAAACAGAGGAGAAGAGGGTCCATTAGAGGAGGAAAAACAAAGGGAAATGAAGATCCAAGACCATAGGAAGATAGATCGGGTCCTCACCTATCTTTTCTCCTTCTAGGGTTTCTTGATTCAATACCTTCTACTAGGTCATATGGGGGTTTTAAAGAGAAGGGAGAGAGAGGTTTTGGTGGAGAAGATGATGAATAGGGGAGGGGGAACTATACATGGGCGCCCACTTAAAGCACTCACACACACACCACACACACACACACACACCCACTTAACTTAGCCCTAATTAGGTTTAGGCTTGGTTTAGGGGAGGTTTAAGTGAGGTTTGACCCTAGTCAACCCAACCACACTAAAATCCAAAATCAATTGACCAAGTCAAAGGTCAACTTTGACCAAGTCAAGTCTCCCAATGACTTTTCTCTCGGTCAAAACCCGTATACGCTTTGGAATTGCGAAATTCTAAAACGTTACCGGAATTCGATGAAATTTTCGTGAGTGGTTTGAAATGGTACCAGGACACATAATATGCAGTTAGATTTTCAATCGGAGTCCTCAAACTCAGGATGATAGCTAAAGTCCAAAATTTTAGCGGTTCCGATCGAAAAACGAAAAAGCTGAAAAACTGCCAGAATGTTCCAATGGTTACCAGAAGGCTAAAAAGTGACACATATATAACAGTAACTGCCTTGCCACCAAGTGTTTAGTGGGCCTTTTTCCACGGAAACGTTCCCGATATTTATGCTCCACTCGGTCCTTGACTACCCATGATCTATTGGTAATGGGCCTTAAATGCTACCTCTGCAGTTACAGGCGTTAGTGGTCTTCTGACTGTTTCATCTTCTTGCTCGGGGTCTTTTGATGTGCTCGCCTGTACGCTTCACATCATGCTTTCGAGAAGTAAGGTCGACCGACCAGACCTCATGTATGGTCGTGCCTTAGACTACTCGCCTTCAAGGAGTAAGGTCGACCGACCAGACCTCATGTCTGGTCGTGCCTTAGACTACTTGCCTTCGAGGAGTAAGGTCGACTGACCATACCTCATGTCTGGTCGTGCCTTAAACTACTTGTCTTCGGGTGCCCAACCGCCCAACTAGACACTGGATCTAGTCGTGTCAGCACATCTGGGATAGTCATCATGACCAAGGATTGAAACTCGGATTCACGGGTCCCACGGTAAGCCCATGTTTGTCCTGGTGTGACGTATTATCCCTTGAAGTGACACGTGTCATGGTGAGGATTTTTACCTCCACACCAACGAAATAATATCATTTACTAAGGAAATATTTTGCGGCTAAATATCATATTGTAACTTTCACCCTGATTTCAGCCTTGGGGGGGGGGGGGGGAGGGGAGGGCGAGCCCCAGACCGCCCCCCCTTGGCTCCACCCGTGGCAGAGGAGGGGAGCTGCCAAAAAACTAGGGTGAACTTCTGACTTTCAAGTCAGTAGGGTTGAAAATATATCTATACCATTTATATTATAGTTGAGGCGAGGCACATGTGCACTGCACATGAATTATTTTGTTGATAATTTAACAAATAAAGACTAAGATATTTAATTTCTTTTGAACTCTTATGTCCCATTTTTTACTTATTTTTTATTTGAATCATCTATGTATATTTGTACATTCTTGTTAGTGTTTGTTTATGATCCTTGATATATACATTATTCAATAATTATCATTATAGTATGTGTGTATGAGGTGTTACTTTGAAAATTATATGAATATAAAGAGAAATTTTATTCTTATCCACTAACTCATTCACATAAATATGTAGAAATAATAAGCCCTAAATTTACCTTGAACTTTAGATTATTACAAGCCTTGTTGTGCTTGTGTCACTTGGAGTGCTCTGTTCAAAAATTTTGGTACATAATTTTTTTCCTAGAAGTTATGTATTCCTGATTTGGTATTTGGATTTGATTTTGTTAAAATCCAAGATGAAGAGGTTTAAATATGATTTTATTATGAGATGTCCAGTTTTGAGTTAGATTTCGTACAGAAGTGGAATTAGATCAACTGGATTCTTGTAGTAAAAGTTATGGGTATTTTTCCAAGTATACCCCGGGGAGGGAAATTCTGGCAGCAGCCCTGCTAGATGTTCAGCTCTAATTTCGGAATAGCGGGAGAGATTATTTGATCTTGGCATGAACATGAAAGTTGTAGATAATCTTCTTGGCTTTCCAACGGACTTGGAATTGTGCAATTCGGAGCTATATTGAGGAAGTTATGGCTGTTCCAGTGAAGCATGCGCAGAATTTCTAGTCAAATGACGACTTAGTCATTTCCACCCCTCTTAAGTTATTTGTGTGCAAAATATCTTCTCTCTCTCTCTCTCCCTCTCCCTCTCTCTCTCCCTCTCCCTCTCACTTCCATGCCCATTTTTCTTGGGCTCTCTCTTCCTCTCTCTCAACCCACAAAGTGTTTGATTTAATTACTCAATGAAGAGAAGGAGAGGGTGCAAGTGCAAGTGAGTTGTTATATATGTGTCACTTTTAACCTTCTGGTCACCATTGGAACATTCTGGCAGTTTTTCAGCCTTTTTCGTTTTTCGATCGGAACCGCTAAAATTTCGGGCTTTTAGCTATCACCCTGAGGTTGAGGGCTCCGATTGAAAATCTAACTGCATATTATGTGTCCTGGTGCCATTCCAAGCCACTCACGAAAGTTTCATCGAATTCCGGTAACGTTTCAGAATTTCACAGTTTCGAAGCGTATCCGGGTTTTGACCGAGCGTGAAGTCATTGAGAGACTTGACTTGGTCAAGGTGGGGCCCATGACTTGGTCAAATGTTTTTGGCTTTTAGTGTGGTTGGGTTGACTAGGGTCAAACCACACTTAAGCCTCCCTAATGCTAGCTTAAACCCTAATTAACCTAGCTTAGCCTAATCTAAGTGGTGTTGACTTATTTAAGTGAGCTAAAATATCTCCCCACTATTCATCATCTTCTCCAATTGATTTTCTCTCTCCCCCTCTCTCTTTTCTTTGTTTTGAGCTAGTTAGAGTGCTTGAAACCAAGAACACAAAGAAGAGAAAGGTTAGATCTTGTCCCGATCTATCTACCGGTGGTCTCGGATTCGAGTTCCCACTTGTTTGACCCCCTCTAACACCCCCCTTTTCTCCTCTGATTTCAGCCCCTCTTGGGCTAGGTAAAGATCTAGATGGTGGTGGTCCTTGAAGAGGTGTTTCGGTGCGCGGAGAGCAACCGAACTTCCCTTCCTTCCTTTCCTTCCTTGGGTAAGCCTTCTTTCCTTCCTTTTCTTGCTTAGATGCATGTTAGGAGGGTGGTTTTGAGTTGGGGTGGCTGTGGGTGGCGGAGGGTGGCCGTTGGTGGCGGTCGGAGGCGATTGGGGGCCATTGGTGGCCGTCGGGGTGGTGGAAGGGTTGTCCCGGGTAGACTGGCAGGCAGGCAGGGCAGCGCAGGCAGGCGCAGGGCAAGGCGTTGTCAGGCATGCAGGCAGAGCAGCACGGGCGTGCGCGCCGGTGGAGCAGGAGTGTTCGGGTGCTGCGCGTTGGGCGCTGTGTGGGGGCGTGCGCGCGGGGCCACGTGCGGGTGCTGCGCGCAGGGCGCCGAGCGGGGAGTGTGTGCGGGGCACTGCGCTGGGAGGCAGTGCGGGCGGGTGCACCCGGGGCTGGGCGAGCGAGTGGTGCGAGCGGGTGATGCGAGCGGGTGGTGCGCGCGGGTGCGCAAGGGGTGCGGCGTTGGGGCACTGGGCGTGCGGGTGTGCGCGCGGGTTGCTGCGCTGGGGCGCAGTGAGCGCGCGGTGCACCAGTGGGGGGCTCGACAGGGTGTCCGGGCGTGCGGGCTGGGCTCGGCGGTGCGTCTGGGCGCGCGGGCTGGAGCGCGGCTGTGCGCCCGAAGCGGGTGGCCGTGCGTACGGCTGCCTGGGGGTTCGGGAGTGAGTCGGGGTGCTCGGACTAGCGTGCGTACAGGCCGTATGTACGCTTGTCCGAGTGTTGGGTAATTTAGTGTATTTTTGTGTATAATTGTTTATTTTACTCACCGAGTTGATTACCCTATTTTGCAGATCTGGACGGACGGTCACGCGACGACCCGGTTAAGTGTGAATGGGACAACCCAATCCAGTTGGGAAGCGCTATATGCACTTGGGCGTATACCGCCCTCCCCTGGGGCGCCATGGTCAATATTAACTTGTCTAATATGTAATCCATGCAAGCATGATTAATATGTAGAATGCATGCCACCCTAGACTTTGTATGTTAGGGACTTGCACCCTTAGAATATGTGTAGGAGCCATGCATCCTGTCACCCTGTTCGCATGCTAGGAAGCCTCGACCTATGCATGTGTCCTACTAGTTTAATTTATTAAATTGAATGCGAGCATATGATTATTAGCATGCCTTGTATAATATTATAGGGAGGGGCCTTGCGAGGTCAACATTGAGACCCGGGCTAGGGTACTCCGTGTTCCTTGTTTGGTTGTCGGGATGTCCTATATCGGGACCTCATGCTGCCCTCCCAAGGTTTCTTTTCCCAATAATATTATAACCTTCTGATTGTAATATATGTTCCCTGCATCTTGGTTATGCGCCCTGGAGGAATTCTGAAGAATTCATGTCATTAGTAGAGTCTCCCTTCTCTGGATTAAAGGGCCTTGCGAAATCAGCGTTGAGACCCGGGCTAGGGTACTCCGTGTTCCTTGTTTGGTTGTCGGGATATCCTATATCGGGACCTCATGGTGCCCTCCCAAGGTTTCTTTTTTTCAGTTAAGGGATGTCACGGATCCGAGTGGATCATATGCGTATGGATAGGTTGTTCTGTTCCCTTCATTGGATCCGTGTAGAGACTGCCCCAGCGTTAGAAAGGTCGTCCCGTGAGAGGGCTCGCATCAGTAGGCCCCTCCTGATTTGGGACGGACTGTGCTGAATGTGGGGGTGGCCAAACGACCTACGGAGTGGAGGAGAGACTATCGGTGGACCAAGGGTGACCAACAGCCTAGTCAGTCCCAATATCCTATGTCACCATATCGAGGGGTGAGGGTGAGGGTGTGGTGGGTCGGCGATGTAGCGACCCACTAGTTTGTGTAGTCCCAATATCCTATGTCACCATATTGAGGGGTGAGGGTGAGGGTGTAGTGGGTCGGCGATGTAGCGACCCGCTGGATTTGTGTAGTAGTCAGTCCCAATATCCTATGTCACCTATTGAGGGGTGAGTGTGAGGGTGTGGTGGGTCGACGATGTAGCGACCCACTGGATTGTGGAGTTCTTGCCACTTTAAGGCTTTTAAATGATAAATTGTGGTTAATATGAACTGTGATGCATGGGTTGTGCTGTTCACTGAGCGTGTGGCTCACCCCTCGCATAATATTATTCTCCAGCGCTATCATAGTCGGATCAGGAGGAGGAGCTCCCCGAGTGACCTCAGCTGTAGCGGTGCAACGCCACATTTCCGCGAGTTTTAGAGGCTATCAGCATCCCTTTTGATTGTATGTATTGTATTCTGTGCTGGGGCACATGTTTGGATTGTATTTGGATGTCATTATATATATTGGCTCTCATAGGACATTTGATTGTGTATCGAGTCTGTAATATGTCTTTGAGTTACAGACTCAGTTTTTAGCTTCCGCTATTTGTGTATATATCATGTCAGCCTCTTTGTTGTCAGTGTTGTAATTGTTGATGTTGTTAGAGTATGTTATTGACTTCCTGGATTGACTGCTGATATCATATATACGCTTGCCGCTTCCCGGGGACGGACGCCCTGGGGCGTGACATGAGTGCTTGTGTAGGTTTAGTTGTTGTTGTTTGTTCCCCTCTCTCTCAAGCTCCCTTTTCATGGTTTCCCCCCCCCTGATTTGCAGCCATGGGAGGGCTGAGGAGGCTGAGGTGGTGGTGGTGGTTGAGGTGGTCGCGGGTGTGTCGAGGGCCCCCGAACCTCCCCCTTTCGTTCCCCCTCCAAGGTGAGCTCCTCCCCTTCTTTTCTTGGTTTTCTTGGCTTAAGGGGATGTTAGGGAGGTCATGCATGCTAGGTAGATGGGTTAGGGTGTGTGTGAGGGGTTGGGAAGGGTTAAAATGGGGTTAGGGTTGGCTGGGCGCGCGTTTCGGGTCGTCTGCGCGCGTGCGCGCGCAGGCAGGCGCAGGCGGGCGCTGGCGCGAGCGGGAGTGCGCGCGGGCGTGCGCGGAGCAGTGCGCCTGGGCATGCGCCTGGGCACGGGGCTGGGGACCAGTGTTGCGTGCGTGTGCTGGGGCATGCGCGGGGTGCTGCGCAGGGGCGCATGGGCTGGACGGGCAGTGCGCGCGGGCGCTCGCGAGCTTGCGCTCGCGAGCTTGCGCTCGCGTGCGGCAGCGCGTCTGGGCGCGCGGGCAGGCGCGCGGCAGTGCGCCGAGGGTGCTTGGGTGCGTGCGTGCGTGCGTATGCGTGCGTGCGAGTGCGGGGGGCCATGCGTGTGGCTGCCCGAGGGTTCGGGTAGGTGTCGGGCACTCGGACTCGCGTGCGAACGTGCGTGTTCGCATGCGTGCGAGCCCGTATGCATGCTTGTCCGAGTATTGGGTATTTCTAATGTTTTCTATGTGTAAATTGTGTTGTTTCTCACCAGTTGGATGCCCTACCTTGCAGATCTCGTTGGATGGGATGCGCGAGGCCCCGGGTCGTAAGGTGAGTGGTTCGATTCCAATCCCCCCCCCCTCTCTAGGGATGCGCTCGACCCGCATAGACGCGCGTCGCGCATCGATGGGGTCCCCTAGCTATAATATGTAAAAGCTATGCATGCATGATTAATATGATATATCCATGCCACCTTAGACTTTGTATGCTAGGGATATGCACCCTTATATCATGTATAGCGGCCTATGCATGTTTAGTCACCTTGTCCTTTAATTGGAAAGCCCCGACCTATGCATGTTCCCATTTAGTTTAATTTATTTAAATCAAGATGGGATTATGTGATTATATTGTTGTAAGCATGCCTTAGAGAATATTATAACCTTGTTGTTATAATATATGTTTCCCCGCATCTTAGTTATGCGCCCTGGAGGAATTCTTGAGAATTCATGACATTAGAAATGTTAGGAAGCGTTGTCGACGGATCCAAGAGGATCGCATGCGTGTGGGTAGGCTGTTCTCTTCCCTTCGTTGGATCCGTGTAGTGACATCCCCGGCGTTAGACAGGCTGTCCTGACAGAGGGCTCCCATCTGTAGGTACCTCCGATGCATCGGACTGTGCTGATCGTGGGAGTATACCAGGTAAGCTACGGAGCGGGGAGAGGCTACCGGTGGACCAAGGGTGAATAGCAGTCTAGTCAGTCCGAAAAAGCCCATGTCACCCCCTAAAGGGTGAGGGTGGGGTGGGTCGGCGATGTTACGACCCACTAGCTTGTACAGTTACTCCCATTTAGTGACTGTGATTATTTTAAGGTTAATAGGTGTTGCGTTGCATAGTTTGTGCCATTCACTGAGTGTGTGGCACACCCCTCGCATATTCTTCTCCTCCAGAGTGGTAGTTGTTTCCATGGGGTTCGCTTTGCGAACATGGAATGTTCACTCCCAGGGTTGTTCGAGTTGAAGAGGCTGGGTTGTAGCTGTCCTGACAGAGGGCTCCCATCCGTAGGTACCACCGATGCAGTCGGAGGAGTACCGATCATGGGAGTATACCAGGTAGACGCTACCTGGAAGAGGGCTAACGAATGATATCGCGAGCGTGGAATCGTTCCCCCCTTCGTTGGATCCGATGTAGGAACTCCCCGGCGTTGGCTAAACCTGTCAGAGGACTAGGCGGAGGCCACGAGGGTGGGAGAGGCTACCGGTGGACCAGGGGTGTGGAATCGTTCTTCCCTTCGTTGGATCCGATGTAGGAACTCCCCGGCGTTGGCTATACCTGTCAGAGGACTAGGCGGAGGCCACGAGGGTGGGAGAGGCTACCGGTGGACCAGGGGTGTAGAGCAGTCTAAGTCTCTTCCCAAAGTCCTAAGATGTCTCCTTTCAGGAGTGAGGGTGTGGATGAGGCGAAGACACGTCACCTCGTGACCCATTCGTTGTTCGACCGTTCCCATAGTTGTTGGGTCCGGTCTCGTGATCGATGTTGAAGGACATCGTTGGGCGATTGTCTAGATGTAGATGATCCAGTAGTGTTGAGTGGACCAGTAAATCTGGGTCTCTTTGACCGATGGTATGGTCTTGAGACAAGTAAATCCGGGTCTCTTCGACCGACGGTATGGTCTCTCCCCATAAGTCCCAAAAGACTCCTTCCGGGAGTGAGGGTGGGGGTGAGGTTGGTCGCACCGCCGCGTGACCCTGTTATCCATTGGGTTTCTACCCATGTTTTTCCTTGAAAAAGGGAATTGATTATGTATTGAACTGTAGAATGGTGATTGGTTTCCAGCCACTCACTGAGCTTGTAGCTCACCCCTCGCATACTGTTTCTTTTTAGGGGCAGTGTTGGGCGTGGAGCTGGAGCTTTCCTGTGGCGTGGTCTTATGGGCGTGGAGCGTTCTGCCGGCAGGTGGCGAGTGCGAGGCTGTCATTAATCCTAGAGTCATTTTATGCTTTGTAATCGTGCATGTGGCACAGGTTGTATTTTCTTTGGTCTAGACTTGGCTTTCACAGGACATTGATTGTGTATTCGGGTCTGTAATAATGTTTTTGATTTACAGACATTGTTATATATTATGCTTCCGCTTTTCAGTCAGTTATCATTATCTTGCTTTGCCGCCTTGTGTATTGTTGTTGGTGTCCTTATTGACCTCAGGTATTGATAGCTGATATTTATTATTGCCACGTCTCGGGGATGGCCGCCCTGGGGCGTGACAAGCCTTTTATATGTCTTAGAAGTTTATTGGACTCACATGTAATGACTTCTTTTATTTTGTCATCACATGCATCGTTGCCATTCTTTTAAAAAGGGAAAGAAGAAAGATGAGTTTTAAAGTATTTTACCATTATAAATGGGAATTCGCTTTAAACATTAAGCCGAAGAATAATTACCCAATTATGGGAACTTGAATGTATGTTATATATTTATATAATTATGAGTTTTAAAGTATTTTTCCACTTGATCTTATATGAAAAGAGGTAAAATATTGATGAAATTATTACCTGTTTACAATAGTTAGATTCACAACAACCTCAATGAATTTTTGCAGAACTTCCCACAAAGCTGACTCTTTCACTGTAGTTTTTTCAGTAGTAGTGCTCTTAGTCTCCACAAAATAATTCCTTGATTTTCTTTTTAGCTTAAAGGGCAAAAAATGCGGCAGGGAATCATAAAGTCCACACTGTAGAAAAAAAAAGTGAAAATTAAGACATTCCTTTAGTTTAGGACCTCACCCTTATATAGACATCTTCATCACCCTTTGGTCTTCTCATAAAAGACCATTAGTGTTATATATGTGTCACTTTTAATCTTCTGGTCACCATTAGAACATTCTGGCAGTTTTTCAGCCTTTTTCGTTTTTCGATTGGAACCGCTAAAATTTCGGGCTTTTGGCTATCACCCTGAGGTTGAGGGCTCCGATTGAAAAGCTAGCTGTATATTATGTGTCCTGGTGCCATTCCAAGCCGCTCACGAAAATTTCATCGAATTCCGGTAACGTTTCAGAATTTCACAGTTCCGAAGCGTATCCGGGTTTTGACTGAGCGAAAAGTCATTGGGAGACTTGACTTGGTCAAAGTTGACCTTTGACTTGGTCAAATGAATTTGGATTTTTGTGTGGTTGGGTTGACTAGGGTCAAACCACACTTAAACCTAATCTAATCTAGCCTAAACCTAATTAGGGCTAATCTAAGGGGTGTGAGAGTGGGTGATGTGTGTGTGAGGATAAATAAATCCCACGACAAAGACAAAATCCTCCACTATTCATCATCTTCTCGGAAATTTCTCTCTCTCCCTCTCTTTAATCCTCCCTTTTGACCTAGTTCTTGAGGTTGAAACCGAAAACCCTAAGAAGAGAAAAGATAGGTGAGCTCCCGATCTACCTTTCGGTGGTCTCAAATTCGAGTTCCCACGTGTGTGACCCCTTCTCATGCCTCTTTTCTCCTCTGTTTTCAGCCTTGCTTTGGCTGAGGGGAGGTCTTGGTGGTGGTGGTCTTGGAGGTGGCGAATCGGTGCGCGAGGAGCACCCGTTCTTCCTCCCCTTCTCTTCCTTTCCTTGGGTAAGCTTCCTTTCCTTCCATTTCTTGTTTAGATGTATGTTAGGGTGTGTTTTTGGGAGTGAAAGAGGTGCTTGGTGGTTTGGGAGTCGTTGTGGAGGCTGTTGGTGGCGGTTGGGGTGGTTGAGCTTGTCTCGGGTGCATGCGGGCAGCGGCGCGCACAGGCTGGCAAATGCAGGCGGGCAGGCGCAGGCAGGCAGGCGCAGGCGGGCGAGCTGCGGGCAAGCGCGCTGGGCACGTGCTGTCGGGCTTGCTGGGCGCGTGCGGTCGGGCGCGCTGGGCGCAGTGCGCGGCGTACGCGCGGAGCACTGCGCAGGGGCGCGTGGCGAGCAGGTGGTGTGCGGGTGCTGCGCAGGGGGCGCAATGCGTGCAGGGCGAGCGGGGAGTGTGTGCGGGTGCGCGTGCGGGGCGCAGTGCGCGCGGGTGCACCCGGGGCTGGACGAGCGAGTGATGCGAGCGGGTGGTGCGCGCGGGTGCGCGCGGGGTGCGGCGTTGAGGCGCTGGGCGTGCGGGTGTGCACACGGGTTGCTGCACTGGGGTGCAGTGAGCGCGCGGTGCATCGGTGAGGGGGGCTTGGCAGGGTGTCCGGGCATGCGGACTGGGCTCGACAATGCGCCTAGGTGCGCGGGCTGGGGCGCGACTGTGCGCCTGGGTCGGGTGGCCGTGCGTACGGCTGCCCGGGGGTTCGGGAGTGAGTCGGGGTGCTCGGACTTGCGTGCGTACGGGCCGTATGTACGCTTGTCCGAGTGTTGGGTAATTTAGTGTATTTTTGTGTATAATTGTTTATTTTACTCACCGAGTTGATTACCTTGTTTTGCAGATCTAGACGGACGGTCGCGCGACGACCCGGTTACCTGTGAGTGGTACAACCCAACCCAGTAGGGAGGCGCTATATGCACTTGGGCGTATACCATCCTCCCCTGGGGCACCATGGTCAATATTAACTTCTGTAATATGTAATTCATGCAAGCATGATTAATATGTAGTATGCATGCCACCCTAGACCGTGTATGTTACGGACTTGCACCCTTAGGACATATGTAAGAGCCATGCATCCTGTCCCCCTGTTCTCATGCTAGGAAGCCTCGGCCTATGCATGCGCCCTACTAGTTTAATTTATTAAATTAAATGCTAGCATATGTTTATTGGCATGCCTTAGATAATATTATAGGGAGGGGCCTTGCGAGGTCAACATTGAGACCCGGGCTAGGGTACTCCGTGTTCCTTGTTTGGTTGTCGGGATGTCCTATATCGGGACCTCAGGCTTCCCTCCCAAGGTTTCTTTTCCCAATAATATTATAACCCTCGTTAATTATTATTATATATGTTCCCCGCATCTTGGTTATGCGCCCTGGAGGAATTCTGAAGAATTCAAGACATTAGAGTTGTTGAGATGTGTTGTCGGCGGATCCGAGTGGATCATATGTGTATGGATAGGCTGTTCTGTTCCCTTCGTTGGATCCGTGTAGAGACTGCCCCGGCGTTAGAAAGGCTGTCCCGTGGAGGGCTCCCATCAGTAGGCACCTCCTGATTTGGGACGGACTGTGCTGAATGTGGGAGTGGCCAAACGGCCTACGGAGTGGGGAGAGACTATCGGTGGACCAAGGGTGACCAACAGCCTAGTCAGTCCCAAGATCCTATGTCACCATATTGAGGGGTGAGGGTGAGGGTGTGGTGGGTCGGCGATGTGGCGACCCACTGGATTTGTGTAAGGATGATTATCAGCCTAGTAAGTCCCAATATCCTTTGTCACCTATTGAGGGGTGAGGGTGAGGGTGTAGTGGGTTGGCGATAGCGACCCACTGGATTTGTGTAGTTCTTGCCAGTTTGAGGCTTGAACAATGAGTTGTGGTTAATAATATCTGGTGGTTAATATAAATTGTGATGCATGGGTTGTGCTGTTCACTGAGCGTGTGGCTCACCCCTCGCATAATATTATTCTCCAGTGCTATCTAAGTCAGATCAGGAGGAGGAGCTCCCCGAGGGACCTCAGCAGTAGCGGTGTAGCGCCACATTTCCGTGAGTTTTAGAGGCTATCAGCATCCCTTTTGATTGTATGTATTGTATTATGTGCTTGGGCACATGTTTGTATTATATTTGGATGTCATTATATATATTGGCTCTCACAGGACAGTTGATTGTGTATCGAGTCTGTAATATGTCTTTGAGTTACAGATTTAGTCTTTTAGCTTCCGCTATTTGTGTATATGTCATGTCAGCCTCTTTGTTGTCAGTGTTGTAATTGTTGATGTTGTTAGAGTATGTTATTGACTTCCTGTATTGACTGTTGATATCATATATACACTTGCCGCGTCCCGGGGACGGCCGCCCTGGGGCGTGACAATTAGGATTTGCGTAACTCATTTCATTAATCCATGAGTTATGCATGGAATTAGTATTTCCATTATTTCTATTAATCCATGAGTTTCATGAGTTTCCAATGCCCTGTAGTTTTTTCCATAACCCATTCTCCATTAATCCATGAGTTATATATATATGGAGACATGAATGTTCAATAACCTTTGGCATTTCCGTAACTCATTCCAATGCCTTTTGATGTTTGCGTAACTCCTAACCAGCAAAGACATTGAGTTTTATATAAAATTTTGATATTTAATATATAACTTTATTAATGAAATTTAATATATATATATATATATATATATTAATCCGGTAACATGTGTATGTAATATAACATATCTTAGGATTTTATAATAATTTAGATTCATTGATTAAAACATAAACTTCATGTATAAATTTATATTTAGAAAATATCAAGATACATATATGACATATAATTGAAAGGGTATATATTAAATTTTGGTTGAATTCTCTCTCCCTTCCAGATTTATTTAATTTTTTATTAATAATTAAATACATAGAGCTTCTATTATATATAAGGATTTTCTAGCGGTTATAATATAATATATGTAGGTATATTATATAATTATATAAAATGAAGTTGCATATATTAAATTTAGACATATAATCATGTAATTGATTGTGAATGATGTTAAAGGGTAAATACAAATAAATGTTTTTGATTAAAGTAAATGTATAAATTAAATACATTAAACATATTATATAGGGTATTTGATTTCAAAGAATTTGGAAGGATAAATATGTCTAATCAAATATCATTTGGGGTAAGAATGGATTTTCATGAATCGGTAAGGGTAAACATGTCCAATGAATGTTTTTCATGGATTGGTACTTTTATAGGATTAAATTTAATTAAATTTAGACATATTATCATGTAATTTATCGTGAATAATGTTAAAGGGTAAATACGAATAAATGTTTTTGATTAAAGTAAATGCATAAATTAAATAGAGTAAACACATTATATAGGGTATTTGATTTCATAGAATTTGAAAGGGTAAATATGTCTGATCAAATATCATTTGGGGTAGGAATAAATTTTCATGAATTGGTAAGGGTAAACATGTCCAATGAATATTTTTTATGGATTGATACTTTTATAGGTAGTGTATGTATGTATGGATATAGATTAAAGTAAATGCATAAATTAAATAAATTAAACACATTATATAGGGTATTTGATTTCAAGAATGTGAAAGGGTAAATATGTCTAATGAAATTTCATTTGGGATAGGAATGGATTTTTATGAATTAGTAAGGGTAAACATGTCCATTGAATGTTTTTCATGGATTGGTACTTTTATAGGTAGTATAGATAGATAAGAATTAGTTCCTAATAAGACAAGGTGTACAATTTTTTTTATCATTTTCAATGCTCTCTCTTAACAAGGTTATTTTGGAGTTGGTCAGGGTTTTTTTGGTTCTCTCTTTTCACAGGTTTTTTTTGGGTGTCAGACAGGGTTTTTAGAGCAATTCCAACCACATACCATATCTCCAAATTTGGAGGGTGGTGTGCTCCAACCATCTTCCAAATTCTCCGATCGATTATATGGAAAGAGACCGCTATTTTGGTTTGCCCAACCTTCAAGAAGTTTCGAACCCATGACCAATATCGTTCAGGGAGTTGATTTAGATCATCAGGGGCTCGGTCTTCTAGAATAGTTACCAAAAGAGTGATCCAGGTGGGGGAGTGAATAAAAGTAAAGAAGTGAGTGATCCAACCCTTGGACAGGATTCTTTAGTCATCGTGCACGGAGCAGCCTGGTCGTCAGTTTCCTTGTGTAAGGCATGTATAGCGAGCAATGGGATATCGCAGACGGTAAAAAGAAAAGTGTAGTTGAATTGGTGAATGGATAATTCGAGAGATAAAGATTCCGGAAAAGAACCAAAACTGAGGAAATTTGAATTGAATGGTAATGGAGATGTGATAAAACTTCAAGTGGGTTGTGTTTAATCAAGTAAGATTTGAAAATAAACCAAGGCATGACTGTTTTGTTTAGAAAACTTTTGAAAAAAGCAAGTTTGAGTAGTCGGCAGGGGGCGGCAACTTGATTTTAGCCACTGGATAGGGACGGCATGTCGCTTTTAGCTGTCGGACAGGGAACGGTTAGACACGGCTAGCCGCCGATCGACTGGGTTTCCTTATAACCGAAATGACCCTCTCTCCCCGAACGGTTTCAAAATGGTTCCTCCCCCTCCTTTTCACCTTCTTCATTTTCAAACCGAAAACCTTCACTTTCTTCACCTCTTGTTGCTTGATTTTGACCTAAACCATCTTCTCTTCTTGCTTTTGAAACCCAAGATCTTTGGGTTCTCCTTTTTCTTTCTAATACGAGGAGATGATGAGGTCGAAGGCGATTGCTTCGAGGGGAAACTACCCCAAGTGGCTTGTGGTGAGCATAGCCAAGCTCTTCATCAACAGAGAGCGATAGGGCGGAAGAGTGTCAGTATGTAAATTCGGGGGTTCCGTGAACTTGGTCCTGGTCCGTCTAGCAACTGATCAGATCACCGTCTGGAGGGTCATTTCTTAGCCGCCCGACAGCTTCTCAAAAAGGCTGAGTTGTTGTGATCGCCATCTGCTTTCTTAAAAAGAAGAAAAAGTTGGTATTGCTATTGATCTCCTCGCAGGGAAACTAGGTGGGTTCTCCTCTCTGAGCTACTCTTTTTCACCTCGTAGACAGAGGTGAAAACAAGGAATCCTTTCTGCTAGATAAGAACTTGAAAAAGGGGGCTGTTGAAATGTGGGAGGGAATGTAAACCGGCTACTTGAACCTAGCCGTCTGGGTCTGACAGCTGGTTTGAACTAGCCACCTGGTACCTGGTTCTTGGTTTTCTAGATTTGGATAACCTAGGTAGGGAAGTGTTTCGGCTTGGCTAGGGTGGTGGGGAAATGATCAAGTGGGTGTAGTAGTGGAATTGAAGGATGCTTGATGTTGGTGGATTCTTCTTCTAGATTTGGGTAGCACCTAGGTAGGAATTTGGATTTGTTTGGCCAGGGCTAAAAGAGGTTTAAGACAGTGGTTAGAGGGGGGGTTTATGGAGAGTGCAATTTGGTGGGGAATTGCTTTCATTCTCTCTCAACTAAGGCTCTCTCCCGCTCTCTCTCTCTCTCTAACACACACTTTTCAAATGAAATTGTTCACCTCCTCTTTCTCACCCCCACCCCTCCTTTTATAGTAAAAAAGATGCATTGGGTTATTCCTTGGATAATAGCATGAGTTGGATAAGAGGGTGAGGCTAGGTAAACATCATTGCAGAACGACAGACTCAATGGTCCATTGAGTAATAGCATGGGTTGTACAAAAGGGTGAGGTTAAGTAACTTCACAACTAAATAAAGTGACTTTTTTCTTTATGGATGTGTCTAGGTGAAGGCCGGCTACCCTAATGCAGCCATTGGGTAGGGCTGGTTGGTTTCAACTACCCGTTCTTCATCATTTACCACTTATGTCCCATCTTAGGCTCGTCGGATTTGGACGGTTACTGGGTTTGAGCCGTCTGAGAGGGGCGGCTAACAGAAACAAACCGCCTCAATGATCAGCATTTAATGCCAACGTTATGTCCCATCTCTGGGAAGCGATTGGGGGGCGTTTTGTTAGTTTTACCAGTCAGAGGAGGGGCGGCTACTTTGGAATAGCCGACCTATTTTTGGCCATTAAATTTTCTAAGTGGTGGGCTAGGTTTTCATCCTTGTTTTCTCCTCTAGTTCCCTAAAGTAGTTTATAATTTGATCCAAAAGTGGTTATTTAAAAATGTTACTTGAAGTAAATTTCTTGTCTTTTGACGGTCAAAATTGGGGTATCTACAATTGCCCCTCATCGGACAGAGTCTTTGCGCGAAGCGAGAAGACTTCGATCGATAATAAGGAAAAAGAGACCCCTATTTTGACCGGCCCTACCTTGAAGAAGTCTTGATCTCATGACTAATACAATTCAAGGATTTGATTTAGATTCTCCGAGGCTAGGTCTGCTAGAATAGTTATCAAAAGAGTGATCCAGGTGGGGGGGGTGAGTAAAAGTAAAGAAGCGAGTGATCCAACCCTCGGATGGGGTTCTTAGCCATCGTGCACGGAGCAGCCTGGTGTCAGTTTCATTGCGTAAGGCATGTGTAGCGAGCAAGGGGATATCGCAGACAGAAGTAAAAAGAAAAGTGTAGTTGAATTGGTGAATGGATCATTCAAAAGACAAAGATTCCGAAAAAGAACCAGAACTGAGGAAATTTTGAGCTGAATGGTAATAGTAACGTGATAAGACTTCAAGTGAGTCGTGTTTTAATCAAGTAGAATTTTGAAATTAACCAAGATATGGCTGTGTTTTTAGAAAACTTTGGAATTTGAGTTTGTTTGGGATGCTGGTATGGAGTGCATCCATTTTTGATAGAATAGAACTTTGTTCAAAAGGGACGCCCTGCATGCATATGCATCACGGTGGGATTTATGTCACGCCTCAGGGCGGCCGTCCCCGAGACCTGGCAATATATAATATCAGTAATCATACATGAGATCAACAACGACGCCAATATATATAACATACAAGGCAGACAAAGCAATTATAAATGATAGCTCAATTGAAAATGCGTAAGCATAAAAATACCCATAAGTCTGTAACCCAAAATATTATTACAGACCTAAATACACAATCACTGTCTTGTGAGAGCCAAGTCTAGTCCAATAAAGTACAACCAGTGCAACACGCACGATTACAAATACATAAGGACTATTGACAGCCTCGCACTCGCCAACCATCAAACGGGACGCTCCACGCACGCAAAACCACGCCACATGGAAGCTCGAGCTCCATGCCCAACATCGTCCCTGTGGAAGAGACAGTACGCAAGGGGTGAGCTACAAGCTCAGTGAGTTGTTATGCCTGTGTCATTTGGAGCCATTTCGGTTAAGCCTTGGTCACTTCTGGGTCATTCAGGGCCTTTTTAATTTTTCGATTAGAGCCGCTAAAATTTTGGACTTTTAGCTATCTGCGTGAGTTCGAGTACTCCGATTGAAAATCTAACTGCATATTATGAGTCCTGGTGCCATTTTGTACTACTCATAAAAATTTCATCGAATTCCGGTAACGTTTTAAAAATTATGCAGTTCTGAATCGTATCCGAGTTTTGGTCGTTTCTGGTTTGTTAGGAGGAATAGTGTTGGGATATTTTGGTGGTTAAGGTGACCTTGGGTAACCTCACCCCCCTATTGCTTAAAGAGTAAGAAAACTATGGATATTTTAAATGTGTGTGGGTGAGTTTAGCTTAGGTGCACCCCCCCCCCTTTTTCCCTTCTCATCACCCCCCCAAATGGTGGAAAAAGTCTCTCTCTCTCTCTCTCTCTCTCTCTCTCTCTCTCTCTTCCCCTCTCACTCTCACGTGGACCTCTCTTGGGTCTCTCTTCCTCTCTTTCAATCCCCCCCATGTGTTTGTGTTAATGTCTCAAAGAGAAGAGAAGGAGAAGGTGAAGGAGGAAGTGATGGTGAGTGTTTGTGCAAGTAGTTGTTGTGGATGTTGATTCTTTTCTCTCAAGCTCCCTCTCATGCCCTTTCCCCCCCCCCCCCCCCCCTGATTTTCAGCCAAGAAGGATGTCATGCCCCAGGGCGGCCAACCCCGGGACGCGGCAAGTGTATATATAATATCAGAATCTACACAGGAGGTCAACAATATATCATACACAAACAACCAGAATGACACACAGACAACAAAGGGCTGACATGATATATACACCAAATGCGGAAGCAAAAGACTGAATCTGTAAATAAACATTCTATAGACTCGATACACAATCATCTGTCCTGTGAGAGCCAATATATACAAATAACAACTGAATATATACAGACGTGTGCCAAGCACGGAAATAAAATACATACAGCCAAGAAAAGGGATGCTGATAGCCTCTGGCACTCGCGGACGTAGCGCTGCTCCGCTACTGAAGGAATCCCTCGGAAAGCTCCAACTGCTGCTCCGGCTCCAGCTCAGGCTCAGTGGCAACTGGGGAAAACATATGCGAGGGGTGAGCCACACGCTCAGTGAACGGCACAACCCATGCATCACAGACAATATTGACCATAACATAATAATCCAGCTATTCGTCCCGCCTCTAAGGGGCAGGAACAACATAAACATTTGTCCATCTTAAACCACAATTTCCATAACCCAGATCATACCCTCACCTTTACCCCTCAACAGGGGACTCAGGATGTTGGGACTAACAATCAACCATAAACAAATCCAGCGGGTCGCTCATCGCCAACCCACTACACCCTCACCCTCACCTTTCCAAAGGTGACATAGGATTTTGGGACTGACTAGGCTGTTGGTCACCCTTAGTCCACCGGTAGTCTCTCCTCCACTCCGTAGGCCGCTTGGTCTCCACCCACAACTTCAGCACAGTCCGAAACCAAATCAGGAGGTGCCTACTGATGTGGGTCCTCCGAAGGATGGCCTTTCTAACGCTGGGGTAGCCTCTACCGGATCTAACGCAGGGAACAGAACAGCCTATCCATATGCATATGATCCACTCGGATCCACCGACAACACATCTCTACCACTCAAATGTCATGAACTCTTCAGAGTTCCTCCAGGGTGCATAACCAAGATGCGGGGAAACATGTACAATAAAAGCAAGGTTGGAATATCATTGGGGGAAAGAAACTCGGGAGGGCGGCGTGAGTTCCCGATATAGGATACCCCGACAACCAAACAAGGAACACGGAGTACCCTAACACGGGTCTCACCGCTGTCCTCGCAAGGCCCCTCCCCTATAATATTCACTAATCATGCTAATAATCATACCAATCATACAACATTATTTATAATATTATAGGGATTAGAAACCTTGGGAGGGCAGCGTGAGTTCCCGATACAGGACACCCCGACAACCAAACAAGGAACACGGAGTACCCTAACACGGGTCTCAATGTTGACCGCGCAAGGCTCCTCCCTATAATATTATCTAAGGCATGCGATTTAACATATACTAGCATTTAATTTAATAAATAAACTAGTAGGACGCATGCATAGGCCGAGGTTTCCTAGCATGAAACACAGGGGCATGGTGCATGGCTCATACACATATCCTAAGGGTGCAAGTCCCTAACATACAAGTCTAGGGTAGCATGCATTCTACATTTAATTCATGCAAGCATGGAATACGTATTACCACAGGTTAATATAATCCATGACGCCCCAGGAGAGGTCGGTATACGCCCAACTGCGTATAACGCCTCTCTACTGGGTTGGATTGCCCCACTCACCCGTATCTGGGTCGTCGCACGACCGTCCGTCTAGATCTGCAAGACAGACATTCAATATGGTGAGTTAAAATCTACAAATACTACAAAATACACAAGAACATACATAAACCCACAACTAAACTCCTAACACTCGGGCAAACGTGCATACGACCCGCACGCACGCTAGCCCGAGCATCCCGGCAACCACCCGCACGGCCGGCAACCACCCGCACGGCCACTCGACCGCCCGGGTACACCGCCGCGCCTCAGCCCACGCACCCCGCGCCCCGCCGGGCCCCTGCCCGCTGCCTGGACACCCCGCCGAGCCTCCCGGGTGCACTGCGCGCCCCCTGCGCCCCAGCGCAGCCGCCCGCGCACACCCTGCACGCCATCGCTGGCCCGCGAGCACCCCGCACGCCCCGCGCGCAGCGTCTTGCCCCGCGCGCACCTCCAGCCCCCATCCGCACGAACTCCACGCGCGCGCCACCCGCTCGCACCCACTGCACCCCCCGACTGCACGCCCACGTGCACGCCCTCGCGCGCCTTGCAAACTGGTGCGCCTGCTGCCTGCCGCACACCCGAGTGCCCTGCGCCCCATGCGCAGCACCCGCGTGCGCCCCGCCCTCAGGGCCATCACCCCCCAGGACCGCCGCCCAGCACCTCGCGCACAGCTCGCCCAGCTCCAGCCGCTCGACCAGCACGCCCAGCGCTTGCAGCACCACCCGAGCGCACGCCGCGCGCACGCACCCGCGCGCCCGGCCACCTGGTGCCCCACGCCGCTGCGCCTGCTGCCAGCGCTCCCGGAACAGCCACCCTATCTACCCGGACAGCCTAGCTCCCCTACCCGAGCACCCATCCTCCACCACCGGCCACCCATGGCCTCCGACCACCACCCTTGCCCTCCGACGGCCACCCACCGCCGCCTACCACCTCCCAACCTCATTTCCCACCTCCTAAGATCCATCTAAACAAGAAAAGAGGGGAAATAGGGCTTACCAAGGGAAGGAAGGAAAGTCCGGATGCTCTCCGCGTGCCGAAACCTTTCCCCAAGGGCTTCCACCGCCCGGATCTCATTCGGCCTCCGAAACAGCCCCGATCAGAGGAGAAAAGAGGGTGGATGGGAAGGCTAGGATCGCCGGAATCGGGATTTGAAGGCACCGGGGTGTAGATCGGGACCCGATCTACACTTCTTGTGCTTTAGGTTTTAAGCTTTGAGGGCTCTAAGGGCTTCTAATGGGAGAAAAAGGGAAAGGGAGGAGAGAGGGAGAGTTGGTAGGGATGATGAATAGTGACATAAGATATTTCTCACCCACTATTTATAGCCGGGTCACTTAAAAACCCAGATACGCCCCGAAACTGTGAAATTTCGGAGACGTTACCGGAATTCGATGAAATTTTCGTGAGAGGCATAAAATGGCACCAGGACACCAAATATGCAGTTAGATTTTCAATCGGAGTCCTCTAGCTCAGGACGATAGCTAACAGTCCAAAAATTAGCGGTACCGATCGAAAACCGAAAAAAACAAAAAACTGCCAGAACGCTCCAACGGTTACCAGCAGGTTAAAAGTGACACATATATAACAAAGGAGGCTTGGGAGGGCTGTGGAGGTGGTGGTAGTGGTGGTGGTGGTTGAGGTGGTCGCGGGTGCATCGAGGGCCCCCGAATCTCCCCCTTTCATTCCCCCTCCCAAGGTGAGCCCTTCCCCTTCTTTTCTTGGTTTTTCATGGCTTAGGGGAGTTGTAGGGAAGTCATGCATGTTAGGTAATTGGTTTAGGGTGAGTGAGAAGTGTGGGGGAGGGGTTAAAATGGGTTAAAAGAGGGTTGGGGAGTGCTGGGTGCGCGCAGGCGCGCGCGCAGAGGGGCGCTGGCAGGCACAGGCAGGGGCACGCGGATGCTGGCAGCGAGTGGGGTGCACGCAGGGCGTGCGCGCGAGTGCGCACGGGCGAGCGCAAGCGTGCGCGCGCGTGGGGCAGGTTGTCTGGGCCGGACTGGGCATACGGCAGGGTGCCAGTGCGCGTGCGCGTGCGTGCGTGCCCGTGTGTGCGTGTGCTGGGGCATGCGCGGGGCTACCCAGGGTCTCGGGTAGGTGCTGGGGCACTTGGGCATGCGTGCGTACGCGCGTGCTCGCATGCGTGCGAGCCCGTATGCGTGCATGTCTAAGTCTTTGGTAATTCTAGTGATTTCTAAGTGTTAAATTGTGATGTTACTCACCAAATTTGATGCCCTTACCTTGCAGATCTCGTCGGATGGGATGCGCGAGGTCCCGGGTAATGGTGAGTGGTTCGATCCAATCCCCCCCCTCTCGGGATGCGCTCGACGCGCGTAGTCGCGCGTCGCACATCGATGGGCCCCCCTAGCTATACTACTTGTGTAGATAAGTAGTATGGCCATGCTTAAGCTATAATATATAGATATCTTGCATGCTAAGCTTATATACATGTATTGTATTCATGTATGAATGATTGTGTTGCATGAGCCCCTCTAGTATGGGCATGTATTTTTGGTAATGTGTATAGATGTATAGAATATGGCATGCCTTAGGTAGTATTGTAATAATACTCCCACCATATTAATTGGAATTGTCACGCCCCAGGGCGGCCGTCCCCGGGACGCGGCAAGTGTATATATGATATCAGCAGTCAATACAGGAAGTCAATAACATACCCTAAACAACAACTAAAGTGACAACACAGACGAAAGCAAGGCTGACATGATGTATACACAGATAGCGGAAGCTAAAAGACTGAACCTGTAACTCAAAGACATATCACAGACTCGATACATAATCAACTGTCCTGTTGGAGCCAATATATACAAAGACATCCAAATATAATACAAACGCGTGCCCAAGCACAGAATATAATACATACAATCAAAAGGGATGCTGATAGCCTCTAAAACTTGCGTGACGTGGCGCTGCTCCGCTACTAATGAAGTCACTTGGGGAGCTCCTCCTCTAGATCCGACTCAGATAACACTGGAGAAAATCATGTGCGAGGGGTGAGCCACACGCTCAGTGAACAGCACAACCCATGCATCACAATTTATATTAACCACCAGAAATTATTAACCACAATTTTATTCAAGCCTCAAAGTGGCGGGAACTAAACAATCCAGTGGGTCGCTATATCGCCGACCCACTACACCCTCACCCTCACCCCTCAATATGGTGACATAGGATATTAGGACTGACTACACAAATCCAGCGGGTCGCTACATCGCCGACCCACCACACCCTCACCCTCACCCCTCAATATGGTGACATAGGATATTGGGACTGACTAGGCTGTTGGTCACCCTTGGTCCACCGATAGTCTCTCCTCCACTCTGTAGCCACTTGGCCACTCCCACATTCAGCACAGTCCGTCCCAAATCAGGAGCTGTCTACTGATGGGAGCCCTCTCACGGGACGGCCTTTCTAACGCTGGGGCAGTCTTTACACGGATCCAACGAAGGGAACAGAACAGCCTATCCATACGCATATGATCCACTCGGATCCGCCGACAACACATCTCAACAACTCTAACGTCATGAATTCTTCAGAATTCCACCAGGGCGCATAACCAAGATGCGGGGAACATATATTACAATAACAAGGTTATAATATTATTGGGAAAAGAAACCTTGGGAGGGCAGCATGAGGTCCCGATATAGGACATCCCGACAACCAAACAAGGAACACGGAGTACCCTAGCCCGGGTCTCAATGTTGACTTCGCAAGGCCCCTCCCTATAATATTATCTAAGGCATGCTGATAATAGACATATCCTCACATTTAATTTAATAAATTAAACTAGTAGGACACATGCATAGCTCAAGGATTCCTAGCATGATAACAAGGTGACAGGATGCATGGCTCTTACACATATCCTAAGGGTGCAAGTCCCTAACATACAAGGTCTAGGGTAGCATGCATACTACATATTAATCATGCTTGCATGGATTACATATTACACAAGTTAATATTAAACTATGGTGCCCCAGGGGAGGACGGTATACGCCCAAGTGCATATAGCGCCTCCCAACTGGGTTGGATTGTACCACTCACCGATAACTGGGTCGTCGCGCGACCGTCCGTCAAGATCTGCAAGACAGGGTAATCAAACTCGGTGAGTAAAATACACAAATAGATCCAAAAATACATTAAAATACACAACACTCGGACAAGCGTACATACGGCCTGTACGCACGCGAGTCCGAGCACCCCGGCTCACTCCCGAACCCCCAGGCAGCCGTACGCATGTCCACCCGACCCAGGCGCACAGCCGCGCCCCAGCCCGCACACCCAGGCGCACTGCCGAGCCCAGCCCGCACGCCTGGACACCCTGTCGAGCCCCCCACCAGTGCACCGCGCGCTCACTGCGCCCCAACGCAGCGACTCGCGCGCACACCCGCACGCCCAGCACCCCGCGCGCACCCCGCGCGCACCACCCGCTCGCCACACCACACCGCGTGCGCACAGCACGCCCTGTGCCCCCTGCGCAGCGCTCCACGCGCACGCCTCCGCACGGCCCCAGCGCGCAGCACCCGCACGTGGCCCCGCGCGCGCAGCACGCACTGCGCCTCTGCGCAGCGCTCCGCGGGCATGCCCTCGTACGGCGCCCAGCACGCAGCACCCGCACACTCCAGCTCCACCTGCGTGCACGCCCTCGCGCACGCCCGCGCACACACCCGCGCTGCCCTGCCAGCGCCCAACCCTGCGCCTGCCTGCGCTGCCCTGCCTGCCTGCCAGCCAACCCGGGACAGCCCTACCACCTCCCCGACGGCCACCAATGGCCTCCAACCGCCACCAACGGCCACCCACCGCCACCCATACTCAAAAACACCCTCCTAACAATCATCTAAACAAGAAAGGAAGGAAAGGAAACCTTACCCAGGAAAGGAAGGAAGGGAAGATCGGTTGCTCTTCGCGCACCGAAACACCTCCTCCAAGGCCACCACCACCAAGATCTCCCTCAGCCCTAAAACCAGCTGAAATCAGAGGAGAAAAGAGGGCATGAGAAGGGGTCACGCATGTGGGAACTCGAATCCGAGACCACCGGAAGGTAGATCGGGAGCTCACCTATCCTTTCTCTTCTTAGGTTTTTTATTTCAACCACCTTAGCTAGGTCAAAAATGAGGTTTAAGGAGAGGGAAGAGAGAGAAATCTTGGTGGAGAAGATGATGAATAGTGGGGGGAGATATTTTTAGCTCACTTATAAGTCAACTCCCACTTAGATTAGGCTAAGCTAGGTTAATTAGGGTTTAAGCTAGGATTAGGGAGGCTTAAGTGTGGTTTGACCCTAGTCAACCCAACCACACTAAAATCCAAACACATTTGACCAAGTCATGGGGCCCACTTTGACCAAGTCAAGTCTCATAATGACTTCTCGCTCGGTCAAAACCCGGATACGCTTCGAAACTGCGAAATTCTGAAACGTTACCGGAATTCGATGAAACTTTTGAGTGGCTTGGAATGGCACCAGGACACATAATATGCAGTTAGATTTTCAATCGGAGTCCTCAAACACAGGACGATAGCTAACAGTCCAAAATTTTAGCGGTTCCGATCGAAAATGAAAAAAACCGAAAAACTGCCAGAATGTCCCAATGGTGACCAGAAGGTTAAAAGTGACACATATATAACATTCTTCCCCCCTTAAGAAATTTTGTCCTCAAAATAAATACAAAAACATCTAGGAAGGGAAGAGATGCGGATACGCGTCACGCAAGGCATTCTTGAGCTCCCAAATGGCCTCGGCACCGGAACGGTGCTGCCATCGCTCCTTGACCAACTGGACGGTCTTGGTGCGGAGCCCTTTCTCGCGGCCGTCCATGATCTCAATCGGCTGCTCCACGAATGACAAGTCCGGCTCGAAGACGAGCGGCTTGAACGGGATGACGTGAGCAGGATCGTGGACACAGCTCACACCCAACCGCGATGCCTCGGAGCAAACTGCGAACCCACCCCTCCCAGACGGAAGGGTAAGAACTGGCGCTGAGGTGAGCCTTCGCTTAAACTCCAGGAAGCTCTCCTCGCAAGACGGGGACCGTTCGAACCGGACATCCTTCCAAGCGAGGCGGTTAGGAGGTACAGCTATCTTCGAGAAACCCTCGACAAACCTCCCGCAATAACCCGCCAAGCCCAGGAAGCTCCGAATCTCTGCAGGGTTCGACGGTCGACGCCAATTGACACAGCGAGCGTCTTGACCGGGTCCACAGATATGCCCTCGCCGGAACTCACGTGGCCCAGAAAAACCATACGCTCCAACCAAAACTCGCACTTAATCCACCATCAGCTGATGCTTCCAGGGTATTCCTTGACTGGGAAAAGAAACCTCGGGAGGGCACCATGAGGTCCCGATATAGGATACCCCGACAACCAAACAAGGAACATGGAGTACCCTAGCCCGGGTCTCAACGCTGACCTCACACGGCCCCTTAAACCAGAAAAGGAACACTAGAAGAAGACATCACCCTTAAAGAACACTACCAACCCCACTGGATCATCTACATCTAGATAATCACCCATCGATATCCTTCAACATCCATCACAAGACCGGACCCAACATCTTTGGGAACGGTCGAACAACAATTGGGTCACGAGGCGACGCGTCTTCGCCTCATCCACACCCTCACTCCCGAAAGGAGACATATTGGGACTTTGGGAGAGACTTAGAGTGCTCCACACCCCTGGTCCATGGGTAGCCTCTCCTCCACACCGTATGTCACGCCCCAGGGCCGGCCGTCCCCGGGACGCGGCAAGTGTATATATGATATCAGTAAACAGGAGTTCAATAACATACTCATACACAACAGCTAAAACGACAACCAGGACAACAAAAGCAGGGCTGACATAATATATACACCAAAAGCGGAAGCTAAAAGACTGAATCTGTAATCCAAAAACATATTACAGACTCGATACATAATCAACTGTCCTGTGAGAGCCAACATATATACAAAGACCTCCAATAATACGCAAACACGTGCCCAAGCACGGAATAAATACATACAATCACAAGGGATGCTGATAGCCTCTGAAACTCGCGGGACGTGGCGCTACTCCGCTACTGATGAAGTCCCTCGGGGAGCTCCTCCTTCAATTCCAACTCAGATGACACTGAAGGAAATAATTATGCGAGGGGTGAGCCACACACTCAGTGAACAGCACAACCCATGCCTCACAGCTTATATTAACCACAACCAGATATTATTAATCCACAATCTCCTTATTAAAAGCCACAAAATGGCAACAACTATATCAATCCTGTGGGTCACTACCGCCAACCCACTACACCCTCACCCTCACCCTCACCCTCACCCCTCAATATGTGACAAAGGATATTGGGACTGACTACACAAATCCAGCGGGTCGCTATCGCCAACCCACTACACCCTCACCCTCACCCCTCAATAGGTGACATAGGATATTGGGACTTACAAACTAGTGGGTCGCCACATTGCCGATCCACCACACCCTCACCCTCACCCCTCAATATGGTGACATAGGATATTGGGACTGACTAGGCTGATGGTCTCCCTTGGTCCACCGATAGTCTCTCCCCACTCCGTAGGCCGTTTGGCCACCCCCACATTCAGCACAGTCCGTCCCAAATCAGGAGGTGCCTACTGATGGGAGCCCCTGCACGGGACAGCCTTTCCAACGTCGGGGTAGTCTCTACACGGATCCAACGAAGGGAATAGAACAGCCTATCCATCGCATATGATCCACTCGGATCCGCAGACAACACATCTCAACAACTCTAATGTCATGAATTCTTCAGAATTCCTCCAGGGCGCATAACCAAGATGCGGGGAACATGCATAATAATAATAATAATAATAAGGGTATAATATTATTGGGAAAGAAACCTTGGGAGGGCAGCGTGAGGTCCCGATATAGGACATCCTGATAACCAAACAAGGAACACGGAGTACCCTACCACGGGTCTCAATGTTGACCTCGCAAGGCCCCTCCCTATAATATTATCTAAGGCATGCAATTAAATATATACTAGCATTTAATTTAATAAATTAAACTAGTAGGACGCATGCATAGGCCGAGGCTTTCCTAGCATGATAATAAGGTGACTAGATGCACGGCTCTTACACATATCCTAATGGTGCAAGTCCCTAGCATACAAAGTCTAGGGTGGCATGCATACTACACATTATCATGCTTGCATGGATTACACATTATAACAGTTAATATAAATCCATGGTGCCCCAGGGGAGGGCAATACACTCCCAAGTGAGTAGTACGCCTCCCTACTGGGTTGGATTGTCCCACTCACCGGAGATCGGGTCGTCGCGCGACCGTCTGTCAAGATCTGCAAAATAGGGTAATCAATTCGGTGAGTAAAATCCACAAATAAATCCAAAAATACCTTAAAATACACAACACTCGGACAAGCGTACATACGGCCTGTACGCACGCGAGCCCGAGCACCCCAACTCATTCCCGAACCCCCGGGCAGCCGCACGCACGGCCACCCTCCCCGGGCGCACAGCCGAGCCTCGGCCCGCGCCCCTAGACGCACGGCCGAGCCCAGCCCGCGCGCCCGAACGCACTACCGCACGCACGCGCACGCTCGCGCGCACCGCGCGTCCAGCCCAGCGCGCGCACTGCGCGCACGCCCCAGCACGCGCACGCACTGGTTCCCAGCTCCGCGCCCAAGCGCATGCCCAGGCGCCCTGCCCCGCACCCAAGCGCAGTGCCCAGGTGCCCTGCCCGTGCGCGCGCACACCCCCGCTCGCGCCAGCACCCGCGCGCACCTGCGCGACCACTCCGCGCGCACCCGCGCACGACTGCGCGCCCGACTGCGCCCGCCAGCGCCTAGCGTCTAGCACCCGCGCCCAGCGCCCAGCTCCACCCGAGGGCACGCCCGCGCGCACGTGCGCGCGCGCCCTGCCATCTGCTCCACCTGCTGCACTGCCTGCTGCGCTGCCTGCCTGCCAGCTTACCCGGGACAGCCTGCCAACCCGCCCGAGCCACCCTACCACCCCTCTCCGGCCACCAATGGCCTCCAACAGCCACCAACCACCACCCACAGCCACCAGCACCCAAAACACCACCTAAACAAGCATCTAAACATGGAAAAGAAGGGAAAGAAGACTTATCCTAGGAGAAGAAAGGAACGGAAGGAAACCGGGGGCTCTTCGGGCACCGAAACACCTCCCCAAAGGCCTCCACCACCAAGCACTCTTTCCACTCTCAAAGGGGCTGAAATCAGAGGAGAAAAGAGGGGGTTAGAGGGGGTCAAACTCGTCGGAACTCGAATCCGAGACCACCCATAGATAGATCGGGATGAGATCTAACCTTTCTATTCTTTGTGTTTTTGATTTCAAGCACTCTAGGTGGCTCAAACCCAAGAAAAAGAGAGAGGGGGAGAGAGAAATCAAGTGGAGAAGAAGATGAATAGTGGGGGGCTAATTTTTAGATTCACTTATATATAATCCCTCACTTAGATTAGGGTTAAGAGAGGATTAATTAGGTTTAAGTGAGGATTAAAGGGTTTTAAGTGGGTTTTGACTTGGGTCAACCCAACCACAAATAAAAACAAAAGGGGTTGACCAAGTCATGGGCCCACTTTGACCGAGTCAACTCTCCCAATGACTTCTCGCTCGGTCAAAACCCGGATACACCGCGGAACTGTGAAATTCTGAAACGTATCGGAATTCGACGAAATTTTCGTGAGCGGCTTGGAATGGCACCAGGACACATAATATGCAGTTAGATTTTCAATCGGAGCCCTAAATCTCAAGGTGATAGCTAATAGCCCGAAATTTTAGCGGTTCCGATCGGAAAACGAAAAAACCGAAAAACTGCCAGAATGGTCCAGGGTTACCAGAAGGATAAAAGTGACACATATATAACACCGTAGGCCGCCTGGTCCGCTTCCACAATTCAGCACAGTCCGAACCCAAATTAGGAGGTGCCTACTGATGGGAGCCCTCTGTCAGGAAGGCCTCTCTAACGCTGAGGAGTCCCTACACGGATCCGACGAAGGGGAGAACAATTCCACGCTCGTGACATTATTCATTAATCCTCTCCAAGGTAGCCTCTACCTGGCATACTCCCACGATCAGCACCCCTCCGACTGCATCGGTGGTACCTACGGATGGGAGCCTTCTGCCAGAACAGCTACAACCCGACCTCCTCAACTCGAACAACCACTTTCGATACCCGCTTATCGAGATATCACACACATGCTTAACAGCAACCAACACACACACACATATATATAGGGAGCTGGGAAAACAAAACATTACCTCGAACCATGATACCCGGAACCTGCGCCTCCTCGGCCGAAAGTGCTGCAACTCTGCCCCGAACGAACCGCGGCTAAGGAGCAGGGGCACGCCTCGCAGGCTGCGCTGGCTGCCTCCACTGGTCAACTCGGCCACCCTGTGGCTGCTGCTGCTGACGCTGAGGCTGCACGCGGGGTCGGCCAGCATCTGGGCAATTATACGAAATATGCCTGATGCACTGACAGTGGTAACAGCGCCGCATCTCCGGTCGCCTGGCCTGGATTGGCACCACCGCAATGGGTGCTGAACCTCGCACTGGCACCACATCTGCTGGAGGAGAGGCAGCCGCTAACTGATCAAAGTGGGGCCTCTTCTTCTTGTGCTGTCCCTGGTCCTGGCTCCTGGGAGGACTCTGATCTGCAGAAGGGGGCGGAACCCTCACGAGGATCCCGAGGTCTCGCTCGACTGTCTTCGCCCGAGACACCAAGTCCGAGAACCTCGTGAAAGCTTGGGAGGTGACATGCACCCGAATGGCGCTACAGAGACCACCCGAATGGCACCACGTCTCCTCATCCATCACCAAGGCTGGGGTGAATCTGGAGAGCCTCGTGAAGCGCGTGGAGTAGTCGGTGACAGACATGGAGCCCTGCGTCAACTGCTCAAACTCCTGCATCACCATCTGGCGCGTCGAGAACGGGAAGTACTCCTCCAGGAAATACCTCCGGAATCCCGCCCATAGAAGCTGCTCCACTCCCTCAGGGATGTCCACTGATCGGGTAGCCCACCAGTCGGCAGTGCTACCCTTCAGCATAAAGGTGGCCAGGGAGACTCGCTGGCGGTCGGTGCACTGCATGGTCGAGAAGATCGTATCCACCTCCATCAACCAACGCTCTGGGGCAAGGGGATCCGCCGTCTGGCCATGGAACTCGGGAGGGTGGAGCTTCAGAAAGGCAGCGAGGCCGCTCTGCTGCACTCGCGCTGCAGCCTCTAGCTCCACCTCCCTCTCCTGGCGATCCTGAACTCTCACCGCCGGAATCACCACAGGGACTGGGGGTACCACAGGCGGATCTGCCACCAAGGGGACCTGTGGAACTGCATCACGGGCCGCCCTCAGCTCCTGAATCTCTCGTGCCTGCTCCGCCAACACTCTGGTCTGGGCCTCCAGTGCCCTGGTCTGAGTCTCCACCAAATCCGCTATCCGAGCGAACGCACGTTCCCATGCAGGAGGCTCCTGCGTCGATCCTGGCACTCTCCAGTAGCATCCTCGCCTCTGGTAGGTCCGGAAACCTCCAAAGGTCGAGAGGGACCTCGTCCGCGCCGTCCTCTGCGAGGAGGCATATCAGCAACCTAAGAAAACCAGACACTAGGATCAGAATACTCATATAGAAATCCTAGGACTCATCTCTACGAAAAGGAAGACCATTGGCTCTGACAGGACCAGGCTCTGATACCAACTTTTGTCACGCCCCAGGGCGGCCGTCCCCGGGACGCGGCAAGTGGATACATGAAATCAGCAGTCAATACAGGAGATCAATAACATACCATGAACAACAACTAAAATGACAACACAGACGAAAGCAAGGCTGACCTGATATATACACAGATAGCGGAAGCTAAAAGAGTGAATCTGTAACTCAAAGACATATTACAGACTCGATACATAATCAATTGTCCTGTGAGAGCCAATACATACAATGACATCCAAATATAATACAAACGCGTGCCTATCCATACGCATATGATCCATTCGGATCCAACGAAGGGAACAGAACAGCCTATCCATACGCATATGATCCATTCGGATCCGCCGACACCACATCCCAACAACTCTAATGTCATGAATTCTTCAGAATTCCTCCAAGGCGCATAACCAAGATGCGGGGAACATATATGATAATAAACAGGGTTATAATATTATTGGGAACAGAAACCTTGAGAGGGCAGCATGAGGTCCCGATATAGGACATCCCGACAACCAAACAAGGAACACGGAGTACCCTAGCCTGGGTCTCAACGCTGACCTTGCAAGGCCCCTCCCTATAATATTATCTAAGGCATACTAATAAACATATGCTCGCATTTGATTTAAATAATTTAAACTAGTAGGACACATGCATAGGTCGAGGCTTCCTAGCATGAGAACAAGGGGAAAGGATGCATGGCTCTTACACATATCCTAAGGGTGCAAGTCCCTAACATACAAGGTCTAGGGTAGCATGCTTACTACATATTAATCATTCTTGCATGGATTATATATTAACCAAGTTAATAATAAACTACGGTGCCCCAGGGGAGGACGGTACACGCCCAAGTGCATATAGCACCCCCCAACTGGGTTGGATTGTACCACTCACCGATAACTGGGTCGTCGCGCGACCGTCCGTCAAGATCTGCAAGACAGGGTAATCAAACTCGGTGAGTAAAATACACAAATAAATTCAAAAATACTCGGACAAGCGTACATACGGCCTGTACGCACGCGAGTCCGAGCACCCCGGCTCACTCCCGAACCCCCGGGCAGCCCTACGCACGACCACCCGACCCAGGCGCACAGCCGCGCCCCGGCCCGCGCACCCAGGCGCACTGCCGAGCCCAGCCCGCACTCCCGGACACCCTGCCGAGCCACCCACCTATGCGCCGCGAGCTCACTGCACCCCAGCGCAGCGACTTGCGCGCACACCCGCACGCCCAGCACCCTGCGCGCACCCCGCACGCACCACCAGCTCGCCACACCGCGCGCGCAAAGCACGCCTTGTTATATATGTGTCACTTTTTGGCCTGCTGGTAACCATTGGAGCATTTTAGCAATTTTTGAAATTTTTGCATTTTTCGATCGGAACCGCATAATTTTGGACTGTTAGCTATTGTCCTGCGTTTGAGGACTCCGATTGAAAATCTAACTGCATATTATGTGTCCTGGTGCAATTTTAAGCCACTCATGAAAATTTCATCGAATTCCGGCAACGTTTCCGAAATTTCGCAGTTCCGGGGCGTATCTGGGTTTTTAAGTCGCACACTATAAATAAGTGGGATCTAATTTTCGAGTTACTATTCATCATCCCTACCAACCGTTCCCCTCTCTCCTCTTCTCCATTTTTCTCACTTTTGAGGCCCCTAGACCCCTCAAAATCAAAAACCCAAAACCTAGGAAATGTAGATCGGGTCCCGATCTGCACCCCGGTGGTTTCAAATCCCTTTTCCGACGAATCTAGCCACTCCGTCCTCCCCTCTTTGTCCTCTGATTCGGGCCGTTTCGAAGGCCGAGATAGATCGGGGCGTGAGAGGGCCGTTGAGAAGGGTTTCGGTGCACGGAGAGCACCCGGTCACCTCTTCCTCCCCCTTGGTAAGCTCTTTTTCCCTCTTTTTCTTGCTTAGATGCTTGATAGGAGGGGGTTTTTATATTTGGGGGGGGTGGTCGGCGGCTGTGGTGTCACGCCCCGGACGTCCCCGGTACGCGGCAAGTGTATATAAAATATCAGAATCTACACAGGAGGTCAATAATATCATACACAAGCAGCCAGAATGACACACAGACAACAAAAGCAGGGCTGGCATGATATATACACCAAATGCGGAAGCTAAAGACTGAAGCTGTAATGAAAACACACTACAGACTCCATACATAATCACATGTCCTGTGAGAGCCAATATACATACAAAGACATCCACATACAACACAAACACGTGCCCAAGCACGGAAAATAATACATACTGGCACAAGGGATGCTGATAGCCTCAGAAACTCGCGGGACGTGGCGCTACTCCGCTACTGATGAAGTCCCTCGGGGAGCTCCTCCTCTGGATCCGACTCAGATGACACTGAAGAAAAATATTATGCGAGGGGTGAGCCACACGCTCAGTGAACGGCACAACCCATGCATCACAGACAATATTGACCACAACCAGATAATTCTTAACATCCACAACCACATTACCATAGCCACAAATAACAACAATTCCTCAAACTAGTGGGTCGCTACCGCCAACCCACTACACCCTCACCCTCACCCTCAATGGGTGACCAAGGATATTGGGACTAATCAACACCAAACCAGCGGGTCGCTACCACCAACCCGCTACACCCTCACCCTCACCCTCAATGGGTGACATAGGTTGTTGGGACTATCTATACAAAACCAGCGGGTCGCTACCACCAACCCGCTACACCCTCACCCTCACCCTCAATGGGTGACATAGGATATTGGGACTTACAATCCAGTGGGTCGCCACATCGCCGGCCCACCATACCCTCACCCTCACCCTCAACAGGTGACCTAGGCTCTTGGGACTGACTAGGCTGTTGGTCACCCTTGGTCCACCGATAGTCTCTCCTCACTCCATAGGTCGTTTGGCCACTCCCGTGTTCAGCGCAGTCCTTCTACCAGATCAGGAGGCGCCTACTACTGGGTGCCCCTACACGGGACAACCTGTCTAACGCTGAGGTAGTCTCTACACGGATCCAACGAAGGAAACAGAACAACCTTTTTGTCACGCCCCGGGCGTCCCCGAGACGCGGCAAGTGTATATAAAATATCAGAATCTACACAGGAGGTCAATAATATATCATACACAGGCAACCAGAATGACACACAGACAACAAAAGCAGGGCTGACATGATATATACACCAAATGCGGAAGCTAAAGACTGAATCTGTAATCAAAACACACTATAGACTCCATACATAATCACATGTCCTGTGAGAGCCAATATACATACAAAGACATCCAAATACAACACAAACGCGTGCCCAAGCACGGAAAATAATACATACAGGCACAAGGGAATGCTGATAGCCTCTGAAACTCGCGGGACGTGGCGCTACTCCGCTACTGATGAAGTCCCTCGGGGAGCTCCTCCTCCAGATCCGACTCAGATGACACTGAAGAAAAATATTATGCGAGGGGTGAGCCACACGCTCAGTGAATGGCACAACCCATGCATCACAGACAATATTGACCACAACCAGATAATCCTTATCATCCACAACCACATTACCATAGCCACAATTAACAACAATTCCTCAAACTAGTGGGTCGCTACCGCCCACCCACTACACCCTCACCCTCACCCTCAATGGGTGACCAAGGATATTGGGACTAATCAACACAAAACCAGCGGGTCGCTTCCGCCAACCCACTACACCCTCACCCTCACCCTTCAAGGGGTGACCAAGGATATTGGGACTTACAATCCAGTGGGTCGCCACATCGCCGGCCCACCATACCCTCACCCTCACCCTCAACAGGTGACCCAGGCTCTTGGGACTGACTAGGCTGTTGGTCGCCCTTGGTCCACCGGTAGTCTCTCCTCACTCTGTAGGTTGTTTGGCCACTCCCACGTTCAGCACAGTTCTTCTACCAAATCAGGAGGCGCCTACTACTTGGAGCCCCTGCACGGGACAACCTGTCTAACGCTGAGGTAGTCTCTACACGGATCCAACGAAGGGAACAGAACAGCCTATCCATTGCATATGATCCACTCGGATCCGCAGACAACACATCATAACAACACTAATGTTCTGAATTCCTCAGAACCCACCAGGGCGCATAACTACGATGCGGGGAACATGCATAAGGTTATAACAAGGGTGGAATATCATTGGGGGAAAGAAACTCGGGAGGGCAGCGTGAGTTCCCGTTATAGGACACCCCGACAACCAAACAAGGAACACGGTGTACCCTAACCCGGGTCTCACCGCTGTCCTCGCAAGGCCCCTCCCCTATAATATTCACTATAACATGCAATTTAACATTTACTAGCATTTAATTTAATAAATAAACTAGTAGGGCACACGCATCGGTCGGGCTTCCTAGCATGGAAACAGGGGACATGGCGCACGGCTCATACACATATCCTAAGGGTGCAAGTCCCTAACATGCAAAGTCTAGGGTAACATGCATTCTACAATTAAATCATACAAACATGGATTACATATTACTGCTAGTTAATATACATCCATGGTGCCCCAGGAGAGGTCGGTATACGCCGAAAATGCGTATAACGCCTCTCTACTGGGTTAAATTGTCCCACTCACCGAAATCCGGGTCGTCGCGGACCGTCCGTCAAGATCTTCAAGACAAGCATTTATACGGTGAGTAAAATCCACAAACACACTAAAAATACCCAACAATACATTAAACTACCCCAAAAATACCCCATACTCGGGCAAACGTACATACGGCACGTATGCACGCTAGCCCGAGCACTCCGGCTCACTCCCGCACCACCGGCAACAACCCGCACAGCCACCCGACCCCTCGGGTGCACCGCCGCGCCTCAGCCCGCGCACCCAGGCGCCGCCGGGCCCCTGCCCGCCGCCCTGGACCCGCAGCCGAGCCATCCGGTGCACCGCGCCCACTGCGCCCCGCCGCAGCAGCCCGCGTTGCCTGCCTGCGCGCGTCGCCGAGTGGCCCGAGCACCGCTCGCCTGCACTCCCGGGGCACTGCCCGCCTGATGCTCGAGCGCCCCTGCCCTGCTCGCCTGCGCGCCCAGCCTTCCAGCCCGGCCTGCCAGCGCGCACAGCCACCACCCGCAGTCAGCCTGCACCGCACACTTCCCTCTGCACCCCCCGAGCGCACGCCCGCGCGCGCACCCGCGCGCGCACGCGCTCGCGCGCCCAGCAAACTGGTGCACCTGCTCCCAGCCTACCCGAGCTAGCCCTGCCAGCCGGCCTAGCGCGCACGCCCAGCCCTGCTGGCCCCCAGCGCCAGTCGAGCGCCCACACGCCCAGCCCTGCTGGCCCCCAGCACCGCCCGAGCGCACGCACGTGTGCACGCCAGCGCGCCAGCCACTGCGCCTGCACCACCCTGCGCTGCTGCCCTGCCCGAGACAGCAGCCGCCCAGCCTGAGCCGCACGCCTGCCAGCCCGAGCTCCTCTACCACCCACCTCCGACCACCACCACAGCCTCCGACCGCCTCCCACAGCCCTCCGACGGCCACCCACCGCCGCCAACCTCCACCCAACCCCATTTCCACCCTCCTAGCATACATCTAAGCAAGAAAGAGAGGAAAAAGAGGCTTACCAAGGGGAGGAAAGGAAATCCGGTTGCTCTCCGCGCACTGAAACCTCTCCCAAAAGGTTTCCAACGCCCGGATCGACCTCCACCACCGAGATGGCTCAAAACAGAGGAGAAGAGAGAGCGGACGGACGGGCAAAACTTGCCGGAATTGGGATTTGAAACCACCGGGGTGTAGATCGGGACCCGATCTACACTTCCTAGGTTTTAACTTTTAAGGTTTGAGGGGTCTAAGGGCCTCAAATGGAAGAAAAACGGAGGAGAGGAGAGAGAGGGCTCAAGGTAGGAGATGATGAATAGTGCCAGGATATTTTTAGATTCCACTTATATAGCGGGCGACTTAAAATACCCGGATACGCCCCGGAACTGTGAAATTTTGGAAACGTTACCGGAATTCAACGAAATTTTCGTGAGAGGTCTAAAACGGCACCAGGACACCAAATATGCAGTTAGATTTCCAATCGGAGTCCTCTAGCTCAGGACGATAGCTAACAGTCCAAAAATAAGCGGTTCCGATCGAAAACCGAAAAAAAAAAATGAAAACTGCCAGAACGCTCCAACGGTTACCAGCAGGCTAAAAGTGACACATATATAACATTCTTCCCCCCTTAGGAAATTTTGTCCTCAAAATATGCAAAAACATCTAGGAGGAGAAAAGATGCGGATACGCGTCACACCTGGCATCCTTGAGCTTCTAAGTGTCCTCGACACCGGAACGGTGCTGCCATCGCACCTCGACCAACTGGACGGTCTTGGTGCAGAGCCTCCTCACGCGGCGGTCCATGATCTCAATCGACTGCTCCACGAATGACTGTCCGGCTCAGAGACGAGCGGCTCGAACGGGACGACGTGAGCAGGATCGTGGACACCTTTATCCAACTGCGAACCCACCACTCCAAGACGGAGAGGTAAGAATTGGCGCTGAGGTGAGCCTCCGATAAAACTCCAGGAAGCTCTCCTCGCAAGAAGGGGACCACTCGAACCGGACATCCTTCCAAGTAAGGCGGTTAAGAGGAACAGCTATCTTCGAGAGTCCCTCGTCAAGCTTCCTGCAATAACCCGCCAACTCGGGAAGCTCCGAATCCTTGCGGGGTTCGACGGCCTACGCCAATTCGACATAGCAAGCGTCTTACCCGGGTCCACAGATATGCCTTTACCAGAAATTACTCAGCCCAAAAGGCCTTAACCACCAACCAAACTCACACTTGACCTTTCATCCATCCGATGCTTCCATGGTATCCCTTGCCTGAGAAAAGAAACCTCGGGAGAGCAGCATGAGGTCCCGATATAGGATACCCCGACAACCAAACAAGGAACATGGAGTACCCTAGCCCGGGTCTCAACGCTGACCTCACACGGCCCCTTAAACCAGGAAAGGAACACTAGAAGAAGACATCACTCTTAAAGAACACTACCAGCCGCACTGGATCATCTACATCTAGATAATCGCCCATCGATATCCTTCAACATCCGTCACAAGACCGGACCCAACATCCTTGGGAATGGTCGAACAGCAATTTGGTCACGAGGCGACGCGTCTTTGTCTCATCCACACCCTCACTCCCATCAGGAGACATATTGGGACTTTGGGAGAGACTTAGACTGTGCTCTACCCCTGGTCCACCGGTAGACTATCCCCTCCGTAGCTCGCCTAGTCCTCTGACCGGGAGCCTGTCTAACGCCGGGGCTGTACTACGCGGATCCAACGAAGGGGAGAGCGATTCCACGCTCGCGACATCATCCATTAATCCATTTCCGGGTTAGCCCCTACCTGACACACTCCCACGATCAGTACCCCTCCGACTGCATCGGCGGTACCTACGGATGAGAGCCTCCTGCCAGGACGGCTACAACCCGGCCTCTTTAACTCGAACAACCACACTCCTTACCCGCTCAACGAGATAATACACACATGCTTAACAGCAACCAACACACACATATTCATAGGGAGCTAGGGAACAAAACATTACCTCGAACCATGACGCCCGAAACCTGCGCCTCCTCGGCTGAAAGCGCTGCAACTCTGCCTTGAGCAAACTGCGGCAGAGGAGCAGGAGCACGCCTCGCCGGCTGCCGCTGCTGAGGTAGCACTCGGGGTCGGCCAGCATCAGGGCAATTGTATCTGATATGCCCGATGCGCTGACAATGGAAACAACGCCGCTTCTCCGGCAGCCTGGACTGAATGGGCACTGCCGCAATGGGTGCTGGATCCCACCCTGGCACCACATCTGCTGGAGGAGAGGCAGCCGCTGACTGATCGAAGCGGGGCCTCCTCCTCTTGCGCTGCCCCTGGTCCCGACTCCCGGAAGGACCCTGATCTGCAGAAGGGGTCGGAACCCCTACGATGATCCCGAGGTCTCGCTCGACTGTCTTCGCCCGAGACACCAAGTCTGAGAACCTCGAGAAAGCCTGGGAGGAGACATGCACCCGAATGGCGCTGCAGAGACCAAGCTCGAAACGGCGGCACCTCGCCTCTTCGTCCATCACCAAAGCTGGAGCGAATCTGGATAGCCTCGTGAAGCGCGTGGAGTAGTCGGCGACAGACATAGAGCCCTGCGTCAACCGCACAAACTCCTGCACCACGATCTGCTGCGCCGAGAACGGGAAGTACTCCTCCAGGAAATACCTCCGGAATCCTGCCCAAGAAAGCTGCTCCACTCCCTCTGGAATGTCCACCACTCGGGTAGCCCACCAGTCGGCAGCGCTACCCTTCAGCATGAAGGTGGCCAGGGAGACTCGCTGGCGATCGGTGCAAAGCATGGTCGAGAAGATCACCTCCACCTCCATCAACCATCGCTCTGGGGCAAGGGGATCCGCCAACTGGCCATAGAACTCGGGAGGGTGGAGCTTCAAAAGGCTGCGAGGCTACTCTGCTGCAGCAGCCTCTAGTCCCACCTCCCTCGCCAGGGGATCCTGAACCCTCGCCGCTGGAATCACCACGGGGACTGGGGGTACTTCGGGTACCACAGACGGATCTGCTACCAAGGGGACCTGTGGAACTGCATCACGGGCCGCCCTCAGCTCCCGGATCTCCCGCGCCTGCTCTACCAATACTCTGGTCTGGGCCTCCAGTGCCTTGATCCGAGTCTCCACCAAATCCGCTATCCGAGCGAACGCACGTTCCCGTGCGGGAGGCTCCTGCGCCGATCCTGGCCTCACAGCCGTGGACTCTCCAGTAGCATCCTCGCCTCCGGTAGGTCCGGAAACCTCCAAAGGTCGAGAGGGACCATGTCCGCGCCGTCCTCCACGAGGAGACATATCAGCAATCCTAAGAAAACCAGACACTAGGATCAGAATACTCATATCAAAATCCTAGGACTCATCTCTACGAAAGAAGACCATTGGCTCTGACAGGACCAGGCTCTGATACCACCTTTTGTCACGCCCCGGGCGTCCCCGGTACGCGGCAAGTGTATATAAAATATCAGAATCTACACAGGAGGTCAATAATCTCATACACAAGCAGCCAGAATGACAAACAGACAACAAAAGCAGGGCTGACATGATATATACACCAAATGCGGAAGCTAAAGACTGAATCTGTAATCAAAACACACTACAGACTCCATACATAATCACATGTCCTGTGAGAGCCAATATACATACAAAGACATCCAAATACAACACAAACACGTGCCCAAGCACGGAAAATAATACATACAGGCACAAGGGATGCTGATAGCCTCTGATACTCGCGGGACGTGGCGCTACTCCGCTACTGATGAAGTCCCTCGGGGAGCTCCTCCTCCAGATCCGACTCAGATGACACTGTAGAAAAATATTATGCGAGGGGTGAGCCACACGCTCAGTGAACGGCACAACCCATGCATCACAGACAATATTGACCACAACCAGATAATCCTTAACATCCACAACCACATTACCATAGCCACAAATAACAACAATTCCTCAAACTAGTGGGTCGCTACCGCCAACCCACTACACCCTCACCCTCACCCTCAATGGGTGACCAAGGATATTGGGACTAATCAACACAAAACCAGCGGGTCGCTTCCGCCAACCCGCTAAAGGAAATCCGGTTGCTCTCCGCGCACCGAAACCTCTCCCAAAAGGTTTCCAACGCCCGGATCTACCTCCACCACCGAGATGGCTCAAAACAGAGGAGAAGAGAGGGCGGACGGACTGCCAAAACTCGTCGGAATCGGGATTTGAAACCACCGGGGTGTAGATCGGGACCCGATCTACACTTCCTAGGTTTTAACTTTTAAGGTTTGAGGGGTCTAAGGGGCTCAAATGGAAGAAAAACGGAGGAGAGGAGAGAGAGGGTTCAAGGTAGGGGATGATGAATAGTGCCAGGATATTTTTTTCTTTCACTTATATAGCGGGCGACTTAAAATACCCGGATACGCCCCGGAACTGCGAAATTTCGGAAACGTTACCGGAATTCAACGAAATTTTCGTGAGAGGTCTAAAACGGCACCAGGACACCAAATATGCAGTTAGATTTCCAATCGGAGTCCTCTAACTCAGGACGATAGCTAACAGTCCAAAAATTAGCGGTACCGATCGAAAACAAAAAAAAAAACGAAAAACTGCCAGAACGCTCCAACGGTTAGTAGCAGGCTAAAAGTGACACATATATAACATGTGGGGGGTGGTCGGAGGTAGTTGGGGGCGGTCGGAGGCCGTCGGAGGCTATTTGGTGGTGGTGGAGGTGCTCGGGCAGTGGAGGGAGCTGTTCTGGGCAACAGGCAGCAGCGGCAGCGCGCAGGCTGGGCGCGTGCGGACATGCGCGCGTGCGTGTGTACGCGAGGCGTGCGCGCGGGTGTACGCAGGTCTAGTGCGGGGAGCTGGTCGGGCAGCTGTGCGCGGGTCTGGTCGAGCGGGTCTGGTGGCGAGCTGCGCGCGAGGTACTGGTCGCCCGGGTCTGTGCGCGAGGAGCTGGTCACGCGGGTCTGTGCGCGAGGAGCTGGTCGCGCGGGTCTGTGCACAAGGAGCTGGTCGCGCGGGTGCTAGGCGTGCGAGCAGGGGTGGTGCGTGCGCGAGGTGCTGGTCGAGGTAGGGGTGGTGCGTGCGCGAGGTGGTGGCCAAGGGCAGTGCGCGCGGGAGGGCGTGCAGGGTGCGCGGGAGGGCACGGCGAGGCAGTGTGGTGCGCGCGGGGCGCGGTGAGGCGGCCGTGGTGCGCGCGAGGCGCGGCGAAGCGGCAGAGGTGCGCGCGAGGCGCGGCGAGGTGGCGGAGGTGCGCGGGGGGTGCGTGCGGGGCGAGGCGCTGCGCGCGGGGGCGTGCGGGGTGCTCGCGGGCCGGCGCAAGGCATGCGGGGTGCGTGGGCTGAGGCGCGGCGGTGCACCCGGGCGGTCGGGTGGCCGTGCGGGTGGTTGCCGGCCGTGCGGGTGGTTGCCGGGGTGTTGGGTGTTTGATTGGGATTTTGGGTGTCTATTTGTGTATGTTGTGTATTTTGGGTAATTGTGGATTTACACTCACCCAGTTAATATCCTGTCTTGCAGATCTCGACGGACGGTCACGCGTCGACCCGATTTCCGGTGAGTGGGACAACCCAACCCAGTTTGGGAGGCGCTACATGCCTTGGAGCGTGTACCGTCCTCCCCTGGGGCATAGTTAGTATTAACTGTTATTTGAATCCATGTAAGCATGATGTGTGTGTAGAATGCATGCCACCCTAGATTGTATGTTAGGGACTTGCACCCTTAGGATTGTGCATGAGCCGTGTATCATGTCACCCTGTTATCATGCTAGGAAAGCCCCGACCTGTGCATGCGTCCTATTAGTTTGATTTATTTAATTAAATGCAAGCTTTAATATTGATAGCATGCTTAGGGAATATAAGGGGGCCTTGCGAGGTTAACATTGAGACCCGGGTTAGGGTACTCCGTGTTCCTCATTTGGTTGTCGGATGTCCTACATCGGGACCTCAGGTTACCCTCCCAAGGTCTCTTTTCCCCTTTATGTCTTTTTATTCCCCGCATCCTGGTTATGCGCGCTGGTGGAATTCAGAGGAATTCAAGACATTAGAGTTGTAGAGATGTGCTGTCAGCGGATCCGAGTGGATCATATGCGATGGATAGGCTGTTCTGTTCCCTCGTTGGATCCGTGTAGAGACTACCCGGCGTTAGAAAGGTTGTCCCGTGCAGGGGCTTCCATCAGTAGGCGCCTCCTGATTTGGTGAAGGACTGCGCTGAACGTGGAGTGGCCAAACGACCTACGGAGTGGGGAGAGACTATCGGTGGACCGAGGGTGACCAACAGCCTAGTCAGTCCCAAGAGCCTAGGTCACCTGTTGAGAGGTGAGGGTGAGGGTATGGTGGGCCGGCGATGCGACGACCCACAGGATTGTGAGGATGATTATCAACCCATTAAGTCCCAACATCCTAGGTCACCTATCGAGGGTGAGGGTGAGGGTAAGGGTATGGCGGTTCGGCGATGTGATGAACCCCCGGATTTGAGTTGTTTATACTGTTTTGGGGCTTGTGGCTTGATTTAAATGTGGTTAATATGAACTGTATGCATGGGTTGTGCTATTCACTGAGCGTGTGGCTCACCCCTCGCATATTATCTTTTTCAGTGATCTCTGAGGGAGGAGCTTCCCGAGCGACTACACCAGTAGAGGAGTAGCGCCGCGTCCCACGAGTTTTGAGGCCATCAGCACCCTTCTTTCTGTTGTATGTATATATTCTGTGCTTGGGCACCTAGTTGGATTATGTATAGATTTTATTGTGTATATATGGACATGTTGGCTCTCACAGGATATACGATTATGTATCGAGTCTGTAGTATGTTTTGATTACAGACTCAGTCTTTTTAGCTTCCGCATTTGGTGTATATATTATGTCAGCCCTGCTTTTATCTGTGTTGTCATTTTTAGTTGTTGTTTGTGGTATATTATTGAACTCTTGTTACTGATATCATATATACACTTGCCGCGTCCCGGGGACGGCCGCCCTGGGGTGTGACAAAAGTTGGTATCAGAGCCTGGTCCTGTCAGAGCCAAATGTCTTCTTTTTCGTAGAGATGAGTCCTAGGATTTCTATATGCATATTCTGATCCTAGTGTCTGGTTTTCTTAGGTTGCTGATATGCCTCCTCGCAGAGGACGGCGCGGACGTGGTCCCTCTCGACCCTTGGAGGTCTCCGGACCTGCCAGAGTCGAGGATGCTATTGGTGAGTCCTCAGGAGTGAGGCCAGATTCAGCGCAGGAGCCTCCTGCCTGGGAGCGCGCGTTTGCGCGGTTAGCGGATATGGTGGAGACCCAGACGAGGATGTTGGCGGAGCAGGCACGGGATATTCGGGAGCTGCGGGCGGCCCGCGAGGCAGTACCGCAGGTTCCCTTGGCGGCAGATCCGCCTGTGGTGCCTGATACCCCCAGTTCCCGTGGTGGAGATTCCGGCGGCCAGAGTTCAGGATCCTCAGGAGAGGGAGGTGGAGCTGGAGGCTGCAGCGAGGGTGCAGCAGAGTGGACTCTCAGCCTTTCTGAAGCTCCACCCTCCCGAGTTCCGGGGTCAGACGGAGGACCCCCTTGCCCCAGAGAGATGGCTGATGGAGGTGGATACCATCTTCTCCACGATGCTTTGCACAGACCGCCAGAGAGTCTCCCTGGCTGCGTTTATGCTGAAGGGTAGCGCCGCCGACTGGTGGGCTACTAGATCAGTTGACATTCCAGAGGGATTGGAGCAGCTCACGTGGGCGGGATTCAGGGGATATTTCTTGGAGGAGTATTTCCCCTTCTTGACGCGACAGATGGTGGAGCGGGAGTTTGAGCAGCTGACTCAGGGCACTATGTCCGTCGCTGACTACTCCACGCGGTTCACGAGGCTGTCCCGATTCGCTCCAGCTCTGGCGATGGACGAGGAGATGAGGTGCCGTCGATTCGAGCTCGGTCTCAGCAGTGCCATCCGAGTGCACGTCACCGCCCATGCTTTCACGAGGTTCTCCGACTTAGTGTCTCGGGCGAAGACCGTCGAGAGAGACCTCGGGATCCAGGTGCGGGCTCCGACCCCGACGACAGACCAGAGGCCACCCAGAGGTCAGGACAGAGGGCAGCGCAAGAAGAAGAGGGCCCGCTTCGAGCAGTCAGCGGCTCCCTCTCTTCCAGCAGATACGGTGCCAGTGCGAGGTCCGGCACCCATCGCAGCAGTGCCAGTCCAGACGAGGCGACCGGAGACGAGGCGCTGTTATCACTGTCAGCGCGTCGGGCATATTCTGTATAATTGCCCCGACGCTGGCCGACCCGCAGTGATGCCCCAGCAGCAGCAGTTGCAGCAGCGGCCGTTCCAGCAGCAGTTTCAGCAGCAGCGCCAGCAGCAGCGCCTCAGCGCCAGCCGCAGCAGCAGCCTCAGCGTCAGCAGCAGCAGCCACAGGGTGGCCGTGCTGATCAGAGGAGGCAGCCAGCGCAGCAGGCGAGGCGTGCCCCTGCTCCTCAGCCTCAGTTCGTCCAGGGCCGTGTGGCAGCGCTTTCGGCAGAGGAGGCCCAGGCATCAGGCAGCGTGGTCAGAGGTACTGTTCAGATCTCCCAGCTTCCTGCTTATGCTATTTGATTCCGGAGCCACCCACTCGTTCGTGTCTCCCGCTTTCGCGAGACGGACGGGTGTGGCGTCCGCTCCTCTAGATGCTGTGTTAGAGGTGTCATTGCCCGTGGGAGACCGGATTCTCCTCAGTTCAGTGTACCGAGGGTGCACGGTGGAGATCGCGGAGCATGAGTTCCCGGTAGAGCTGGTGGAGCTTGCGATGGCGGATTTTGATGCCATCCTGGGGATGGATTGGCTTGCAGCTAGTCATGCCAGCATCGACTGTTTCGCCAAGTCGGTGTCGTTCCACCTTCCTGGTCGGAGGTCCTTCCAGTTCGTGGGCGATCGAGACGTAGCTCCTTTGGGGTTCGTGTCGTCCATGCAGGCGTGGAGACTCCTTCAGGGTGGATGCGAGGGCTTTCTGGCTTATATTGCTCTGGAGGATGCACCGCTGCGGGCAGATATCAGTCAGACTCCGGTCGTGGCAGAGTTTCCTGAGGTTTTCCCCGACGATCTTCCAGGATTACCGCCGGACCGCGCGATTGAGTTTGAGATCAATCTGCTTCCGGGGACCGAGCCGGTTTCGAGGGCTCCGTACCGGATGGCTCCCGCAGAGCTGAGGGTGCTGAAGGAGCAGTTGGAGGAGTTGCTGGAGAAGGGCTTCGCACGTCCGAGTGTGTCTCCGTGGGGAGCCCCTGTCCTGTTCGTCCGGAAGAAGGACGGTTCACTGCGGCTGTGTATTGATTACAGGCAGTTGAATAAGCGGACAGTGAAGAACAAGTACCCGTTGCCGCGGATCGACGATCTGTTTGACCAGCTCCAGGGAGCGTGCGTCTTTTCCAAGATCGATCTCCGCTCGGGGTACTACCAGTTGAAGATCCGGGAGTCAGACATATCGAAGACGGCCTTTCGCACCCGGTATGGGCACTACGAGTTCAGAGTACTGCCATTCGGGTTGACGAACGCGCCGGCGGCCTTCATGGATCTGATGAACCGGGTATTTCGACCCTTCCTCGACTCCTTTGTGGTAGTATTCATCGATGACATATTGGTGTACTCGAGGAGTCTTGAGGAGCACGCTCACCATCTTCGCACAGTCTTGGAGACTTTGGCCAGACATCAGTTGTTCGCCAAGTTCAGCAAGTGCGAGTTCTGGTTGGAGCGGATGGCCTTTCTGGGCCATGTGATTTCCGGTGAGGGTATAGCTGTGGACCCGGAGAAGACGCTCGCCGTGTCGAATTGGCGTCGACCGTCGAACCCCACTGAGATTCGGAGCTTCTTGGGCTTGGCGGGTTATTACAGGAGGTTTGTGGAGGGTTTCTCCAAGATAGCCGTTCCTCTTACCCGCCTCACTCGGAAAGACGTTCGGTTCGAGTGGTCCCCTTCTTGTGAGGAGAGCTTCCAGGAGCTGAAGCGAAGGCTCACCTCAGCGCCAGTTCTTACCCTTCCATCTGGGAGTGGTGGGTTCGCAGTATACACAGATGCATCGCAGTTGGGTGTGGGTTGCGTCCTGATGCAGCACGGTAAGGTGGTGGCTTACGCGTCTCGTCAGTTGAAGCCCCATGAGCAGAACTACCCCACCCATGACCTCGAGTTGGCTGCGATCATATTTGCGCTGAAGATATGGAGGCATTATCTCTACGGAGAGGAGTTCGAGCTCTTTACTGATCATAAGAGCTTGACGTATCTGCAGTCTCAGCCGGAGCTCAACATGCGACAGAGGCGTTGGGTTGAGTTCCTTACAGACTACGACTGTGACATCGCTTACCATCCGGGTAAGGCGAATGTCGTTGCAGATGCGCTCAGTAGGCAGCCCCTGGGCATGGCCGCCCACATGGCTGTCCGTCGTTGGAGGCTTCTGGAGGAGGCCGCTTGCTGGATTAGTGTCCGGGAGACTCCTGCTGGTGGCTTTTTGGCCAGGCTGGTGGTGCAGCCGGTTCTTCTCGACGAGATCCGCACGGCTCAGGCTCAGGACCCGCATTTTATAGTCCTTTCTGAAGGCGTCGCCCGGGGCGAGCGCCAGGACTACCAGATTCGTGCAGACGGGATCCTGAGATTCAGAGGCCGAGTGTGCATCCCCGACGACGCAGAGCTGAGGCGGAAGATTCTGGACGAGGCCCATCGCTCGAGGTACACCGTGCACCCTGGTGGCACGAAGATGTACAGAGGCCTTCGTCGCGGCTACTGGTGGCGCGGGATGAAGACGGATATCGCTCATTTCGTTGCCCGATGCCTAGTATGCCAGCAGGTGAAGTCGGAGCATCAGCGCCCTGCGGGGAAGCTGCAGTCCATTGAGATCCCTCAGTGGAAGTGGGAGCAGATCACCATGGACTTCGTCTCGGGTCTGCCGAGGTCACGTTCGGGTCGCGATGCCATCTGGGTGATCGTCGACCGGCTGACGAAGTCTGCTCATTTCCTCCCCATCCGACTCACCGATTCTCTGGACACCCTGGCGCAGTTATTCGTCTCCGAGATTGTCCGACTCCATGGCACTCCAGTCAGCATCATCTCTGATCGAGACGCGCGTTTTACTTCGAGGTTCTGGCGTAGCCTCCAGCACGCCCTTGGTACGAACCTCCACTTCAGTACAGCGTTTCATCCTCAGACGGACGGCCAGTCGGAGAGGACGATCCAGACCCTTGAGGACATGCTGCGGGCCTGTGTGCTCGATTTTGGGGGCAGTTGGGAGAGGCACCTTCCGTTGGTGGAGTTTGCCTACAACAACAGCTACCACTCGAGCATCCGGATGGCTCCCTACGAGGCACTTTATGGCCGCAGCTGCAGGTCCCCCCTGTGTTGGGATGAGGTCGGAGAGCGCCAGCTAGAGGGACCAGAGATCATTCACCAGACCTCCGAGATGGTGAAGACGATCCGCGAGCGTATCCGAGTCGCTCAGAGTCGTCAGAAGAGCTACGCCGACCGCCGTCGCCGTGAGCTCGCCTTCGAGGTCGGTGATCATGTGTTCCTGAAGGTGTCCCCGATGAAGGGCATCTTCCGATTTGGTGTGCGGGGCAAGCTGAGTCCGCGTTTCATTGGGCCATTCCTCATCCTCGAGCGAGTTGGGGAGGTGGCCTATCGCATAGCTCTGCCCCCACAGTTGGCTCAGGCCCATGACGTCTTCCACGTCTCGCAGCTGAGGCGATACGTCCACGATCCTGCTCACATCATCCCGTTCGAGCCGCTCGTCTTCGAGCCGGACTTGTCTTTCGTGGAGCAGCCGATTGAGATCATGGACCGCCGCGAGAAGAGGCTCCGCACCAAGACCGTCCAGCTGGTCAAGGTGCGATGGCAGCACCGTTCCGGTGCCGAGGCCACCTGGGAGCTCGAGGACGCCATGCGTGACGCGTATCCGCATCTTTTCCCTTCTTAGATGTTCTTGTATTTATTTTGAGGACAAAATTTCCTAAGGGGGGGAGAATGTTATATATGTGTCACTTTTTGGCCTGTTGGTAACCATTGGAGCATTTTAGCAGTTTTAAAATTTTTGCATTTTTCGATCGGAACCGCATAATTTTGGACTGTTAGCTATCGTCCTGAGTTAGAGGACTCCGATTGAAAATCTAACTGCATATTATGTGTCCTGGTGCCATTTTAAGCCACTCATGAAAATTTCATCGAATTCCGGCAACGTTTCAGAAAATTTCGCAGTTCCGGGGCGTATCCGGGTTTTTAAGTCGCACACTATATAAGAGTGGGATCTAATTTTCGAGTTACTATTCATCATCCCTACCAACCCTTCCCTCTCTCCTCTTCTCCATTTTTCTCACTTTTGAGGCCCCTAGACCCCTCAAAACCAAAAACCCAAAACCTAGGAAGTGTAGATCGGGTCCCGATCTACACCCCGGTGTTTCAAATCCCTTTCCGACGATCTAGCCTCCGTCCTCCTCTCTTTGTCCTCTGATTGGCCGTTTCGAAGGCCGAGGTAGATCGGGGCGTGAGAGGGCCGTTGAGAAGGGTTTCGGTGCGCGGAGAGCACCCGGTCACCTCTTCCTCCCCCTTGGTAAGCTCTTTTTCCCTCTTTTTCTTGCTTAGATGCTTGATAGGAGGGGGTTTTGTGTTTGGGGGGTGGTCGGCGGCGGTGGGGGGGGTGGTCGGAGGTGGTTGGGGGCGGTCGGAGGCCGTCGGAGGCTATTGGGTGGTGGTGGAGGTGCTCGGGCAGTGGAGGGATCTGTTCCGGGCAGCAGGCAGCAGCGGCAGCGGCCCAGGCAGCGCGCAGGCTGGGCGCGTGCGGGCATGCGCGCGTGTGTGCGCGGGCGTGCGTACGCGCGGCGTGCGCGCGGGTGTACGCGGGTCTGGTGCGGGGAGCTGGTCGGGCAGCTGTGCGCGGGTCTGGTCGAGCGGGTCTGGTGGCGAGCTGCGCGCGAGGTACTGGTCGCGCGGGTCTGTGCGCAAGGAGCTGGTCGCGCGGGTGCTAGGCGTGCGAGCAGGGGTGGTGCGTGCGCGAGGTGATGGCTGAGGCAGGGGTGGTGCTGTGCGCGAGGTGGTGGCCGAGGGCAAGGTGCGCGCGGGAGGGCGTGCAGGGTGCGCGGGAGGGCGCGGTGAGGCAGTGTGGTGCGCGCGGGGCGCGGTGAGGCGGTCGTGGTGCGCGCGAGGCGCGGCGAGGCGGCGGTGGTGCGCGCGAGGCGCGGCGAGGCGGCAGAGGTGCGCACGGGGTGCGTGCGGGGCGAGGCGCTGAGGGCGGGGGCGTGCCGGGTGCTCGCGGGCCGGCGCAAGGCGTGCGGGGTGCGTGGGCTGAGGCGCGGCGGTGCACCCGGGCGGTCGGGTGGCCGTGCGGGTGGTTGCCGGGGGTGTTGGGTGTTTGATTTGGGATTTTGGGTGTTTATTTGTGTATGTTGTGTATTTTTGGGTAATTGTGGACTTATACTCACCCAGTTAATACCCTGTCTTGCAGATCTCGACGGACGGTTGCGCGTCGACCCGATTTCCGGTGAGTGGGACAACCCAACCCAGTTTAGGAGGCGCTACATGCCTCGGAGCGTGTACCGTCCACCCCTGGGGCTTATAGTTAATATTAACTGTTAATTTGAATCCATGTAAGCATGTTGTGTGTGTAGAATGCATGCCACCCTAGATTGTATGTTAGGGACTTGCACCCTTAGGATTGTGCATGAGCCGTGTATCATGTCACCCTATTATCATGCTAGGAAAACCCCGACTTGTGCATGCGTCCTATTAGTCTGATTTATTTAATTAAATGCAAGCCTTAATATTGATAGCATGCTTAGGGAATATAAGGGGGCCTTGCGAGGTTAACACTGAGACCCGGGTTAGGGTACTCCGTGTTCCTCGTTTGGTTGTCGGATGTCCTACATCGAGACCTCAGGTTACCCTCCCAAGGTCTCTTTTCCCCTTTTTATGTCTTCTTTATTTCCCCGCATCCTGGTTATGCGCGCTGGTGGAATTCAGAGGAATTCAAGACATTAGATATGTAGAGATGTGCTGTCAGCGGATCCGAGTGGATCATATGCGATGGATAGGCTGTTCTGTTCCCTCCGTTGGATCTGTGTAGAGACTACCCCGGCGTTAGAAAGGTTGTCCCGTGCAGGGGCTTCCATCAGTAGGCGCCTCCTGATTTGGTGAAGGACTGAGCTGAACGTGGAAGTGGCCAAACGACCTACGGAGTGGGGAGAGACTATCGGTGGACTGAGGGTGACCAACAGCCTAGTCAGTCCCAAGAGTCTAGGTCACCTGTTGAGAGGTGAGGGTGAGGGTATGGTGGGCCGGCGATGCGGCGACCCACTGGATTGCGTGAGGATGATTATCAACCCATTAAGTCCCAACATCCTAGGTCACCTATCGAGGGTGAGGGTGAGGGTAAGGGTATGGCGGTTCGGCGATGTGACGAACCCCCGGATTTGAGTTGTTTATACTGTTTTGGGGCTTGTGGCTTGATTTAAATGTGGTTAATATGAACTGTATGCATGGGTTGTGCTATTCACTGAGCGTGTGGCTCACCCCTCGCATATTATCTTTTTCAGTGATCTCTGAGGGAGGAGCTTCCCGAGCGACTACACCAGTAGAGGAGTAGCGCCGCGTCCCACGAGTTTTGAGGCCATCAGCACCCTTCTTTCTGTTGTATGTATATATTCTGTGCTTGGGCACCTAGTTTGGATTATGTATGGATTTTTGTTGTGTATATATGGACATGTTGGCTCTCACAGGACGTATGATTATGTATCGAGTCTGAAGTATGTTTTGACTACAGACTCAGTCTTTTAGCTTCCGCATTTGGTGTACATATTATGTCAGCCCTGCTTTTATCTGTGATGTCATTTTTAGTTGTTGTTTGTGGTATATTATTGAACTCTTGTTACTGATATCATATATACACTTGCCGCGTCCCGGGGACGGCCGCCCTGGGGCGTGACACGCCCTGCGTCCCTTGCGCAGCTCTCCGCGCGCACGCCTCCGCACAGCGCCCAGCGCGCAGCACCCGCACGTGGCCCCGCGCGCGCAACACGCACTGCGCCTCTGCGCAGCGCTCCGCGTGCACGCCCGCGCTGCCCTGCCAGCGTGCCCGACAGCACCCAGCCCTGCGCCTGCCTGCTCTTCCCTGCCTGCCTGCCAGCCAACCCGGAACAGCCCTACCACCTCTCCGACGGCCACCAATGGCCTCCAACCGCCACCAACCGCCACCAACGGCCACCCACCACCACCCATACTCAAAAACACCCTCCTAACAATAATCTAAACAAGGAAGGAAGGAAAGGAAACCTTACCCAAGGAAGGAAAGGAAGGAAGGGAAGATCGGTTGCTCTTCGCGCACCGAAACACCTCCTCCAAGGCCACCACCACCAAGATCTCCCTCAGCCCTAAAACCAGCTGAAATCAGAGGAGAAAAGAGGGCATGAGAAGGGGTCACGCATGTGGGAACTCGAATCCGAGACCACCGGAAGGTAGATCGGGAGCTCACCTATCCTTTCTCGTCTTTAGGTTTTTTATTTCAACCACCTTAGCTAGGTCAAAAATGAGGTTTAAAGAGAGGGAAGAGAGAGAAATCTTGGTGGAGAAGATGATGAATAGTGGGGGGAGATATTTTTAGCTCACTTATAAGTCAACCCCCACTTAGATTAGGCTAAGCTAGGTTAATTAGGGTTTAAGCTAGGATTAGGGAGGCTTAAGTGTGGTTTGACCCTAGTCAACCCAACCACACTAAAATCCAAACACATTTGACCAAGTCATGGGGCCCACTTTGACCAAGTCAAGTCTCCCAATGACTTCTCGCTCGGTCAAAACCCGGATACGCTTCGAAACTGCGAAATTCTGAAACGTTACCGGAATTCGATGAAACTTTTGTGAGTGGCTTGGAATGGCACCAGGACACATAATATGCAGTTAGATTTTCAATCGGAGTCCTCAAACTCAGGACAATAGCTAAAAGCCCAAAATTTTAGCGGTTCTGATTGAAAAATGAAAAAAATAAAAAACTGCCAGAATGTCCCAATGGTGACCAGAAGGTTAAAAGTGACACATATATAATAGGAATATCCAGCATGAATAAGTCTGGGTTAATAACGGGCATCTGCCTAATATTCCCTTGCGATAAGACTCGAGGGCGTGGTGTAGTTGTTGCGCCCATGCTAATGGGGCAAAGCTATGACCAGTTTCATGAGATAATGATCTCTCTCGCCCTCTCCCTCTGAACGAACTGAGTAAGTTGATGCGATTTCCTACTCGACTCAGGTTCGTTTGGAATATTGGCATGCACCTGTTAGTGCGCGAGATCGCGCTTGACCCTTTCTTTTAAGTTGGTGATATCCAACGCGTGTGTGTGTGCTAGGTGTGGGCGTCCCCTTCTCCTCCTCTCCCTCTCACTCCCTCCTTCACTTCCCCTTTTATTCTAGTTGCTAAATAAAGAAGAACAAGAAGGAGAAGAAGAAACACTTAAAAGGAAAAGAGAAAGTATGTGTGTCCAAGCTTTGGGTGTTGTTGTTGTGCTTGGATTCTCTTCTCTCTAACTCCCTCTCATGCCTCTACCCCCCCCCCCTGATTTCAGCCAATAAAGGCCTGAGGAAGTGGTGGTGTTGGTGGTGGCGGTTGCGGTGGTTTTGGTGCGCCAAGGGCACCCGAGTACCCCCCTTTCTTTCCCCTCCTTTGGTAAGCTCTCCTCCTCCCTTATCTTTGTTTTAAATGGTTGTTAGGGCTCTTAGGGTGTTCATGCATGCCATGCATATGTGGTAGGGGGTGTGGGAGGGCTGAGGAGGGGGTGGGAGAGGTTTGGGCACGCGCGCGGGGCCATCCGTGCGCGTGCGTGCCCGTCCGTGCCCGTAGAGGGGCGCTGGCGCGCGCGCGTACGTGCAGGCGCGTGAGCGTGCGCGCGGGGTGCAGGGTGGGCGCGCAGTGCACGCGTGAGCATGCGCGCGCGCGTGGCAGCGCGTCTGGGCACGAGGATGGGCGCACGGCAGTGCGCTAGGGGGGTGCGGGAGCGCATGCGTGCGTGCGTATGCGTGCGTACGCGTGCGGGGGGCCATGCGTGTGGCTGCCCGAGGGTTCGGGTAGGTGTCGGGGCACTCGGACTTGCGTGCGTACGTGCATACTCGCATGCGTGCGAGCCCGTATGCGTGCTTGTCCGAGTTTTAGGCATTTCTAGTAAATTTCATGTATATTTGTGTAGTTTACTCACCATATTGAATGCCCTTGTCTTGCAGATCTTGGCGAACGATTCCGCAACGACCCGGGTTGCGGTGAGTGGGTCAATCCAACCCAGTAGGGAGGTGTTCGATGCACGTAGGCGTGCATTGCCCTCCCCTGGGGCACCATAACTACATATTAACTTGTGTGAATGAAAACTTATGTTAATGCATGTTTTGCTATGATGTAACCATACCATGTTAGACATTGTATGCTAGGGATATACATCCATGTATCATGTATAGAGGCCCATACATGCCTAGACACCATGTCCCATGCTTGAAAAGCCTTGATCTATGCATGTTCCCATCTAGTTTAATTTAATTAAACCAAAATGAGAATATCTTAGTATAAAGCATGCCTTAGAAATAATTATCACCATGTTATTATAATATATGTTTTTCCCTGCATCTTAGTTATGCGCCCTAGAGAAATTCTTGAAAATTAGTGACCTTAGCAATGTTTAGTAATCGTTGTCGACGGATCCAGGAGGATCATATCCGTGAGTGTAGATTGTTTTCTCCCCTTCGTTTGATCCGTGTAGGAACTAAGCGGGTTGGGAAAAGCTGTCCTGACAGAGGGCTCCCATCTGTAGGTACTACCGATGCATTCGGGAATGTACTGACCATGGGAGTATACCAGGTAGAGGCTACCCGGGGAAAGGGCTACCGGTGGACCAAGGGTGTAGAGCAGTCTAATCTCTCCCAAGAGTCCTATGTCACCTCTAAAGGGTGAGGGTGAGGGTGAGGTGGGTCGGCGTCGCTACGACCCACCAATTTGTACAGTTACTCCCATCTTGGGACTTTAATAATTTTTAAGATTAATAACTGTTGTGTTGCATAGACTGTACCATTCACTGAGCGTGTGGCTCACCCCTCGCATATCTTTTTCCTCCAGTTGTCACTGAATCGGATCTGAAGGAGGAGCTCCCCGAGGCATCACACCAGTAGCAGAGCAGCGTTCGCGTATTTAGATCTTGCGAGTGAGAGGCCATCATCATCCCCCCCCCCCTTTTTCCTTGTATGTATTGTTACTCGTGCTTGGGCACAATACTTGTATGTGGATGTCTTTGTCTTTTATTGGCTCTCACAGGACAGTTGATTATGTATTCTGGTCTGTAATATGTCTTTGAATTACAGACTCAGTTGTTTAAGCTTCTGCTATATGTATATATATTATGTCAGCTACATTGTTAATTGTGTGTTACATTCGAAGTTGTTTTGAGTCTTTTATTGATCTCGTGTATGGACTGTTAATATTATATATATTTGCAAATCGGGGACGGTCGCCCTGGGGCGTGACAGGTAGTTATGGCATTAAACTAGGCCTACCCGTTCTAGGTGTGTGTATGAACCGCCTGTTGGGTTATTATGTGCCTTGGGCTTATTTCTGCGTGAGAGCAGAGGTAACCCCTTGTGTCCGAGCAACGCACCCGTGTGGGAGTACAAGAGTATTCGATATCATCGATATGTGATTATCGAGCGTCGTTGCCTTTCCCACAGGGTTCGCTTTGCGAACGTGGGGTGCTTCCTCCCGACATCGTCGTGCGTCGAACACCCCAGCGTTGAAGCTGTCCTGTTTGGGTGCCACCACTTGTAGGTGCTACCGATGCGTATCGCGGTACACATCTGGCTAATGTATCGATCATGGAAGGTTGACAGGTAGAGGCTACGCGGGAGATATTGCGAGTGTGGAATCGTTCACCCCTTCTTTGGATCCATGTTGAGGCTACCCGACATTAAAGCTGTCCTGACAGAGGGCTTCCACCGGTAGGTACTACCGATGTGTTTGGCAAATGTACTGATCATGGGACTATAGCAGGTAGAGGCTACTCGGGAGAGGGCTACCGGATGACGAAGGGTATAGAACAAAAGTTTTTCTTCCAACAGTCATGTGTCACCACCCTTAAGGGTGACGTGAGGATGAGATGAAGTCACGTCGCCGCATGACCCATTCGTTGTTCGTCCGTTCCCATAGTTGTTGGGTCCGGTTATGTATCGATGTTCACGGAAATCGTTGGGCAGTTATCTCGATATAGATGATCCAGTAGTGTTGTGTAGACCAGTAATTCCGCGTCTCTTCGACCAACGGTATGGTCTCTCCCCAAGAGTCCCAAGAGCCTCCCTCCGGGAGTGAGGGTGAGGGTGAGGTTGGTCGCAATGCCACATTACCTTATTATCTATTGGGTTTACCCCCATGTCTTTCCTTAGAAGGAAATTGCTTTCGTATTAAACTGTTGTGATGGTGATTGGTTTCCAGCCACTCACTGAGCTTGTAGCTCACCCCTCGTGTACTGTTTCTTTTACAGGGGCGGTGTTGGGCATGGAGCTGGAGCTTCCCTGTGGCGTGGTCTTATGTGCGTGGAGCGTTCTGCCTGACAGTTGGCAAGTGCGAGCTGTCAGCAATCCTAGAGTCATTGATGTATTGTAAATCATGCGTGTTGCACTGGTTGTATTTGTTATGCTTGTGTCATTGGGAGCCTTATTTTTTTCTCGATCGGTGTCTCTAAAATTTTGGTGTTTATCCACCTACGGAAGTTGGAGTACTCTGATTGAAAATCTAACTGCATATTATGGGTTCTGGTACCATTTTGTACTACCCCCAAAAATTTCATCGAATTCTGGTAACGTTTTGGAAAATATGCAGTTCTGAATCGCATCCGGGCATTGGTAGTTACTGGTTTCGTTGTGTCACGCCCAGGGCGGCCGTCCCCGATACGTGGCAAATATATATAATATCAGCAGTCTATACAGGAGATCAATAAAATACTCTAAACAACATCGAAAATGACAACACAATCAGTAATGTAGCTGACATAATATATATACATATAGCGGAAGCTTAAACGACTGAGTCTGTAATTCAAAGACATATTACAGACCCGAATACATAATCAACTGTCCTGTGAGAGCCAATATAAACAATGACATCCAAATACAAGTGTGTGCCCAAGCACGGATAACAATACATACAATCAAGAAGGGGATGCTGATGGCCTCTCACTCGCAGAACCCAAAACGTGAACATTGCTCCGCTACTGCTGTGATGCCTCGGGGAGCTCCTCCTTCAGATCCGACTCAGATACAACTGGAGAAAAAGAATATGCGAGGGGTGAGCCACACGCTCAGTGAATGGCACAATCTATGCAACACAACTCATATTAACCTTAAATAATTATAGTCCCTAAACGGGAGTAACTACACAAGCTAGTGGGTCGTAACATCGCCGACCCACCCCACCCTCACCCTCACCCTTTAAGGGGTGACATGGGCCTTTTGGGACAGACTAGACTGCTCTCCACCCTTGGTCCACCCGGTAGCCTCTCCCACACTCCGTAGCCTCTACCTGGTATACTCCCACGATCAGCACTGTCCGACGCATCGGAGGTACCTACAGATGGGAGCCCTCTGTCAGGACAGCTTTCTAACGCCGGGGAGTCCCTACTCGGATCCAACGAAGGGGAGAAAACAGCCTACCCACACGGATACGATCCTCTTGGATCCGTCGACAACGATTTCTAACACTACTAATGTCACGAATTCTCAAGAATTCCTCCAGGGCGCATAACTAAGATGCGGGGAAACATATATTATAACAACTAGGTTATAATATTCTCTAAGGCATGCTTATAACAATATGCTCTCATTTTGATTTAATTAAATTAAATTAAATGGGAAACATGCATAGATCGGGGCTTTCCAATCATGGGACAGGGTGTCTAGGCATGTATGGGCCTCTATACATGATATATGGATGCATATCCCTAGCATACAAAGTCTACTATGGCATGGTTACATCATATTAAGACATGCATTGCATAGTTTTTCATTTATCACAAGTTAATATATAATTATGGTGCCCCAGGGGAGGGCAATGCACGCCTACGTGCATCAAACGCCTCCCTACTGGGTTGGATTGACCCACTCACCGAAACCCGGGTCATTGCGTGACCGTTCGCCAAGATCTGCAAGACATGGGCATTCAATATGGTGAGTAAACTACACAATACACATGAAATTTACTAGAAATACCCAATACTCGGACAAGCACGCATACGGACTCGCACCCATGCGAGCGCGCACGTACGCACGCGAGTCCGAGTGCCCCGACACCCACTCGAACCCTCGGGCAGCCACACGCATGGCCCCCCGCACGCGCACGCACGAATGCGCACGCACGCATGCGCCCCAGCGCCCCTGGCGCACTACCGCGCCCCTGCCCGCGCGTCCAGCCCAGCGCGTACCCACGCGCACTACGCGCCCGCGCAGCACTCCGCGCGCACTCCCGCGCGTCTGCCCATACGCGTGCGCGCTCGCCAGCGCGCCCGTCTGCGCCCGGATTGCTCCGCGCGCGCGCCCGAGCCCCTCCCACCTCCTCCTCAGCCCACCCACACCCCCTACCACCTATGCAAGGCATGCTTGACCACTTAAACACCCTAATCAATCATCTAAACAAGCTAAGGGAGGAGGAGGACTTACCAACAAGGAGGGGAAGGAAAAAGGGAGGAAGCTCGGGTGCCCTTTGCGCACCAAACCACCTATTTTGCCACCACCAACACCACCACCTCCTCAGCGACTCTCAAGCCCTAGAAATGGCTGAAAACAGGGGTGGGGGAAGCCATGAGAGGGAGATAGAGAAAAGGGAAAACAATCAAACACCACTCAAAGGTAGATCACACACATACCTTTCTTTTTCCCTTCTAGGGTTTTCTTTTTCTTCTCCTTCTACTACCTCTAATGGAAACAAAGAAGAAGAGGGAGAGGGTGATGGAGTGTGTGAGAGGGAGAGTGAGATGGGGAAGAGGAGAAGACGCCCAAAAATAGGGCCACACACACACACACACACACTCACACACTTATGAACAATTAGGGTTGGTGGGGATTGACTTTGAGTCAACCCAACCACACAAAAAAACAAAACTATTTGACCAAGTCAATGGTCCAAGTCTTCTTTGACTTGGTCAAGTCCCCCCTTTGACATTCCCACTCGGTCAAAACCTGGATACGATTCGGCACTACCAAATTCTAAAATGTTACCGGAATTCGATGAAATTTTCGTGAGTGGTTTTAAATAGCACCAGGACACATAATGTGCAGTTAGATTTTCAATCGGAGTCCTCGAGCTCATGAAGATAGCTAAAAGTTCAAAATTTTAGCGGTTCCGATCGAAAAAGAAAAATTTGAAAACTGCCAGAAATGTCCCAAAGGTGACCAAAAGGCTAAAAGTGACACATATATAACACGTTGGAGGCATAGTGTTTGGATATTTTGGTTAATGTGGTGACCTTTGGTAACCTTACTCCCCACCTTGCTTAGTGATGAAGAAACCATTGGTTATTTTGTGTGTTAGAGGGTGAGAATAGGCTTAGGTTCACCCACCTCTCCCAATATTGTTCTCACCCCCCCCCCCCCCAATTGAGAAAAGTCTCTCCCACTCCCCATGTCTCCCTCTCTTTTGACCCTCTCTTGGCCTCACCTTCACTCCCCATGTGTTTGATTAAATACCACAAAGAAGGAGGTGATAGAAAAAATGGAGGAGCAAGAAGAAGAAGTGATCAAGGTTTGTGTGTGCCTTTGTTGTTGTTGTTTTTGCCTTCTCCCTCTCCTCCTCCCCTAGCCCCACTAATGGTTCCCCCCTATGGTTTCTCCATTCCCCCCTGGTCAGCCAGAAGAAGGGAAGCAAAGATTGAGGTGGTGGTAGTTGTGGTGGCAGTCGAGGTGGTCGAGGGTGTGCTTGCGAGCCCCACATCTCCCCCTTCCCTCCCCCTCTCTTTTGGTGAGTTTTCCCTCTTCTTTAAACTAATTTATATACAAGTTTGGGTGTTTGGGAGGGCATGCATGTGAGGTGTTTTGAGTTGGGTGCATGTGGGGGGCATGGGGAAGGGCTGGGGAGTGCTATATGCGCGTGAGGATCTACCGCGCGCGTGCGCGCGCAGACGCGCGTGTAGAGGGGCACTTGTCACGCCCCAAGGCAGCCGTCCCCGAGACGTGGCAATAATAAAATATCAGCTATCAATACCTGAGATCAATAAAGACTCCAACAACAATACACAAGGTGGCAAAGCAAGATAATGATAACTGACTGAAAAGCGGAAGCATAATATAGAAACAATGTCTGTAAATCAAAAACATTATTACAGACTCGAATACACAATCATTGTCCTATGAGAGCCAAGTCTAGACCAAATAAAATACAACCTGTGCCACACGCACGATTTACAATACATACAATGACTCCAGGACTGCTGATAGACTCGCAATCGCCATCCGCCGAAAGAACGCTCCACGCCCATAAGACCACGACACAGGGAAGCTCCAGCTCCACGCCCAACACTGCCCTTGAAAAGAAACAGTATGCGAGGGGTGAGCTACAAGCTCAGTGAGTGGCTGGAAACCAATCACCATACTACAGTTCAATACAAAAGCTCTTTCCTTTCCAGGAAAACATGGGTGGAAACCCATGGATAACAGGGTCACGCGACAGCGCGACCCACCTCACCCTCACCCTCACTCCCGGAGGGAGACTCTTGGGACTTTTTGGGAGAGACCATACTGTCAGTCGAAGAGACCCAGAATTACTAGTCTACACAACACTACTGGATCATCTACATCAGATAACTGCCCAACGATTTTCTTGAACATCGATTACGAGACCGGACCCAACAACTGTGGGAACGGTCGAACAACCAATGGGTCACACGGCGATGTGTCTTCGCCTCATCCTCATCCTCATCCTCATCAATATCATTCGTTAACCCTCTCCCGGGTAGCCTTGACCTGGTATACTCCCACGATCAGTACGCTCCTGAATGCATCGGTGGTACCAACGGATGGGAGCCCTCTGTCAGGACAGCTACAACCCGGCCTCTTCAACTCCCCGCTCTACACCCTTGGTCCACCGGTAGCCTCTCCCTCACTCCGTAGCCTCTACCTGGTATACTCCCACGATCAGCATTCTCCGACGCATCGGAGGTACCTACGATCAGCATTCCCGGTGTGGTCTATACCTGGTAGCCTCCCAAGCCCACTATCTCTGCCATATGCGCGTACCAACAAGCATAGCATTTAGGAGCACCTCACAGGGCTCTGGCCTCAACCGGGCAGCTATTACGCACAATGATATATCGAAGCGACTCCAGATGCCACTATGGAACCCAGTCCACAAGCAATCGCCCACCAAGCTACAATAGGATGCACCCAATCCCGATCGTACGCATCACCACTCGCTACAGCACCTTCCAAGTGAGAGGGAAAAATCCACCATCAATTTGATGCTTCAAAGGTATTCCTTGACTGGGAAAAGAAACCTTGGGAGGGCACCATGAGGTCCCGATATAGGATATCTCGACAACCAAACAAGGAACACGGAGTACCCTAGCCCGGCTCTCAACGCTGACCCTGCAAGGCCCCTTAATCCTGAGTAGGAAGACTAGAAGAAGACATCACCCCTTAATGAGCAATACTCCACATCCTCAACACTTGAAACTGGCGCCGCATGCAAACTCAATGGTTACCAGCAATACCGATGCATGGGAAAGAGCTCCATTATAGAGACGCAATCCATACCTTAGAAATTGCGACCAATTCATCACTATCACACTACTGGGCTGGAATCTCCTACCCAAGCCTTAATCCCACAACAAGAGATCCAACAACTGACCCTAACCAGTTGACCCAGTCGACAACTTAAGGGTGGGTCCAGGGGGTCACGTCCACGTCAACGGATGCGAGGAGGCATGTCAGCAACCTAAGATAACTTCTAAAACAAGAGTATTGACCTCAGGTATTGATAGCTGATATTATATTATTACCACGTCTCGGGGACGCCTGGGGAGTGACAAAAAGTTGGTATCAGAGACTGGTCCTGTCAGAGCCTAAGTCTAGTCGTATAGATGATGAGTCGTAGGATTGTCATCTCAGTACTCTTGTATTAGAAGTTGTCTTAGGTTGCTGACATGCCTCCTCGCATCCGTTGACGTGGACGTGACCCCCTGGACCCACCCTTAAGTTGTCGACTGGGTCGACTGGTTAGGGTCAGTGGTTAGATCTCTTGTACGGGATTAAGGTTTGGGTAGGAGATTTATGCCCAGTAGTGTGATAGTGATGAATTGGTTGCAATTTCTAAGGTATGGATTGCGTCTCGATAATGGAGCTCTTTCCCGTGTATCGGTATCGCTGGTAACCATGGAGTTCGCGTGCGGCGCCAGTGTAAAGTGTTGAGGATGTGGTGTATTGCTCATTAAGGGATGATGTCTTCTTCCAGACTTCCTACTCTGGATGAGGGGCCTTGCAGGGTCAGCGTTGAGACCCGGGCTAGGGTACTCCGTGTTCCTTGTTTGGTTGTCAGGATATCCTATATCGGGACCTCATGGTGCCCTGCCAAGGTTTCTTTTCCCAGTCAAGGACTACCTTAGAAGCATCAAATTGATGGTGGATTTTTCCCTCTCACTTGGAAGGTGTTGTAGCGAGTGGTGATGCGTACGATCGGGATTGGGTGCGTCCTATTGCAGCTCAGTGAGCGATTGCTTGTGGACTGGGTTCCATAGTGGCATCTGGAGTCACTTCGACATATCATTGTGCGTTGTAGCTGCCCGGTTGAGGCCAGAGCCCTGTGAGGTGCTCCCAGATACTATGCTTGTGGTGCGCCCATATGGCAGAGATAGTAGGCTTGGGAGGCTACCAGGTAGAGGCCACACCGGGAGAGTGCTGCTAAATGATGTCGAGAGTGTGGACTCCCCGTGATGAATCTGCCCATGGAGTGCAGGATGTTGGAGTTCCAATGGTTGTAGATGAGCGACCTATCTCTGGCGGCATGTGAAGCACAGTTGTGGATACTGTTGCGTTTTGCCCCACATTGGTCGCGAATAAGGAGACGCGATGCTAGCATTCGTGATGGGACTCAACTGCCCTATCAAATGGATGACGTCGCATAGGCATTGTCGAGGTCCAACGACCCCTTATTGCGTGTCTTGTGGATTAAGTGCAGTTGAGCGACTTACCAAGCGTGTAAGTGTCATCATGAGCGCCAGCCATGCTCGAGGAGCAGAATCTGGACTTAATTGTTCGTGGTGTTGTTTTGATCTCCCCGTGGAGGTTGAAGATCAATTACCTTTGCTGCGAATCGATGATCTATTTGACCAGCTCTGGGAGCGAGTGTCTGCTGTTAGATCGATCTTCGCACAAGGATACCACAAGTTTGAGATCCGAGAGTTGGACATCCCGTAGATAGCCTTTCGTGACCGTTCAGGCACTATGAGTTTTAAGTACTGCCGTCGAGGTTGACGAATGCGCTTGATGCCTTCGTGGATCTCAAAAGTTTTATTGGGGTCCGTGGACTACTTTGGGGTAGTCTTCATTGAAATTGCTAGTAGTGCGATGAAAGGGTTATGTGGGTGACCTTGTTTCCCCAGGTTGGCATGTCCTCAGGCAAGGTTCGAGAATAATCATTGAGTGGAAAGCGTCAGTCCATCGAGATTCCTCAGTGGACGTGGGAGTGGGTTATAAGGGATTGTTGCGGACTCACTAATGTCACGTTCGGGTCACGACGCCGTCTAGGTGATCATTGACCGACTGACTAAGTCCGCGCTTCCCTCCCTACCTGACTGATTGAGTCTCTGGACGCCTTGACGTGGGTTTTCACCTTCGTGATTTTTCGTCTTCATGGCACTCTAGTCGGCGCTATTTTCAGTTGAGACGCGAGGGTTACTTTGAGGTTGTGGCGTAGCCTTTGGCGCGAGCCTCCATTTAAGTATAGCGTTTCATCACCGATGGACAGCCAGACAAAGAGGACGATTTAGACCTTGGAGGACATGCTAAGTGTCTGCATGCTCGATGATCAGGGCAGTTGGGTGAGGCACCACCCATTGTTGGGGTATGCCTGCAAGACGACTGCCATTCGAGCACCCAGATGGATCTGTGAAAGGCACTCTACAGGCGTAGTTTTATACCTCCCTTGTGTTGGGACGGTCAAGGAGCGCCTGTTGGAGGGGCCATAAGTTATTTGTTTGACCTTGCGGTGGCCAGGTTGGTTCGTGTGTACATCTGCATCTCCCAGAACAGACAGAAGGGCTATGCAGGTCATTGTCGCCAGGGGCTTACCTTCGGGTTTGGCGACCATGTTTTCAAGAAGGTGTCCGGGTTTAAGGGCACCCTCTGTTTTGACGTTCGGGGCAAGCTGAGTTTACTCTTTAATGGGACTATTTCTCGTCATTGAGTGGATTGGGGAGGTGGCTTATCGTGTAGCCTTTACCCCACATCTGGCTCATGCCCACGACGTCGTCCTTGTCCAATGGCCGAGGCGTTATGTCCACGATCTTGCTCATGTCATTCTGTTCGACGGCCTCATCCTCGAGGTTGATTTGTCGTTCATGGAGCAGTGGATCGAGGTCAAGGACAAGCATGAGAAGAGGCTCCATGCTAAGACTGTCCCTTTGATTATAGTGGGTTGGTAGCGCCAGTCTGGTGCGAAGACCACTTGGGAGCAAAGGTCTATGCATGATACTTTCGGTCTTTCCCTTCAGTTTCCTTAAATTTCGAGGACTAAATTTCCTAAGGGGGGAAGAATTTTGTGCTTGTGTCATTTGGAGCGCTCTGTTTGAAAATTTGGGTACATAATTTTTTTCCTAGAAGTTATGTATTCCTGATTTGGTATTTGGATTTGATTTTGTTAAAATCCAAGATGAAGAGGTTTAAGTATGAGGTTACTATGAGATGTCCAGTTTTGAGTTAGCTTTCGTACAGAAGTTGAATTAGATCAACTGGATTCTTATAGTGAAAGTTATGGGTATTTTTCCAAGTATACCCCGAGGATGGAAATTCTGGCAGCAGCCCTGCTCTATGTTTAGCTCTAATTTCGGAATATCTGCAGAGATTATTTGATCTTGGCATACACATGAAATTTTTAGATAATCTTCTTAGCTTTCCAACGGTCTTGGAATTTTGCAATTCGGAGCTATATTGAGGAAGTTATGGCTGTTCCAGTGAAGCATGCGCAGAATTTCTAGTCAAAGGGCGACTAGGTCTTTTCATCCCCCTCCTTAGATATTTGTGATAATTATCTCCTCTCTCTCTCTTCCCCTCTCACCCCCACGTCGACTAGCTTTTCTGGTCCCTCTCCCTCCCACACAAAGCCCCCCCATGTGTTTGTGTTTTTGTCCCAATGAGAAGAAGAGAAGGAAGAGGTGAAGGAAGAAGAGAAGGTTGTGTTTGTGTTGTTGTTGTTTGTTCCCCTCTCTCTCAAGCTCCCTTTACATGATCTTCTCCCCCCCCCAATGTTTGCAGCCATGGAGGCTGAGGAGAGGCCGAGGGGTGGTGGGGGTGGTGGTGGCGGTTGAGGTGGTCGCGGGTGCGTCGAGGGCCCCCGAACCTCCCCCTTTTTGTTCCCCCTCCAAGGTGAGCTCCTCCCCTTCTTTTCTTGGTTTTTATGGCTTAAGGGGTTGTGGGAAAGTCATGCATGCTAGGTAGATGTGTTAGGGTGTGTGGGAGGGGTTGGGAAGGGTTAAAAAGGGTTAAGGATGGGCTGGGCGCGCGCTGGGCGCGGTCTGCGCGCGTGGGCGCGCAGTCGCGCGCGGGTGCGTGCGCGCGGATGCGCGGGTGCGCGTGGGTGCAGGCGCGAGCCGGGGTGCGCATGAGTGCGCACGCGCGGCAGTGCGGCTGGGAATGTGCTTGGGCGTGGGGCAGGGGACAAGTGCGCGCGCGTGCGTGCGTGGGCGTGCTGGGGCGTGCGCGCGCGTGCGGCGCGAGGGGCGCAGGGCTGGACGCGCGGTGCGCGCGGGCGCGCGCGAGCGTGCGCGCGCGTGCGGCAGCGCGTCTGGGCACGCAGGCAAGCACGCGGCAGTGCGCCGAGGGTGTTGGGTGCGTGCGTGCGTGCGCATTCGTGCGTGCGCATGCGGGGGGCCATGCGTGTGGCTGCCCGAGGGTTCGGGTAGGTGTCGGGGCACTCGGACTCACGTGCGTACGTGCGTGCTCGCATGCGTGCGAGCCCGTATGCATGCTTGTCCGAGTATTGGGTATTTCTAATGATTTCTTTGTATAAATTGTGTTGTTTCTAACCAGGTGGGTGCCCCTACCTTGCAGATCTCGTTGGATGGGATGCGCGAGGTCCCGGGTGGTAAGGTGAGTGGTCTGATTCCAATCCCCCCCCCCCCCCATCTCTAGGGATGCGCTCGACCCGCGTAGACGCGTGTCGCGCATCGATGGGGCCCCCTAACTAATATGTAGATATTTTGCATGCTAGGGATATACATCCATGTATCGTGTATAGAGGCCCGTACATGCCTAGACACCATTTCATGTACTTAAAAGCCTTGATCTATGCATGATTAATATGATGTATCCATGCCACCTTAGACTTTGTATGCTAGGGATATGCACCCTTATATCATGTATAGTGGCCTATGCATGCTTAGACACCAAGCCCGGAGCTATGCATGTTCCCATCTAGTTTAATCTAATTAAATCAGAATGTGAGCATGCCTTAGAGAATATTGTAACCTTGTGGTTATGATATATGTCTCCCCGCATCTTAGGGGATTATGTGAGCATATAGTTGCAAGCATGCCTTGAGAATATTATAACCTCGTTGTTATAATATGTGTCTCCCCGCATCTTAGTTATGCGCCCTGGAGGAATTCTTGAAATTCATGTCATTAGAAATGTTAGGAAGCGTTGTCGACGGATCCGTGTGGGTAGACTGTTTCTCTTCCCTTCGTTGGATCCATGTAGGGACTCCTCAACATTAGACAGGCCGTCCTGACAGAGGGCTCCCATAAGTAGGTACCTCCTGATTTTGTTTCAGACTATGCTGAATCGTGGGAGTAGACCAGGCGAGCTACGGAGTGGAGGAGAGGCTATCGGTGGACCAAGGGTGATTAACAGCCTAGTCAGTCCCAAAAGACCATGTCACCAGCTTGAGGGTGAGGGTGTGATGGGTCGGCGATGTAGCGACCCACTAGCTTGTGTAGTTACTCCCGTTTAGGGACTATGACTACTTTGAGGTTAATATGAGTGTATTGGTTGCTGTTATGCATATGCGTGATATCTCGATGAGCGAGTATCGAGAGTGGTTGTTTTCCATTGGGTTTCGCTTTGCGAACATGGGATCGTTCTCCTCTTCGTTTGGATCCGATGTAGGGACTCCCCAGCGTTGGCTATACCTGTCAGAGGACTAGGTGGAGGCCACGAGGGTGGGAGAGGCTACCGGTGGACCAAGGGTAAGAGCGGTGAGTTGAGGAGATCGGGTTGTAGATACTACCCGGGAGAGGGTTAACGAATGATGTTACGAGCGTGGGAATCGTTCTCCCCTTCGTTGGATCCGTGTAGTACATCCCCGGCGTTAGACAGGCTATCCTGATAGAGGGCTCCCATCAGTAGGTACCTCCTGATGTGTTTCGGATAGTGCTGAATCGTGGGAGTATACCAGGTAAGCTACGGAGAGAGGAGAGGCTACCGGTGGACCAGGGGTGTAGACCAGTTAAGTCTCTCCCAAAGTCCCAAGATGTCTCCTTTCAGGAGTGAGGGTGTGGATGAGGCGAAGACGCGTTGCCTCGTGACCCATTCGTTGTTCGACCGTTCCCAAAGATCTTGGGTCCGGTCTCGTGAAGGACATCAATGGGCGATTATCTAGATGTAGATGATCCAGTAGTGTTGAGTAGACCAGTAAATCCGGGTCTCTTCGACCGACGGCATGGTCTCTAGACCAGTAAATCCGGGTCTCTTCGACCGACGGTATGGTCTCTCCCCATAAGTCCCAAAAGACTCCCTCCGGGAGTGAGGGTGGGGGTGAGGTTGGTCGCGTCGCCGCGTGACCCAGTGATCCTTTGGGTTTGTACCCATGTTTTTCCTTGAAAAAGGGAAGTGATTATGTATTGAACTGTAGAATGGTGATTGGTTTCCAGCCACTCACTGAGCTTGTAACTCACCCCTCGCATACTGTTTCTTTTCAGGGGCAGTGTTGGCCGTGGAGCTGGAGCTTCCTGTGGCGTGGTCTTGTGGGTGTGGAGCGTTCTGCCGGCGGGTGGCGTGTGTGAGGCTGTCAGCATTCCTAGAGTCTTTTATGCTTTGTAAATCGTGCATGTGGCACAGGTTGTATTTTATTTGGTCTAGACTTGGCTTCCACAGGACATTGATTGTGTATTCGGGTCTGTAATAATGTTTTTGATTTACAGACATTGTTATATATTATGCTTCCGCTTTCCAGTTAGTTATCTTTACCTTGCTTTGCTGCCTTGTGTATTGTTGTTGGTGTCCTTATTGACCTCTGTCACGCCCCAGGGCGGCCGTCCTCGGGACGCGGCAAGTGTATATATAATATCAGAATCTACACAGGAGGTCAATAATATATCATACACAACAACTAGAATGACACACATGCAACAAAGGGGCTGACATGATATATACACCAAATGCGGAAGCAAAAGACTGAATCTGTAAATAAACATTCTACAGACTCGATACTCAATCATATGTCCTGTGAGAGCCAATATACACAAATACAACTGAACATATACAAACACGTGCCAAGCACGGAAATCAAATACATACAGTCAAGAAGGGATGCTGATAACCTCTGGCACTCGCGGAACGTGGCGCTGCTCCGCTACTGAAGAAATCCCTCGGAAAGCTCCAACTGCTCCTCCGGCTCTAGCTCAGGCTCAGTGACCACTGGGGAAAAACATATGCGAGGGGTGAGCCACACGCTCAGTGAACAGCACAACCCATGCATCACAGACAATATTTACCACAATTCCATTATTTATCCAGCCTCTAAGACATAACAACATAATCCAGTGGTTCGTACCTCGCCGAACCACCACACCCTCACCCTCACCCTCACCCATCAATGGGTGACATAGGCTATTGGGACTGATAATCATCCATTCACAAATCCAGTAGGTCGCTCATCGCCAACCCACTACACCCTCACCCTCACCCTACCACGGGTGACATAGGATTTTGGGACTGACTAGGCTGTTGGTCACCCTTGGTCCACCGATAGTCTCTCCTCCACTCCGTAGGCCACTTGGTCTCCACCCACAACTTCAGCACAGTCCGTCACAAAAATCGGGAGGCGCCTACTGATGTGGGTCCTCCAAAGGATGGCCTTTCTAACACTGGGGCAGTCTCTATCGGATCCAACGAAGAGAACAGAACAGCCTATCCATACGCATATGATCCACTCGGATCCGTCGACAACACATCTCTACGACTCAAATGTCATGAACTCTTTAGAGTTCCTCCAGGGCGCATAACCACGATGCGGGGAAATAGGTACAATAAAAGCAAGGTTGTAATATTATTGGGGGAAAGAACTCGGGAGGGCGGCGTGAGTTCCCGTTATAGGATACCCCGACAACCAAACAAGGAACCCAGAGTACCCTAACCCGGGTCTCACCGCTGTCCTCGCAAGGCCCCTCCCCTATAATATTCACTAACATGCTAATAAACATACCCATCATACAACATTATTTATAATATTATTGGGACTAGAAACCTTGGGAGGGCAGCATGAGGTCCCGATACAGGACATCCCGACAACCAAACAAGGAACACGGAGTACCCTATCACGGGTCTCAATGTTGACCTCGCAAGGCTCCTCCCTATAATATTATCTAAGGCATGCAAATTAACATACACTAGCATTTAATTTAATAAATAAACTAGTAGGACGCATGCATAGGCCGAGGTTTCCTATCATGAAAACAGGGGGCATGGTGCATGGCTCTCACACCTATCCTATGGGTGCAAGTCCCTAACATAAAAGCCTAGGGTAGCATGCATTCTGTATTTAAAATCATGCTCACATGCAATACATATTACTACAGGTTAATATAATCCACGGTGCCCCAGGAGAGGTCGGTATACGCCCAAGTGCGTATAATGCCTCTCTACTGGGTTGGATTGTCCCACTCACCGGAATCGGGGTCGTCGCGCGACCGTCCGTCTAGATCTGCAAGACAGACATTCAATATGGTGAGAACAATACATAAACACTCCAAAATACCCAAACATACAAAACCCACAACTTCACACCTAACACTCGGGCAAACGTGCATACGACCCGCACCCACGCTAGCCCGAGCACTCTGGCTACCACCCGCACGGCCACCCGCCCTCGGATGCGCTGCCGCGCCTCAGCCCGCGTGCCCCGAAGCACTGCCGCACGCACGCGCACGCTCGCGCGCTCCCGCGCGCACTGCACCCACGCCCCAGCACGCGCGCGCACTGGTCCCCAGCACCGCACGCACTGGTCCCCAGCACCGCGCCCAGGCGCCCTGCCCAGCACCCAGGCACAGTGCCCAGGTGCCCAGCCCGCGCGCGCCCGCGCGCACTCGCGCGCACTCCCGCGCACACCCCCACTCGCGCCAGCACCCGCGCGCACCCGCACGCACGCTCCCGCGCGCGACTGCGCCTGCCAGCGCCCAGCTCCACCCGCGCGCACGCGGGCGCGCGCGCCCCTGCCAGCTGCTGCGCCTGCTGCCTGTGCTGCTGCCACCAGCCACCCTGCCCGAGCACCTCAACCACCACCCACCGGCCACCCCAAGGCCTCTGACCGCCTCCCACAGCCCTCCGACGGCCACCCACCGCCGCCAACCGCCTCCCAACCCCAAATCAACCCTCCTAGCATACATCTATGCAAGAAAAGAGAGGAAAAGAAGCTTACCAAGGGGAGGAAGGGAAATCCGGTTGCTCTCCGGGCACCGAAACCTCTCCCAAAGGGCTTCCAACGCCCGGATCTACTCCCACCTCCGAAATGAGCCAAAACAGAGGAGAAGAGAGGGCGGACGGAGGGGCAAAACTCGCCAGAATTCGGATTTGAAAGCACCGGAGTGTAGATCGGGACCCGATCTACACTTCCTATGCTTTGGGTTTTAAGCTTTGAGGGCTCTAGGGGCTCAAAAGGGAGAAAAAGAGAGAGGGGAGAGAGAAAATGAAATTGGTAGGGATGATGAATAGTGGTCAACCAAAATTAGATTCCATTTATATAGCGAGCGACTTAAAAACCCAGATACGCCCCGGAACTGCGAAATTTCGGGAACGTTACCGGAATTCGATGAAATTTTTGTGAGAGGCTTAAAATGGCACCAGGACACCAAATATGCAGTTAGATTTCCAATCGGAGTCCTCTAACTCAGGACGATAGCTAACAGTCCAAAAATTAGCGGTACCGATCGAAAACCGAAAAAAATGAAAAACTGCCAGAATGCTCCAACGGTTACCAGCAGGTTAAAAGTGACACATATATAACAGACCTCATGTATTGATAACTGATATTATATTTATTATTGCCATGTCTCGGGGACGCCTGGGGCGTGACATGCACCCTAATGGTGCTAATGAGACCCATCTCGAAACGACGGCACCGCGTCTCCTCATCCATCACCAAGGCTAGGGCGAACCTAGAAAGCCTCGTGAAGCGTGTGGAGTAGTCAGCGACTGACATGGAGCCCTGCGTCAGCTGCTCGAACTCTCGCATCACGATCTGGCGTGTCGAAAACGGAAAGTACTCCTCCAGGAAGTATCTCCGGAACCCAGCCCATAGTAGTCGCTCCACTCCCTCGGGGATGTCCACCGATCGGGTAGCCCACCAGTCGGCGGCGCTACCCTTCAGCATGAAGGTGGCCAGGGAGACACGCTGGCGGTCGGTGCAGTGCATGGTCGAGAAGATCTTGTCCACCTCCATCAACCAACGCTCAGGGGCAAGGGGGTCCGCCGTCTGGCCATGGAACTCGGGAGGGTGGAGCTTCAGAAAGGCAGTGAGGCCGCTCTGATGCACCCGTGCTGCAGCCTCTAGCTCCACCTCCCTCTCCAGGGGATCCTGAACTCCCACCACTGGAATCACCATGGGGACAGGGGGTACGTCGGGCACCACCGGTGGATCTGCCACCAAGGGGACCTGTGGTACCGCCTCGCGGGTCACCCTCAGCTCGTGAATCTCTCGTGCCTGCTCAGCTAAAGCCCTAATCTGGGCCTCCAGTGCTCTAGTCTGAGTCTCCACCAGATCTGCAATACGAGCGTAAGCACGCTCCCATGCAGGAGGCTCCTGCGCCAGTCCTGGCCCCATAGCCGAGGACTCTCCAGTAGCATCCTCGCCTCTGGTAGGTCCGGGAACCTCCAAAGGCCGAGAGGGACCACGTCCACGCATTCCTCTACGAGGAGGCATATCAACAACCTAAGAAAACCAGACACTAGGATCAGAATACTCATATAGAAATCCTAGGACTCATCTCTAAGAAAAACAATTGGCTCTGACAGGACCAGGCTCTGATACCAACTTTTGTCACGCCCCAGGGCGGCCGTCCCCGAGACGTGGCAAGTATATATAATATCAGCAGTCTATACAGGAGATCAATAACATACTCTAAACAACATAAAAAATGACAACACAGACAATAAGGTAGCTGACATAATATATACAAATAGCGGAAGCTCAAACGACTGAGTCTGTAATTCAAAGACATATTACAGACCCGATACATAATCAATTGTCCCGTGAGAGCCAATATATACAATGACATCCAAATATAAGTATGTGCCCAAGCACGGAATACAATACATACAATCAAGAAGGGGATGCTAATGGCCTCTCACTCGCAGAACGTGACGCTGCTCCGCTACTGCTGATGTGCCTCGGGGAGCTCCTCCTTCAGATCCGACTCAGATATCACTGGAGAAAAATATATATGCGAGGGGTGAGCCACACGCTCAGTGAATAGCACAACCCATGCATCACAATTCATATCAACCTTTTTATAAATTATAGCCCCTAACACGGGAGCAACCACACATTCTAATGGGTCGTTTCATCGCCAACCCACCTCCCCCCTCACCCTCACCCTTTACTGGGGGTGACATGGGCCTCTTGGGGCATACTAGACCGCTCTGCACCCCTGGTCTACCCGATAGCCTCTCCCACCCTCGTAGCCTCCACCTGGTATACTCCCACTATCAGTACAGTCCGACGCATCGGAGGTACCTATGGACGGGAGCCCTCTGTCAGGCCAGCCAACGCCGGGGAGTCCCTACATCAGATCCAACCAAAAGGAGAAGACAGCCTACTCACACGGACACAATCCTCTTGGATCCGTTGACACCGATTGTAACTCTACTAATGTCATGAATTCTCAAGAATTCCTCCAAGGCGCATAACCAAGATGCGGGGAAACATATATTATAACAACAAGGTTATAATATTCTCTAAGGCATGCTTGTAACTATATGCTCACATTTTGATTTAATTAGATTAAACTAGATGGGAACATGCATAGTTCGGGGCTCGGTGACTAGGCATGCATAGGCCTCTATATATGACATAAGGGTGCATATCCCTAGCATACAAGTCTAAGGTGGCATGGATATATCATATTAATGATGCATACATAGCTTTACATTTATTACATGTTAATACACAATTATGATGCCCCAGGGGAGGGCACTGCATGCCTACGTGCATTGAACGCCTCCCTACTGGGTTGGATTGTCCCACTCATAGAAGCCCGGGTCATCGCGTGACCGTCTGTCAAGATCTGCAAAGCAGGGGCATTCAATATGGTGAGTAACCTACACAAATACATAAGAAATTTGCTAGAAATAACCAAATACTCAGACAAGCATGCATGCGGACCCACACGGATGCGAGCACCCGCGTATGCACGCGAGTCCGAGTGCCCCGACACCCTCCCGAACACACGGGCAGCCATACGCACGGCCACCCGCACGCGCACGCACGAACGCGCACACCCGCACGCACCCCGGGCGCACTGCCGCGCCCTTGCCCGCGCACCCAGACGCGCTACTGCGCCCCTGCCCACTTGCCCAGACACACTGCCATGCGCGCGCGCACGCTCACGCGCGGGCGTACCCGCGCGCACTGCGCCCCCGCGCAGCACTCCGCGGGCACCCCTGTGCGCACCGCGCGCACTGCACCCCCGCGCAGCACTCCGCGCGCACACCCGTGCGCACGCCAGCGCGTCTTCGCGCTCGCCAGCCAGCACGCCCGTCTGCGCGCGTTAGCGCCTGCCTGCGCGCGCAGACTCGCGCGCACGCGCGCCCGAGCCCCTTCCACCCTTTCCTCAGCCCTCCCAGACCCCCTAACACCCATGCATAGCATGCATACCCAATTAAATGCCCTAAACAAGCATCTAAACAAGAATAGGGAGGAGAAGGACTTACCCAAAGAGAGGAAAGGAAAGGGAGGGAACTCGGGTGCTCTTCGTGCACCAAATCGCCGCCACCGAGACCACCACCACCTCAGCCTCTAGCAAGGCCTAAAAGATGGCTGAAACCAGGGGAGGAGAAGCCATGAGAGGGAGGTAGAGAAAGGGGAAATCCAAAATAAAAGCCATGGAAAGGTAGATCGGAACCCTACCTTTCTTTTTCCCTTCAGTGACTTTCTATTTCAACTCTTCCTACTACCTCTAATGGGGGAAACAAAGAGAAGGGAAAGATGGATTTTTGTGTGTGAGTGAGAGAGAGAGAGATGGGGAAGAAGAAGAAGGGGGACGCCTAAGTGGTTGCGCACACACTCACACACTCACACACTTAGAAAAAATTAGGTTTTTGTGTTTGACTTTAGGTCAACCCAACAACACAAACAAACAAAACCCATTGACCAAGTCAATGGTCAAACTTGACTTGGTCAAATTCATCTTTGACTTGGTCAAGTCTCCCCATGACTTTCCGCTTGGTCAAAACCCGGATACGATTCGGAACTGTGAAATTCTGAAACGTTATCAGAATTCGATGAAATTTCGGTAGTGGCTTGAAATGGCACCAGGACACATAATGTGCAGTTAGATTTTCAATCGGAGTTCTCAAGCTCAGGATGATAGCCAAAAGTCCAAAATTTTAGCGGTTCCGATCGAAAAAAGAAAAAGTTGAAAAACTGCCAAAAATGTCCCAAAGGTGCCCAGAAGGCTAAAAGTGACACATATATAACACTGCGCGTCCCGGCTTGCGCGCACCCGCGCGCACTGCACGCCCGCGCAGCACCCCGCGCCCCTCTACGCGCGCAGACGCGCGCGCACGCGCGCGGATGGCCCCGCGCGCGCGCCCGAACCCCTCCCACCCCCTCCTCAGCCCTCCCACTCCCCCTACCACCTATGCAAGGCATGCTTGAACACTTCAAAGCCCTAACAATCATCTAAAACAAGGCTAAGGGAGGAGGAGAACTTACCAAAAAGGAGGGGAAAGAAAAGGGGGAAACTCGGGTGCCCTTTGCGCACCAAACCACCACTACCGCCACCACCAACACCACCACCTTCTCAGCCACTCTCCAAGCCTTTGATGGCTGAAAACAGGGGTGGGGAGGGAAGGCATGAGAGGGACGTAGAGAGAAGGGAAACAAAAACAAACACCACACAAAGATTGCACACACACATACCTTCCTTTTTCCCTTCTAGGTCTTTCTTCTTCTTCTTCTTTTACTACCTCTATTTAGAACAAAAAGGAAGAGGGAGTGAAGGAGAGAGTGAGAGGGAGAGGGAGATGGGGATTGAAGGGGACGCCCACCTATAGTTCTCCACACACACACACACTACACTCACACACACACACACATTTATGAGAAAAAAGGGTTGGTGAAAAAACAAAAATCTTTGACCAAGTCAATGGTCAACTTTGACTTGGTCCAAGTCTTCTTGACTTGGTCAAGTCCCCCTTTGACATTCCAAAATCGGTCAAAACCCGGATACGATTCGGAACTGCCAAATTTTCTAAAACGTTATCGGAATTCGATAAAATTTTTGTGAGTGGCTCGAAATGGCACCAGGACTCATAATGTGCAGTTAGATTTTCAATCGGAGTTCTCGAGCTCATGCAGATAGCTAAAAGTCCAAAATTTTAGCGGTTCCGATCGAAAAAAGAAAAATTGGAAAACTGCCAGAAATGTCCCAAAGGTGACCAAAAGGCTAAAAAGTGACACATATAACACACCGATTGAAAAAAAGAAAAAGGCCCTGAATGACCCAAATGTTACCAAGGCTTAATCGAAATGGCTCCAAATGACACAGGCATAACAAATCCCAAGCCTCCTTCAATTTTTGGAGTACACCTAGTTTCCCATCGGACATGATGGAGCGTTTTCTTCAAGGTGGGCCCGCCCCATAGGAAACTGCGAATGATTTATGGCCTTGTGGTGCCCCGAGGAAGGGAGAAAGCCGAAGTCCACTATATGTGGAAGCTAAGCAGTACCATCTTTGCCAATTCGAGTCGGCCAGCCAAAGATAGTAGATGTTGGTTATTAATGGGTATGCAAAAGGATTCAAGCAGTACATGTTTTGAATGGAATAAGTGTTATCTCCATTTGATTGATGTAATTATTATCCATATCTCATGTTAGATTATAAGTTTATCTCTAATCTAATATATCTAACATCTATTAAGATATGGTTATGAATTTAAATTTTAAAAGTTTGTTATTTCGTAAATCAATAAAGATGATCTCAGGATTTACAAATCTTAGAATTATGACAGTTTTGTAAAAAGAACCCTGATATTCTGTAAAAAGAACCCCAAAATTCTTTAAATAAAATATAATTCTGGATAATGACACTTTTGCAAACATGATCTTAATATTCAAAAAAATTATATTTTAGTCCCTGATTTCTGTGAAAATTATTATTCATGCTTTGTTAATGGAATTAAAAGAAATTGTTTTTTAATATATCATTGATGTTAAGATTTTGGGTTGAATTCTAAACTCTATAAAATATCATGTTATTTATTTGTATGGTTTAATTATTTTGGTATCTTGACATGCATATTATATGATATCGCATTTTTATTAACATGCTTAAAGTAAAAGTCGTCATTACATTATGATGATATAATTCATGCTTTAATATTTATGAGCACGCCAAAGTGACCTTAGATGTTAAAATTAGTGAATTAATCATATAAAGTTAGTAATGACTTTTATTGCATATTATAAACCGACATAAAGGTCAATCCCATAGGAGGGCCAATGTGATTTAGGTATAAGATGGAACAGAATAGTAACAAACCTACATTCTATGTATCAAGGAGTTTATGGCTTAGTCAAAGGTGTCAAGACTTTTTGTTATTAACATGTAGGATATGCCACTAGTTCTACATGTAGAATCTTTTCTACTTAAATGAATGTAGGTTTAATTGTGGTTGTAATTTCAAGCCCAAAGGAGGGGTTTATAATGTCGCTACTTAACCACTCAACCAAATAAGTATATTTAAGGATATCATATACATATTTGAAATTTATTGCATAATTTGGATTATATGCATTGAATGAATGTTATAATATGTAGCCTTATATTTTAAAGACATTATGTTGATTGAATATCTGATGTGATCAATGTTGTCCTTTTCAGCAATTTCTCCTACTTTTGCTTCAAGTAATAACAACAATATTCATATCCTCGATGGATCAAAATTTATTGAATGGAAGGAACAAATCAATTTAACATTAGGGTGGATGGATATGGATCTTGCGTTGGGGGAGGACAAACCTGCTCCTCTCACTGTTGAGAGCACGCAAGAAGAAAAGGCCAAGTATGAGAAATGGGAACGCTCAAATCGACAAAGTCTTTTGCTGATGAAAGCGTATGTAGGAAAGAACATTCAGGGATCTATCCCTGAGTGTGACACAGTCCAATCTTATCTAGAAAGTGTGGAGAAACCATTTGTTAGCTCCTTATAAAGCTTTGGCCAGCACCCTAATGAATAAACTGTCCTCCATGATGTATAAAGGATCCAGAGCTATTCGCGAACACGTAATGCAAATGCGAGATCTAGCAGCTCAATTGAACATATTTGAAGTAACCATTTCTGACTCCTTCTTGGTGCACTTTGTTCTCAACGCTTTACCACGTCAATATGGTCCATTCAAAATTTCCTACAACACACATAAGAAAGATTGGGCAATCAATGAACTTTTGACCATGTGTGTGTAAGAGGAAGAGAGGCTAAGGCAAAAGAATTGGGAGAATAACTTCTCATATGGAGAAAAAGTATATTGGGAAAGAAAAAGGTATCTCTTTCAAGAAGAAGACAAATAAAGCTTCAACTATTCAGGATCAAGTTGGAAGCTCAAGCTCAGGTTCTATTCAGAATCAAACCGGAAAATCAGTGATAAAATGCTTCTTTTGCAAGAAGAAGGACTATCAGATATATCAGAAATGGCTAGCCAAGAAAGGTAATAATTTAACTTTTGTGTGTGAACAATTGAATATGGGTTGTGTTTCAAATTACTCGTGGTGGATTGACTCTCGCGCCACTATCCATGTTGTCAATTCTATGTAGGGTTTTCTATCCCAAAGGACTCAAACTGATAGTGAACAATGCATCATATCTGGAAATGGGATGTGTTCATGTGTGGAGGCTGTAGGAACCTTTAGTGTTGTGCCTGTGTCATTTGGAGCGCTCTGTAAAAAAAAAAAATTTGGGTACATAATTTTTTTTCTAAGTTATGTATTCCCAATTTGGTATTTGGATTTGATTTTGTTAAAATCCAAGATGATGAGGTTTAATTATGATTTTATTATGAGATGTCCAGTTTTGAGTTAGCTTTCGCACAGAAGTGGAATTAGATCAACTGGATTCTTGTAGTAAAAGTTATGGGTATTTTTCCAAGTATACCCCGGGGATGGAAATTCTGGCAGCAGCCCTGCTCGATGTTTAGCTCTAATTTTGGAATAGCTGGAGGGATTATCTGATCTTGTCATGAACATGAAATTTGTAGATAATCTTCTTAGCTTTCCATCGGTCTTGGAATCGTGCAATTCGGAGCTGTATCGAGGAAGTTATGGCTGTTCCAGTGAAGCTTGCGCAGAATTTCTAGTCGAAGGGCGACTAGGTCATTTCTCCTTAAGATATTTTGATAAATATCTCCTCTCTCTCTCCTCCCCTCCCAAACCCCACGTCGACCAGCACATCTGGTCTCTCTTTTCACTCTCTCAAGCCCCCCCTAGGTGTTTGAAGGAATGCTTCAAAGAGAAGAAGAGAAGGTGGAGGTGAAGGAAGAAGTGAAGTTGGTTTATGTGTTGTGTTGGTTGTTTCCCCTCTCTCTCAAGCTCCTTTGCATGGATCCCCACCCCTGATTTGCAGCCATTGGAGGAGGCTGAGGAGGGCTGAGGGTGGTGGTGGTGGTGGTCTCGGTGGTGGCGTTTCGGTGCGCGAAGGGCCCCCGAACCTCCCCCTTTTGTTCCCCCTCCAAGGTGAGCTCCTCCCCTCCTTTTTCTTGTTTTTTTTTGGCTTAAGGGGATGTTGGGAAGGTCATGCATGTTGGGTAGATGTGTTAGGGTGTGTGTGAGGGGTTGGGGCGGGTGAAAATGTAGTTAGAATGGGCTGGGCACGTGTTGGGCGTCGTCTGCGCTCGTGCGCGGGTAGGCGCGCGCGCAGGCGAGCGCTGGCGGGCGCGCAGACGCGCGCGGGCGCAGGCGTGAGCGGGGGTGCGAGCGGGGTGCGCACGGGCGCGCGCGGGCTGGGCGCCTGGGCGCAGGGCAGGGAGCCTGGGCGCAAGGCAGTGCGCCTGGGCGCGGGGCTCAGGACCAGTGCGCGCACGTACGAGCGTCCGCATGCTGAGGCGTGCGCGGGGTGCTGCGGGGGGGGGGGGGGGGGCACAGTGCACGCGGGGGCGCTCTGGGCTGCATGCGCGGTGTGCGCGGGCGCGTGCGAGCGTGCGCGTGCGTGCGGCAGCGCGTCTGGGCGCGCGGCAGTGCGCCGATGGTGCCGGGGTGTGTGCGTGCGTGCGCATTCGTGCGTGCGCGTGCGGGGGGCCATGCGTATGGCTGCCCAAGTGTTCGGGTAGGTGTTGGGGCACTCGGATTCGCGTGCGTACGTGCGAGCCCGTATGCATGCTTGTCCGAGTATGGGGTATTTCTAATCATTTTTTTTGTATGTGTTGTGTATTTTACTCACCGAGTTGATTACCCTGTCTTGCAGATCTTGACGGACGGTCGCGCGATGACCCGGTTATTGGTGAGTGGGACAATCCAACCCAGTAGGGAGGCGCTATATGCACTTGGGCGTATACCGTCCTCCCCTCGGGCACCATAGTTTAATATTAACTTGTTTAAATATGTAATCTATGCAAGCATGATTAATATGTAGTATCCATGCCACCCTAGACCTTGTATGTTAGGGACTTGCACCCTTAGGATATGTGTAAGAGCCATGCATCCTGACTCCATGTTTTCATGCTAGGAAAGCCTCAACCCATGCATGTGTCCTATTAGTTTAATTTATTAAATTAAATGCGAACTTATGGTATTTTAGCACGCCTTAGGGAATATTATACGGGGCCTTGCGAGGTCAGCATTGAGACCCGGGCTAGGGTATTCCGTGTTCCTTGCTTGGTTGTCGGGATATCTATGTCGGGACCTCATGGTGTCCTCCCAAGGTTTCCTTTCCCGATAATATTATAACCTCGTTATTATTATATATGTTCCCCGCATCTTGGTTATGCGCCCTGGAGGAATTCTGAAGAATTCATGACACCAGTAGAGTCTCCCTTTTCTGGATTAAGGGGCCTTGCAAAGTCAGCGTTGAGACCCGGGCTAGGGTACTCCGTGTTCCTTGTTTGGTTGTCGGGATATCCTATATCGGGACCTCATGGTGCCTTCCCATGGTTTTCTTTTTCTAGTTAAGGGAATACCGCAGATCCAAGTGGATCGTATGCGTATGGATAGGCTATTTTTGTTCCCTTCGTTGGATCCGTATAGAGACTGCCCCAGCGTTAGAAAGGCCGTCCCGTGAGAGGGCTCCCATCAGTAGGTACCTCCTGATTTGGATTCGGACTGTGCTGAAGTGTGGGAGTAGGCCAAGCGGCTACGGAGTGGAGGAGAGACTATCGGTGGACCAAGGGTGATTAACAGCCTAGTCAGTCCCAATATCCTATGTCACCTATTGAGGGGTGAGGGTGAGGGTGTGGTTGGTTGGCGATGTTACGACCCACTGGATTGTGTAGTTCCTGCCACTTTGAGGCTTTGAATAATTATTTGTGGTTAATATGAATTGTGATGCATGGGTTGTGCTATTCACTGAGCGTGTGGCTCACCCCTCGCATATATTTTTCTCCAGTGCTATCTGAGTCGGACCAAGAGGAGGGGCTCCCCGAGGGACCTCAGCAGTAGCGGTGCAGCGCCACATTTCCGCGAGTGTTAGAGGCCATCAGCATCCCTTTTTTATTTGTATGTATTGTATTATGTGCTTGGGCACACGTTTGTATTATATTTGGATGTCGTTGTATATATTGGCTCTCACAGGACAGTTGATTATGTATCGAGTCTGTAATATGTCTTTGAGTTACAGATTCAGTCTTTTAGCTTCCGCTATTTGTGTATATATCATGTCAGCCCCTTTGCTGTCTGTGTTGCAATTTTGAATGTTGTTAGAGTATGTTATTGACTTCCTGTATTTATTGGTGATATCATATATACACTTGCCGCGTCCCGGGGACGGCCGCCCTGGGGCGTGACAAAAGTTGGTATCAGAGCCTGGTCCTGTCAGAGCCAATGGTCTTCTTTTCATAGAGATGAGTCCTAGGATTTCTATATGAGTATTCTGATCCTAGTGTCTAGTTTTATTAGGTTGCTGATATGCCTCCTCGTAGAGGAATGCGTGGACGTGGTCCCTCTCGACCTTTGGAGGTTTCCGGACCTGCCGGAGGTGAGGATGCTACTGGAGAGTCCTCGGCTGTGGGGCCAGGATTGGCACAGGAGCCTCCTGCATGGGAGCGTGCTTACGCTCGGATAGCAGATCTGGTGGAGACTCAGACGAGAACATTAGAGGCCCAGGCGAGGGCGTTAGCTGAGCAGGCTAGAGAGATTCAGGAGCTAAGAGCGGCCTGTGATTCAGTTCCACAGGCCCCCTTTGTGACAAATCCGCATGTGGTACTCGATGTACCTCCTGCTCCCGTGGTGATTCCAGCGGTAGGAGTTCAGGATCCCCTGGTGAGGGAGGTGGAGCTAGAGGCTGCAGCGCGAGTGCATTAGAGTGGCCTCACTGCCTTTTTGAAGCTCCACCCTCCCGAGTTCCACGGACAGACGTCGGATCCCCTTGCCCCAGAGCGTTGGTTGATGGAGGTGGATACAATCTTCTCGACCATGCACTGCACCGATCGCCAGCAAGTCTCCCTGGCCACCTTCATGCTGAAGGGTAGCGCCGCCGACTGGTGGGCTACCCGATCGGTGGACATCCCGGAGGGAGTGGAGCAGCTTCTATGGGCGGGGTTCCAGAGGTATTTCCTGGAGGAGTACTTCCCGTTTTCGACGCGCCAGATCGTGATGCGGGAGTTTGAGCAGCTGACGTAGGGCTCCATGTCAGTCACGGACTACTCTACGCACTTCATGAGGCTTTCCAGGTTCGCCCCAGCCTTCGTGATGGATGAGGAGACGCGGTGTCGTCGATTTGAGATGGGTCTCATCAGCACCATTCGGGTGCATGTCTCCTCCCAGGCTTTCACGAGGTACTTGAACTTGGTGTCTCAGGTGAAGACAGTCGAGCGAGACCTCGGGATCCTCGTGAGGGTTCCAACCCCTTCTGTAGACCAGAGACCTCCCAGGAGCCCGGACCAGGGACATCGCAAGAAGAAGCGGCCCCGCTTTGACCAGCCAGCGGCTGCCGCTATCCAGCCGATGTGGTGCCCGTGTGGGATCCAGCACCGATTGCGGCAGTGCCAATCCAGGCCTGGCGACCGAAGACGCGGTGCTATTACCACTGTCAGCGCAACGGGCATATTTTGTATAATTGCCCAGATGCTGGCCGACCCCGCGTGCTGCCTCCGCAGCAGCCGTACCAGCAACAGCAGCCTCAGCGTCAGCAGCATCAGCCACAGGGTGGCCGAGTTGACCAGTGGAGGCAGCCAGTGCAGCCTGCGAGGTGTGCCCCTGCTCCTCAGCCGCAGTTCGTTCAGGGTAGAGTTGCAGCACTTTCGACCGAGGAGGCGCAGGGTTCGGGTATCATGGTCAGAGGTATTGTTTTATTTTCCCAGCTCCCTATATATATGTGTGTTGGTTGTTGTTATGCATGTGTGTGATATATCGATAAGCGAGTATCGAGAGTGGTTGTAAGAGTTGAGGAGGCCGGGTTGTAGCTGTCCAGGCATAGGGTTCCCATCCGTAGGTACCACCGATGCAGTCGGAGGGGTACTGATCGTGGGAGTATACCAGGTAGAGGCCACCCGGAAGAGGGTTAATGAATGATGTCGCGAGCGTGGAATCGTTCTCCCCTTCGTTGGATCCGTGTAGTACAGCCCCGGCGATAGACAGGCTCCCGGTCGGAGGACCAGGTAAGCTACGGAGTGGGGAGAGGCTACCGGTGGACCAGGGGTGTAGAACAGTCTAAGTCTCTCCCAAAGTCCCAAAATGTCTCCTTTCGGGAGTGAGGGTGTGGATGAGGCGGAGACGCGTCGCCTCGTGACCCAGTGATCTTTGGGTTTCCAGTAGAATTAGTGGTGTTCTTTAAGGGTGATGTCTTCTTCTAGTGTTCCTTCTGGATTAAGGGGCTTTGCGAGGACAGCGTTGAGACCCGGGCTAGGGTACTCCGTGTTCCTTGTTTGGTTGTCGGGATATCCTATATCGGGGCCTCATGGTGCCCTCCCAAGGTTTCTTTTCCCAGTCAAGGAATACCTTAGAAGCATAAATCTGATGGTGGATTAAGTGCGAGTTTTGGTTGGAGCGTATGGCCTTTCTGGGCCACGTGATTTCTGGCGAGGGCATATCTGTGGACCCGGATAAGATGCTCGCCGTGTCAAATTGGCGTCGACCGTCGAACCCTACAGAGATTCGGAGCTTCCTGGGCTTGGCGGGTTGTTATAGGAGGTTTGTCGAGGGTTTCTCAAAGATCGCTGCACCTCTTAACCGCCTCGCTTGGAAGGATGTCCGATTCGAGTGGTCCCCGTCTTGCGAGGAGAGCTTCCTGGAGTTTAAGCGAAGGCTCACCTCAGCGCCAGTTCTTACCCTTTCGTCTGGGAGGGGTGGGTTCGCAGTTTGCTCCGATGCATCGCGGTTAGGTGCAGGTTGCGTCCACGATCCTGCTCATGTCATTCTGTTCGATCGCCTCATCCTCGAGGTGGATTTGTCGTTCATGGAGCAGTGGATCGAGGTCAAGGACATCATGAGAAGAGGCTCCACGCTAAGACCGTTCCCTTGATTATAGTGTGTTAGTAGCGCCAGTCCGGTGCGAAGACCACTTGGGAGCAAAAGGTCTAAGCTTGATACTTTCGGTCTTCCCTTTTGGGTTTCCTTAAATTTCGAGGACTAAATTTCCTAAGGGGGGAAGAATGTTGTGCCTGTGTCATTTGGAGCACTCTGATTGAAAAAAAAAAAAAATTGGGTACATAAATTTTTTTTCCAAGTTATGTATTCCCAATTTGGTATTTGGATTTGATTTTGTTAAAATCCAAGATGATGAGGTTTAATTATGATTTTATTATGAGATGTCCAGTTTTGAGTTAGCTTTCGCACAGAAGTGGAATTAGATCAACTGGATTCTTGTAGTAAAAGTTATGGGTATTTTTCCAAGTATACCCCGGGGATGGAAATTCTAACAGCAGCCCTGCTCGATGTTTATCTATAATTTTGGAATAGCTGGAGGGATTATCTGATCTTCTCATGAACATGAAAGTTGTAGATAATCTTCTTAGCTTTCCATCGGTCTTGGAATTGTGCAATTCGGATCTGTATCGAGGAAGTTATGGCTGTTCCAGTGAAGCTTGCGCAGAATTTCTAATCGAAGGGCGACTAGGTCATTTCTCCTTAAGATATTTTGATAAATATCTCCTCTCTCTCTCCTCCCCTCCCAAACCCCACGTCGACCAGCACATCTGGTCTCTCTTTTCACTCTCTCAAGCCCCCCCTAGGTGTTTGAAGGTGTCACGCCCCGGGCGTCCCCGAGACGCGGCAAGTGTATATAAAATATCAGAATCTACACAGGAGGTCAATAATATATCATACACAAGCAACCAACATGACACACAGACAACAAAAGCAGGGCTGACACACTACAGACTCCATACATAATCACATGTCCTGTGAGAGCCAATATACATACAAAGACATCCAAATACAACACAAACGCGTGCCCAAGCACGGAAAATAATACATACAAGCACAAGGGATGCTGATAGCCTCTGAAACTCGCGGGATGTGGCGCTACTCCGCTACTGATGAAGTCCCTCGGGGAGCTCCTCCTCCAGATCCGACTCAGATGACACTGAAGAAAAATATTATGCGAGGGGTGAGCCACACGCTCAGTGAACGGCACAACCCATGCATCACAGACAATATTGACCACAACCAGATAATCTTTATAATCCACAATTCACATTACTCAAGCCATAAAATGGTAACACCTCCACAATCTAGTGGGTCGCTTCCGCCAACCCACTACACCCTCACCCTCACCCTCAATGGGTGACATAGGATATTGGGACTAACTACACATAACCAGCGGGTCGCTTCCGCCAACCCGCTACACCCTCACCCTCACCCTCAAGGGGGTGACCAAGGGTATTGGGACTTACAATCCAGTGGGTCGCCACATCGCCGGCCCACCATACCCTCACCCTCACCCTCAACAGGTGACCTAGGCTCTTGGGACTGACTAGGCTGTTGGTCACCCTTGGTCCACCGATAGTCTCTCCTCACTCCGTAGGTCGTTTGGCCACTCCCACGTTCAGAACAGTCCTTCTACCAAATCAGGAGGCGCCTACTACTGGGAGCCCCTGCACGGGACAACCTGTCTAACGCTGAGGTAGTCTCTACACGGATCCAACGAAGGGAACAGAATAGCCTATCCATCGCATATGATCCACTCGGATCCGCAGACAGCACATCCTAACAACTCTAATGTCCTGAATTCCTCAAAACACCACCAGGGCGCATAACTAAGATGCGGGGAACATGCATGACAGTTATAACAAAGGGTGGAATATCATTGGGGGAAAGAAACTCGGGAGAGCAACGTGGTTCCCGTTATAGGGCACCCCGACAACCAAACAAGGAACACGGTGTACCCTAACCCGGGTCTCACCGCTGTCCTCGCAAGGCCCCTCCCCTATAATATTCACTATAACATGCAATTTAACATTTACTAGCATTTAATTTAATAAATAAACTAGTAGGGCACATGCATCGGTCGGGCTTCCTAGCATGGAAACAGGGGACATGGTGCACGGCACATACACATATCCTAAGGGTGTAAGTCCCTAACATGCAAAGTCTAGGGTAACATGCATTCTACAATTAAATCATGCTCGCATGATATACACATTACAACATGTCAATATTCATCCATGGTGCCCCAGGAGAGGTCGGTATACGCCCAAGTGTGTATAACACCTCTCTACTGGGTTGGATTGTCCCACTCACCGAAATCCGGGTCGTCGCGCGACCGTCCGTCAAGATCTGCAAGACAGGCATTTATACGGTGAGTAAAATCCACAATTACCCCAAAATACCCAAAAATACATTAAATATATTCTAAAAATACCCCATACTCGGGCAAACGTACATACGGCACGTACGCACCACCGGCAACCACCCGCACGGCCACCCGACCCCTCGGGTGAGCCGCCGCGCCTCAGCCCGCGCACCCAGGCGCCGCCGGGCCCCTGCCCGCCGCCCTGGACCCGCAGCCGAGCCACCCGGTGCACCGCGCCCACTGCGCCCCGCCGCAGCAGCCCGCGCGCACCCCCGTGCTCCCCGCGCACACCACGCGAGCACGCCCCGCGCACACCCCGCGCGCACCTCCAGCTCCGCCCCACGCGCACCGCCAGCTCCGCCCCGCGCGCACTCCGAGCGCACCACCAGCTCCCACACCGCGCGCACGCCTGCCTCTGCCCAGCGCCCCGCGCGCACACCCCACAGCGGTGCCCAGCGCCCAGCGCCCCAGCGCCCAGCGCCCAGCACCCTCGGCCAGCACCCGGTACCCGCGACCCAGCGCCCACCGCTCTGCGCCCAGCACCCGGGACCCTCACCCAGTGCCCACGCGCACGCCCGCGCAGCACGCGCCCAGCGCGCCTGCCAGCCTGCCCACGCTGCTGCCCGCGTTGCCTGCCTGCGCGCGTCACCGAGTGGCCCGAGCACCGCTCGCCTGCACGCCCGGGCACTGCCCGCCTGATGCCCGAGCGCCGCCTGCCCTGCTCGCCTGCGCGCCCAGCCTGCCCGCCCGGCCTGCCAGCGCGCACAGCCCAGCTAGCCTACCCGCACGCATCTCCCTGCACCCCCCGAGCGCACGCCCGCGCGCGCACCCGCGCGCGCACCCGCGCGCACGCGCTAGCGCGCCCGGCAAACTAGTGCACTTTCTCCCAGCCTACTCGAACTAGCCCTGCCAGCCTGCCCACGCGCACGCCCAGCCCTGCTGGCCCCCAGCGCCAGCCGAGCGCCCGCACGCCCAGCCCTGCTGGCCCCCAGCACCGCCCGAGCGCACGCACGCGTGCACGCCCGTGCGCACGCTCGCGCGCCCGCGCCAGCCACTGCGCCTGCACCACCCTGCGCTGCTGCCCTGCCCGAGACAGCAGCCTGCCAGCCCGAGCTCCTCTTCCACCCACCTCCGACCACCACCACAGCCTCCGACCACCTCCCACAGCCCTCCGACGGCCACCCACCGCCGCCGACCGCCACCCAACCCCATTTCCACCCTCCTAGCATACATCTAAGCAAGAAAGAGAGGAAAAAGAGGTTTCCCAAGGGGAGGAAAGGAAATCCGGTTGCTCTCCGCGCACCGAAACCTCTCCCAAAAGGTTTCCAACGCCCGGATCTACCCCCACCACTGAAATGGGCCAAAACAGAGGAGAAGAGAGGGCGGACGGAGGGGCAAATCTCACCGGAATCCGGATTTGAAACCACCGGGGTGTAGATCGGGACCCGATCTACACTTCCTAGGTTTTGGGTTTTAAGCTTTGAGGGGTTTAAGGGGCTCAAAAGCAAGAAAAATGGAGGAGGGGAGAGAGAGAGCTCAAGGAAGGAGATGATGAATAGTGCCAAGATATTTTTAGATCTCACTATATATATCAAGTGACTTAAAAACCCGGATACGCCCCGAAACTGCGAAATTTTGGAAACGTTACCGGAATTCGATGAAATTTTTGTGAGAGGCCTAAAACGGCACCAGGACACCAAATATGCAGTTAGATTTCCAATCGGAGTCCTCTAGCTCAGGACGATAGCTAACAGTCCAAAAATTAGCGGTACTGATCGAAAACCAAAAAAAATGAAAAACTGCCAGAACGCTCCAACGGTTACCAGCAGGCTAAAAGTGACACATATATAACAGAAGGACTGCTTCAAAGAGAAGAAGAGAAGGTGGAGGTGAAGGAAGAAGTGAAGTTGGTTTATGTGTTGTGTTGGTTGTTTCCCCTCTCTCTCAAGCTCCTTTGCATGGATCCCCACCCCTGATTTGCAGCCATTGGAGGAGGCTGAGGAGGGCTGAGGGTGGTGGTGGTGGTGGTGGTCTCGGTGGCGGCGTTTCGGTGCGCGAAGGGCCCCCGAACCTCCCCCTTTTGTTCCCCCTCCAAGGTGAGCTCCTCCCCTCCTTTTCTTGATTTTTTTTTGCTTAGGGGGATGTTGGGAGGGTCATGCATGTTGGCTAGATGTGTTAGGGTGTGTGTGAGGGGTTGGGGTGGGTGAAAATGTGGTTAGAATGGGCTGGGTGCGTTCTGGGTGTCGTCTGCGTGCATGCGCGGGTAGGCGCGTGCGCAGGCGGGCACTAGCGGGCGCGCAGACGCGTGCGGGCGCTTGTGCGTGGGTGCGCGGGTGTAGGCGCGAGCGGAGGTGCGAGCGGGGGTGCGAGCAGGGGTGCGCGCGGGCGTGCGCGCGGGGGGGCTGGGCGCCTGGGCATGCGCCTGGGCGCAGGGCTGGGCGCCTGGGCGCGAGGCAGGGCCCCTGGGCAGTGCGCCTGGGCGCGGGGCTGGGGACCAGTGCGCGCGCGTACGGGCGTGCGCGTGCTGGGGCGTGCACGGGGTGATGCGGGGGGGGGGGGGTGCTGGGCTGGACGCGCGGTGCGCGCGGGAGCGCGTCTGGGCGCACGGGCAGGTGCGCGGCAGTGCGCCGATGGTGTCGGGGTGTGTGCGTGGGTGCGCATTCGTGCGTACGCCTGCGGGGGCCATGCGTATGGCTGCCCAAGTGTTCAGGTAGGTGTCAGGGCACTTGGACACGCGTGCGTACGTGCGTGCTCGCATGCGTGCGAGCCCGTATGCATGCTTGTCCGAGTATGGGGTATTTCTAATCATTTTTTTTGTATGTGTTGTGTATTTTACTCACCGAGTTGATTACCCTGTCTTGCAGATCTTGACGGACGGTCACGCGACGACCCGGTTATTGGTGAGTGGGACAATCCAACCCAGTAGGGAGGTGCTATATGCACTTGGGCGTATACCGTCCTCCCCTCGGGCACTATAGTTTAATATTAACTTGTTTAAATATGTAATCTATGCAAGCATGATTAATATGTAGAATCCATGCCACCCTAGACCTTGTATGTTAGGGACTTGCACCCTTAGGATATGTGTAAGAGCCATGCATCTTGACTCCATGTTTTCATGCTAGGAAAGCCTCGACCCATGCATGCGTCCTATTAGTTTAATTTATTAAATTAAATGCGAACTTATGGTATTTTTAGCATGCCTTAGGGGATATTATAAGGGGCCTTGCGAGGTCAGCATTGAGACCCGGGCTAGGGTACTTCGTGTTCCTTGTTTGGTTGTCGGGATATCTATGTCGGGACCTCATGGTGTCCTCCCAAGGTTTCCTTTCCCGATAATATTATAACCTCGTTATTATTATATATGTTTCCCCGCATCTTGGTTATGCGTCCTGGAGGAATTCTGAAGAATTCATGACACCAGTAGAGTCTCTCTTTTCTGGATTAAGGGGCCTTGCGAAGTCAGCGTTAAGACCCGGGCTAGGGTACTCCGTGTTCCTTGTTTGGTTGTCGGGACATCCTATACCGGGACCTCATGGTGCCTTCCCAGGGTTTCTTTTTCCAGTTAAGGGTACCGCAGATCCGAGTGGATCGTATGCGTATGGATAGGCTGTTTTTGTTCCTTTCGTTGGATCTGTATAGAGACTGCCCCAGCGTTAGAAAGGCCGTCCCGTTAGAGGGCTCCCATCAGTAGGTACCTCCTGACTTGGATTCGGACTGTGCTGAAGTGTGGGAGTAGGTCAAGCGGCTACGGAGTGGAGGAGAGACTATCGGTGGACCAAGAGTGATTAACAGCGTAGTCAGTCCCAATATCCTATGTCACCTATTGAGGGGTGAGGGTGAGGGTGTGGTGGGTTGGCGATGTTACGACCCACTGGATTGTGTAGTTCCTGCCACTTTGAGGCTTGAATAATTAATTGTGGTTGTGCTATTCACTGAGCGTGTGGCTCACCCCTCGCATATATTTTTGTCCAGTGTTATCTGAGTCGGACCAGGAGGAGGAGCTCCCCGAGGGACCTCAGCAGTAGCGGTGCAGCGCCACATTTCCGCGAGTGTTAGAGGCCATCAGCATCCCTTTTTGATTTGTATGTATTATATTTCGTGCTTGGGCACACGTTTGTATTTTATTTGGATGTCTTTGTATATATTGGCTCTCACAGGACAGTTGATTATGTATCGAGTCTATAATATGTCTTTGAGTTACAGATTCAGTCTTTTAGCTTCCGCTATTCGTGTATATATCATGTCAGCCCCTTTGTTGTCTGTGTTGCCATTTTGGATGTTGTTAGAGTATGTTATTGACTTCCTATATTGACTGCTGATATCATATATACACTTGCCGCGTCCCGGGGACGGCCACCCTGGGGCGTGACATTTAGATTGATCTTATAGACAATGGTTTTGTTTTAGATCTTGAGAACACTTTATTTATTCTAAGTTATTCCTAAAATTTGATTTCTGTTGCTAGACTGGACCGTGTTGTTTTTTCGTTTAATTTCAATACTTCTGGTTTGTCTATTTCCAATAATTCCCAATTGGTTGGTTCTGAAATTCTTGTGGACGGTTTATACAGACTGCATCTTAATAATTCCTACCATCAATCCCTTTTAACCTTGCATAGAAATGTTGGCACTAAGCAGCGTGGAATAATAAATGAAACATCATCCATGCTTTGCCATAAAAGATTAGGCTCTGTCTCAGAAGAGAGAATCCGGAGATTATTCAATGAGGGTATACTACCTTCACTTGATTTCTCTGATTTTGGGATATGTGTGGACTGTATAAAGGGACAGCAGCCCAAAACCTATAAAAGAAATGCCATAAAGAGTAATGGAACATTAGATGTGATCCATATAGATATTTGTGGTCATTTTCCTCCTTGTGTAGTGTAAAAGATACTTCATCACATTCACTGATAACCACTCAAGATATGGTTACATCTACATGGTCTCTGAGAAATCACAAGCAATCAATGCATTTAAATTTTTTAAGGCAGAGATAGAAAACCAACAAAATAAAATAAACAAAGTAGTAAGATCAGATAGGGGGTGAGTATTATGGTAGACACACTGAAGCTGGAAGAGCTATAGGTCCATTTGGTAGGTTCCTTGGAGGATGTGGAATTCAAGCACAATATTCTATGTCAGGCAGACCTAATCAAAACGATGTTGTCGAAAGAATAAATCGCACTCTTTCGGACATGGTTTAAAGTATAATTAGTAATTCTTCACTTCCTTTGTTCTTTTGGATTGAGGCTTTAAAGGCTGCTATTTATTTGTTAAACAGAATTCCTTCAAAGGCTGTACCAAAAACACCTTTTCAAATATGGACATGAAGGAAACCTAGTTTAAATCACTTACATACGTGAGGTTGTCAGGCAAAGGCTAGGTTATATAATCCACATGAAAGGAAATTAGATTCTAGGAGTAAGTGCATATTTTATTGGATATCCGAAAAGATCCAAAGGATATTAATTTTACTGTCCTTCACTCCAAACCAGAAAAACTGAAACTGACGTAGCAAAATTTTTTGAGGATGACTTAATCAGTGGGAGTGTGGAACGTCAAAAAATTGTATTCGAGGAGATAATAGAAACGACACCTGATGTTATTCATAGTGTCATGGTTCCATATCTAGTAATTCAACAACGAAATGTGAAACCACAACCTATTGTTCAAGATCCACCTCATCAAGAACCTGAACCGGTAAATGATATTCCTCCACCGGTTCAAGAGGAAATTCAAATACAATTAAGGTGGTCTTCAAGAGAAAGAAGGAAAATTATAGCAGATGAATATGTTGTGTACATGATCTTGTTGAGTTGTCAGAAGAAGTTAAACCTGTTGGGTGCAAATGGGACTACAAGACCAAAAGGGACTCTAAAGGCAACATAGAGAGACATAATGCCAGACTTGTAACAAAATGTTTCACCCAAATTGAAGGTATCAATTATATAGAGTCCTTATCTCTAGTCTCTTAGAAGGATTCCCTTAGAATCATTATGGTATTGGTAGCTCATTTTGATTTGGAGCTTCACCAAATGGATGTGAAAACAACATTTTTAATAGGAAATCTTTATGAGGAGGTATATATGGATCAACTTGAAGGCTTCTCATAAAAAGAAAAGGAACATCTAGTATGCATATTAAGGAAGTCGATTTATGGACTTCTGCTGTTCACAGCTTTATGTATGCTCAAACATGAACTTGTCTTGACATTGCCTATGCAATTGAATTACTTGGAAGGTATCAAAGTAATCCAGGCATGGAGCATTGGAAGGCAACCAAAAAAGTTATGAGATATCTGCAAGGGATGAAAGAACACATGCTCACATATTGATGATCAGAGAATCTTGAACTCATTGGGTACTCCAACTCTGATCATGTTGGGTGCTCCGATATATGTCTTTATGCTTGGTGGTGGTGTTGTTTCATGGAAGAGTGAGAAGCAAAAGGCGACTGCTTCCTCTATAATGCACGCAGAATATATGGCTTGTTACACAACCACATCTCAAGCATTAGCACTAAAGAATTTTATCACAGAACTTCAAGTGGTAGAGTCCATCTCAAGACCAATAAAGATTTATTGTGATAACTCAGCTGCTATCTTTTCTGTTAACAACAGAAAGATATGCAAGGGCCATAAATACATTAAGGTCAAGTATTATGTTGTTAAAGAAAGGATTGAGAAAGACTACATATCGATTGATCATATTAGCACCAACATGATGCTTGCTTACAGAAAGGGCTAGCACCTACATTGTATAAGGAACATGTAGAACATGTGGGTCTCATTCCGGATTGGAACTTGGTGTAATTTTAAACATTTTATGGTCGTATTTTAGTTTATTTATGAATAACATTCATTTGGCCTTTTAACAAATTGTGTTAATCAAGTAAATGTCCATGTGAGGGCCGTGTAAAAGGCATTTGGTTATAGCTGTTTCATTTAGTATACATAAAGTTTTGTCTAAATAAAGGTACTTGGTTTAAAGGATAAAATGCTATTGTAATTGTGGAAGGGACTACTCAACTACAATGCAGTAGAACCATTATAGTTCTTATCATCGATTCCTTTGAATTGAGTTAAAGATACAGAATCATTGGAATTGTTGTTTTCAAAGCACGCGCATTCTTGTTTTCAAATTTAATCAATTCAGTACATCAAGTTTATTATTATATTATATATTTTTTATATAAAATATTATTTTCAAAAGAGGACGTGCGTTATGTTGGCCAAGTAGGAGAATGTTGGAGATACGGATGAACTGTTAAAGATAAAGATTAGTATCCCACTATTTTGAAATGTGGTTATTGTGATTGTTATTACTTTGACTATTTCTTACAGAGTGGGACACATTTTCTTTTCATCATAATCTCTCACTGAAAGTGGCCCATACATCACACAATGGAGAAGTACTAGATATATGATATGATTGTGATTCCAATTCTGTTACAATAATTACCCACATCCCGGGATTAAGTGGGAGGAGTCCATGATGGGTGTGATTCCATTATGATCTCATTACTAAGATTTGACCCCCCTCTTAGCATATAAATTGGGATTGGATCCCATCAGATATCCTAAGTCCAGAAAAGCTAAAGAGAAGAAGTCAAATCTTTTTCTTTATCCCTTTTATTTCTTTCAAGCTTCGTTACAAAGAAGTAAAAGACAGAAGAAAGAAGAGTTAGAGACAGATCGTGATCGACTTCTAATCATTCAAGATTTAAATATGTCAATCCATAAGTCTCTGTTCCTGTGAATTTAGTCTAACAACCTCTAGGAAATAGATCAAATTGGATAATAGGTTGGTTGATTTGACCCTTTTTTGGTTTAGGTGAGGGACGGCTACTTGTATTGAGCTCCAGGGAGCGCGTGTCTTTTCTAAGATCAATCTCCGTTCGGGATACTATCAGCTGAAGATCCGGGAGTCAGACATTCTGAAGACGGCCTTTCATACCCGTTATGGGGACTACGAGTTCGGAGTACTGCCGTTTGGGTTGACAAATGCGCCGGCAGCCTTCACGGATCTGATGAACCGGGTGTTTCGGCCCTTGCTCAACTCCTTTGTAGTAGTATTCATCGACGATATTCTGGTGTACTCGAGGAGTCTTGAGGAGCACGCTCACCATCTCCGCACTGTCTTGGAAACTTTGGGCCGACATCAGTTGTTCGCAAAGTTCAGTAAGTGCGAGTTTTGGTTGGAGCGTATGACCTTTTTGGGCCATGTGATTTCCGACGAGGGCATATCTGTGGACCCGGACAAGAATCTCTCCGTGTCAAATTGGCATTGACCGTCGAACCCCTCAGAGATTCGGAGCTTCCTGGGCTTGGCAGGTTATTGCAGGAGGTTTGTCAAGGGTTTCTCGAAGATAGCTGTTCCTCTTACCCGCCTCGCTCGGAAGGATGTCCGATTTGAGTGGTCCCCGGCTTGCGAGGAGAGCTTCCTGGAGTTGAAGCGAAGGCTCACCTCAGTGCCAGTTCTTACCCTTCCGTCTGGGAGTGGTGGGTTCGCAGTTTACTCCGATGCATCGCGGTTGGGTGTGGGTTGCGTCCTGATGCAGCACGGTAAGGTTGTGGCTTACGCGTCGCGTCAGTTGAAGCCCCATGAGCAGAATTACCCCACCCACGACCTAGAGTTGGCAGCGATCATCTTTGCGCTGAAGATGTGGAGGCACTACCTCTATGGCGAGGAGTTCGAGCTCTTTACTGATCACAAGAGCTTGACTTATCTGCAGTCCCAGCCGGAGCTCAACATGCGTTAGAGGCATTGGGTCGAGTTCCTGAAGGACTATGATTGTGACATCGCTTACCATCCTGGTAAGGCGAATGTCGTGGCGGATGCTCTCAGCAGGCAGCCCTTGGGCATGGCCGCCCACATGGTTGTACGTCGTTGGAGGCTTCTGGAGGAGGCCGCTTGTTGGATCAGCGTTCGAGAGACTCCTGCGGGTGGCTTTTTGGCCAGGCTAGTGGTGCAGCCCGTTCTTCTCGATGAGATCCGCACGGCTCAGGGGCAGGATCCTCACTTTCTAGTCCTCTCTGAAGGCGTCGCCCGGGGCGAGCGTCCGGACTACCAGATTCGCGAGGACGGGATCCTGCGGTTCAGAGGTTGAGTATGCATTCCTGACGACGCAGAGCTGAAGCAGAAGATCTTGGACGAGGCCCATCGTTCGAGGTACACAGTGCATCCTAGTGGCACGAAGATGTACAGGGGCCTTCGTCGTGGCTACTGGTGGCGCGGGATGAAGACGGATATTGCCCGTTTCATTGCCCGTTGCTTGGTATGCCAGCAGGTGAAGTCGGAGCATCAGCGTCCTGCAGGGAAGCTGCAGTCCATTGAGATTCCTCAGTGGAAGTGGGAGCAGATCACCATGGATTTCGTTTCGGGTTTGTCGAGATCACGTTCGGGTCGCGATGCCATCTGGGTAATCATCGACCGACTAACGAAGTCCGCTCATTTCCTCCCCATCCGACTCACAAATTCTCTGGACACCCTGGCGCAGTTGTTTGTCTCCGAGATTGTCCGTCTCCATGGCACTCCCGTCAGCATCATTTCTGATCGAGACGCGAGATTTACTTCGAGGTTCTGGCGTAGCCTCCAGCACGCCCTTGGTATGAACCTCCACTTCAGTACAGCGTTTCATCCGCAGATGGACGGCCAGTCAGAGAGGACGATTCAGACCCTGGAGGACATGCTGCGAGCTTGCGTTCTCGACTTTGGGGGCAGTTGGGAGAGGCATCTTCCGTTGGTGGAGTTTGCCTACAACAACAGCTACCACTCGAGTATCAGAATGGCTCCATACGAGGCGCTCTATGGTCGCAGCTGCAGGTCCCCCTTGTGTTGGGACGAGGTCGGAGAGCGCCAGTTGGAGGGACCAGAGATCATCCACCAGACCTCAGAGATGGTCAAGACGATTCACGAGCGTATCCGAGTCGCTCAGAGCCGTCAGAAGAGCTACGCCGATCGTCGTCGCCGTGAGCTCGCCTTCGAGGTTGGTGACCATGTCTTCCTGAAGGTGTCCCCGATGAAGGGCATCTTCCGTTTCGGCGTGCGGGGCAAGCTGAGTCTGTCACGCCACAGGGCGGCCGTCCCTGGGACGCGGCAAGTGTATACATGATATCAGCAGTCTATACAGGAGATCAATAAAATACCCTAAACAACATCAACAATTTCAACACAGACAACAAAAGGGCTGACATGATATATACACAAATAGCGGAAGCTAAAAGACTGAATCTGTAACTCAAATACATATCACAGACTCGATACACAATCAACTATCCTGTGAGAGCCAATATATATAATGACATCCAAATATAATACAAACATGTGCCCAAGCACAGAATACAATACATACAAATCAAAAAGGGATGCTGATAGCCTCTAACACTCGCGGAAATGTGGCGCTGCACCGCTACTGCTGAGGTCTCTCGGGGAGCTCCTCCTCCTGATCCGACTCAGATAGCACTGGAGAATAATATATGCGAGGGGTGAGCCACACGCTCAATGAACAGCACAACCCATGCATCACAGTTCATATTAACCACAATTAATTATTCAAGCCTCAAATTGGCAAGAACTCCACAATCCAGTGGGTCGCTACATCGCCGACCCACCACACCCTCACCCTCACCCCTCAATAGGTGACATAGGATATTGGGACTAAACAATCCAGTGGGTCGCTACATCGCCGACCCACCACACCCTCACCCACACCCCTCAATAGGTGACATAGGATATTGGGACTGATTACTACACAAATCCGGCGGGTCGCTACATCGCCGACCTACCACACCCTCACCCTCACCCCTCAATATGGTGACATAGGATATTGGGACTACACAATCCAGTGGGTCGCTACATCACCGACCCACCACACCCTCACCCTCCCCCCTCAATATGGTGACATAGGATATTGGGACTGACTAGGCTGTTGGTCACCCTTGGTCCACCGATAGTCTCTCCCCACTCCATAGGCCGCTTGGCCACTCCCACATTCAGCACAGTCATTCCCAAATCAGGAGGTGCCTACTGATGGGAACCCACCACGGGACAGCCTTTCTAACGCCGGGGCAGTCTCTACATGGATCCAACGAAGGGAACAGAACCGCCTATCCATACACATATGATCCTCTCGGATCCGCCGACAACACATCTCAACAACTCTAATGTCTTGAATTCTTCAGAATTCCACCAGGGCGCATAACCAAGATGCGGGGAACATATATTACAATAATATTGGGAAAAGAACCCTTGGGAGGGCACCATGAGGTCCCGATATAGGACATCCTGACAACCAAACAAGGAACACGGAGTACCCTAGCCCGGGTCTCAATGTTGACCTCGCAAGGCCCCTTAATATTCCCTAAGGCATGATAATAGTCACAAGTTCACATTTAAATTAATAAATTAAACTAATAGGACGCATGCATAGGTCGAGGCTTCCTAGCATGAGAACAGGGTGACAGGATGCATGGCTCTTACACATATCCTAAGGGTGCAAGTCCCTAACATACAAAGTCTAGGGTGGCATGCATTCTACACACTAATCATGCTTGCACAGATTACATATTAATCAGTTAATATTTACTATGGTGCCCCAGGGGAGGACGGTATACACCCAAGTGCATATAGCGCCTCCCAACTGGGTTGGGTTGTCCCACTCACCCTTAACCTGGTCGTCGCGCGACCGTCCGTCAAGATCTGCAAGATGAGGTAATCAACTCGGTGAGTAAAATACACAACACATACAAAAAAAAATGATTAGAAATACCCCATACTCAGACAAGCATGCATACAGGCTCGCACGCATGCCAACACGCACGTACGCACGTGAGTCCGAGTGCCCCGACACCTACCCGAACACAAGGGCAGCCATACGCATGCCCCCCCCCGCACGCGCACGCACGAATGCACACGAACGCACACACTCCGGCACCATCGGTGCACTGTCGCGCGCCTACTCGGGCGCCCAGACGCGATGCCGCACGCACGCTCGCGCCGCCCGCGCGCACCGCGCGTCCAGCCCAGCGCGCCCCCGCGCGCACTGCGCCCCCCCCCCCCCCCCCCCCGCGTAGCACCTCGCGCACGCCCCAGCACGCGCACGCACGCGCACGCCCGCACGCGCGCGCACTGGTTCCTAGCTCCGCGCCCAGGCGCATGCCTAGGCGCCCTGTCCCGCACCCAGGCACAGTGCCCAGGCGCCCTGCCCGCGCGCGCGCACGCTCGCGCGCACTCCCGGTCGCACCCCCGCTCGCGCCTGTACCCGCGCGCTCGCGCCCGACTGCGCCCGCCTGCGTGCGCGCCTGCGCGCGCACACGCACAGACCGCGCCCAGCGCCCGCCCAAGCCCTCCACACCTCATTTTCACCCATCCCAACCCCTCACACACACCCTAACACCTCTACCTAGCATGCATGACTTCCCAACCAACCCCTTAAGCCAAGAAAACCAAGAAAAGAAGGGAGGAGCTCACCTTGGAGGGGAAACAAAAGGGGGAGGTTCGGGGGCCCTCGACGCACCCGCGACCACCTCAACCACCACCTCGGCCTCCTCTCAGCCGAAAATCAGGGGGGGGGGGAGATCCATGAAAAGAGAGCTTGAGAGAGGGGGGAGAACAAACATCACAACACACCTAGATCCACCCACCACCACTTCCTCCACCACCATCTCCTCCTCTTTGAGACCCCACATCAAACACATGGGGGGCAAAAGAAAGAGAGGAGAGGGACCAGAAATGCTGGTCGACAACATTGGGAGGGAGAGAGAGAGAGAGATAGGATATTCATGCAAAATATCTAAGGAGAAATGACTAGGTTGCCCTTCGACTAGAAATTCTGAGCAAGCTTCACTGGAACAAGCATAACTTCCTCGATACAACTCTGAATTGCTTGATTCCAAGACCGATGGAAAGCTAAGAAGATTATCTACAACTTTCATGTTCATGGCAAGATCAGATAATCTCTCCAGCTAATCTGAAATTAGAGCTAAACATGGAACAGGGCTGCTGCCAGAATTTCCATCCCTGGGGTATACTTGGAAAAATACCCATAACTTTTACTACAAGAATCCAGTTGATCTAATTCCACTTCTGTATGAAAGCTAACTCAAAACTGGACATCTCATAATAAAATCATAATTAAACCTCTTCATCTTGGATTTTAACAAAATCAAATCCAAATACCAAATCAGGAATACATAACTTAGGAAAAAATTATGTACCCAAATCTTCAAACAGAGCGCTCCAAATGACACAGACACAACAGAGTCCGCGTTTCATTGGGCCGTTCCTCATCCTTGAGCGAGTTGGGGAGGTGGCCTATCGCATAGCTCTGCCCCCACAGTTGGCTCAGGCCCATGACGTCTTCCATGTCTCGCAGCTGAGGCGTTACGTCCACGATCCTGCTCACGTCATCCCGTTCGAGCCGCTCGTCTTCGAACCGGACTTGTCATTCGTGGAGCAGCCGATCGAGATCCTGGACCGTCGTGAGAAGAGGCTCCGCACCAAGACCGTCCAGTTGGTCAAGGTGCGATGGCAGCACCGTTCTGGTGCCGAGGCCACTTGGGAGCTCGAGGACGCCATGCATGATGCGTAAACGCATCTTTTCCCTTCCTAGATGTTTTTGTATTTATTTTGAGGACAAAATTTCCTAAGGGGGGAAGAATTTTATATATGTGTCACTTTTAGCCTTCTGGTCACCATTGGAGCATTCTGGCAGTTTTTCAACTTTTCCCTTTTTCGATCAGAACCGCTAAAATTTTAGATTTTTAGCAATCGTCATGATCTTGAGAACTCTGATTGAAAATCAAACTGCGTATTATGTGTCCTGGTGCCATTTCATGCCACTCACGAAAATTTCATCGAATTCCGGTAACGTTCAGAATTTCATAGTTCCAAATCGTATCCGGTTTTTGACCAAGCGAGAAGTCATTGGGAGACTTGACCAAGTCAAAGATGACTTTGACCAAGTCAAGTTTGACCCTTGACTTGGTCAATTGGTTTTGTTTGTTAGTGTGGTTGGGTTGACTAGGGTCAAAGTTCACCTAAACCTAACTAAACCTAATTAATTCTAAGTGTAAGTGAGTGTGTGTGTGGGGTGTGTGTGTGGGTGACTTAATGTCCACGCCCACCTATAGTGCTTCTATTCATATTCTTCTCTCTCTCAAGCTCTCACAAACCTCTCATTCCCTCTCTTTATTTCCCACTTTTGATCTAGTAGAAGAGCTTGAACAAGAAAACCCTAGAAGGAGAAAAGGAAGGTGAGGACCCGATCTACCTTTCCATGGTTTCATTTTTGATTTCCCCCTTGTGAGACCTCCTCTCTTAGCCCCCTTTTCTCCTCTGTTTTTCAGCCTTGCTAGGGCTGAGGGAGGTCTTGGTAGTGGTGGCTTTAGTAGCGGCGTTTCGGTGCGCGAAGGGCACCCGAGTTCTTCCCCTTTCCTTCCTCTCTTTGGGTAAGCTTTCCTCCTCCCTTTTTCCTTGTGTTTAGATGCATGTTAGGGTGTGCATATGGTGTATGCATGGTATGCATGTGTGTGGGGGTGTGGGAGGGCTGAGGAAGGGTGTGGGTTTGGCTCAGGCGCTCGTGCGGGGTCGTCCGCGCGCGTGCGCGCGAGTCAGCGCGCGCAGGCAGAGAAGGCGCGCGCAGTCGGGGGCGCTGGGCGAGTGAGCGCGTACGCGCGGGGGCATGGGCATGCGCACGGGCGTGCGCGAGCGTGCGCACGAGCGTGCGGCGTGTCTGGGCGAGAGGGCTGGGGCGCGGCAGTGCGCCCGGGGCGCGGGGGTGCGCGCGTGCGTGCGCACCCGTGCGTGTGCGTGTGGGTGGCCGTGCGCATGGCTGCCCGGGGGTGCGGGAATGTGTCGGGGCACTCGGACTCGCGTGCGTACGGGCCCGTATGCATGCTTGTCCGAGTGTTGGGTATTTCTATCGTATTTTACTCACCATTTTGGTTTTCCATGTCTTGCAGATCTTGACGAGCGGTCACACGACGACCCGGGTATTGGTGAGTGGGACAATCCAACCCAGTTGGGAGGCGTTCGATGCACGTAGGCGTGCATTGCCCTTCCCTGGGGCACCATAGTTGCATATTAACTAGTATTAAATGTAAATTGTGCTATGCATGATCATTAGGTTGTATCGCTGCCCCCCTTAGACTTTGTATGCTAGGGATATGCACCCTTATATTATGTATAAAAACCTACGCATCCTGATACCATGTTTTCATGCTAGGAAAGCCTCGACCTACGCATGTTTCCCATTTAGTTTAACTTATTTAAATCAAATGCGAGCATATGGTTATTAGCAAGTCTTATAGAATATTATAACCTCGTTGTTATAATATGTGTCTCCCCGCATCTTAGTTATGTGCCCTGGAGGAATTCTGAACAATTCATGTTATTAGTAGAGCTGCAATCGGTGTCGGCGGATCCAAGAGGATCATATCCTTGTGGGTAGGCTGTTTCTCTTCCCTTCGTTGGATCCGTGTAGAGACTCCTCAGCGTTAGACAGACTGTCCTGATATAGGGCTCCCATCTGTAGGTACCTCCGATGCGTCGGACTGTGCTGATCGTGGAGTAGACCAGGCGAGCTACGGTGTGGGGGAGAGGCTATCGGTGGACCAAGGGTGATTAACAGCCTAGTCAGTCCCAAAAGACCATGTCACTAGCTTGAGGGTGAGGGTGAGGGTGTAGTGGGTCGGCGATGAGACGACCCACTAGATTGTGTAGTTACTGCCACTTAGGGGCTATAAATTATTTGAGGTTGATATGAATTGTGATGCATGGGTTGTGCTATTCACTGAGCGTGTGGCTCACCCCTCGCATATATTTTTCTCCAGTTATATCTGAGTCGAATCTGAAGGAGGAGCTCCCCGAGGTACATCAGCAGTAGCGGAGCAGCGCCACGTTCTGCGTGTGAGAGGCCATCAGCATCCCCCTTTGATTGTATGTATTGTATTCCGTGCTTGGGCACACGTTTGTGTTACATTTGGATGTCGTTGTATATATTGGCTCTCACAGGACAGTTGATTATGTATCGGGTCTGTAATATGTCTTTTGAATTACAGACTCAGTCTTTTAGCTTCCGCTATTTGTGTATATATTATGTCAGCCTCATTGTTGTCTGTGTTGTCATTTTTGATGTTGTTTAGAGTATATTATTGACCTCCTGTATAGACTGCTGATATCATATATACCATTGCCGCGCCTCGGGGACGGCCGCCCTGGGGCGTGACAGATCTAACAGAAGACACTCGCTCCCAGAGCTGGTCAAATAGATCATCAATTCACAGCAAGGGTAATTGATCTTCTACCTCCACGGGGAGATCAAAACAACACCACGAACAATTAAGTCCAGATTCTACTCCTCGAGCATGGCTGGCGCTCATGGTGACACTTACACGCTTGGTAAGCCGCTCAACCGCACTTAATCCACAAGACACGCAATAAGGGGTCGTCGAACCTCGACAATGCCTATGCGACGTCATCTATCTGATAGGGTGGTTGAGTCCCATCACGAACGTTAGCATCGCGTCTCCTCATTTGCGACCAATGTGGGGCAAAACGCGACAGTATCCACAACTGTGCTTCACATGCTGCCAGAGATAGGTCGCTCAACTATAACCATTGGAACTCCAGCATCCTGCACTCCATGGGCAGATTCATCACAGGGAGTCCACGCTCTCGACATCATCCAGTAGCACTCTCCCGGTGTGGCCTCTACCTGGTAGCCTCCCAAGCCCACTATCTCTGCCATATGGGCGCACCAACAAGCATAGTATCTGGGAGCACCTCATAGGGCTCTGGCCTCAACCAGGCAGCTACAACGCACAATGATATATCGAAGCGACTCCAGATGCCACTATGGAACCCAGTCCACAAGAAATCGCCCACTAAGCTGCAATAGCATGTACCCAATCCTGATCGTATGAATCACCACTCGCTACAGCACCTTCCAAGTGAGAGGAAAAATCCATCATCAATTTGATGCTTCAAAGGTATTCCTTGACTGGGAAAAGAAACCTTGGGAGGACACCCTGAGGTCCCGATATAGGATATCTCGACAACCAAACAAGGAACACGGAGTACCCTAGCCCGGGTCTCAACGATGACCCCGCAAGGCCCCTTAATCTTGAGTAGGAAGGCTGGAAGAAGACATCATCCCTTAATGAGCAATACGCCACATCCTCAACACTTGAAACTGGCGCCGCACGCGAACTCCATGGTTACCAGCAATACCGATGCACGGGAAAGAAGCTCCATTATCGAGATGCAATCCATACCTTAGAAATTGCAACCAATTCATCACTATCATACTACTGGGCTGGAATTTCCTACCCAAGCCTTAATCCCACCACAAGGGATCCAACAACTAACCCTATTCAGTCGACCCAATCAACAACTTAAGGGTGAGTCCAGGGGGTCACGTCCACGTCAACGGATGCGAGGAGGCATGTCAGCAAGCTAAAATAACTTCTAAAACAAGAGTACTCGGATCACAATCCTACGACTCATCATCTATATGACTAGACTTAGGCTCTGACAGGACCAGGCTCTGATACCAACTTTTGTCACGCCCCAGGGCGGCCGTCCCCGAGACGTGGCAATAATAAAATATCAGCTATCAATACCTGAGGTCAATAAGGACTCCAACAACAACACACAAGGTGGCAAAGCAAGGATAATGATAACTGACTGAAAAGCGGAAGCATAATATATAAACAATGTCTGTAAACCAAAAACATTATACAGACTCGAATACACAATCACTGTCCTGTGAGAGCCAAGTCTAGACCAACGAAAATACAACCTGTGCCACATGCACGATTTACAATACATAAATGACTCTAGGACTGCTGACAGCCTCGCACTCGCCACCCGTCGGAAGAACGCTCCACGCCCATAAGACCATGCCACAAGGAAGCTCCAACTCCACGGCCAACACTGCCCCTGAAAAGAAACAGTATGCGAGGGGTGAGCTACAAGCTCAGTGAGTGGCTGGAAACCAATCACCATACAACAGTTCAATACATAAACAATTCCCTTTCAAGATAAACATGGGTGGAAACCCATGGATAACAGGGTCACGTGGCGGCGCGACCAACCTCACCCTCACCCTCACTCCCGGAGGGAGACTCTTGGGACTTTTGGGGAGAGACCATATCGTTGGTCGAGGAGACCCGGGATTACTGGTCCACACAACACTACTGGATCACCAACCTCACCCTCACCCTCACTCCCGGAGGGAGACTCTTGGGACTTTTGGGGAGAGACCATACCGTTGGTCGAGGAGACCCGGGCTTACTGGTCTACGCAACACTACTGGATCATCTACATCGAGATAACTGCCCAACGATGTTTTTAAACATCGATACGAGACCGGACCCAACAACTATGGGAACGGACGAACAACGAATGGGTCACGAGACGACGTGTCTTCACCTCATCCTCACCCTCACTCCCGGAGGGAGACTCTTGGGACTTTTGGAAGAGACTTAGACTGCTCTACACCCTTGGTCCACCGGTAGCCCTTTCCCCACGTAGCCTCTACCTGGTATACTCCCACGATCAGTACGCTTCCGAACGCATCGGTGGTACCTATGGATGGGAGCCCTCTGTCAGGACAGCTTTTCCAATGCCGGGGAGTTCCTACATCGGATCCAACGAAGGGGAGAACGATTCCACGCTCGCAATATCAGTCGTTTACCCTCTCCCGGGTAGCCTCTACCTGGTACACTCTTACGATCAGTACGCTTCCGAATGCATCGGTGGTACCTACGGATGGGAGCCCTCTGTCAGGAGAGCTACAACCCGGCCCTCTTCAACACGGACGACATTGGGAGTAAACATTCCATGTTCGCAAAGCGAACCCAATGGAGAAACAACTACTCTCGATAATCACTTATTGAGAAACATGTGTTGGATATCACCAACTTAAAAGAAAGGGTCAAGCGCGATCTCGCGCACTAACAGGTGCATGCCAATATTCCAAACGAACCTGAGTCGAGTAGGAAATCGTATCTACTTAATCAGTTAGTTCAGAGGGAGAGAGTGAGAGAGATCATCATCTCATGAAGCTGGTCATTGCTTTGCCCCATTAACATGGGCGCAACAACTACACCACAACCTCGAGTCTTATTGCAAGGGAATATTAGGCAGGTGCCCGTTATTAACCTAGACTTAATCATACTGAATGTTTCAATTAATATGGTGGGAGTAGTATTACAATACTACCTAAGGCATGCCATATTCTATACATCCATACACATTTACAACATACATGCCCATACTAGAGGGGCTCATGCAACACAATCATTCATACATGAATACAATACATGTATATAAGCCTAGCATGCAAGATATCTACATATTATAGCTTAAGCATGGCCATACTACTTATCTACACAAGTAGTATAGCTAGGGGGGGCCCATCGATGCGCGACGCGCGTCTACGCGCGTCGAGCGCATCTCGAGAGAGGGGGGGGATTGGATCGAACCACTCACCATACAACCCGGGACCTCGCGCATCCCATCCGACGAGATCTGCAGGGTAAGGGCATCAAATTTGGTGAGTAACATCACAATTTAACACTTAGAATTTACTAGAAATGCCAAAGACTTAGACATGCACGCATACGGGCTCGCACGCATGCAAGCACGCGCGTACGCACGCATGCCCGAGTGCCCCAGCACCTACCCGAGACCCTGGGCAGCCCCACGCATGCCCCAGCACGCGCACGCACGCGCACGCGCACGCGCGCGCGCACTGACACCCAGCCCCGCGCCCAGACGCATGCCGAGACGCATGCCCCGCGCACGCCCACGCGCACTCGCGCCCACCCGCGCGCCCACTCCGCGCGCACCCGCGCGCTCCGCCTGCGCCTGCCAGCGCCCTTCTGCGCATGCGCCTGCGAGCGCACGTGCGCAGACAGCCCCTAGGGCGCGCCCAGGCCCTTTTTAACCCTCCCCAACCCCTCACACACACTCTAACCCATCTACCTAGCATGCATGACCTCCCCAACCATCCCAACAGCCCAAAAAATCAAGAAGAAGGGGAAGAGGACTTACCAAAAGAGGGAAAGGGAAAGGGAAAGGGGGAGATGCGGGGCTCTCGACGCGCCCACGGCCACCTCAACCACCACCACCACCACGCCTCCTCTTCAGCCTCTCACCAGCCCTCTTTGGCTGCAAATCAGGGGGGGGGGGAATGGTCATGAAAAGGTGCTTGAGAGAGGGGAAACAATAACAACAACAACACCTACACAAACCTTTCTCTTCCTCCTTCACCTTCTCCTTCTCTTCTCTTTGAGGAAATAACACAAACACATGGGGGGGGGGGAGTGAAAAGAGAGAAAGAGAGACCCAAGAATCCCACGTGGGGAGTGGGAGGGAGAGAAAGAGAGAGAGAGAGATATTTTTTTGGGCAAATAAATATCCAAAAGAGGGATACAAATGACCAATTCATCCCTGACTAGAAATTCTGTACATGCTTCACTAGAACAGCCATAACTTCCTCAATATAGCTCCGAATTGCACAATTCAAAGTCCACTAGAAAGCCAAGAAGATTATCTACAACTTTCATGTTTATGCTCAGATTAAATAACCCCTCCAGCTATTCCGAAATGAGAGCTAAACATTGAACAGGGCTGCTGCCAGAATTTTTCATCCCCGGGGTATACTTGGTAAAATACCCATAACTTTTACTACATGAATCCAGTTGATCTAATTCCACTTTTGTATGAAAGCTAACTCAAAACTGAGCATCTCATAATAAAATCATATTTAAACCTCTTCATCTTGGATTTTAACAAAATTAAATCCAAATATCAATTCAAAAATGCATAATTTGTAGGAGAAAATTGTCACGCCCCAGGGCGGCCGTCCCCGGGACGCGGCAAGTGTATATATAATATCAGAGTCTGCACAGGAGGTCAATAATATATCATACACAAACAACTAGAATGACACACATGCAACAAAGGGGCTGACATGATATATACACCAAATGCGGAAGCAAAAGACTGAATCTGTAAATAAACATTCTACAGACTCGATACTCAACCATCTGTCCTGTGAGAGCCAATATACACAAATACAACAGAACATATACAAACACGTGCCAAGCACGGAAATCAAATACATGCAGTCAAGAAGGGATGCTGATAACCTCTGGCACTCGCGGAACGTGGCGTTGCTCCGCTACAGAAGGAATCCCTGGGAAAGCTCCAACTGCTGCTCCGGCTCCAGCTCAGGCTCAGTGGCAACTGGGGAAAAATATATGCGAGGGGTGAGCCACACGCTCAGTGAACAGCACAACCCATGCATCACAGACAATATTGACCACATTGCAATTATTTATCCAACCTCTAAGTGGCATAACATAATCTAGTGATTCGTACTTCGCCGAACCACCACACCCTCACCCTCACCCATCCATGGGTGACATAGGCTATTGGGACTGATAATCATCTAATCACAACACCAGTGGGTCGCTCATCGCCAACCCACTACACCCTCACCCTACCACGGGTGACATAGGATTTTGGGACTGACTAGGCTGTTGGTCACCCCATAGTCCGCCGGTAGTCTCTCCTCCACTCCGTAGGCCACTTGGTCTCCACCCACAACTTCAGCATAGTCCGTCACAAATATCGGGAGGCGCCTACTGATGTGGGTCCTCCGAAGGACGGCCTTTCTAACGCTGGGGTAGTCTCTACCGGATCCAACGAGGGGGGGGGGGGACAGAACAGCCTATCCATACGCATATGATCCACTCGGATCCGCCGACAACACATCTCTACAACTCAAATGTCATGAACTCTTCAGAGTTCCTCCAGGGCGCATAACCAAGATGCGGGGAACATGAACAATAAAAGCAAGGTTGTAATATCATTGGGGGAAAGAACTCGGGAGGGCGGCGTGAGTTCCCGATATAGGATACCCCGACAACCAAACAAGGAACACGGAGTACCCTAACCCGGGTCTCACCGCTGTCCTCGCAAGGCCCCTCCCCTATAATATTCACTAACATGCTAATAATCATACCAATCATACAACATTACTTATAATATTATTGGGACTAGAAACCTTGGGAGGGCAGCATGAGGTCCCGATACAGGACATCCCGACAACTAAACAAGGAACACGGAGTACCCTAACACGGGTCTCAATGTTGACCTCGCAAGGCTCCTCCCTATAACATTATCTAAGGCATGCGATTTAACATACATTAGCATTTAATTTAATAATTAAACTAGTAGGACGCATGCATAGGCCGAGGTTTCCTAGCATGAAACAGGAGACATGGTGCATGGCTCATACACATATCCTATGGGTGCAAGTCCCTAACATACAAAGACTAGGGTAGCATGCATTCTACATTTAAATCATACAAGCATGGATTACATATTACTGCAGGTTAATATACATCCATGGTGCCCCAGGAGAGGTCGGTATACGCCCAAATGCGTATGTCGCCTCTCCACTGGGTTGGATTGTCCCACTCACCAGTATCTGGGTCGTCGCGCGACCGTCTGTCCAGACCTGCAAGATAGGCATTCAATATGGTGAGTACAAATCCACAAATACTACAAAAATACGCAACTAAACACCCAACACTCGAGCAAACGTGCATACGACTCGCACGTACGCTAGCTCGAGCACCCCGGCAACCACCCGCACGGCCGGCAACCACCCGCACGGCCACCCGACCGCCCGGGTGCACCGCCGTGCCTCAGCCCACGCGCACCGCCGGGCCCCTGCCCGTCGCATGGACATGCCGCCGAGCCACCCGGGTGCACCGCGCGCCCCCTGCGCCCCAGCGCAGCCGCCCGCGCACACCCCGCACGCCTCGCGCAGGCCCGCGAGCACCCCGCACGCCCCGCACGCACCCCGCGCGCACCTCCGGCCCCCCGTCCGTGCGCACTCCGCGCGCACCTACCAGCCTCTACTCGCACGCACCACGCGCGCACCACCCCCGCCTTGCCGTGACCCCGCACGCACCCCACGCGCACCATGCACGACCCCCACTGCACTCACTGCCGCACGCCCGAGTGCCCTGCGCCCCACGCGCAGCACCCGCGTGCCCTCTGCCCGCCTGGCGCCCAGCGATCTGCGCCCAGCGCCCCGGGCCCTGACCCAGCGCCCAGCACCCGCTACCCGCGGCCCAGCACCCGGTGCTCAGCACCCAGCATCCGGGACCCTCACCCAGTGTCCACGCGCACGCACACGCAACACGCGCCCAGCGCGCCTACCAGCCTGCGTGCGCTGCTGCCCGCGCTGCCTCCCTGCGTGCATCGCCGAGTGGCCCGAGCCCTGTTCGCCTTGTTATATATGTGTCACTTTTAGCCTGCTGGTAACCGTTGGAGCATCCTGGCAGTTTTTCATTTTTTTTCGGTTTTCGATCGGTACCGTTAATTTTTGGACTGTTAGCTATCGTCCTGAGCTAGAGGACTCCGATTGGAAATCTAACTGCATATTTGGTGTCCTGGTGCCATTTTAGACCTCTCAAAAAAATTTCGTCGAATTCCGGTAACGTTTCCAAAATTTCACAGTTCTGGGGCGTATCTGGGTTTTTAAGTCGCGCACTATATAAGGGTGGGATCTAATTTCCGAGTTACTATTCATCATCCCTACCACTTTCATTTTCTCTCTCTCCCCTCTCTCTTTTTCTCACTTTCAAGCCCCCTAGACCCCTCAAACCTAAAAACCTAAAGCACGAGAAGTGTAGATCGGGTCCCGATCTACACTCCGGTGTTTTCAAATCCCCTTTCCGGCGATCCTAGCCTCCCCGACCTCCCCTCTCTCTCCTCTGTTTCGGGCCATTTCAAGGGCCGTGATAGATCGGGGCGTAAGAGAACCGTTAGGAAAGGTTTCGGCGCGCGGAGAGCAACCGGACTTCGCTCCCTCCCCTTGGTAAGGTCCTTTTCTTCTCTCTTCTTGCATAGATGTATGCTAGGGGGATGGATCTAGGGTTGGGTGGTGGTCGGCGGCGGTGGGTGGCCGTCGGAGGGCTGTGGGAGGCGGTCGGAGGCTGTGGGGGTGGTCGGAGGAGGGTGGAAGAGGAGCTCGGGCTGGCAGGCTTGCAGCTCGGGCTAGCAGGCTGCTGTCTCAGGCAGGGCAGCAGCGCAGGGGGGGTGCAGGCGCAGTGGTTGGCGCGGGCGTGCACGCGTGCGTGCACTCGGGCGGTGCTGAGGGCCAGCAGAGCTGGGCGTGCGGGCGCTCGACTGGCGCTGGAGGCCAGCAGGGCTGGGCCTGCGCGCTGGGCAGGCTGGCATGGGTTAGCTCGGGTAGGCTGGGAGCAGTGCACCAGTTTGCTGGGAGCGCGAGCGCGTGCGCGCTGGTGCGCGCGCGGGCGTGCGCTCGGGGGGTGCAGGGAGATGCATGCGGGTAGGCTAGCTGGGCTGTGCGCGCTGGCAGGCCGGGCGAGCAGGCTGGGCGCGCAGGCGAGCAGGGCAGGGGCGCTCGGGTATCAGGCGGGCAGTGCCCCGGGCGTGCAGGCGAGCGGTGCTCGGGCCACTCGGTGACGCGCGCAGGCAGGCAACGCGGGCAGCAGCGCGGGCAGGCTGGCAGGCGCGCTGGGCGCGTGTTGCGCGTGCGCGCGCGTGGACGCTGGGTGAGGGTCCCGGGTGTTGGGCGCAGAACGCTGGGCGCTGGGTCGCGGGTACCGGGTGCTGGCCGAAGGTGCTGGGCGCTGGGCACCGCTGTGGGGCGTGCGCGCGGAGCGCTGGGCAGAGGCAAGCGTGCGCGCGGTGTGGGATGCTGGTGGTGCGCGCGGAGTGCGCGCGGGGGCGGAGCTGGCGGTGCGCGCGGGGCGGAGTTGGCGGTGCGCGCGTGGTGCGTGCGGGTAGAGGCAGGTGGTGCCCGCGGGGTGCGCGCGGAGCGAGGTGGTGCGCGCGGGGGTGCGCGCGGGGCGAGGCGCTGCGCGCGGGGCGTGCGGGGTGCTCGCGGGCCAGCGAGAGGCGTGCGGGGTGCTCGCGGGCGGCTGCGCTGGGGCGCAGGGGGCGCGCGGTGCACCCGGGAGGTTCGGCGGTGCGCGGGGTGCGTTGGCTGAGGCGCGGCGGTGCACCCGGGCGATCGAGCGGCCGTGCGGGTGGTTGCCGGCCGTGCGAGTGGTAGCCGGAGTGCTCGGGTTAGCGTGCATGCGGATCGTATGCACGTTTGCCCGAGTGTTAGGTGTTTAGTTCTGGGTTCTGTGTGTTTGGGGTATTTTAGAGTATTTATGTATTGTTCTCACCATATTGAATGTCTGTCTTGCAGATCTGGACGGACGGTCGCGCGACGACCCCGATCTCTGGTGAGTGGGACAATCCAACCCAGTAGAGAGGTGTTATACGCACTTGGGCGTATACCGACCTCTCCTGGGGCACCATGGATAGATATTGGCATGTGTAATATGTATATCATGCGAGCATGATTTAATTGTAGAATGCATGTTACCCTAGACTTTGCATGTTAGGGACTTGCACCCTCAGGATATGTGTATGAGCCATGCAGCATGTCCCCTGGTTCCATGTTAGGAAGCCCGACCGATGCATGTGCCGTACTAGTTTATTTATTAAATTAAATGCTAGTATTTTGTTAAATTGCATGTTATAATGAATATTATAGGGGAGGGGCCTTGCGAGGACAGCGGTGAGACCCGGGTTAGGGTACACTGTGTTCCTTGTTTGGTTGTCGGGGTGTCCTATAACGAGAACTCACGCTGCCCTCCCGAGTTTCTTTCCCCAACGATATTCCACCCTGTTATAACCTTATGCATGTTCCCCGCATCGTAGTTATGCGCCCTGGTGGGTTCTGAGGAATTCAGAACAGTAGTGTTGTTATGATGTGTTGTCTGCGGATCCGAGTGGATCATATGCGATGGATAGGCTGTTCTGTCCCCTTCGTTGGATCCGATAGAGACTGCCCCAGCGTTAGAAAGGTCGTCCCTTCCAAGGGTTCCCATCAGTAGGCGCCTCCTGATTTGGTTTCGGACTGGGCCGAAGTTGTGGGTGAAAACCAAGCGGCCTACTGAGTGGAGGAGAGACTATCGGTGGACCAAGGGTGACCAACAGCCTAGTCAGTCCCAAGAGCCTGCGTCACCCGTTGTAGGGTGAGGGTGAGGGTGTAGTGGGTTGGCGATGAGCGACCCGCTGGATTTGTCTATGGATGATTGTCAGTCCCAATATCCTATGTCACTCCTGTTGAGGGGTGAGGGTGAGGGTGTAGTAGGTTGGCGATAGCGACCTACTGGATTGTGTTGATTAGTCCCAATATCCTTGATCACCCATTGAGGGTGAGGGTGAGGGTGTAGTGGGTTGGCGTTAGCGACCCACTAGTTGAGGAATTGTTGTTAATTGTGGCTATGGTAATGTGGTTGTGGATGTTAAGAATTATCTGGTTGTGGTCAATATTGTCTGTGATGCATGGGTTGTGCCGTTCACTGAGCGTGTGGCTCACCCCTCGCACAATATTTTTCTTCAATGTCATCTGAGTCGGATCTGGAGGAGGAGCTCCCCGAGGGACTTCATCAGTAGCGGAGTAGCGCCACGTCCTGCGAGTATGAGAGGCTATCAGCATCCCTTGTGTTTGTATGTATCATTTTCCGTGCTTGGGCACGCGTTGGTGTTGTATTTGGATGTCTTTGTATGTATATTGGCTCTCACAGGACATGTGATTATGTATGGAATCTGTAGTGTGTTTTGATTACAGATTCAGTCTTAGCTTCCGCATTTGGTGTATATATCATGTCAGCCCTGCTTTTATTGTCTGTGTGTCATGTTGGTTGCATGTGTATGATATATTATTGACCTCATGTGTAGATTCTGATATTTTATATACACTTGCCGCGTCTCGGGGACGCCCGGGGCGTGACACGCCTACCCACCCGAGCACTGTCCGACTGGTGCCCGAGCACCACCTACCCAGCACACCTGCCTGCCCCGAGCGCACGCCGCGCGCACGCTTGCACTGCGGTGCCCAGCGCCCAGCGCTCAGCACCCCTGCTTGCCCAGCACGCCCGCAGCACCACCCGCGTGCACGCCGCGCACCCGGCACCTGCTGCGCCCACCTGCTGCGCCTGCTGCTAACACACCTGGGACTGCCAGCCCACACGCCCGAGCTGCCTAACTCCCTACCCGAGCTCCTCTACCACCAACACCGACCACCCCAAGGCCTCCGACCACCTCCACAGCCCTCCGACGACCACCCACCGCCGCCAACCGCCTCCCAACCCCAAAACCCACCTCCCAACATCCATCTAAACAAGAAAAGAGGGGAAATAGGGCTTACCAAGGGGAGGAAGGGAAGTCCGGACGCTCTCCGCGCGCCGAAACCTTTCCCCAAAGGCTTCCACCGCCCGGATCTACTCCCACCTCCGAAATGGGCCAAAACAGAGGAGAAGAGAGGGCGGACGGAGGGGCTAATCTCGCCGGAATCGGGATTTGAAACCACCGGGGTGTAGATCGGGACCCGATCTACACTTCCTAGGTTTTAGGTTTTTAGGTTTGAGGGGTCTAGGGGGCTCAAAAGTGAGAAAAGGAGAGAGGGGAGAGAGAAAATCAAGTTGGTAGGGATGATGAATAGTGATTTCGAATTTAGCTCTCACATATATATAGTGTGCGACTTAAAAACCCGGATACGCCCCGGAACTGTGAAATTTTGGAAACGTTGCCGGAATTCGATGAAATTTTTGTGAGAGGCCTAAAATGGCACCAGGACACCAAATATGCAGTTAGATTTCCAATCGGAGTCCTCTATCTCAGGACGATAGCTAACAGTCCAAAAATTAGCGGTTCCGATCGAAAATCGAAAAAAAATGAAAAACTGCCAGAACGCTCCAACGGTTACCAGCAGGTTAAAAGTGACACAAATATAACATTCTTCCCCCCTTAGGAAATTTTGTCCTCAAAATATGCAAAAACATCTAGGAGGGGAAAAGATGCGGATACGCGTCACACCTGGCATCCTTGAGCTCCCAAGTGTCCTCGACACCGGAACGGTGCTGCCATCGCACCTCGACCAACTGGACGGTCTTGGTGCAGAGCCTCCTCACGCGGCGGTCCATGATCTCAATCGACTGCTCCACGAATGACTGTCCGGCTCAGAGACGAGCGGCTCGAACGGGATGACGTGAGCAGGATCGCGGACACACCTTTACCCAACTGCGAACCCACCACTCCAAGACGGAGAGGTAAGAATTGGCGCTGAGGTGAGCCTCCGATAAAACTCCAGGAAGCTCTCCTCGCAAGAAGGGGACCACTCGAACCGGACATCCTTTCGAGTAAGGCGGTTAAGAGGAACAGCTTTCTTCGAGAGACCCTCGTCAAGCTTCCTACAATAACCCTCCAACTCGGGAAGCTCCGAATCCTAGCAGGGTTCGACGGTCGACGCCAATAAGACGCGACGAGCGTCTTGCCCGGGTCCACAGATATTCCTTCACCAGAACTCACCCAGCCCAAAAGGCCTTAACCTCTAACCAAAACTCACATTTGATCTACCATCCATCTGATGCTTCCATGGTATCCCTTACCTGGGAAAAGAAACCTCGAGAGGGCACCATGAAATCCCGATATAGGATACCCCGACAACCAAACAAGGAACACGAAGTACCCTAGCCCGGGTTTCAACGCCGACCTCACAAGGCCCCTTAATCCAGAAAGGAACACTTGAAGAAGACATCATTTTAAACTAACACCATTAACCCTCCGGATCACCTACATCTAGATGATCACCCAACGATGTCCTTCAACATCCACTACAAGACCGGACCCAACATCATTGGGAATGGTCCAACAGAACTTGGGTCACGAGCGACCCGTCTTCGCCTCATCCACACCCTCACTCCCAAAAGGAGACATTTTGGGACTTTGGGAGAGACTTAGACTGCTCTCTACCCCTGGTCCACCGGTAGCCTCTCCCCGCTCCGTAGCTCGCCTGGTCCTCTGACCGGGAGCCTGTCTAACGCCGGGGCTGTACTACGCGGATCCGACGAAGGGGAGAGCGATTCCACGCTCGCGACACCATTCAATAACCTCTTACCGGGTAGCCCCTACCTAGCATACTCCCAAATTCAGTACCCCTCCGACTGCATCGGCGGTACCTACTGATGGGAACTCACTGCCAGGACAGCTAAAACCCGGCTTCCTTAACCCAAACAACCACTCTTAATACTCATCCCGATACCCCACACACTTGCATAATAACCATCAAACACACACACACATCCTTATACTAGAGAGCCGGGAACTTAGGATAATACCTCGAACCATGACACCCGAAGGCTGCACTTCCTCGGCCGTAAGCGCTGCAACTCTGCCCTGGACCAACCGCGGCTGAGGAACAGGAGCACGCCTCACCGGCTGCACTGGCTGCTGCTGACGCTGAGGCTGCTGCTGCTGCTGCTGGCGCGGAAGCTGCTGCTGCAAGAACTGCGGCTGCGGAGGCATCACTCGGGGTCGGCCAGCATCAGGGCAATGGTATCTGATATGCCCGATGCGCTGACAATGGAAGCAGCCCCGCTTCTCCGGCTGCATGGACTGGATGGGAACTGCTGCACTGGGTGCTGGATCCCACCCTGGCACCGCATCAGCTGGAGGAGAGGCAGCCGCTGACTGATCGAAGCGGGGCCTCTTCCTCTTGCGCTGCCCCTGGTCCTGACTCCCGGAAGGACCCTGATCTGCAGAAGGGGTCGGAGCCCTCACCTGGATCCCGAGGTCTCTCTCGACGGTCTTCGCTCGAGACACTAAGTCGGAGTACCTCGTGAAAGCGTGGGCGGTGACGTGCACCCGGATAGCGCTGCTGAGACCCAACTCGAATCGACGGCACCTCGTGTCCTCGTCCATCACCAAGGCCGGAGCAAATCTGGACAGCCTCGTGAAGCGCGTAGAGTAGTCAGCAACCGACATGGAGCCCTGCGTCAACTGCTCGAACTCCCGCATCACGATCTGGCGCGTCGAGAACGGAAAGTACTCCTCCAAGAAATACCTCCGGAAACCCGCCCAAGAAAGCTGCTCCACTCCCTCTGGGATGTCCACCACTCGGGTAGCCCACCAGTCGGCGGCGTCACCCTTCAGCATAAAGGTGGCGAGGGGACTCGCTGGCGATCAGTGCAAAGCATGGCCGCGAAGATCGTGTCCACCTCCCTCAACCAACGCTCTGGGGCAAGAGGATCTGCCGTCTACCCATGGAACTCGGGAGGGTGGAGCTTCAGAAAGGCGTTGAGGCCGCTCTGCTGCACTCGCGCTGCCGCCTCTACCTCCTCCTCCCTCTGCAGGGGACCCCGGACTCCTACCGCCGGAATCGCCACTGGAACTGGGGGTACATCGGGTACCACAGGCGGATCTGCCGCCAAGGGGACCTGCGGAACTGCCTCGCGAGTCACCCTCAGCTCCTGAATCTCTCTAGCCTGCTCTGCCAACATCCGCGTCTGTGTCTCCACCAAATCAGCCAACCGAGCGAAAGCACGCTCCCAAGCAGGAGGCTCCTGCGTCAAGGGCTCTCCGGTAGCATCCTCGTCTCTGGTAGGTCCGGAAACCTCCAAAGATCGAGAGGGACCTCATCCGCGCCGTCCTCTGCGAGGAGGCATATCAGCCCCCAGCGCGCGCCCAGCCCTTTTTAACCCAGCGCTCAGCACCCCTGCTCGCCCAGCACGCCTGCAGCACCACCCGCGCGCACGCCTGCGCGCACGCGCATGCGCGCCCGGCACCTGGTGCGCCCACCTGCTGCGCCTGCTGCTAACACACCCGGGACTGCCAGCCCACACGCCCGAGCTGCCTAACTCCCTATCCGAGCTCCTCTACCACCAACACCGACCACCCCAAGGACTCCGACCACCTCCACTGCCCTCCGACGGCCACCCACCGCCGCCGACCGCCTCCCAACCCCAAAACCCACCTCCTAACATCCATCTAAGCAAGAAAAGAGGGGAAATAGGGCTTACCAAGGGGAGGAAGGGAAGTCCGGACGCTCTCCGTGCGCCGAAACCTTTCCCCAAAGGCTTCCAACGCCCGGATCTACTCCCACCTCCGAAATGGGCCAAAACAGAGGAGAAGAGAGGGCGGATGGAGGGGCAAATCTCGCCGGAATTGGGATTTGAAACCACCGGGGTGTAGATCGGGACCCGATCTACACTTCCTAGGTTTTAGGTTTTTGGGTTTGAGGGGTCTAAGGGGCTCAAAAGTGAGAAAAGGAGAGAGGGGAGAGAGAAAATCAATTTGGTAGGGATGATGAACAGTGATTTCGAAATTAGATCCCACATATATATAGTGAGCGACTTAAAAACCCAGATACGCCCCGGAACTGCGAAATTTCGGAAACGTTGCCGGAATTCAATGAAATTTTCGTGAGAGGCCTAAAATGGCACCAGGACACCAAATATGCAGTTAGATTTCCAATCGGAGTCCTCTAACTCAGGACGATAGCTAACAGTCCAAAAATTAGCGGTTCCGATCGAAAACCGAAAAAAAATGAAAAACTGCCAGAACGCTCCAACGGTTACCAGCAGGTTAAAAGTGACACATATATAACAAAAATTATGTAGCCTAATTTTCAATTGGAGCTCTCCAACTCCTGTAGGTGGCTAAAACCCAAAATATTAGCGACTCCGATCGAAAAATAAGACTCCAAATGACACAGGCAAAACATCTTCTCTCTCTCTCTCACCCTTTCTCTTTGTGAGAACTGAGTAGGTAGATGTGGTTCCTACTTGACTCAGGTTTTCTTAGGAATATTGGCATGCGCTTGTTGGTGCGCGATATCGTGCTTAACCTTTTCCTTTTAAGTTGGTGATATCCAACGCATGTTAGGTTGTACCAGGTATGCTTGCATGATTAATGGCTTTGTATGCATGTGTAGGTAGGATATGATTTGCATGTATGTTGCATGATATGTTGTTTATGATGTATATTCATGTTAGGAGAACCCCTATAGTTAATTATTATGTTATCTTGCATGTGGTTCATGTAAATAACTGCGATAGAATTCTCTTGTAATAATTATGCACATGTTAAAACTAATTGGGCCTATCTGTAATAGGCATGGGTATGACCCGCTGTCAAGTTGTACATTATTAGTTAGAGCGCGAGCAATGTAATCGCCACCTTGCATCCGTGAGATACACTTGTTCGGAATTTAGGAGAATTCATTGTTGTATCAGTTTTGTTAAACCAGTGGTTATGGCATTAAGCTAGGCCTACCTGTGCTAGGCGCGTGCATGAACCGCTTGTTGGGTTATGCCTTTGGCTTATTTTTGCGCGAGAACAGAGGTAACTCCTCGCGCCCGAGCGACGCATATGTGTGGGAGTTCAAGCGTATTTAATATCTTTGGTAGGTGATTATCGAGAGTAGTTGATCTAGGTGGTTCTCATTGTGAGCATGGAATTGTTCTTTCTTCATCAGATCCATGTTGAAGCTGCTGGGTGTTGAAGCTGTCCTGACAGAGGGCTCCCACCTATAGGTACTATCGATGAGTTCGGCAGATGTACTGATCATAGGAGTATACCAAGTAGAGGCTACCCAGGAATGGGCTACCGAATGACAAAGGGTGTAGAGCAAAAGGATTTATCCCAAAAGTCCCTAGGATCACCCCTCCAGGGGAGCTAGGGTGAGGATGAGTTGAAGTCACGTAGTCACGTGACCATTTTACCTATCGAGTATACTCCGGGTAAGTTATGCCTAACGCTTTGAGGTATCGTAGTGACATCTCTACCTTGTAGCGGAGGGACTGGTTGTATTATGTTATCCAGTAACACCAAGTGTTATGGTTAACCTTTGTTTTCTTGCCAAGAGTCCCAAGAGTCTCCCTCCGGCAGTGAGGGCGAGGGCGAGGTGTGGTCGCGCCGCCGCGTGACCTTGTTATCCATTGGGTTTCTACCCATGTCTTCCTTGAAAGGAAATTGCCTTAACATTAAACTGTTGTGTTGGTGCTTGGCTTCTTGCCACTCACTGAGCTTGTAGCTCAGCCCTCGCATATTGTTTCTTCCAAAAGGGCGGTGTGTTGGAGCATGGAGTTAGAGCTTCCCTGTGGCGTGGTCTTGCGTGATTGGAGCGTCGCGTCAAACGGTTGGCAAGTGCGTGGCTGTCAGCAGTCCTAGAGTCATGTATTTGTTAATCGTGAGTGTTGCACAGTATGCATTTTATTTGGACTAGACTTGGCTCTCACATTACAGTGATTGTGTATTCGAGTCTGTAACAATGTTTTGGGTTACAAACTTATTGGTATTTTTATGCTTCCGCATTTTCAGTTGAGCTATCCGTTATCATTGCTTTGCCAGCCTTGTATGTTATATATATTGGCGTCGTTGTTGACCTCTTGTATGATTACTGATATTTATATTGCCACGTCATGGGGACGGCCGCCCTGGGGCATGACAGGTCGGTTCCAGCAAATTCGGAGATCCGCAAGGATGACCCTTTCAAAGAGAATACACATTTACCTCTCTGGGCTACAACAATGCCACGAGGAGGCGCACCGAAGGGCTGATAAGGCGGTTAAACAAGCTGAGGACCTCCGTGCTGCTTACTATATCCAGGCGTGGAGACTCCTTCAGGGAGGATGCGAGGGCTTTCTGGCGTATATTGCTGAGGAGGACGCACCACTGCGGGCAGATATCAGTCAGACTCCGATCGTGGTGGAATATCCAGAGGTTTTCCCCGATGATCTTCCGGGATTACCGCTGGATCGCGCGATCAAGTTTGAGATTAATCTAATTCCGGGGACCGAGCCGATTTCGAGAGCTCCGTACTGAATGGCCCCAGCAGAGCTGAAGGTGCTCAAGGAGCAGTTGGAGGAGTTGCTTGAGAAGGGCTTCGCACTTCCGAGTGTTTCTCCGTGGGGAGCCCCTGTTTTGTTCGTTCGAAAGAAGGACGGTTCGCTGCGGCTTTGTATTGATTACATGTAGCTGAACAAGCGGACCGTGAAGAACAAGTACCCCTTACCACGGATTGACGATCTGTTTGACCAGCTCCAGGGAGCGCGTGTCTTTTCTAAGATCGATCTCCGTCCGGGCTACTATCAGCTGAAGATCCGGGAGTCAAACATTTTGAAGACGGCCTTTCGTACCCGTTATGGGCACTACGAGTTTCGAGTACTGCCGTTTGGGTTGACGAATGCGCCGGCAGCCTTCATGGATCTGATGAACCGGGTGTTTCGGCCCTTCCTCGACTCCTTCGTAGTAGTCTTCATCGATGATATTCTGGTGTACTCGAGGAGTCTTGAGGAGCACGCTGACCATCTCCGCACTGTCTTGGAGACTTTGGCCCGACATCAGTTGTTCGCCAAGTTCAGTAAGTGCGAGTTTTGGTTGGAGCGTATGGCCTTTCTAGGCCACGTGATTTCCAGCGAGGGCATATCTGTGGCACCGGACAAGACGCTCGCCGTGTCGAATTGGCGTCGACCGTCGAACCCCACAGAAGATGTGGAGGCGGGTTTAGCGGGTTATTATCGGAGGTTTGTCGAGGGTTTCTCGAAGATAGCTGTTCCTCTGACCCGCCTCACTCGGAAGGATGTCCGATTCGAGTGGTCCCCAGCTTGCGAGGAGAGCTTCCTGGAGTTGAAGCAAAGGCTCACCTCAGCGCCAGTTCTTACCATTCCGTCTGGGAGTGGTGGATTCGTAGTCTACTCTGATGCATCGCGGCTGGGTGTGGGTTGCGTCCTGATGCAGTACGGTAAGGTTGTGGCTTACGCGTCACGTCAATTGAAGCCCCGTGAGCAGAATTACAACACCCACGACTTAGAGTTAGCAGTGATCATCTTTGCGCTGAAGATGTGGAGGCACTACCTCTATGGCGAGGAGTTCGAGCTCTTCACTGATCACAAGAGCTTGACTTATTTGCAGTCCCAGCCGGAGCTCAACATGTGTCAGAGACGTTGGGTCGAGTTCCTGAAGGACTATGATTGTGACACCGCTAACCATCCGAGTAAGGCGAATGTCGTGGCCGATGGTCTCAGCAAGCAGCCCTTGGGCATGGCCGCCCACTTGGCTGTACGTTGTTGGAGGCTTCTGGAGGAGGCCGCTTGCTGGATCAATGTTCGAGAGACACCTGCCTGTGGCTTTTTGGCCAGGCTAGTGGTGCAGCCTGTTCTTCTTGATGAGATCCGCACGGTTCAGGGGCAGGATCCTCACTTTCTAGTCCTTTCTGAAGGCATCGCCCGGGGCGAGCGTCCGGGCTACCAGAATCGCGAGGACGGGATCCTGGGGTTTAGAGGTCAAGTATGCATTCCTGACGACGCAGAGCTGAAGCAGAAGATCTTGGACGAGGCCCATCATTCGAGGTACACAGTGCATCCTGGTGCAAAAAGATGTACAGGGGCCTTCGTCGTGGCTACTGGTGGCGCCGGATGAAGACGAATATTGGCCGTTTGATTGCCCGTAGCTTGGTATGCCAGGAGGTGAAGTCGGAGCATCAACGTCCTGCAGGGAAGCTGCAGTCCATTGAGATTCCTCAGTGGAAGTGGGAGCAGATCACCATCGACTTCATTTCGGGCTTGCCGAGGTCACGTTCGGGTCGCGATGCCATCTGGGTAATCGTCGACCGACTGACTAAGTCCGCTCATCTCTGGACACCCTGGCGCAGTTGTTTGTCTTCGAGATTGTTCGTCTCCATGGCACTCCCGTCAGCATCATTTCTGATCGAGACGCCAGATTTACTTCGAGGTTCTGGCGTAGCCTTCAGCACGCCCTTGGTACGAACCTCCACTTCAGTACAACGTTTCATCAGCAGACGAACGGCCAGTCGGAGAGGACAATTCAGACCCTGGAGGACATGCTGCGAGTTTGCGTTCTCGACTTGGGGGGCAGTTGGGAGAGGCATCTTCCGTTGGTGGAGTTTGCCTACAACAACAGCTACCACTCGAGTATCAGGATGGCTCCATACGAGGCGCTCTATGGCCGCAGCTGCAGGTCCCCCTTGTGTTGGGACGAGGTCGGAGAGCGCCAGTTGGACGGACCAGAGATCATCCACCAGAACTCAGAGATGGTCAAGACGAATCACGAGCGTATCCGAGTCGCTCAGAGTCGTCAGAAGAGCTACCCCGATCGTTGTCGCCGTGAGCTCGCCTTCGAGGTTGTTTACCATGTCTTCCTGAAGGTGTCCCCGATGAAGGGCATCTTCCGTTTCGGTGTGCGGGGCAAGCTGAGTCCGCATTTCATTGGGCCGTTCCTCATCCTCGAGCGGGTTGGAGAGGTGGCCTATCGCATAGCTCTGCCCCCATAGCTGGCTCAGGCCCATGACGTCTTCCATGTCTCGCAGCTGAGGCGTTACGTCCATGATCCTGCTCACGTCATCCCGTTCGAGCCGCTCGTCTTCGAGCCGGACTTGTCATTCGTGGAGCAGCTGATCGAGATCCTGGACCGATGCGAGAAGAGGCTTCGCACCAAGACCGTCCAGCTGGTTAAGGTGCGATGGCAGCATTGTTCTGGTGCCGAGGCCACTTGGGAGCGCGAGGATGCCATGCGTGGCGCATATCCGCATCTTTTCCCTTCCTAGATGTTTTTGTATTTATTTTGAGGACAAAATTTCCTAAGGGGGGAAGAATGTTATATATGTGTCACTTTTAGCCTTCCGGGCACCTTTGGGACATTTCTGGCAGTTTTTCAACTTTTTCTTTTTTCGATCGTAACCGCTAAAATTTTAGACTTTTAGCTATCATCCTGAGCTTGAGAACTCCGATTGAGAATCTAACTGCACATTAGGTGTCCTGGTGCCATTTCAAACCACTCACAGAAATTTCATCGAATTCCGGTAACGTTTTAGAATTTTGCAGTTCCGAATCGTATCCGGGTTTTGACCAAGCGAAAAGTCATTGGGAGACTTGACCAAGTCAAAGATGACTTGACCAAGTCAAGTTTGACCGTTGACTTGGTCAAAAGTTTTTGTTTGTTTGTGTGGTTGAGTTTACCCAAGGTCAAAGCTCACCAAAAACCTAAAATGCCCTAAGTGTGTGAGTGTGTGAGTGTGTGAGTGTGTGTGTGTGTGTGTGAGCATCACTTGGGCGTGCACTTCTTCTTCCTCTCCTCTTCATCTCTCTCTCACTCACTCACTCCCTCCTCTTGTTATTTCCTTCCATTAGAGCTAGTAGAAGTGGTTGAAAAAGAAAAGCCATTGAAGGGAAAAGAAAGGTAGGGTTCCGATCTACCTTTCCATGGTTTTGTTTTTGATTTCCCCTTTGTTGACCTCCTCTCATGGCTTCCTTTTCTCCTCTGTTTTCAGCCATTCTTGGGCTGAGAAGAGGCTTGGTAGTGGTGGTCTCGAAGGCGGCGATTCGGTGCGCGAAGGGCCCCGAGTTCCCTCCCTTTCCTTTCCTCTCTTTGGGTAAGTCATTCTCCTCCCCTAGCTAGGTTAAATGCTTGTAAAGGGTGTGTGTTTGGGTATGCATGCTTGCATGGGTGTTAGGGGGGTCAGGGTGGGCTGAGGAGGGGGTGGGAAGGGCTCGGGTGCGCGTGTGGGGTCATCCGCGCGCGTGCGCGCGAGTCTGCGCGCAGACGGGTGCGCTGGTGGGCGCGCGCGCGTACGCGCAGACGCACGGGCGTGCGTGCGGAGTGCTGCGCGGGGGCAGTGCGCGCGGTGCGCGCGAGGTGCTGCGCGGGGGCGCAGTGCGCGCGGGTACGCCAGGGATGGACGCGCGATGGGCGCGCGCGAGCGTGCGCACAGCAGCGTGTCTGGGCGCGCGAGCAGGGGCGCGGCAGCGCGTCTCGGCGCGCGGGCTGGGGCACGGCAGTGCGCCCGGGGCGCAGGGGCGCGTGCGTGCGTGCGCCTTCGTGCGTGCGCGTGCGGGTGGCCGTGCGTATGGCTGCCCGTGGGTTCAGGAGGGTGTCGGGGCACTCGGACTCGCGTGCGTACGCGCGTGCTCGTGTGCGTGCGGGCCCGTATGCATGCTTGTCTGAGTATTGGGTATTTCTAGTGTATTTCTTATGAAATTGTGTAGTTTACTCACCATATTGAATGCCCCTGTCTTGCAGATCTTGACGGACGATCACTCGACGACTCGGGTTTTGGTGAGTGGGACAATCCAACCCAGTAGGGAGGCGTTCGATGCACGTAGGCGTGCATTGCCCTCCCCTGGGGCACCATAGTTGCATATTAACATGTAATAAATGTAAAGCTATGCATGCATGATTAATATGATATATCCATGCCACCTTAGACTTTGTATGCTAGGGATATGCACCCTTATATCATGTATAGCGGCCTATGCATGTTTAGTCACCTTGTCCTTTAATTGGAAAGCCCCGAACTATGCATGTTCCCATCTAGTTTAATTTAATTAAATAAAAAATGTGAGCATATAGTTACAAGCATGCCTTAGAGAATATTATAACCTTGTTGTTATAATATATGTCTCCCCGCATCTTAGTTATGCGCCCTGGAGGAATTCTTGAGAATTCATGACATTAGTAGAGTTACAGATCGTTGTTGACGGATCCAAGAGGATCATATCCGCGTGAGTAGGCTGTCTTCTCCTTATTGGTTGGATCCGATGTAGGAACTCCCCGGCGTTGGCTATACCTGACAGAGGGCTCCCATCCGTAGGTACCTCCGATGCGTCGGACTGTACTGATAGTGGGAGTATACCAGGCGGAGGCCCGAGGGTGGGAGAGGCTACCGGGTGGACCAGGGGTGGAGAGCGGTCTAGTATGCCCCAAGAGCCCATGTCACCCCCCGGAAAGGGTGAGGGTGAGGGGGGAGGTGGGTTGGCGATGAAACGACCCATTAGAATGTGTGGTTGCTCCCGTGTTAGGGGCTATAAATTATATAAGGTTAATATGAATTGTGATGCATGGGTTGTGCTATTCACTAAGCGTGTGGCTCACCCCTCACATATATTTTTCTCCAGTGATATCTGAGTCGGATCTGAAGGAGGAGCTCCCCGAGGCACATCAGCAGTAGTGGAGCAGCGTCACGTTCTGCGAGTGAGAGGCCATCAGCATCCCCTTCTTGATTGTATGTATTGTATTCTGTGCTTGGGCACATACTTGTATGTGGATGTCATTGTATATATTGGCTCTCACATGACAGTTGATTATGTATCGGGTCTGTAATATGTCTTTGAATTACAGACTCAGTCGTTTGAGCTTCCGCTATTTGTATATATTATGTCAGCTGCCTCATTGTCTATGTTGTCATTTTTTATGTTGTTTAGAGTATGTTATTGATCTCCTGTATAGACTGCTGATATTATATATACTTGCCACGTCTCGGGGACGGCCGCCCTAGGGCGTGACAATATTAGATAAAAAAAAGTAACTTAGAGCATCTCCAATGGAGATCTCTAAAATAGAGTCTTAAAATATATTAAAAAAATAAAAAAGTGAGTTTAGAGTCTCACTACTCATTCATCAACTCCAACCACAATCTCTATTTTCATCTCTATTCTATTTTTTTATATTTTTCAATAAAACTCTAATTTATCATATCTCTCTTATTTTTTTGATGTATTACACATAATTGAGGCTTATTAACAAAATTTAAAATCCTTAGAAGTTAATATTATTAGTTCCTGACCAAGTGACCAGTAAACTTATTATTTATTCCAAACTGATTTATGTCCCCGAAACACCTATATTCGTATCTAGATGAAATATATGTATCCAAAAAACCTATATTCGTATCTTATTAAAATATATGTATTCGAGAAACATGTATTCGTATCTGATTAAAATAATATTATAATATTTTCTATTATTCATAATATATTTATATTTATATTTATATTCCATACCCCACACAGGAGGATTAGGATATTATTAATGTAGCGATACATCTATTTTAAGATGGATCTGGATCATGTCTTATTATGTGTTGTTGTGTCTTGTTGTTGTGCTTTATTTAATATTTCATGTATTTTCTTTTATTGTATTATCAGTTTCGATTAGAATAAACTCATTTTAGAACATAAGAGTAAATAATAATTAATATAATATTAATGTAAAAAAATATAAAATATTATTAAATATATAACATTTTTAAACATATGTTAAACATATTCAATATGAGACTTATTTGAATCATATCGACGACATCAATCCAATGATATCAGTTTTATGAAAATTAAACTTATATTATAGAAGTTATCAAACATTATTAAAAAAATAAAAAAAAAATAACAAACCTCCATATTTGGAGGCTCAAACAGTGAGCCTCCAAATATGGAGTCTCATTTAGTAGCCTCTAAAATAGATGTCGTTTTTGCCGATCCGTTTGAAGAGAAAATGAGCTTCAAAATGAAGACATGCAAAACCACCGTTGGAGTTGCTCTTTGAGAAGCATAACATACCAATTAAAAAATTTTAAAATACAATCCTTAGATACAAAAATTTATATCCGTTCATTTTTTTTTTTAATAGAAAAAAAGGGCAAACCTAACAAACTCAACACGTGTCGACCCAATCACACGCACTTCTCCTCCCATCCCCACCTCTCCCCACCGCGAGCGCGTCCGCCACCGGCCGTATGACGAGTATCCCCTCCCCAACCGCCACGCACACCGCCACCCCCACGAACGCCACCGTCACCATCCCCTCATACGCCGCCTCCCCAGGCCTCCATACAGCCCCCGCCGCCACCAGCGCCGCCACCTGCGTCACGAGCGCCGCCGTAACCGCCGCCGCGAGCGCCCACACCCTCTTCCTCAGCCTCCTGTTTATCACCACCTCCGCCGTCCTCACGCAGACCGCCAGGAAACACTGCACGTACATCGCCCCGAACACCGCCACAACCGCCGTGCTCGCGAGGGGCCGCGGACACCCCCCCTCGCTGTCCACGGCGGCACCACCCATTATGATCTCCGTCACCGTCGCGGGCATGGAAGGGATCATCCCGAGCTCGCGGAGGATCCCTTTGGGGAAGAACGCGAGGACCACCTGGAAGAAGAGGGAAGGGAAGGAGGACCAGAGGGAGACGGAGAGGGCCCTGAAAAAGAGTGCTTTGGGTCTTTGGTTTGGTTTGTAGTCGGAGGTGGTGAGGGAGGTGCTGAGGAGGGAGAGGAGGGAGGAGAAGAAGAAGGGTTGAAGGAGGCCGAGGGAGAGGACGAGTTGAGTCTTGCAGAGGAGGGAGTGGTGGTGGTGGGGGAGGAGGGGACGGAGGGAGGGGAGGCGGAGGAACTCGATGAGGGAGAGGAGGGTGGCGGAGAGGATGAGGAGGAGGCGGAGGGAGGTGAGGGAGTGGAGGCCTAGGCGGCGGGAGGGGGAGGAAGAGGAGGAGAGGTGGAGGCGGAGGAGGGAGACGAGGGAGACGAGGGAGAGGAGGACGACGAGGGCTGCGGAGGAGGCGGTGGTGACGTCAGAGGTGATGAGGAGGAGATGGTGGTGTGGCGGCGGCGGTGGGAGGAGGGTCATCGCCGCCCGGTGAGGAGGGGAGGGGGGATCATGAGAGGGAGGAGGAGGGGTAGAATGGGAAGGATGTTTTGGGAATGTTTTTGAGGGGACGTGAAAACGTGGGGTGGGTCATAATAGATACGGTTTTTGAGGAGGGAATCAAGAGAACCAACAGCTGTGAATTGTTGGTGTTTTTCTTTTGGGTGCCTCTAATTGCATTCCTTAAATTGAGTTGCACACTTTTTTTTTTATACACTTATAAAAAAAAAAACACTCAAATTCTTTAAACACCCCCATATTTAATTGAGGCACTTAATTTCTAATGCACGCCATCAAAGAAACCCTAAACCTCTCACCCCTCTGGTCGTCCCCTCTTTTGCTCGCCGTCCATCTTCTCCGTGCAGACCTTCACCGTCGACAATCCCAAGATATTGTTGGAGCTGATGTTATTGTTGATGGTTTCCTATGGAGAAATCCATTGGTTTGGGGAGGATTTGTTTGTTTGTTCGTTTGATTTAAGGGGAGGGAAAGCTTTTGAGAAAAAGGAGAAGAAGAGGGTGATGAAATGTGTCTTTTTTTTGCTGTGTCCATGTGTTTCTTTATGTCTTAGTTATAGGGTTTTTGTGTGATTGAAATTGTGGAGTTATTTTTATTTTTGTAATATGTGCATGTTGTTTGTTTGATTTTGCTAAATGCCATTCTTATCTGTATGTTAAAATGTGTGAAATTATTTGTTTTTGAGATATGGATGTTATTTATTTGGATTTTGAAATGTGATTCGCATTCCTTTATCTGGGTTGCACTGTCGACATAAATACCAAATATCGACATTGATAGTGTCGTGAATGATCCAAATGCTACGGGTTCAGTTTTCTAAACCCCACGACACAAGCATTGTCGACATAAATACCTAATATCGACACTGATAGTGTCGCGAATGTTCTAGATGCTATGGGTTCAGTTTTCTGAACCCCGCAACACAAGCATTGTCGACATAAATACCAAATATCGATACTGGTAATGTCACAAAGGATTCAGATGCTACGAGTTCAGTTTTTTGAACTCCACGACACAAGAATTGTCGATATAAAAAACAAATAATAAAAAGTTCACATGATCCGATTATAAATGAATCTTTTGTACACTATCTGTTTATGAGGGGTGAGGGGTGCAATTAGAGGCACCCTTCTCTTTTTTGGAAGGGTTTACGTGGTGAGCCGCCTCTTTTTTGTTGGAGTTTATTGTTGCAAAGTGTGGGTATGCTGAGTTGGCTGGTTTGAAATGGACGTCATTTTTTCTTTCTTTCAATTATTTATTTATTTATTTATATAAAGTATAAAATCATTTTCATTATTTGTAATGTATCATACAAGACAAATAGATCTTTCATCATGGAAATATCTTTGGTTCTTTGACATGTTATGTACATAATTAAAAGTTAACTAGAATGATAAAAATAATCTAGTCTAATCTTTTAACTAATAATATGTAATTATAATTTGTGTTTTTTATAATAAATATCAATAACTATGACTGTTTAATAATAAACATTTTGTAGACTTTTGTTTGGGTTGAAGAATATGGATTAAACCCAAGATTTTGTGTGCAAGGAAGCGGTAGTTATACTAGAATACGTGAAAATAAATTATATGGTATTCTAAGCCCCCTTTTGAATTATATTATTTTAATCAAATTTATTCTACTAATATAAAAGGCTGATTACAAGTCAAATCATATGTTATCACATCTTATAAATTAGAAGAACTCACATGTCAAATATTTGAAGAAACAAATCGATCAAGATTCGGGTTACCTCTTGATCTTCGCAGTGGAATGGAATCTCTTCTATTAGATGAATCAATGCTTCACAAGTGTTGAGGAATCACAAAAATCTGTTTGGACTTCTTAAATGGGTTTCACAACTCAAAAGCCCTCTCTTTTGATTTCTTATGATATGCTTTTGTGTCTGTCCTTTTTATGTCTGATCATCGAATGTGATCAATAATAAAGAAGGGATCGGGAGATGCAATGGATGTGACTGTTCACAAATAACTGTCACATCCCATCCATTTCACTCACTAAATGGGTCAGGCGAGTCAGCCCATCATGGGTGTCCGACCCGTTTATTCTAACATCTCCCACTCGCCCATGATGGGATTAATATGATTCCTTTTTAGACACACACAAAAAGAAACAAAAAAAAAAATTCATACGGGCAAATGAGTCATGCGACCTGCGAGCATATGTGGGAGCTAAATTTGTCATGCACCGGTTAAGAATAACATAGCAGCTACAACCCTATCCAGTTTGCAATTCTTAATGTCTCGCGATGCCCCAGATATATTTGTTCCATCGGTCTAAATACCTCTAATCCCTTTTTGGAGGTGTATCTAACTTTGATGACATTATGTATCCACAATTATATTCAAATTCAATTAACATAACTGGTCGACCTGTGGATACACATTTCAGATGTAAAACATAATATATCTTCCTTCCACACAACTATCGCTTAGCTACATATAAATCGCTTTCTTAGTCATGTTTCTTTAGGTCGAAGCATACATAACCATAGATAACACGCTAAAGTAGCTGCATTCATCCATCACTTTACAATATTGTTGAAAGTTACTAAGAGCATCAATTGAGGCTTTTACTACCTCAAATGGACTCATACAGTGAGGTAGGGATTAATTCACTCACTTCCCTTGTTGGTCCTAATTGAAACACATGTGGTATGAATAACATGTTATGGTGATTTTCTCCTTTAAAAAAAAGGAGCGTATGTCATTGCTTTTTAAAATACATCACCATACGGATCTTAGCTCAGATATAATTACATACACCTAGCCTAGGATCTCTTTTAGCCCGCTATACTAAGTGTTATGCTTGTGTCATTTGAAACCATTTTGGTTAAGCCTCGGTCGCATCTAGGTCATTCAGGGCCTTTTTCTTTTTCGATCGGAGTCGCTAAAATTTTGGCTTTTAGCCACCTGCGAGAGTTAGAGTACTATGATTGGAAATCTAACTGCATATTATGGGTCCTGGTACTATTTCGTACTACGCATAAAAATTTCATCGAAGTCCGGTAACGTTTAGAAAAATATGCAGTTCCGAACCGTATCTGGGTTTTGAGAGTTCCTGCTTGGTCGAACAGTGTGAGATATTTTGGGAATGTGGTGACCCTTGGTAACTTACCTTCACTTTGTTTGGGGATGAAGAAACCATTAGTTATTTGATATGCGAGTGGGTGAGCCTAACCCTAACCTCACCCCCCCTTAAGGTCACCCCTAGGCACTATTTGGGCATGAAAATAACTTTTTTGCCCTCTCTCTCTCTCTCCCCCTCTCTCCCATTTCGTGGAACACCTTCTCTCCCTCTCTTGGTCTCTTTTTTTCTCCTCTTTGTGTGTGAAGAAGGAGGAGGAAGAAGCAATTGAAGGAAAAGATGAAGAAGAAGCACAAGAAAGAGTGAGAAAGGGTGAGTATGTGTTGTTGTTGTTGTTTCTCTTCTCTCTATCCCCTTCTCATGCCCCTTTGCACCCCTGTTTTATGCCATGAAGGGCTTCAGGAGATGCTGATGAGGTGGTGGTAGTGGTGGTGGTGGTTGAGGTGGTCGTGGGTGTGTCGAGAACCCCGCATCTCCCCATTTCCCTCCCCCTGTTTTGGTAAGGCAGCACTCTGTATTTTAAAGATCTCAGTGCATCTAGTATTTAGAGACACATTTTTAGGATTATGTCTTCATATGATATGATCATCTATGTGTCTAGTTGTTATATATGAAATTTGGGCTCATTATGATATCTGTGGTGTAAGTTAGAACCTGTTTTACATGGCCTGTCCAGATTCATGTAGGAATTGACCTGCTTCTGGAAATAATTTATTTCGGGCTTGTAGAGGCAAACTTAGCTTCTAATGTCTTCATGGATTATGATCCCAGCATATCAGAGAATGTGCACGTTTTATTTCATAATTTTTGGAAGTGTATTGGGTGCTGTGGAGATCAATTAGTAGGGCTGGTTGCAGCAGGTTTGGCAGTTTTGTTTGGTTGAGTGTCAAGGAGTTGTTTGCATGTGTCTTGTGTGATAATATGAAAGTATCAGGGGTTAGGGTCTTCATGAAGTAGGCTTATATGTGTGATAGGAGGTTCCATAATTTAATTATGGATCATTGGTTGTGTTTTGCAGATCTCGTAGACCGGACGCGCGGCGATCTGGGTATCGGTGAGTGGTTTGATCCAACCCTTCGGGAAGCGTTATACGAACGTAATCGTGCATCGCGCATCTGTTGGGCACCCTGACTATACTACTTAATTAGATAAGTAGTATGGTCATGTCTAACTCATAATATGTTAGATATCTTGCATGCTAGGCTTATATTGCATGTATTGTATCCACGTCTGAATGACTGTATCGCATGCGCCCCTCTAGTATGGGCATGTATTCTGTAATGTGTATAGATGTATAGAATATGGCATGCCTTAGGTAGTATTGTAATACTACTCTCACCATATTAATTGGAATATCCAGCATGATTAAGTCTGGGTTAATAACGGGCACCTGCCTAATATTCCCTTGCGATAAGACTCGAGGGCGTGGTGTAATTGTCGCGCCCATGCTAATGGGGCAAGGCTATGACCAACTTCATGAGATGATGATCTCTCTCGCCCTCTCCCTCTGCATGAACTGAGTAAGTAGATGCGATTTCCTACTCGACTCAGGTTCGTTTGGAATATTGGCATGCACCTGTTAAGTGCGCGAGATTTGCACTTGACCCTTACCTTTTAAGTTGGTGATATCCAACGCATGCTTAAGTTAGGCCTTGTGTGCTTATGTGATTAATGGCCATGTATGCATGTTGTATGATTTATTATGATGTAAATCCATGTTAGGGTTGATAGGTTATCGTGCATGTAGTTCATGTACATAACTAAGATATAATTCTCCTGGATATATATGCGCATGTTAAAACTGATTAGGCCTATCTGAAATAGGCGTGGGCATGACCCGTTGTTGGGTTGTACCTTATTAGTTAGAGCGCTAGCGATGTAATCGCCCCCCTACATCCGAGCGATGCACTCGTTTGGAATTCAGGAGAATTCATTATCTTATCGGTTTTGTTAAGCCGGTAGTTGTGGCATTAAGCTAGGCCTACCCGTGTTAGGCGTGTATATGAACCGCTTGTTGGGTTATGTGCCTTGGGATTATTTCTGCGTGAGAGCAGAGGCAACCCCCCTTGTGTTCGAGCGACGCAACCGTGTGGGAGTACAATAGTATTTGATATCATCGATATGTGATTATTGAGAGTAGTTGTATTTCCATTGGGTTCGCTTTGTGGACATGGAATGTTTACTCACAATGTCGTCCGTGTTGAAGAGGCCCGGGTTGTAGCTGTCCTAACAGAGGGCTCCCATCCGTAGGTACCACCGATGCGTTCGGGAGCGTATTGATCGTGGGAGTGTACCATGTAGAGGCTACCCGGGAGAGGGTTAACAAATGATATTACGAGCGTGGAATCGTTCTCCCCTTCGTTGGATCCGATGTAGGAACTTCCCGGTGTTGGAAAAGCTGTCCTCACAGAAGGCTCCCATTCGTAGGTACCACCGATGCGTTCGGAAGCGTACTGATCGTGGGAGTATACCAGGTAGAGGCTAACCGGGGAAAGGGCTACCAGTGGACCAAGGGTGTAGAGGAGTCGAATCTCTCCAAAAGTCCTATGTCACCTCTAAAGGGTGAGGGTGAGCATGAGGTGAAGACACGTCGCCGCGAGACCCATTCGTTGTTCGTCCGTTCCCATAGTTGTTGGGTCCGGTCTCGTATCGATGTTCAAAGACATCGTTGGGCAGTTATCTCGATGTAGATGATCCAGTAGTGTTGTGTAAACCTGTAATTCCAGGTCTCTTCGACCAACGGTATGGTCTCTCCCCAAAAGTCCAAAGAGTCTTCCTCCAGGAGTGAGGGGGAGGGTGAGGGTGAGGTTGGTGATCCAGTAGAGTTGTGTAGACCAGTAATTCCGCGTCTCTTCGACCAACGGTATGGTCTCTCCCCAAAAGTCCCAAGAGTCTTCCTCCGGGAGTGAGGGTGAGGGCGAGGTTGGTCGCGCCGTCGCGTGACCTTGTTATCCATTGGGTTTCCACCCATGTTTTTCCTTGAAAGGAAATTGTTTTAGTATTGAACTGTTGTATGGTGATTGGTTTCCAGCCACTCACTGAGCTTGTAGCTCACCCCTCGCATACTGTTTCTTTTCAGGGGCAGTGTTGGGCGTGGAGCTAGAGCTTTCCTGTGGCGTGGTCTTATGGGCGTGGAGCGTTCTTCCAGCGGGTGGCGAGTGTGAGGCTGTCAGCAGTCCTAGAGTCATTTTATGTATTGATGAATCGTGCATGTTGCACTAGCTGTATTTTATTTGGACTAGGCTTGGCTCTCACAGACAATGATTGTGTATTCGAGTCTGTAATAATATTTTTGGTTTACAGACATTGTTGATATCTTATGCTTCCGCTTTTCAGTCAGTTATCATTATCTTTGCTTTGCCACCTTGTGTGTTGTTGTTGGAGTCTTTGTTGACCTCAGGTATTGATAGCTGATATTTCATTATTGCCACGTCTCAGGGACGGCCTCCCTGGGGCGTGACAAAAGTTGGTATCAGAGCCTGGTCCTGTCAGAGCCTAAGTCTAGTCGTATAGATGAGTCGTAGGATTGTCATCTGAGTACTCTTGTTTTAGAAGTTACCTTAGGCTGCTGACATGCCTCCTCGCATCCGTTGACGTGGACGTGACCCCCCTGGACCCACCCTTAAGTTGTCGACTGGGTCGACTGAACAGGGCCAGTTGTTGGATCCCTTGTTGCGGGATTAAGGCTTGGGTAGGAGATTCCAGCCAGTAGTATGATAGTGATGAATTGGTTGCAATTTCTAAGGTATGGATTGCGTCTCGAAAATGGAGCTTCTTTCCCGTGCATCGGTATTGCTGGTAACCATGGAGTTCGCGTGCAGCGCCAGCTTCAAGTTTTGAGGATGTAGTATATTGCTCATGAAGGGGTGATGTCTTCTTCCAGTCTTCCTACTCAGGATTAAGGGGCCTTGCGGGGTCATCGTTGAGACCCGGGCTAGGGTACTCCGTGTGTTATATATGTGTCACTTTTACACTTCTGGTCATCCTTAGGACATTTCTGGCAGTTTTTCAACTTTTTCTTTTTTCGATCGGAACCGCTAAAATTTTGGACTTTTAGCTATCATCATGAGCTTGAGAACTCCGATTGAAAATCTAACTGCACATTATGTGTCCTGGTGCCATTTCGAACCACTCACGAAAATTTCATCGAATTCCGGTAACGTTTCAGAATTTGGCAGTTCCAATCGTATCCGGGTTTTGACCGAGTGGGAATGTCAAAGGGGGACTTGACCAAGTCAAAGAAGACTTTGACCAAGTCAAGTTTGACCATTGACTTGGTCAAATGGTTTTGTTTTTTTGTGTGGTTGGGTTGACTCAAGTCAATCCCCACCAACCAAATTGTTCTAAGTGTGTGAGTGTGTGTGTGTGTGTGTGTGTGGCCCTATTTGTGGGCGTCTACCCCTTCTTCCCCATCTCCATCTCTCTCACTCACTCCATCTCATCCCCTCTTCTTTATTTTCCCCCATTAGAGGTAGTAGAAGAAGAAGAAGAAGAAGAAGAAAACCCTAGAAGGGAAAAAGAAAGGTAAGGGTGTGATCTATCTTTCCATGGTTTTTGTTTTGATTTCCCCTTTCTCTACCTCCCTCTCATGGCTTCCCCTCCCCCCCTGTTTCAGCCATCTTTAGGCCTTGCTAGTGGCTGAGGTGGTGGTGGTTGTGGTGGTTTGGTGCGCGAAGGGCACCCGAGCTTCCTCCCTTGTTCTTCCTCTCTTTGGGTAAGTCTTCCTCCTCCCCTAGCTTGGTTAGATGTTTGATTAGGGTGTTTAAATGGTTATGCATGCTATGCATAGGTGTTAGGGGGTGTGGGTGGGCTGAGGAGGGGGTGGAAGGGGCTCGGGCGCGCGCGCGTCTGCGCGCGCAGACAGGCGCTGGCGCACGCAGACGGGCGCGCGCGCGTACGTGCAGACGCGCGGGTGTGCGCACGAGGTGCTGCGTGGGTATGCGCTGGGCTGGACGCGCGGGCAGAGGCGCGGCAGTGCGCCAGGGCGCGGGGGCGCGGGCGTGCGTGCGCATTCGTGCGTGCACGTGCGGGGGGCATGCGTATGGCTGCCCGAGGGTTCGGGGGGTGTCGGGGCACTCGACCTCGCGTGCGTACGCGCGTGCTCGCATGCGTGCGGGTCCGTATGCATGCTTGTCCGAGTATTGGGTATTTCTAGTAAATTTCTTATGTATTTGTGTAGTTTACTCACCATATTGAATGCCCATGTCTTGCAGATCTTGACGGACGGTCACGCAACGACCCGGGTTTCGGTGAGTGGGACAATCCAACCCAGTAGGGAGGCGTTCGATGCACGTAGGCGTGCATTGCCCTCCCCTGGGGCACCATAATTGTGTATTAACTTGTGATAATGTAAAACTCTGCAATGCATGATTAATATGATGTAACCATGCCACCTTAGACTTTGTATGCTAGGGATATGCACCCTTATATCATGTATAGAGGCCTATGCATGCCTAGACACCATGTCCCTTGATTGGAAAGCCCCGAACTATGTATGTTCCCATCTAGTTTAATCTAATTAAATCAAAATGAGAGCATATTGTTATAAGCATGCCTTAGAGAATATTATAACCTTGTTGTTATAATATATGTTTTCCCCGCATCTTAGTTATGCGCCCTGGAGGAATTCTTGAGAATTCATGACATTATTAGTGTTACAAATCGTTGTCGACGGATCCAAGAGGATCGTATCCGTGTGAGTAGGCTGTCTTCTCCTTTTGGTTGGATCCGATGTAGGGACTCCCCGGCGTTGGAAAGCTGACCTGACAGAGGGCTCCCGTCCGTAGGTACCTCCGATGCGTCGGACAGTACTGATAGTGGGAGTATACCAGGTAGAGGCTACGGAGTGTGGGAGAGGCTACCGGGTGGACCAGGGGTGGAGAGCGGTCTAGTATGCCCCAAGAGGCCCATGTCACCCCCGTAAAGGGTGAGGGTGAGGGGGGAGGTGGGTTGGCGATGAAACGACCCACTAGAATGTGTAGTTGCTCCCGTTTTAGGGACTATAAATTATTTAAGGTTAATATGAATTGTGATGCATAGATTGTGCTATTCACTGAGCGTGTGGCTCACCCCTCGCATATTCTTTTCCTCCAGTTATATCTGAGTCGGATCTGAAGGAGGAGCTCCCCGAGGCACATCAGCAGTAGCGGAGCAGCGTCACGTTTTGGTTCTGCGAGTGAGAGGCCATCAGCATCCCCTTCTTGATTGTATGTATTGTTATCCGTGCTTGGGCACACACTTGTATTTGGATGTCATTGTGTATATTGGCTCTCACAGGACAGTTGATTATGTATTCGGGTCTGTAATATGTCTTTGAATTACAGACTCAGTCGTTTAAGCTTCCGCTATTTGTATATATTATGTCAGCTACCTTATTGTCTGTGTTGTCATTTTCGATGTTGTTTAGAGTATTTTATTGATCTCCTGTATAGACTGCTGATATTATATATATTTGCCACGTATCGGGGACGGCCGCCCTGGGGCGTGACAAAAGTTGGTATCAGAGCCTGGTCCTGTCAGAGCCAATTGTTTTCTTAGAGATGAGTCCTAGGATTTCTATATGAGTATTCTGATCCTAGTGTCTGTTTTCTTAGGTTGCTGATATGCCTCCTCGCAGAGGAATGCGTGGACGTGGTCCCCTCGGCCCTTGGAGGTTCCCGGACCTACCAGAGGCGAGGAGTCTACTGGAGAGTCCTCGGCTATGAGGCCAGGACCGGCGCAGGAGCCTCCTGCATGGGAGCGTGCTTACGCTCGTATCGCAGATCTGGTGGAGACTCAGACTAGGGCACTGGAGGCCCAGACTAGGGCGTTAGCTGATCAGGCACGAGAGATCCAGGAGCTGCGGGCGGCCCGCGAGGCAGTTCCACAGGTCCCCTTGGTGGCAGATCCACCGGTGGTGCCCGACGTACCCCCTGTCCCCGTGGTGATTCCGGTGGTGGGAGTTCAGGATCCCCTGGAGAGGGAGGTGGAGCTAGAGGCTGCAGCACGAGTGCATCAGAGCGGCCTCACTGCCTTTCTGAAGCTCCACCCTCCCGAGTTCCATGGCCAGACGGCGGACCCCCTTGCCCCTGAGCGTTGGTTGATGGAGGTAGACAAGATCTTCTCGACCATGCACTGCACCGACCGCCAGCGTGTCTCCCTGGCCACCTTCATGTTGAAGGGTAGCGCCGCCGACTGGTGGGCTACCCGATCGGTGGACATCCCCGAGGGAGTGGAGCGACTTCTATGGGCTGGGTTCCGGAGATACTTCTGGAGGAGTACTTCCCGTTTTCGACATACTAGATCGTGATGCGAGAGTTCGAGCAGCTGACGCAGGGCTCCATGTCAGTCGCTGACTACTCCACACGTTTCACGAGGCTTTCCAGGTTCGCCCCCGCCTTGGTGATGGATGAGGAGACGCGATGCCGTCGTTTCGAGATGGGTCTCATTAGCACCATCCGGGTGCATGTCACCTCTCAGGCGTTCACAAGGTACTCGAACTTGGTGTCTCGTGCGAAGACAGTCGAGCGAGACCTTGGGGTCCCTTTGGGGGTTCCAACCCCTTCTGCAGACCAGAGACCCCCCAGGAGCCAGGACCAGGGACATCGCAAGAAGAAGCGGCCCCGCTTTGATCAGTCAGCGGCCGCCGCTACTCCAGTCGATGTGGTGCCAGCGCGAGGTCCAGCACCCATTGCGGCAGTACCAGTCCAGGCCAGGCAACCGGAGAGGCGGCGCTGTTTCCATTGTCAGCGCGTCGGGCATATTTTATATAATTGCCCTGATGCTGGCCGACCCCGTGTGCTGCACCCGCAGCAGCAGCAGCTACAGCAGCAGCCGCACCAGCAGCAGCAGCCACAGCGTCAGCAGCAGCAGCCACAGGGTGGCCGAGTTGACCAGAGGAGGCAGCCAGTGCAGCCTGCGAGGCGTGCCCCTGCTCCTCAGCCGCAGTTTGTTCAGGGTCGAGTTGCAGCGCTTTCAGCCGAGGAGGCGCAGGCTTCGGGTAGCGTGGTCCGAGGTATTGTTTTGATCTCCCAGCTCCCTGCATATGTGTTATTTGATTCCGGAGCCACGCACTCGTTCGTGTCTCCCGTTTTTGCGAGACGGATGGGCGTGGCGTCCGCCCCTCTTGATGTTATGCTGGAGATATCATTGCCCATCGGAGACCGTATTCTCCTCCGTTCTGTTTACCGAGGGTGTACCGTGGTGATTGCGGAGCATGAGTTTCCAGTAGAGTTGGTAGAGCTCGCCATGACGGACTTCGATGCCATCCTGGGAATGGATTGGCTCTCAGCTAGTCACGCCAGCATCGACTGTTTTGCGAAGTCGGTGTCTTTCCACCTTCCGGGTCGGAGGTCTTTCCAGTTCGTGACATAGCCCCTTTGGGGTTCGTGTCATCTATCCAGGCGTGGAGACTCCTTCAGGGAGGATGTGAGGGCTTTCTGGCGTATATTGCTGAGGAGGACGCACCACTGCGGGCAGATATCAGTCAGACTCCGATCGTGGGGGAATATCCAGAGGTTTTCCCCGATGATCTTCCGGGATTACCGCCGGATCGCGCGATCGAGTTTGAGATTAATCTAATTCCGGGGACCGAGCCGATTTCGAGAGCTCCGTACCGGATGGCCCCAGCAGAGCTGAAGGTGCTCAAGGAGCAGTTGGAGGAGTTGCTCGAGAAGGGCTTCGCACGTCCGAGTGTTTCTCCGTGGGGAGCCCCTGTTTTGTTCGTTCGGAAGAAGGACGGTTCGCTGCGTCTTTGTATTGATTACAGGCAGCTGAACAAGCGGACCGTGAAGAACAAGTACCCCTTGCCACGGATTGACGATCTGTTTGACCAGCTCCAGGGAGCGCGTGTCTTTTCTAAGATCGATCTCCGTTCGGGCTACTATCAGCTGAAGATCCGGGAGTCAGATATTCTGAAGACGGCCTTTCGTACCCGTTATGGGCACTACGAGTTCCGAGTACTGCCGTTTGGGTTGACGAATGCGCCGGCAGCCTTCATGGATCTGATGAACCGGGTGTTTCGGCCCTTCCTCGACTCCTTCGTAGTAGTCTTCATCGATGATATTCTGGTGTACTCGAGGAGTCTTGAGGAGCACGCTGACCATCTCCGCACTGTCTTGGAGACTTTGGCCCGACATCAGTTGTTCGCCAAGTTCAGTAAGTGCGAGTTTTGGTTGGAGCGTATGGCCTTTCTAGGCCACGTGATTTCCGGCGAGGGCATATCTGTGGACCCGGACAAGACGCTCGCCGTGTCGAATTGGCGTCGACCGTCGAACCCCACAGAGATTCGGAGCTTCCTGGGTTTAGCGGGTTATTATCGGAGGTTTGTCGAGGGTTTCTCGAAGATAGCTGTTCCTCTGACCCGCCTCACTCGGAAGGATGTCCGGTTCGAGTGGTCCCCAGCTTGCGAGGAGAGCTTCCTGGAGTTGAAGCGAAGGCTCACCTCAGCGCCAGTTCTTACCATTCCGTCTGGGAGTGGTGGATTCGCAGTCTACTCCGATGCATCGCGGCTGGGTGTGGGTTGCGTCCTGATGCAGTACGGTAAGGTTGTGGCTTACGCGTCGCGTCAGTTGAAGCCCCATGAGCAGAATTACCCCACCCACGACTTAGAGTTAGCAGCGATCATCTTTGCGCTGAAGATGTGGAGGCACTACCTCTATGGCGAGGAGTTCGAGCTCTTCACTGATCACAAGAGCTTGACTTACTTGCAGTCCCAGCCGGAGCTCAACATGCGTCAGAGACGTTGGGTCGAGTTCCTGAAGGACTATGATTGTGACATCGCTTACCATCCGGGTAAGGCGAATGTCGTGGCCGATGCTCTCAGCAGGCAGCCCTTGGGCATGGCCGCCCACTTGGCTGTACGTCGTTGGAGGCTTCTGGAGGAGGCCGCTTGCTGGATCAGCGTTCGAGAGACACCTGCGGGTGGCTTTTTGGCCAGGCTAGTGGTGCAGCCCGTTCTTCTCGACGAGATCCGCACGGCTCAGGGGCAGGATCCTCACTTTCTAGTCCTCTCTGAAGGCGTCGCCCGGGGCGAGCGTCCGGACTACCAGATTCGCGAGGACGGAATCCTGCGGTTCAGAGGTCGAGTATGCATTCCTGACGACGCAGAGCTGAAGCAGAAGATCTTGGACGAGGCCCATCGTTCGAGGTACACAGTGCATCCTGGTGGCACGAAGATGTACAGGGGCCTTCGTCGTGGCTACTGGTGGCGCGGGATGAAGGCGGATATTGGCCGTTTCGTTGCCCGTTGCTTGGTATGCCAGCAGGTGAAGTCGGAACATCAGCGTCCTGCGGGGAAGCTGCAGTCCATTGAGATTCCTCAGTGGAAGTGGGAGCAGATCACCATGGACTTCGTTTCGGGCTTGCCGAGGTCACGTTCGGGTCGCGATGCCATCTGGGTAATCGTCGACCGACTGACTAAGTCCGCTCATTTCCTCCCCATTCGACTCACCGATTCTCTGGACACCCTGGCGCAGTTGTTTGTCTCCGAGATTGTTCGTCTCCATGGCACTCCCGTCAGCATCATTTCTGATAGAGACGCGAGATTTACTTCGAGGTTCTGGCGTAGCCTTCAGCACGCCCTTGGTACGAACCTCCACTTCAGTACAGCGTTTCATCCGCAGACGGACGGCCAGTCGAGAGGACGATTCAGACCCTGGAGGACATGCTGCGAGCTTGCGTTCTCGACTTTGGGGGCAGTTGGGAGAGGCATCTTCCGTTGGTGGAGTTTGCCTACAACAACAGCTACCACTCGAGTATCCGGATGGCACCATACGAAGCGCTCTATGGCCGCAGCTGCAGGTCCCCCTTGTGTTGGGACGAGGTCGGAGAGCGCCAGTTGGAGGGACCAGAGATCATCCACCAGACCTCAGAGATGGTCAAGACGATTCGTGAGCGTATCCGAGTCGCTCAGAGCCGTCAGAAGAGCTACGCCGATCGTCGTCGCCGTGAGCTCGCCTTCGAGGTTGGTGACCATGTTTTCCTGAAGGTGTCCCCGATGAAGGGCATCTTCCGTTTCGGTGTGCGGGGCAAGCTGAGTCCGCGTTTCATTGGGCCGTTTCTCATCCTCGAGCGGGTTGGAGAGGTGGCCTATCGCATAGCCCTGCCCCCACAGTTGGCTCAGGCCCATGACGTCTTCCATGTCTCGCAGCTGAGGCGTTACGTCCACGATCCTGCTCACGTTATCCTGTTCGAGCCGCTCGTCTTCGAGCCGGACTTGTCATTCGTGGAGCAGCCGATCGAGATCCTGGACCGACGCGAGAAGAGGCTCCGCACCAAGACCGTCCAGCTGGTTAAGGTGCGATGGCAGCACCGTTCTGGTGCCGAGGCCACTTGGGAGCGAGGACGCCATGCGTGGCGCATATCCGCATCTTTTCCCTTCCTAGATGTTTTTGTATTTATTTTGTGGACAAAATTTCCTAAGGGGGAAGAATGTTATATATGTGTCACTTTTAGCCTTCTGGTCACCTTTGGGACATTTCTGGCAGTTTTTCAACTTTTTCTTTTTTCGATCGGAACCGCTAAAATTTTCGCTTTTAGCTATCATCATGAGCTTGAGAACTCCGATTGAAAATCTAACTGCACATTATGTGTCCTGGTGCCATTTCAAACCACTCACGAAAATTTCATCGAATTCCGGTAACGTTTCAGAATTTGGCAGTTCCAATCGTATCCGGGTTTTGACCGAGTGGGAATGTCAAAGGGGGCTTGACCAAGTCAAAGAAGACTTTGACCAAGTCAAGTTTGACCATTGACTTGGTCAAATGGTTTTGTTTTTTTGTGTGGTTGGGTTGACTCAAGTCAATCCCCACCAACAAATTTCTAAGTGTGTGAGTGTGTGTGTGTGTGTGTGTGCCCTATTGTGGGCGTCCCCCTTCTTCCCCATCTCCATCTCTCTCACTCACTCCATCTCATCCCTCTTCTTTATTTTCCCCATTAGAGGTAGTAGAAGAAGAAGAAAGTAAACCCTAGAAGGGAAAAAGAAAGGTAAGGTTGTGATCTACCTCTCCATGGTTTTTGTCTTGGATTTCCCCTTTCTCTACCTCCCTCTCATGGCTTCTCCCCCCCCCTGTTTCAGCCATTTTAGGCTTGAGTGGCTGAGGTGGTGGTGGTCTTGGTGGTGGCGGTTGTGGTGGTTTGGTGCGCGAAGGGCACCCGAGCTTCTTCCCTTGTTCTTCCTCTCTTTGGGTAAGTCCTTCTCCTCCCTATGCTTGTTTAGATGTTTGATTAGGGTATATAAATGGTTATGCATGCTATGCATAAGTGTTAGGGGGTGTGGTGGGCTGAGGAGGGGGTGGAAGGGGCTCGGGCGCGCGCTCGTCTGCGCGCCCAGTCAGGCGCTGGCGCGCGCAGACGGGCGCGCGCGCGTACGCGCAGACGCGCGGGGTGCTGCACGGGCGCGCATTGCGCGTGGGTATGCGCTGGGCTGGATGCGCGGTGCGCACGGGCGCGCGCGAGAGTGCGCGCGTTCGAGGTAGAGCGTCTGGGTGCGCAGGCAGAGGCGCGGCAGTGCGCATTCGTGCGTGTGCGTGCGGGGGGCATGCGTATGGCTGCCCGAGGGTTCGGGGGGTGTCGGGGCACTCGGACTCGCTTGCGTACGCGCGTGCTCGCATGCGTGCGAGTCCGTATGCATGCTTGTCTGAGTTTTGGGTATTTCTAGTAAATTTCTTATGTATTTGTGTAGTTTACTCACCATATTGAATGCCCATGTCTTGCAGATTTTGACGGACGGTCACGCAACGACCCGGGTTTCGGTGAGTGGGACAATCCAACCCAGTAGGGAGGCGTTCGATGCACGTAGGCGTGCATTGCCCTCCCCTGGGGCACCATAATTGTGTATTAACATGTAATAAATGTAAAACTATGCATGCATGATTAATATGATGTAACCATGCCACATTAGACTTGTATGCTAGGGATATGCACCCTTATATCATGTATAGAGGCCTATGCATGCCTAGACACCATGTCCCTTGATTGGAAAGCCCCGAACTATGTATGTTCCCATCTAGTTTAATCTAATTAAATCAAAATGAGAGCATATTGTTATAAGCATGCCTTAGAGAATATTATAACCTTGTTGTTATAATATATGTTTCCCCGCATCTTAGTTATGCGCCCTGGAGGAATTCTTGAGAATTCATGACATTAGTAGTGTTACAATCGTTGTCGACGGATCCAAGAGGATCGTATCCGTGTGAGTAGGCTGTCTTCTCCTTTTGGTTGGATCCGATGTAGGGACTCCCCGGCGTTGGAAAGCTGACCTGACAGAGGGCTCCCGTCCGTAGGTACCTCCGATGCGTCGGACAGTACTGATAGTGGGAGTATACCAGGTGGAGGCTACAGAGTGTGGGAGAGGCTACCGGGTGGACCAGGGTGGAGAGCGGTCTAGTATGCCCCAAGAGGCCCATGTCACCCCCGTAAAGGGTGAGGGTGAGGGGGGAGGTGGGTTGGCGATGAAACGACCCACTAGAATGTGTAGTTGCTCCCGTTTTAGGGACTATAAATTATTTAAGGTTAATATGAATTGTGATGCATGGATTGTGCTATTCACTGAGCGTGTGGCTCACCCCTCGCATATTCTTTTCCTCCAGTTATATCTGAGTCGGATCTGAAGGAGGAGCTCCCCGAGGCACCACAGCAGTAGCGGAGCAGCGTCACGTTTTGGGTTCTGCGAGTGAGAGGCCATCAGCATCCCCTTTCTTGATTGTATGTATTGTTATCCGTGCTTGGGCACACACTTGTATTTGGATGTCATTGTGTATATTGGCTCTCACAGGACAGTTGATTATGTATTCGGGTCTGTAATGTGTCTTTGAATTACGAACTCAGTCGTTTAAGCTTCCGCTATTTGTATATATTATGTCAGCTACCTTATTGTCTGTGTCGTCATTTCGATGTTGTTTAGAGTATTTTATTGATCTCCTGTATAGACTGCTGATATTATATATATATGCCACGTATCGGGGACGGCCGTCCTGGGGCGTGACACCATGTTACTTGTTTGGTTGTCGGGATATCCTATATCGGGACCTCATGGTGCCCTCCCAAGGTTTTTTTCCCAGTCAAGGAATACCTTTGAAGCATCTATTAGATGATTGATTTTTCCTCTCACTTGGAAGGTGCTGTAGCGAGTGGTGATGCGTACGATCGGGATTGGGTACATCCTATTGTAGCTTGGTGGGCAATCGCTTGTGGACAGGGTTCCATAGTTGCATCTGGAGTCGCTTCGATATATCATTGTGCGTTGTAGCTGCCCGGTTGAGGCCAGAGCCCTGTGAGGTGCTCCCAGATACTATGCTTGTTGGTGCGCCCATATGGCAGAGATAGTGGGCTTGGGAGGCTACCAGGTAGAGGCCACACCGGGAGAGTGCTACTGGATGATGTCGAGAGCGTGGACTCCCTGTGATGAATCTGCCCATGGAGTGCAGGATGCTGGAGTTCCAATGGTTATAGTTGAGCGACCTATCTCTGGCGGCATGTGAAACACAGTTGTGGATACTGTCGCGTTTTGCCCCTACATGGGTCGTAAACGAGGAGACGCGATGCTAGCGTTCGTGATGGGACTCAACTGCCTTATCAGATAGATGACGTCGCATAGGCATTGTCGAGGTTCGACAACCCCCCTTATTGCGTGTCTTGTGGATTAAGTGCGGTTGAGCGGCTTACCAAGCGTGTAAGTGTCATCATGAGCGCCAGCCATGCTTGAGGAGCAGAATCTGGACTTAATTGTTCGAGGGGTTGTTTTGATCTCCCCGTGGAGGTTGAAGATCAATTACCCTTGCCGCGAATCGATGATCTGTTTGACCAGCTCTAGGAGCCAGTGTCTTCTCTTAGATCGATCTTCGCACAAGGGTACCACAAGTTGGAGATCCGGGAGTTGGACATCCTGTAGATGGCCTTTCGTGACCGTTTCAGGCACTACGAGTTTTTAGTACTGCTGTCGGGGTTGACGAATGCGCCGGATGCCTTCGTGGATCTCAAAAGTTTTATTGGGCTTCCGTGGACTACTTTGGGGTAGTCTTCATTGAGATTGCTAGTGGTGCGATGAAAAGGCGATATGGGTGACCTTGTTTCCCCAGGTTGGCATGCCCTCAGGCAAAGTCCGAGAATCATCATCTCTGAGTGGAAAGCGTCAATCCATCGAGATTCCTCAGTGTCACGCCCCTGGGTGGCCATCCCCGAGACGTGGCAATAATAAAATATCAGCTATCAATACTTGAGGTCAATAAAGACTCCCACAACAACACACAAGGTGGCAAGGCAAGGATAATGATAACTGACTGAAAAGCGGAAGCATAATACATAAACAATGTCTGTAAACTAAAAACATTATTACAGACTCGAATACACGATCACTGTTCTGTAAGAGCCAAGTCTAATACAAATGAAATACAACTTGTGCCACATGTACGATTTACAATACATACAATGACTCTAGGACTGCTGACAGCCTCGCACTCGCCACCCGCCGGAAGAACGCTCCACGCCCATAAGACCACGCCACAGGAAAGCTCCAGCTCAACGCCCAACACTGCCCCTGAAAAGAAACAGTATGCGAGGGGTGAGCTACAAGCTCAGTGAGTTGCTGGAAACCAATCACCATACAACAGTTCAATACTAAAGCAATTTCCTTTCAAGGAAAACATGGGTGGAAACCCATGGATAACACGGTCACGCGGCGGCGCGACCAACCTCACCCTCACCCTCACTCCCGGAGGGAGACTCTTGGGACTTTTGGGGAGAGACCATACCGTTGGTCGAGGAGACCCGGGATTACTGGTCTACACAACACTACTGGATCATCTACATCGAGATAACTGCCCAACGATGTCTTTGAACATCGATATGAGACTGGACCCAACAACTATGGGAACGGACGAACAACGAATGGGTCACGAGGTGACGTGTCTTCACCTCATCCTCACCCTCACTCTCGGAGGGAGACTCTTGGGACTTTTGGAAGAGACTTAGACTGCTCTACACCCTTGGTCCACCGGTAGCCCTTTCCCCACGTAGCCTCTACCTGGTATACTCCCACGATCAGTACGCTTCCGAACGCATCGGTGGTACCTACGGATGGGAGCCCTCTGTCAGGACAGCTTTTCCAACGCCGGGGAGTTCCTACATCGGATCCAACGAAGGGGAGAACGATTCCACGCTCGCAATATCATTCGTTAGCCCTCTCCCGGGTAGCCTCTACCTGGTGCACTCCCACGATCAGTATGCTCCTGAACGCATCGGTGGTACCTACGGATGGGAGCCCTCTGTCAGGACAGCTACAACCCGGGCCTCTTCAACACGGACGACATTGGGAGTAAACATTCCATGTTCGCAAAGCGAACCCAATGGAAAACAACTACTCTTGATAATCACTTATCGAGATATCGAATACTACTGTACTCCCACACCGTTGCGTCGCTCAGACACAACGGGGGGGTTGCCTCTACTCTCATGTAGAAATAATCCCAAGGCACATAACCCAACAGGCGGTTCATATACACGCCTAGCACGGGTAGGCGTAGCTTAATGCCCCACTACCGGTTTAACAATCCGATAAGATAATGAATTCTCCTGAATTCCAAACGAGTGCATCGCTCGGATGCACGGGGCGATTACATCACTAGCGCTCTAACTAATAAGGTACAACCCGACAGCGGGTCATACCCACGTCTATTTCAGATAGGCCTATCCGTTTTTAACATGCGCATATAAATATATCCAGGAGAATTTTATATCTAGCTATGTGCATGAACCATATGCACAATCATCTAATAATTATAGGGACACTCCCTAACATGGATTTACATCATAATAAATCATACAACATGCATACATGGTCATTAATCACATAAGCACACAAGGCCTAACTTAAACATGCGTTGGATATCACCAGCTTAAAAGAAAGGGTCAAGCATGATCTCGCGCACTAACAGGTGCATGCCAATATTCCAAACGAACCTGAGTCGAGTAGGAAATCGCATCTACTTACTCAGTTTCATTCAGAGGGAGAGGGCGAGAGAGATCATCATCTCATGAAGCTGGTCATAGCTTTGCCCCATTAGCATGGGCGCAACAACTACACCACGCCCTCGAGTCTTATCGCAAGGGAATATTAGGCAGGTGCCCGTTATTAACCCAGACTTAATCATACTGAATATTCCAATTAATATGGTGGGAGTAGTATTACAATACTACCTAAGGCATGCCATATTCTATACATCCATACACACTCCCAATAATACATGCCCATACTAGAGGGGCTCATGCAACACAATCATTCATACATGAATACAATACATGTATATAAGCTTAGCATGCAAGATATCTACATATTATAGCTTAAGCATGGCCATACTACTTATCTACACAAGTAGTATAGCTAGGGGGCCCCATCAATGCGCGACGCGCGTCTACGCGCGTCTACGCGCGTCGAGCGCATCCCGAGAGGGGGGGGATTGGATCGAACCACTCACTGATACCCGGATCACCGCGCGTCCGGTCTACGAGATCTGCAAAACACAACCAATGATCCATAATTAAATTATGGAACCTCCTATCACACATATAAGCTTACTTCATGAAGACCCTAACCCCTGATACTTCCATATTATCACCCAAGACACATGCAACAAACTCCTTGACACTCAACCAAGCAAAACTGCTAAACCTGCTGCAACCAGCCCTACTAATTGGTCTTCACAGCACCCAATACACTTCCAAAAATTATGAAATAAATCATGCACATTCTATGATATGCTGGGATCATAATCCATGAAGACATTAGAACCTAATTTTGCCTACGTGAATCTGGACAGGTCTTGTAAAACTGGTTCTAACTTACACCACAGATATCATAATGACCCCAAATTTCATATATAACATCTAGACACATAGCTGATCAAATCATAAGAAGACATAATCCTAAAAATATTCCTCTAAATACTAGATTCACTGAGATCTTTAAAAGACAGTGAGCTGCCTTACCGAAACAGGGGGAGGGAAATGGGGAGATGCGGGGTTATCGACACACCCACAACCACCTCAACCACCACTACCACCATCTCTTCAGCCTCTCCACCAGCCCTTCTTGGCAGAAAACAGGGGTGCAAGGGCATGAGAAGGGGATTGAGAGAAGAGAAACAACAACAACAACAACAACAACAACACATGCTCACCTTTTCTCACCCTTTCTCACTCTTTCTTGAGCTTCTTCATCCTTTCCTCCATTAACAACACACACACAACCAAAAAAACAGAGAGGGAGAGGGAGATGAGAGTGAGAGGGAGTGAGAGGTTTCCACAAAAGGGGGGTTTTAAATGGAGATAAAGTGAGTTGGTGGGGGGAACAAGACCAAATCGTCCCAAACCAGAAATTCTGGACGGGCTTCACTAGAACAGCCATAACTTCCACGATATAGCTCCGAATTGCACAATTCAAATCTTTTGGAAAGCCAAGAAGATTATCTACAACTTTCATGTTTATGCCAAGATCAAATAATCCCTCCAGCTATTCCGAAATGAGAGCTAAACATTGAACAGGGCTGCTGCCAGAATTTTTCATCCCCGGGGTATACTTGAAAAAATACCCATAACTTTTACTACATAAATCCAGTTGATCTAATTCAACTTTTGTACGAAAGCTAACTCAAAACTGAGCATCTCATGATAAAATCATATTTAAACCTCTTCATCTTCGATTTTAACAAAATTAAATCCAAATACCAAATCGGAAATACATAACTTCTAGGAGAAAAATTATGTAGCCAAATCTTCAATCAGAGCGCTCCAACTCCTGCAGGTGGCTAAAAGCCAAAATTTTAGCGACTCCGATCGAAAAATAAGGCTCCAAATGACACAGGCATAACACTCAGTCGACGTGGGAGTGGGTTATCAGGGATTGTTGCAGACTCGCTAATGTCACATTCTGGTCACGACTCCATCTAGGTGATCATTGGCCGACTGACTAAGTCCGCGCTTCCCTCCCTAATTTGACTGATTGAGTCTCTGGACACCTTGACGTGGGTTTTCACCTTCACAATTGTTCGTCTTCATGGCACTCTGGTCGGCGCTATTTTCGGTTGAGATGTGAGGGTTACTTTGAGGTTGTGGCGCAGCCTTGGCAGGCTTTGGCGCGAGCCTCCATTTAAGTATAGCGTTTCATCGCCGATGGACAGCCAGACAAAGAGGACGATTCAGACCTTGGAGGACATGCTAAGTGCCTGCGTGCTCGATGATGAGGGCAGTTGAGTGAGGCACCACCCATTTGTTGGGGTATGCCTGCAAGACGACTCACATTCGAGCATCCAGATGGATCTGTGAAAGGCACTCTACAGGCGCAGTATTATACCTCGCTTGTGTTGGGATGGTTGAGGAGCGCCAGTGGGAGGGGCCACAAGTATTTATTTGACCTTGCAGTGGCCAGGTTGGTTCATGTGTGCATCTGCACCTCCCAGAACCGATAGAAGAGCTACGCTGGTCATCGTCGCCAGGAGCTTACCTTCGGGTTTGGCGACCATGTTTTCCTGAAGGTGTCCCAGTTTAAGGGTATTCGATGTTTCGACGTTCGGGGCAAGCTGAGTTGGCCCTTCATCGGACCGTTTCTCGTCATTCAGTGGATTGGGGAGGTGGCTCGTCATGTAGCCTTTCCCCCACAGCTGGCTCATGCCCACGACGTCGTCCTTGTCTCATGGCTGAGGCATTATATCCACGATCCTGCTCAGTCATTCCGTTTGACCGTCTCATTCTCGAGCTGGATTTGTCGTTCGTGGAGCAGTGGATCTAGGTCAAGGACCAACATGAGAACAGACTCCATGCTAAGACCGTTCATTTGATTACAGTGTGTCAGTAGCGCCAGTCTGGTGCATAGACCACTTGGGAGCAAAAGGTCTATGCATGATACTTGCTATATTCGGTCTTCCCTTTGGGTTTCCTTAAATTTCGAGGACTAAATTTCCTAAGGGGGGGGAGAATGTTATGCCTGTGTCATTTGGAGCCATTTTGATTAAGCCTTGGTCGCATCTAGATCATTCAGGGCCTTTTTCTTTTTTGATCGGAGTCGCTAAAATTTTGGCTTTTAGCCACCTACGGGAGTTGGAGTACTCTGATTGGAAATCTAACTGCATATTATGGGTCCTAGTACTGTTTCGTACTACCCATAAAAATTTCATCGAATTCCGGTAACGTTTTGAAAAATATGCAGTTCTGAACTGTATCTGGGTTTTGAGAGTTCCTGGTTGGTCGAATAGTGTGAGATATTTTGGGGATGTGGTGACCCTTGGTAACCTTACCCCCACCTTGCTTGGGGATGAAGAAACCATTGGTTATTTGATATGTGAGTGGGTGAGCCTAACCCTAACCTCACCCCCCCCTTAAGGTCACCCCTAGGCACTATTTGGGCATGAAAATGATTTTTTTGCCCTCTCTCTCTCTCTCCCCTCTCTCCCATTTCGTGGAACACCTTCTCTCCCTCTCTTGGTCTCTTTTTTCTCCTCTTTGTGTGTGAAGAAGGAGGAGGAAGAAGCAATTGAAGGAAAAGATGAAGAAGAAGCACAAGAAAGAGTGAGAAAAGGTGAGTATGTGTTGTTGTTGTTGTTGTTTCTCTTCTCTCTATCCCCTTCTCATGCCTCTTTGCACCCCTGTTTTCTGCCATGAAGGGCTTGAGGAGATGCTGATGAGGTGGTGGTAGTGGTGGTGGTGGTTGAGGTGGTCGTGGGTGTGTCGAGAACCCCGCATCTCCCCATTTCCCTCCCCCTATTTTGGTAAGGCAGCACTCTGTATTTTAAAGATCTCAGTGCATCTTGTATTTAGAGACACATTTTTAGGATTATGTCTTCATATGATATGATCATCTATGTGTCTAGTTATTATATATGAAATTTAGGCTCATTATGATATCTATGGTGTAAGTTAAAACCTGTTTTGCATGGCCTGTCCAGATTCGCGTAGGAATTAACCTGCTTCTCGAAATAACTTATTTCGGGAGGAACACTTTTACGCAATTGACCCTCTTGTGAAGTTGAGTTATCAATTGCTATATTACTCCCACTAGGTTCAGAAAATTGAGACAAATCATCATTCATCTCACCCGTTAGATTTGGAGTAATGTTATCTTCTGGATCTTTCGATTCATACAAGGTGAGATCCTAATTAGCTTTACTTTTGCTAGAAAATTCATTCTCTAAGAATGTAGCATCTCGTGATTCAAATTCAATAAAACTTCCATTAGCCTATTCACTTATGAACACATACCCTTTGGAGTGTTCAGAATATCTTATAAAGATTGATTTCCTTCCTCTCGGTCCAAGTTTTCCATACTTGTGTGAGGAATCGTGAACGTAAGCTGTAGACCCCCATGGTCGCAAATTACTTAGGTCAGGTTTCCTTCCTATCCAAAGTTCATATGGAGTGGAAGCTACTGATTTAGAGGGTAGACGGTTAAGTATATATGTTGCTGATAGCAATGCATCTCCCCAATATGAAATGGGTAGATGTGCTTGTGACATCATCGACCTAACCATGTCTAAGAGAGTCCCATTCCTTCTTTTTGCAACACCATTTTGTTGCGGAGTTCTAGGAATAGATAACTGTATAGAAATTCCTTTTTCATCACACAATTATTTAAATTGTGTTGAAAGATATTCACGACCTCGGTCTGTCCTTAAAGACTTTATTTGTTTGTCTATCTGATTCTCAACCAAATTCATGTATCTTCTAGAACATTCCAATGCTTTAGATTTATGGGATATTAGATAAACGTGACCAAAACGTGTGAAATCATCAATAAATGTGATGAAATAGGAGGCACCATGTCTCGCCCTTACATATATTGGACCACAAATGTCAAAATGAATTAATTGCAATAGAGAGTTAGCTCTAATAGCCTTTTCGAATGGTTTTCTTGTTGTTTTTCCAGCTAGACAATATTCACAAACAGGTAAATCCACCTTAGCAAGTGAATCTAACATTCCTTCTTTAGCAAGCCTATTCATTCTATCTTGCCCAATGTGTCCAAGTCTAGCATGCCACACATTTACATCCAACATTTTATTACTAGAGGATGCAATTAAAGAAAAACAGGAATCATTGTTTACATTATTTTGTTATGTTTCCAGAACAATAAAACCATCGAGAAAATAACCAGAACCATAATAAGTTTTGTCTAAATATAAGTTTACGCCATTGACATTAAAGTTCATATTGAAACCCAAACCTAGAAGGACCACTACATATACTAAGTTTCGTCGTATCTCTGGTGCATAAAGGACATCATGTAGGAGTAATGTATGCCCATCACGCAACTCCAACTTGCAGGTGCCAATTCTAACTTCTACTCTGGAATTGTTTCCTACATAAATCTACCTTGCTCCCACTAGGACACGACGATACTCTACGAATGCTCCTCTGTCTCTAGCTATATGGTCGGTGGCTCCTGAGTCTAAAGTCCATAGAGGATGAGATTCAATGAGCAACACAATGCTAGAAACATAACCGAAATGAGAAGTAGAGTGAGAAAGTACCTTGTCTTTCTTAGGCTCAGTGCACTCACGAGCAAAATGACCCAGAATGCAACAGTTGTAGCATTTCATCTCGCTCTTGTCCTTCTTTCCACCACCACGCTTCCCTCTCTTGCGTTGGTTGGTTTCATGTTTCTTACCTTTACCCTGTGGAGTTGCCCCCTTTTTTTTTCTTTCCAGAGTTGAATGACTTTCCATTTCTTTTTTGTTTAAAGCCCGAAGCTTTGTTGGAACTTGTCTCAGTGACATAGGCCTGAGTTGTAGTCTTAGCAGCCTCTAGGCGCCCAGCTTCCAACTCTACATGACACGCAATATCAATGAAAGTTTTGATATTTTCATTGTGCGTCATGTTTACTTTCATGTGTTCCCAGTTTTGAGGAAGGGATCGGATGACTGCATGAACCTGCTGTTCATCAGTGAGAATATGGCCGACAGAATTCAGCTCTCTTATCATGTTTGACATTTCCCTTAAATGCTGCTTCATGGTGTGATGTTGGCGTTTCACATAAGTTTCAAATTTGATAGTGAGTTGTCGAATTCTAGTGGCCGAAGTCATTCCAAATTTATCTTTTAGGGCAAACCACATTTCCTAAGCCGTATCATATTTCTCAAACTCACACATGAGATCATCTTGCATACAGCTCAACAGTGTAGTGCGAGCAATGCTATTTGTTATATATGTGTCACTTTTAACCTTCTGGTAACCGTTTGAGCGTTCTGGCAGTTTTTGATTTTTTTCATTTTTTTATCAGAACCACTAAAACTTTGGGCTGTTAGCTATCGCCCTGAGATTGAGGGCTCCGATTGAAAATGTAACTGCATATTATGTGCCCTGGTGCCATTCCAAGCCGCTCACGAAAATTTCGTCGAATTCTGATAACGTTTCAGAATTTCGTAGTTCCGGGACGTATCCGGGTTTTGACCGAGCGAGAAGTCATTGGAGGAGTGGACTTGGTCAAAGTGGGCCCATGGACTTGGTCAAACCCTTTTGTTTTTATTTGTGGTTGAGTTGACCTAAGTCAAAACCCACTTAAACCTCATTAATCAAGCCTTAAACCCTAATTAACCTTGATTTCCCTAATCTAAGTGTGGGGATTATATATAAGTGGAATCTAAAATATCTCCCCCACTATTCATCTTCTTCTCCAATTGATTTTCTCTCTCCCCTCTCTCTTTTTCCTCCATTAGAGCTAGTTAGAGGGCTTGAACCTTAAAACCCAAAGAAGAGAAAGGTAAGGGGAGCTCCCGATCTATCCACCAGTGGTTTCGGATTCGAATTCCGGTGTGTTTAGCCCCTCCTCACACCCTCTTTTCTCCTCAGATTTCAGCCCTTCTTTGGCTAGGAGGAGATCTAGGTGGTGGTGGTCCTTGTGGAGGTGTTTCGGTGCCCGAAGAGCTCCCGGTTCCCTTCCTTTCCTTCCCTTCCCTTGGGTAAGCTTCTTTCCTCCCTTTTCTTGTTTAGATGTATGTTAGGAGGAGGTTTTTGAGTTGGGGTGGCTGTGGGTGGCCGTCGGTGGCAGTTGGAGGTGGTTGGAGGCCGTTGGTGGCCGTGGGAGTGGTGGAGGGATGGCTCGGGTAGGTTGGCAGGCAGGCAGGGGGGCAGCGCAGGCAGGACTCGGGCAGCAGGCAGGCGGTGCTCGGGCTGGCAGGTGGCCAGTGCTCGGGCTCCTCGGTAGTGCGCGCGGGCGAGCAGCGCGGGCAGGCTGGCAGGCGCGCTGGGCGCGTACTGCCAGGCGCTTTGGGCGCGTGTTGTTGGGTGTGCGCGTGGGCGCTGGGCGCAGATGCTGGTCTCGGGCGCTGGGCGCAGATGCTGGTCGCGGGTGCTGGGCACCGGGCGTGGGCGCTGGGCGCTGGGCGCCGTGCGGGCAGAGAGCGCGCGGAGCACTGCGCAGGGGCGCAGGGCATGCTGTGCGCGCGGAGTGGTGAGGGGGTGGTGTGCGGGTGCTGCGCGGAGGGCGCGGTGCGTGCGGGGCGAGTAGGGTGTGAGCGGGGAATGTGAGCGGCAGGTGTGCGGGCGCTGCGCTGGGGCGCAGTGCGTGCGGGCGCACGTGCGGGGCGCTGCGCTGGGGCGCAGTGCGCGCGGGTGCACCCGGGGCTAGGCGAGCGGTGGTGCGCGCGGGGTGCGCGCGGAGCCAGGCGATGGCGTGCAGGGTGTGCGGGTGTGCGCGCGGGTTGCTGCGCTGGGGCGCAGTGAGCGCGCGGTGCACCCGAGAGGTCTCGGCAGGGTGTTCGGGCGTGCGGGCCGGGCTCGGCAGGGCGTCTGGGGGAGCGGGCCGGGGCTCGACTGTTCGCCCAGGGCGGGTGGCCATGCGTGCGGCTGCCCGGGAGTTCGGGAGTGAGTTGGGGTGCTCGGGCTCGCGTGCGTACAGACCGTATGTACGCTTGTCCGAGTGTTGTGTATTTTGATGTATTTGTGGATTTATTTGGGTGTTATACTCACCGATTTAATTACCCTATCTTGCAGATCTTGACGGACGGTCGCGCGACGACCCGACTATCGGTGAGTGGGACAATCCAACCCAGTAGGGAGGCGTATACACACTTGGGCGTGTACCGTCCTCCCCTGGGGCACCATGGATTATATTAACTGTTGTAATGTGAAATCTATGTAAGCATGAAAAATGTAGTATGCATGCTACCCTAGACTTGTATGTTAGGGACTTGCACCCTTAGGATATGTGTAAGAGCCGTGCATCCTGTCACCTTGTTATCATGCTAGGAAGCCTCGACCTATGCATGTGTCCTACTAGTTTAATTTGTTAAATTAAATGCTAGCATATGTTTAATTGCATGCCTTAGATAATATTATAGGGAGGGGCCTTGCGAGGTCAACATTGAGACCCGTGCTAGGGTACTCCATGTTCCTTGTTTGGTTGTCGGGATGTCCTATATCGGGACCTCACGCTGCCCTCCCAAGGTTTCTTTCCCAATAATATTATACCCTTGTTATTTTTATTATTATACATGTTCCCCGCATCCTGGTTATGCGCCCTGGAGGAATTCTGAGGAATTCATGACATTAGAGTTGTTGAGATGTGTTTGTCAGCGGATCCGAGTGGATCATATGCGATGGATAGGCTGATCTGTTCCCTTTGTTGGATCCGTGTAGAGACTACCCCGGCGTTGGAAAGGCTGTCCCGTGCAGGGGCTCCCATCAGTAGGCACCTCCTGATCTTGGACTCGGACTGTGCTGAATGTGGGAGTGGCCAAACAGCCTACGGAGTGGGGAGAGACTATCGGTGGACCAAGGGCGACCATCAGCCTAGTCAGTCCCAATATCCTATGTCACCTATTGAGGGGTGAGGGTGAGGGTGTAGTGGGTTGGCGATGTAGCGACCCACTGGATTGTTAGTCCCAATATCCTACGTCACCTATTGAGGGGTGAGGGTGAGGGTGTATGATTGTGTATGGATGTTTATCAGGCTAGTCAGTCCCAATATCCTATGTCACCCTATTGAGGGGTGAGGGTGAGGGTGTAGTGGGTTGGCGATAGCGACCCCCTGGCATGTATAGCTTTTGCCATTTTGTGGCTATTATTGATGTGATTGTGGAATAATAATATCTGGCGGTTAATATGAATTGTGGGGCATGGGTTGTGCTGTTCACTGAGCGTGTGGCTCACCCCTCGCATAATATTTTCTCCAGTGTCATCTGAGTCGGATCTGGAGGAGGAGCTCCCCGAGGGACTTCATCAGTAGAGGAGTAGCGCCACGTCCCGCGAGTATCAGAGGCTATCAGCATCCCTTTTGCTTGTATGTATTATATTCCGTGCTTGGGCACGCGTTTGTGTTGTATTTGGATGTCTTTGTATATATTGGCTCTCACAGGACAGTTGATTATGTATCGAGTCTATAATATATTTTTGGATTACAGATTCAGTCTTTTAGCTTCCGCTATTTGTGTATATATCATGTCAGCCCTGCTTTTATCTGTGTTGTCATTTTTAGCTGTTGTGTGAGTATGTTATTGAACTCCTGTTTAGACTGATATCATATATACACTTGCCGCGTCCCGAGGTCGGCCGGCCCTGGGGCGTAACACTATTCTTTCTTTTCTAGATATGGAAAGCCTCCAGATCTCTTCTATGTTGTACTAAGTTTCCATTTTCAGGTTCCATCAGGGTTTGGTTTAGAGTTTCCAGAACTTCTTGTTCTTTGAGAATATACTGAACCTTTTGATGCCAAATATGAAAATTATCTCCGTTCAGTTTCTCTCCCTTGTTTAGATCTGCTATTATGTTTTTGGACGCAGAAGCCATACTCGCTATGTTATGCCTCTGTCATTTGGAGCGCTCTGATTAAAAATTTGGTTACATAATTTTTCTCCTAGAAGTTATGTATTTCCAATTTGGTATTTGGATTTAATTTTGTTAAAATCCAAGATGAAGAGGTTTAAATATGATTTTATTATGAGATTGTCAGTTTTGAGTTAGCTTTCGTACAAAAGTGGAATTAGATCAACTGGATTCATGTAGTAAAAGTTATGGGTATATTTCCAAGTATACCCAGGAGATGAAAAATTCTGGCAGCAGCCCTGTTCAATGTTTAGCTCGCATTTCGGAATAGCTGGAGGGAATATTTGATCTTGGCATAAACATGAAAGTTGTAGATAATCTTCTTGTATTTCCAACGCATTTTGAATTGTGCAACTCGGAGCTAGATTGAGGAAGTTATGACTGTTCTAGTGAAGCATGCTCAGAATTTCTAGTCAAGGATAAATTGGTCATTTCTATCCCTCTTTTATATATTTATTTGCCCAAAATATATATCTCTCTCTCCCTCCCACTCCCACATCAACATTCTTGGGTCTCTCTTCCTCTCTTTCAAAGCCCCCCCCCCCCCATGTGTTTGTATTATTTCCTCAAAGAGAAGAGAAGGAGAAGGTGAAGAAGGAAGAGAAAGGTTTGTGCATGTGTTGTAGTTATTTGTCTCCTCTCTCTCAAACACCTTTTCATGAGCTTCCCCCCCCCCCCGATTTGCAGCCAAAGGAGGCTGAGGGAGGGCTGAGGAGGTGGTGGTAGTGGTGGTGGTGGTTGAGGTGGTCGCGGGTGCATCGAGGGCCCCTGAATCTCCCCCTTTCATTCCCCCTCCCAAGGTGAGCTCTTCCCCTTCTTTTCTTGGTTTTTCATGGCTTAGGGGGTTGTGGGGAGGTCATGCATGCTAGGTAATTAGTTTAGGGTGAGTGAGAGGTGTGGAGGAGGGATTAAAAAGGGGTTAGGGAAGGCTGGGCGCGCGCTGGGGGTTGTCTGCGCGCGTGCGCGCGCAGAAGGGCGCTGGCAGGCGCAGGTGGGCGCGCAGACGCGCACGGGGGCGTACGCGTGAGCGCGCGGAGTGGGCGCGCGGGTGCGCGCGGGCGCGCTCGAGCGTGCGCGCGCGTGGGGCATGAGTCCGGGCTTGCGCCTGGGCGCGGGGCTGGGGGCCAGTGCGCGTGTGCGTGCGCATGCGTGCGCGTGCTGGGGCATGCGTGGGGCTGCCCAGGGTCTCAGGTAGGTGCTGGGGCACCCGGGCATGCGTGCGTACGCGCGTGCTCGCATGCGTGCGAGCCGTATGCGTGCATGTCTAAGTCTTTGGTATTTCTAATGATTTCTAAGTGCTAAATTGTGATGTTACTCACCAAACTTGATGCCCTTACTTTGCAGATCTCGTCGAATGGGATGCGCGAGGTCCCGGGTTGTATGGTGAGTGGTTCGATCCAATCCCCCCCCCCCCCTCTCTCGGGATGCGCTCGACGCGCGTAGTCGCGCGTCGCGCATCGATGGGGCCCCCTAGCTATACTACTTGTGTAGATAAGTAGTATGGCCATGCTTAAGCTATAATATGTAGATATCTTGCATGCTAGGCTTATATACATGTATTGTATTCATGTATGAATGATTGTGTTGCATGAGCCCCTCTAGTATGGGCATGTATGTTGTAAATGTGTATGGATGTATAGAATATGACATGTCTTAGGTAGTATTGTAATACTACTCCCACCATATTAATGGGAATATACAGTATGATTAAGTCTGGGTTAATAACCTGAGTCGGGGAATTCCCTTGCGATAAGACTCGAGGGCGTGGTGTAGCTGTTGCGCCCATGCTAATGGGACAAAGCTATGACCAGCTTCATGAGATGATGATCTCTCTCGCCCTCTCCCTCTGAACGAACTGAGTAAGTAGAGGCAATTTCCTACTCGACTCAGGTTCGTTTGGAATTGTTATATATGTGTCACTTTTTAGCCTTTTGGTCACCTTTGGGACATTTCTGGCAGTTTTCCAATTTTTCTTTTTCGATCGGAACCGCTAAAATTTTGGACTTTTAGCTATCTGCATGAGCTCGAGAACTCCGATTGAAAATCTAACTGCACATTATGAGTCCTGGTGCCATTTCGAGCCACTCACAAAAATTTCATCGAATTCCGATAACGTTTTAGAAAATTTGGCAGTTCCGAATCGTATCCGGGTTTTGACCGATTTTGGAATGTCAAAGGGTGACTTGACCAAGTCAAGAAGACTTGGACCAAGTCAAAGTTGACCATTGACTTGGTCAAGGCTTTTTGTTTTTTTGTGTGGTTGGGTTGACTCAAAGTCAAGCCTCACCAACCCTTTTTTTTCTCATAAATGTGAGTGTGTGTGTGTGAGTGTGTGTGTGTGTGTGGTCACTAGTGGTGGGCGTCCCCTTCAATCCCCATCTCCCTCTCCCTCTCACTCTCTCCTTCACTCCCTCTTCTTTGTTGGTGCCAAATAGAGGTAGTAAAAGAAGAAGAAGAAGAAAGACCTAGAAAGGAGAAGAGAAGGTATGTGTGTGTACAAACTTTGTGTGTTGTTTGTTTTTGTTTCCCCTCTCTCTAACTCCCTCTCATGCCTCTTCCCCACCCCTGTTTTCAGCCATTTAAGGGCTTGAAGAGTGGCTGAGAAGGTGGTGGTGTTGGTGGTGGCGGTTGTGGTGGTTTGGTGCGCAAAGGGCACCCGAGTTTCCCCCTTTTTCCTTCCCCTCCTTTTTGGTAAGTTCTCCTCCTCCCTTAGCTTTGTTTAGATGATTGTTAGGGTTTTTAAGTGGTCAAGCATGCTATGCATATGTGGTAGGGGGTGGGGGAGGGCGGGGGGGGGGGGGGGGGAAGGTTGGACGCGCGCGCGTCTGCGCGCGCAGAGGGGCGCTAGCGCCCACAGACGGGCGCGCACGTACGCGCAGGTGCGCGGGCGTACGCACAGGATTCTGCATGGGCGCGCAGTGCGTGCGAGGGCGCGCGCGCGCGGCAGTGCACCAAGGGTGCTAGGCGCGTCCGTGCGTGCGTATGCGTGCGTACGCGTGCGGGGGACCATGCGTGTGGCTGCCCGAGGGTTCGGGTAGGTGTCGGGGCATCCGGACTTGCGTGCGTACATGCGTACTCGCATGCGTGCAAGCCCGTATGCATGCTTGTCCGAGTTTTAGGCATTCCTAGTAAATTTCATGTTATTTGTGTAGTTTACTCACCATATTAATGCCCATGTCTTGCAGATCTTGGCGAACGGTCACGCAACGACCCGGGTTGCGGTGAGTGGGTCAATCCAACCCAGTAGGGAGGCGTTCGATGCACGTAGGCGTGCATTGCCCTCCCCTGGGGCACCATAACTGCATATTAACTTGTGTGAATGAAAACCTATGTTAATGCATGTTTTGCTATGATGTAACCATGCCATGTTAGACATTATGTGCTAGGGATATACATCCATGTATCATGTATAGAGGCCCATACATGCCTAGACACCATGTCCCATGCTTGAAAAGCCTTGATCTATGCATGTTTCCCATTTAGTTTAATTTAATTAAATCAAAATGAGATTATGTTTGTATAAGCATGCCTTAGAAAATATTATAACCTTGTTATTATAATATATGTTTCCCCGCATCTTAGTTATGCGCCCTGGAGGAATTCTTGAGAATTCATTACCTTAGTAGTGTTAGTAATCGTTGTCGACGGATCCAAGAGGATCGTATCCGTGAGAGTAGGTTGTTTTCTCCCCTTCGTTGGATCCGAGTAGGGACTCCCCGGCGTTGGGAAAGCTGTCCTGACAGAGGGCTCCCATCCGTAGGTACCACCGATGCGTTCGAAGGGTACTGATCGTGGGAGTATACCAGGTAGAGGCTGCGGGGGAAAGGCTACCGGTGGACCAAGGGTGAGAGCAGTCTAGTCTGTCCCAAAAGGCCCATGTCACCCTAAAGGGTGAGGTGAGGGTGGGTGGGTCGGCGATGTTACGACCCACTAGCTTGCATAGTTACTCCCGTTTAGGGACTTTAATTATTTTAAGGTTAATATGAGTTGTGTTGCATAGATTGTGCCATTCACTGAGCGTGTGGCTCACCCCTCGCATATCTTTTCCTCCAGTTGTTACTGAGTCGGATCTGAAGGAGGAGCTCCCCGAGGCATCACATCAGTAGCGGAGCAGCGTTCACGTTTTGGGTTCTGCGAGTGAGAGGCCATCAGCATCCCCTTCTTTGCTTGTATGTATTGTTATCCGTGCTTGGGCACAACACTTGTATATGGATGTCTTTGTTTATATTGGCTCTCACAGGACAGTTGATTATGTATTCTGGTCTGTAATATGTCTTTGAATTACAGACTCAGTCGTTTAAGCTTCCGCTATATGTATATATATTATGTCAGCTACATTATTGATTGTGTTGTCATTTTCGATGTTGTTTAGAGTCTTTTATTGATCTCCTGTATGGACTGCTGATATTATATATATTTGCCACGTATCGGGGACGGCCGCCCTGGGGCGTGACAAAAGTTGGTATCAGAGCCTGGTCCTGTCAGAGCCAATTGTTTTCTTAGAGATGAGTCCTAGGATTTCTATATGAGTATTCTGATCCTAGTGTCTATTTTCTTAGGTTGCTGATATGCCTCCTCGCAGAGGAATGCGTGGACGTGGTCCCCCTCGGGCCTTGGAGGTTTCCGAACCTACCAGAGGCGAGGAGTCTACTGGAGGGTCCTCGGCTATTGGGCCAGGACCAGCGCAGGAGCCTCCTGCATGGGAGCGTGCTTACGCTCGTATCGCAGATCTATTGGAGACTCAGACTAGGGCACTGGAGGCCCAGACTAGGGCGTTGGCTGATCAGGCGCGAGAGATCCAGGAGCTGCGGGCGGCCCGCGAGGCAGTTCCACAGGTCCCCTTGGTGGCAGAATCGCTGTGGTGCCCGAGGTACCCCCTGTCCCAGTGGAGATTCCGGTAGTGGGAGTTCAGGATCCCCTGGAGAGGGAGGTGGAGCTAGAGGCTGCGGCACGAGTGCATCAGAGCGGCCTCACTGCCTTTCTGAAGCTTCACCCTCCCGAGTTCCATGGCCAGACGGCGGACCCCCTTGCCCCTGAGCGTTGGTTGATGGAGGTAGACAAGATCTTCTCGACCATGCACTGCACCGACTGCCAGCGTGTCTCACTGGCCACCTTCATGTTGAAGGGTAGCGCCGCCGACTGGTGGGCTACCCGATCGGTGGACATCCCCGAGGGAGTGGGGCGACTTCTATGGGCTGGATTCCGGAGTTACTTTCTGGAGGAGTACTTCCCATTTTTGACACGCCAGATCGTGATGCGAGAGTTCGAGCAGCTGACGCAAGGCTCCATGTCAGTCGCTGATTACTCTACACGTTTCACGAGGCTTTCCCGGTTCGCCCCCGCCTTGGTGATGGATGAGGAGACGCGATGCCGTCGTTTCGAGATGGGTCTCATTAGCACCATCAGGGTGCATGTCACCTCACAGGCGTTCACGAGGTACTCAGACTTGGTGTCTCGTGCGAGGACAGTTGAGCGAGACCTTGGGGTCCCTTTGGGGGTTCCAACCCCTCCTGCAGACCAGAGGCCCCCCAGGAGCCAGGACCAGGGACATCGCAAGAGCAAGCGGCCCCGCTTTGATCAGTCAGCGGCCGCCGCTACTCCAGTCGATGTGGTGCCACTGTAGGTCCAGCACCCATTGCTGCAGTACCAGTCCAGGCTAGGCGACCGGAGACGCGGCGCTGTTACCATTGCCAGCGGATCGGGCATATTTTATATGATTGCCCTGATGCTGGCCGACCCCGTGTGCCTCGACAGCAGCAGCAGCAGCAGCTACAGCAGCAGCCGCGCCAGCAGCAGCAGCCACGCCAGCAGCAGCAGCCACAGCGTCAGCAGCAGCAGCCACAGGGTGGCCGAGTTGACCAGAGGAGGTAGCCAGTGCAGCCTGCGAGGCGTGCCCCTGCTCCTCAGCCGCAGCTTGTTCAGGGTCGTGTTGCAGCACTTACAGCCGAGGAGGCGCAGGCTTCGGGTAGCGTGGTCCGAGGTATTGTTTTGATCTCCCAGCTCTCTGCATATGTGCTATTTGATTCTGGAGCCACACACTCGTTCGTGTCTCCCGTTTTCGCGAGACGGATGGGCGTGGTGTCCGCCCCTCTTGATGTTGTGCTGGAGGTATCATTGCCCGTCGGATATCGTATTCTCCTCCGTTCTATTTACCGGGGGTGTACCGTGGCGATTGCGGAGCATGAGTTTCCATTAGAGTTGGTAGAGCTCGCCATGACGGACTTCGATGCCATCCTGGGAATGGATTGGCTCTCAGCTAGTCACGCCAGTATCGACTGTTTTGCGAAGTCGGTGTCTTTCCACATCCCTGGTCGGAGATCTTTCCAGTTCGTGGGCGATCGGGACATAGCCCCTTTGGGGTTCGTGTCATCCATCCAGGCGTGGAGACTCCTTCAGGGAGGATGTGAGGGTTTCTGGCATATTGCTGAGGAGGATGCTCCACTGCGGGCAGATATCAGTTAGACTCCGGTCGTGGTGGAATATCCAGAGGTTTTCCCCGATGATCTCCTGGGATTACCGCCGGATCGCGCGATCGAGTTTGAGATTAATCTAATTCCGGGGACCGAGCCGATTTTGAGAGCTCCGTACCGGATGGCCCCAGCAGAGCTGAAGGTGCTCAAGGAGCAGCTGGAGGAGTTGCTCGAGAAGGGCTTCGCACGTCCGAGTGTCTCTCCGTGGGGAGCCCCTGTTTTGTTCGTTCGGAAGGACGGTTCGCTGCGTCTTTGTATTGATTACAGGCAGCTGAACAAGCGGACCGTGAAGAACAAGTACCCCTTGCCGCGGATTGACGATCTGTTTGACCAGCTCCAGGGAGCGCGTGTCTTTTCTAAGATCGATCTCCGTTCGGGCTACTATCAGCTGAAGATCCGGGAGTCAATTCCAAGACGGCCTTTCGTACCCGTTATGGGCACTACGAGTTTCGAGTACTGCCGTTTGGGTTGACGAATGCGCCGGCAGCTTTCATGGATCTGATGAACCGGGTGTTTCGGCCCTTCCTCGACTCCTTCGTAGTAGTCTTCATCGATGATATTCTGGTGTACTCGAGGAGTCTTGAGGAGCACGCTGACCATCTCCGCACTGTCTTGGAGACTTTGGCCCGACATCAGTTGTTCGCCAAGTTCAGTAAGTGCGAGTTTTGGTTGGAGCGTATGGCCTTTCTAGGCCACGTGATTTCCGGCGAGGGTATATCTGTGGACCCGGACAAGACGCTCGCCGTGTCGAATTGGCGGCGGATTCGGAGCTTCCTGGGTTTGGCGGGTTATTATCGGAGGTTTGTCGAGGGTTTCTCGAAGATAGCTGTTCCTCTGACCCGCCTCACTCGGAAGGATGTCCGGTTCGAGTGGTCCCCATCTTGCGAGGAGAGCTTCCTGGAGTTGAAGCGAAGACTCACCTCAGCGCCAGTTCTTACCATTCCGTCTGGGAGTGGTGGATTCGCAGTCTACTCCGATGCATCGCGGCTGGGTTTGGGTTGCGTCCTGATGCAGTACGGTAAGGTTGTGGCTTACGCGTCGCGTCAGTTGAAGCCCCATGAGCAGAATTACCCCACCCACGATTTGGAGTTAGCAGCGATCATCTTTGCGCTGAAGATGTGGAGGCACTACCTCTATGGCGAGGAGTTCGAGCTCTTCACCATCTCTTACTTGCAGTCCCAGCCGGAGCTCAACATGCGTCAGAGACGTTGGGTCGAGTTCCTGAAGGACTATGACTGTGACATCGCTTACCATCCGGGTAAGGCGAATGTCGTGGCCGATGCTCTCAGCAGGCAGCCCTTGGGCATGGCCGCCCACTTGGCTGTCGTTGGAGGCTTCTGGAGGAGGCCGCTTGCTGGATCAGCGTTCGAGAGACACCTGCGGGTGGCTTTTTGGCCAGGCTAGTGGTGCAGCCCGTTCTTCTCGACGAGATCCGCACGGCTCAGGGGCAGGATCCTCACTTTCTAGTCCTCTCTGAAGGCGTCGCCCGGGGCGAGCGTCCGGACTACCAGATTCGCGAGGACGGAATCCTGCGGTTCAGAGGTCGAGTATGCATTCCTGACGACGCAGAGTTGAAGCAGAAGATCTTGGACGAGGCCCATCGTTCGAGGTACACAGTGCATCCTGGTGGCACGAAGATGTACAGGGGCCTTCGTCGTGGCTACTGGTGGCGCGGGATGAAGGCGGATATTGGCCGTTTCGTTGCCCGTTGCTTGGTATGCCAGCAGGTGAAGTCGGAACATCAGCGTCCTGCGGGGAAGCTGCAGTCCATTGAGATTCCTCAGTGGAAGTGGGAGCAGATCACCATGGACTTCGTTTCGGGTTTGCCGAGGTCACGTTCGGGTCGCGATGCCATCTGGGTAATCGTCGACCGACTGACTAAGTCCGCTCATTTCCTCCCCATTCGACTCACCGATTCTCTGGACACCCTGGCAAAGTTGTTTGTCTCCGAGATTGTTCGTCTCCATGGCACTCCCGTCAGCATCATTTCTGATAGAGACGCGAGGTTTACTTCGAGGTTCTGGCGTAGCCTTCAGCACGCCCTTGGTACGAACCTCCACTTCAGTACAGCGTTTCATCCGCAGACGGACGGCCAGTCGGAGAGGACGATTCAGACCCTGGAGGACATGCTGCGAGCTTGCGTTCTCGACTTTGGGGGCAGTTGGGAGAGGCATCTTCCGTTGGTGGAGTTTGCCTACAACAACAGCTACCACTCGAGTATTCGGATGGCACCATATGAAGCGCTCTATGGCCGCAGCTGCAGGTCCCCCTTGTGTTGGGACGAGGTCGGAGAGCGCCAGTTGGAGGGACCAGAGATCATCCACCAGACCTCAGAGATGGTCAAGACGATTCGTGAGCGTATCCGAACCGCTCAGAGCCGTCAGAAGAGCTACGCCGATCGTCGTCGCCGTGAGCTCGCCTTCGAGGTTGGTGACCATGTTTTCCTGAAGGTGTCCCCGATGAAGGGCATCTTCCGTTTCGGTGTGCGGGGCAAGCTGAGTCCGCGTTACATTGGGCCGTTTCTCATCCTTGAGCGGATTGGAGAGGTGGCCTATCGCATAGCCCTGCCCCCACAGTTGGCTCAAGCCCATGACGTCTTCCATGTCTCGCAGCTGAGGCGTTACGTCCACGATCCTGCTCACGTTATTCCGTTCGAGCCGCTCGTCTTCGAGCCGGACTTGTCATTCGTGGAGCAGCCGATCGAGATCCTGGACCGACGCGAGAAGAGGCTCCGCACCAAGACCGTCCAGCTGGTTAAGGTGCGATGGCAGCACCGTTCTGGTGCCGAGGCCACTTGGGAGCGCGAGGACGCCATGCGTGGCGCATATCCACATCTTTTCCCTTCCTAGATGTTTTTGTATTAATTTTGTGGACAAAATTTCCTAAGGGGGGAAGAATGTTATATATGTGTCACTTTTAGCCTTTTGGTCACCTTTGGGACATTTCTGGCAGTTTTCCAATTTTTCTTTTTTCGATCGGAACCGCTAAAATTTTGGACTTTTAGCTATCTGCATGAGCTTGAGAACTCCGATTGAAAATCTAACTGCACATTATGAGTCCTGGTGCCATTTCGAGCCACTCACAAAAATTTCATCGAATTCCGGTAACGTTTTAGAAAATTTGGCAGTTCCGAATCGTATCCGGGTTTTGACCGATTTTGGAATGTCAAAGGGTGACTTGACCAAGTCAAGAAGACTTGGACCAAGTCAAAGTTGACCATTGACTTGGTCAAGGCTTTTTGTTTTTTTGTGTGGTTGGGTTGACTCAAAGTCAAGCCTCACCAACCCTTTTTCTCATAAATGTGAGTGTGTGTGTGTGTGTGTGTGGTCACTAGTGGGCGTCCCCTTCAATCCCCATCTCCCTCTCCCTCTCACTCTCTCCTTCACTCCCTCTTCTTTGTTGGTGCCAAATAGAGGTAGTAAAAGAAGAAGAAGAAGAAGAAAGACCTAGAAAGGAAAAGAGAAGGTATGTGTGTGTACAAACTTTGTGTGTTGTTTGTTTTTGTTTCCCTTCTCTAACTCCCTCTCATGCCTCTTCCCCACCCCTCTTTTCAGCCATTTAAGGGCTTGAAGAATGGCTGAGAAGGTGGTGGTGTTGGTGGTGGCGGTTGTGGTGGTTTGGTGCGCAAAGGGCACCCGAGTTTCCCCCCTTTTCCTTCCCCTCCTTTTTGGTAAGTTCCCTCCTCCCTTAGCTTTGTTTAGATGATTGTTAGGGCTTTTAAGTGGTCAAGCATGCTATGCATATGTGGTAGGGGCTGTGGGAGGGCTGAGGAGGGGGTGGGGGAAGGTTGGGCAGAGGGGGACTGGCGCGCGCAGACGGGCGAGTTGGCGGGCGCGCGCAGGTGCGCGGGCGTGCGCGCGGGGTTCTGCACGGGCGCGCAGTGCGCGCAGGCAGGCACGCGGCAGTGCGCCAAGGGTGCTGGAGCGCGTGCGTGCGTGCGTACGCGTGCGGGGGGCCATGCGTGTGGCTGCCCGATGGTTCTGGTAGGTGTCGGGGTACCCGGACTTGCTAACGTACGTGTGTAATCGCATGCGTGCGTGCCCGTATGCATGCTTGTCCGAGTGTTACGCATTTCCAGTAAATTTCATGTTCATTTGTGTAGTTTACTCACCATATTGAATTCCCATGTCTTGCAGATCTTGGTGAACAATCACGCAACGACCCGGGTTGCGGTGAGTGGGTCAATCCAACCCAGTAGGGAGGCGTTCGATGCACGTAGGCATGCATTGCCCTCCCCTGGGGCACCATAACTGCATATTAACTTGTGTGAATGAAAACCTATGTAAATGCATGTTTTGCTATGATGTAACCATGCATGTTAGACATTATGTGCTAGGGATATACATCCATGTATCATGTATAGAGGCCCATACATGCCTAGACACCATGTCCCATGCTTGAAAAGCCTTGATCTATGCATGTTTCCCATTTAGTTTAATTTAATTAAATCAAAATGAGATTATGTTGGTATAAGCATGCCTTAGAAAATATTATAACCTTGTTATTATAATATATGTTTCCCCGCATCTTAGTTATGCGCCCTGGAGGAATTCTTGAGAATTCATTACCTTAGTAGTGTTAGTAATCGTTGTCGACGGATCCAAGAGGATCGTATCCGTGAGAGTAGGTTGTTTTCTCCCCTTCGTTGGATCCGAGTAGGGACTCCCCGGCGTTGGGAAAGCTGTCCTGACAGAGGGCTCCCATCCGTAGGTACCACCGATGCGTTCGGAGGGTACTGATCGTGGGAGTATACCAGGTAGAGGCTGCGCGGGGGAAAGGACTACCGGTGGACCAAGGGTGGAGAGCAGTCTAGTCTGTCCCAAAAGGCCCATGTCACCCCTAAAGGGTGAGGGTGAGGGTGAGGTGAGTCGGCGATGTTACGACCCACTAGCTTGTACAGTTACTCCCGTTTAGGGACTTTAATTATTTTAAGGTTAATATGAGTTGTGTTGCATAGATTGTGGCTCACCCCTCGCATATTCTTTTCATCCAGTTGTTACAGAGTCGGATTTGAAGGAGGAGCTCCCCGAGGCATCACATCAGTAGCGGAGCAGCGTTCACGTTTTGGGTTCTGCGAGTGAGAGGCCATCAGCATCCCCTTCTTTGCTTGTATGTATTGTTATCCGTGCTTGGGCACAACACTTGTATATGGATGTCTTTGTTTATATTGGCTCTCACATGACAGTTGATTATGTATTCTGATCTGTAATATGTCTTTGAATTACAGACTCAGTCGTTTAAGCTTCCGCTATATGTATATATATTATGTCAGCTACATTATTGATTGTGTTGTCATTTTCGATGTTGTTTAGAGTCTTTTATTGATCTCCTGTATGAACTGCTGATATTATATATATTTGCCACGTATCGGGACGGCCGCCCTGGGGCGTGATAGGAATATTGGCATGCACCTGTTAGTGCGCGAGATCGCGCTTGACCCCTTTCTTTTAAGTTGGCGATATCCAACGGATATTAGAGTATATTTTGTATGTTTATGTGATTAATGACCATGTATGCATGTTGTATGATTTATTATGATGTAAATATATGATTAGGGAGTATCCCTATGATTAATTGATATGTGATCGTGCATATGGTTCATGCACACAACTAAGATTAAATTCTCCTCTAAAATATATGCGCATGTTAAAACTAATTAGGCCTATCTGAAATAGGCGTGGGTATGACCCACTGTCGGGTTGTACCTTATTAGTTAGTGCGCTAGCGGTACAATCGCCCCGTGCATCCGAGCGATGCACTCATTTGGAATTCAGGAGGATTCATTAGCTTATGGGATTATTTCTATGTGAGAGCAGAGGCAACCCCCTTTGTGTCTGAGCGACGCAACGGTGTGGGAGTACAGTAGTATTCGATATCTCGATAAGTGATTATCGAGAGTAGTTGTTTTCCATTGGGTTCGCTTTGCGAACATGGAATGTTTACTCCCAATGTCGTCCGTGTTGAAGAGGCCCGGGTTGTAGCTGTCCTGACAGAGGGCTCCCATCCGTAGGTACCACCGATACATTCGGGAGCGTACTGATCGTGGGAGTATACCAGGTAGAGGCTACCCGGGAGAGGGCTAATGAATGATATTGCGAGCGTGGAATCGTTCTCCCCTTCGTTGGATCCGATGTAGGAACTTCCTGGCATTGGAAAGTTGTCCTGACAGAGGGCTCCCATCCGTAGGTACCACCGATGCGTTCGGAAGCGTACTGATCGTGGGAGTATACCAGGTAGAGGCTACGCGGGGGAAAGGGCTACCGGTGGACCAAGGGTGTAGAGCGGTCTAAGTCTCTTCCAAAAGTCCTATGTCACCTCTAAGGGGTGAGGGTGAGGATGAGGTGAAGACACATCGCCGCGTGACCCATTCGTTGTTCGTCCGTTCCCATAGTTGTTGGGTCCGGTTGTGAATCGATGTTGAAAGACATCGTTGGGCGGTTAACTCGATGTAGATGATCCAGTAGTGTTGTGTAGACCAGTAATCCCGGGTCTCCTCGACCAACGGTATGGTCTCTCCCCAAAAGTCCCAAGAGTCTCCCTCCGGGAGTGAGGGTGAGGGTGAGGTTGGTCGCGTTGCCGCGTGACCCTGTTATCCATGGGTTTCCACCCATGTTTTCCTTGAAAGGAAAGTGCTTATGTATTGAACTGTTGTATGGTGATTGGTTTCTAGCCACTCACTGAGCTTGTAGCTCACCCCTCACAGACTGTTTCTTTTCAGGGGCAGTGTTGGGCGTGGAGCTGGAGCTTTCCTGTGGCGTGGTCTTATGGGCGTGGAGCGTTCTTCCGGCGGGTGGCGAGTGCGAGGTTGTCAGCAGTCCTAGAGTCATTGTATGTATTGTAAAATCGTGCATGTGGCACATGTTGTATTTTCTTTGGTCTAGACTTGGCTCTCACAGGACAGTGATTGTGTATTCGAGTCTGTAATAATGTTTTTGGTTTACAGACATTGTTTATGTATTATGCTTCCGCTTTTCAATCAGTTATCATTATCCTTGCTTTGCCACCTTGAGTGTTGTTGTTGGAGTCTTTATTGACCTCAGGTATTGATAGCTGATATTTCATTATTGCCATGTCTCGGGGACGGCCGCCCTGAGGCGTGACACGCTACAACATATAGATATAACAGCGCAAAATTAATATTTACTAAACACACATACTAATGTTTGCAGCAAATTTGCTAAGTCAATGACAATTCAATACATGACACAAGATCGAAAGCTCGCATTGCTCACAATCATCTCCTATGCAACAAGTATGATATCATCATTACTTAGTCAATATGCGCCTAACATTTTTTAAGTGAGTATATCAATAAAATTAGTAACCCACAGTTACTCCCACCTGATGGTAATTCAATCATATAAAGAACACTATCGCAATATATGAGTTAGATTTAACAATAAAGTGCAACATGAACATAGAATAGCATGCACTTATAATTTACATTTCATTCAGCTATTTAATTACATGATGTTCAATCATTGAAACTGGAACTCCATTGAGTGATAGTCTTTCCATGCCTGCGCCAAGGCCTATTTGCCTTGCGCTCCTGAGATTCGAAAATTGAGACAATATAGCATATCACCGAATTCCTCTATGAATTTGGCGCTCTCCTTCTTGTTGAAGCTCTTTAACAATGCCCGAGTAGTTGGATAACTGGAGTCTACTCTTAATGTCTTAAACAACTAGTTTATATGAATCAGGCAATGAGTTAAGGAGAACATTGCTCCTAAACTCTGATCTGAAAGATATATCATTACTCAAATATAGTTCTCGATACATATCATTGAAATGATCGATATGTTCTTGCATTGTATGTTTCTCCGGATTCATTTTGCACTCAGTGTAGCCATAATACAACGTATAAAAACCATCATGATCAGGATTCCAATCAACATTCCAATTCATATCTCTTCAATGATAAACAGAAAAGAACATCACTACTACAATTATGCATAACATGCATAAATATAAGCTATATAAACTAAATGATTTATTATTGTATCATAAAACAAAAAAAAATGATACATGACAATCTGATTTTGATTTTTTTTGGTATGGTAATGCACGTGACCGCACGTGCATGCCTTCATCAACCTCTAGACAAAAAAAAAAAAAACAAAGTCCCGATTATTTTTTTATTATTTTTTTCATCAAAATCTTTTGTAATCCATTTCAAGAGTTCTTTATATGGTTAGAAAGATCTCAACGAGTAGTTTTCAAATACATAAACATTTAACAATGAAACTCGTCAAAGAGAGAGAAAAGATGCCCCAAAGACAATATGACCCAAAACTAGGGCGTCGATTTTCTCTCCCGTTTCAAAACCATACAGGGCTTACTATATATCAAAAGAATCATATTGATGAGTAGAACAAACTGAAATATGTTTGACATCATCAAAAAATGTGTATAAAAAGATATACATGATAGTACGTTTCGGTCTGAAAGCATATATGTAATTGTTTCTCATACTGTAGTGCATATAAAAACATGAAACTTTCCAGATCTTTTGCATACATATAGGGCTACATATACATGAAATTTAAGCATTTAATAACGCACGTAGCAAAAGACACCATTGATTGGTCCTCAAGTTCTATATCATGTATAATCATGAAGAACGGTGAATCTCTAGGCATGAATGTATTCTAATCATTCATTGAAGCACAAAAACATCTTTATTGGCTCTGATACCAATGAAGAAACTGTTAAATGTATATATATGTTAGGGTTAAGGGTAGATTAGTCTTTTCCTTGTTTCCTTTTTTGTACTATAAATATTGGATACAAACCCTAATAAGATTCTTCATTCATTCTTTTCATATTCTAACATGGTATCAGAGCTTGAATCTAATTTTTTTCCTTGATTTTTTTGTTGGCGATACTCTCCATTCGGAGATCGTCCACGCTCCGCTGTCCGTCGTTCTGTTCGTGTCACCCGCGCGCAGCCCCGCCGCTGCCCCGCACTTATCCGCTGCCCCTGCCGCAGCCCCGTGCAGCCCCACGGCTGCCCCGCGCAGATCCGCTGCCCCTGCCGCAGCCCCGCCGCTGCCTCGTCGCAGATTTACTGCCCCTGCGGCAGCCCCGCGCAGCCCCACCGCTGCCCCTGTCACAGCCTCGCACATCACCGCTGCTGTGCCGCTGCTGCGCTGCCCTGCCGCGCAGCCTCGTGCTGCCCTGCCACCCAGCTGCGCCGTCCAGTGCCACCCTGCCCCGCCCAATCCCCCACGCGCGCACAGTCCGCGCCCTGCCGGCTCCCTGCCCGCGCCCCTTCCGCGCCGTGCCCGCACACCGTCCGCGCCCCGTCCGCGCACCGTCCGCGTCTGCCTGCGCGTCGTCTCGAAATTGCGTGATCAGCGCGGATCCGCGCCGACCAGCCCGGATTTCCCAGGATCCTGTCCCGGATTCGGTCCCGGACAGCATCCCGGATCTCCTGGGAATTTGTCCCGAGATCCCGTGCTTCGCGCCCGGCCCAGCACCCGCTCGCGCCCGGCCCAGCTGCCCGACCCGACCCGGCTCCAACGCCCGACCCGGTTCCGCGACCCGACCCGGATCCGCGGCCCGACCCGTTTGTCGCTCCGTCATCGATCTTTCGGTATTTTCTTTATCCGGCCGCTACGGGCTCATTTGGACTCCAAATATAGTCATATTGGTACTCATTTTGATCAGTTTTTCATGATCTACGCATCTGTGACTGTTTTGGATCTATCAGATACTGTTTATTTTGATCTATTGCTGTGCAAGTACTATGGATTGCAGATATTGTCACTCCTTTGGACATGTGACTCTCGATTGTCACAAGTTGGCTAGAAAACGTGTTCGAGATGCCGCTTTCTCTTTATCAATCCAGTCATCTACTCAATCTTCTCTTTGTCAGGATCAGATATGTACATCAATTGCACCTCGCGTTGCTTCTGCTCAGTCACAGTTTACCACAGCTCACCTTATTGCACATTTAAAGGGGCTACAAGATCAATATCAACAGCTTTATGTTATGTTATGATCATTGATTGGTATAGATCTTTCTGGTTCTGTTCAGTCTGCTTCTACTCCCGTACCAGGTATACCGATTATCTCATGGGTTCTTGATTCTGGGGCTTCCCATCACATGACATCGGATGCATCGATTCTTGTTAATTGTACACCACTCCGTTCTCCTTCACTTATTCGCACTGCTGATGGTTCTCCTATGTCTGTCTCGAGCTCTGGCATTCTTTCTGATCATTCTCATCGATTTAATGTGCCAAATGTTTTGCATGTTCCTAAACTTTTCATGAGTTTGTTTTCTGTCAGTCAACTTGCTGACCTTGGTTATACGATCACATTTGATTCATCATCTTGTTCTGTTCAGGATCGACTTACTGGGAGACGGATTGGGACTGGGCGACGACAAGGTGGACTCTATTACATGGATCAGCTTCATGTTCCTCTGCCTTCCGCTGCTTCTGTGCAGTTAGATACAAATTCCCCTTCCCCTTTCGACCTTTGGCATCGTCTTCTTGGTCATTTGTCTCAGCCTAGACTCCGATATCTTGTTAGCACCGGTGCATTAGGATCATTTCCTCGCACGGATCTTCAACCATGCGTGGGCTGTAAATTGGGTAAGACAGTGGCTCTTCCTTTCCCTTCCAGTTCGCATATTTCAGATTCTCCCTTTGATTTAGTTCATTCTGATATTTGGGGTCCGTCTCCTATTTTTTCAAAAGGGGGAAATCGATATTATGTCATTTTTATCGACGACTATTCTCGTTTCACTTGGATTTACCTTCTCTCTAGTCGTTCAGATTTATTGCGTATTTATACTTCTTTTGCTACCATGGTTGAGACTCAATTTTCTCGTCGTATTAAGGTGTTACGCTCTGATTGTGGTGGTGAATATTGTTCTAAGGCTTTTAGTGAATATTTGACATCCCAAGGCACCCTTCCTCAGTTTTCCACTCCTTATGCTCATCAACAAAATGGCGTTGCTGAGCGTAAACACCGTCACATCCTTGAGATGACTCGATCTTTACTTCTTTCTGCATCCGTCCCTGTTGAGTTTTGGGGTGAGGCAGTTCTCACAAGTGTGTATCTCATCAATCGCACTCCGTCATCTATTACTGGTGGTATCTCACCATCTGAGCGGCTTCACAATCAGCCACCTGATTATTCTCGTCTTCGTGTTTTTGGTTGCACATGTTTTGTTCTTCTTCCTCCCACTGAACGTACCAAGCTTTCTCCTCGTTCTGCTATGTGTGTTTTTCTTGGATACAGTATTCAACATAAGGGTTACAAGTGTTATGATCCTATTGCACGACGTCTTCGCATTTCTTGTCATGTCACATTTTGGGAGCATCATCCTTATTATGCTCTTCGCTCACCTCCGGCTCCACTTCCTCCGTCTACTGTTGATGACCTTATTTTTCTGGATTTCTCTACTCCTGAGTCATCCCCATCGTCTATCCCACCGGCTTCTATTCCTTCATCTGTCCCATCTACGACCTTGCCATCCCCTATATCTCCTTCTTCGGATGATTCATGTGAGCCGAGTCCCCCTGTTGTTGCTCCTGCGCCTGATGTTGTTCAACCAGTAGTCGACCATGCCCCAGCAGTCGACCCCGCATCAGCAGTCGACCATACACCAGCAGTCGACCCCGCACCGGTAGTCGATCCCGCACCAGTTGCTCCTCGTCGCAATCCGCCTCGCGCTCGTCGACCTCCTCAACGACTTAGCTTGGTTGCCTCTGATTCTTTTTCTCCTAGTTTTCAGTGTTTTCTTTCAGCTGTTTCCACTCACTGGGAGCCCCAATCATATCGTGAGGCTGTCGGCATTCCAGAATGGGAAGGTGCTATAGAGGAGCTTAGTGCATTACAACGCACTCATACGTGGAAAATTGTACCACTTCCTCCAGGGAAGACTCCTATCAGCTGTAAGTGGGTTTATAAGATCAAGACCAACTCTGATGGTTCGATTGAGCGTCACAAGGCTCGGTTGGTTGCCCGTGGTTTCACTCAGCAGCATGGTATTGATTATGATGAGACATTTGCTCCTGTAGCAAAGATGACGACTGTTCGTACTTTGATTTCTGTTGCTTCTGTTCGTCAATGGCCCATTTATCAGCTTGATGTCAAGAACGCTTTTCTTCATGGTGATTTATCAGAGGAGGTTTACATGACTCCTCCTCCGGGTCTTCCTCATTCATCTGGTCATGTATGCCATCTTCACCGCGCTCTCTATGGTCTCAAGCAGGCTCCTCGTGCTTGGTTCGCTCGATTCACTGATGCTATCTGTGCTGCTGGGTTTGTTCGTAGTTCCTCTGATCCAGCTTTATTTGTTCACACCTCTGGTCCTCATCGTACTATCCTGCTGCTTTATGTTGATGACATGATCATCACCGGCGATGATTCGTCTCATATACAGTCGGTCAAGCAACATCTTCAGCGTCAATTTGAGATGAAAGATCTTGGCAAACTTCGCTATTTTCTAGGCTTGGAAGTTGCTTCTGCTCCGCGTGGTTATCTTCCAACGCAAGTATACTGCTGACTTGATCGACCGTGCCTGTCTGACTGATGATCGCATTTCTCCCACTCCTATTGAGCTTCATGCTAAGCTCCGGCCTGACGATGGAGAACCACTTTCTGATGTTACTCGTTATAGACAACTTGTTGGAAGCCTCGTCTATCTCACTGTCACTCGTCCTGACATTGCCTATGCTGTGCATATTGTCAGTCAGTTTGTCGCTGCCCCTCGTACTGTTCATTATGCAGCAGTTCTTCGGATTATACGCTATCTACGTGGCACTATATCTCGTGCTCTGCTGTTACCGTCTTCTTCTACTCTTGAACTTCGCGCTTATACTGATGCTGATTGGGCAGGAGATGTCACAGATCGAAAATCCACAACTGGTATATGTGTCTTTCTTGGGGACTCTCTTATATCTTGGAAGGCCAAGAAACAAGACATTGTTTCTCGTTCGAGTGCTGAGGCCGAATATCGTGCTATGGCATCTGCTACTGCTGAGGTTGTTTGGCTTCGGCGCCTCCTCTCTGACATGGGTGTCATTCTATCTGTGTCTACTCCTCTATATTGTGACAACAAGAGCGCCATTCAGATTGCTAGCAATCCAGTATTTCATGAACGTACGAAGCACATCGAGATCGATTGTCACTTCGTCCGTCATCATTTTATTGCAGGCACTATATCACTCCCATATATTTCCTCTTCTCTTCAGTTATCAGACTTTTTCACAAAGTCTCATACACTTCAGCGGCATGGTTTCTTGTTGAGCAAACTCTCGGTGTATGATCCACCATGAGTTTGAGGGGGGGTGTTAAATGTATATATATGTTAGGGTTAAGGGTAGATTAGTTTTTTCCTTGTTTCCCTTTTTGTACTATAAATATTGGATACAAACCCTAATAAGATTCTTGATTCATTCTTTTCATATTCTAACAGAAACAAATAGATCAAGATTCGGGTAACCTCTTGATCTTCGCAGCAGAATGGAATCTCTTCTAGTAGATCAATCAATGTTTCACAAGCCTTGAGGAATCACAAAAACCTATTTGGACTTCTCAAATGGTTTTTAGAACTCAAAAGCCCTCTCTTTTGATTTCTTATGATATGCTTTTGTGTCTGTCCTTTTTGTGTGTGCTTTCCATAAAAAATTAGAAGAGGGAATGACCAATCCAGGATGGTATGCAACTGTTGATTCAGCGACACCTGTAGGGTTAGATTTCAACACCTGTAGAACGATTAAGAAAACAAAATAGCACACAAAGAAAACAAGGCTTACATTTTCGTGGTTTGGTAAAATATGTCTACGTCCATAGAGGAGAGTAGAAAATGATTCACTATATCAAGTAATGAGATTACAAAAACTCTCAATCTCTCTCTCCTCTACACCAACCCTTTCTCTTAGAGAGGAAACCCTAACCAACCGTCTCTCACAGAAAAGTCTCTTATTATAAACCCTAACAAGGTAGAGGCTAAATAAAATTAGGGTACAATTAGGCAAATTTACAAAATTGTCCCTATGCTAGAATGCAAAGACATCTAAAAAAATCTCCACCTTGGCTTACATTCACAACGCTCCTCGAATATAACTTCTAGGTAGGGGCGGCACTAGCTAATTGTAACGCCCCTGAATCTGCCACCCATATTAGGCGAGGGCGACAGTGTGCTATGTGTCATAAACCTCCAATCTCAAAGTAATCTAAAGGAATTTAATCATCATTCATCCAAGCATAATTAATAATTAACTAACTACACTGATAAGTTATTACTTGAGACATCACCACGATCTATCAATAATTCATCCCAAGTTTGGATGATTACACACATAATAATTATTAAACTTAGCAATCTCTACGGTTTTGCTAATAGAGCTAAGGAGAATCTACTATATGCCAACGAAAGGCTTTATTCATCCTAATGAAAGCAAAACTAAACGATCAGGGATGACAACCCAAACTTGATCTCGCTAACGCCTTCGAGATCCACAAACGCTACTACTCGATCCTCAAATCTAAAAGGGGAAAGGAGAGGGGTGAGCTACAACAGGCTCAATGAATGAACCATCATTATCCCGTTAGTACATTTATAAACAAAATATCATAGCAAAAAATGTCCACACTGACACATAATATATCAAAAGAGGAATATACAAAAGGCCACCAAGACATGCAATAATAATTATATATACACACACAATCCTATCCAGCATGATGCATGTAACACCACGAACACGCATGTCCGGCTTCGCAGCACCTAGCTCGCAGGGACTTTTGCAAGCATGGCCACGTAGACATAGCCGCAAAGACTTGGATCCTACGTTCTTGGACCTGGCCAGCAGACGAACGCCCACCTAGACGTTAGCCACCAAGACCAAGCCACCTAGACGGAATGAATGTATTGATAACCTATCATATCTTCAAAATCACGAAAGAATATAGCATGCACAATTCTCAACATACCAATCATATCATGATACTATATCAACAAAGCATGCTCACATTTTTATATTGAAACTAGAAGTTATATCTCGTAAAATAATATGATCCTAGAATGAATACATAATATATTCCTTGAAATCTATATATGAGACTCAAGTCCACTCACCTTTGGTCCAAAGACACGAAACCAAGTCCAGAAAATCTATAGCAACCTAACCAGATCTGAAATGGCACAACCAAGTCAATTTGCGCGCAAACAGTACAAAACTTGGTGGTACCCGTACTCACAGAAAAATCGACGGCTCTTCACAGAGCCATCCCGAAGCAGATCGACGGCTCCCACAGGGGCCGTCCATGACAAAAACTGATGGCTCCTTCAGAAACATGCCTGACGACTCTTAACATAGCCGTCCCGAGGCAGAAGGCGCAAAACCCTATTATCTTTTATAATAATATTCTGACACATTCTGTCATTGAAAACCACACACGATCCGTTTAAAATGATATAAAACAATAAAGAACTCATATTGAAATCAAATCATGCGTACAAAAAATAGAATTAAAACTAATAAAAAAAAGCATTAAAACTCTTTGAAAATCCCAGATCTATCATAGGCATAAATAACTAATATGGATCTACGTTTAAACTCCAAAAATCATAAAACATATGCATAGGTTCGGATCTATGCATATAAGGGTCAAAACAAGGTTTAAAGATCATAAAAATATGATTTCTACCTCAAACAATCTAACCTAAACAGGTATAAACATATTTATTATTACACGAAAGGCTTACAAACTATCTTAAAACCTTAAAACATCCTTGCTATAACATTAAATCCAAAATCATCTAAATCCCATTGAGATCATGAGAAATATCCAACAAGAAAACCTAAGAAATCATAAACTTCAAATATAAACATTGAGATTAAATATCATCATCAAAATCTTGTAAAAACATCATGAAAGCATCGAAAAATTATTGATAGAATAAAAGACCCGAAATCATATAAAAATTTTCAAAAAAACAAGGAGAAAACCTATTCTTTTGTTTGAAGAACCTTAAAAAACGAGATCATATCATAAAGACTTCTAAAAGGGATCTAAAATGGATTTTCATCAATCAAAACTCTTTAGAAAACTCACCAAATCTCGCTAGAACTCTCCTTCCCGAGCTCCCAACAACGGTGCCGAACCAAGGGAAGAAGAAAGCCTTTTAGGGTTTTAGGGTTTCAATGCAAGGAGAGAGAGAAAGAGGGTATATTGTTATATATGTGTCACTTTTAACCTGCTGGTAACCGTTGGAGCGTTCTGGCAGTTTTTCATTTTTTTTTCGGTTTTCGATCGGAACCGCTAATTTTTGGACTGTTAGCTATCGTCCTGAGTTAGAGGACTCCGATTGGAAATCTAACTGCATATTTGGTGTCCTGGTGCCATTTTAGGCCTCTCACGAAAATTTCATCGAATTCCGGTAACGTTTCTAAAATTTCGCAGTTCCGGGGCGTATCTGGGTTTTTAAGTCGCTCACTATATAAGGGTGGGATCTAATTTTCAAAACACTATTCATCATCCCTACCAATTTCATTTTCTCTCTCCCCTCTCTCCTTTTCTCACTTTTGAGCCCCCTAGACCCCTCAAAGCTTAAAACCTAAAACCTAGGAAGTGTAGATCGGGTCCCGATCTACACCCCGGTGGTTTCAAATCTCGATTCCGGTGAGATTTGCCCCTCCGTCCGCCCTCTCTTCTTCCCTGATTTGAGCCATCTCGGTGGTGGAGGTAGATCCGGGCGTTGGAAACCTTTCGGGAGAGGTTTCGGTGCACGGAGAGCAACCGGATTTCCTTTCCTCCCCTTGGTAAGCCTCTTTTTCCTCTCTTTCTTGCTTAGATGTATGCTAGGAGGGTGGAAATGGGGTTGGGAGGAGGTTGGCGGCGGTGGGTGGCCGTCGGAGGGCTGTGGGAGGCGGTCGGAGGCTGTGGTGGTGGTCGGAGGTGGGTGGTAGAGGAGCTAGGGCTAGCAGGCGTGCAGCTCGGGCTGGCGGACTGCTGTCTCGAGCAGGGTAGCAGCGCAGGGTGGTGCAGGCGCAGTGGTTGGCACGGGCGCGCGCGCGCGTGCGGCTCGGGCGGTGCTGGGGGCCAGCAGGGCTGGGCGTGCGGACGCTCGGCTGGCGCTGGGGGCCAGCAGGGCTGGGCGTGCGCGCTGGGCAGGCTGGCAGGGCTAGCTCGGGTAGGCTGGGAGCAAGTGCACTAGGTTGCCGGGCCCGCGGCGCGTGCGCGCGGGTGCGCGCGCGGGCGTGCGCTCGGGGGGTGCAGGGAGAGGCATGCGGGTAGGCAGGCTGTGGGCTGTGCGCGCGGGCAGGCCGGGCTGGCAGGCTGGGCGCGCAGGCGAGCAGGGAAGGAGGTGCTCGGGCATCAGGCGAGCAGTGACGGGCGTGCAGGCGAACGGTGCTCGGGCCACTCGGCGACGCGTGCAGGCAGGCAACGCGGGCAGCAGCGTGGGCATGCTGGCAGGCGCGCTGGGCGCGTGCTGCGCGTGCGTGCGCGTGGGCGCTGGGTGAGGGTCCCGGGTGCTGGGCGCTGAGCGTCGGGTGCTGGGCCGCGGATACCGGGCGCTGGGCTGAGGCGCGGGTGGTGCGCGCGGGGCGAGGCGCTGCGCGCGGGGCGTGCGGGGTGCTCGCGGGCCAGCGCGAGGCGTGCAGGGTGTGCACGGGCGGCTGCGCTGGGGCGCAGGGGGCGCGCGGTGCACCCGGGAGGTCCGGCGGTGCGCGGGGTGCGTTGGCTGAGGCGCGGCGGTGCACCCGGGCAGTCGGGCGGCCGTGCGGGTGGTTGCCGGCCGTGCAAGTGGTTGCCGGGGGTGCTCGGGCTAGCGTGCGTGCAGGTGGTATGCAAGTTTGCCCGAGTGTTAGGTGTTTAGTTGTGGGTTTTGTATGTTTGGGTATTTTAGAGTATTTTTGTATTGTTCTCACCATATTGAATGTCTGTCTTGCAGATCTGGACGGACGGTCGCGCGACGACCCCGATACCGGTGAGTGGGACAATCCAACCCAGTAGAGAGGTGTTATGCGCACTTGGGCGTATACCGACCTCTCCTAGGGCACCGTGGATTATATTAACCTGTAGTAATATGTATTGCATGTGAGCATGATTTTAAATACAAAATGCATGCTACCCTAGGCTTTTATGTTAGGGACTTGCACCCATAGGATATGTGTGAGAGTCATGCACCATGTCCCCTGTTTTCATGCTAGGAAACCTCGGCCTATGCATGCGTCCTACTAGTTTATTTATTAAATTAAATGTTAATGTATGTTAAATCGCATGCCTTAGATAATATTATAGGGAGGAGCCTTGCGAGGTCAACATTGAGACCCGTGTTAGGGTACTCCGTGTTCCTTGTTTGGTTGTCGGGATGTCTTGTATCGGGACCTCATGCTGCCCTCTCAAGGATTCTAGTCCCAATAATATTATAAATAATGTTGTATGATTAGTATGATTATTAGCATATTAGTGAATATTATAGGGGAGGGGCCTTGCGAGGATAGCGGTGAGACCCGGGTTAGGGTACTCTGTGTTCCTTGTTTGGTTGTCGGGGTATCCTATAACGGCAACTCACGCCGCCCTCCCGAGTTCTTTCCCCCAATAATATTACAACCTTGTTTTATTGTACTTATTTCCCCGCATCGTGGGTATGCGCCCTGGAGGAACTCTGAAGAGTTCATGACATTTGAGTTGTAGAGATGTGTTGTCGGCGGATCCGAGTGGATCATATGCGTATGGACAGGTTGTTCTGTTTTCCTTCGTTGGATCCGGTAGAGACTGCCCCAGCGTTAGAAAGGCCGTCCTTCGGAGGACCCACATCAGTAGGCGCCTCCCGATTTTTGTGACGGACTGTGCTGAAGTTGTGGGTGGAGACCAAGCGGCCTACGGAGTGGAGGAGAGACTACCGGTGGACCAAGGGTGACCAACAGCCTAGTCAGTCCCAAAATCCTATGTCACCCGTGGTAGGGTGAGGGTGAGGGTGTAGTGGGTTGGCGATGAGCGACCTACTGGATTTATGAATGGATGATTATCAGTCCCAATAGCCTATGTCACCCATTGATGGGTGAGGGTGAGGGTGTGGTGGTTCGGCGAGGTACGAACCACTGGATTATGTTGTTATGTCTTAGAGGCTGGATAAATAATGGAATTATGGTAAATATTGTCTGCGATGCATGGGTTGTGCTGTTCACTGAGCGTGTGGCTCACCCCTCGCATATGTTTTTCCCCAGTGGTCACTGAGCCTGAGCTAGAGCCGGAGCAGCCGTTGGAGCTTTCCGAGGGATTCCTTCAGTAGCGGAGCAGCGCCACGTTCCGCGAGTGCCAGAGGTTATCAGCATCCCTTCTTGACTGTATGTATTTGATTTCCGTGCTTGGCACGTGTTGGTGTATATTCAGTTGCATTTGTGTAAATTGGCTCTCACAGGACATATGATTGTGTATCGAGTCTATAGAATGTTATATTTACAGATTCAATCTTTTGCTTCCGCATTTGGTGTATATATCATGTCAGCCCTTGTTGCATGCGTGTCATTCTAGTTGTTGTGTATGATATATTATTGACCTCCTGTGTAGATTCTGATATTATATATACACTTGCCGCGTCCCGGGGACGGCCGCCCTGGGGCGTGACATATATATAAGCTTACATACGTGGGGACAAAAATATGACACCATCAAATTACAATAATCGCAATCAATGCCTTTGTTCTTTCCAAAAACAAAATGAAATTTTGAATTCAAAATTGGCCTTGATCGACGACTCTTCTTGAGCTCGTCGACCAAAACCCGACGGCATCTCCTACAGCCGTCACATCCCAACGGCTCTCCCCCAAGCCGTCAGAGACATAGTCCAACCCCTTTGTTATGGTTTTGTCCATAACTTGATCTATACGCATCCGATTTATTATCCGTAAAAAGCGTTGGAAAGCCAACGAAGCAAAGAATTCAACCATGCCAAATTATTAAGATTTGGAATGCTAAACACACCACAAAAGCAAATTAATTATGGCCTAAAAGTCACAGTTGTTACACTTATAAGAGATGCACTTGATGAAGGTGCTAGACAATTGCGGTTGTTTGATAGTTGTTGATATATACTTGTACAGTTGTTAATTTTACATTTTGATATATAAGATAAACTGGTCCTACTGGACTTTTACCAAAAAAATTATATTATATACGATATGTTGTACGACATTTTATACTGCACACTATATTAAATAATTTTGTACCTTGTAACGTATATTTTAAACATTGTTATATACTAAGGTGCATTGTTATTTTAAATATATATCATCATCATCATTGGTGTATATATAGAGTCCTGAATGAATCAATAATAAATTATCACTGACTCCCAAGTAGGCCAGATGATCCAAACCCAAATGATCTCTTGGATTAAAGACTTTGCTTAGATTTAGATCAAACTTCATATCAATTTATTTTGAGCTACCAAATCAACAAAACTAACGACACTGTCCAACTAGAAGAACAATAAATACCCCAAAACAAAGTATACAAAAACAAAGAGCTAGATAAAAAAAAAAAAAAAAAAAAAAAACATCAATACTATAACTCCCTAGATTCTCCATGGTGTCAAACCTCAGAAGTTGCCACAAGCTATCGGATCATCCAAAATCAGTACAGATATTGAGGCGGCGGAGGCGATGAGTACACATAAGGAGAATACGGCCGCATTGGCGGAGGCGGTGGTCTTGGCGGCGGCGGAGAGTGGAAGATGTGAGGGGAGGACAAAGGCGGCAGCGGTGGCGATCGACGAGACCTAAGATATATAGGCATTGATGGAGGTGGAGGCGGATGTGGGTGGTGGTGGTAGTGGTGGTGATGATGTGGTGGAGGAGTTGGTGGTGGTGGTGGAGGAGGAGGACTATGGGGAGGTGGAGATTTAAATATATGGGGAGCTGATACAGGTGTTGGAGGGCCTGGCCTGGACCTCAACAGCCTTACATTTGAAGGAAGGCTTTGTTGGGTCAGAGAAGAAGTTGTTGTTGCAGAGATTGCGAGGAGGGAGAGCAGTAGAAGCAGCCTTAATGCTGAAAATGAAAACCTCATCGTTTTGGATCTCTGTGTCTCAACTTCTGCAACGTATGTACATGTGTTGCATATATATATATATATATATATATATATATATATATATATATATATATTTTGATGGGTTGGGGAGTTGAAATTGTTTACGTGGTGCAATTAAAAGTCGGATCGAATTATTTATACATATGTGTGATATTCCATGCGTGGTTTCCTAGGAATTACAATGGGCGCCTAAGCATTAGGCATAAAGGGGAGGTTTCTTTGGGTGGTGTTGCCCAGTTAAATATCTCTTCCAACTGGGCATTCCCTACCGAGATAGACTTTCTCCTCCTCTTTGCTGTATCTCTACTTTTTCAGAGTTGTAATTCAAAACTTTTAATGAAATCGTGTAGCAACATCTAGGTCATGCTTTTGATCATGCTCACACGTGTTTGGATGAATTGACGTGATGTTTAAAGAAGTCACTTTTTCCTTTAAAAATGTATGGGATAGAGTCATCTCATGTAAAAAGTGAGGCGCGAGACTGACGAATATAGCTGGAGTTGATGTGGGGGAAAATCTTTTGAGTATCACATAATAAGAGACAAAATGTATAAATTTAGATAAATCACTTATTTAGTTAACTCGTTATCTTCGGGGTGTTGATAAGAGTCATCCACTATACTCTTGTATTTTTTTTGCTTTCTTCTTTTTTCCTGTAACCTCTATTCGAACATCGTCTAATCTTTTGAAATAAATATCCTCACATTTAAAAAAAAAAAAAAAAAGCGTGGTTTGCTTTGTCATGCACATGGATATATATTATTTTTTTGCATGGATTTGAAAGATAAGTGAGCTGTGACTACATTTTCAAAGTTTTGAAAGATTTCATGTTATGTCAAATTGTCAATGGTGGTTGGCAGTCATAAAGATCCAGGACTATTTTTCTTCTTGAAATTGAAAGTGTCCTAGCCGTCCAATTTGAACAATTTGGTCTCACTTTTTTGCCGATGCTTTCACGTCCATTAAACAATCACGTACGCGTAGTGTTTTTAAGTCGAGCAAAATGAACAATAAAATAAATGTTGTATAAAGGTGTGGAATAGCCGAATAGGGTGGGGCTAAAGTCAAGTAAGGCTGTGTTTGATTGCACAATTATAAAACTGATTTTCAACAAAATGTGAGAATAAAACTGATTTTATAGAAAGCTGTCTCTCTATAACTTCTAAAAAACTAAGATTTTGAATATTTTTTTATATAAATTGTATGCTTTCAGTTCCTGTTTGGGTAACGGAATAGAGGAGGAATAGAAATGAACATGATGGATTAAGCACAAAAAATTGTTTGTTTTTAAGGAAAACATGGGTATAGTTATGCTAGAATATGTGAGAATAAGCTGGTAATGGTATTCTGAGTCTCTCTGAAAATTATGTTATTCCACTCAATCTATTCTACTGGTATGAAACGGATCAATGTGTCAAATCACTTGTCAACCACTCTTATAAATTAGGGGGCTCACATGTCAAGTCAAATTTTTACACTTATCAACATTTTATTCATATTTTATCAACAACTTATTCATAGTCAACCAAACAAAAAATCTCAATATTGCATTCTCAATGAGAATAAATAAAAATATAACCAAACAAAAAATGACTTATTTTTTATCTATGTTGGAATAACTATCTATTTCATAATAGCTTATATCGCTATCCACACGAGGAATCAAAGAATTAGTGGATGTAGATATGTTAGAATATATAAGAATAAGTTTATATTGATATTCGAGGTCCCTTTCTAAAATTTTGTTATTTCACATCATCTATTATAATCCATTAGTATAAAAGAATTTACATGTTAAATCACTTATCATCACCTCTTACAAATCAGAGGGGTTATGTCTTCATCTTTTATTCATTATTCATATTTTATTTTTAACTTAATCATAGTCAACCAGGTAACATAATTTTCATTATTATTTCTTCCTATATTAACAAAAAAAACACGACCAACCAAATAGTTTGTCACTGGTATAGTTATATATATTGAAATAATTATCTATTTTAAAATAGCTTATATTACTACACAAAAGAGAACTTGATGGTTAAGTCATTACATTTAATCATTATTCACGAGTCTTGAAATAAATTAAATATGTCTAATACAAGGATTGAATCCGGTGAAAGGAAGGATTCCATTTGATGGACAGTCCAGCCAATGATACAGTTTCATTTCGATGTTATAAAAAAATTGGAGCAGGTGGTGTAGTGTAAAAACCAATATTAGAAGTGTGACTTTCCATGCTATGCAAAACGCGCGGATGATTAATGAGACATTTGACGCGTTATCATTTGACGCGTTATCGGTGAAGATAATGTATATAATTCAAGACACCAATAAATATATGTCAGAGGCCACCTGTGACCGATCCTTCTCGAAAGTGATAATTAGTTTTTGGAAAAAATCTATAAACAAACCACCCCCACCCCACCCCACCCCCCAAACAAAAAAAAAAAAACGAAAATTCAGATAACCCCGTTTTCCTTGAAAACCAAATAACCCCCTCTAAACATAATTAAAATCTAAAACAGCCCCCTGAATTAATTAACAATGGACAGAATTTGAATATTTTTAAAATATTTTGTTATCCTAACTCAAAAAAATAAAATAATTCAAATTTAGTCCATGTAAATTTGAAAAAACACAAATAAACCCCAACGAATTACATTTTACCTCTCCTGTGGAGTAACATGTCTTCTTATTCATTCAATCCTCTCCAAATCTGATACCCTTTGGAATTCGACCATTTTCATGTGTAGAACATGGATCTCCAATGACCAATTCATCCTATCTAAACTTCTACACCTAAATGTCATCTTCTTCATCTACCATCAAGTCCACTTACATGAGATTCAGGACAGGACAAAAGTAAAAACATAGATCAAAGTGACTGATTTTGCTATGGTGATAGAGGTTTTTCATGTATAGCATCTTAAGTGAATATTATAATCTTCGTTTTCTTGAGCATGTAATGGAGACAATATCAACGGTCATTTGTATTCTTTTTGGGTAGGTTTTTTTTTTTATTGGGTGTGGACCTAGTGTTAGGTTATGCTCTGTTTTTGGATTGTCCTCCCCTGTTTTTAGGCTTTTTTTCTTTTCACCCAACCCGCCCCCCCCCCCCCCCCCCCCTCTCTATCCACTTTCATGCCATTTGTATTCTTATGTTTAAGATATTAACATACAAAAGCTTCATGTTTATTAAATTTTATTATTAAAGAAAATCTCATGCCATGTACATACTTGTGCCATGCAGCAGCCATCATAGGCTACTTATCGATACCTTTCTTGACCTTTTGACTAAGATAAAGTGTAGTATCATAGGCTGCTTATCATAGAGTTAACAAGCAGATACAATGGGGGGAATGAAGACAAAACTTTATGGCTTCACATTACATGAATAATAAAATTCAAGCGGATTAAATAGGAGGAATGAAAAAAAGCCTTTATGGCTTCACATTACATGAATAATAAAATGTTCTTTAAAATGGGTGGATGTACCTAACCACATCTTAGTAAGTTCGTAGAGGTACCCCCTCTTCAACTAGGGGTCTTAGGTTCAAGTCTTTCTCCTATTGATAGGAAAAGATTTAACCAGCAAATATAAATAAAAACAAAGGTTTACCAAGAAAAAAAATAGATGGGTGGATGTGAATGCCAAAGGAAATGACGAAGATGTGGGTGGTGAATGCAACGAATAAAGTTGTGTGAGGGACAGAACTATTTGAAGGTGCCTTAAGGTTAAAAATTCATATACCACCTAAGCATCAGCAACGGGCCTGGCCAGGCTCGGGCTTTGCGCCCACGGCGGGCCAGCGGGTCTAGATTTATAACAAGTTTATTTTATTGTTTTTTAATTTTAAGTTATGTATTTATATATTAATATTAATTTTAACACAAAAATTAATTTGTTGAGAGTTGAGTTTTACATTTAAAATTACATTTTTGCTATAATTTGAAGCAATACGATATCACAAAGACACTAACATAACAACATATGAAATTCATTGATATCTCTTGACCAAGTGAGAATTATAAAAATGTTTTTATTTTTATTTTTATTTTTATAAAAAAATAAAAACAAAGATTGGATTATCTGATTGTTCCCACTCGTGGTATCTTTCAAAAAAAAAAAAAACATTGTATACATATAACACATAAATTTAATATTTAACTACATTAAATTGAGCTCAAATAAAAAATAAAACAAATAAAGGAAGTGGACTCAGCCCCTCAAAAAGCACTTGGGGGCACGTGGGCCACCCCCTCCCTTGCCCCTTTAACAGAGGGGAACAACCCCCCCCCCCCCCTTAAATGAGGGCCCTCCAATGAGCTGGGCCCATTGGCGGCCTACGGGCCAGCCCGAACGGACCAATTTGGGTTGGCCCGTGGGTCTGGTCGGGCCTCCACAAACAGACCCATATTTGACGCTCCCTTAAAACGGGCCGGGTTTTAGCCCTACGGGCCCGAGTCAGGCAGGCTGGGTTCTTGAGCCACGAGCCGTTTGATGACCCTTAATACCACCACTGCTAAAAGTAAGACCTTCATCAGCACATTGATCACATTCCAACCACCTTCTTTGGGGGATGAATGGATGTTAGGTTTAAGTTTGTTTAGTGGAGGGATATAAACGTTAAATGTACACATTGGGTTAGATTCAGGTAATTCTTAATTTAACTAAGAGAGGGGCTATTTTGGATTTTGATTTTGTTTTTGGGGGGTTATTTGGATTTCCATAAAATGTAGGAGGTTATCTACATTTTCATGTATTTGGGGTTATATCAATTATTCCTTAGTTTTTTTTTAATGAGGAGAAATGTTAATTGTGGCTAGCTATCGTGGTTGGTGTGGAAATAGCAACAAATTGTCTCTTATAGAGGGGTACAATGGGCCGTGTTAAAATGGCCCGCTCGATGGAAAGCTGGCCCAACACGGCCCTCTGTGCTAGCCCAAAGAATTTATGGGTCGTGCCGTGCTAGTCTGGGGGGCCAAATGGGCAAACCCATTTACAGATCAACTGACCCGCTCGTAAAAATAACCCATTTTTATTTTTAAAGTGACCAATTTTTTAAGTTTAATATTCAATTGTTCCATAATTACATATTTAATTGTTAAAATTTTATTAACATAATAGTTTCTTTAAATTTAAATTTAAATTTGAATTAAAAATTTTAAATTGTGAGTATTAATTTTTAAGTTAAAAGTATAAAATGAATGAATTAAAGATAAAATTATAGAAAAAAAAAATTATAAATCTATATGAAACACACAAATCATTTGTAAAAGAATACAAATATTTCTTTTATTGAATATTGAAATCTTTGAGTACATTCAAATTAATTAAATAATTCACAAAAAAAAAAATAATACATCAATTAATAAAGATAAATTGGCTGGGCTAACGGGCATGCTGAAAATGGCACGGCAAATCATAAATAAATAAGAAAGAATACATTGATTAATAAAGATAAATTGGGTGGGCTAATGGGTCATGCTGAAAACGGCGCGGGGGCAGGGATAGGCCCACCATGGCCTCCCTAAACAGGCCGGCCCAAAGCACGGGCCATGCCGGCATGGCCAATCCCTTAATGGGTCAGGCCCCATTTTACACCTCTACACTCTCATTACACAGTTTATATGTCCTCCGTGATGATTGTTCAGTGAACCCAGAAAATTATAAAAAAAGTGTTGTTACACTCAATTTTTTTTTCAGTTCAAAATACAGTTCTATTTATCTCGTTAAAAATCTAATTTAGCATACACCTCGTTAGAAATCCAATTAAACATATACCTCGTTAGACGTGGTATATACTTCATTAAATATTTTCTTAAATTTATTAAAAATGAGTTCATTCAATTCGAAAAGAATAAATATATATTTTTTATTAAAGCATATACCTCATTAGATGATGTTTACTATTTAAAAAAATAAAAACATGTTTAGTTTGAGTTTTTGTTGGTAAAAAAAAAAATTGGAGTCTAACATTTTCCTTATAGAAGGCATCATCAATGGGCCAAAAGATTCACAAGTGTCGTCACACTTAGCACAATCTTATTTATACATTTTATAAATGGGTTCATATAATTTATTTGAGTGCATATTTCATATTTTATTATATTAGATGAGTTTTTAAAAAATAAAAAGTACATACTGCATTTGGGGCTGAAAATAGAGTCGATTCAAATATTTCCTTTACAAAAAGGAAAATGATAAGTTCCATTCTGTATGTAGCCCACACATTTTTTTTATCTAAAGTAAAAATTTAGCTAATTAAGTGTATTTTTTAATTCAAAATGATGTACATACTATTTGAATTAAATGCATATCTTTTTATGTTTTTCATAATAGAGTATATATTGAGATAATGAAGTATATAATACTGTGTTTGGCGATTTTCATACATTGTGTAATGATGTAACAACTACAAACGGGCTGTAAAAAAGACTGAATGTATCAACATTTTATATATATATATATATATATATATATATATAAAAAGATTTTCATCCTATTTCCTGATTAACATGATCTAAAGCAAAACCTTTTAAATATAGCGTAGGGATTTCGCTCTTCTGCTGACCCGCTGAATTTTTAGAAATGCGAGATCTGTAGGCTCCAACGACACTGTTGATTCACAAAAAATACCAGGACGATGGGCTTCAATGAGTCTGTTGATTCCTAAGAACACTAGAAATGATGAAAATCTATGAATTTGCTAATCCTCTTAGGATAACAAAAATACAATAGAGAAAATAAATTTCTATTATCAAAATCTGAACTAATTATGTGATTACAAAGTTTATTTATATCGTAGAGAATCCCAACAAACTAGAATGGATCTCAACAAATCTCTCAAATCACAAATTTATTTAACCAAATCGTAACTGCTCCAAATTTGAATTCAAATCCAAATTTAGATCCTGATATATGAAAAGAAATCCTAACAAACTCGAAAACTACTAAAAATAGTAAAAATAACTTTCAACCGTCAATTTGACCTTCAAGACATCTCAGATCGCTCCAAAAATTTTCGTAGTGCTAAAGCATCTACTCTTGTAGGGCTCGTCGATAAGAACACATGGACATGTAAACCAGTCAATTCTTATCTATGGTTTGAAAGTTATGGTCATTTGAAGTTTTGGTGCTCCCAAATGATCAAGATGTCCTTTTCTTTTCTTGTCCATTTGATCTCGTCCGTCCATGTAACTTGTAGCTATGATATCTGCAACATAGACCCAAACATTTTAATTGTCCAGAACAGTCCTTATACAAAGCAGATATACTATTTTTAGGTCATGTCTGAACAAATTCTGCAATGAAAACGTTGGACGCATATCCAAACAGGACAATGACCAACATAGTTTTTCAACGTTCTCTGTGTTTTATTCAATAAAATGGTCACGTTTGAAACTTTCCAGAAACAACACTTTCGAAATGCGGGATTGCTTTTTCAAAAGTAAAGGTTTAAAATTCATATCTAAAAGGGCCCTTGATAATTTGGAAAATTGAAATCAACATGTGTCCAAACTATGGCCCACAAGAACACAATTCGCTGGGTTGTAGACATTTTTTGATCCAATGTTACCTAAAAAGGGGGAGGCGCCCTCTACCACCAGATGCAAATGAACAAATCCATTTCAAACTGAAAATTATCTAATTAATAATTGAATCTACATTTTAAATCTGATTTAAAAACAATTAAGCCTCTATTTGAATAGCAATATAAGCTATTTTGGGATAGATAATTGTTCTAATATAAGTAAAGAATAAATCATTTTTTGCTTGGTTGTGTTTTTTTAGTTATTTCAAATAGGAAATGTAATAATAAAGTTTTTGTTGTTTGATTGTCAATGAATAAGTTATAGATAAAAAAGTGTATAAGACATGAATAAGGATATATAAAAGTTGAAATATTGATTTGGCATATGAATCTCCTGATTTAATATAGATGATTTAACATATGTTTTCCTTTTATACTAATAGAATAAATTGAATGGAATAATACAATGTCAGGGGGATCTAAAATACTAAAACCAGTTTATTCTCACATATTCTAAGCATAGCTATATCACATTATTCTTTGCAAACAAACAATTTTTTTGTCTTATTCTCTTTTATTCCTCTATATTCCTCCCCTATTTTCCCATTCAAATAGGGGGGCTAAAGGAATACAATGTCCCTTAGGCCCTTGGCCGAGCAGTTGTGGGTTTATCTAGTCAACTCCCCATCAAGGGAGATAGAGGTTTGAATCTTGAAAACACTCTAAACATGTATATTGGGCTTATGTTTCACTGTTTTCTAGGTCCATGAAGATCTTTGTCATCCTATTACTATTGACCGTCTGATCCATTGTTTGTTAGGGATTTTGTAGTCCAATATGGCTCCTGTTAAAAAAAAAACCTAAGGAATACACGTGGGATGTAGATTGTGTTAGGTTTTGTCTCATTGATTCTTGAAGAGATCAGTTTCTTTTTTAAGAGATCAGTAAATCAGTTTAGTAATGGAGAAACCATGGTGAATGGAATATTTCAGACCTCATGCCTAGAATGAAAGTTGTGGAGTACAGAGTACTTTATGAAGCATAACCAAACACTCATTTCTCCTTTTGTGAATAAAAGAAGGAGAAGAGAAGGTCAAAAGAATTCTTTCACCAATCACCAAACACACCGAGTGGTGGAAATATTACTAGAAGGGAAAAATTTATATAACCCCCTTACAAACTGTCTAATATCCATATGACCCCACTGCCTTTTTCTGAATTTCATATAACCCCCAGAAAACTCAATGGAAATCCAAATAGACCCCTCTGTCGGTCAATCTAACAAGGTAGATAAATTTTAACCATATATATAAAATGTTCTTTTTACCCTCTATCAAAACATATTCATCTATCTTCTTTTTTCCCCGAGATGGTCGAACGACCGAACCTTCGAAGCTCCCACACCGGCCTCTCACCCTTTGACGCTCTAGTGTTGGGTGCCCACTGAGACTCCAGCCCTTTGACCAATGGCTTCTGTTAAGAATCCACTTATCTCCTCTTCATGGAACAAATTCAACAAAAGATGTAACGATGGGTCATCCAATTCATTCAAACTCGAAGAACCAAACCCACCACCGCCAACCACATCGTCCGTCACTGTGACAATCGAGTCACACTTAGACGAAGACGATGAAGGGGATTCTGCTTCAACCTTTACATGGGCTGCGATCGGAGTTCGAATGTCATCCCCCTCCTTTGCATTACACATTTATCACACACATACTCTCTCCAACAACAAAGAAATAGATTGGAGGTTGTGAATCTCATAGAAGTGGTTAGTGTAACAAAGAAAAGGGGTTTGAGGGAGGGGCGACAGTGGAGAATGAGTGGTGGGGGGGAGGGGGGACGGGACGATGATGGAGGAAGGGTGGTGGTGGGAAAGGGGAGGGGTTAGAGATGGTGATGGTTTGGCTGGTGAAGGGAGGGCGGGTGGTGGTGGTGGAAGGGGTGTATGGTGGTGGTGGGCGATGGTGTTGGCAGGGAGGGAGGGAGGGAAGCAGGGAGGGGCAATGGTGATGGAAGGGGTTTGGCGGTTCTGATGGAGATGTGGAAAATTTGGAGAATAAGATGAAGGGTAAAAATGTCATATAAGGTGTATTTAAATTTTTCATTGAATACATGGGTTTAATTGGATAAAATTTTGAAACATGGGTTAACATAACGAAATATTCTTAGAATATTCTAATTTTGATGACAGATTTTTAACTCAATGGCTTATTTGGATATACCTATGTGTTTACAATGTGCTATATGGATTTCATGAAAATACAAGATGTTATATGGATATAGGGTAATTTGCAAGGGGTTATACGGATTTTTCCCTTTGGTCAAAGATCAATAATTTAATGATGGACTGAAGTTTTAGATGGCAACTTAAAAGAATGGACACTTTTTTTTTTAGGGTAAAAAGCCCATTGGAAGGTTGGACACATTTTTTGTCACTAGACTTAAACCAAAGAAAAACCCACATAAATGTTTTACTTTTTCTTGAACAATTAATTAGAATACATATTTTATTTTATGCAGATACATGTTTCTTTACACGAATTATACACATTTGATAAAAATAAAAGAAAATGAAGATAATAGGGGCATAATGAGTAAGTAGCTCAACTATCGTTATTGATACCAAAAAGATCAAAATTTTCCATATCAGCACCATCACGAAATCCATAAAATAAAAATAACATAACATAAAAGTAAAATCTATGATGAATGATGCGATCGAACAAAATCAAATGAGATATTAAGTAGGGGGCCAATATATGCACCCCATTTTAAGAAACCCACCCCGTTTAAAAAAATGAAAACAGCTTTCACGCACTGTTGAAATAAGTGAACCCTCCCCCCCCCCCTCGGTCGGCATCCCCATTGGCTATAGTGGTGAATCATAGTCGTCCAAAGGCCTGGAAGGTTAGAGTCATGGTTGTCCGACTAAGGGTTTGGCATGTGTTTCAGCCCAAGTTAGCAACCACTATGCCTATTAGGGTGATGTGGGCTCGCACGTAGGCCTTGCGAGTTAAAGTTAGAGGGATCATGCGTTCATTGATGTGTTTGATTGTATTATTAGCGTGTATACGAACCCAGGTCAGCATCCCCTATGGCGATTTCGGGTCGCCAAATGCCCCAGCGAGCTAAAGTCAAAGGGATCATGCCCTCTATATGTGTTCGACAGACCAATTGACGTGTGTACCAACACAAGTCGACAACTACTCGGGTGATGGTGTTGAAGTAAGGTCGCCCAAAGGCCCAGTGAGCTTGTGAATCCAAGACTTACAAAATTTCTTTTTTTTTTTTTTTCAAAAACAAAATCTTCAAAAGCTACTCGAACCTATTTTCAAACACTTTTTCTTATAATCACCCCTCCACAAGAACTCAAAATCCAACATGATCTCTAGTTGCTCACCCTTTTCGAAATTTGATAAAAAAATATCATAAGGTGAATTCTGATGATGTTATGCCTGTGTCATTTGGAGCCTTATTTTTTCGATTGGAGTCACTAAAATTTTGGGTTTTAGGCACCTACAGGAGTTGGAGAGCTCTGATTGAAAATTAAGTTACAAAATTTTCTCCTAGAAGTTATGTATTTCCGATTTGGTATTTGGATTTAATTTTGTTAAAATCCAAGATGAAGAGGTTTAAATATGATTTTATCATGAGATGCTCAGTTTTGAGTTAGCTTTCGTGCAAAAGTTGAATTAGATCAACTGGATTCATGTAGTAAAAGTTATGAGTATTTTTTCAAGTATACCCCGGGGATGAAAAATTCTGACAGCAATCATGTTCAATGTTTAGCTCACATTTCGGAATAGCTGGAGGGATTATTTGATCTTGGCATAAACATGAAAGTTGTAGATAATCTTCTTGGCTTTCCAGTGGACTTTGAATTGTGCAATTCGGAGCTATATTGAGGAAGTTATGGCTGTTCTAGTGAAGCATATACAGAATTTCTAGTCAGGGATGAATTGGTCATTTGTATCCCTCTTTTGGCTATTTATTGACCCAAAAAAATCTCTCTCTCTCTCTCTCTCCCACTCCCCACGTCTACCTCTCTTGCCTCTCTTTCTCTTTCACACATTCCCCCCCCCCCCCCCCCCCATGTGTTTGATGAAATGCCTAAGAGAAAAGATGGAGCAAGAAGAGGAGGTGCAAGTGCAAGCAAGGTGAGTGTGTGTGCTAGTGTTGATTGTTCCTCCTCCCTCTCCTCCTCCCATGGTGGATCCCCTTATTTTCTTTCCCTCCCCTTTGGTTCAGCCATGAAGAAGAGAAGCAAAGATGGAGGTGGTGGTAGAGGTGGTGGCGGTCGAGGTGGTCAAGGGTGCGCTTGGGAGCCCCTACATCTCCCCCTTCCCTCCTGTCACGCCCCAGAGCGGCCGTCCCCGGGACACGGCAAGTGTATATATAATATCAGAATCTACACAGAAGGTAAATAATATATCATACACAACAACTAGAATGACACACATGCAACAAAGGGGCTGACATGATATATACACCAAATGCGGAAGCAAAAGACTGAATCTGTAAATAAACATTCTACAGACTCGATACTCAATCATATGTCCTGTGAGAGCCAATATACACAAATACAACTGAACATATACAAACACGTGCCAAGCACGAAAATCAAATACATACAGTCAAGAAGGGATGCTGATAACTCTGGCACTCGCGGACGTAGCGCTGCTCCGCTACTGAAGGAATCCCTCGGAAAGCTCCAACTGCTGCTCCGGCTCCAGCTCAGACTCAGTGGCAACTGGGGAAAAACATATGCGAGGGGTGAGCCACACGCTCAGTGAACGGCACAACCCATGCATCACAGACAATATTAACCACAATTCCATTATTTATCCAGCCTCTAAGTAACATAACAACATACTCCAGTGGTTCGTACTCCGCCGAACCACCACACCCTCACCCTCACCCATCAATGGGTGACATAGGCTATTGGGACTGATAATCATCCAACCACAAATCCAGTAGGTTGCTCATCGCCAACCCACTACACCCTCACCCTCACCCTACCACGGGTGACATAGGATATTGGGACTAACTAGGCTGTTGGTCACCCTTAGTCCACCGGTAGTCTCTCCTCCACTCCGTAGGCCGCTTGGTCTCCACCCACAACTTCAGCACAGTCCGTCACAATCATCGGGAGGCGCCTACTGATGTGGGTCCTCCGAAGGACGGCCTTTCTAACGCTGGGGCAGTCTCTACCGGATCCAACGAAGAGAACAGAACAGCCTATCCATACGCATATGATCCACTCGGATCCGCCGACAACACATCTCTACAACTTAAATGTCATGAACTCTTCAGAGTTCCTCCAGGGCGCATAACCACGATGCGGGGAAATAAGTACAATAAAAGCAAGGTTGTAATATCATTGGGGGAAAGAACTCGGGAGGGCGGCCTGAGTTCCCGTTATAGGATACCCCGACAACCAAACAAGGAACACGGAGTACCCTAACCCGGGTCTCACCGCTGTCCTGCAAGGCCCCTCCCCTATAATATTCACTAATATGCTAATAATCATACTAATTATATAACATTACTTATAATATTACTGGGACTAGAAACCTTGGGAGGGTAGCATGAGGTCCCGATACAGGACATCCCGACAACCAAACAAGGAACACGGAGTACTCTAACACGGGTCTCAATGTTGACCTCGCAAGGCTCCTCCCTATAATATTATCTAAGGCATGCGATTTAACTTATACTAGCATTTAATTTAATAAATAAACTAGTAGGATGCATGCATAGGCCGAGGTTTCCTAACATGAAAACAGGGGCATGGTGCATGGCTCTTACACCTATCCTATGGGTGCAAGTCCCTAACATACAAAGACTAAGGTAGCATGCATTCTACATTTAAATCATGCAAGCATGTATTACATATTACTGCCGGTTAATATTCATCCATGGTGCCCCAGGAGAGGTCGGTATACGCCCAAATGCGTATGACCCCTCTCTACTGGGTTGGATTGTCCCACTCACCAGTATCTAGGTCGTCGCGCGACCGTCCGTCCAGATCTGCAAGACAGACATTCTATGGTGAGAACAATACATAAATACTCTAAAATACCCAAACATGCAAAACCCACAACTAAACGCCTAACACTCGGGCAAACGTGCATACGACCCGCACGCACGCTAGCCCGAGCACTCCGCTACCACCCGCACGGCCGGCAACCACCCGCACGGCCACCCGACCCCCCGGGTGCACCGCCGCGCCTCAGCCCACGCACCCCGCGCACCGCTGGGCCCCTGCCCGCCGCCGAGACACGCCGCCGAGCCACCCGGGTGCACCGCGCGCCCCCTGCGCCCCAGCGCAGCCGCCCGCCCGCACCCCGCACGCCTCGCGCTGGCCCGCGAGCACCCCGCACACCCCGCGCGCACCTCCAGCCCCCCGTCCGCGCGCACTCCGCGCGCACCTACCAGCCTCTACCCGCACGCACCACGCGCGCACCACCCCCACCTTGCCATGCCCCCGCGCGCACCACCCCCACCTTGCCATGCCCCCGCGCGCACCCCACGTGCACCCTGCACGACCCCCACTGCACTCACTGCCGCACGCCCGAGTGCCCTGCGCCCCACGCGCAGCACCCGCGTGCCCTCTGCCCGCCTGGCGCCCAGCGATCTGCGCCCAGCGCCCTGGGCCCTGACCCACCGCCCAGCACCCGCTACCCGCGGCCCAGCGCCCGGTGCTCAGCGCCCAGCACCCGGGACCCTCACCCAGCGTCCACGCGCACGCACGCGCAACACGCGCCTAGCGCACCTGGCAGCACGCGCCCAGCGCGCCTACCAGCCTGCGCGCGCTGCTGCCCGCGCTGCCTGCCTGCGCGCGTCGCCGAGTGGCCCGAGCCCTGTTCGCCTACCCACCCGAGCACTGTCCGACTGGTGCCCGAGCACCACCTACCCAGCACGCCTGCCTGCCCCGAGCGCACGCCACGTGCACGCCTGCCTGCGGTGTCCAGCGCCCAGCGCCCTAGCGCCCAGCGCTCAGCACCCCTGCTCGCCCAGCACGCCTGCAGCACCACCCGCGCGCACGCGCATGCGCACCCGGCACCTGGTGCCCCAGCTTGCTGCGCCTGCTGCTAACACACCCGGGACTGCCAGCCCACACGCCTGAGCTGGCTAACTCCCTACCCGAGCTCCTCTACCACCAACACCGACCACCCCAAGGCCTCCGACCACCTCCACAGCCCTCCGACGACCACTCACCGCCGCCGACCACCTCCCAACCCCAAAACCCACCTCCTAACATCCATCTAAGCAAGAAAAGAGGGGAAATAGGGCTTACCAAGGGGAGGAAGGGAAGTCCGGACGCTCTCCGCGCGCCGAAACCTTTCCCCAAGGGCTTCCACCGCCCGGATCTATCTCGGCCTTCGAAACAGCCCAAAACAGAGGAGAAGAGAGGGGGGACGGAGGGGCAAATCTCGCCGGAATCGGGATTTGAAAGCACCGGGGTGTAGATCGGGACCCGATCTACACTTCCTATGCTTTAGGTTTTTAGGTTTGAGGGGTCTAGGGGGCTCAAAAGTGAGAAAAAGAGAGAGGGAAGAGAGAGGGAAGGTTGGTAGGGATGATGAATAGTGATTTCGAAAATTAGATCCCATCCTTATATAGTGAGCGACTTAAAAACCCAGATACGTCCCGGAACTGTGAAATTTCGGAAATGTTGCCAGAATTCGACGAAATTTTCGTGAGAGGCCTAAAATGGCACCAGGACACCAAATATGCAGTTAGATTTCCAATCGGAGTCCTCTAACTCAGGACGATAGCTAACAGCTCAAAAATTAGCGTTTCCGATCGAAAACCGAAAAAAAAACGAAAAACCGCCAGAACGCTCCAACGGTTACCAGCAGGTTAAAAGTGACACAAATATAACACCTCCCCCTCTCTTTTGGTGAGTTTTCCCTCTTCTTTATTGGTTTTTATGCATGTTAGGGTGTATGGGAGGGCATGCATGTGGGGTGTTTTGAGTTGGGTGCATGTAGGGGCAAGGGGGGGAGGGTTGGGGAGTGCTGGGCGCGCGCGCAGAGGGGCACTAGCAGGGGCAGGCGGGCGCACAGGTGCGCGCGGACGCTGGCAGCGAGCAGGGTGCGCGCAGGACGTGCGCGTGCGGGGCAGTGCGCTTGAGCGTGTGTCTGGGTGCGCAGCTGGGTGCCAGTGCGCACATGCGTGTGCGTGTGCGTGCTGGGGCATGTGTGGGGCTGCCCAAGGGCTTGGGTAGGTGCTGGGGCACTCGGGCATGCGAGCGTACGCGCTTGCTTGCATGCGTGCGAGCCCGTATGCGTGCATGTCTAAGTCTTTGGCATTTCTAGTAAATTCTAAGTGTTCAATTGTGATGTTACTCACCAGATTTGATGCCCTTACCTTGCAGATCTCGTCGGATGGGATGCACGAGGTCCCGGGTAATGGTGAGTGGTTCGATCCAATCCCCCCCCCCCCTCGGGATGCGCTCGACGCCCGTAGTCGCGCATCGCGCATCGATGGGGCCCCCTAGCTATACTACTTGTCTAGATAAGTAGTATGGCAATGCTTAAGCTATAATATGTAGATATCTTGCATGTTAGGCTTATATACATGTATTGTATTCATGTATGAATTTTATTGCATGAGCCTCTCTAGTATGGGCATGTATTTTTGGTAATGTGTATGGATGTATAGAATATGGCATGCCTTAGGTAGTATTGTAATACTACTCCCACCATATTAATTGGAATATCCAGCATGAATAAGTCTGGGTTAATAATGGGCACCTGCCTAATATTCCCTTGCGATAAGACTCGAGGGCGTGGTGTAGTCGCTCATGCTAATGGGGCAAAGCTATGACCAGCTTCATGAGATGATGATCTCTCTCGCCCTCTCCCTCTAAACGAACTGAGTAAGTAGATGTGATTTCCTACTTGACTCAGGTTCGTTTGGAATATTGGCATGCACATGTTAGTGCGCGAGATCGCGCTTGACCCTTTCTTTTAAGTTGGTGATATCCAACGCATGTTTAAGTTAGGCCTTGTGTGCTTATGTGATTAATGACCATGTATGCATGTTGTATGATTTATTATGATGTAAATCCATGTTAAGGAGTGTCCCTATAATTATTAGATGATTGTGCATATGGTTCATGCACATAGCTAGATATAAAATTCTCCTGGATATATTTATATGCGCATGTTAAAAAAACTGATAGGCCTATCTGGGATAGGCGTGGGTATGACCCGCTGTCGGGTTGTACCTTATTAGTTAGAGCGCTAGCGATGTAATCACCCCGTGCATCCGAGCGATGCACTCGTTTGGAATTCAAGAGAATTCATTATCTTGTCGAATTGTTAAGCCAGTAGTTGGGGCGTGACACCCCCCCTGTGTCCATGTGACGCAACCATGTGGGAGTACAATAGTGTTCGCTATCATCGATATGTGATTATCGAGTGTAGTGTTTTTCCATTGGGTTCGCTTTGCGAACATGGAATGTTTACTCCCAATGTCGTCTATGTTGAAGGGGCCTGGGTTGTAGCTGTCCTGAGAGAGGACTCCCATCCGTAGGTACCACCAATGCGTTCGGGAGCGTACTGATCGTGGGAGTGTACCAGGTAGAGGCTACCCGGGAGAGGGCTAACGAATGATATTGCGAGCGTGGAATCGTTCTCCCCTTTGTTGGATCCGATGTAGGAACTCCCCGGCGTTGGAAAAGCTGTCCTGACAGAGGGCTCCCATCCGTAGGTACCACCAATGCGTTCAGAAGCGTACTGATCGTGGGAGTATACCAGGTAGAGGCTACGTGGGGAAAGGGCTACCGGTGGACCAAGGGTGTAGAGCAGTCTAAGTCTCTTCCAAAAGTCCCAAGAGTCTCCCTCCGGGAGTGAGGGTGAGGATGAGGTGAAGACACGTCGCCTCGCGACCCATTCGTTGTTCGTCCGTTCCCATAGTTGTTGGGTCCGGTCTCGTATTGATGTTCAAAGACATCGTTGGGTAGTTACCTCGATGTAGATGATCCAGTAGTGTTGCGTAGACCAGTAATCCCGGGTCTCCTCGACCAATGGTATGGTCTCTCCCCAAAAGTCCCAAGAGTCTTCCTCCGGGAGTGAGGGTGAGGGTGAGGTTGGTGATCCAGTAGTGTTGTGTGGACCGATAATTCCAGGTCTCCTCGACCAACGGTATGGTCTCTCCCCAAAAGTCCCAAGAGTCTCCCTCCGGGAGTGAGGGTGAGGGTGAGGTTGGTCACGCCGCCGCGTGACCCAGTTATCCATGGGTTTCCACCCATGTTTACCTTGAAAGGGAATTGTTTATGTATTGAACTGTTGTATGGTGATTGGTTTCCAGCCACTCACTGAGCTTGTAGCTCACCCCTCGCATACTGTTTCTTTTCAGGGGCAGTGTTGGGTGTGGAGCTGGAGCTTTCCTGTGGCGTGGTCTTATGGGCGTGGAGCGTTCTTCCGACGGGTGGCGAGTGCGAGGCTGTCAACAGTCTTAGAGTCATTTTATGTATTGTAAATCGTGCATGTGGCACAGGTTATATTTTTCTTTGGTTTAGACTTGGCTCTCACAGGACAGTGATTGTGTATTCGAGTCTGTAATAATGTTTTTGGTTTACAGACATTGTTTATATATTATGCTTCCGCTTTTTAGTCAGTTATCATTATCCTTGCTTTGCCACCTTGTGTGTTGTTGTTGGAGTCTTTATTGACCTCAGGTATTGATAGCTGGTATTTTATTATTGCCACGTCTCGGGGACGGCCGCCCTGGGGCGCGACAAAAGTTGGTATCCGAGCCTGGTCCTGTCAAAGCCTAAGTCTAGTCGTATAGATGACGAGTCGTATGATTGTCATCCGAGTACTCTTGTTTCAAAGGTTATCTTAGGTTGCTGACATGCCTCCTCGCATCCGTTGACGTGGACGTGAACCCCCCTGGACCCACCCTTAAGTTGTCGACTAGGTCGACTAAACAGGGTCAGTTGTTGGATCCCTTGTTGCGGGATTAAGGCTTGGGTAGGAGATTCTAGCCTAGTAGTGTGATAATGATGAATTGGTCGCAATTTCTAAGGTATGGATTGCGTCTCGATAATGGAGCTCTTTCTCGTGCATCGGTATTGCTGGTAACCATTGAGTTCGCGTGCGACGCCAGTTTCAAGTGTTGAGGATGTGGCGTATTGCTCATTAAGGGATGATGTCTTCTTCCAGCCTTCCTACTCATGATTAAGGGGCCTTGCGGGGTCATCGTTGAGACCCGGGCTAGGGTACTCCATGTTCCTTGTTTGGTTGTTGGGATATCCTATATCGGGCCCTCATGGTGCCCTCCCAAGGTTTCTTTTCCCAGTCAAGGAATACCTTTGAAGCATCAAATTGATGATGGATTTTTCCTCTCACTTGGAAGGTGCTGTAGCGAGTGGTGATGCATACGATCGGGATTGGGTGCGTCCTATTGCAACTTGGTGGGCGATTGCTTGTGGACTGGGGTCCATAGTTGCATCTGGAGTCGCTTTGATATATCATTGTGCGTTGTAGCTGCCCGGTTGAGGCCAGAGCCCTGTGAGGTGCTCCCAGATGCTATGCTTGTTGGTGCGCCCATATGGCAGAGATAGTGGGCTTGGGAGGCTACCAGGTAGAGGCCACACCGGGAGAGTGCTACTGGATGATGTCGAGAGCGTGGACTCCCTGTGATGAATCTGCCCATGGAGTGCAGGATGCTGGGGCTCCAATGGTTATAGATGAGCGACCTATCTTTGGCGGCATGTGAAGCACAGTTATGGATACTGTCGCGTTTTGCCGCATAGTGGTCACAAATGAGGAGACGCGATGCTAACGTTCGTGATGGGACTCAACCGCCTTATCAGATAGATGACGTCGCATAGGCATTGTCGAGGTTCGATGACCCCCCCCCCTTATTGCGTGTCTTGTGGATTAAGTGCGGTTGAGCGGCTTACCAAGCGTGTAAGTGTCATCATGAGCGCCAGCCATGCTCAAGGAGCAGAATCTGGACTTAATTATTCAAGGTGTTGTTTTAATCTTCCCGTGAGGATTAAAGATCAGGTACCCCCTTGTTGTGAATTGATGATCTATTTGACCAGCTCTGGGAGCGAGTGTCTTCTGTTAGATCAATCTTCGCACAAGGGTACCACAAGTTGGAGATCCGGGAGTTGGACATCCTGTAGATGGCCTTTCGTGACCGTTTCGGGCACTACGAGTTTTAAGTACTACCATCGGGGTTGACGAATACGTCGGATGCCTTCGTGGATCTCAAAAGTTTTTTTGGGCTTCCGTGGACTACTTTGAGGTAGTCTTCATTGAGATTCCTCAGTGGACATGGGAGTGGGTTATCAGGGATTGTTGCGGACTCGCTAATGTCACGTTCGGGTTATGACGCCGTCTAGGTGATCATTGACCAACTGACTAAGTCCGCGCTTCCCTCCCTAATCCGACTGATTGAGTCTCTGGACGCCTTGACGTGGGTTTTCACCTTCGTGATTGTTCATCTTTATGGCACTCCAGTCGGCGCTATTTTTGATTGAGACGCGAGGGTTACTTTGAGGTTGTGGCGTAGCCTTGGCAGGCTTTGGCGCGAGCCTCCATTTAAGTATAGCGTTTCATCGCCGATGGACAGCCAGACAAAAAGGACGATTCAGACCTTGGAGGACATGCTAAGTGCCTGCGTGCTCGATGATGAGGGCAGTTGGGTGAGGCACCACCCATTTGTTGGGGTATGCCTGCAAGTCAACTGCCATTCATGTCACGCCCCAAGGCGGCCGTCCCCGATACGTGGCAAGTATATATAATATCAGCAGTCTATACAGGAGATCAATAACATACTCTAAACAACATCAAAAATGACAACACAGACAATAAGGCAGCTGACATAATATATACAAATAGCGGAAGCTCAAACGACTGAGTCTGTAATTCAAAGACATATTACAGACCCGATACATAATCAACTGTCCTGTGAGAGCCAATATATACAACGACATCCAAATACAAGTATGTGCCCAAGCACGGAATACAATACATACAATCAAGAAGGGGATGCTGATGGCCTCTCACTCGCAGAACGTGACGCTGCTCCACTACTGCTGATGTGCCTCGGGGAGCTCCCCCTTCAGATCCGACTCAGATATCACTGAAGAAAAATATATGTGAGGGGTGAGCCACACGCTCAGTGAATAGCACAACCCATGCATCACAATTCATATCAGCCTCAAATAATTTCCAGTCCCTAAAACGGGAGCAACCACACATTCTAATGGGTCGTTTCATCGCCAACCCACCTCCCCCCTCACCCTCACCCTTTCCGGGGGGTGACATGGGCCTCTTGGGGCATACTAGACCGCTCTCCACCCCTGGTCCACCTGGTAGCCTCTCCCACCCTCGTAGCCTCCACCTGGTATACTCCCACTATCAGTACAGTCCGACGCATCGGAGGTACCTACGGACGGGAGCCCTCTGTCAGGCCAGCTAACGCCGGGGAGTTCCTACATCGGATCCAACCAAAAGGAGAAGACAGCCTACTCACACGGATACGATCCTCTTGGATCCGTCGACACCGATTTGTAACTCTACTAATGTCATGAATTCTCAAGAATTCCTCCAGGGCGCATAACTAAGATGCGGGGAGACATATATTATAACAACAAGGTTATAATATCCTCTAAGGCATGCTTGTAACTATATGCTCACATTTTGATTTAATTAGATTAAACTAGATGGGAACATGCATAGTTCGGGGCTTTCCAATTAAGGACAAGATGACTAAACATGCATAGGCCGCTATACATGATATAAGGGTGCATATCCCTAGCATACAAAGTCTAAGGTGGCATGGATATATCATATTAATCATGCATGCATAGTTTACATTTATTACTAGTTAATATGCAATTATGGTGCCCCAGGGGAGGGCAATGCACGCCTACGTGCATCGAACGCCTCCCTACTGGGTTGGATTGTCCCACTCACCGAATCCCGGGTCGTCGCGTGACCGTCCGTCAAGATCTGCAAGATATAGGCAGTCAAAATGGTGAGTAAACCACACAATTACATAAGAAATTTACTAGAATTACCCAATACTCGAACAAGCATGCATACGGGCCCGCACGCACCTGAGCACGTGCGTACGCACGCGAGTCCGAGTGCCCCGACACCCTCCCGAACCCACGGGCAGCCATACGCACGGCCACCCGCACGCGCACGCACGAAGGCGCACGCACGCACGCACCCCTGCGCCCCAGGCGCACTGCCGCGCCCCAGCCCGCGCGCCCAGACGCGCTGCCGCGCGCACGCGCACCGCACGTTCAGCCCTGGCGTACCCGCGCGCACTGCACCCCCGCACAGCACTCCGCGCGCACGCCCGCGTGACTGCGCGCGCCAGGGCCTGCCTGCGCGCGCAGACTCGCGCGCACGCGCACGGATGACCCTGCACGCACGCCCGAGCCCCTTCCACCCCCTCCTCAGCCCTCCCACACCCTCCTAACACCCATGCAAGCATGCATACCCAAATACACACCTTAACAAGCATCTAAACAAGCATAGGGAGGAGAAGGACTTACCAACAAGGAGGGAAAGGAAAAGGGAGGAAACTCGGGTGCCCTTCGCGCACCAAACCACCACCACCGAGACCACCACCACCAAGCCACCCTCAGCCCTAACAATGGCTGAAAACAGGGGAGGAGAAGCCATGAGAGGGAGGTAGAGAAAAGGGGAAAACCAAAAAAAAAAAAACCATGGAAAGGTAGATCGAAACCCTACCTTTCTTTTTCCCTTCAATGGCTTTTCTTTTCTTCTTCTCCTACTAGCTCTAATGGGGGAAAAAGAGAGAAGAGGAAATGGTGGATTTGTGTGTGAGAGAGAGAGATGAAGAGGAGAGAAAGAAGAAGAAGTGGGCGCCCACTTTAGGGCACACTCACACACTCACACACACACTTTTGGTGGGGATTGACTTGGGTCAACCCAACCACACAAACAAACAAAATGATTTGACCAAGTCAATGGTCAAACTTGACTTGGTCAAAGTCATCTTTGACTTGGTCAAGTCTCCCTTTGACATTCCTGCTCGGTCAAAACCTGGATACGATTCAAAACTACCAAATTCTGAAACGTTACCAAAATTCGATGAAATTTTTGTGAGTGGTTTGAAATGGCACCAGGACACATAATGTGCAGTTAGATTTTCAATCGGAGTTCTCAAGCTCAGGATGATAGCCAAAAGTCCAAAATTTTAGCGGTTTCGATCGAAAAAAAGAAAAAGTTGAAAAACTGCCAGAAATGTCCCAAAGGTGCCCGGAAGGCTAAAAGTGACACATATATAACAATTCGAGCATCCTGATGGTACTGTGAAAGGCACTCTACAGGCGCAATTTGTATACCTCCCTTGTGTCGGGACGGTTGAGGAGCGCCAGTTGGAGGTGCCACAAGTTATTTATTTGACCTTGCAGTGGCCAGGTTGGTTCATGTGTGCATCCGCACCTCCCATGTCACGCCCCAGGGCGGCCGTCCCCGGGACGCGGCAAGTGTATATATGATATCAGTAACAGGAAACCAACAATAAACCACAAACAATCACTAAAATGACAACACAGATAAAAGCAGGGCTGACATAATATATACACCAAATGCGGAAGCTAAAAAGACTGAGTCTGTAATCAAAACATACTACAGACTCGATACATAATCGTATGTCCTGTGAGAGCCAACATGCCCATATATATACACAAATAAAATCCATACAAAATCCAACTAGGTGCCCAAGCACAGAATATATACATACAACTGAAAGAAGGGTGCTGATGGCCTCAAAACTCGTGGGACGCGGCGCTACCCTCTACTGGTGTCGTCGCTCGAGAAGCTCCTCCCTCAGCTATCACTGAAAAAGACAATATGCGAGGGGTGAGCCACACGCTCAGTGAATAGCACAACCCATGCATACAGTTCATATTAACCATATTTAATCAAGTCATAAGCCCAAAGCGGCATAAACAACACAAATCCGGGGGTTCGTTACATCGCCGAACCCCATACCCTCACCCTCACCCTCAACAGGTGACCAAGGATGTTGGGACTTAATGGGCTAATAATCATCCATACATAATCCTGTGGGTCGTCGCATCGCCGGCCCACTATACCCTCACCCTCGCCAGGTGACATAGGCTCTTGGGACTGACTAGGCTGTTGGTCACCCTTGGTCCACCGATAGTTTCTCCTCACTCCGTAGGTCGTTTGGCCACTCTCATGTTCAGCACAGTCCTTCACCAAAATCAGGAGGCGCCTACTAATGGGAGCCCCTACACGGGACAACCTGTCTAACGCTGAGGTAGTCTCTAACAGGATCCGACGAAGGGAACAGAACAGCCTATCCATCGCATATGATCCACTCGGATCCACTGACAGCACATCTCTACAATCCTAATGTCTTGAATTCCTCAGAATTCCACCAGCGCGCATAACCAGTATGCGGGGAACATGCATTTATTAATCATAATACAGGGGTGCAATATTATTGGGAAAGTAACCTGGGGAGGGCAACGTGAGGTCCCGATACAGGACGTCCCGACAACCAAACAAGGAACACGGAGTACCCTGACCCGGGTCTCAATGTTGACCTCGTAAGGCCCCTCCCTATAATATTGTCTAAAGCATGCAATTCTCACTTATGCTAGCATTTAAGTAAACAAATCAAACTAATAGGACGCATGTAGAGGTCGGGCTTTCCTAGCATGATAGCGAGGAGGCAGGATGCATGGCTCATGCACAATCCTAAGGGTGCAAGTCCCTATCACACAATCTAGGGTGGCATGCAATTCTACACACACATCATGCTTACATGGGTTATAATTGCAACAGTTAATACAAGCTATACGCCCCAGGGGAGAGCGGTACACGCCCAAGTGCGTGTATCGCCTCCCAAGCTGGGTTGGGTTGTCCCACTCACCGGAAATCGGGTCGACGCGCGACCGTCCGTCGAGATCTGCAAGACAGGGTATTACTTGGTAAGTATAAATCCACAAATACACAACATACGCAAATAAACACCCAAAAATCCTAATCAAACACCCAACATCCCCCGGCAACCACCCGCGGTCCCGGCAACCACCCGCACGGCCACCCGACCGCCCGGGTGCACCACCGCGCCTCAGCCCACGCACCCCGCACGCCTTGCGCCGGCCCGCGAGCACCCCGCACGCCCCCGCGTGTAGCGCCTCGCCCCGCACGCACCCCGCGCGCACCTCCGCCACCTCGCCTGCCCCCCCGCGCCTCGCGCGCACCTCTGCCTCCTCGCCGCGCCTCGCGCGCACCACCGCCGCCTCGCCGCGCCTCGCGCGCACCACGGCCGCCTCACCGTGCCCCGCGCGCACCGCACTGCCTCGCCGCGCCATCCCGCGCACCCTGCACGCCTTCTCGCGTGCACTGCCCTCGGCCACCACCTCGCGCACGCACCACCACTGCCTCGGTCAGCACCTCGCGACCAGCTCCTCGCGCACAGACCCGCGCGACCAGCACCCCGCGCGCAGCTCGCCACCAGTCCCTCGCGCACAGCTGCTCGACCAGATCCGCGCACAGCTGCCCGACCAGCTCCCCGCACCAGACCCGCGCACACCCGCGCGCACGCCGCGCTTACGCACGCCCGCGCACACACGCGCGCATGCCCGCGCGCTCGCACGCGCGCACGTCCGCGCGTGACCAGCCTACTGCGTCGCTGAACTGCTGCCGCTGCTCCCTGCGGCTGCTGCCTACTGCCATCCTGCCCGGAACAGACCCCCACCTTGCCCGAGCACCACCACCACCAACCCCCGGCCACCCTTGGCCTCCGACCACCCCCAACCACCTCCGACAGCCCCCAGCCGCCCTCCTCACACCCAAAACTTCCCCTAACAAGCATCTAAACAAGAGAAGCAAGGAAAGGAAGCTTACCCAAGGCAAGGAGAGGAGAAGAAGGGATCCGGAAGCTCCTTTCGCACCGAAGCTCCTCCCCAAAGGTCTCCACCAACTAGACCTCTTTCCACCTCCGAAATGGGACCGGGCTGAGGAGAAGAGAGGGCGGAAGGAAGGGCAAAATACGTCGGAAATCGGATTTGAGAGCACCGGTGTGTAGATCGGGACCCGATCTACACTTCTCGTGCTTTGGGTTTTTGGTTTTGAGGGGTGTAGGGGCCTCAAAAGTGAGAAAAATGAGAGAGAGGAGAGAGGGGAGACTTGGTAGGGATGATGAATAGTGTGTTGAGATATTTTTTATTCCATTTAAATAGTGTGCGACTTAAAAACCCGGATACGCCCCGGAACTGCGAAATTTTTGGAAACGATGCCGGAATTCGATGAAATTTTCATGAGTGGCTTAAAACGGCACCAGGACACATAATATGCAGTTAGATTTTCAATCGGAGTCCTCTAACTCGGACGATAGCTAACAGTCCAAAATTATGCGGTTCCGATCGAAAAACACAAAAATTTTAAAACTGCTAAAAATGCTCCAATGGTTGCCAATAGGCCAAAAAGTGACACATATATAACATCCCAGAATTGACAGAAGGGCTACGCAGGTCATCGTCGCCAGTAGCTTACCTTTGGGTTTGGCGACCATGTTTTCGTGAAGGTGTCCCAATTTAAGGGCATCCTATGTTTCAATGTTCGGGGCAAGCTGAGTTGGCTCTTTAATGGGACTGTTTCTCGTCATTGAGTGGATTGGGGAGGTGGCTTGTCATGTAGCCTTTCCCCCATAGCTGGCTCATGCCCACGACGTCGTCCTTGTCTCATGGCCAAGGCGTTATGTCCACGATCCTGCTCATGTCGTTCTGTTCGGCCGTCTCATCCTCGAGCTGGATTTGTCGTTCGTGGAGCAGTGGATCGAGGTCAAAGACCAGCATAAGAAGAGGCTCCATGCTAAGACCGTTCCTTTTATTACAGTGTGTCGGTAGCGCCAGTCTGGTGCATGGACCACTTGGAAGCAAAAGGTCTATGCGTGATACTTGCTACATTCGGTCTTCCCTTTGGGTTTCTTTAAATTTCGAGGACTAAATTTCCTAAGGGGGGGAAAATGTTATGCCTGTGTCATTTGGAGCCTTATTTTTTCGATCGGAGTCGCTAAAATTTTGGGTTTTAGCCACCTACAGGAGTTGGAGTGCTCTGATTAAAAATTAAGTTACAAAATTTTCTCCTAGAAGTTATGTATTTCCGATTTGGTATTTGGATTTAATTTTGTTAAAATCCAAGATGAAGAGGTTTAAATATGATTTTATCATGAGATGCTCAGTTTTGAGTTAGCTTTCGTACAAAAGTGGAATTAGATCAATTGGATTCATGTAGTAAAAGTTATGGGTATTTTTCCAAGTATACCTCGGGGATGAAAAATTCTGGCAGCAGCCCTGTTCAATGTTTAGCTCTCATTTCGGAATAGCTGGAGGGATTATTTGATCTTGGCATAAACATGAAAGTTGTAGATAATCTTCTTGGCTTTCCAGTGGACTTTGAATTGTGCAATTCGGAGCTATATTGAGGAAGTTATGGCTGTTCTAGTGAAACATGTACAGAATTTCTAGTCAGGGACGAATTGGTCATTTGTATCCCTCTTTTGGCTATTTATTGGCCCAAAAAAATATCTCTCTCTCTCTCTCTCCCACTCCCCACGTCTACCACTCTTGCCTCTCTTTCTCTCTTTCACACATTCCCCCCCCATGTGTTTGATGAAATGCCTAAGAGAAAAGATGGAGCAAGAAGAGGAGGTGCAAGTGCAAGCAAGGTGAGTGTGTGTGCTAGTGTTGATTGTTCCTCCTCCCTCTCCTCCTCCCATGGTGGATCCCCTTATTTTCTTTCCCTCCCCTTTGGTTCAGCCATGAAGAAGAGAAGCAAAGATGGAGGTGGTGGTAGAGGTGGTGGCGGTCGAGGTGGTCAAGGGTGCGCTTGGGAGCCCCTACATCTCCCCCTTCCCTCCCCCTCTCTTTTGGTGAGTTTTCCCTCTTCTTTATTGGTTTTTATGCATGTTAGGGTGTATGGGAGGGCATGCATGTGGGGTGTTTTGAGTTGGGTGCATGTAGGGGCAAGGGGGGAGGGTTGGGGAGTGCTGGGCGCGTGAGCGGGTCTGTTCGCGCACGTGCGCACGCAGACGCGCGTGCAGAGGGGCACTGGCAGGCGCAGGCGGGCGCTCTAGCGCAAGCGTGCGCGTGCGCACAGAGCGGGCGCGTGGGTGCGCGCGGACGCTGGCAGCGAGCGGGGTGCGCGCAGGGTGTGCGCGCGAGTGTGCGCGGGCGCGTGCGGGGCAGTGCGCCTGGGCGTTTGTCTAGCGCACGGCTAGGTGCCAGTGCGCACGTGCACGTGTGTGCGCGTGCGTGCGCGTGCTGGGGCATGCGTGGGGCTGCCCAGGGTCTCAGGTAGGTGCTGGGGCACTCGGGCATGCGTGCGTACGCGCGTGCTTGCATGCGTGCGAGCCCGTATGCGTGCATGTCTAAGTCTTTGGCATTTCTAGTAAATTCTAAGTGTTAAATTGTGATGTTACTCACCAAATTTGATGCCCTTACCTTGCAGATCTCGTCGGATGGGATGCGCGAGGTCCCGGGTTGTATGGTGAGTGGTTCGATCCAATCCCCCCCCTCTCGGGATGCGCTCGACGCGCGTAGTTGCGCGTCGCGCATCGATGGGGCCCCCTAGCTATACTACTTGTGTAGATAAGTAGTATGGCCATGCTTAAGCTATAATATGTAGATATCTTGCATGCTAGGCTTATATACATGTATTGTATTCATGTATGAATGATTGTGTTGCATGGGCCCCTCTAGTATGGGCATGTATTTTTGGTAATGTGTATGGATGTATAGAATATGGCATGCCTTAGGTAGTATTATAATACTACTCCCACCATATTAATTAGAATATCCAGCATGAATAAGTCTGGGTTAATAACGGGCACCTGCCTAATATTCCCTTGCGATAAGACTTGAGGGCGTGGTTTAGTTGTTGCTCCCATGCTAATGGGACAAAGCTATGACCAGCTTCATGAGATGATGATCTCTCCCGCCCTCTCCCTCTGAACGAACTGAGTAAGTAGATGCGATTTCCTACTCGACTCAGGTTCGTTTGGAATATTGGCATGCACCTGTTAGTACGCGAGATCGCGCTTGACCCTTTCTTTTAAGTTGGTGATATCCAACGCATGTTTAAGTTAGGCCTTGTGTGCTTATGTGATTAATGACCATGTATGCATGTTGTATGATTTATTATGATGTAAATCCATGTTAGGGAGTGTCCCTATAATTATTAGATGATTGTGCATATGGTTCATGCACATAGCTAGATATAAAATTCTCCTGGATATATTTATATGCGCATGTTAAAAAAACTGATAGGCCTATCTGGGATAGGCGTGGGTATGACCCGTTGTCGGGTTGTACCTTATTAGTTAGAGCGCTAGCGATGTAATCGCTCCGTGCATCCGAGCGATGCACTCGTTTGGAATTCAGGAGAATTCATTATCTTATCGGATTGTTAAGCCGGTAGTTGGGGCGTGACACCCCCCTGTGTCCGAGCGACACAACCGTGTGGGAGTACAATAGTGTTCGCTATCATCGATATGTGATTATCAAGTGTAGTGTTTTTCCATTGGGTTCGCTTTGCGAACATGGAATGTTTACTCCCAATGTCGTCTATGTTGAAGGGGCCCGGGTTGTAGCTGTCCTGATAGAGGACTCCCATCCGTAGGTACCACCGATGCGTTCGGGAGCGTACTGATCGTGGGAGTGTACCAGGTAGAGGCTACCCGGGAGAGGGCTAACGAATGATATTGCGAGCGTGGAATCGTTCTCCCCTTCATTGGATCCGATGTAGGAACTCCACGGCGTTGGAAAAGCTGTCATAACAGAGGACTCATATCCGTAGGTACCACCGATGCGTTCGGAAGCGTACTGATCGTGGGAGTATACCAGGTAGAGGCTACGTGGGGAAAGGGCTATCGGTGGACCAAGGGTGTAAAGCAGTCTAAGTCTCTTCCAAAAGTCCCAAGAGTCTCCCTCCGGGAGTGAGGGTGAGGATGAGGTGAAGACACGTCGCCTCGCGACCCATCCGTTGTTCGTCCGTTCCCATAGTTGTTGGGTCCGGTCTCGTATCGATGTTCAAAGACATCGTTGGGTAGTTACCTCGATGTAGATGATCCAGTAGTGTTGCGTAGACCAGTAATCCCAGGTCTTCTCGACCAACGGTATGGTCTCTCCCCAAAAGTCCCAAGAGTCTCCCTCCGGGAGTGAGGGTGAGGGTGAGGTTGGTGATCCAGTAGTGTTGTGTGGACCAGTAATCCTGGGTCTCCTCGACCAATGGTATGGTCTCTCCCCAAAAGTCTTAAGAGTCTCCCTCCGGGAGTGAGGGTGAGGTTGGTCGCGCCGCCGCGTGACCCAGTTATCCATGGGTTTCCACCCATGTTTACCTTGAAAGGGAATTGTTTATGTATTGAACTGTTATATGGTGATTGGTTTCCAGCCACTCACTGAGCTTGTAGCTCACCCCTCGCATACTGTTTCTTTTCAGGGGCAGTGTTGGGTGTGGAGCTGGAGCTTTCCTGTGGCGTGGTCTTATGGGCGTGGAGCGTTCTTCCAGCGGGTGGCGAGTGCGAGGCTGTCAGCAGTCCTAGAGTCATTGTATGTATTATAAATCGTGCATGTGGCACAGGTTATATTTTTCTTTGGTCTAGACTTGGCTCTCACAGGACAGTGATTGTGTACTCGAGTCTGTAATAATATTTTTGGTTTACAGACATTGTTTATATATTATGCTTCCGCTTTTCAGTCAGTTATCATTATCCTTGCTTTGCCACCTTTTGTGTTGTTGTTGGAGTCTTTATTGACCTCAGGTATTGATAGCTGATATTTTATTATTGCCACGTCTCGGGGACGGCCGCCCTGGGGCGTGACAGATGATTAGCATGAGAAAATACATGCAAAAACTTCTTATTGAATGTAAGACAATTATGTGAAACCAAGAAGTTAAAAGAAAGAACCTGATACGTGATTATTTTTATCTTTAGTGTTTTTTTAATGTACAAAATATTAATAGCCCCAGCCCCCAAACAACCTATCCATAGAGCATACCAAAGAAGTTCATCAACAATTTATCATCAGGATACAAATATTTCTTCATGAAACACAATCAGCATGAGATTGAGGTCTTTGGGTTCAATGAATGAAAATAAGATTATTGAACACCTCATAGAATTGAACACCTCGTAGAGTATAGAATTGAACACCTCATAGAGTATAGAAAGTATATATATAGTTTGTTGAATTTTTATTGAATTTAGTGATTTGGGTCTTCTTCATTGACTGATTTTTGTTATCAAATAAATTTTGAGAGCAGCTAAGCTTATAATTTGCTTGAGAGCAGCAAAGATTAGATGAATAGCATTCAAGGTACGTATCTAAATCAAGGTTTATGATATATATTGTTAAGCAAACTTCTTAGGGTTCTCAATTCTCTCAATTTGCATTTTTTGAAAATTTAAACCAAGGTTCGGATCATATACAATTTGATTTTGTGTTAAGAGTGAGTTATATAGTCAAACTAGCATGATCATATATTTAATTTATAGATGTAATGTTTACTTCTTTTCTTTTTATTTCACGGGACAAGAGAGGATGCAGAAGAAGAGCAGCCAGAGCACATCGTAATACACTCATGAAAATGTCAAGCAAGCTGCCCAATTGTATTTGCAGCCAAAGCTTGGTATATCATGCAACATTAAATGTTGCACTGGTGAAAAAATGCAACAAAGTTTATATGTAATGAAGTTGATATACAAAATTATATATGTACATAGTTTCCTTCTTTTCAAGTGGGTGCATCCTTATTGTCAGACCTGTAACTTGGATATAATAGGAAATTCTTTTTATTTAAATAAGGCCTTGAAGAGCTCAACTTGGCATCTGAAATTCTTAAATGTCCATCTCAGAATTTAAAGGCAAATAATGGTACATTGAAGTGAACTTCATAACACCTTGTTTCTTCATTGTGACATTGAACAAGTTAGATAGGGAAACCTGGTTTTACAGTATAGGTCATAACATTGTATGACAATAGTAGGCATAAAAATTTCAACATCACACTATATATTCAATATCAATGACACTGACATCACTAACACAGTTTTTCAACATCCATTACACTGTATCCTAACATTGTTTTTTCAATGTGACACTATATATTCAACATCAATAAAACTCACCTGCTGCAACTCAACTAACTGGTTAATATTTAAAAAAAAAACCAAAAGGTTGATAACATCATCACAGTACTCACCTTGCTAAATTTGCTACTATTATACAAGCAATTAAATATGAATAATCATTTATACAAAACAACAATCAGCAATGTCAATGTATTCAAACTGCTGCAATCAATAATAACCTGTTCACAACATTTTGTATGCAATTCATTATCCATCATCAGACCATCACAAGTCCATCTTCAAAGTACACAACATTTAAAAAAGCACTCTTAAGAATACAAACCATTAGAATTATATCCTAATTCCTAACATATAGTGAAGGAGCTCTGTTACAACATGCTTTTAGAAAGTATGGCATGACTGTACATATGATATCAATATCAACATATTAGTTCATACAAATCATCCCAAGTTGCTTAAATTTGTAAGATAGATATTCCCCCTTTTTTGCTTATATTTTTCTGGAGTTCACCACCTAGTTACAAAAAAAAAAAAAAAATTGTGTGTTCCCACCTTTCATTATAAAAACAATATGCACAAACCATGAAAGTAAAAACAACAATTTTGCTCTCTTCGAATTCTAAACAACTTGTCCAGGCATAAAAGTAGTAATCAAATGATATAATGAACAATTGTATATCTGTACCTGAATCTAAATATTTTCAATTAGCATTAGAAACTGTTCTTTCTGATCATTCAATCAAATTTGATTTTAACAACAACCAAGGAATTGAGTTTCAACAAATATACAAAGAACATAAACACCACTGGGTATCTCACAAAGTACAAAAACACAACTCAAACAATAAAATCATACTTTTAATCACTATAAAAAAGAACAAATGCAGATCAAAACTTTATGATCTTCATTCCTATGAACCAGGAAGAGCTTCGTTAGCGTGAGGGAGGTGGGGAGGGCTTCGTCACTGATGATGGATCCGTGGATTGTCGGTGGAAAGGGCTCCGTTGCTGATGTCGGAGATGCGTGGGGAGATCACCGGGTGGTTTTGTTGTGAGGGATCACCAGGATTTTCATATCAGATTAGAAAAACAATCTAAAAAAACCCCAACCAAAACAACAAACAAATCAGGAAACAAATCATGAAAAAAATCTAGGTTAATCAATAATTCTTGAAAACAAATCCTATGTGAGAAAAAACCCTAGATATGCAAACAAATCATAAAAACATCTAGATTTGAAAATAAATATGAAAAACAAACCCTAGATCTAAAAAAATCCAACATATAAACAATCAGATCTAAAAAATGGGGTGGCCGAGCAAGCACGGGGATGGGTGGGGGTGGTCGAGCGGTTGTCGAGCACGAGGAGTGGTGGGGGTGGCCGAGCGTCGGAGGCCGCAGCAAGTGGTGATCCTTTTTTTTTTTTTTTACTTTGTTCAGTCGAAGGTCGAAGAGAAGATCGAAGAGAAGAAGAGACGAATGAGAGGAGAGAGAGAAGGGACGAGTGATTTGGGGGTCACTTGTGCAGCCGGTCTCATCCGGTCCCCCTAATTTTTTTTTTGTATCCACCCTACCTAAACTTTACTCGATTTCTTGAATTGTTTCACACTATTCTCTAACCTCGAGTTGATATATCCGGGGAATAACATGGAATAAAGGAGAATAAAGAAAAACACATTTAATTTTGTGAGAAACTATGAAAGTTATGTCTCGAGATAAGCTATAAATAAGCCTGTTAACTATTCTAGGGGTGCTAGAATTGTTTATCAAAGCTTGTCTATATACGCCAATTCTTCTGTATCATTTAAAATTTTTTTATCTTACCTCTCTTATAAGCATTCTAAATCATGTTACATTTATCATATACATGTATGTCTATCAATTATTTGAAAATTTTTATGTATCCAATCCGAATCCAAATCCAAAAATTCAGAAAATATTCGATATCTAAAAAATCTATATCCGTATCCAAAAATTTTCAGATCCGATACGGATATGCCAATATGTGATCTGAAAAATATCCATATCTGAAAATATTATTATATTATATTTATTTAATTATATATTTATATTTTTAGGATTAGTATGTGTTTTTATTTTTATTCTAGAGCGTGTAATGTTTTATGTATATATTTATAATTTTATGTTTTATACTAAGTAATTATTAGTTTCTTTTTACATACTTCAAATATTAGATGTATGATTTTTATTTTTGGATATTAGATATTTGGATATTTTAATCATTCCATATTCATTTTGAATATTTAGATAATTATTGAATCCGAATTTTGGATTTTCGGATCGGGTACTGATACTTATTTCCAATATCCGTCGGATATCAGATACGGATATTTTCTCGAATATTTAATTCGGATACGGATATGAATGTGAGCCTATCTGATTCATTTTTGTCCGATTAACAGGCTTAATCACATGCACATCTCTCACACTTATTTTCAAACACAAACAATTTATGCAGAGGTATACTTGTCATTTAAAAAGGTAAAAACTCTCGTCAATCTTTTATCCACAACTTATCTTTATTTTGTCTAAGGTGAATCAAAACAACAAAAATATCACTTTTTCGTTTCCCAATGAGAGCAACAGAATAAAGAAAACCAAACAAAAATTCTCTCATTCTACATGGATTATGTGGAAGACCAAATCTGCACAAAGAATTAGGAATAGAGTTATACTAGAATAACGGAAGAGGGTGAGGATAGTCTGTAAGATGGGCCGGCCCATGCAAGCCCAATTGTTCCACATGAGACAGTCGGTTAGTGGGCCCTCAACCAGGCAGAGGCTGTTCGGCCCAATGGGCCTGGATGGAGGGGTAGAGACACCCGCCCAGGAAAGCCCATGACATGCTGGTCGGGCATTGGTGATGGCTCGACCAGACCAGGTGGGATCCATCACCCGCCCGTCCTGAACAAAGGAGGGCAGGCGAGGTGAGCTCAGCTAACCTGGCGTAACCCGAACAAGGAACCAGGCCTGGATGGAGAGGTCCGACTATACGTCCACATCGTGGAGATAACGGCGACTGCAGATAATATTCTCTGACACTGCAGTGATAGACGGCTGTCGGGGGACGATTACGCCACAAGATCATACATGGAGGCCAATCCCGACGCCACCTGGATGATTCCATCCGTACCTTCGATAACCTCACTCCACGGAGTAAGGTCGGCTTACCCTCTTCAAGTATAAAAGGGGAGACATCATCGTCTCCGAGAGGTATGAAAGATACACGCTTACTCATCCAATAGAAACCTCTTAAGCTCAATCAGATTTGAATACTGACTTGAGCGTCGGAGTGGAGTTAGCCGACACCGCATTGGTGTGAGTTACAGGTAACCAGAGTAGGAGGAGGAGCTAAGAGACTCACTAACGGGACCCCGTTGACCTTGAAAGGAAGCTTCATCCATTCTAGTTCGGATCCACATCAGAAGTCCGGATCGCCCTCAAGATCCGGTCGCGTGGAGGGAAACCAGAAATCACCCCCCACAGATTGTAATATATCTATCCTGATAAATCTATAGGGAACTAATAACTCTATGTCACACCCCAAATAGGAGGTATCAAAAGAACCAAAATCCTATCAATAGAGCCTCGTATTTAACCGTGGTTGTTCAAGTCATGTTAAGATGAAAATTAATATAAAATATTTTATCATATTTTTTTAATTGTTAATTAGGAGATTTTGTATTGATATAACTTAACAAAATTTACAAGATGATCTTGAAGTCAATTACAAAAAGAAGATAACAGAAAAGGAGCAGAAACAATACAAAGCTAATGCTCCGAAGATGCGACATGCAAACCATTTAACTTTGGAAACTTAAGCTTTCCTCAAATACTTTGTTTCATCTTTGTCTTGCTGAAGAAGAGCCAGGGCTAGCCCTCAGATTTAAAAATTTGGGTGGGGCCCTAAGTAAACTTTTAAAATAGGACCCTATCACAAAAAAAATCATCTCGTTTAAGAATCAATATGTCATCTCAAAAAATGAGATTGTCGTGCTTAACTTTTTAATTTCATCTTCAATTAACAAGAATATGTGAATATAATTATAAGAAATAACCAAGAACAAAAAAAATTAAGCAAAACTAAATTTAAGAAGGGGATAAGTACCTTAAAGTGGAGATCGATGATATTGTTGTAAAACATTTAAATTTTTATTTATTTATTTTGGAATGGTTGAAAAAGTGAGAGAGACAAAAAGAGGGGGGAGGGGGATGTAGTTTTGAAACCCTAAAAAAATGAAATAAGAAGATTATAAGAGAAAGAGAGCTATTGAGAAACCCTTAAAGGAAAAAAAATCGTTAGAGAAGTGGGTGACTATTCACCTTCTAAAATAGCTCTAAAAAATTATTTATGTAGAAAGAATTATAACCATTGGATGAATGAAATTTTATTTAGATGGGTGGATTACTTAATGTTTCTTTTTTTTTAATTTGGGGCTCTTACATGTGTTAAAAATAACTAGATTTCACAATAGGCTAGACTGAGACCCAAAACAAAAATATATACAGTTGCTATGGGTATTTAAATTTTTGGCCCTTCCCTGGGTGGGGGCTCTAGGCGGCCACCTACTGGGCCTACACTCAGGGCCGGCCATGAGAAGAGCTTCAATATTCGATCATATTGATATTTCACTACTATAATTTTTGACATTGATCACGGTTATTTTGATTACCTTTTAAAAAAAACGGGATAGTAATAATTATGATTACGATTATTTGAAAACCGTGATCTTTTGAAAATATATGATAATAGTTATTTTATCACAGTTAACATAAAATCGTGATCTATTCATAAATGAAAGATCATTTTTAAATGAAAGTGAGATCATTTGTTATTAAAAAAAACCTAACTTGTGGTCCCAAGTCCCGAGTGCAATCTCTTGTATTTACAATGACGGATATACTTTATTCAATAAAATATTAAAATTTTTAACCCGTTTGGTTTCGCTTAATTAAAGTGATTCTACTTTTAATTAAGCAGAAAGCTAAAAAGTGTTATCTAACGCATTCTAAAAAGCTGACTTAATTAAAAAGGTTGTCTCTGACATTTTGAAATCCATGAAAAATGATAATAACACGGCTTGAAAAGTAGTTTTTGCAATAAAACTGCTTTTTAAGATGATTTCGATCTTGACTTTTATTGTGATGTTTTTTTTTAATTCAAGAATCAATATTTGAAAGCTGTTTTTCAATTCAAAAAATTGATGCTGACAAAAAAACGTCGTTTTTTAGCTTTTCAAAACACAAGAAAAATTAGAAGGAATCTAGCTTTTGATTATTCAAAAAGCTGTCTCATTTGGCTGCATGATTTTAGCTTTTCAACTTTTCAAAAAATAGAATCGCACCCAAAACATGCAACTAAACAGGACCTAAAACTGATATGAGATGCAATATTGACTTCTTGTTAGCTTATCTAAAAAAACTATTATACCAAAAAAAAAAAAAAGATCTAGAAAAACTCCAACACCTTATGTGGCACAAAAGGGATCGAAGTGAATGACCAATTTTAAATGGTACTCACTTTTCTGTTGTGCAGCTTTAACGTTAATGGTTGTCCACTCAGAGAACATGGGGGTGCCAATGAGGATTCATTGAGCATGTGGTCCATCCCAGAGAAAAAGAATCATATTTTTTTTAATAAATTTATATAATAATAACATAATTTGTGTTGTAAGATCTGGCTGTTCTTTAGTGTTCCATTAAATTATTTTTGATGAGTTGTTGTGGACCAGTTAATTTTAGATGGAGTTTAGTCCACAATATCATTATCAAATTTGATGTAAACCGTCATCTCTCAAATTCATGGCTGGAACAAAACCACCCTATAAAGTTTCCAATAAATTTGGGGAGCTGATACATTCAGTATTTTTATTTTTGTAATTCTATTTACAAGCATTGCAACATTATTACAGTATATACTATATTATGAAAAACATATATATATGCATTCGATTTATATAAATATTTAATTTATTTATTAAAATGATATATTTAATTAATTGAATATATCTTTTTGATGAGTTGTTGTGGACCAGTATATATTAGATGGAGACCACAATATCAAATTATCAAATTTGATGTAAAATGTCTTTTTCTTAAATTCATGCATGGCTGGAATAACTCTCATCACTATATCCAAAACCACCTTATAAATCACATTATCGCATCACTAATACAGTATATACTATATTATGAAAAATGTATATATATATGCGTTCGATTTATATAAGTATTTAATTTATTTTTTAAATGATATATTTAATTAATCAAATATATATTTTTTAAAATCAATACATATGACTACAAATAAAATTACAAAAATGATTGAGGTGAAAATAAATTTTCTTAATGACAACATATTATCGCATTGTATATTAGACGATTGATTGTTAGTTTGATAAGAGAGACAAACAAGATGTTGGCTAGTTTTTTTTATAAAAATAATGATAAGGATAATCGTTTTTATCTTTCCTTTTACAATATTCAACTTTTTTAAAGTTTTTTTTGTTAAAACATGTATTAAGTGTTTTTAAACATATAATTATCTATTGAATAAACACTAATTGAACATATAGATTTGTGAATTATTCGAAACTAATATATACTAGTTTATATGATTGAAGGAAACTGGAGGTTGTAAAAAGTGTTAACTGTGTATTTGAGCAACCATGATTTTTATTCATTAGATATACAACTCAATGAAGAAATGCTATTTCCAAGCAAAACAGCTACCATTATTCCATACTTTATTCTTATTTAAGCCAAAATGATATACAAATAGCTGTCCTGATTTGGTTCAGGTTCAGGACTCCACCAACCCAAATCATAACTGTCATCTTAAATCTTTTTAATTAAACCCTTTATAACGTGACACATGACACACCACGAGTTGTCACGTTCACACAATACGGTGACAAACCGTGTTTGCTTTATTAAAAATACACTAATCGAAAGACGTGCACTATTAATAAAAGCAGATTCACTTATCACTTATCAGAGAGTGGTTCTCGGTGGACCCCTTAAGTCCACAGCCTGGACGGTCCGGATGAAATCATACCATGCACCACCAAAGCTGCCGTCCATCATGCTTTCCCCGCGGGTCCCACGAACCTCCCGCGGAAGGAATAAAGAGAGACAACAAAATGATTCCGTCTCACACGCTCGCACGTACCGCACGTGACGCATTTGCATTTCATTTGCATTTCCGTTTCATTTGTGCTCTCTCTATCGTCTTCTCATTTAAAGGTTTCCGTCTGTGGAAAATTTTGAAGAACATATCCGGAAGCTTCAGCTCTCTCTCTCTCTCTCTATTCGTTTCAAGCTCGGCAGAGGAGTGTAGCGGAACCTCGATCGATCGCCTCTCTCCGATCCTCTCTTCGCTTCTGCAAGCAAAGAAAGGTAAGTTTCGTTGTTTGATTTCGATTTCGCTCTAGATTTGTTCAATCTGTAATGTTGTTCTTCAGATCTAGGGTTTCTGATTTACGATTCCCTTTTTTTTTTTGTTCCGTTTCGTTTATGATGAATCCGGATCTGAATCGATCGATCCTTTCTGTTCTGATGCATGGATGGTCTTCTTTCGTTTTTATAATTTTCTTTTGTTCCCCCCAACTGTTCTCTGATCCAAAGTTTTGGGGATTCCTCATTTTTAAGTCTTTGTGATCCGTTCATCGTTTTGGATGCTCTGTTTGAGTGTTTTTTTTTTTTTACCTTTTGAATGATGATTTGTTTCATAGCTGAGCTATTGTAGTTCTTGCCACGTACAAATGTGGATCCTTTTTTTATTGTATGGATTTGTGGAAGAGGCAGTCCAATTTAGGGTGTTTCTGATTGTGGATTCTGTGTTTTTTAAAAGCGATGTTTCACCTAATAATTGTTTTATTACGTAGGTTTTGCTTTTTGGGTTGGTTTCATGCGGATCTTGAGTTTTGTCCCCAGATAGTGTGGTATAGGGAGGAAAATTGATCATGTCATTGTTTGGAATCAGATCTTGAGATATTGGCATTTAGCAGATTTTGTATTCCACCTGCTATATGTCCCATATTTTTACATAAAAATAAACTCTTTGAAATCCATTGAAGTTTGTGTGCATTGTGATTGTACATTTGTACAAGCTTATGGTTAATTGGTTCCATCAAGCTATATCTTTCTCAGGCAGCGTGAAAATGGGGGAGGATGTATTTTAGAAAGCTTCCCACACTTATACTGAATGGTTGGGCAATATTAACTGTATGTACGTTCTGGTGGATTGGTCTTTTTGTTGCTGTGTATCGAATGAGTGTGTAACACCTACATAATCTTATATATTTGTGTAAAGAAACATGTTTGTGCCAGCTATTTGAATGCGTTGTGTTTTCCTCATTTTTACCTTCCAGTTTGATGGTGTGACATGAAGATCAGGGTGTGCGACGCCTATTTTTACATGCTGATAAGTAGCGTTTTTTCTTATAACATTCCACATGTGTCATGCTGAAGTTTAATTGTGAAAATCTTCAGATTTGGTGCACAGATGGGCTATTTTTTTTTTTTAATTGCATCACATGTTTGTTTCTGTGATGTGCATCATGTCATGCACAATATAGATTGGAAATTGAGACTACACGCAGTATTGGTGGAATTTCAGTAACATTTATTTTGAGTGCCCGGTACTCTACAGTTTGACTCATTTGATTGTTTTGGTGTGCCATGCTCATCTTTCTTTGAGTTTTCATGCTTTATGTAACTGATTCATTTCAAAATAATCAAATGTGGGTTTTCAATGTCGTTGCATGGCAATGTGCAGTCAGTGTAAACAATGGCAGATGCCGAGGACATTCAGCCCCTTGTCTGTGATAATGGAACTGGGATGGTGAAGGTGAGTGGTTTCGTATATCTTTGCACTTACATCATGGACTATGATGTTCTCCCCCCTTGTTATATAACCTCTCCTTTAACAGGCTGGTTTTGCTGGGGATGATGCTCCCAGGGCTGTGTTCCCAAGTATTGTTGGCCGGCCTCGCCATACAGGAGTGATGGTGGGAATGGGGCAGAAGGATGCATATGTAGGTGATGAGGCCCAGTCCAAGAGAGGTATTTTGACATTGAAATACCCAATTGAGCATGGTATTGTGAGCAATTGGGATGATATGGAGAAGATTTGGCATCACACTTTCTATAACGAGCTCCGGGTAGCTCCAGAGGAACACCCCGTCCTCCTCACTGAAGCCCCTCTTAATCCCAAGGCCAACAGGGAGAAGATGACACAGATCATGTTTGAGACATTCAATGTTCCAGCCATGTATGTTGCAATTCAGGCTGTTCTTTCTCTGTATGCCAGTGGTCGTACCACAGGTGGGTCTAAAAGGATATTTTATTGCTTGGCAACCGCCTTCAAATGCACCTTATTTTCATTAGTTGGTTATTGGCTTATTGTCCATCCGCATGTATATGGTTGTTGGCTATTTTCATGAACATCTTCTCATTTTTTTTAACTAGGAGGAATTGTCCATCTAGCAAGAATGTTTCTAGCAAAACCTGCTCATGTTAGTTCCAACTTAAAATAGATGATGTATGCCTTTAAACAATGTCATGATTACCATCAACTTGAAAGGTTATATTTTTCATATGTTCTCCTCTTATAGATATGGCTAACAAAGAACAGAGTTCCTTTTGTATCACTTCACCCCTTTTTTGATTGATTTCTTTTTATTTCAAAATTCCAAAAAAGTACAGACACCTTTGTGTCTTAATGTTATCTATCATAAGTTTCTTATTCAAGACCATTTGAGAGGGCTCATCAAACTGTTTCTTGGACTTCTTTTTTAAATTATTAGCTGTTTCATGGACTTTCTGTTCTATACTAAAGAAGAAAATTTCTTTCAGGTATTGTGTTGGACTCTGGTGATGGTGTGAGCCACACAGTTCCCATCTACGAAGGATATGCACTCCCTCATGCCATCCTCCGTCTGGACCTTGCTGGTCGTGATCTGACGGATTGCTTGATGAAGATCCTGACAGAGAGGGGTTACATGTTCACCACGACGGCAGAGAGGGAAATTGTCCGTGACATGAAGGAGAAGCTTGCGTATGTTGCTCTCGACTATGAGCAAGAGCTTGAAACAGCTAAGAGCAGTTCATCAGTTGAGAAGAGCTATGAGCTGCCTGATGGTCAAGTCATCACCATTGGTGCAGAGCGTTTCCGTTGTCCAGAGGTGCTCTTCCAGCCATCCCTTATTGGAATGGAAGCCGCAGGGATCCACGAGACCACCTACAACTCCATCATGAAGTGTGATGTGGATATCAGAAAGGATCTGTATGGTAACATTGTGCTCAGTGGAGGGTCCACCATGTTCCCGGGAATTGCGGATCGTATGAGCAAGGAGATCACTGCTCTTGCTCCAAGCAGTATGAAAATCAAGGTTGTTGCACCTCCGGAGAGGAAGTACAGTGTTTGGATTGGGGGATCGATCTTGGCTTCTCTCAGCACTTTCCAGCAGGTAAAATATAATTTCTTTCAATTTCTGTTTATACTGATGATCATTGTGGCTGCTTTAAGTATTGTGATCATGGATGCAATGCGGGAATCTCATTAATTCCGGATGCTTTGTCTTTATAACTTTGCAGATGTGGATATCCAAGGGAGAATACGACGAGTCTGGACCATCCATCGTTCACAGAAAGTGCTTCTAAGATTCTCTTGTTTTGGTCTTCATATGTTTGCTTGGTGAGTTATGAATTCTGGTTGAGGACTATGTTTTGTATGTTGTTTCCTGTGTGGATTTCTTTTTTCTATGTTTTTTTCCCTCTTAAAATATTTTGGTTGCTCTATATTTAAAGTGTATTAAGATACTAGGCATGTGTACTTGTTGTATGTAGTTTGGATTGAGGATTTCTGCCTTTCTTGAAGTTATCCTTGTGACGCATTCATATTATGGTGTTGTTTTCCTTTTAATATACAATCCTTAGGGGCTCCCCAAGGAGTGTGTGATATTCACTCCCATCTACCTAGTGGCCTCTTGAGGTATGGTAAAATGGGAATGGACCAGCATTTGAAAAAAAAATTGGTCAAGGCTTCTGGTTTATATGGAACAGTTGATTATATGGAACAGCAGCTGAAGATTTGCTGTGTGTTCTTTCTCATGTTAGGGGGTCCCTCTCCTATTATAGAACTCCAATAAAGATGATAGATTTTTAGTTAAACCCTGTGGCATGTTAATAATAATTATTATCCATTATCAACTGTGCTTCATTGTGATGCATATATATTTAACATGAGATACAGGAAACGAGTTATTCACACTTGACGGCTGTATCAGATAGACAACAATCTATGAAAATCGTGTGTGTTTTTTATTTTTAGGTGGGGTGTGGTTGTGGGTGTGGAGCATAAGTAGTGAATTAAGTGATATATAAGAGTTTATAATTTTTTAAATAATAACTCTATCTCATAAATTATTTGTGTTGATGTGTGATAAATGTGACATGTTCTTTTGGGATATGTGTCTGTTTGGTAAGATCTTTTTAAAGTGACATTAAGGAGTATTTTTATTCATTAGTATGGGCAAGTCTTTCATCCACCTTGAACTTATTAGAGCTTTTGTTAACCTGTTCAAGCATGGCTATTATGTTTAATTTTGTGAAATCTCAAATTGTGATCCAGAGAGTGCTACTTTGAAAGTATCTATTGATGACGTCATCATGGATCAAAAGGAGCCGGCGCTAACGCCTCATGAAAAAAATTGATAAAAGGATTCAACAGAGGATCTAGTGTTTTCTGATGAGGATCTGGGATGCAAAAGTTTGAGGGGTGGATTTTAGTTTGAAGATGAATCAATGGGCTTTTAGTGAAAACGGTGAGAGTTAGGGTTCTAAGTGGACAGTGAGACAGTGAGGGACTTGGTTTCAGTGGGAGAGAAAAAAAGAGTTATCTTTTTTTTTATTCTTATAGTATATGCATGTTTTGAAGTTTTTAAAAAATAGTATATGTCATTTAATAAAGTATATGATTTTATAAAATATGAAGCATGTGCACCAATCAATTGTATTAATGTATTTATAAAAAAATGTAAATTTTTTATTTAATATATATTTTATTAATGTGAGTATGTGTTTTATTAAAAAAAAAATTGTGCGCAGCAACAATGAAAATGATGTTTTGCTAGGGAGGTCACATGGTGTAGCGCAAATGCTTTGCTAGGAAGGTCCACATGATGTGTTAGTGGGGCATCATCGTCTTTTTGTGACTTGGTGTTAGTGGGGCATCATCGTCTTTTTGAGAGAGAGAAAAGTGACTTGTCATTATCCCCCACCTTCCTCTATTCCTCTCTCTCTCTCACACTCTCCCTTGTTCTCAATCGCTTTTTTTTTTTTTTTTTCTTGGGGATGGAACCAAATTTCTTTTTTGTGAAGTGCTTTCATTGATCATTAGGGTTGGTACATGAATCTCGGGTTTGGTGGTACACGAATTCGTTCTTACTCGTTTAATTAAATAAATAAATAAAGTTTAAATCATTTTTAAAACTCAATTAGAGCAAACTTAATTTTGTTTGCTGTCTCTCAATAGTGTTCATCAGAGTCCACGATTTCCGATGTGACCTTCCCAAGGCGTAGACCTTAATTTATTTTTCTTTATATTATATTATATTTATTTTTTATACTAGGGTACCGTACAACCACCGCCATGTAAGAAACCACTGTCAAACAAGATCTGCAGTATCTATATGAAGTCCATGATCTTTATATATTATTAAAAAAAATTCATATAACCTTTTTTAAATTAATTAAAATCTATATAACTTCTTGATTTTTTTTTAAATTCATATGACCTCCTGAACATCTCATAAATCTAAATAACTCTCTGAATAAAATTTATGTTTAAATATTTTATAAATATTATATTTGGTTAACCATGTTAGAAAATACAATATATCAAAAGAACCCTATAATGTGTTAAAAATACATAAAGTCTTTTATAAATGACGATTTTACTCATCCGGAAAGGTTTTATAATATATCTAGAAAAGTAAAAATCATCATTTTTAAAGGATTTTTCATATTTTTATCACATTGTAGTGATTTTCTTAGTATATTGTGTTTTCAGTCAGAGTTAATCAAATGAAATATTCATAAAATATTTATTATTTATTATCAAAAATTTTATTGAGGGGGTTATTTGGATTTGCTAGGTGTTTTCAGGGGGTATGGATTTTAAAAAAAGTTAGGGGGTTATATGGATTTCAGTCAGATTTAAAGAGGTTGTATGGATTTTTCCCTTATTATATATATGATTTTAAAGTTTAAACCATAACATTTGGGTTGATGTTTCGGTTAAAATTCTTTTATTCTTGCCTATTAGAACTTTTATTATATTTTCTTTTATTCTTTTTATACCATGTAATTTTGATTGGAATAAATGAAAGTAGCATTTGTCTGTCATTCTCTTAAAAGAAAAAAAAATTTGAGTTGATGTAAAACAATTGAAAACTGGTATTAAAAATGTATCGGTTGATTTGGGGTTGTCCATTGTTGTACTTTTGATTCTTTCTACGCATTTGATACAAGTTTAATTAATATTTTTTGGAAAAAATCCATATAACCCCTTATAAACTGATCGAAATCCATACGACCCTCTGACATTTCTTAAAATCTATATAACCCCGTGAAAACACCTAGTAAATCGAAATAACCCCCTGAATAAAATTTACGTTCATAGATGATGAATATTTTGTGAATATTATGTTTGGTTAACTTTGGTAGAAGATACAGTATATAAAAAAAAAACTCTACAATGTGTTAAAAATATAAAAAATCTTCTATAAATTACGATTTGACCCCTCCAGATAGAATTTTATAGAATATCCAAAGAGAGTAAAATAGACATTTTCATATGATTTTTAACATTTTTAACACATTGTAGTGGTTTTGTAGTGTATTTTATCTTCAGTAGAGTTAACCAAACAAAATATTAGCAAAATATTCATCATTTACTAATGAAAATTTTATTTAAGGAATTATTTGAATTTACTAAGTATTTTTAGGGGGTTATATAGATATTAAAAAAAATCAGAGGATTATATGAAATTAAGTTAAATTTCAGGGGTTGTATAGATTTTTTCCTTTTTTATAATATGTAGATTATTCGATGGGATGTGAAGATTTTTTCCTTTTTTATAATATGTAGATTATTCGATGGGATGTGAAGATTTTTTCCTTTTTTATAATATGTAGATTATTCGATGGGATGTGAACCTACACTCCCAACCTAATGACGTTGTCTTTAGAGCAAATGTAATTCGACGCGCCTTACCGAGAAAAAAAAAAATGCAATTCCACGAACACAATTAAGAGTAATTTTTATTTAAATTTTTTTTTAAAATAAATTATACGAAGTATATAAATTTCCAACCAGACGCTAATGGATTCCCCGTTAAACAACATGTAAGTCCATGGACCAATAGGGTAAAGCTTAACATGGGTGTCAAAAAAAGGACTGATTATATTCAATTTAAACATAATCTTATATATTACATTAGCTTCCTCTAATCATTGTATGTCATTAAAAAAATTTCATCTGTCATTAAAAAAGAATCGCAGCCCACGATTCCCTAATCGTGGTGTCGATGCTCTTGAGCTTCGTTGACATTCCTCTCCATTACCCTTTGGGTCCTTTCTCAATATGCTCTGAATTCATTGTCGTTAAAGTGACATTATGTAGAAAGTTATTATATTTTTAGTTTTTTTTCTTTTAGAACTATTTTGATATTCTGATATTTCATCATCTGAATTTATAAATAGATTTTTTTTTGTCTCATCTAATGAATGAAGTTTTTTCTCTGATGTAATAACTACCGCTTCTTCCATGATGGGCTCGTTTTGGTCGACAACATGTATTTTTTCTTTTGAGTTTCTGGTCGATGTCGGTTGGGTGCATGAGCATTTTTTTTCAATGCTAATACTATACTCATAATGTTTTATAGTCATTTACACTATAATAACATAATATTATTATATAGTCTATCGTAATATATAACGTTATTTTTTAAATTTTCAAAACAAAAAAAGTATACTATTGTATTCAATATATATTTCATTTCATATAATAATATATATTCTTCCTTTCAAAATTTATAATTCGAATTTAGCAATGAAATTGGGTAACAAACATGTACCTTTTTTTTTAAAAAAAAAGTATATCTTTCAGTGAAAGAATATGATTTTTTTTATAAAAAAAAATGGGTGTGGACTGCAAATGAGGCTACACAAAGCGCTATACATATCATTTTCCTCTTCTTTCCTTTTAGGGAAAAATTCAAAAAGTCCCCTCTGAACTGCCTGAAATCCACATAACCCCCTGACTTTTTCAAAAGTTTATATAGCCTCTAAAAGCATCTATGTAAATCCAAATACGACAGATGATGAATATTCTATTTGATTAACCAAAACTGACAACATAGTATACGAAAACCTCATACAATGTGTTAAAAATAAAAAAATCTTTTATAAATAATAATTTTACCTCTCAAGTAGATAAGAAAACCCTATCCAAGAGGTAAAATTGTTATTTATAGAGTGTTTTTCACATTTTTAACACACTATAGATGGTTTTTGTATATTGTGTTTTTTAATCAGGGTTAACCAAATAGAATGTTCCTCATCTATTAACAAAAATTTAACTCAGAGGGGTATTTGGATTTACACAGGTGTTTCCAGCGGGTTAAATAAACTTCTAGAAATGTCATGAGATTATATGGATATAATGCAGTAACATGGGGTTTTATGAATTTTTCTTTTTATTTATGATCGTAATAGAATTCGGATTCTACATCACTCCCGGGTGGGTAAGTCTGTCAATTATCCGAAAAATATCATTATCCGATCTTATATGAAAACTTAGAAATATACAATATCCAAAAAATCCATATCCGTATCCGCAAATTATCTGTATCTAAATTTTTTTGGATCAGATACGGATATGTCTATATCCGATCAAAAAAATATTCATATCCGAAAATATTATTATATTATTACTTATTGAATTACATATTTATATTTTTAGAATTAATATGAGTTTTTATTTTTACTCTAAAGCACATAATGTTTTATGTATATATTTATGATTTTATGTTTTATACTAGGTAATTATTAGATTTATTTTGCATGTTTCAAATATAAGATATAGGATTTTTATTTTTGGATATTGGATCTTTCGATATTTTAATAATTCCATATTCATTTTGAATTTTAGGATATTTTGAATAATTATCCGTATCCGAATCCAGATTTTTAGATCGGATACGAATACACTTTCAATATCAATGGACATGGGATACAGATATTTTTTTGGATATCCAGTTCAGATACGGATATGGATATAGGTCTATCCAGTTCATATCCATCCGATTGACAGACTTACGAATGGATAAATAAGAAAGCGTGATATCAGTAGTGTTTAAATAATCACTTTAATGAAAATAACCTGATTTTAATTGATATTTATGTGACGTTATGTACAGATTATTCTTTTTAATCCTCAATCCATATAGAGGATTCTATTGTATGATAATAAGGGATTGTTTCAAATAATCATACAATTAATTATTCACAAGTAGAAAAGAAAATTTCGAACAAATGCGGATGTTGAGGAACTCATATTGCAGAATCTAAAAAGCAATTGGCTCAACTTTGCATTTTGGCAAATAGAATTCTTTTTATTATACGATCCTCCCAGGCTCTTTTTCTCATCTTATCTACGTTTTTTTTTTTTTCACTTCCTTTTATCTTCTTCAGCCCTAAGTTATTCGATTAAAATACAATAAGGTAACTTTTGGTCTACCAGTTTTAAACAAAAAAAAAAAACTTTTCATTTTGGGAAACTTTTGTTGGAAAAACTTGGATTGTGATCAATTTTGAGTTAAAATGAGTTTGAGTTTCACTAATTATTTTTAGTGGAAACCTATTGGATTGCGTTCTATTGAGTAGATGAATGTAGTATATTTACATTATCAAAATCAATTTTGAATGAATGAGAAAATTGGATCAAAAGTTCTTCCAATAATATGATGAAAGTTGTTGGTAGTTGGGGAAGAAGGAAAACTATAGTCCTATATCGATTGTTTAAAAAAAACATTAAGGATTTATAATATAGGATCTTTGTATTCTATTAAATTATTTTTGATGGACACCTACGGTGAACATTTCTATGTGGAGTGGTGCATAACTTCATCATGTAGTGCGTGTGCGCGTGGGGTGTATTGAGTGCATTGTTTTTCTTCCCAGTTTTGTAGAAATATAACTCCATATTGCTTAGCTCATTTTTTAAACAACTTTTACTCTCACTTTGTCTATCACCGTCTTGGACCTTCGATGGATGAACTATCTGTGGGTTAGAAACCATGCACATAAATCATTAATTAAAGATTGCTCAAACAATTAAAAAAAGGTCTTTTTTTGCCAAACAAGTCGCTTACAACTTAAAACTCACAAGTTTCGCTCGGTTCTTCTCTGAGTTACTCTTGGGATCTCAGGTCTCTCGACCATCTTTGGGTTTCGGGCAGGAGGTGATTGGTTCGTTTTGGTGACCGAAGCGTCCGAGGCAAAGTTCTTTGCTTTTTTCTTCCTGCCACTCTCTGGGCAATATGGTTGGGTCGAAATGATGTTATTTTTCGGGGGTCTCATGTCTTAGCGAAGGGCATGTGGGAGAGTATTAGCGTTTTTGTTGCGGCTTGGGGGTGTTTTTGTGCCAGAGCGTCCTCGGTAAGGCTATCCAGGGAGACCTTAAGTATTATGGCGTAGTATGTAATTTTCCTCCTTTAGTCTGCTAAGGAATAGTTTAACTCTTTTAAACCATGTCCCAGGCAGCTGTTTTTCTCTTTTTTATTTGGCTCTTTGGCCATCATCGGCGTGTACTCCTTTCAAGAAATACAAGTAGCATGCCTACCGATTCTCATTTTCAGAAAAAAAAAAAAAAAATTCAAACACAAAAGTGATTATCAACCACTCATGCATCCATGATTGAAAATTATGAGTTCCACAACAGATCATTATACAACACAACACAAAGACAGGACTTCCAATCGAACTAGGTTAATTTAAACCCGGAATAAAAAAAAAAGGTATCCTCTCCAGCTAATTATTTGAGATAGTCGACCTCTGTATAGTAATCCCAATAAAACCTAGCTAGTGAGATCATGCCCTCTCACACAGAAACCTGAGCACCAAAAGCCAACCCAAACAGCCTAAGCACACCATAAGTGACCAACATAGCCACCCAACCCCCTACCAAAACCCTAGTCGCCGACTTCGCCACGTTTGCGCCGCCCAACACGGCCCCGACCGCCCCGAACCCGGCCAAGCCCAAGCTACTCACCCCACAAACAGTCCCAAGCCTGGCCCCCCACGGCTTGATGAACCCACCCGCCAGTAGCGGCAAGAGCGCGCCGAGTGCGAACGCCAGCGCCGAAGCCCCCGCCGCCTGTGCTGGGCTCGGAAGCTTCTTCTCCTTCTCTTCGAAGTCGTTCTCTCTCTTCATCTGAGCCAATTCGATGTCGTACTGGGCGTAGACGGAGACAAACTCTCCGATGGCCATGCTGCACGCGCCTGCGACCAGGCCGGCTAGACCGGAGACGAGCATGGCCTTGGCGGTCTGGTTCACGGCACCGACGCCGATCATGAGGGAGGCAACAGAGACCAGCCCATCGTTGGCGCCGAGGATGGCAGCCCGTAGCCACTGTGCCCTGGCTGAGTAGTCAGTGGTGGTGGTGGTGGTTGTGTCATTTATGGTTATTTGGATGGAGGAGTTATTGGGGGATGGTTTGGGGGGAGGTGGAGTTTTGGTTGCATGGACTTGTGCCATGGGTGTTGTGAGGGAGAGATTTTGTGTGGGAGCTTTGGAGAGAATTTAGATGGGGGAGTGTGGAGGCCACATGCCAAAGAGTATCAATATATAGAAAATTGTGAGGGGTTCTGGAAGTTTAAACCATGATTAAGGTTATTAAAAACTATGGTTAGGGTCCCCAGTGGTCATAGTACAACGGTTCAGAGCTTATCTGTGTTAAGGGTATGTTTTGAGTTCGAATCTTGGAGCTGATTTACCAATCTGTTTGTTTGTAATTATTTGAAAGAATTTTCTTTGGGGTTGGAACAAACAGGCGGAGGTAGCCTTCCTAACTCGATTGTAAGGTCAGTCACAGGGGTCCTTCAGATATAAAATAAAATAAAATAAAAAATGATTAGGGAATGAATCTGGCCCTTATTTTCCTTTCACCTCTTGTTTATGCGGGCCTCTAAAAACTCCATATTTGCACTTATATCCTTTCCTCACAGATTAATTATTCGTGTGAAAAAAAATATTTCTCGTGAGAGACGCTTGAATAAAGGGAATACCAAATAATTAGTCACCATGACTAATGAATAATAATAACATAAACTAGAATAAAATATAATATATATATATATATATATATATATATATATATATATATATATATAATTAGTCACCATGACTAACTCAGCTACTTAGTCATTCTTTAACTCGAGATCTCAATTGCTTTTTAGATCTTTTCTTGTTATGGAGTAGCAGTGTTTAACATATTGGCTCATTTGGATAAAACAAAAAGGGTGAGAATTATCTACATTTTAGTTCTCATTTGTGTTTGTTTTTCGTTTTTTTAATCCAGTCAAGTGTGTGATAAACACACCGACATGACAAAAAGTTGTTCTAGTAAGACACAAAATTATTTTTCATTATTCTCACTTCAATTAAAATTTATGTGAAAACGTACGTGCATATATATATATATATATATATATATATATATATATATATATATATATTTATTTTGCTCGATAAGAATTGAACCCCCGACCCTTCCTTGAGAGAAGGTGTGTCTCGACCACCCTGTTAAGGGAGTCTGCTACAACGTCCATATATATTGATAATAAACAGTTGTATCATTTAGGATTTCTCTTATATTATATCATCAATCAAAGACTAGCTTGTGTTTATGAAGGTTACTCAAGAAAATCCAAGGCATTGAGAGGACACACATGCAAGAAACCCTCTTGATATTCCTTTATAAGTTAACAAAGCTAACCACCTTGAGTTTGTTTTTGCTTAAGACTGCCTCTTCTTTCAGTGTGAACGTGCTGAGATTCCAAAATGGGGAAGTGCGTACAAAAGATGAATGGACAAGGAGAAGTGTGTCTGCCACACGCCTCCCATTATTTTTATGTAACCAATGTTGCCATCCCACATGCCTTAGTCATTATTTTTTGACACGTCATCTACATCGGGGAAGTCTTAATTTTAGATGGGAATTTCCCTAGATGAAGACCTTAATTTTAATTAATTTAAAGAAATTGGTTGGGCATTTTTTGACTTCTAATTGAGATTGATGAAAAGGATCTTTGAATTCTTTGTTATTTTAGCTAGCTAGGTGCGTATTTAAAGTTGCCATTCTTGAATATTTTAAGATAAGATTGTTAATTCATATATGTAATAATAACATGCAAGAATAATTAAAGTGGTTAGTACCAAGTATAATGTTTTATGTTTGAGCTGAAATATTATTGTTTTATGAAAATTAAAAAAATACTTTGACATGTAATAAGAAAAGAAATAAATTTGTCTATAAATATATTATTTTAAAACTCAAAATATTGCTTTCTATTCATGGGTATTTTTTTTTTTGAAGAGGTAAACAACCTTGGAGATTGCTTTCTATTCATGGGTATTATCATATTATGTATCCTTTGTTTGCTAGGTTTTAGAATCTAATACTCTAGATGGTTAATATCATTTTTATATTCTCAAAAAATATTTAACTAGTCCACTTGAGAGATAGATTAAGATTTGTAATTAACTAGCTAGTCCACTTGAGAGGGATCTCTTAGCAATCTTAACAAAAAAATATTGATCTCCAGCAATAATTAGCTAGCGAACCAGGCAATCATGTTTCAATCCCGAGGGGAATGCTAATTTATAAATTTAAAAGAAGAAGAGTTTAGTAATGGAAATGGCACCTTTTCCTTTACCAAAAAGTGCTGTTGATTTTAAAAAAAGAATAATTTCACAATCTTTCACAAGCGAATTCATCAAAACCCTACATGTATACGTTTGTTATTCAACTCTCCTAGGGTCGGTTTGCAAACGTTTGTAAAATATTATTTGTGTAAAGTAGCATAATAAAATTAGTTTGGTAGATTGCTTACTTTTTTTTTTTTTTTAAAAAAATGTAATTTTTATACCAAAAGCTAAAATAAACTTTTTGGTTAAGTATACTCTTTCAAAATCGTTTGGAATCATATTTGTAAAAATAAAAGCACGTTTAACAGGTTTCCAAACTGTCCTTAGTAGTCTAATATTGTTGGCATCCCTCTTTTATATATATATATATATATAGAGAGAGCTGATGGGTGCACGGTCGATCGTGCGTCCAGGTCGTGGACCGTCCGATCGCGAAAAAAAAAAAAAAACAAAACAAAAAACGCACGCCATCGTCCCTCTCTCTCTCCATCTCTCGATCTCTCTCTCGCACGCCTCTCTCTCTCGATCTCTCTCTGTAAATCCAAACCCCCTGGCGACGCCGACCCCCTTCCGACCCCCTGCAGACGACGCAGACCCCCTTCCGACCTCCTGCCGACGACGCCGACCCCCTTTTTTTTTCGTTTTTTTTTTTTAAAAAAACATTGACCGTGCGATCGTGAGTACGTCGATCGCACGGTCGACGTTACGGGGCGCACGAGAGGTGCACTGTGCGCATGGTTGCACCCCATCGTGCGCATATATATATATATATATATATATATATATATATATATATATATATATATATATATATATATATATATTCGATGTCACTTGGAGAATTCCATATTTTTAACACGTTTTTGGACTGAATCAAGCGTAGCACCTTATATATTATTTTAAGTTCTAGTTTCATGAATTAACATTTAACTGATTAAATCAAAAAATATTTCTTGAATACAATATTTATCCAGACCAAGGAATCAAATTAATATCATTACTGAATTAATTTCTCCGTCTTCAAAATTAAGGAATGAAGACAATTATTTTTCAGCTCACTTGCTCTTCCTCTCCCTTGGTTTAATTAAACAAATATTTTTTTAATTCATTATTAAAAGGAAAAAATGTATATTACCCCCTAAAAGTTAGCTAATATTCATATTTCCTCTTGTTTTTTTTGAAAATCCATATAACCCGTGAATGTTTCTTTGGTTAAACAAATACCCCCTTTGATTAATTTTTCATTAATCTATGAGGAATATTCACATAATATTTCGGTACTTAATATTATCCTGAAATTATATATGCATATAACCCCATCTTGTACATGACAAAAATGCCCTTCCGCTTTCCATGCGTTGTCTCCATGTCGAGAAATCCACGCTTGAACCTGCCGTCAACATCGAATGCCGCCCAAATCCATGCACGCGTGCGCAACCGCCACAAGCACAAAATTAAAGCGTCATCGTTGCACGTCCTCTGCGCCATGCATTCGCTTGAAGAGCTTAAAAGCCTCGTCGGGCCTCCCACAGCGGACGCACCCTTGAATGACGCATGTCTACGCCGAGACGTCCTTGCGGGGCATCGCATCGCGAGATGATCGCATTGTACAAGGAGTCCTTGGAGGGGGTGGTGGGGAAGGAGAATACCACGGGGTGGGGGTCGTTAGAGACGTTAAAAGAAGTCAATGAGGGTGATGTAGAAGAAGGTGTTTTAGTGGGGCATATTTCGTCAACAGGTGAAGGATGTCATCGAGGGAGGCCTGGAGGACAGGGGAGGAGCCACCTTAGGCCCAGTCTGGGCACACTTTTTTACCTCAACTCATTTGTTACCATGTGAATTTTAATTGATTTGTGCATGCACAAGTAGTTTTATTAGTTACCTATTAGTTTTTTGTTTTTTTTTTAGCATAGAATAATGTTTAACTCAATCCACCCACAACATATATGTAATAATCCTTTTTAGCATATAATATTTTTCATGATATAGTAGTTTATCAGCACTCCTCGTAATAATTATTAAGGAACTCTTCAATAAAAATCCATTAAACTCTTATAACGAAATAGTAAGTTGCACAAACAAAAAATATGATAATGTGTGTTTTTATCAAACTTTTTATAGAAGTCAGTTGTCCAATAAATTGTTTAGATAATCAATATGTTGAAAAAAATTATTAATTTATTTGACTTGTTCTCATGAATCTAAAATATATGCACACAGCTAATTAATTTTTTACTACAATTGACTTAAATGTTTCTTAATTTGATTCCAAATTTGTATCATGTAATAATATTTGACTTTATAGTTTTATTTTTCTCTCCATCTTTCCTCTCCTATGCATGGTAAAAAAAAAAGCCTTGTAGAAGATGTAATTAGCTTCTTTGTTTGTTATTTTTTATTCGTATGCATATCGAAATATAAAAATTTTAATCAATTTTGTGTTTAATAAAAACAAATATTGATTTTAAAAAAATTCATTTGATTATTGTCGATTAGAAAAAAAAATAAAATTAAAAGTTGTAGTTAATATCGTCCCCATTGGACTAAATTTCTAGCTCCGCCACTGATGGAGGAGGGAGTTGGAGAAGAAGAGGGAGGTGCAAAATCACAGATGTTGTGGTGCAAGAGAATCAAAATCACATCCCTTCAATGAGAAATTCTTACAAAAACCCAAATTATAAATTCAAAAGATCTCTCTCACAAACATGAAACATCCATTTTTAGTTCCCTCTCCCTCTCATTATATACACACTGTTTTGAATATTGAATCCCCCTCCTCTTCAACCCCGACCCTCCTTTTCATCCTTTTCATCACCCCCACAACCCAACTCATCCCCATCTCGGCATCATCATCGCATCCTATAAACACCTCCTCCACATCCGCCGGCATCATCTTTGACTTGGGCAGCAACTCCTCCATCTCCCGCATCACCCCCTTCCCCCCTCGCACGCCACGCACAACGCCTCTTACTGTTACGGGAAACTGAGGAGGAGAAGGCACGACACATTTTTCTTTGTTGATAGTGGGGGCATTTTTGTTATTTCGTCTTCTGGGATTAAAATTGACCATTGTGTAGTTACAGAAGAGTAATTGCAGGGGTTATATAGATTAATCATTAAATAAGAGGGGGTTATAATTTATATGGCTTTTCAGAAAAATGAGGAAATGATTTGAATATTGATAAAATTTGAGGGGGTTATATGCATGTTTTCCTTATTAAAAACAAGGGGGAATTGCCGAGATACCCCTTGACCTCTATTTTTTCTATACCCCTGAACTTTTTTTAATTTTTTTTTTACCCCTATATCTTTGTTCAATTATTTTTTTACCCTTATTTTTTTTAATACCAGAACTATCCCTCATATAAGTGAAACACAAATCACATTCCCTTCTTTCTTTTTCTTCTTCTTCTTCGTTCTCTTCCTCTTCCTTTTGTGTCCTCCTTTTTTAGGGTTTGTGAGAGAGACTGGACGATCGGCAACACCACCGACCTCACAATGCGCCTCCCCTCCCCGACCAACCCCCGCCATCTGATCCGTGTACCCCAACCACCAGCACAAACTACAACTGCCCCTCTCCGCCCCATCCCCACAGCCCCCAAAATCCTCTTGATCTCCTCCCTCCTCTTCTCGTCCACCACCGTGAAATCCACCCACTGTGCTCGACCACGACTCCAGCATCACTTGCGCCCTCCAACCCCTTGCCATGACCACGACAAGCTCCACCACGTTGGATCCTCTGGAGGGTTCGTTATGGCCGTCCAAATAGGGCCTTAATTCACTGTGTCGATATAGGCTTTCGTTGCCGTCTCTGGACACCACACCATCTCTCTCTCTCTCTCTCTCTCTTTGACACACACACACATGCAGCTCTCTCGATTGATTCATCGGTTGGTTGGTTGGATGTGTTTTTGGATAAAAATTGAGTCAGAGATTTGATCTTCGTGAGTTAGTTTGAGCCTTTTTTGTTTGGTTTTTATGTGATGGGATGTTGGATGCTATTTTGGGTTGAAATTGAGCTAAATATCTTGTAATTGTGTGTTCTTTTTTTTGTTTGATTTCTTTGATGGGATGTTATTGAATTTGAATTTTATTAGTTGATTATATTATATTTGGGATCTTGGATTTTCAATGTGGTTGATTTGGATGTTTTGGACTGGATAGAGGATGGGAGGTTGTGGGCTTATGAAATCTTATTTGCTTAAATAATTGATTTTCTTATATTTAAACGGTTCAAAATTGGTAGGTTCTATAAGTGTTTATCAAGTTTTTTGTAATTTTACATTTTATATTTGTACATGGTTATTACATTTCTGTAAATTTGTGTAAATCTCTATCATTTATATATTTGTAAATAGTTAGTTTAGTTCTATAATTGGGAATTAAATGTAGCTATGATATTGCATATTACATTATGTAATTGTGTTGTAATTGTCATATGAATGATAGATGATATTACATTAGTAGTTGTTACATTAGGCATTACATTTTATAATTGTATTGTAGTTTGGAAGTTAGTTTATTTCCATAAATTGATATATATCTGTTTTGTAGTTTGGGCATTACATGATGTATTTAATGTAATTGTGTTGTAGTTGCGACATTACATTATGTGAATGCCAATTTTTGTTGTAACTGAGTAATCTTAGTAATCTTTGTAATTTGATTATTTCTTTTTTGTAAGTGATGGTTTATGTTATGTAAATGGTAGTTTATGTAATTTATTAGAAGAATTCTGTAAGTTATAATTATATTTCTGTGATTGGACATTAAAGTTTTGTACTAATTTGATATGTATATATCTTATGTAGAGGAGATCCATCACAGGAGTTACATAAAATATTTTAGATACATGTTTGCCATGGTCAGACCCAACGTAGACTATCTGTTCCTCTTTACAAAGACTCCATATACAGAACATAAACTCCCATAACTACAATATGATAAACATATATAACGCAACAACTACAATATAACTAACTAGGACTATTTAATTATGATTAATTTGAGCTGCAACAATACTGTAATAATCATGTATCAAGTGTTTTTCATTAATTAACAACTTGAGCAATAGGGCATGTTAGAATAAGTTTAGAAATTACAATGGAATACCTAATTACATAAATGACTATCAATTACATAAATGTAATATCAATTTATAAATATGTAAATGACCAATTACAGAACATCACATTTTATCTGTGGGGTAATTTAGGTAACAAAATGTGATGTGGCAGGGGTGAGGGGTAAAAACAAAATCAGACAGCTCTGTAGGGGTAAATAAAAAATTAAAAAAAAATCCAGGGGTACAAAAAAAATAAGGGGGGTGATCAAGGGGTATTTGGGCAATTCACCCTACAAACAATGGGTAGGGTCTGATCAAGCAACTTCATCATGTGGCCGCCACGCGATCGACCTCCAAAACCGTGTCCCCTCCACATATTTTAATGGGCTTAATTTGTTGAGAAGTATAATATATACTAATATAATATGAGTTATGTAGTTTTCAAGTTTGCTTGTTATCAGTTTGGATCCCCTGTTTAGGTAGATGACTTACAGTTTTATTTATTATTATTTTTTTGTCTATGAAGGGACCACAATTTCAGAATACTGATTTTTTTAGGGCACATGAAATGTTGTCAAGCTTCACCTTTGTGATCAAGAAGAGGCATTGGCAACACAACTGCAACTTGAAAAGAAAAAAAAAGACCACACTATGGAGAAGTAATATTGAGCAGCATTAATGTTAATATGATATTTTGCATGCAAAACCAAAAAACAAAATGCTCTTTGATTTGATCATTTTGATGGCCTTAACACTAGTGTGATGACCTGTCAGATACCCTTCAACAATCAAGGCAGATCTCGATCAGATCCAAAATTGTTCTCACTTATAAGAAAATGAATGTTTAAGGGGATGTTATCATACTAAATTTCATGAGAGGTACCTGTTATTTATGCATCTATCATATATGTTTACATGTTTTTTTTTCATCATCTACGTGACTTCTTTTTATTTTACCATGTGGAGCTCAATCACCTTCATTAACTCAATTAACTATAACAGTTAAGCGTCTAACTGGTGAGTTGCAATTGTATCAAGCTAGAATATTGTAAATGTCACCAATAGTGTTTTTTTTTTTTGAAACGGATCACCAATTGTTTATTGTCATCTATCCATGGTGAGACCAATTAATTTGCATCTCTTTTGAAGAAATGGTTAACAGTCCTCAAATCTGATCATTGACAATGGACATGCAGTTTTCAACATTAATTCACTTTACCTCACCTCGGCCGATTGGACGCTTGTCACTGCACCTTCTTAGATGGGATGAAATATTTCAATCTTGTACTTTCAATTATACTGCATTAAAAATGATTGAATCATGCATGCTGCCTTTTATTATGATCAACGATTCATTCTATAACCACCTATTCCTTTTTTTCCATCTATAAATTAATTCTCGCGGTTAGCTAGACACTACAACGCGCATGTATTCAAATTATTTAAATTAATAAACTGCGGGCAGACCCGAGAAGACGCAGCCCCAGATCCCGTTGAAAACGAATACAGATCATGTGCCATGCAACATGGAGATTTTTCAATTGTGTGTATGATGGTGTGTCATATAGATGATACACAACTCTTAGGACTAGTTTGACAAAGGAATAAAATTTTGAGGATGAATTGTTCTAATTTTAGGGGATAAAAAGTCCATCAATGTTGTTCATATTTACATTTGTCAAAATTGAGATAAAAAATGAAAATAAATGCTATTTCAGCCTTTAAGTGGAAAAAATATCCCCATTTTCATTTCAAATCGAAATAACTATTCGAAGTTTATCCGGATTATTTTTTATACCTTAAGGCTTAGTTTGATAAATGGATAAATATTTAGAATAAGTTCGCCTAATTTATGAGGATAAAAAGACCATTATTTTTATTCATATTTTACATTTGGTAATGCATTTTATTATCCTCATTTTTTTGTGTTCTTATCTTTAACTTTGCATTTAGATCACATGATATAAAATATGGGATAACTTAAAAAAAAAATTAAAAATACAAAGTCTACTATTTCTATTAAAATGGAATTAATATTGTTGGTTTTGGTTTTATGAAGTTTTTTATTTTTGTTTTTTTGGGAAGAACAGTCATAAATGTTGTCCATGTTTTACAAAATGAGATTAAAAATAGGGATAAAGTCTATTCCACATTTTATCTAGAACAAAATATCTCCACTTTTCTCTCAAAATATGGACAATTGTCCATGCTTTATCCAATTTTTTTTTCTTATGCCATATGGGATAACATGTGATTTAACACAATTATTTTCTCATCCCAGTCATTTCCCTTTATCCCAATGCCAAAGGGCTGGTTTGACAAGGGAATGAATGTTGGAATAAGGGGTAATGATGATGATAAGTGGGTGGAAGGACAGCTTATCCCATTTGATATAAAAAATGATCGGGATAAACTGCGGATAGTTGCCCCGATTTTAAAATAAAAATTGAGATATTTTGTTCCAGCTAAGGTTGAGATAGCATTTATCCCAACTTTTTGTTCCAATTTTGACAAATGTAAATGTGAACAAATTTAATAATTTTTTTATCATTTAAAATTAGGACAACTTATTCTCAAAACCTTAACCCATTGTCAAATTAGCCTTAAAATGTACTATAATTGCATCACATTTAAATGCATTCATATCTCAGAGTATGTTTGATTGTGTGATTGCAAAACTAATTCTGCAGGAATTTAAGTTTTAAAACTAATTCTGTAGGAAGCTTAACCACCCCCCCTAACTTTTGGAAAACACAGCTTTTAGGTACTTTTTATCTGAAATCTGTTTATAAAAAGCTGTTACAGTAAAACTGTTTAGTTGCACGATTGTAGAAGTAGATTGCTGCAAATACAAAAGTTATCCAATCGTGCAACTAAACGTTGTCTTATATGTGTTCATCTACGCAGCACACCGCGGGCAGGCCATAAGGAGGCCCTTCCTGTGATTTGCCATAGACGACCCTGGCGATTCAATTTCAAATATGAGGCCCCAGATCGAGAACCATAAAAGAAATTGAGGTAAACCATCGCTACAACACATGAGCAAACCTGATTAGCGTTTATTGTCATCTTTAAAAGAGAGAAAAAAAATTCAAAATAAAAGGAAAAATATGCAAACATAAGATTCTTAACCTTTTAAAACCACAACACATCATATGACCTTCAAAACCACAACATATATACATATTCATAAAATACACCACCATCAACAGATAAAAAAAAACACACAAACACACACACACATGCATGCAAGCTTAAGCCGAAGCATCCATCCCAAAAGCCAGCCCAAACCCCATAAGTGACCAACACAGCCACCCAACCCCCGACCAAAACCCTAGTCGCCGACTTCACCACGTTTGCGCCGCCTAACACGGCCCGACCGCCCCAAACCCCGCCAAGCCCAAGCTACTCACCCCACAAACAGTTCGAAGCCTGGCCCCCCAAGGCCTGATGAACCCACCCGCCAGTAGCGGCAATAGCGCGCCGAGCGCGAACGCCAGCGCCGAAGCCCCCGCCACCTGTGCCGGGCTTGGAAGCTTCTCCTTCTCTTCGAAGGCGTTCTCTCTCTTCATCTGAGTCAATTCGATGTCGTATTGGGCGTAGACGGAGACGAACTCGCCTATGACCATGCTGCACGCGCCTGCGACAAGGCCGGCTAGACCGGAGACCAGCATGGCCTTGGCTGTCTGGTTCACGGTGCCGACGCCGATCATGAGGGAGGCGACGGAGACTAGGCCGTCGTTGGCGCCGAGGACGGCGGCGCGTAGCCACTGGGACCGCGTGGAGTAGTCTGTGGAGGGGTGGTCGTCTTGGTGGGTGGGTTCAGTTGTTGGGGGGATGGTGAGGTGGATGGAGGGGTTTGTAATTGATTGGTTTGGTTGTGGTTGTGGAGGTGGTGGGGAAAGACTTGGACGGATTTGGGAACTCATTAGGGAAGACATGGTATTGAACTCGAGAGAGTGGGGACAAGAGGAGCGTGCAAGGCACACTCCACTACTACAAGCTTTCATATATAAAGTGAAATATCAAGAGATGATTGAATATTATTAAACAAAATTAATGACATACCCTGTGGACCCACAAATGTTGGCCAACAAGGAAATGACACGCGCAGGCAAAATTCTATTTTTACCAAATGTTCATGGATATATATATATATATACATGCACGCGCGCAGACACACATGCGATAACATATCAGTGGAGTTCGAATCATGTCATATCTAAATTATTAGATTAGTACTAAACAACATAATCTTTTAATTGAGCTACGAACATAACCTATGAATCAAACTCAATAGACAAATATCACTCTCTTATCAAATAGTGATGGTATTGACCAAATTCAGATCCGACTAGATCCAATAGGAGAGTGGCATCTGTATCCAACAATTGATTTTACAGTTTGATTCATAAGCCGCGTAATTCAATTTATAGGCTATGTGTTTCAATACTAATGGTACTGACTAAACTCAGGCCTGACTAGATCCGGACTCCTGTTATTGGGTCACACATTGTCACGCCCCAGGGCAGCCGTCCCCGGGACGCGGCAAGTGCATATAAAATATCAGAATCTACACATGAGGTCAATAATATATCATACACAAACAACCAGAATGACACACAGACAACAACGGGGCTGCCATGATATATACACCAAATGCGGAAGCAAAAGACTGAATCTGTAAATAACACATACTACAGACTCGATACACAATCATCTGTCCTGTGAGAGCCAATATATACAAATAACAACTGAATATATACAGACGCGTGCCAAGCATGGAAATAAAATACATACAGCCAAGACGAGATGCTGATAACCTCTGGCACTCGCGGAACGTAGCGCTGCTCCGCTACTGAAGGAATCCCTCGGAAAGCTCCAACTGCTGCTCCGGCTCCAGCTCAGGCTCAGTGACCACTAGGGAAAAACATATGCGAGGGGTGAGCCACACGCTCAGTGAACAGCACAACCCATGCATCACAAACAATATTTACCATGATTCCTTTATTTATCCAGCCTCTAAGTGACATAACAACATAATCCAATGGTTCGTACTTCGCCGAACCACCACACCCTCACCCTCACCCTTCTATGGGTGACATAGGATATTGGGACTGATAATCATCCAATCACAAATCCAGTGGGTCGCTCCTCGCCAACCCACTACACCCTCACCCTCACCCTCACCCTACCACGGGTGACATAGGCTATTGGGACTGACTAGGCTGTTGGTCACCCTTGGTCCACCGATAGTCTCTCCTCCACTCCGTAGGCCGCTGGCCTTCACCCATAACTTCAGCACAGTCCGTCACAAATATCGGGAGGCGCCTACTGATGGGAGCCCTCGGAAGGGACGACCTTATCATGCTGGGGCAGTCTCTACACGGATCCAACGAAGGGAAACAGAACAGCCCATCCATACGCATATGATCCACTCGGATCCGCCGACAACACATCTCTACAACTCTAATGTCATGAACTCTTCAGAGTTCCTCCAGGGCGCATAACCAAGATGCGGGGAACATGTACAATAAAAGCAAGGTTGTAATATCATTGGGGGAAAGAACTCGGGAGGGCGGCGTGAGTTCCCAATATAGGATACCCCGACAACCAAACAAGGAATACGGAGTACCCTAACACAGGTCTCACCGCTGTCCTCGCAAGGTCCCTCCCCTATAATATTCACTAGAATTGCTAATAATCATACCAGTTATATAACATTACTTATAATATTAATGGGACTAGAAACCTTGGGAGGGCAGCATGAGGTCCCGATACAGGACATCCCGACAACCAAACAAGGAACACGGAGTACCCTAACACGGGTCTCAATAATGACCTCGCAAGGCTCCTCCCTATAATATTATCTAAGGCATGCGAATTAACATACACTAGCATTTAATTTAATAAATAAACTAGTAGGACGCATGCATAGGCCGAGGTTTCCTATCATGAAAATAGGGGGCATGGTGCATGGCTCTTACACCTATCCTAAGGGTGCAAGTCCCTAATATGCAAAGACTAGGGTAGCATGCATTCTACATTTAAATCATGCAAGCATGGATTACATATTACTGCAGGTTAATATACATCCATGGTGCCCCAGGAGAGGTCGGTATACGCCCAAATGCGTATGACCCCTCTCTACTGGGTTGGATTGTCCCACTCACCGAAGTTCGGGTCGTCGCGCGACCGCCCGTCAGGATCTGCAAGACAGACATTTATATGGTGAGTTAAAAATCCTCAAATACTACCAAAGACATCAAAATTCACAAAAGCCACAAACAAACAACCAACACTCGGGCAAACGTGCATACGACCCGCACGCACGCTAGCCCGAGCACCCCGGCAACCACCCGCACGGCCGGCAACCACCCGCACGGTCACCCGACCGCCCGGGTGCACCGCCGCGCCTCAGCCAACGCACCCCGCGCACCGTCGGGCCCCCGCCCGCCGCCTGGACGCGCCGCCGAACCTCCCGGGTGCACCGAGCGCCCCCTGCGCCCCAGCGCAGCCGCCCGCGCACACCCCGCACGCCTCGCGCTGACCCGCGAGCACCCCGCACGCCCCGGGCGCAGCGCCTCGCCCCGCGCGCACCCCGCGTGCACCTCCAGCCCCTTGTCCGCGCGCACTCCGCGCGCACCTACCAGCTTCTACCCGCGCGCACCACGCGCGCACCACCCGCTCGCACCCACTGCACCGCGCGCACGCCTGCGCCTCAGCCCAGCGCCGGGTATCCGCGGCCCAGCACCCGACGCTCAGCGCCCAGCACCCGGGACCCTCACCCAGCGCCCACGCGCACGCCCGCGCAGCACGCACCCAGCGCGCATGGCAGCACGCGCCCAGCGCGCGCTGCCTGCCTGCGCGCGTCGCCGAGTGGCCCGAGCACCGTTCGCCTTGCACTCCCAGCCACTGCCCGCCTGATGCCCGAGCACCCCCTGCCAGCTGCCCGAGCATGGCCTGCCCAGCCGGCCTACCCTGCTCGCACAACCCGCAGCCATCCCGCTCCGCACACCTCCCCCTGCACCCCCCGAGCGCACGCCCGCGCGCGCCCGCGCGCACGCGCTCGCGCGCCCGCGCGCACGCGCTCGCGCGCCCGCGCGCACGCGCTTGCGCGCCCGGCAAACTGGTGCACCTGCTCCCAGCCTACCCGAGCTAGTCCTACCCAGCACGCCCAGCACGCCGCACGCCCAGCACGCCCTGCACACACGCACTGCTGGCCACCAGCTCCCCCCGAGCGCACGCCCGTGCGCACGCCCACGCGCACGCACGCGCATGCACGCGCGCACGCCCGCGCGCGCCCAGCCTGCTGCGCTGCTGTGCTGCTGCCGGGGACTGCCAGCCCACCTGCCCGAGCTCCTCTACCACCCACCTCCGACCACCAATGGCCTCCGACCACCACCCACAGCCCTCCGACGGCCACCCACCGCCGCCTCCCAACCCCAAATCTACCCTCCTAACATACATCTAAGCATGAAAAAGAGAGGAAAGAGGCTTACCGAGGGGAAGAAGGGAAGTCCGGATGCTCTCCGCGCACCGAAACCTTTCCCCAAGGGCTTCCAACGCCCGGATCTATCTTGGCCCTCAAATGGTCCAAAACAGAGGAGAAGAGAGGGGGGACGGAGGGGCTAATCTCGCCGGAATCGGGATTTGAAAGCACCAGGGTGTAGATCGGGACCCGATCTACACTTCCTATGCTTTAGGTTTTAAGCTTTGAGGGCTCTAGGGGGCTCAAAAGGGAGAAAAATGGAGAAGGATAGAGAGAGGGCAATTGGTAGGGATGATGAATAGTGATTTCGAAATTAGATCACACCTATATATAGCGAGCGACTTAAAATACCCGGATACGCCCCGAAACTGTGAAATTTTGGAAACGTTACCGGAATTCGATGAAATTTTCGTGAGAGGCCTAAAATGGCACCAGGACACCAAATATGTAGTTAGATTTCCAATCGGAGTCCTCTAACTCAGGACGATAGCTAACAGTCCAAAAATTAACGGTTCCGATCGAAAACCGAAAAAAAATGAAAAACTGCCAGAACGCTCCAACGGTTACCAGCAGGTTAAAAGTGACACATATATAACATTCTTCCCCCCTTAGGAAATTTTGTCCTCAAAATATGCAAAAACATCTAGGAGGGGAAAAGATGCGGATACGCGTCACACCTGGCATCCTTGAGCTCCCAAGTGTCCTCGACACCGGAACGGTGCTGCCATCGCACCTCGACCAACTGGACGGTCTTGGTGCAGAGCCTCCTCACGCGGCGGTCCATGATCTCAATCGACTGCTCCACGAATGACTGTCCGGCTCAGAGACGAGCGGCTCGAACGGGATGACGTGAGCAGGATCGCGGACGCACCTTTACCCCACTGCGAACCCACCACTCCAAGACGGAGAGGTAAGAATTGGCGCTGAGGTGAGCCTCCGATAAAACTCCAGGAAGCTCTCCTCGCAAGAAGGGGACCACTCGAACCGGACATCCTTCCGAGTAAGGCGGTTAAGAGGAACAGCTATCTTCGAGAGTCCCTCGTCAAGCTTCCTACAATAACCCTCCAACTCGGGAAGCTCCGAATCCTTGCGGGGTTCGACGGCCTACGCCAATTCGACATAGCAAGCGTCTTACCCGGGTCCACAGATATGCCTTACCAGAAAACAATCGCCCAAAAGGCCTTAACCTCTAACCAAAACTCGCACTTGATCTCTCATCTATCTGATGCTTCCATGGCATCCCTTACCTGGGAAAAGAAACCTCGGGAGGGCACCATGAAATCCCGATATAGGATACCCCGACAACCAAACAAGGAACACGAAGTACCCTAGCCTGGGTTCCAACGCTGACCTCACAAGGCCCCTTAATCTAGAAAGGAACACTAGAAGAAGACATCATTTAAAGAACACTACTAACCCCTCCGGATCATCTACCTCTAGATGATCACCCAACGATGTCCTTCAACATCCACTACAAGACCGGACCCAACATCATTGGGAATGGTCCAACAGAACTTGGGTCACGAGCGACCCGTCTTCGCCTCATCCACACCCTCACTCCCAAAAGGAGACATTTTGGGACTTTGGGAGAGACTTAGACTGCTCTCTACCCCTGGTCCACCGGTAGCCTCTCCCTGCTCCGTAGCTCGCCTGGTCCTCTGACCGGGAGCCTGTCTAACGCCGGGGCTATACTACGCGGATCCGACGAAGGGGAGAGCGATTCCACGCTCGCGACACCATTCAATAATCTCTTACCGGGTAGCCCCTACCTAGCATACTCCCAAATTCAGTACCCCTCCGACTGCATCGGTGGTACCTACTGATGGGAATTCTCTACCAGGACGGCTATAACCCGGCCTCCTCAACCCAAATAACCACTCTTGATACTCACTCATCCAGATACCCCACACACTTGCATAATTACCACCAACTACACACACACTTAGCTTTATACTAGAGAGCTGGGAACACAAGATGATACCTCGAACCATGATATCCAAAGGCTGCACCTCCTCGGACGTAAGCGCTGCAACTCTGCCCTGGACCAACCGCGGCTGAGGAGCAGGGGCACGCCTCGCCGGCTGCACTGGCTGCTGCTGGCGCTGAGGCTGCTGCTGCTGCTGCTGGCCCGGAAGCTGCTGCTGCAAGAACGGCGGCTGCGGAGGCAACACTCGGGGCCGATCAGCATCAGGGCAATTGAATCTGATATGCCCGATGCGCTGACAATGGAAACAGCGCCGCTTCTCCGGCTGCCTGGACTGGATGGGCACTGCTGCAATGGGTGCTGGATCCCACACTGGCACCGCATCAGCTGGAGGAGAGGCAGCCGCTGACTGATCGAAACGGGGCCTCTTCTTCTTGCGTTGCCTCTGGTCCTGACTCCGGAAGGACTCTGATCTGCAGAAGGGGTCGGAGCCCTCACCTGGATCCCGAGGTCTCTCTCGACGGTCTTCGCTCGAGACACTAAGTCGGAGTACCTCGTGAAAGCGTGGGCGGTGACGTGCACCCGGATGGCACTGCTGAGACCGAGCTCGAATCGACGGCACCTCGTCTCCTCGTCCATCACCAACGCTGGAGCGAATCTGGACAGCCTCGTGAAGCGCGTAGAGTAGTCAGCAACCGACATGGAGCCCTGCGTCAACTGCTCGAACTCCCGCATCACGATCTGGCGCGTCGAGAACGGAAAGTACTCCTCCAAGAAATACCTCCGGAAACCCGCCCAAGAAAGCTGCTCCACTCCCTCTGGGATGTCCACCACTCGGGTAGCCCACCAATCGGCGGCGTTACCCTTCAGCATAAAGGTGGCCAGGGAGACTCGCTGGCGATCAGTGCAAAGCATGGCCGCGAAGATCGTGTCCACCTCCCTCAACCAACGCTCTGGCGCAAGAGGATCTGCCGTCTGCCCATGGAACTCGGGAGGGTGGAGCTTCAGAAAGGCGTTGAGGCCGCTCTGCTGCACTCGCGCCGCCGCCTCTAGCTCCTCCTCCCTCTGCAGGGGACCCTGAACTCCTACCGCCGGAATCGCCACTGGAACTGGGGGTACATCGGGTACCACAGGAGGATCTGCCACCAAGGGGACCCGCGGAACTGCCTCGCGGGCCGTCCTCAGCTCCTGAATCTCTCTAGCCTGCTCTGCCAACATCCGCGTCTGTGTCTCCACCAAATCAGCCAACCGAGCGAAAGCACGCTCCCAAGCAGGAGGCTCCTGCGTCAAGGGCTCTCCGGTAGCATCCTCGTCTCTGGTAGGTCCGAAAACCTCCAAAGACCGAGAGGGACCTCGTCCGCGCCGTCCTCTGCGAGGAGGCATATCAGCACCCTAAGAAAACCAGACACTAGGATCAGAATACTCATATAGAAATCCTAGGACTCATCTCTACGAAAGGAGGACTATTGGCTCTGACAGGACCAGGCTCTGATACCAACTTTTTGTCACGCCCCAGGGCGGCCGTCCCCGGGACGCGGCAAGTGTATATAAAATATCAGAATCTACACAGGAGGTCAATAATATATCATACACAAACAACCAGAATGACACACAGACAACAAAGGGCTGACATGATATATACACCAAATGCGGAAGCAAAAGACTGAATCTGTAAATAAACATTCTACAGACTCGATACTCAATCATCTGTCCTGTGAGAGCCAATATATACAAATACAACTGAATATATACAAACGCGTGCCAAGCACGGAAATAAAATACATACAGTCAAGAAGGGATGCTGATAACCTCTGGCACTCGCGGAACGTGGCGCTGCTCCGCTACTGAAGGAATCCCTCGGAAAGCTCCAACTGCTGCTCCGGCTCCAGCTCAGGCTCAGTGACCACTGGGGAAAAACATATGCGAGGGGTGAGCCACACGCTCAGTGAACAGCACAACCCATGCATCACAGACAATATTTACCACAATTCCATTATTTATCCAGCCTCTAAGTGACATAACAACATAATCCAGTGGTTCGTACCTCGCCGAACCACCACACCCTCACCCTCACCCATCAATGGGTGACATAGGCTATTGGGACTGATAATCATCCAATCACAAATCCAGTAGGTCGCTCATCGCCAACCCACTACACCCTCACCCTCACCCTACCACGGGTGACATAGGATATTGGGACTGACTAGGCTGTTGGTCACCCTTGGTCCACCGATAGTCTCTCCTCCACTCCGTAGGCCGCTGGTCTTCACCCATAACTTTAGCGCAGTCCGTCACAAATATCGGGAGGCGCCTACTGATGGGAGCCCTCGGAAGGGACGACCTTATCACGCTGGGGCAGTCTCTACACGGATCCAACGAAGGGAAACAGAACAGCCCATCCATACGCATATGATCCACTCGGATCCGCCGACAACACATCTCTACAACTCTAATGTCATGAACTCTTCAGAGTTCCTCCAGGGCGCATAACCAAGATGCGGGGAACACGTACAATAAAAGCAAGGTTGTAATATCATTGGGGGAAAGAACTCGGGAGGGCGGCGTGAGTTCCCGATATAGGATACCCCGACAACCAAACAAGGAACACGGAGTACCCTAACCCGGGTCTCACCGCTGTCCTCGCAAGGCCCCTCCCCTATAATATTCACTAAATATGCTAATAATCATACCAGTTATATAACATTACTTATAATATTAATGGGACTAGAAACCTTGGGAGGGCAGCATGAGGTCCCGATACAGGACATCCCGACAACCAAACAAGGAACACGGAGTACCCTAACACGGGTCTCAATGTTGACCTCGCAAGGCTCCTCCCTATAATATTATCTAAGGCATGCGATTTAACATACACTAGCATTTAATTTAATAAATAAACTAGTAGGACGCATGCATAGGCCGAGGTTTCCTATCATGAAAACAGGGGGCATGGTGCATGGCTCTTACACCTATCCTAAGGGTGCAAGCCCCTTGTCCGCGCGCACTCCGCGCGCACCTACCAGCCTCTACCCGCGCGCACCACGTGCGCACCACCCACTCACACCCACTGCACCGCGCGCACGCCTGCGCCTCAGCCCAGCGCCCGGTATCCGCGGCCCAGCACCCGACGCTCAGCGCCCAGCACCCGGGACCCTCACCCAGCGCCCACGCGCACGCCCGCGCAGCACGCACCCAGCGCGCATGCCAGCACGCGCCCAGCGCGCCTGCCAGCCTGCGCGCGCTGCTGCCCGCGCTGCCTGCCTTCACGCGTCGCCGAGTGGCCCGAGCACCGTTCGCCTTGCACGCCCAGCCACTGCCCGCCTGATGCCCGAGCACCCCCTGCCAGCTGCCCGAGCATGGCCTGCCCAGCCGGCCTGCCCTGCTCGCACAACCCGCGCGCCCAGCCTGCTGCGCTGCTGTGCTGCTGCCGGTGCTGCCTGCTGCCCGAGACTGCCAGCCCACCTGCCTGAGCTCCTCTACCACCCACCTCCGGCCACCAATGGCCTCCGACCACCACCACTGCCCTCCGACGGCCACCCACCGCCGCCGACCGCCTCCCAACCTCAAATCTACCCTCCTAACATACATCTAAGCATGAAAAAGAGAGGAAAGAGGCTTACCGAGGGGAAGAAGGGAAGTCCGGATGCTCTCCGCGCACCGAAACCTTTCCCCAAGGGCTTCCACCGCCCGGATCTCGCTTGGCCTCCGAAATGGTCCAAAACAGAGGAGAAGAGAGGGGGGACGGAGGGGCAAATCTCGCCGGAATTGGGATTTGAAACCACCGGGGTGTAGATCGGGATCTATACTTTCTATGCTTTAGGTTTTAAGCTTTGAGGGCTCTAGGGGGCTCAAAAGTGAGAAAAATGGAGAAGGAGAGAGAGAGAGAGGGTTGGTAGGGATGATGAATAGTGATTTCAAAATTAGATCACACCTATATATAGCGAGCGACTTAAAATACCCGGATACGCCCCGAAACTGTGAAATTTCGGAAACGTTACCGGAATTCGATGAAATTTTCGTGAGAGGCCTAAAATGGCACCAGGACACCAAATATGCAGTTAGATTTCTAATCGGAGTCCTCTAACTCAGGACGATAGCTAACAGTCCAAAAATTAGCGGTTCCGATCGAAAACCGAAAAAAATCAAAAAACTGCCAGAACGCTCCAACGGTTACCAGCAGGTTAAAAGTGACACATATATAACACTGACATGGTGCTCATGTGCCATCTACAAAGAGAATTTACTCTCGCTATTTAGGTTTACAGTTAGATTGTTTATTTTTTCATTATTTGAATAAATTTTTAGCTTTTATGTTCATCTAATCAAAATATAGATATCAAATTTTAGATAAATAAGAGATTTTAAATTATATATGTATCTCCTAGATGTAATTATTATGGTATATTCTAACTTATCAATGTTTTTTTAGTTATTTTAGTTTATCTATACTAAAGATCCGTTTGGATATGAGTTTAGGTAGATTCTGCATTTGAAAAGCTAAAAATTTTAAAATTCAGATCCAAACACATTTTCAGCGTTTAGCTTTTCAAACTACAATATTCCTTTTTAGGCCAAAAAATCTTGCGATTGAAAATCTAATAAAACATAGCATTTCAAAAGCTGAGTTTTAAACATAAGATTTTAAGAATTTTATGGTACGTTTGGATGTGAGGTTGAAACTCTCATATTCTTAAAATCTTATGTTTCAAACTCAGCTTTTGAAAAGCTATGTTTTATTAGATTTTCAATCGCAAAATTTTTTTGCCTAAAAAAGAAGATTGTGGTTTACAAAGCTAAACGCTAAAAATATGTTTGGATTAGAGTTTCAAAATTTTTAGTTTTTTAAACGCAGAATTTATCTAAATTCATATCCAAACGAACCCTTACCCCCGTTTGGGAAGTGGAATTGCGTTATTCAGCCCTGATAGTTATACTGGGATAAATATTAGTGTTTGGCAGAATAGGCCTATCTGTGTTTGGTTGCATTTTTTGTTATTCTTATTTATTCTTATTGGGAAACGTAAAATGCAGATTTTTGGTGTTTGGTTGACCTAGAATAAACTGTGGATAAATGGTTGATAAGGGATGGATAGGGAGTTATTATTTTTAAAATGTCAACTTTGCCCCTGGAATATATTTTTATGTTTGGTGTAATTGATGAATATAAATCAGTCCATCATGAGTGTAATTAAATCTGGACGGTCCATCTTATGTAATATTTTATGGTGGGCCTTTATATATTTTTTACAACTAATCTATGTATTCATTAGAGATTCCAAATGCTTTATGGTGATTCTAATTATCTTATATCAATTTAATTATATTTACTCAATGACTTGATCATAAATAGAAAAATATATATAAATCATAGGTTGTCCATAAAATTGATAGATTTTATTACACAAGTAACATTGCCAAGCGTGTTGTTGTACCAAATAACACTAGCATTCTTATATAAGCCTTCATTTAATTTAATATTGAAATATAAGTTTTTGTTTGGTTAACGTTGATAGATATATATCAAGAACATCATGAATGAAATTAAATCTGAACCGTCCATCTTATGTAATATTTTATGGTAGACCTTCAAATATGTTTTACAATTACTCTATGTATGCTTAGTGTTGATTCCATTTGCTTTGTAATGATTCCAATTATGGGTTATGAGTTAATTAAATTTACCCAATCAGTTGATCATAAATAGTAATAATGTTGAATTATTATTCTTATCTAATAAAATGACTTTGAATTATTAACAAATTATATTGCCTCACTGGATTAAATGGAACATTTTTTGTGGAAATGTAAATGTTTTTAACAAGGTGCATACCTCACTCGATGGCTAACAATATATTAGATTGCATTAAGGTTAATTGTAAAAAAGAATCATGTTAATCTGAATATCCGATATTTTTTTTAGTGGTTTAGATGCATTTATTCCTAAAATAAAATAAACTTGATCAATTAGTTGTAATATTAATGATTTTTAGAATTCCCAAATTACTAGCAAGAACTCACCCTAGGTACCTATTGTATCCTGAGGGTTCCTCAAAATTCCAAAACTTTCTTCTTCTTGCGAGCTGTAGCAACTATTATTTTTCATGGAAACAACCATATATTGCAGATACAAGAAGCAAATAATCCAATCAGACCGAACCCATTGATTTTTTTACGATAAAGAACAAAATGTCAATGAAATCCATGAAAATAAAAGATGCTAAAAAAATCCATAAAAAAACAAGAAAAACATAATCAGATCAAAACCAACCCTTTCAAGATACAACAATTTAACACGAAAAAAAAAGAAGATCAAATCAATAATGTCACCTGAAAAAAGATACAACAAACGAAACCCTAAAATCCAATCAAGAAATTCAAACCCCACAAATCCAAAGCACCAAAACACAGACACGGAGAATCGAAGAATCAATGCTTACCTCGCAAAAAATCGACGAAAATCCAAAAAAGAACCGCTGAATCCGAATGCACTCGTTCGACTGATGCACCGCCTTCCCCACGAACCCTAGGCACCACAACCTCGTCGCAGGGCCGATCGTCGAACACACGAACGAAAGATCTCACGAGGCGAATGCGGTGAATCCCTAATTTTTCATATCTAGGGTTATCCGATTTTTGACTAAAGAGAGATTGTTATTCGATGGGGATGAGAGTGAGAAGTGGATGTGGTGTTTAATGTGATACACGTGTCGGCATATTAAAAAAAAGGTCCATCATTTTGGATGGTCCGGATAAGCTTGATTTTTTTTTATATTTTGGACGGTTCTGATTGATTCACAGTGGCTAGATCCACTAATCAGACGGTGTAGATTAAATGGGGGTGTATCATTGGGTTGTGTTAAAGTAAGAGAGAGAATTTTTTTGTAATGATAGTGAGGGGTATTTTTATTCTCAGGAATAGATAAGCCCTGATAAGCTATTCTCACATTTTAGTGGAATTGTTATCAGGCCTTATGCTAGTTTATCTAGGCATAGCTATCAGGGTTTATCCGCTCCAAACAAACAGCGAATAAGGGCTATTCTACTGTTATTCTCCCTTATTCTCTGTTTATGTCAGTTGGCAAACGGGGGGTTAGAGTTTTAATCTCACATCCAAACGCACCCTAAATAAACATATTTTGTTTTAGGATCAAATTTATTCTTACCTTATCGATTTTTCTCATCCGTGAAACAAATGGAGGCTTATAATATTGTAGGTACGTGGGTGAGTTTTTGGAGTTAGAGATCATCTTATCTCGGCAGTGTAAGAATGTGATATGGACGAGTAAACACTGTGAATTAACACTTACCAAAAAAAAAAAAAAAAAAACACTGTGAATTAATCCATGTAAATATTTGTAGAATAATAATTTTTAAAAAACAAGAACAGGGATATAAACCTGCCCCCTGGAATGAATGGCATTGCACCTAGTAAGTAACACACCTCCCCAGTTGGCTACTCACAGGTTAACATATGACATGGCCTTTAGAGGTTTTTTTTTTTTTTTATAGAAAAGATAGACATGACTTTTGAGTTATATTAAGTTGACCTTTATTTATTTTTTCATTTGTACTGCTTATATAATAAAATTTTGGATGTTGATTTACGCATGCAATTATTCATGCATGCAGTTCTGCGCTTGCACCCTTCATTTTCTTATACATTAGATTAAGCTAGTATATAATTTTATTCTAAAAATATATATTCATTAGAGTATATTATTCATTTTTATAAAAATATATAGTTCATTATACTAATATATATCTCAAAAGAGCTCTGTTACACTCAGTAATTTTTATAGTCATAAATGCAGTCATCTATAAATCGCTAGCCCTTCCACTTACTATATCGAGGAATATATTTTGTTGAAAATTTTTCATATTTTCTATAAATGATATTATTCGATTCATTGGAATATTATATATCATTTTTTATAAAAGTACATGTCTAATTTGATAAGGCATATGATTTTTATAGTGTCTACATTTTAGATTATAAAATAGACTGTGTGTAACAGTTTTTATATAAAAAATGTGCAAAACATATTGAGATACAAATGAAACTTTCTTAATATTTTCTAAAATTTTAATGTTACATCTCCTCAATTAATATATATAGTTACGAGGAATTATTACATTACTTTAAGAAGGCAGGGCCGGGATTAAATTTTTTAGTTGGACCATAGGTGAACTTTCAAAGTAAGGCCCTAAATATATATATTTTTTTAAATGTAAATTGTTAGAATATTACACATAATTTTAATTTAAGCTATAAATATTATAAAATAGATACACAGTATTATAAAATCATTTAAATTACAACCTTCTACGTTATCATATTCACAAAAAGCCATAAAAATAATAAAATTTTTAATAGAATGAGAAAATTTAAACACTATATTGGTTGGAGAGATTTGTGGAGGAGAGAGATTTTAGGCTTCATTTTAGGAATATTAGAGTGAGAGTGTTTTGAGAGGAACTAATTCATTTTTTTTAAATTGATCTCACCGTTCATTTTTAAGAGTCCATTGATTAGATTATTGGAGCCCTCCATGGATGGAGGCCCTAGACAATGGCCTTGGTAGCCTCCCTCAAAGCCGGCCCTATAAGAAGGGTCTGGATCCAGTCAGGACCGGCTTCGGTCAGTCCGGTCAGTATCGAACTGCATAACATATTAATCGAACTACACAGCCTATGATTTGAACTGCACAACCAATTGTTGGGTACATGTGTCACTCTCTTATTGAATCCAGTCACGTCTGAGCTTAATCACTACCATCAACATACAATAAGAGAGTTACACATGCATTCAACAATTGTTTGTGGAGTTCAATTCAGAGGCTACGTAGTTTGATTTATAGGCCATGCCATTGTTCAATATTGATGGACTGATGATAAAAATCAAGCCTAACTGGATCTAGACTTATTTAAGAATCTGACACCAAAATCCCCCCCAACAATGAAACTAGTTCCTTTTAACATCATCGGCGCAGAGGCCGTGATGCACAGATGTCACATGAAATGTGTTATTATCAATAAGTCCGGTGAGAAGCTCCACATACACAACATACGACCTGTTTGTGTAGCATCAATAAACATATTTTTTGCCGTGACACACATATATCACATGAAAACACATATATCCAGTCAACATCTACGGCGCAGAGATTTGGAATGTACTAGCTAATTAGTGAAGGGTAAGACAGAATGGATGAAAGTTTAAGAATCAATTTTAGTTTTTATATTCCTTATAAAAAAAAAACTCACTTGTTTGCATGATATTTATAGAGACAGATCTCAACAACTTTCACAATTAACCTCACTGTAACATCCTGTTTACAAGATTCCAAGAGATTGGCTTTAAGATTAATTAAAATCAAATTTTCATTAATACGGTTAAACTGGATCGATACATAAGCCTAATATGTACAAAATAGATAGTTAATAAGGAATAAATAAATAAGGCATGTGTCACACACGCGATCTCCATCAAAAAGTTAGCGAATCTTTCCTTTTTTAAAAGAATTGTGAACACGGTTGATGGAATAAGTTCTACACTAGAAAAGCATCAGTTAGGTTTATAAACTAAGTGAATTATTATGATCCACTTATTTATAATTTGTTAATCCATCATCAGTGTTTGTAGATGTTCGTCTCTTTCCCCATGTCGCTTTCTATAATACATTTAAACTAATATTAGAATATGCTTTGATTAGTTGGTTAGCATCCGGCCTCTTTCTGCAAAGAGATCAGGATATCAAATCTAAAGCCATCTATTTAAAAAAAAAAGAGTTAATATTAGAATATGGAGAATGGCATACGCTGTGAATCGCATCATTTGTGGAGATCGATAAAAATCATAACCAGAAGAAATAAAGTGTTCAGGCCTAGTTTGGACTTTGGATATGTGTTTGGGCAGATTCTGTGTTTAAAAAGTTAAAAATTCTTAAACGTGGATCCAAACATATTTTCAACATTTAACTCTTCAAATAATCATCTTTCTTTTTTAAACCAATAAATACGGTTATTGAAAAGCTAATAGAATAACGTTTTTCAAAAGTTGAGTTTAAAATACAGCATTTTAATAATTTTAAAATTTTAATTGCACGTCGAAATATAACCTCAATCATGCAATATTAAAACCATCGAACTTCATTTCCCAAAGCTTCATCTCTTGATGAATCATGAAAGTGATACAATGAGCATATTATTCAATCGAGTGGTGCAATTAAGTACAATTTTCAACCTTCTCTTGAGAATGAACACAACTTAAAATCATTGTGGTTAGGGTACTCTCTATTTGTAGTTAATTATATCAATTATCCAAAAAAATATCTGTATCTGATCCGAATCCGTATTTGAAAATGCAAAAAATATCCGATATCTGAAAATCCGTATTCGTATCCGAACCAAATAATCCGTATCTGAAAATTTTCGAATCGGATCAGATATAGCCTATATCCGATTCGAACAATATTCGTATATGAACTGTTATTTTATTTATATATGTTAGAATTAGTTTCAATCCTTATATAAAAATCCAATGGCTCATGATCTAGGACAAAATACAAACCTATTTAACCATGTTGGATACTTGTTTAACTATATTAAAATTTGTATTTTTATGTCTTTGGTGGATACTTATTTAATCATGTTAGGACTTAAGATTTTATAAATTTTTTATATTTTAATATGGTTCGGATATTATCCGAATTCGTATCCGGATTTTCGGATCAGATACGGATATGGGTTTTGAAATATCCGTCGGATATCGGATACGAATATTTTTTTGGATATCCAATTCAGATACGGATACGGATATGGATATGGACCTATCTGATTCGTATCAGTCCGATTGACATACCTATTTGTAGTTCCTATGCAAATCTTGTATATGTTAAATGATATCCCATGCGAAGTGGTAATCATTCATCATATAATTCAATGTTACACGGTAATTTTATTCATAGTTTGAGTCTTTATACCAAATCATCTCTGCACAAGTTTGTGGTGGGTTTTATAGATAAAAATAATATTTCAAGATAATGAATTTATAAGGATTTAATTTTATCATCTTTTATTTTCTAAAAGATGTATAAAAAATATTTGTCTCTCATAGAAAAAATGATTTTTCAAATCACTGTATATATTAGGATTTTCATTGTACTTGTAAAAAAAATAAGTAAACATGGCGTGTGACACACGCACGTATCTTATTTATATTTAAATTACATGTGAACCCTTTGAATTTGATTTTTTGATCATGACTGTCCAACAAAAGACCTATCAAATAAAAAGTTCATAATGCATGCAAAAAATATCCGAAAAATCCGTATATGTATATATCCATATCCGGTGGGTTATTTACTAATGCTAGCTCATGCACACGTGCATCGCACGTGAATTATTTTAATCCTTATCTGATATTATTAATTCATTTAATAATTAGATTAAGTGTTAAAAACATATCTTTAATACAAATATAATTATCAGATTATATTGTGTAAAATTAAAACCCAAATAATGTGCGCATTTATAATTTTCTACATTGTATTATATCATATTAATTTAATTAAAGTTTTGACATTTATAAAAAATTATATTGTGTTATATCATATGAAAAATAGCCATTAACAGGATACAATAAAAAAAATGTCATGTCATACGACTTTTTTTTTTTTTTTTGAGGAGAACAGTAGACTATATAACATTTATAAGATATTATACTTGTGGGGGGTGGATTCCGATCTCCCTCCACTAAGCCGGATCCTAGAAGTGATCCGAGCTTCGGTTGGGGGATCCAAGAAGAAGCGCATGCATCTTCCCTTCGTGGCTGTCGAGGTTTCATCAGCGAGTCTCCTAGCTCCGTCTCCTACTCTGATCACCTACAACTCACACCAGTGTGGTGCCGGCTAACGCCCCTTCGACGCTTAAGTCAATGATTACAGTTTTAGTGAAAGCCTACTCGAATCTAGAAAGTTCGTGCAGGAGGAGTGTAAGTGTGTGTTCTTGCGTCCCTTTTAGGGACGATGATGTCTTCCCTTTTATACTCGAAGAGGGCGTGCCAACCTCGCTCCCGGGGAGTGAGTTTAATGCAAGTATGGACAGGATCATCCAGGTGGCGTCGGGATCAGCCGCCACGTATGATCTCGGAGCGTAACCAACTCCTGACAATTGCTTGCTACTACTGTGTCAGAGGATATTCTCTACATTTTTCATTATCTTCGTGAAGTGGACGTGTAAGGGTATCTCCTCTGCCAGGCCAGGCTCGTGGTCGGGCTTTGTCGGGATGATTAAAATCACTGTGTCTGGTCGCCCCACTCAAGTTGAACGAAAATTAAGTCTTCTTGGGACTGGTTGGGCAACCGCCTTACCTGATGCCTGACCAGCCCTTCATGTGTTACTTATGACGGATGGCTCCATCCCTTCTTTGGACTTGTTGGTCTAAGTAGCCACTACCCTATCATGGGCCTGGTATTCGGATAGCCCTGTGAGTAAATGAGATTCCATGAATAGGCCCATCTCATATCTTATTACTGTTTGATTTTGGTTTTCTCATATAACTTTGTTTTTTTTTTTGCAGGTCAGGTCGGCTGAAAATCGAAGGATTGTGGTCAGGTCATCTCTTCTTATTTTGATTTCGTGATCGCCTTTGCTTCCTCTTTCTCCCCTCTTACCTACCCAGTCGAACCGACTTTAGTTTCGTGAACCTCCATTCCTTTTCCGAATCCCTCTACTGCCCTCGAGCCATCCTCACGCACCATGAGGACGTCGATTGGCAAATCTCTGGAGGGAATGAGATAGATGTTTGGCATCCCTGAGTCAGTGGGTATGACCTAGTCTACCTTTGGAAGGTTTCTCGTGCCACTAAGAGCTTCGATCAATCAAGCATGTACATATGTCCTTCACACATAGTTAAGGGTGCTTTGACCCTTCCGTTTCCTCCTCTGATGAGGAAGTTTTATCAACCTTCGACCTGCATCCAACCCAATGCAACCCTAACTCTTTTAGGATTCTAATGCGCAATGTGGCGTTCAATAGAGATTTCGGCTTGGACTTGGGCATCCCCGAAATCATGTACACCCATGAGATTAGGAAGTATGGTAGATTCTACCATCTTAGGGCTAGAGATTTCAAAGAAAAGTTCATAGATGAATTGCTGGATTCTGATAAGAACTGGTCGAAAAGTAAGCTCATTGTCCTGTCTAACAATTGGGAGTTCGGCAAGGGCCCAGAAGATGTTCGGAAGGTCCCCCTCTCACGCCCTAGGGCGGCCGTCCCCGAGACGTGGCAATAATGAACTATCAGCTATCAATACCTGAAGTCAATAAAAACTCCAACAACAACACACAAGGTGGCAAAGCAAGGATAATGATAACTGACTGAAAAGCGGAAGCATAATATATAAACAATGTCTGTAAACCAAAAACATTATTACAGACTTGAATACACAATCACTGTCCTGTGAGAGCCAAGTCTAGTCCAAATAAAATACAACCTGTGTCACATGCACGATTTACAATACATAAAATGACTCTAGGACTGTTGACAGCCTCGCACTCGCCACTCGTCGGAAGAATGCTCAACGCCCATAAGACCACGCTACAGGAAAGCTCCAGCTCCACGCCCAACACTGCCCCTGAAAAGAAACAGTATGCGAAGGGTGAGCTACAAGCTCAGTGAGTGGCTGGAAACCAATCACCATACAACAGTTCAATACTAAAGCAATTTCCTTTCAAGGAAAACATGGGTGGAAACCCATGGATAACAGGGTCACGCAGCGGCGCGACCAACCTCACCCTCACCCTCACTCTCGGAGGAAGACTCTTGGGACTTTTGGGGAGAGACCATACCGTTGGTCGAAGAGACGCGGAATTACTGGTCCACACAACACTACTGAATCACCAACCTCACCCTCACCCTCACTCCCGGAGGGAGACTCTTGGGTCTCTTGGGGAGAGACCATACCGTTGGTCGACGAGACCCGGAATTACTCGTCTACACAACGCTACTGAAACATCTACATCGGGATAACTGCCCAACGATGTCTTTGAACATCGATACGCAACCGGACCCAACAACTATGGGAACGGACGAACAACGAATGGGTCACGCGGCGATGTGTCTTCACCTCATCCTCACCCTCACCCTCACCCTCACCCTCACCCTTTAGAGGTGACATAGGACTTTTGGAAGAGATTAGACTGCTCTACACCCTTGGTCCCCCAGTAGCCCTTTCTCCAGATAGTCACTACCTGGTATACTCCCACGATCAATACGCTTTCGAACGCCTCGGTGGTGTCTATGGATGGGAGCCCTCTATCAGGATAACTTTTCCAACGCCGGGAAGTTCCTACATTGGATCCAACGAAGGGGAGAACGATTCCACGCTCGCAATGTCATTCGTTAACCCTCTCCCGGGTAGCCTCTACCTGGTACACTCCCACGATCAGTACGCTTCCGAACGCATCGGTGGTACCTATGGATGGGAGCCCTCTGTCAGGACAGCTACAACCCGGGCCTCTTCAACTCGGACGACATTGGGAGTAAACATTCCATGTTCGCAAAGCGAACCCAATGGAAAAACAACTACTCTTGATAATCACATATCGATGATATCGAACACTATTGTACTCCCACACGGTTGCGTCGCTCGGACACAAAAGGGGGGGGGTTGCCTCTGGTCTCACGCAGAAATAATCCCAAGGCACATAACCCAACAGGCGGTTCATATACATGCCTAGCACGGGTAGGCCTAGCTTAATGCCACAACTACCGGCTTAACAAAACCGATAAGATAATGAATTCTCTTGAATTCCAAACGAGTGCATCGCTTGGATGAATGGGGGCGATTACATCGCTAGCACTCTAACTAATAAGGTACAACCCGACAACGGGTCATACCCATGCCTATTTCAGATAGGCCTGATTAGTTTTAACATGCGCATATATTTTATAGGAGAATTAAATCTTAGCTACGTGCATGAACCATATGCACGATCACATATCAATTAATCATAGGGATACTCCCTAATCATGGATTTACATCATAAACAACAATCATACAACATGCATACAAGGTATGGCCCACTTAATCCTGCATACGCGGCCATTAATCATAGGCACACAAGGCATAACTTAAGCATGCGTTGGATATCAACTTAAAAGAAAGGGTCAAGCGCGATCTCGCGCACTAACAGGTGCATGCCAATATTTCAAATGAACCTGAGTCGAGTAGGAAATCGCATCTACTTACTCAGTTCGTTCAGAGGGAGAGGGCGAGAGAGATCATCATCTCATGAAGTTGGTCATAGCTTTGCCCCATTAGCATGGGCGCAACAACTACACCACGCCCTCGAGTCTTATCGCAAGGGAATATTAGGCAGGTGCCCGTTATTAACCCAGACTTAATCATACTGGATATTCCAATTAATATGGTGGGAGTAGTATTACAATACTACCTAAGGCATGCCATATTCTATACATCCATACACATTACAAAAAACACATGCCCATACTAGAGGGGCGCATGGAACACAATCATTCATACATGGATACAATACATGTATATAAGCCTAGCATGCAAGATATCTAACATATTATAGCTTAAGCATGGCCATACTACTTATCTACACAAGTAGTATTGCTAAGATGCCCCATCGATGCGCGACGCACGACTACGCGCATCGAGCGCATCTCGAGAGGGGGGGGGGATTGGACAAAACCACTCACCTCAACCCGGGACCTCGCGCATCCCATCCGACGAGATCTGCAAGGTAAGGGCATCAAATTTGGTGAGTAACAACACATTATAACACTTAGCAATTACTAGAAATGCCTAAGACTTAGACATGCACGCATACGGGCTCGCACGCATGCGAGCACGCGCGTACGCACGCATGCCCAAGTGCCCTAGCACCTACCCGAGATTCTGGGCAGCCCCGCGCATGCCCCAGCACGCGCGCGCGCGCACTGGCACCCAGCCGCGCGCCCAAACTCGCCCAGACAACCTGCCCCGCGCGCGCGCGCTCGCACGCGCCCGCACGCACTTGCACGCACCCTGCGTGCACCCCGCTCACTGCCAGCGTCCGTGCGCACCCGCGCACCCACTCCGCGCGGACCCGCGCGCCCACGCGCACGCGCCCGTCTACGGCTGCTAGCGCCCCTCTACGAGCGCAGACAGACCCCTGCGCGCACCCAGCCATTTTTAACCCCTTTTTAACCCCTCCACACACACCCTAACTCAAAACACCTCACATGCATGCCCTCCTAAACACCCTAACATGCATAAAAGCCAATTAAATAAGAGGGAAAGAGAGCCCCAAAGAGAGTCCACGTGGGGAGTGGGAGAGGGAGAGAGAGAGAGACTTTTCTGACATGAGGGGGGGGGGGGGTGAGCGAAATGGAAAAATGTGGGGGGGAACCTAACCTATTCTCACCCTCTAACAAGCAAAATAACCAAGTGGTTGCTTCACTTCTAAGCAAAGGGGGGTAAGGTTACCCAAGGTCACCACATTTGTCACGACTAGACTTACGACTCATCATCTATACGACTAGACTTAGGCTCTGACAGGACAAAGCTCTGATACAAACTTTTGTCACGCCCCAAGGCGGCTGTCCCCGAGACGTGGCAATAATGAAATATCAGCTATCAATACCTGAATTCAACAAAGACTCCAACAACAACACACAAGGTGGTAAAGCAAAGATCATGATAACTGACAGAAAAACGGAAGCATAATATATAAACAATGTCTGTAAACCAAAAATATTATTACAGACTCGAATACACAATCACTGTCCTGTGAGAGCCAAGTCTAGTCCAAATAAAATACAACCTGTGCCACATGCATGATTTACAATACATAAAATGACTATAGGACTGCTGACAGCCTCACACTCGCCACCCGCCGGAAGAACGCTCCACGCCCATAAGACCACGCCACAGGAAAGCTCCCGCTCCACGCCCAACACTACCCCTAAAAAGAAACAATATGCAAGGGGTGAGCTACAAGCTCAGTGAGTCGATGGAAACAAATCACCATACAACAGTTCAATGCTAACACAATTTCCTTTCAAGGAAAAACATGGGTAGAAACCCAATGGATAACAGGGTCACGCAGCGGCGCGACCAACCTCACCCTCACTCCCGGAGGAAGACTCTTGGGTCTTTTGGGGAGAGACCATACCGTTGGTCGAGGAGACCCGGGATTACTGGTCCACACAACACTACTGGATCACCAACCTCACCCTCACCCTCACTCTTGGAGGGAGACTCTTCGGTCTCTTGGGGAGAGACCATATCGTTGGTCGACGAGACCTGGAATTACTGGTCTACACAGCGCTACTAGATCATTTACATCAAGATAACTGCCTAATGATGTCTTTGAACATCGATACGCAACGGGACCCAACAACTATGGGAACGGACGAACAACGAATGGGTCACGCGGCGACGTGCCTTCACCTCATCCTCACCCTCACCCTTTACAGGTGATATAGCACTTTTGGAGAGATTAGACTCCTCTACACCCTTGGTCCACCGGTAGCCCTTTCCCCGGGTAGTCACTACCTGGTATACTCCCACGATCAGTACGCTTCCGAACGCCTCGGTGGTACCTACAGATGGGAGCCCTCTGTCAGGACAGCTTTTCCAACGCCGGAAAGTTCCTACATCGGATCCAACGAAGGGGAGAATGATTCCACGCTCGCAATATCATTCGTTAGCCCTCTCCCGGGTAGCCTCTACCTGGTATACTCCCACGATCAGTACGTTTCCAAACACATCGGTGGTATCTACGGATGTGAGCCCTCTGTCAGGACAGCTTTAACCCAGCCCGCTTCAACATGGATGACATTCGGAGGAAACACTCCACGTTCGCAAATCGAAACCAATGGAAAAACAACTACTCTCGATAATCACATATCGATGATATCGAATACTATTGTACTCCCACATGGTTGCGTCGCTCGGACACAAGGGGGTTGCCTCTGCTCTCACGCAGAAATAATCCCATGGCACATAACACCCAACAGGCAGTTCATATACACGCCTAGCACGGGTAGGCCTAGCTTAATGCCACAACTACCGGTTTAACAAAACCGATAAGATAATGAATTCTCCTGAATTCCAAACGAGTGCATCGCTCGGATGCACGGGGGCGATTACATCGCTAGCGCTCTGACTAATAAGGTACAACCCGACAGTGGGTCATACCCACGCCTATTTTAGATAGGCCTAATTAGTTTCAACATGCGCATATATTTTATAGGTGAATTTAATCTTAGTTATGTGCATGAATCATATGAACGATCACATATCAATTAATCATAGGGATACTCCCTAATCATAGATTTACATCATAATAAATCATACAACATGCATACATGGTCATTAGTCACATAAGCACACCAGGCCTAACTTAAGCATGCGTTGGATATCACCAACTTAAAAGAAATGGTCAAGCGCGATCTCGCGCACTAACAGGTGCATGCCAATATTCCAAACGAACCTGAGTTGAGTAGGAAATCGCATCTACTTACTCAGTCCGTGCAGAGGGAGAGGGCGAGAGAGATCATCATCTCATGAAGTCGGTCATAGCTTTGCCCCATTAGCATAGGCGCAACAACTACACCACGCCCTCCAGTCTTATCACAAAGGAATATTAGGCAAGTGCCCGTTATTAACCCAGACTTAATCATGCTGGATATTCCAATTAATATGGTGGGAGTAGTATTAAAATACTACCTAAGGCATGCCATATTCTATACATCAATACAAGTTACAGCAATACATGCCCACATTAGAGGGGCGCATGCAACACAATCATTCATACATGGATACAATACATGTAATATAAGCCTGGCATGCAAGATATCTAACATATTATAGTCTAAGCATGGTCATACTACTTGTCTGCACAAGTAGTATAGCTAGGACGCCCCATCGATGCGCGACGCACGACTATGCGCGTCGAGCGCATCTCGAGAGGGGGGGGGGGATTGGACCAAACCACTCACAGATACCCGGATCGTCGCGCGTCCGGTCTACGAGATCTGCAAAACACAACCAATGATCCACAATTAAAATATGGAACCTCCTATCACACATATAAGCCTACTTCATGAAGGCCCTAACCCTTGATACTTCCATATTATCACCCAAGACACATGCAAACAACTCCTTGACACTCAACCAAGCAAAACTGCCAAACCTGCTGCAACCAGCCCTACTAATTGGTCTCCACAGCACCCAATACACTTCCAAAAATTATGAAATAAATCATGCACATTCTCCGATATGCTGGGATCATAATCTATGAAGACATTAGAACCTAATTTTTCCTTTACAAGCCCGAAATAAATTATTTCCAGAAGCAGGTCAATTCCTACGCAAATCTGGACAAGCCATACAAAACACTTCTAACTTACAACACAGATATCATAATGACCCCAAATTTCATATATTACATCTAGACACATCGATAATCAAATCATAAGTGGACATAATCTTAAAAATATGTCTCTAAATACTAGATTCACTAAGATCTTTAAAAGACAGTGAGTTGCCTTACCGAAACAGGGGGAGGGAAAAGGGGAGATGCGGGGTTATCGACACACCCACGACCACCTCAACCACAACCACCACTACCACCATCTCTTCAGCCTCTCCAAAAGCCCTTCTTGGCTGAAAAACAGAGGAAAACATGAGGGGAGGCATGAGAGGGTTGGAGATGGAGAAGGGAAAGAAACAACAACACACACACACACAAACTCACCCTAGCTAGATCATCCCTTCATACACTATTCATCTTCTCCTTCCTCTGCTTCTTCCTCCTCCTTCTCCACACACAAAGAGAGGAAAAAGAGACCAAGAGTGGGAGAGAAAGAGAGATCCACGATTTGGGAGAGAGGGGGGAGAGAGAGAGAGGGCAAAATGGTCATTTTCATGCCCAAATAGTGTTTAGGGGTGACCATAAGGGGGTGGTGAGGTTAGGGTTAGGCTCACCCTCACTCAACCACTTATTTTTGCTTTATTGGGAAGCGTGCGGAGAAGCACCACACACTCGAAAATATCTCGCCCATCGAAACCCAGTAACGGCCAAACCCGGATGCGATTCGGAACTGCATATTTTTTAAAATATTACCGGAATTCGATGAAATCTTTATGGGTAGTATTAAACGGTACCAGGACTCATAATATGCAGTTAGATTTTCAATCAGAGTGCTCTAACTCCCGCAGGTGGCTAAAAGCTAAAATTTTAGCGACTCCGATCGAAAAAAGAAAAGGCCCTAAATGACCCAGATGTGACCAAGGCTTAACCGAAATGGCTTCAAATGACACAGGCATAACATTCTCCCTTCATTAGAAAATTTAGTCCTTGAAATTTAAGGAAACCCAAAGGGAAGACAGAATATAGCTAGTATCACGCATAGACCTTTTTCTCCCAAGTGGTCCATGCACCAGACTGGCGCTACCGACACACTGTAATCAAAGGAACGGTCTTAGCATGGAGCCTCTTCTCATGCTGGTCCTTGACCTCGATCCACTGCTCCACGAACGACAAATCCCGCTGAAGGATGAGACAGTCGAATGGAATGACTAAGAAGGATCGTGGACATAACGCCTCAACTATGAGACAAGGACGACGTCGTGGGCATGAGCCAGCTGTGGGGGAAAGGCTAGATGACAAGCCACCTCCCCAATCCACTCAATGACGAGAAACAGTCCCATTGAAGAGCAAACTCAGCTTGCCCCGAACGTCGAAACAGAGGATGCCCTTAAACTGGGACACCTTCAGGAAAACATGGTCGCCAAACCTGAAGGTAAGCTCCTGGCGACGATGACCTGGGTAGCCCTTCTATCGGTTCTGGGAGGTGCAGATGCACACATGAACCAACCTGGCCACTGCAAGGTCAAATAAATAACTTGTGGCCCCTCCAACTGGCGCTCCTCAACCGTCCCAACACAAGGGAGGTATAAAACTGCGCCTGTAGAGTGCCTTTCACAAATCCATCTGGATGCTCGAATGGCAGTCGTCTTGCAGGCATACCCCAACAAATGGGTGGTGCCTCACCCAACTGCCCTCATCATCGAGCACGCAGGCACTTAGCATGTCCTCCAAGGTCTGAATCGTCCCCTTTGTCTGGCTGTCCATCAGCGATGAAATGCTATACTTAAATGGAGGCTCGCGCCAAAGCCTGCCAAGGCTGCGCCACAACCTCAAAGTAACTCTCGCGTCTCAACTGAAAATAGCGCCGACCGGAGTGCCATGAAGACGAACAATCGCGAAGGTGAAAACCCACGTCAAAGCGTCTAGAGACTCAATCAGTCGGATTAGGGAGGGAAGCGCAGACTTAGTCACTCAATCAATGATCACCTAGACGGCGTTGCAACCTGAACGTGACTTTAGCGAGTCCGCAACAATCCCTGATAACCCACTCCCACGTTCACTGAGGAATCTCCATGGACTGACGCTTCCCAACGCGATGATGATTCTCGAACTTTGCCTGAGGGCATGCCAACCTGGGAAACAAGGTCACCCATATCGCCTTTTCATCGCACCACTAGCAATCTCAATGAAGACTACCTCAAAGTAGTCCACGGAGGACCAATAAAACTTTTGAGATCCACGAAGGCATCCGGCGCATTCGTCAACCCCGACAGCAGTACTTAAAACTTGTAGTGCCCAAAACGGTCACGAAAGGCCATCTACAGGATGTCCAACTTGTGGTACCCTTGTGCGAAGATCGATCTAACAGCAGACACCCGCTCCCAGAGCTGGTCAAACAGATCATCGATTCGCGGCAAGGGTAATTGATCTTCAACCTCCACGGGGAGATCAAAACAACACCTCAAACAATTAAGTCCAGATTCTGCTCCTCAAGCATGGCTGGCACTCATGATGACACTTACACGCTTGGTAAGCTGCTCAACCGCACTTAATCCACAAGACACGCAATAAGGGGGGTCGTCGAACCTCGACAATGCCTATGCGACGTCATCTATCCGATAGGGCGGTTGAGTCCCATCACGAACGCTAGCATCGCGTCTCCTTATTTGCGACCAATGTGGGGCAAAAACGCGACAGTATCCACAACTGTGCTTCACATGCCACCAGAGATAGGTCGCTCAACTATAACCATTGGAACTCCAGCATCCTGCACTCCATGGGCAGATTCATCACAGGGAGTCCACGCTCTCGACATCATCCAGTAGCACTCTCTCGGTGTGGCCTCTACCTGGTAGCCTCCCAAGCCCACTATCTCTGCCATATGGGCGCACCAACAAGCATAGTATCTGGGAGCACCTCACAGGGCTCTGGCCTCAACCGGGCAGCTACAACGCACAATGATATATCGAAGCGACTCCAGATGCCACTATGGAACCCAGTCCACAAGCAATCGCCCACTAAGCTGCAATAGGATGTACCCAATCCTGATCGTACGCATCACCACTCGCTACAACACCTTCCAAGTGAGAGGAAAAATCAATCATCAATTAGATGCTTCATAGGTATTCCTTGACTGGGAAAAGAACCTTGGGAGGGCACCATGAGGTCCCGATATAGGATATCCCGACAACCAAACAAGGAACACGGAGTACCCTAGCCCGGGTCTCAATGATGACCCGCAAGGCCCCTTAATCCTGAGTAGGAAGGATGGAAGAAGACATCACCCCTTAATGAGCCATACTCCACATCCTCAAAACTTGAAACTGGCACTGCACGCGAACTCCATGGTTACCAGCAATACCGATGCACGGGAAAGAAGCTCCATTATCGAGACGCAATCCATACCTTAGAAATTGTGACCAATTCATCACTATCATACTACTGGGATGGAATCTCCTACCCAAGCCTTAATTCTAGAACAAGCGATCCAACAACTGACCCTAATCAGTCGACAACTTAAGGGTTGGTCCAGGGGGGTCACGTCCACGTCAACAGATGCGAGGAGGCATGTCAGTAACCTAAGATAGCTTCTAAAACAAGAGTACTCGGATGGCAATCCTATGACTCATCATCTACACGACTAGACTTAGGCTCTGACAGGACTTAGGCTCTGATACCAACTTCTGTCACGCCCCAGGGCGGCCGTCCCCAAGACGTGGCAATAATGAAATATCAGCTATCAATACCTGAGGTGAATAAAGACTCCAACAACAACACACAAGGTGGCAAAGCAAAGATAATGATAACTGACTGAAAAGCAGAAGCATAATATATAAACAATGTCTGTAAACCAAAAACATTATTACAGACTCGAATACACAATCACTGTCTTGTGAGAGCCAAGTCTAGTCCAAATAAAATACAACTTGTGCCACATGCATGATTTACAATACATAAAATGACTCTAGGACTGCTGATAGCCTCGCACTCGCCACCCGCTGGAAGAACGCTCCACGCCCATAAGACCACGCCACAGGAAAGCTCTCGCTCCACGCCCAACACCGCCCCTAAAAAGAAACAGTATGCGAGGGGTGGGCTACAAGCTCAGTGAGTGGCTGGAAACCAATCACCATACAACAGTTCAATGCTAACACAATTTCCTTTCAAGGAAAAACATGGGTAGAAACCCAATGGATAACAGGGTCACGCGGCGGCGCGACCAACCTCACCCTCACCCTCACTCCTGGAGGAAGACTCTTGGGTCTTTTGGGGAGAGACCATACTGTAACACCTGTGCATTTTCTCTTATTTATATATTTGATTTAAATATATAAATAGGATATTTGAATTAAAATTATTGTATTTTGTGTGTTTTTAAATTTTGGCCCATTTAGTGTATCCTTATGGGCCCATTTTAGTTTGCAATTTTAAATACTATTTGTTAATTTTAAAAATTGTATATATTTTCTTTCGAAGATTTTCAAGGTTTTAAATGGTTACAATTTTATAAAATTTTAGAGCTCAAAAGATTAAGTTTTGATATTTCATTATTATTTATTTTTAGGGACCTATTTGTAAATCTGAAACAATCCAGGGCCAGTTTGTAATTTTTGTTAGGTTTAGATATCTGATTATATATGTTGGGGTGAAAGAAAAAAAATATGTGTGCGGCTGTGTATTCTATTCGGCAGAGAGAGAGAGAGAGAGAGAGAGAGAGAGAGGTACTCTTCTTGGCTATTGATTTTCTTTTAAATTATTGTTATTTATTAGTGATATTAGATTTATGTTTAGGTTATTAAGTCTTCTTTTTTTAAAATAAAATTAGGGTTTTGATTTATTTTCATGGTTAAATATATTTTTATGTTATGGGATTTTTAGTTTTTGATCAAATTAGAGTTTTGATATATATACGTTCATGTTGTTAGATTTTTATGATTTTATAAAAAAAAAAACAAGGGTTTTGATCTATAATTTATTATTATTAGATCTATGTTAGGTATTTGGATTTTTGAGTCTTCATAAACTTAGGGTTTTGATTTATCATTTATTTTAAAGAATAGATCTGTGTTTAGATTATTAAACTATGAGTTTTTAATTTATCATACTAGGTTATGATTTATACAAAAATATAAGATGATAAGTTTTATTTATTTTTCAACTTTTACTAATTAATAGTTTATTTTTATAGAAAAATGTGTGTTTTCATGTTATTATATCAATTTTTGTTATTTTATTATTATTTTGAATTTTCTGGATATTGTCTTTTTCTGTGTTTTATCTTTTCTGGTTTTGTCTTTTAGTGTTTGGTTAGATGGTAAATAGGTTTTTATTCTTCTTCTTAGGTTCTATTATATTTTCTTTTGTATGATTTATATGAGATAAATTTAGCTCATTGGGTATAAAGATTTATACCTATTGATTATGATTAGAGAAATTAGGTCTAGGCTTGAATTATAGGTTTTAATTAATAATTTATTTGGTTCATCTAGGTTGTAAATTTTGTTGCGGGCTTCATTCTCCGGACCTAGGGTCCATTCGAGGTGAGTGGGCTATCGATTTATTTTGTGAGCTTTTGCTCTATAACGTTGAATTTCATATGCCAATGATATTTATTGTGATAAATTTGCATGATTTGGATATTTTTTTCATATTGGTCAAATTGCATTTTTATTAAATAAAATTGCATGATTTAATTCATTCATTATGTCATTTAAAATAGCATGTATTATGCTATTCATGTTTCAAGAATTAATGTAATACATTTTCTAATGCTTATGTTTTTGAAATAATATTTGGATTAAGGATTATCATTTTTGATATTTTTGGAAAAATTTAGGACTAGTGGAGACAACCTAGTCCTAGGTGATTTTATTAAGATGCACATCATAGCATATTTCAGGAATAAATCCCCCCGTTGTATTTCGCCTTTGGGGAGGAAGGTCTAGGACTCGAAGAGTCCCAAGATCGGTGAGGGGTGTGGTAAAGCATTCCTTGTAGCGGCGGATTCCTTTGTTTGGAGTTTGCAGCAACCGGGGCATCCTGTGCTGGTGTTCTCGTAGTGATGGCAGCGGCGACCCATCAGCGTCTTCTAGATCCGACGTCTCCTCGAGGGAGCTTTTTGAGCGATTTAGTCGCTTGGGGCTTGGCACACCTATTTTGGGGAAACGGTTCTTCCGATTGAGAACCCGACCCGGTCATATCATTTAAACCTCATGATTTCTACAACGTGGGCCAAGGATTGGGCCACATGATTGCTTTAAAATATATATTTTTTTAAGCTCATGAATTTATATTGATTTATTAAAGGAAATTCTTGTTTTATATAATTGATTGTATCATTTAACTCCAATGCTTTTTCTTGTATGGGCCAAGGATTGGGCCATGTGCTTGCATTAAAATATTTTTTTTTTAAGTTCATGATTTTAAATCGATTTAATAAAAGATTTATTAAAAGAAATTCTGAATTTTATATAACTTATTTTTATATATAACTGTCACGTGAAGTAATTTGTCAATGGGCTTATTCACTGAGTTAATTGCTCACCCTTTTCGATATGGGCTGGTTGTTTCATAACCAGGTATCGCATATTTCGAGGATCAAATTGAAGTTTGGGCTTTTCGCATCTTTCATGAATATCTTCGAAGTAGTGGTTCAAATGTGAATTATAGTCACGATCGACTATTTGGGTTTGTTCAGTTTAGATGGCTCCCACAGGGGTGGTTTATTGTGTATTTCCTTTTAGTATCTTGTTTCCGCAAAACTCTGATATTTTGTAAGACCATTGGTGATTTAAAAACATTGGATATTATTTATATTTATTATCATCTGTTTTATTATATGTTTTTCATAAAAAAAAAGGTGCAATTTTGGTCTTGTATTTAGATTAAATTTAGTAGCGACGCATTTACCGTCCGATAAACGGTTAGGTAAATGTGGGGCGTTACAATACCGTTGGTCGAGGAGACCTGGGATTACCGATCCACACAACACTACTGGATCACCAACCTCACCCTCACCCTCACTCCCGGAGAGAGACTCTTGGGTCTCTTGGGGAGAGACCATACTGTTGGTCGACGAGACCCGAAATTACTGGTCTACACAACACTACTGGATCATCTACATTGAGATAACTGCCCAACGATGTCTTTGAACATCGATACGCAACCGGACCCAACAACTATGGGAACGGACGAACCACGAATGGGTCACGCGGCGACGTGTCTTCACCTCATCCTCACCCTCACCCTTTACAGGTGACATAGGACTTTTGAAGAGATTAGACTCCTCTACACCCTTGGTCCACCGGTAGCCCTTTCCCTGGGTAGTCACTACCTGGTATACTCCCACGATCAGTACGCTTCCGAACGCCTCGGTGGTACCTACGGATGGGAGCCCTCTGTCAGGATAGCTTTTCCAATGCCAGGAAGTTCCTACATCGGATCCAACGAAGGGGAGAACGATTCCACGCTCGCAATATCATTCGTTAGCCCTCTCCCGGGTAGCCTCTACCTGGTATACTCCCACGATCAGTACGTTTCTGAACGCATCGGTGGTACCTACGGATGGGAGCCCTCTGTCAGGATAGCTTTAACCCAACCCTCTTCAACACTGACGACATTGGGAGGAAACAATCCATGTTCGCAAAGCGAACCCAATGGAAAAACAACTACTCTCGATAATCACATATCAATGATATCGAATACTATTGTACTCCCACACGGTTGCGTCGCTTGGACACAAGGGGGTTGCCTCTGCTCTCACGCAGAAATAATCCCAAGGCACATAACCCAACAGGCGGTTCATATACACGCCTAGCACGGGTAGGCCTAGCTTAATGCCACAACTACCAGTTTAACAAAATCGATAAGATAATGAATTCTCCTGAATTCCAAACGAGTGCATCGCTCGGATGCACGGGGGCGATTACATCGCTAGCGCTCTAACTAATAAGGTACAACCCGACAGTGGGTCATATCCACATCTATTTCAGATAGGCCTAATTAGTTTTAACATGCGCATATATTTTATAGGAGAATTAAATCTTAGTTATGTGCATGAACCATATGAACGATCACATATCAATTAATCATAGGGATACTCCCTAATCATAGATTTACATCATAATAAATCATACAACATGCATACATGGTCATTAATCACATAAGCACACAAGGCCTAACTTAAGCATGTGTTGGATATCACCAACTTAAAAGGTAATGGGTCAAGCGCGATCTCGCGCACTAACAGGTGCATGCCAATATTCCAAACGAACCTGAGTCGAGTAGGAAATCGCATCTACTTACTCAGTCCGTGCAGAGGGAGAGGGCGAGAGAGATCATCATCTCATGAAGTCAGTCATAGCTTATCCCCATCAGCATGGGTGCAACAACTACACCACGCCCTCGAGTCTTATCGCAAAGGAATATTAGGCAGGTGCCCGTTATTAACCCAGACTTAATCATGCTGGATATTCCAATTAATATGGTGGGAGTAGTATTACAATACTACCTAAGGCATGCCATATTATATACATCAATACACATTTCAGCAATACATGCCCATATTAGAGGGGCGCATGCAACACAATCATTCATACATGGATACAATACATGTAATATAAGCCTAGCATGCAAGATATCTAACATATTATAGTCTAAGCATGGTCATACTACTTATCTACTTATCTAGGACGCCCCATCGATGCGTGACGCACGACTACGCCCGTCGAGCGCATCTCGAGAGGGGGGGGATTGGACCAAACGACTCACAGATACCCGGATCGTCACGCGTCCGGTCTACGAGATCTGCAAAACACAACCAATGATCCACAATTAAAATATGGAACCTCCTACCACACATATAAGCCTACTTCATGAAGGCCCTAACCCCTGATACTTCCATATTATCACGCAAGACACATGCAAACAACTCCTTGACACTCAACCAAGCAAAACTGCCAAACTTGTTGCAACCACCCCTACTAATTGGTCCCCACAGCACCCAATACACTTCCAAAAATTATGAAATAAATCATGCACATTCTCTGATATGCTGGAATCATAATCCATGAAGACATTAGAACCTAATTTTGCCTCTACAAGCCCGAAACAAATTATTTCAGAAGCAGGTCAATTCCTACGCGAATCTGGACAGGCCATACAAAACAGGTTCTAACTTACAACACAGATATCATAATGATCCCAAATTTAATATATAACAGCTAGACACATAGATAATCAAATCATAAGCGGACATAATCGTAAAAATATACGTCTAAATACTAGATTCACTGAGATCTTTAAAAGACAGTGAGCTGCCTTACCGAAACAGGGGGAGGGAAATGGGGAGATGCGGGGTTATCGACACACCCACGACCACCTCAACCACCACCTCCACCACTACCACCATCTCTACAGCCTCTCCACCAGCCCTTCTTTGCTGAAAAACAGAGGAAAACATGAGGGGAGGCATGAGAGGGTTGGAGATGGAGAAGGGAAAGAAACAACAACACACACACACAAACTCACCCTAGCTAGATCATCCCTTCATACACTATTCATCTTCTCCTTCCTTTGCTTCTTCCTCCTCCTTCTCCACACACAAAGAGAGGAAAAAGAGACCAAGAGAGGGAGAGAAAGAGAGATCCACGAGTTGGAGAGAGGGGAGAGAGAGAGAGAGGGAAAAATGGTCATTTCCATGCCCAAATAGTGTTTAGGGGTGACCATAAGGGGGTGGTGAGGTTAGGGTTAGGCTCACCCTCACTCAACCACTTATTTTTGCTTTATTGGAAATTGCGCGGAAAAGCACCACACACTCAAAAATATCTCACCCACCGAAACCCAGTAACGGCCAAACCCGGATGTGATTCGGAACTGCATATTTTTCAAAACGTTACCAGAATTTGATGAAATTTTTATGGGTAGTACTAAACGGTACCAGGACCCATAATATGCAGTTAGATTTCCAATCAGAGTGCTCTAACTCTCGCAGGTGGCTAAAAGCCAAAATTTTAGCGACTCCGATCGAAAAAAGAAAATGCCCTGAATGACCCAGATGTGACCAAGGCTTAACCGAAATGGCTCCAAATGACACAGGCATAACAAAAGAAGAGGGAAAGAGAGCCCCAAAGAGAGTCCACGTGGGGTGTCACGCCCCGGGCGTCCCCGAGACGCGGCAAGTGTATATAAAATATCAGAATCCACACAGGAGGCCAATAATATATCATACACAAGCTACTAGAATGACATACAGACAACAAAAGCAGGGCTGACATGATATATACACCAAATGCGGATAACTAAAGACTGAATCTGTAATCAAAACACACTTCAGACTCCATACATAATCACATGTCCTGTGAGAGCCAATATACATACAAAGACGTCCAAATACAACACAAACGCGTGCCCAAGCACGGAAAATAATACATACTGGTACAAGGGATGCTGATAGTCTCTGCAACTCGCGGGACGTGGCGCTACTCCGCTACTGATGAAATCCCTCGGGGAGCTCCTCCTCCAGATCCGACTCAGATGACACTGTAGAAAATATTATGCGAGGGGTGAGCCACACGCTCAGTGAACGGCACAACCCATGCATCACAGACAATATTGACCACAACCAGATATCCTTATAATCCACAATTCATATTACTTAATCCACAAATGATAGCACAACTCAAAGCCGTGGGTTGCTCAATCGCCAACCCACTACACCCTCACCCTCACCCTTCAATGGGCGACAAAGGATATTGGGACTAACCAACGGGTCGCTTCCGCCAACCCGCTACACCCTCACCCTCACCCTTCAATGGGTGACATAGGATTTTGGGACTTACAAGCATCCAATCACAACTCCAGTGGGTCGTTCATCGCCAACCCACTACACCCTCACCCTAACCCTTCAATGGGTGACATAGGATTTTGGGACTGACTAGGCTGTTGGTCACCCTTGGTCCACCGATAGTCTCTCCTCCACTCCGTAGGCCGCCTGGTCTACTCCCACATTCAGCACAGTCCGTCCTAAATCAGGAGGTGCCTACTGATGGGAGCCCTCTGTCAGGAAGGCCTGTCTAACGCTGGGGTAGTCTCTACCGGATCCAACGAAGGGAACAGAACAGCCTACCCATCGCATATGATCCACTTGGATCCGCAGACGGCACATTATATCAACACTAATGTTCTGAATTCCTCAGAACCCACCAGGGCGCATAACTACGATGCGGGGAACATGCATAAGGTTATAACAAGGTGGAATATTGTTGGGGAAAGAAACTCGGGAGGGCAGTGTGAGTTCCCGTTATAGGACACCCCGACAACCAAACAAGGAACACGGTGTACCCTAACCCGGGTCTCACCGCTGTCCTCGCAAGGCCCCTCCCCAATAATATTCACTATAACATGCAATTTAACATTTACTAGCATTTAATTTAATAAATTAAACTAGTAGGGCACATGCATCGGTCGGGCTTCCTAACAAGGAACCAGGGGACATGCTGCATGGCTCATATACATATCCTAAGGGTGCAAGTCCCTAACATGCACAGTCTAGGGAAGCATGCATTCTACAATTAAATCATGCTCGCATGATATACATATTTCACATGCCAATATCTATCCATGGTGCCCCAGGAGAGGTCGGTATACGCTCAAGTGCGTATAACACCTCTCTACTGGGTTGGATTGTCCCACTCACCAGAGATCGGCGTCGTCGCGCGACCGTCCGTCCAGATCTGCAAGACAGACATTCAATATGGTGAGAACAATACATAAATACTCTAAAATACCCCAAACACACAAAACCCACTCACTCCCGAACCCACCGGGCAGCCGTACGCACGGCCACCCGCCCCGGGCGCACTGCCGAGCCCAGCCCGCACACCCGGACACCACCGGCGCACTGTCGCACGCCTGCCCGCGCGCCCCGACGCACCGCCGCACGCACGCGCACGCTCGCGCACGCCCGCGCGCACCGCGCGTCCAGCCCAGCACGCCCTCGCGCGCACTGCACGCACGCCCCAGCACGCGCACGCACTGGCCCCTAGCACCGCGCGCACTGGCCCCCAGCACCGCGCCCAGGCGCATGCCCAGGCGCCCTGCCCAGCACCCAGGCGAAGTGTCCAGGTGCCCTGCCGCGCGCGCGCACGCTCGCGCGCACTCCCGCGCGCGCCCGCGCGCACCCGCGTAGACCCCCGCTGGCACCCCCGCGCGCGCCAGCACCCGCGCGCCCGCTCCGCGCGCACCCGCGCACTCGCGCGCACGCGCCCGCGCGCGCCTGCGCGCCCGACTGCGCCCGCTTGCGCCCGACTCCGCGCGCGCCCGCGCGCAAACGACGCCCAGCTCGCGCCCAAGCCATTCTAAGCTCATTCCAACCTTTCCAAAACCCTCCCACGCACCCCAACCTACCTATCCACCATGCATGACCTTCCCATAACCCCTTAGGCCATGAAAACCAAGAAAAAGGAGGGGAGGAGCTCACCTTGGGAGGGAAAAGAAAGGGGGAGGTTCGGGGCCCCTCGCGCACCGAAACGCCGCCGCCGGAACCACCACCACCACCACCTCTCCTCGGCCTCTCCTCAGCCTCCTCATGGCAGCAAACAGGGGGGAGCTTGAAGAGGTGAAAGAGAGAGCCTCAGATGAAGGTCGACGTGCACTTGGGAGGGAGAGAGAGATAGATGAGATATTTATCATATAACTTAAGGGGAAATGACATACGCACCCTTTCACTCGAAATTCTGCGCAAGCTTCACTAGAACAGCCATAACTTCCTCGATATAGCTCCGAATGGCTCAATTCCAAAACCGATGGAAAGCTAAGAAGATTAGCTACAACTTTCATGTTTATAACATGATCAAATAACCTCTCCAGCTATTCCGAATTTAAAGCCAAACATGGAACAGGGCTGCTGCCAGAATTTCCATCCCCGGGGTACACTTGGAAGAATACCCATAACTTTTACTACAAGAATCCAGTTGATCTAATTCCACTTCCAAACGAAAGCTAACTCAAAACTGGACGTCTCATAATAAAATCAGAATTTTACCTCTTCATCTTGGATTTTTACAAAATCAAATCCAAACGGCAAATTGGAAATACATAACTTACGAAAAAAATTTATGTACCCAAAATTTTCAAACAGAGCGCTCCAAAATGACACAGGCACAACATGGGGAGTGGGAGAGGGAGAGAGAGAGAGAGACTTTTCTCAAATGGGGGGGGGGGGTGAGTGAAATGGAAAAATGTGGGGGTGACCCTAACCTATTCTCACATTCTAACAAGCAAAATAACCAAGTGGTTGCTTCACTTCTAAGCAAATGGGGGTAAGGTTACCCAAGGTCACCACATTCACCAAAATATCTAACACTATTCGACCAATAAAACAAGGAACTCTCAAAAATCTGGATACGATTCAGAACTGCATATTTTTCAAAACGTTACCGGAATTCGATGAAATTTTTATGGGTAGTACTAAACGGTACCAGGACCCATAATATGCAGTTAGATTTCCAATCAGAGTACTCTAACTCCACCAGGTGGCTAAAAGCCAAAATTTTTGCGACTCCGATCGAAAAAGAAAAAGGCCCTGAATGACCCAGATGTGACCAAGGCTTAACCAAAATGGCTCCAAATGACACAGGCATAACATTCTCCCCCATTTAGGAAATTTAGTCCTTGAAATTTAAGGATACCCAAAAAGAAGACCGAATGTAGCAAGTATCACGCATCGATCTTTTGCTTCCAAGTGGTCTATGCACCAAACTGGCGCAACCGACATACTCTAATCAAAGGAACATTCTTAGCGTGGAGCCACTTCTCATGCTGGCCCTTGACCTCGATCCACTGCTCCACGAACGACAAATCCAGCTCGAGGATGAGGCGGTCGAACGGAGTGACATGAGCAGGATCTTGGACATAACACCTCGGCCATGAGACAAGGACGACGTCATGGGCATGAGCCAGCTGTGGGGGAAAGGCTATATGACAAGCCACCTCCCCAGTCCTCTCAATGATGAGAAACAGTCCCATTGAAGAGCCAACTTAGCTTGCCCCGAACGTCAAAACAGAGGATGCCCTTAAACTGGGACACCTTCAGGAGAACGTGGTTGCCAAACCCGAAGGTAAGCTCCTGGCGACAATGACCTGCGTAGCCCTTCTGTCGGTTCTAGGAGGTGCGGATGCACACATGAACCAACCTGGCCACTGCAAGGTCAAATAAATAACTTGTGGCCCCTCCAACTGGCGCTCCTCAACCGTCCCAACACAAGGGAGGTATAAAACTGCGCCTGTAGAGTGCCTTTCACAGATCCATCTGGATACTCGAATGGCAGTCGTCTTGCAGGCATACCCCAACAAATGGGTGGTGCCTCACCCAACTGCCCTCATCATCGAGCACGCAGGCACTTAGCATGTCCTCCAAGGTCTAAATCGTCCTCTTTGTCTGGCTGTCCATCGGCGATGAAACGCTATACTTAAATGGAGGCTCACGCCAAAGCCTGCCAAGGCTGCGCCACAACCTCAAAGTAACCCTCGCGTCTCAACCGAAAATAGCGCCGACTGGAGTGCCATGAAGACGAACAATCGCGAAGGTGAAAACCCACGTCAAGGCGTCCAGAGACTCGATCAATCGGATTGGGGAGGGAAGCGCGGACTTAGTCAGTCGGTCAATGATCACCTAGACGGCATCGTGACCTGAACGTTACTTTTGCGAGTCCTCAACAATCTCTGATAACCCACTCCCACGTCCACTGAGGAATCTCGATGGACTGACGCTTTCCACTCAATGATGATTCTCGAACTTTGCCTGAGGGCATGCCAACCTGGGGAAACAAGGTCACCCATATCACCTTTTCATCGCACCACTAGCAATCTCAATGAAGACTACCCCAAAGTAGTCCACGGAAGCCCAATAAAACTTTTGAGATCTACGAAGGCATCCGGCGCATTCGTCAACCCCGACGGCAATACTTAAAACTCGTAGTGCCTGAACGGTCACGAAAGGCCATCTACGGGATGTCCAACTCCCGGATCTCCAACTTGTGGTACCCTTGTGCGAAGATCGATCTAACAGAAGACACTCGCTCCTAGAGCTGGTCAAATAGATCATCAATTCACAACAAGGGGGTACCTGATCTTCAACCCTCACGGGAAGATCAAAACAACACCTCGAACAATTAAGTCAAGATTCTGCTCCTCGAGCATGGTTGATGCTCATGATGACACTTACACGCTTGGTAAGCCGCTGAACCACACTTAATCCACAAGACACGCAATAAGGGGTCATCGGACCTCGACAATGCCTATGCGACGTCATCTATCTGATAGGGTGGTTGAGTCCCATCACGAACGGTAGCATTACGTCTCCTTATTTACGACCAATGTGGGGCAAAACACAATAGTATCCCCAACTGTGCTTCACATGCCGCCAGAGACAGGTCGCTCAACTATAATCATTGGAACTCCAGCATCCTGCACTCCATGGGCAGATTCATCACAGGGAGTCCACGCTCTCGACATCTCCCGGTGTGGCCTCTACCTGGTAGCCTCCCAAGCCCACTATCTCTGCCATATGGGCGCACCAACAAGCATAGTTTCTGGGAGGACCTCACAGGGCTCTGGCCTCAACCGGGCAGCTACAATGCACAATGATATATCGAAGCGACTCCAAATGTCACTATGGAACCCTGTCCACAAGCGATCGCCCACCAAGCTGCAATAGGACGCACCCAATCCCGATCGTATGCATCACCACTCGCTACAGCACCTTCCAAGTGAGAGGAAAAATCAATCATCTAATAGATGCTTCAAAGGTATTCCTTGACTGGGAAAAGAACCTTGGGAGGGCACCATGAGGTCCCGATATAGGATATCCCGACAACCAAACAAGGAACACGGAGTACCCTAGCCCAGGTCTCAACGATGACCCCGCAAGGCCCCTTAATCCTGAGTAGGAAGGCTGGAAGAAGACATCACCCCTTAATGAGCAATATGCCACATCCTCAAACTTGAAACTGGCGCCGCACGCGAACTCCATGGTTACCAGCAATACCGATGCACGGGAAAGAAGCTCCATTTTCGAGACGCAATCCATACCATAGAAATTGCAACCAATTCATCACTATCATACTACTGGCTGGAATCTCCTACCCAAGCCTTAATCCCGCAACAAGGGATCCAACAACTGACCCTGTTCAGTCGACCCAGTCAACAACTTAAGGGTGGGTCCAGGGGGGTCACGTCCACGTCAAAGGATGTGAGGAGGCATGTCAGCAACCTAAGGTAACTTCTAAAACAAGAGTACTCGGATGACAATCCTACGACTCATCATCTATACGACTAGACTTAGGCTCTGACAGGACCAGGCTCTGATACCAACTTTTATCACGCCCCAGGGCGGCCGTCCCCGAGACGTGGCAATAATGAAATATCAGCTATCAATACCTGAGGTCAATAAAGACTCCAACAACAACACACAAGGTGGCAAAGCAAGGATAATGATAACTGACTGAAAAGCGGAAGCATAATATATAAACAACGTCTGTAAACCAAAAACATTATTACATACTCGAATACACAATCACTGTCCTATGAGAGCCAAGTCTAGTCCAAATAAAATACAGCCTGTGCCACATGCACGATTCACAAAACATAAAATGACTCTAGGAATGCTGACAGCCTCGCACTCGCCACCCGCCGGAAGAACGCTCCACACCCACAAGACCACGCCACAGGAATGCTCCAGCTCCACGCCCAACACTGCCCCTGAAAAGAAACAGTATGCGAGGGGTGAGCTACAAGCTCAGTGAGTGGCTGGAAACCAATCACCATACAACAGTTCAATATTAAAGCAATTTCCTTTCAAGGAAAACATGGGTGGAAACCCATGGATAACAGGGTCACGCGGCGGCGCGACCAACCTCACCCTCACCCTCACTCCCGGAGGAAAACTCTTGGGACTTTTGGGGAGAGACCATACCGTTGGTCGAAGAGACGCGGAATTACTGGTCCACACAACACTACTGAATCACCAACCTCACCCTCACTCCCGGAGGGAGACTCTTGGGTCTCTTGGGGAGAGACCATACCGTTGGTCGACGAGACCCAGAATTACTGGTCTACACAACGCTACTGAAACATCTACATCGGGATAACTGCCCAACGATGTCTTTGAACATTGATACGCAACCGGACCCAACAACTATGGGAACGGACGAACAACGAATGGGTCACGCGGTGACGTGTCTTCACCTCATCCTCACCCTCACCCCTTAGAGGTGACATAGGACTTTTGGAAGAGACTTAGACTGCTCTACACCCTTGGTCCACCGGTAGCCCTTTTCCTGGGTAGTCACTACCTGGTATACTCCCACGATCAGTACGCTTCCAAACGCCTCGGTGGTACCTACGGATGGGAGCCCTCTATCAGGACAGCTTTTCCAACGCCGAGAAGTTCCTACATCGGATCCAACGAAGGGGAGAACGATTCCATGCTCGCAATGTCATTCGTTAACCCTCTCCCAGGTAGCCTCTACCTGGTACACTCCCACGATCAGTACGCTTCCGAACGCATCGGTGGTACCTACGGATGGGAGCCCTCTGTCCGGACAGCTACAACCCGGGCCTCTTCAACTCAGACGACATTGGGAGTAAACATTCCATGTTCGCAAAGCGAACCCAATGGAAAAACAACTACTCTCGATAATCACATATCGATGATATCGAACACTATTGTACTCCCACACGGTTGCGTCGCTCGGACACAAAGGGGGGGGGGGGGTTGCCTCTGCTCTCACGCAGAAATAATCCCAAGGCACATAACCCAACAGGCGGTTCATATACACGCCTAGCACGGGTAGGCCTAGCTTAATGCCACAACTACCGGCTTAACAAAACCGATAAGATAATGAATTCTTCTGAATTCCAAACGAGTGCATTGCTCGGATGAACGGGTCATACCCACGCCTATTTCAGATAGGCCTGATTAGTTTTAACATGCGCATATATTTTATAGGAGAATTAAATCTTAGCTACGTGCATGAACCATATGCACGATCACATATCAATTAATCATAGGGATACTCCCTAATCATGGATTTAGCCTGCCCGCCCGGCCTGCCAGCGCGCACAGCCCAGCCATCCTACCCGAGCTAGCCCTGCCAGCCTACCCAGCACGCCCAGCACCCAGCACGCCCAGCACCAACCCGGGCGCACGCCCGCGCGCACGTCCGCGCGCACGCGCGCGCGCGCCCTGCCGCTGCACGCCTGCCTGAGCGTTGCCTGCTGCCCGGGACTGCCAGCCCGCCCTGCCCGAGCTCCTCTACCACCCACCACCGACCACTAATGGCCTCCGACCACCACCCACAGCCCTCCGACGGCCACCCACCGCCGCCGACCACCACCCAACCTCAAATCCACCCTCCTAACATACATCTAAGCATGAAAAGAGGGGAAAAAGGGCTTACCAAGGGGAGGAAGAGATGTCCGGTAGCTCTCCGCACACCGAAACCTTTCCCCAAAGGCCTCCAACGCCGGGATCTCCCTTGGCCCTCGAAATGGCCCGAATCAGGGGAGAAAAGAGAGGGGGAGAAGGGGCAAAACTCACTGGAATCCAGATTTGAAAGCACCGGGGTGTAGATCGGGACCCGATCTACACTTTCTATGCTTTAGGTTTTTGGGTTTGAGGGCTCTAAGGGGCTCAAATGGAAGAAAAGGAGAGAGGGGAGAGAGAAAAAGCTTTTGGAAGGGATGATGAATAGTGGCAACCAAATTTTAGATCTCACTTATATAGCAAGTCACTTAAAAACCCGGATACGCCTCGGAACTGTGAAATTTTGAAAACGTTGCCGGAATTCGATGAAATTTTTGTGAGAGGCCTAAAATGGCACCAGGACACCAAATATGCAGTTAGATTTCCAATCGGAGTCCTCTAACACAGGACGATAGCTAACAGTCCAAAATTTTTAGCGGTTCCGATCGAAAACTGAAAAAAATGAAAAACTGCCAGAACGCTCCAACGGTTACCAGCAGGTTAAAAGTGACACATATATAACAACTTGTCGATAACACGGCAGGATATGAAATGCTCTCTTTTATGGATGGCTTTTCTGAATACAACCAGATTCTGTTGGTAGAAGATGACCAGGAAAAAACTTCCTTCACCACACCCTGGGGGACCTACTGCTATGTTGTAATGCCTTTCGGACTTAAAAATGCCAGTGCAACGTATCAAAGAGCGATGACTTCAATATTTCATGATATGACGCATAAGCTAGTAGAAGTTTACGTAGATGACATCCTAGTTAAATCCAGGACTCGAATAGGACATGCGGATGTACTCAAGCAAGTACTACAAAGATACAAGGAATTCTCACTTAAGATGAACCTGAAAAAATGTCGCTTCAGTGTCTCTTCCGAGAAGCTCTTAGGGTTCATGGTAAGCAGAAGGGGGATTGAAGTTGATCCAACTAAAGCAAGGGCCATTGCCCAAATGCCCCCACCCAAGAACTTAAAAGAATTAAGAGGACTCATCGGTCGCTCAACTTAGAAGATTTATCTTACAACATGCCGAACGATGCCGCCCCTTTTATAAGCTACTAAAAGGAGGAGTCAAATTTAACTGGGATAGCAACTGCCAACAGGCCTTCGATAGCTTAAAGAAATACCTCCTCAATCCCCCAGTCCTCTCATCCCCGGTACCTGGACGACCCCTACTTCTTTATATAGCAGCAACTGAGGAGGCCATTGGTGCTGTGCTTGCACAACACGATGACACGGGAAGGAAAGAAAAGGCTGTTTACTATCTAAGTAAGACATTAATTGAATATGAGCAAACCTACCCTCCCATAGAAAAGACTTGCTTAGCTTTAGTATGGGCTTCCCAGAAGCTACGCCATTACTTTCTGGCCCACAAAGTCAAGTACTTTGCCAAGATAAACCCGGTAAGTTTCCTATTCGAGAAAGCAGTATTAACTTGTCGTTTGGCCCGATGGAAAGTCCAGTTAAATGAGTTTGACATCACTTATGCCACTCAGAAGTCCGTTAAAGGTCAAGCCATTGCTGACCATCTCGCTCAGCTCCCTCTCCCTGATTACGAACCAGTAAAGACCGACTTCCCAGTTGAAGAAATATTTGCCTTCATCGAAGAAAAAGATAGGAAGAAGTGGACACTTTACTTCGATGGAGCAATTAATCAACAAGGAAGAGGGATAAATATAGCACTAATCTCCCCTGAAGGCGTCATTATCCCGCGGGCGTTTTAGCTCACATTTAATGCCACCAACAATATTGCTGAATATGAAGCTCTGATAGCAGGTTTGAAGACAGCTCTAGCCCTGATGGTCAAAAATCTAGACATTATTGGAGACTCACTTTTAGTAATTCGCCAGACCTTGAAAAAGTGTCAGACTAGGGACCCAAAATTGAAACCATATAGGGAGCTAGCTATTATCCTATTAAAATAGTTCTGTAAGGTCACCCACATCTTTATACCTAGAACAGGCAATATCCTTGCAGACTCTTTAGCCTCATTAGCTTCATCACTTGCCTTCCCCATATCCAAGAAGTCCGAAACAGTCACTATCCAAAGGCTAGAAACACCTGCCACTGAACTTCGAGATTGTAAAACTCAAAACCTTCTAAATCAACAAAGCCGAACAGAAGAAATCACTAGTACCACAAAAATCCTAGCCCTCGATCTAGAGGATATGGATGATGGAAATCCATGGTACTTTGATATGAAAAACTACCTCGAAGACGGTTCGTTTCCAGAATACGCTACCAACGGCGATCAGAAGATAGTCAAAAGGATAGCAATCAAATACTGCCTCCGAGGGGGAATACTCTTTCGAGCATCCTTCAATGGGGAGTTACTCAGATGCCTAGACGATGAGGAAGCATACACCATCGTGGAAGAAGCTCACTCAGGAGTCTGCGGAGGTCATGTCAACGCTCAAATGCTAGCAAAAAAGGTACTAAGAATGGGCTATTACTGGCCCACACTCGAAGGGGATTGCAACAAATATGTTTGGCGCTGTGTCCAATGTCAGACTCATGCCAACAAAATACATGCACCGACATCTTCCTTGCATCCCATGACCTCACCATGGCCATTTTCTATGTGGGCATTAGATGTAGTAGGGCCATTCCGAGACACAGTAGAAAATACCACCCAGAAAGCTTTCATCCTCACTGCCACAGAATACTTTACCAAATGGGCCGAAGCCGAGTCCTATGTACTGATCAAAAGCTCCACCCTGGCCCGTTTCGTTCGTACCCATATCCTTGCATGGTTCGGCACCCCCAGAATGATCATAACTGATAATGGCCCCCAATTCATTTCCCAAGAATTTTGAGATCTGTGCGATAAACACCACATAGAGCTTCATCACTCCACACCATATTACCCCCAGGGAAATGGGCAAGCAGAGGCCACCAACAAAACCTTGCTCAGAATCATAAAAAAACAGTAGAAACCCACAAAGCTACTGACTGGCCAGACAAGTTAGTTGACGCCCTTTGGGCTTACCGAACCTCTATCCGAACACCCACCGGCCAGACCCCATATTCACTCTGTCACGCCCCAGGGTGGCCGTCCCCGATACGTGGCAAATATATATAATATCAGCAGTTTATACAGGAGATCAATAAAATACTCTAAACAACATCGAAAATGACAACACAGACAATAAGGTGGCTGACATAATATATACAAATAGCGAAAGCTTAAACGACTGAGTCTGTAATTCAAAGACACATTACAAACCCGAATACATAATCAATTGTCCTGTGAGAGCCAATATACACAATGACATCCAAATACAAGTATGTGCCCAAGCACGGATAACAATACATACTAGAGGAGGCAGCCACAGGGTGGCCGTGTTCGACTGTCTCAATTCCTACGCGAATCTGGACAGGTCATGCAAAACTGGTTCTAACTTACACCACAGATATCATAATGACCCCAAATTTCATATATAACATCTAGACACATAGATGATCAAATCATAAGAAGACATAATCCTAAAAATATGCCTCTAAATACTAGATTCACTGAGATCTTTAAAAGACAATGAGCTGCCTTACCGAAACAGGGGGAGGGAAATTGGGAGATGTGGGGTTATCGACACACCCACGACCACCTCAACCACCACCACCACTACCACCATCTCTTCAGCCTCTCCACCAGCCCTTCTTGGCAGAAAACAGGGGTGCAAGGGCATGAGAAGGGGATTGAGAGAAGAGAAACAACAACAACAACAACAACACATGCTCACCTTTTCTCACCCTTTCTCACTCTTTCTTGAGCTTCTTCTTCATCCTTTCCTCCATTAACAACACACACACAACCAAAAAAAACAGAGAGGGAGAGGGAGACGAGAGAGAGGGAGTGAGAGGTTTCCACAAAAGGGGGGTTTTAAATGGAGATAAAGTGAGTTGGTGGGGGGGACAAGACCAAATCGTCCCTGACCAGAAATTCTGGACGGGCTTCACTAGAACAGCCATAACTTCCACGATATAGCTCCGAATTGCACAATTCAAAATCCTTTGGAAATCCAAGAAGCTTATCTACAACTTTCATGTTTATGCCAAGATCAAATAATCCCTCTAGCTATTCTGAAATGAGAGCTAAACATTGAACAGGGCTGCTGCCAGAATTTTTCATCCCCGGGGTATACTTAGAAAAATACCCATAACTTTTACTACATGAATCCAGTTGATCTAATTCAACTTTTGTATGAAAGCTAACTCAAAACTGAGCATCTCATGATAAAATCATATTTAAACCTCTTCATCTTGGATTTTAACAAAATTAAATCCAAATACCAAATCGGAAATACATAACTTCTACGAGAAAAATTATGTAGCCAAATTTTCAATCAGAGCGCTCCAACTCCTGCAGGTGGCTAAAAGCCAAAATTTTAGCGACTCCGATCGAAAAATAAGGCTCCAAATGACACAGGCATAACATTCTTCCCCCCTTAGGAAATTTAGTTCTCGAAATTTAAGGAAACCCAAAGGGAAGACCGAATATAGCAAGTATCACGCATAGACCTTTTGCTCCCAAGTGGTCTATGCACCAGACTGGCGCTACCGACACACTGTAATCAAAGGAACGGTCTTAGCGTGGAGCCTCTTCTCATGTTTGTCCTTGACCTCGATCCACTGCTCCATGAACGACAAATCCAGCTCGAGAATGAGACAGTCGAACTGAATGACTGAGCAGGATCGTGGACATAATGCCTCAGCCACGAGACAAGGACGACGTCGTGGGCATGAGCCAGCTGTGGGGGAAAGGCTACATGACAAGCCACCTCCCCAATCCACTCAATGACGAGAAACAGTCCCATTGAAGAGCCAACTCAGCTTGCCCCGAACGTCGAAACAGAGGGTGCCCTTAAATTGGGACACCTTCAGGAAACATGGTCGCCAAACCCGAAGGTAAGCTCCTGGCGATGATGATCTGAGTAGCCCTTCTATCGGTTCTGGGAGGTGCAGATGCACACACGAACCAACCTAGCCACCGCAAGGTCAAACAACTAACTTGTGGCCCCTCCAACTGGCGCTCCTCAACCGTCCCAACACAAGGGAGGTATAAAACTGTGCCTGTAGAGTGCCTTTCACAGATCCATTTGGATGCTCGAATGGTAGTCATCTTGCAGGCATACCCCAACAAATGGGTGGTGCCTCACCCAACTGCCCTCATCATCGAGCACGCAGGCACTTAGCATGTTCTCCAAGGTCTGAATCGTCCTCTTTGTCTGGCTGTCCATCGGCGATGAAACGCTATACTTAAATGGAGGCTCGCGCCAAAGCCTGCCAAGGCTGCGCCACAACCTCAAAGTAACCCTCGCGTCTCAACCAAAAATAGCGCCAACTGGAGTGCCATGAAGACGAACAATCGTGAAGGTGAAAACCCACGTCAAGGCGTCCAGAGACTCAATCAGTCGGATTAGGGAGGGAAGCGCGGACTTAGTCAGTCAGTCATTGATCACCTAGATGGCGTCATGACCCGAACGTGACATTAGCGAGTCCGCAACAATCCCTGATAACCCACTCCCACGTCCACTGAGGAATCTCCATGGACTGACGCTTTCCAACGCGATGATGATTCTCGAACTTTGCCTGAGGGCATGCCAACCTGGGGAAACAAGGTTACCCATATCGCCTTTTTATCGCACCACAGCAATCTCAATGAAGACTACCCCAAAGTAGTCCACGGAAGCCCAATAAAACTTTTGAGATCCACGAAGGCATCTGGCGCATTCGTCAACCCCGACGGCAGTACTTAAAACTCGTAGTGCCTGAAACGGTCATGAAAGACCATCTGCAGGATGTCCAACTCCCGGATCTCCAACTTGTGGTACCCTTGTGCGAAGATTGATCTAACAGAAGACACTCGCTCCCAGAGCTGGTCAAATAGATCATCAATTCACAACAAGGGGGGGTACCTGATCTTCAATCCTCACGGGAAGATCAAACAATACCTCGAACAATTAAGTCCAGATTCTGCTCCTCGAGCATGGTTGGCGCTCATGATGACACTTACACGCTTGGTAAGCCGCTCAACCGCGCTTAATCCACAAGACACGCAATAAGGGGGTCATCGGACCTCAACAATGCGTATGCGACGTCATCTGTCTGATAGGGCGGTTGAGTCCCATCGCGAACGCTAGCATCGCGTATCTTATTTGCGACCAAGGTGGGGCAAAATGCGACAGTATCCACAACTGTGCTTCACATGCTGCCAGAGACAGGTCGCTCAACTATAACCATTGGAACTCCAGCATCCTGCACTCCATGGGCAGATTCATCACAGGGAGTCTACGCTCTCGACATCATCCAGTAGCACTCTCCCGGTGTGGCCTCTACCTGGTAGCCTCCCAAGCCTACTATCTCTGCCATATGGGCGCACCAACAAGCATAGTATCTGGGAGCACCTCACAGGGCTCTGGCCTCAACCGGGCAACTACAACGCACAATGATATATCGAAGCGACTCCAGATGCAACTATGGAACCCAGTCCACAAGCAATCGCCCACCAAGCTGCAATAGGATGCACCCAATCCCGATCGTACGCATCACCACTCGCTACAGCACCTTCCAAGTGAGAGGAAAAATCCATCATCAATTTGATGCTTCAAAGGTATTCCTTGACTGGGAAAAGAACCTTGGGAGGGCACCATGAGGTTCCGATATAGGATATCCCGACAACCAAACAAGGAACACGGAGTACCCTAGCCCGAGTCTCAACGATGACCCCGCAAGGCCCCTTAATCCTGAGTAGGAAGGCTGGAAGAAGACATCATCCCTTAATGAGCAATACGCCACATCCTCAACACTTGAAACTAGCGCCGCATGCGAACTCCATTGTTACCATCAATACCGATGGACGGGAACGAAGCTCCATTTTTGAGACGCAATCCATACCTTAGAAATTGCAACCAATTCATCATTATCACACTACTAGGCTAGAATCTCCTACCCAAGCCTTAATCCCGCAACAAGGGATCCAACAACTGACCCTGCTTAGTCGACCTAGTTGACAACTTAAGGGTGAGTTCACGGGGGTCACGTCCACGTCAACGGATGCGAGGAGGCATGTCAGCAACCTAAGATAACTTCTAAAACAAGAGTACTCAGATGACAATCCTACGACTCATCATCTATACGACTAGACTTAGGCTCTGACAGGACCAGGCTCTGATACCAACTTTTGTCACGCCCCAGGGCGGCCGTCCCCGAGATGTGGCAATAATAAAATATCAGCTATCAATACCTGAGGTCAATAAAGACTCCAACAACAACACACAAGGTGGCAAAGCAAGGATAATGATAACTGACTGAAAAGCGGAAGCATAATATATAAACAATGTCTGTAAACCAAAAACATTATTACAGACTCGAATACACAATCACTGTCCTGTGAGAGCCAAGTCTAGACCAAAGAAAATACAACCTGTGCCACATGCACTATTTACAATACATACAATGACTCTAGGACTGCTGACAGCCTCGCACTCGCCACCCGCCGGAAGAACGCTCCACGCCCATAAGACCACGCCACAGGAAAGCTCCAGCCCCACGCCCAACACTGCCCCTGAAAAGAAACAATATGCGAGGGGTGAGCTACAAGCTCAGTGAGTGGTTGGAAACCAATCACCATACAACAGTTCAATACATAAACAATTTCCTTTCAAGGTAAACATGGGTGGAAACCCATGGATAACAGGGTCACGCGGCGGCGCGACCAACCTCACCCTCACCCTCACTCCCGGAGGGAGACTCTTGGGACTTTTGGGGAGAGACCATACCGTTGGTCGAGGAGACCCGGGATTACTGGTCCATACAACACTACTGGATCACCGACCTCACCCTCACTCCCGAAGGGAGACTCTTGGGACTTTTGGGGAGAGACCATACTGTTGGTCGAGGAGACCCGGGATTACTAGTCTACGCAACACTACTGGATCATCTACATCGAGATAACTGTCCAACGATGTCTTTGAACATCGATACGAGACCGGACCCAACAACTATGGGAACGGACGAACAACGAATGGGTCACGAGGCGACGTGTCTTCACCTCATCCTCACCCTCACTCCCGGAGGGAGACTCTTGGGACTACCGGTAGCCCTTTCCCCGGGTAGTCACTACCTGGTATACTCCCACGATCAGTACGCTTCCGAACGCCTCGGTGGTACCTACGGATGGGAGCCCTCTGTCAGGACAGCTTTTCCAACGCCGGGAAGTTCCTACATCGGATCCAACGAAGGGGAGAACGATTCCACGCTCGTAATATCATTCGTTAACCCTCTCCCGGGTAGCCTCTACCTGGTACACTCCCACGATCAGTACGCTCCCGAACGCATTGGTGGTACCTACGGATGGGAGCCCTCTGTCAGGACAGCTACAACTCGGGCCTCTTCAACACGGACGACATTGGAAGTAAGCATTCCATGTTAGCAAAGCGAACCCATGGAAAACAACTACTCTCGATAATCACTTATCGAGATATCGAATATTACTGTACGCCCACACCGTTGCGTCCCTCAGACACAGGGGGGGTGTCACGCTCCAACTACCTGCTTAACAATCCGATGAGATAATGAATTCTCCTTAATTCCACACGAGTGCATCGCTCGTATGCACGGTGTTATGCCTGTGTCATTTGGAGCGCTTTGATTGAAAATTTGGCTACATAATTTTTCTCCTAGAAGTTATGTATTTCCGATTTGGTATTTGGATTTAATTTTATTAAAATCCAAGATGAAGAGGTTTAAATATGATTTTATTATGAGATGCTCAGTTTTGAGTTAGCTTTCGCACAAAAGTGGAATTAGATCAACTGGATTCATGTAGTAAAAGTTATGGATATTTTTCCAAGTATACCCCAGGGACGAAAAATTCTGGCAACAACCATGTTCAATGTTTAGATCACATTTTGGAATAGCTGGAGGGAAAATTCTGGCATAAACATGAAAGTTGTAGATAATCTTCTTGGCTTTCCAACGGACTTTTAATTGTGCAATTCGGAGCTAGATTGAGGAAGTTATGGCTGTTATAGTGAAGCATGCTCAGAATTTCTAGTCAAGGATAAATTGGTCATTTCTATCCCTCCTTTAGATATTTATTTGGGCAAAATATATATCTCTCTCTCTCCCTCTCACTCCCCACGTCTACCATCTTGGGCTCTCTTTCTCTCTTTCACACACATCCCCCAAGTGTTTGTGTTATTTCCTCAAAGAGAAGGAGAAGGTGGAGGAGGAAGTGATGGTGAGTGTTTGTGCATGTGTTGTAGTTGTTGATCTCCTCTCTCTCAAGCACCCTCTCATATCTTCCCCCCCCCCCCTGATTTGCAGCCAAGAAGGGCTGGTGAGAGGCTGAAGAGGTGGTGGTGGTGGTTGAGGTGGCCGTGGGCGCGTCGAGAGCCCCGCATCTCCCCCTTTCCCTTTCCCTCTTTTGGTAAGTCCTCTTCCCCTTCTTTTTTATTTTTAGGGCTGTTGGGATGGTACGTAGATGGGTTAGAGTGTGTGTGAGGGGTTGGGGAGGGTTAAAATGGGGTTAGGGAAGGCTGGGCGCGCGCAGGGGGTTGTCTACGCGCGTGCGCGCGCAGGCGTGCGCGCATGAGGGTGCTGGCAGGCGCAGGCGCTTGCGTGAGCGTGGGTGCGCGCGGGGCGTGCGCAAGCGGAGGTGCGCGCGCAGCGTGCGCGCGAGTGCGCGCGAGCGCGCATGAGCGTGCGCACACGCGGGGCAGTGCGCGGTTGGGGGCCAGTGCACGTGCTGGGGCATGCGTGGGGCTACCCAGGGTCTCAGGTTGGTGCTGGGGCACCTGGGCATGCGTTCGTACGCGCGTGCTCGCATGCGTGCAAGCCCGTATGCGTGCATGTCTAAGTCGTTGGTATTTCTAGTGATTTCTAAGTTTTAAATTGTGATGTTACTCACCAAATATTATACCCCTACCTTACAGATCTCGTCGGATGAGATACGCGAGGTCCCGGGTTGTATGGTGAGTGGTTCGATCCAATCCCCCCCCCCCCCCTCTCGGGATGCGCTCGACGCGCGTAGTCGCGCGTCGCGCATCGATGGGGCCCCCTAACTATACTACTTGTGTAGATAAGTAGTATGGCCATGCTTAAGCTATAATACGTAGATATCTTGTTGCTAGGCTTATATACATGTATTGTATTCATGTATGAATGATTGTGTTGCATGAGCCCCTCTAGTATGGGCATATATGTTGTAAATGTGTATGGATGTATAGAATATGACATGTCTTAGATAGTATTGTAATACTACTCCCACCATATTAATGGGAATATACAGTATGATTAAGTCTGGGTTAATAACGGGTACAAGACTCGAGGGCGTGGTGTATCTGTTGCGCCCATGCTAATGGGGCAAAGCTATGACCAGCTTCATGAGATGATGATCTCTCTCGCCCTCCCCCTCTGAACGAACTGAGTAAGTAGAGGCGATTTCCTACTCGACTCAGGTTCGTTTGGAATATTGGCATGCACCTGTTAGTGCGCGAGATCGCGCTTGACCCTTTCTTTTAAGTTGGCAATATCCAACGGATATTAGAGTATATTTTGTATGTTTATGTGATTAATGACCATGTATGCATGTTGTATGATTTATTATGATGTAAATATATGATTAGGGAGTGTCCCTATGATTAATTGATATGTGATCATGCATATGGTTCATGCACCCAACTAAGAATAATTTCTCCTCTAAAATATATGCACATGTTAAAACTAATTAGGCCTATTTGAAATAGGCGTGGGTATGACCCGCTGTCGGGTTATACCTTATTAGTTAGAGCGCTAGCGATGCAATCGCCCCGTGTGTCACGCCCCAGGGCGGCCGTCCCCGGGTCGCGGCAAGTGTATACAAGATATCAGCAGTCTAAACAGGGAATCAATAAATCACTCTAAACAACTAAAATGACAACAACACAGATGAAAGAAAGGCTGACATAATATATACACAGATAGAGGAAGCTAAAAGACTGAGTCTGTAATCCAAAAACATACTACAGACTCGATACAAATCAAATGTCCTGTGAGAGCCAATATACACACATACATCCAAATATAATCCAAACTGGGTGCCCAAGCACAGAAATATATACATACAATAAAAAGGAAGGATGCTGATGGCCTCAGAAACTCGCGGGACGTAGCGCTACTCCGCTACTGGTGCAGTCGCTCAGGGAGCTCCTCCTTCAAGTCCTCCTCAGTAATCACTGGAAAAATATTATGCGAGGGGTGAGCCACATGCTCAGTGAACAGCACAACCCATGCATCACAGTTTATATTAACCACAAATAATCAGCAACCGGCCTCAAAGTGGCATAACAACATAAATCCAGTGGTTCGTACATCGCCGAACCACCACACCCTCACCCTCACCCCTCAATAGGTGACATATGATATTGGGACTTAATAGCCTGATAAACATCCATACACATCCATACACCCTCACCCTCACCCCTCAATAGGTGACATAGGATATTGGGACTGATAATCATCCAAACACATCCATACACATCCATACACCCTCACTCTCACCCCTCAACAGGTGACATAGGATATTGGGACTGACTAGGCTGTTAATCACCCTTGGTCCACCGATAGCCTCTCCTCCACACCGTAGCTTGCCTGGTCTACTCCCACATTCAGCACAGTCCGAGTCCAAGATCAGGAGGTGCCTACTGATGGGAGCCCTCTGTCAGGATAGCCTGTCTAACGCTGAGGAGTCCCTACACGGATCCAACGAAGGGAAGAGAAACAGCCTACCCACATGCATATGATCCACTCGGATCCGCTGACAACACATCTCTACAACTCTAGTGTCTTGAATTCATCAGAATTCCTCCAGGGCGCATAACCAAGATGCGGGGAACATGCATTAGTATAGACGGGGAAAAGAAACCTTGGGAGGGCACCATGAGGTCCCGATATAGGACATCCCGACAACCAAACAAGGAACACGGAGCACCCTAGCCCGGGTCTCAATGTTGACCTCGCAAGGCCCCTTAATATTCCCTAAGGCATGCTATAATATTACAAGTTGCATTTAATTTAACAAATTAAACTAATAGGACGCATACAAAGGCCGAGGCTTTCCTAGCATGATAACAAGGTGACAAGATGCATGGCTCTTACACAACCTAAGGGTGCAAGTCCCTAACATACTCAGTCTAGGGTAGCATGCATACTACATATCAATCATGCTTGCATGGATTACATATTAAACAGGTTAATATTAATCTATGGTGCCCCAGGGGAGGACGGTATACGCCCAAGTGCATATAGTGCCTCCCAACTGGGTTGGATTGTCCCACTCACCGGTAATCGGGTCGTCGCGCGACCGTCTGTCAAGATCTGCAAGACAGGGTATCAACTTGGTGAGTAAAATCCACAAATACACCAAAAATACACTAAAAATACCCAACACTCGGGCAAACGTACATACGGCCCGTACGCACGCTAGCCCGAGCACCCCGACTCACTCCCGCACCCCCGGCAACCACCCGCACAGCCACCCACCCCCGGATGCACCACCGCACCACAGCCCGCTCACCCAGGCGCCCTGCCGAGCCCCTGCCCGCATGCCAGGACACGCCGTCGAGCTCCCCGGGTGCACCGCGCGCTCGCTGCGCCCCAACACAGCAGCCCGCCCGCACACCGCACGCCCCGCGCCCAGCGCCTCGCCCCGCGCGCACTCGGCGCGCACCACCACGCGCATCACCCACTCGACCAGCCCCGGGTGCACCCGCGCGCACTGCGCCCCAGCGCAACGCCCCGCACGCGCACCTGCCCGCTCGCACCGACTGCTCTCCCCGCCGCGCGCGCACAGCCCGCCTGCCCCTCTGCGCAGCGCTCCGCGCGCACGCTTTCGCATGGTGCCCAGCGCCCAGCGCCCCAGCGCCTAGCGCTCAGCACCCACGCCCAGCACACCCGCGCCTGCGCCACCCGAGCGCATGCCCGCGCGCATGTCCACGCGCACGCGCGTGCGCGCCCTGCCACTGCACGCTTGCTGCGCTGCCTGCTGCGCCTGTGCTGCCATCCTGCCCGGGACAGAGAACCACCCTGCCCGAGCACCTCTCCTCCACCCACCGGCCACCCATGGCCTCCGACCACCCCCAACCACCACCGACAGCCACCAGCCGCCCTCCTCACTCAGCCCCACCATCCTAACATGCATCTAAACATGGAAAAGAGGGAAAAAGACCTTACCCAAGGAAAGGAGAGGAAGAGAAGGGGATCGAGAGCTCTTCGCGCACCGAAACACCTCCCCAAGGATCTACACCACCAAGACCTCTTCCTACCTTCGAAGGGGCTGAAAACAAGGGAGAAAAGAGGGGGTTAAAGGGGGTCAAACTCGCCGGAACTCGAATCCGAGAACATCGGGGGATAGATCGGGATGGGATCTAACCTTTCTATGCTTTGAGTTTTAAGCTTCAAGCACTCTAGGTGGCTCAAATCCAAGAAAAAGAGAGAGGGGGAGAGAGAAAATGAGTTGGGGAAGAAGATGAATAGTGGGGGAAGACTTTTAGCTCTCACTTAAAATTTCGGAAACGTTACCGGAATTCGATGAAATTTTCGTGAGTGGCTTAGAATGGCATCAGGACACATAATATGCAGTTAGATCCGATGGGACTACGCGCGTCGAGCGCATCCCGAGGGGGGGGATTGGATCGAACCACTCACCGATACCCGGATCGCCGCACGTCCGGTCTACGAGATCTGTAAAACACAACCAATGATCCATAATTAAATTATGGAACCTCCTATCACACATATAAGCTTACTTCATGAAGACCCTAACCCCTGATACTTCCATATTATCACCCAAGACACATGCAACCAACTCCTTGACACTCAACCAAGCAAAACTGCTAAACCTGCTGCAGCCAGCCCTACTAATTGGTCTTCACAGCACCCTTCACAGCACCCAATACACTTCCAAAAATTATGAAATAAATCATGCACATTCTATGATATGATGGGATCATAATCCATGAAGACATTAGAACCTAATTTCGCCTCTACAAGCCCGAAACAAATCATTTCCCGAAGCAGGTCAATTCCTATGCGAATCTGGACAGCTCATGCAAAACTGGTTCTAACTTACACCACATATATCATAATGACCCCAAATTTCATATATAACATCTAGACACATAGCTGATAAAATCATAAGAAGACATAATCCTAAAAATATGCCTCTAAATACTAGATTCACTGAGATCTTTAAAAGACAGTGAGCTGCCTTACCGAAACAGGGGGAGGGAAATGGGGAGATGCGGGGTTATCGACACACCCACGACCACCTCAACCACCACCACCACTACCACCATCTCTTCAGCCTCTCCACCAGCCCTTCTTGGCAGAAAACAGGGGTGCAAGGGCATGAGAAGGGGATTGAGAGAAGAGAAACAACAACAACAACAACAACAACACATGCTCACCTTTTCTCACCCTTTCTCACTCTTTCTTGAGCTTCTTCTTCATCCTTTCCTCCATTAACAACACACACACAACAAAAAAAAAACAGAGAGGGAGAGGGAGACGAGAGTGAGAGGGAGTGAGAGGTTTCCACAAAAGGGGGGTTTTAAATGGAGATAAAGTGAGTTGGTGGGGGGGGGGGGGGGGGGGGGCAAGACCAAATCGTCCCTGACCAGAAATTCTGGACGGGCTTCACTAGAACAGCCATAACTTCCACGATATAGCTCCGAATTGCACAATTCAAAATCCTTTGGAAATCCAAGAAGCTTATCTACAACTTTCATGTTTATGCCAAGATCAAATAATCCCTCCAGCTATTCCGAAATGAGAGCTAAACATTGAACAGGGCTGCTGCCAGAATTTTTCATCCCCGGGGTATAGTTAGAAAAATACCCATAACTTTTACTACATGAATCCAGTTGATCTAATTCAACTTTTGTACGAAAGCTAACTCAAAACTGAGCATCTCATGATAAAATCATATTTAAACCTCTTCATCTTGGATTTTAACAAAATTAAATCCAAATACCAAATTGGAAATACATAACTTCTACGAGAAAAATTATGTAGCCAAATTTTCAATCAGAGCGCTTTAACTCCTGCACGTGGTTAAAAGCAAAAATTTTAGCGACTCCGATCGAAAAATAAGACTTCAAATGACACAGGCATAACAACCGCGACACGTGTCACCTCAAGGGGTAATGCGTCACACCAGGACGAACATGGGCCTACTGTGGGACCCGCAAATCCGAGTTCCAATCCTTCATCATGATGACTCTCCCAGATGTGCTGACACGAATAGATCCAGTGTCTAGTTAGGCGGTTGGGCACTCGAAGGTAAGTAGTCTATGGCACGACCAGACATGAGGTCTGGTCGATCGACCTTACTCCTCGAAGGTGAGTAGTCTAAGGCACGACCGGACATGAGGTCTGGTCGGTCGACCTTACTCCTCGAAGGCATGATGTGAAGCGTACAGGCGAGCACATCAAGAGACCCTGAGCAAGAAGAAGAAACGGTCAGAAGACCACTAACGCCTGTAACTGCCAAGGTAGCATTTAAGGCCCATTACCAACAGAACGTGGGTAGTCAAGGACCGACGTGGAACATAAATACCGGGGACGTTTCTCTGGAAAAAGGCCCACTAAGCACTTAGTGGCAAGGCGGTTACAAGGGCATTAAAGGAACTACGTGTGACTTGATCCCTACGGGGTACGTAGGCAGCCTATAAAGAGGTCGCGCGCTCAGCACTCTAGAGGCACAGTCAAGCAAGGTCAAGAGAGTTACCCATTGAGTCAAGCCCAATCATTGAGCTCTATTTGTGTTATTTCCGATTCAGTCGTTGACAGAATTGAAGCATAGCTACGAGAATCATATTGCTTGAGTTCTTTTTCCCAGTAAATTTACAAATCTAACTGAAGGGGGAAAATATCCTCCTCAGAGCTGTTTCTAGAAATACTATTAGATCAGATATAATTAGAGTTTACAATGAAATGAAAAATCATTTAATTCAATCATTCATGAACATTCAAAAAATTTCATGCACATCTGATTTATGGTCCGGTAAGAATGATTTAGCCTATATTTGTGTTACTTCACATTATATTGATTCTCATTGGATGTTAAATAAAAGAATGTTAGCTTTTCGTCCACTTACATTTCCACACACCGGCACAGTAATTTATCAAGCAATAATGGATATTTTTAGAGAATATAATATAACTGAAAAAATTTTATCCATAACTTTTGATAATGCTAGTAATAATGTTAGTGCTATTTTAAAATTTAAATCTTCTTTGGGTTTACCTTATGATTTTGAATTTTATGATTGTAAATGTGTATGTCATATTATTAATTTAATTGTGCAAGATGGATTAACTCATATTGAAGAATCATTAGTAAATATTAGATTAGCATTAAAATTTATTACTTGTACACCTTCTAGAGTACAAGCATTTGGTGATTTTTGTGCGACACGCAATATTCCCCCTAGAAAATTTCCTCTTGATATGCATGTTCGTTGGAATTCTACATATATAATGTTGCAAAGTTGTGAGGGTTATGAAAATTTGATTATTGAATTTAATGAAATGTTTAACAATCGTGTTGATATTTCTCCTATTGATTGGCAAATTTCAAAAGTTTTTGTGCAATTTTTAAGTATTTTTTATGATGCTTCTATTGCTTGTTCAGGTGTTTATTATCCTACATCAAATCTTATACTTAGACAATTATTTAATATTTCTTGTGCATTTAAAGAATATAGAGATTATAGTATACTTCAAAATCTATTATCTTGATGGAACAAAAATTTAAAAAATATTTTGAAGATATTCCTATGCTTTTTTGTTTAGCTGCTGTAATGGATATTACTATTAAATTAGATACTGTTAAAACTATAATTTCAAGAATAAGTGATAATGTTAGATTTCCAATGGTTATAACCGGTGAAGATGTAGAATTTGCTTTAACTGAAATGTATAAAAAATATGAAAATAAATATGCAAATAGAACTAGAGCATCATCCTCCACTTCATCTATTAGTTTATTAGGCAAAGGTAAGAAAAAAGATTATTTCTTTGATTTTGTTTCACAAAGTTCACACACTTCACATGATTCTAGTAGTGGTAGTTCTCATCTTAATGAACTGTTTAAATATTTAGAAAATGATTGGAAGTCTCTTTTAACTGAAAAGGAGATGGAAAATTTTGATCTCTTGCAATGGTGGAAAGCACATGAAGTGACATTTCCTGTGCTTTCTATAATGGCAAGAGATTTACTAACTCCTCCAGTGTCTACAGTGGCTTCAGAATCTTCTTTTAGTACAAGTGGGAGAATATTATCTGAGAGGAGGACCAGGTTGGCAGCAAGTTCACTGGAAGCTCTTATTTGTCTGAAGGATTGGAGTGATGCTGATGAAAGAAATCAAGAATTTGTAGATAGTCTTGAGGTGGATTTTACAAAATTCAACATAGATGATGATCAATGAAGATTTCACATATAAATCTTCTCATTGTTGTATTTTTTTAATTTTTTGAAAGGTGAGTTGCAAGTGATTGATAGTTTTAATAGGTGCCAACCTAGTTGGGATGTATTAAAAACTATAGTGATGCAATTATTACTCAATTTTATTTTTTATTAATTTTTTGTATTTGTTAATGTATTTTTTAAGAATTGTATAATTTATTTTTATTCATCAATGTACTATTTGTGTATTTTTTATTCATTTTATCATTTATTTAATTAATGTTCAATTGTTCATATACTCGAAATTCAATATTCAATAAAATAAATATTTGTATTCTTAATTCTTTTTAGTTTTCAATTTTTATGAATGACTTAGGTATATTTTTTTATTTTTTAATTTAAAGGAACTAGTAAATTAAACATGGAATTAAATATTAAACTTTAAAAATAAAAAAAATGGGCATTTACACGGGTCGGCCCGTTGGCCCGTTAATGTCCCCGGCCCGTTTGGCCTGTCGGGCTGACACGGAGGGCCGTGCTGGGCCGACCCCATGCGGCCGGTGCCATGCCGAGCCGAGACGGTATGGCCCGCTTTACACCTCTGACTGTACTGTGTCGGCCCAGGCCGAGGGGCTGCCACCATACTTTTTTAAAAAAAATTTATTTTTAATTTTAAACTTCACCTTTCCTAATATTTCACATTCACACATAATACTATATATATATATACATAGACACTAACACAGCATATTATATATACACACTCAGTAATGAAATAATACATTTAATCATCATATTACATGTGTGTATAATGAGCCATCATGACTGAACCCCATATCCTTTTAATGTGTCATGACGTGTCATATTATATCGTGTCAGTTTCTCAACACGTCTCGAGTTATGCTATGTTAGGCCGATCTAGACTGTTTTACACCATGAGTCCCAAATTTCATTTTATAACAGTAAAGACATGGTCTAGCATCTTTTTCTAAACAATAATGTTTATCAATTCATGCATGATTCACATCTCATTTTAATAATCAGATGTCACATATATATCCCATCTAACTTTGCAAATCCATTATCAATATTACGAGTAACTCAGCCAAAAAAAAAGAAAAAAAAAAGGATAATAACATTTGCTTTTCAATAAATAAAATGTTAGAGTCTAAAACACAGATCACACATGTTTTATTTAAAAAAATAAAAATAGTAAAAATAGTCTAATGAGATATATTTTTTGATAAAAAATATATATCGGTCTATTTCGATTTGAATGAACCTATTTTTAATAAATGTAAGAAGAATTTAATAAAACATCATCTAAGGAGATATATATTTTACTAAATAACTAATGAGATATATGAAACTACATTTAGGATTGTAAAAATATTATGTGTAACAGCGCCCACTAAAGAACATCATTTACACAATACACATTTACACAAATACCCTTACCCACAATGAAAATACAGATTCTTTAAATCTTTGGTTGTGTAATAATATATAACTCAAAATACTAAGATAAATTTGTCTAATAAAATATCTTTTTCATCTAATCCGAGTAGTCAGAAAAGAGCGCTGATACACTCAGTCTATTTGACAGCGCGCTATACACTATAATTGCATAGCACATATTATGCTATTATTATATATATTGTTATATCATAATGTATAAGTTATTTTTTTAAAAAAATAAAAAAAATGTGTTACTGTATTTAAATATATATTTTATTTCACATAACAATATTTACTTTAATAGGAGAATATATTATTATTTTTTTAATAAAAAAATGATGTAGACTAGGATATGATCATTTTTCGTTAGAAAAATAACTCGTTCTGGTTTATGATTGGCCCAAGAACGCTAATATATATAATATTTATATAGAATCCTACTTGAAATTCTTACACAAACACACGTATAAACAAACTTTGCAGAGATCCCTAACAAGATGCCAACCTTATCTCGTTATCAACTCACTGTCCCTCTCTGGCTGCAAAACATTTGTTTATATATTCTCTTTTATCTTCTACGGGGCATTAAAGCAGATATTTTTAAAAAATGTGCAACACACGTCGAAGCCAGAGATTCTGACTCTGAGATACAAATTAAAATCAATACTGACGTGCTAATTCTTTACATCCCCCCTTAAAATGAAGTCCGATTAGGTGTGAAAAAATTTAAGGACCTCAATTTTGGTTGATCTGGTTGATTTAAAAAAAAAAAAAAATGAAATGGTCCTTCGAAACCCAACAACGTGTCTATATTCAACTTTGTTTATTGTTGAAATGAAATGGTCATCTAAAACAACAATGTCAATGTGGAGCCTAAAAGCGTGGATGTCTGATGGTCTTTGGCAAACCCAAATGACGTCAAACGAGGTTGATCTGAATGTACAAATGTCATATATGGATCGTCTACTTTTCCGACTATATACTTTTATTAAAATTGGCTTTTTTTTTTACGACCAATTATTAATTAATGTTGTTTTTTTTTCTAAAATAAGTCTTCGATAATCAATTTTGAACATTTTGATTTCATATTTTAATTTTTTATGTTTTATAAAAATGAAATATTTTTTATGATCAAATCAAAATATATAGTATAAATTATTTTTGACAATTGATTCTTAAATGAGAGTATAATCCACATGTCAAACTTCTCATTATTAACATTTGTATTGTGTCAAAACTCCCATGTTGAATTGTGTAAAATGGAAAAAAAAATTTATTAGTTTTTTTTTTTAGACAAAATGAACTTGGTGGGCTTCTCACTTCTTTGTATTAAGTAGAAAGGAGTACAAGCCCCCAGTGAAACCCAAAAAAAAAAAGAGGAGGTGAGGGGGAACCAATGTGTAACGTCTCTGTATTTTTAGCCTTATATATTTATTTTAAATATATAATGAAATTTTAATTGATATTTAATTATTTCAATTTTAGATTTGGCGGTAGGCCCAAATGAGTCTAATTTGATTTATAATTATAAAAATTATAAATTGATGTTGAAATATTTATTTTATATTTTTTTGAGATTTTTATAGTCTCAAGATATTTTGGTTAAAATTTGGTGAGATTCGGAGCTAGGAAAATTAGGTTTTTAGGATTTTGTGTTAAGTTATTGGGCCTAGGGATCTAGTTGCGAATCCAGAATATCTTTTAATGGGATTCAGGGATTTGTTTGTAAATCGGATAGGGATCTGTCTGTAAATCGGATAAGGACCTAGTTGTAAACCCGTAATACTTGAGGGGTCGTTTTGTAATTTGGTAAAAACCCCTTTTATATAACAAGTTTTGGGTTAGGGTTTGCATCAGAATTCTCATGAGGCATGAAGGGTGTGGATGACCTAGCTCTACCCGTCAAGCACTACAAGGTGATAAATATTTCTCTATTGATTTTTATTGTTTAGTGTTTCAATTTAGTTTGGTTAGGAGATGATTGTGTCAATCGATTATTTGGGGAAGAAGGTTGATGGATTAGGGTTAGGGTTTGATTGATTTTAAATAGATGATGTTTTTACTAGATTTCAATGGATCTCAAAGGATTTCTTAAGATCAAACTAGATTTATTGGTTTTGGGATTTAAGGGTTATTTTCGGGTTGATTGTATACCTGATCATTAAATCGTGTTTTGACTATGATAGAGTCGTTTCTGGGAAAATTGTATTTCACAAACAGAAATAGGTTTCGAAAAGATCTTTCCAACGAATCATGAATCGTCCGATTTGGAGTTACGGGTAGAAAGTTATGATTTTTCAAAGATTTCTGTGCAGTTTCCTAGAATTTAAATATTTTGCTTTATGACCAAGTTTGATGAATTTTAGAGATTAAAGGGATCCCAAATGGATGTTTAATGAGTATAATTTGATTTGTGGGTTTTGATGATTTTATTGATCTTGGTGACTCAAATTGGATCTTAAATCAATTAATTTGGTTTAGTGGGATCAATGAATATTAATTGAATATTATTGTTATTTGGATGTAAATTGATTGGATTGAGTTATTTGAATCATTGGAGTTGTAGTTGAGCATCATCGGATTTGTCTAAATATTTTATTCGAGGATTGATCGATTATGTGGGCCTTATGAAATAAATGGATATTGATTATCGAATCATTGTGAGATATGAACACTTTAATATTTATTTGGAATTGGGATTTTTGTTAGGCCTTTAAGGTGAGTTGCGGATTGTAGGTCTATTTGGTACGGGCTCTTGGGATTATTGGGCTGAGTGTTGTTGTAAGTTGTTTGTCAGTTGTTTGTCATGATTGAATGATTTTCTTATTTATTGATTTCATAATTGTTATGCTAGGTTATCCACGTGCGAGTGTGTAGCGTTCATGCACGTGCACCTGTTTGTATTGCGTGGACTGGAGGTGAGTGGACTTGAGTTTCATATGTAGTTTCAAAAGAATATATTATGTATTCATGCTAGGACCATCTATTTTGTGGAATATAACTGCTAGTTTTGAAATAAAAATATGAGCATGCCTTTTATTGAGATATTTATCATGAATTGATTGGTGTGTTGAGATTTTTGCATGCTCTATTCTTTTGTGAATTTTGAAGATATGATAGGTTATCAATGCATCCATTCCGTCTAGGTGGCTCAGTCTTGGTGGCCAACGTCTAGGTGGGCGTACGTCTACGTGGCCAGGTCCGAGAACGTAGGACCCAAGTCTTTGTGGCTATGTCTACGTGGCCATGCCTTTGAAAGGCCCCGCGAGCTAGGTGCTGCGAAGACGGACATGCGTGTTCGTGGTGTTGCATGCATCATGTTGGATAGGATTTGTGTGCGTGTGTATATATATTATTGCATGTCTTGGTGGCCTTGTTGTATATTTATTTTCTTGATATATTATATGTCTGTGTAGACATATTACGATATTGATATTTTGAATATAAATGTACTAACGGGATGATGATGGTCCATTCACTGAGCGTGTTGTAGCTCACCCCTCTCTTCCCAACCTTTCAGATTAGCTGTTGGTGGTTGTCGATCTCGTTAAGGCGTTGGAGGTTGAAGCTCGTATTTTATTTCCGGAGCACTAGACTTGTGTCAAAGGTGTCGATCATTTCTTTGGCATGTAGAGGACCCATATGTATGATAGTGTGGACATATAAATTTAGTTGTTCCCGATGTATATTGAATTTGTGTTGGATTTTAGCCTTGACAATATATGTATAATTATGGGATGTATTCGTATGTTCTCTGGATGAAAAATATATATATATATAGAACTCTGAGATTCGAGGAATTTAGTTAACGCACCCGGATTTCACGCTTCAAAATGGAGCCGTGGATCCGGGGGGGCGTTACACAATGTGTCAAAGGTAGGAGATCTACCCATAACACCCGGATCCACAAACAACCCCGCCTAAGGTTCGATCAACAAACGATCTCGCTCAAATCTAACTGCGCTGGCCCCGGTGCAGAAACAACCCCACGACATGATGAATTGTTTAGCACCATCCCAGATCCCTTCTGTCGAGACAGAGGTACCACGAAAGATCATGTCGTTTCGTCCAAGCCAAATAGCCCACATGATGGCAGGGACCAATGTCTGTAAGATTTTGCTGCGGGAACTTCTATCGTCTCTGCGGGAGACCTTGCGACCCAAGACCCAAAGGTGGTCCAAGAATCGCAGAGTCCATCTTACGCCCACAGTGTCTCCCAATCAACTCCAAACTTTCAACGAGACCGGGCAAACGCAGAAGATGTAATGGGTGGTCTCCACATCTCCCCCGTAGGGAGCGCACTCCATGATGTCTCCAGGCCTCCAGACCGAGCAAAATGCACGCGTGAGGAGGCGTTCATGGTAGGCTAGCCAGAGAAAAAAATGCACCTTCATCGGGACTTTGATGCACCAGATTTGGGAAGCTTTGCGCGCAACGCCATTAATGAAAGGGATGTCGCGACGACACCAGGAGTATGCTGACTTGACTGAGAACTCTCCCGATGTGGGGAAGGACCACAGGGGAGTGTCTTGAGCGTCTACCTGAGGATGGAAGTTAGAGAGGACGCAAAACAGTTGTGCGTACTGGAGAAATTCCTCCTCAGAGAGGCAGCGCCTAAGGTGGAGAGCCCAACCCCCGTCACTCCGAGAGGTCTCCCAGAATTCTTGGACTAGTCCCTCTTTGTTGCATGCAGCCTCGAAGAGCACAAGGTATATATCCATGAGGGGCCTCGAGCCACACTAGTGAAACGTCTAGAAGCTAATACGGTCACCCCGACCGAGCCTCCATGTGGTGGCAGAGAGGACAGGGTGGCCCATTCTTGAGATGTTCCTCCATGTAGTCGAGGAGCAGGTGCTCGGCTTTGGGAGCTGTAGAAGGCGCTGTCCCCGATCTTGGTGGTTGTCGGATACTGCTTTTCTCCAAACAGCGGCGTTGTCTCCAACAAATTTCCAGGCCCATTTGGAGAGGAGGGCTTTATTGAATGCATCCAGATCGAGAACGCCAAGTCCACCGCGGGTTTTGGGGGAGCAGACTGTTTCCCAGCTGTTGAGGTGCACCCGACGAGTCCCTTGTCCTGCACCGCTCCATAAGAATCTTCAACGAAGCACGTCCAAGCGATTAGCAACGGTGCGTGGAATCTTGAAAAGAGAGAGTAGAAAGACCGGGGGATTTGAGAGGACGGATTGAAGTAGAACTAGCCTCCCACCCGTGCTCAAAAGCCTTCCTACCCATCCATCTAGTCGCTTTTCAAAACGCGACACGAGCAGTGCCCAGTAAGAGAGAGTCAGTCACCAAAGGGTTAAACCCAAGTAGGTTGTCGGGAAGGAGCCCACAGGACATGAAAACTGGCCAGGGAGAGTTGACAGTACGCCCTCCAATTTATACCGTGAAAAGCACCTTTTTGTCTGTTGATGGAGAGTACAGAGAGTTAGCCGAACACCGATACCACGAACATGGCACCTCCAATGAACCGGGACTTTCTGTTGCATAACAGCATGGTGTTGTCGGCATATAGCACGTGGGAAAGGGAATAATCCGATCTGCCACATCAAATTCCGCGGACCCATCCATTGGCCTCTTGGCGAACTCCGCGCCTGACAGAGGCAGAGGCTGTTGAGAGGTAGTTGAATACCATACACATCCATCTTTCTCCAAAGCTGTGGCAGCCCAGGAGTTGGCGTAGAAAAGACCACTCCACTTGGTCGAAAGCCTTTTGAAAGTCGAGCTTGATGAGAACGCCCTTGCGCCGAAGATGGTGGTTCCCTGAGATGGCTTCCTAGACCGCTAGGAAACCTTCATGAAGAGTGCGACCCGGAACGAACGCGGTTTGATTAGCTTCGATCAACGTACCAATGACCTCCTTCAGGCGGTTAGCAAGTGTCTTGGACACCAACTTGAAGCATGCATTGATCAAGCTGATGGGCCTAAAGTCAGAGATTTCTACCGCCCCCGCTTTCTTCGGTATGAAAGCCAAGAAGGTTGCATTCAGACACCCAACCCCCTGAGAACCTGAATGGAAATAAGAAAACATATCCAGTATGTCTCCTTTCACCACCTCCCAGAAGACCTGGAAGAAACGGGTGCTAAAACCATCTGGGCTGGGGGATTTGTCACCTCCAGATTCAAATACCGCTCTCCGGATTTCAAGCTCAGTGAAAGAGCCTTCGAGTTGCTGCATGTGCTCCACGAAGAGAGTCGGGAGAGAGTTGTCGTGCCAAGCCGGCTTGATACTACAGAGAGCTCTAGCCATCTCGTGAAAGTGGCATACGAAGGCCTCCTGTATACCACTCTCGGAGGAGACCAGCAACTCTCCAATCCATAAGGATTCAATGCGATTAGCACGTCTTCGCAGGTTAGCGACTTTGTGGAAATAAGAGGTGTTGCCGTCCCCTTCTTTTAGCCAAATGGCTCGAGAGTGTAAGTGCCATTCCGCTTCTTCCCTACCCAAAATCTACAGCATGGTAGTCTTCAGCTAGTTTCTAGTCTCCCTCTCCTCGTTTTCCAGTAAGCCGCATTCTTCTGGAGCATCAAGCATGGAGATCTCAAGAGCAATGGAGGATTTACGTTGGAGGCGCATCTTCTTTGCCTCATGACTCTAATGCTTGAGAGTGTGTTTCAATCTTTTAATTTTCAAAGCAATCTTCTTGGCCCCAACCACCCCATCCAGTGGGAGGTTCCATGAGTCAGTCACCACTTCCCTGAAACCATCGACCTATAGCCACCAGGTTTCGAATTGGAACTTCACCCGACCAGTAGAATGAGAGCCGCACTCTAGAAGGAGAGGGCAATGTGTTATGCCTCTGTCATTTGGAGCCATTTCGGTTAAGCCTTGGTCACATCTGGGTCATTTAGGGTCTTTTTCTTTTTCGATCGGAGTCGCTAAAATTTTAGCTTTTAGCTACCTGCGGGAGTTGAAGTACTCTGATTGAAAATCTGACTGTATATTATGGATCTCAGTACCGTTTTATACTGCCCATAAAAATTTCATCGAATTCCGATAACGTTTTAAAAAATATGCAGTTCTGAACTTTATCCGGGTTTTGAGAGTTCCTGGTTTGGTTGGTCGAATAGTGTGAGATATTTTGAGGATGTGGTGACCTTTGGTAACCTTACCCCCACCTTGCTTAGTGATGAAGAAACCATTGGTCTTTTGGTATGTGAGTGGGTGAGCCTAACCCTAACCTCACCACCCCCCTTATGGTCACCCCTAGACACTATTTGGGCATGAAAATGACATTTTTGCCCTCTCTCTCTCTCTCTCTCCCCCTCTCTCCCAATTTGTGGATCTCTCTTTCCCTCCCTCTCTTGGTCTCTTTTTCCCCTCTTTGTGTGTGAAGAAGGAGGAGGAAGAAGCAATTGAAGGAAAAGATGAAGAAGAAGCACAAGAAAGAGTGAGAAAGGGTGAGTATGTGTTGTTGTTGTTGTTTCTCTTCTCTCTATCCCCTTCTCATGCCCCTTTGCACCCCTGTTTTCTGCCATGAAAGGCTTGAGGAAATGCTGTTGGGGTGGTGGCAGTGGTGGTGGTGGTTGAGGTGGTCGTGGGTGTGTCAAGAACCCCGCATCTCCCCATTTCGCACCCCCTGTTTTGGTAAGGTAGCACTCTGTATTTTAAAGATCTCAGCGAGTCTAGTATTTAGAGGCACATTTTTAGGATTATGTCTTCATATGATATGATCATCTATGTGTCTAGTTGTTATATATGGAATTTGGGGTCATTATGATATCTGTGTTGTAAGTTAGAACCTGTTTTGCATGGCTTGTCCAGATTCACATAGGAATTGACCTGTTTCATGAACTGATTTATTTCGGGCTTGTAGAGACAAAATTAGGTTAAAATGTCTCTATGGATTATGATCCCAGCACGTTAGAGAATGTGTATGATTTATTTCATAATTTTTGGATGTATATTTCGTGCTGTGGAGATCAATTAGTTGGGCTGGTTCAACAGGTTCAGCAGTTTTGCTCAATTGTGTGTCAAGAAATTGTTATGCATGTTGTGGAAAGTATCAGGAGTTAGGGTCTTCATGAATTAGGCTTATATGTGTGTTAGGAGGTTCCATATTTTAATTGTGGATCATTAGTTGTGTTTTACAGATCTCGTAGACCGGACGCGCGGCGATCCGGGTATTGGTGAGTGGTTTGATCCAACCCTTCGGGAAGCGTTAGATGTACGTAGTCGTGTGTCACGCATCCGTTGGGAACCCTAATTATATTACTTAATTAGATAAATAGTATGGTTATGTCTAACCCATAATATGCTAAGTATTTGCATGCTAAGTTAGTATATGTCACGCCCCAGGGCGGCCGTCCCCGAGACGTGGCAATAATAAAATATCAGCTATCAATACCTGAGGTCAATAAAGACTCTAACAACAACACACAAGGTGGCAAAGCAAGGATAATGATAACTGACTGAAAAGCGAAAGCATAATATATAAACAATGTCTGTAAACCAAAAACATTATTACAGACTCGAATACACAATCACTGTCCTGTGAGAGCCAAGTCTAGACCAAAGAAAATACAACCTGTGCCACATGCACGATTTACAATACATACAATGACTCTAGGACTGCTGACAGCCTCGCACTCGCCACCCGCCGGAAGAACGCTCCACGCCCATAAGACCACGCCATAGGAAAGCTCCAGCTCCACGCCCAACACTGCCCCTAAAAAGAAACAATATGCGAGGGGTGAGCTACAAGCTCAGTGAGTGGCTGGAAACCAATCACCATACAACAGTTCAATACATAAACAATTTCCTTTCAAGGTAAATATGGGTGGAAACCCATGGATAACAGGGTCACGCGGCGGCGCGACCAACCTCACTCTCACCCTCACTCCCGGAGGGAGACTCTTGGGACTTTTGGGGAGAGACCATACCGTTGGTCGAGGAGACCCGGGATTACTAGTCCATACAACACTACTGGATGACCGACCTCACCCTCACCCTCACTCCCGAAGGGAGACTCTTGGGACTTTTGGGGAGAAACCATACCGTTGGTCGAGGAGACCCGGGATTACTGGTCTAGGCAACAATACTGGATCATCTACATCGAGATAGCTGCCCAACGATGTCTTTGAACATCGATACAAGATCGGACCCAACAACTATGGGAACGGACGAACAACGAATGGGTCACGAGGCAACGTGTCTTCACCTCATCCTCACCCTCACTCCCAAAGGGAGACTCTTGGGACTTTTGGAAGAGACTTAGACTGCTCTACACCCTTGGTCCACCGGTAGCCCTTTCCCCCGTGTAGCCTCTACCTAGTATACTCCCACGATCAGTACCTTCCGAATGCATCGGTGGTACCTACGGATGGGAGCCCTCTGTCAAGACAGCTTTCCCAACGCCGGGGAGTTCCTACATCGGATCCAATGAAGGGGAGAACGATTCCACGCTCGCAATATCATTCGTTAGCCCTCTCCCGGATAGCCTCTACCTGGTACACTCCCACGATCAGTACGCTCCCGAACGCATCGGTGGTACCTACGGATGGGAGTCCTCTGTTAGGACAGCTACAACCCGGGCCTCTTCAACACAGACGACATTGGGAGTAAACATTCCACGTTCGCAAAGCGAACCCAATGGAAAAACACTACACTCGATAATCACATATCGATGATAGCGAACACTATTGTACTCCCACACGGTTGCGTCGCTCGGACACAGGGGGGGGGGTGTCACGCCCCAACTACCGGCTTAACAATCCGATAAGATAATGAATTCTCTTGAATTCCAAACAAGTGCATCGCTCGGATGCATTGGGCGATTACATCGCTAGCGCTCTAACTAATAAGGTACAACCCGACAGCGGGTCATACCCACGCCTATTTCAGATAGGCCTGATTAGTTTTAACATGCGCATATATTTTATAGGAGAATTTAATCTTAGTTATGTGCATGAACCATATGCACAATCATCTAATAATTATAGGGACACTCCCTAACATGGATTACATCATAATAATTCATACAACATGCATACATGGTCATTAATCACATAAACATACAAAATATACTCTAACATCCGTTGGATATCACCAACTTAAAAGAAAGGGGCAAGCGCGATCTCGCGCACTAACAGGTGCATGCCAATATTCCAAACGAATCTGAGTCGAGTAGGAAATCGCATCTACTTACTCAGTTCGTTCAGAGGGAGAGGGCGGGGGAGATCATCATCTCATGAAGCTAGTCATAGCTTTGCCCCATTAGCATGGGTGCAACAACTACACCACGCTCTCGAGTCTTATCGCAAGGGAATATTAGGCAGGTGCCCGTTATTAACCCAGACTTATTCATGTTCGATATTCCAATTAATATGGTGGGAGTAGTATTACAATACTACCTAAGGCATGCCATATTCTATACATCTATACACATTATCAAAAATACATGCCCATACTAGAGGGGCTCATGCAACACAATCATTCATACATAGATACAATACATGTATATAAGCCTAGCATGCAAGATATCTACATATTACAGCTTATGCATGGCCATACTACTTATCTACACAAGTAGTATAGCTAGGGGGCCCATCGATGCGCGACGCGCGTCTACGCGCGTTGACCGCATCCCGAGAGGGGGGGGGGTTTGGATCGAATCACTCACCGATAACCGGATCGCTGCGCGTCTTGTCTACGAGATCTGCAAAACACAACCAATGATCCATATTTAAATAATGGAACCTCCTATCACACATATAAGCTTACTTCATGAAGACCCTAACCCCTGATGATACTTCCATATTATCACCCAAGATACATGCAACCAACTTTTTGACACTCAACCAAGCAAAACTGCTAAACCTGCTGCAACCAGCCCTACTAATTGGTCTTCACAGCACCCAATACACTTCCAAAAATTATGAAATAAATCATGCACATTCTATGATATGCTGGGATCATAATCCATGAAGACATTAGAACCTAATATTGCTTCTACAAGCCCGAAACAAATCATTTCCCGAAGCAGATCAATTCCTGCGCGAATATGGACAGGTCATGTAAAACGGGTTCTAACTTACACCACAGATATCATAATGACCCCAAATTTCATATATAACATATAGACACATAGATGATCAAATCTAAAGCAGACATAATCCTAAAAATATGCCTCTAAATACTAGATTCATTGAGATCATTAAAAGCCAGTGCTGCCTTACCAAAACAGGGGAAGGGAAATGGGGAGATGCGGGGTTCTCGACACACCCACGACCACCTCAACCACCACCACCACTACCACCACCTCCTCAGCCACTCCTAAAGCCTTTATTGGCTGAAATCAGGGGTGGGGAAGAGGCATGAGAGGGAGTTAGAGAGAAGGGAAACAAGCATAACAACAACACTCAAGGTTTGCACACACATACATTCTCTTTTCCTTTTTAGGTCTTTCTTCTTCTCCTTCTTGTTCTTCCTCATCTCCTCTTTTTTCTAAACACACAAAACAAAGAACCAGGGAGTGGAGAGAGTGAGAGGGGGAGGGTGTGAAGAAGGGGACGCCTACACCGTCACTCACACACTCACACACTCACACACACACATTTATTAGAGAAAAAGGGGTTTGGTGGGGATTGACTTTGAGTCAACCCAACCAAACAAAAAAACAAAAACCCTTGACTAGTCAAAGGTCATCTTTGACTAGTCAAGGTCTTCATTGACTTGGTCAAAGTCATCTTTGACACTTCAAAATCGGTCAAAACCCAGATACGATTCAGAACTGCCAAATTTTCTAAAACATTACCGGAATTCGATGAAATTTTTATGGGTAGTACTAAACGGTACCAGGACCCATAATATGCAGTCAGATTTTCAATCAGAGTTTTCTAACTCATGGAGATGGCTAAAAGCCAAAATTTTAGCGGCTCCGATCGAAAAATTAAAAAGGCCCTGAATGACCTAGAAGTGACCAAGGCTTAACCGAAATGGCTCCAAATGACACAGGCATAACATTCTCCCCCCCTTAGGAAATTTAGTCCTCGAAATTTAAGGAAACCCAAAGGGAAGACCGAATATAGCAAGTATCTCGCATAGACCTTTTGCTCCCTAGTGGTCCATGCACCAGACTGGCGCTACCGACACACTGTAATCAAAGGAACGGTCTTAGCGTGGAGCCTCTTCTCATGCTGGTCCTTGACCTCGATCCACTGCTCCACGAACGACAAATCCAACTCGAGGATGAGACGGTCAAACAGAATGACATGAGTAGGATCGTGGACATAACGCCTCGGCCATGAGACAAGGACGACGTCGTGGGCATGAGCCAGCTGTGGGGGAAAGGCTACATGACAAGCCACCTCCCCAATCCACTCAATGACGAGAAATAGTCCCATTGAAGAGCCAACTCAGCTTGCCCCGAACGTCGAAACAGAGGATGCCCTTAAACTGGGACACCTTCACGAAAACATGGTCGCCAAACCCAAAGGTAAGCTCCTGGCGACGATGACCTGCGTAGCCCTTCTGTCGGTTCTGGGAGGTGCAGATGCACACACGAACCAACCTGGCCACCGCAAGGTCAAACAACTAACTTGTGGCCTCTCCAACTGGCGCTCCTCAACCGTCCCAACACAAGGGAGGTATAAACTGCGCCTGTAGAGTGCCTTTCACAGATCCATCTGGATGCTCGAATGGCAGTCGTCTTGCAGGCATACCCCAACAAATGGGTGGCGCCTCACCCAACTGCCCTCATCATCGAGCACGCAGGCACTTAGCATGTCCTCCAAGGTCTGAATCGTCCTCTTTGTCTGGCTGTCCATCGGCGATGAAACGCTATACCTAAATGGAGGCTCACACCAAAGCCTGCCAAGGCTGCGCCACAACCTCAAAGTAACCCTCGTGTCTCAACTGAAAATAGCGCCGACTGGAGTGCCATGAAGACGAACAATCGCGAAGGTGAAAACCCACGTCAAGGCGTCCAGAGACTCAATCAGTCGAAGTAGGGAGGGAAGCGCGGACTTAGTCAGTCGGTCAATGATCACCTAGACGGCGTCATGACCCGAACGTGACATTAGCGAGTCCGCAACAATCCCTGATAACCCACTCCCACGTCCACTGAGGAATCTCGATGGACTGACGCTTTCCACTCAATGATGATTCTCGAACTTTGTCTGAGGGCATGCCAACCTGGGGAAACAAGGTCACCCACATCATCCTTTTCATTGCACTACTAGCAACCTCAATGCAGACTACCCCAAAGTAGTCCACGGAACCCAATAAAACTTTTGAGATCCACGAAGGCATCCGGCGCATTCGTCAACCCTGACGGCAGTACTTAAAACTCGTAGTGCCTGAACGGTCACGAAAGGCCATCTACGGGATGTCCAACTCTCGGATCTCCAACTTGTGGTACCCTTGTGTGAAGATCGATCTAACAGCAGACACTCGCTCCCAGAGCTGGTCAAATAGATCATCAATTCACGGCAAGGGGGTACTTGATCTTCAACCCTTACGAGAAGATCAAAACAACACCACAAACAATTAAGTCCAGATTCTGCTCCTCGAGCATGGCTGGTGCTCATGCTGACACTTACACACTTGGTAAGCCGCTCAACCACGCTTAATCCACAAGACACGCAATAAGGGGGGTCGTCGAACCTCGACAATGCCTATGCGACGTCATCTATCTGATAGGGCGGTTGAGTCCCATCACGAACGTTAGCATCGCGTCTCCTCATTTACGACCCATGTGGGGCAAAACGCGACAGTATCCACAACTGTGCTTCACATGCCGCCAGAGATAGGTCGCTCATCTATAACCATTGGAACTTCAGCATCCTGCACTCCATGGGCAGATTCATCACGGGGAGTCCACGCTCTCGACATCATCTAGTAGCACCCTCCCGGTGTGGCCTCTACCTGGTAGCCTCCCAAGCCCACTATCTCCGCCATATGGGCGCACCAACAAGCATAGTATCTGGGAGCACCTCACAGGGCTCTGGCCTCAATCGGGCAGCTACAACGCACAATGATATATCGAAGCGACTCCAGATGCCACTATGGAACCCAGTCCACAAGCAATCGCCCACCAAGCTGCAATAGGATGCACCCAATCCCGATCATATGCATCACCACTCGCTACAGCACCTTCCAAGTGAGAGGAAAAATCAATCATCAGTTAGATGCTTCAAAGGTATTCCTTGACTGTGAAAAGAACCTTGGCAAGCCACTATGAAGGCCCGATATAGGATATCCCGACAACCAAACAAGGAACACGGAGTACCCTAGCCCGGGTCTCAACGATGACCCCGCAAGGCCCCTTAATCCTGAGTAGGAAGGCTGGAAGAAGACATCATCCCTTAATGAGCAATACGCCACATCCTCAACACTTGAAACTGGCGCCGCACGCGAACTCCATGGTTACCAGCAATACCGATGCACGGGAAAGAAGCTCCATTATCGAGACACAATCCATACCTTAGAAATTGCGACCAATTCATCACTATCATACTAGTTGGTTGAAATCTCCTACCCAAGCCTTAATCCCACAACAAGGGATCCAAAAACTGACCCTAGCCAGTCGACCCAGTCGACAACTTAAGGGTGGGTCCAGGGGGGTCACGTCCACGTCAACGGATGCGAGGAGGCATGTCAGCAACCTAAGATAACTTCTAAAACAAGAGTACTCAGATGACAATCCTACGACTCACCATCTATATGACTAGACTTAGGCTCTGACAGGACCAGGCTCTGATACCAACTTTTGTCACGCCCCAGGGCGACCGTCCCCGAGACGTGGCAATAATAAAATATCAGCTATCAATACCTGAGGTCAATAAAGACTCCAACAACAACACACAAGGTGGCAAACCAAGGATAATGATAACTGACTGAAAAGCGGAAGCATAATATATAAACAATGTCTGTAAACCAAAAACATTATTACAGACTCAAATACACAATCACTGTCTTGTGAGAGCCAAGTCTAGACCAAAGAAAATACAACCTGTGCCACATGCACGATTTACAATACATACAATGACTCTAGGACTGCTGAGAGCCTCGCACTCGCCACCCGCCGGAAGAACGCTCCACGCCCATAAGACCATGCCACAGGAAAGCTCCAGCTCCACGCCCAACACTGCCCCTGAAAAGAAACAGTATGCGAGGGGTGAGCTACAAGCTCAGTGAGTGGCTAGAAACCAATCACCATACAACAGTTCAATACATAAACAATTTCCTTTCAAGGTAAACATTAGTGGAAACCCATGGATAACAGGGTCACGCGGCGGCGCGACCAACCTCACCCTCACCCTCACTCCCGGAGGGAGACTCTTGGGACTTTTGGGGAGAGACCATACTGTTGGTCGAGGAGACCCAGGATTACTGGTCCATACCACACTACTGGATCACCGACCTCACCCTCACCCTCACTCCCGAAGGGAGACTCTTGGGACTTTTGGGGAGAGACCATACCGTTGGTCGAGGAGACCCGGGATTACTGGTCTACGCAACAATACTGGATCATCTACATCGAGATAACTGTCCAACGACGTCTTTGAACATCGATACGAGACCGGACCCAACAACTGTGGGAACGGACGAACAACGAATGGGTCACGAGGCGACGTGTCTTCACCTCATCCTCACCCTCACTCCCGAAGGGAGACTCCTGGGACTTTTGGAAGAGACTTAGACTGCTCTACACCCTTGGTCCACCGGTAGCCCTTTCCCCTGCGTAGCCTCTACCTGGTATACTCCCACGATCAATACCTTCCGAACGCATCGGTGGTACCTACGGATGGGAGCCCTCTATCAGGACATCTTTCCCAACGCCAGGGAGTTCCTACATCGGATCCAACGAAGGGGAGAACGATTCCACGCTCGCAATATCATTCGTTAGCCCTCTCCCGGATAGCCTCTACCTGGTACACTCCCACGATCAGTACGCTCCTGAACGCATTGGTGGTACTTACAGATGGGAGTCCTCTGTCAGGACAACTACAACCAAGGCCTCTTCAACACAGACGACATTGGGAGTAAACATTCCACGTTCGCAAAGCGAACCCAATGGAAAAACACTACACTCGATAATCACATATCGATGATAGCAAACACTATTGTACTCCCACACGGTTGCGTCGCTCGGACACAGGGGGGTGTCACGCCCCAACTACCGGCTTAATAATCCGATAAGATAATGAATTCTCCTGAATTCCAAACGAGTGCATCGGTCGGATGCACGGGGCGATTACATCGCTAGCGCTCTAACTAATAAGGTACAACCCGACAGCGGGTCATACCCACGCCTATTTCAGATAGGCCTGATTAGTTTTAACATGCGCATATATTTTATAGGAGAATTTAATCTTAGTTATGTGCATGAACCATATGCACAATCATCTAATAATTATAGGGACACTCCCTAACATGGATTACATCATAATAATTCATACAACATGCATACATGGTCATTAATCACATAAACATACAAAATATACTCTAACATCCGTTGGATATCGCCAACTTAAAAGAAAGGGGGCAAGCGCGATCTTGCGCACTAACAGGTGCATGCCAATATTCCAAACGAACCTGAGTCGAGTAGGAAATCGCATCTACTTACTCAGTTCGTTCAGAGGGAGAGGGCGGGGCATATCATCATCTCATGAAGCTGGTCATAGCTTTGCCTGTTATATATGTGTCACTTTTTAGCCTGCTGGTAACCGTTGGAGCATTTCTGGCAGTTTTAAAATTTTTAGGGTTTTTCGATCGGAACCGCATAATTTCAGACTGTTAGCTATCGTCTGAGCTAGAGGACTCCGATTGAAAATCTAACTGCATATTATGTGTCCTGGTGCCATTTTAAGCCACTCATGAAAATTTCATTGAATTCCAGTATCGTTTACAAAAATTTCACAGTTCTGGGGTGTATCCGGGTTTTTAAGTCGCGCGCTTTATAAAAGGAATCAAAAATATCTTTTTACTATTCATCATCCCTACGACTTGCTCTCTCTCTCTCCTCTCCTCCGTTTTTCTTCCGTTTGAGCCCCCTACACCCCTCAAAACCAAACCTAAAGCACGGGAAGTGTAGATCGGGTCCCGATCTACGCTCCGGTGTCTTCAAATCCGAATTCCGACGATCCTAGCCTCCCCGACCTCCCCTTTTCATCCTCTGATTTGGCCCATTCTGAGGGACAAGCTAGATCGGGGCGTGAGAAGGCTTTTGGGAAAGGTTTCGGCGCGCGGAGAGCCACCGGACTTCCCCTCCTCCCCTTGGTAAGCCCCCTTTCCCTCTTTTTCTTGCATAGATGTATGCTAGGGGGTGGTTTTGTGGTTGGGAGGTGGTTGGTGGCGGTGGGTGGCCGTCGGAGGGCTGTGGGAGGCGGTCGGAGGCTATGGTGGTGGTTGGAGGTGGGTGGTAGAGGAGCTCGGGCTCGGGCAGGATGGCAGGGCAGCAGCAGCAGGCGCAGCAGCCGCAGGCGCAGCAGGCAGGGCCGCTGGCAGGGCGCGCGCAAGAGGAATATTAGGCAGGTGCCCGTTATTAACCCAGACTTATTCATGTTCGATATTCCAATTAATATGGTGGGAGTAGTATTACAATACTACCTAAGGCATGCCATATTCTATACATCCATACACATTATCAAAAATACATGCCCATACTAGAGGGGCGCATGCAACACAATCATTCATACAACGATACAATACATGTATATAAGCCTAGCATGCAAGATATCTACATATTACAGCTTATGCATGGCCATACTACTTATCTACACAAGTAGTATAGCTAGGGGGCCCCATCGATGCGCGACGCGCGTCTACGCGTGTCGAGCGCATCCCGAGGGGGGGGGGATTGGATCGAATCACTCACCGATACCCGGATCGCCGCGCGTCCGGTCTACGAGATCTGTAAAACACAACCAATGATCCATAATTAAATTATGGAACCTCCATTCACACATATAAGCTTACTTCATGAAGACCCTAACCCCTGATATTTCCATATTATCACCCAAGACACATGCAACCAACTCCTTGACACTCAACCAAGCGAAACTGCTAAACCTGCTACAACCAGCCCTACTAATTGGTCTTCACAGCACCCAATACACTTCCAAAAATTATGAAATAAATCATGCACATTCTATGATATGCTGGGATCATAATCCATGCAGACATTAGAACCTAATATTGCTTCTACAAGCCCGAAACAAATCGTTCCAGCAGCTGTTTCAGCAGCAGCGCCAGCAGCAGCAGCCTCAGCGCCAGCCGCAGCAGCAGCCTCAGCGTCAGCAGCAGCAGCCACAGGGTGGCCGTGCTGATCAGAGGAGGCAGCCAGCAGCAGGCGAGGCGTGCCCCTGCTCCTCAGCCTCAGTTCGTCCAGGGCCGAGTGGCAGCGCTTTCGGCAGAGGAGGCCCAGGCATCAGGCAGCGTGGTCAGAGGTACTGTTCAGATCTCCCAGCTTCCTGCTTATGTACTATTTGATTCCGGAGCCACCCACTCGTTCGTGTCTCCCGCTTTCGCGAGACGGACGGGTGTGGCGTCCGCTCCTCTAGATGCTGTATTAGAGGTATCATTACCCGTGGGAGACCGGATTCTCCTCAGTTCGGTGTACCGAGGGTGCACGGTGGAGATCGCGGAGCATGAGTTCCCGGTGGAGCTGGTGGAGCTTGCGATGGCGGATTTTGATGCCATCCTGGGGATGGATTGGCTTGCAGCTAGTCATGCCAGCATCGACTGTTTCGCCAAGTCGGTGTCGTTCCACCTTCCTGGTCGGAGGTCTTTCCAGTTCGTGGGCGATCGAGACTCCTACAGGGTTCGTGTCGTCCATGCAGGCGTGGAGACTCCTTCAGGGTGGGTGCGAGGGCTTTCTGGCTTATATTGCTCTGGACGATGCACCGCTGCGGGCAGATATCAGTCAGACTCCGGTCATGGCAGAGTCTCGAGGTTTTCCCCGATGATCTTCCGGGATTACCGCCGGATCGCGCGATCGAGTTTGAGATCAATCTGCTTCCGGGGACCGAGCCGGTTTCGAGGGCTCCGTACCGGATGGCTCCCGCAGAGCTGAGGGTGCTGAAGGAGCAGTTGGAGGAGTTGCTGGAGAAGGGCTTCGCACGTCCGAGTGTGTCTCCGTGGGGAGCCCCTGTCCTGTTCGTCCGGAAGAAGGACGGTTCACTGCGGCTGTGTATTGATTACAGGCAGTTGAATAAGCGGACAGTGAAGAACAAGTACCCGTTGCCGCGGATCGACGATCTGTTTGACCAGCTTCAGGGAGCGTGTGTCTTTTCCAAGATCGATCTCCGCTCGGGGTACTACCAGTTGAAGATCCGGGAGTCAGACATATCGAAGACGGCCTTTCGCACCCGGTATGGGCACTACGAGTTCAGAGTACTGCCATTCGGGTTGACGAACGCGCCGGCGGCCTTCATGGATCTGATGAACCGGGTATTTCGACCCTTCCTCGACTCCTTTGTGGTAGTATTCATCGATGATATATTGGTGTACTCGAGGAGTCTGGAGGAGCACGCTCACCATCTTCGCACTGTCTTGGAGACTTTGGCCAGACATCAGTTGTTCGCCAAGTTCAGCAAGTGCGAGTTCTGGTTGGAGCGTATGGCCTTTCTGGGCCATGTGATTTCCGGTGAGGGTATAGCTGTGGACCCGGAGAAGACGCTCGCCGTGTCGAATTGGCGTCGACCGTCGAACCCCACTGAGATTCGTAGCTTCTTGGGCTTGGCGGGTTATTACAGGAGGTTTGTGGAGGGTTTCTCCAAGATAGCCGTTCCTCTTACCCGCCTCACTCGGAAAGACGTTCGGTTCGAGTGGTCCCCTTCTTGCGAGGAGAGCTTCCAGGAGCTGAAGCGAAGGCTCACCTCAGCGCCAGTTCTTACCCTTCCATCTGGGAGTGGTGGGTTCGCAGTATACACAGATGCATCGCAGTTGGGTGTGGGTTGCGTCCTGATGCAGCACGGTAAGGTGGTGGCTTACGCGTCTCGTCAGTTGAAGCCCCATGAGCAGAACTACCCCACCCATGACCTTGAGTTGGCTGCGATCATATTTGCGCTGAAGATGTGGAGGCATTATCTCTACGGAGAGGAGTTCGAGCTCTTTACAGATCATAAGAGCTTGACGTATCTGCAGTCTCAGCCGGAGCTCAACATGCGACAGAGGCGTTGGGTTGAGTTCCTGACAGACTATGACTGTGACATCGCTTACCATCCGGGTAAGGCGAATGTCGTTGCAGATGCGCTCAGTTGAGAGCCCCTGGGCATGGCCGCCCACATGGCTGTCCGTCGTTGGAGGCTTCTGGAGGGGGCCGCTTGCTGGATCAGTGTTCGGGAGACCCCTGCGGGTGGCTTTTTGGCCAGGCTGGTGGTGCAGCCGGTTCTTCTCGACGAGATCCGCACGGCTCAGGCTCAGGATCCGCATTTTATAGTCCTTTCTGAGGGCGTCGCCCGGGGCGAGCGTCAGGACTACCAGATTCGCGCGGACGGGATCCTGAGATTCAGAGGCCGAGTGTGCATCCCCGACGACGCAGAGCTGAGGCGGAAGATTCTGGACGAGGCCCATCGCTCGAGGTACACCGTGCACCCTGGTGGCACGAAGATGTACAGAGGCCTTCGTCGCGGCTACTGGTGGCGCGGGATGAAGACGGATATCGCCCGTTTCGTTGCCCGGTGCCTAGTATGCCAGCAGGTGAAGTCGGAGCATCAGCGCCCTGCGGGGAAGCTGCAGTCCATTGAGATCCCTCAGTGGAAGTGGGAGCAGATCACCATGGACTTCGTCTCGGGTCTGCCGAGGTCACGTTCGGGTCGCGATGCCATCTGGGTGATCGTCGACCGGCTGACGAAGTCTGCTCATTTCCTCCCCATCCGACTCACCGATTCTCTGGACACCCTGGCGCAGTTATTTGTCTCCGAGATTGTCCGACTCCATGGCACTCCAGTCAGCATCATCTCTGATCGAGACGCGCGTTTTACTTCGAGGTTCTGGCGTAGCCTCCAGCACGCCCTTGGTACGAACCTCCATTTCAGTACAGCGTTTCATCCTCAGACGGACGGCCAGTCGGAGAGGACGATCCAGACCCTTGAGGACATGCTGCGGGCCTGTGTACTCGATTTTGGGGGCAGTTGGGAGAGGCACCTTCCGTTGGTGGAGTTTGCCTACAACAACAGCTACCACTCGAGCATCCGGATGGCTCCCTACGAGGCACTTTATGGCCGCAGCTGCAGGTCCCCCCTGTGTTGGGATGAGGTCGGAGAGCGCCAGCTAGAGGGACCAGAGATCGTTCACCAGACCTCCGAGATGGTGAAGACGATCCGCGAGCGTATCCGAGTCGCTCAGAGTCGTCAGAAGAGCTACGCCGACCGCCGTCGCCGTGAGCTCGCCTTCGAGGTCGGTGATCATGTGTTCCTGAAGGTGTCCCCGATGAAGGGCATCTTCCGATTTGGTGTGCGGGGCAAGCTGAGTCCGCGTTTCATTGGGCCATTCCTCATCCTCGAGCGAGTTGGGGAGGTGGCCTATCGCATAGCTCTGCCCCCACAGTTGGCTCAGGCCCATGACGTCTTCCACGTCTCGCAGCTGAGGCGATACGTCCACGATCCTGCTCACATCATCCCGTTCGAGCCGCTCGTCTTCGAGCCGGACTTGTCTTTCGTGGAGCAGCCGATTGAGATCATGGACCGCCGCGAGAAGAGGCTCCGCACCAAGACCGTCCAGCTGGTCAAGGTGCGATGGCAGCACCGTTCCGGTGCCGAGGCCACCTGGGAGCTCGAGGACGCCATGCGTGACGCGTATCCGCATCTTTTCCCTTCTTAGATGTTCTTGTATTTATTTTGAGGACAAAATTTCCTAAGGGGGGGAGAATGTTATATATGTGTCACTTTTTGGCCTGTTGGTAACCATTGGAGCATTTTAGCAGTTTTTGAAATTTTTGCATTTTTCGATCGGAACCGCATAATTTTGGACTGTTAGCTATCGTCCTGAGTTAGAGGACTCCGATTGAAAATCTAACTGCATATTATGTGTCCTGGTGCCATTTTAAGCCACTCATGAAAATTTCATCGAATTCCGGCAACGTTTCCGAAATTTCACAGTTCCGGGGCGTATCTGGGTTTTTAAGTCGCACACTATATATATGTGAGATCTAATTTTCGAAATCACTATTCATCATCCCTACCAACTTTCCCTCTCTCCTCTCTCTCTCTTTTTCTTCCATTTGAGGCCCTTAGACCCCTCAAAACCAAAAACCTAAAACCTAAGAAGTGTAGATCGGGTCCCGATCTACACCCCGGTGCCTTCAAATCCCGATTCTGACGATCCTAGCCTCCCCGTCCTCCCCTCTTTCTCCTCTGTTTTGGGCCGTTTCGAAGGCCGAGATAGATCGGGGCGTAGGAGGGCCTTTGAGAAAGGTTTCGGTGCGCGGAGAGCACCCGGTCACCTCTTCCTCACCCTTGGTAAGCTTTCTTTCCCTCTTTTTCATGCTTAGATGCTTGATAGGAGGGGGTTTTTGGGTTTGGGAGGTGGTCGGCGGCTGTGGGAGGCCGTCGGGGGTGGTTGGGGGCGGTCGGAGGCCGTCGGAGGCCATTGGGTGGTGGTGGGGGGTACTCGGGCAGTGTGGGGCTCTGTTCCGGGCAGCAGGCAGCAGCGGCAGCAGCTCAGGCAGCGCGCAGGCTGGGTGCGCGCGGGCGTGCGCGCGTGCGTGCGCGCGGGCGTGCGTGCTGGTCGAGCTGGGTGTGCTCGGTGCTGTGCGCAGGTGCTGGTCGTGCGGGTCTGTGCGCGAGGAGCTGGTCGTGCGGGTCTGTGCACGAGGAGCTGGTCGTACGGGTCTGTGCACAGGAGCTGGCCGCGCGGGTCTGGTGCAAGGGCTGGTCGGGCGCCTGGTGAGGGGAGATGTGCGAGCGGCGATGCGCGCGGAGTGCGTGCTGGGCGCGCTGGACGGGTTGGCGGGTGCTGGGGGTGATGGCCGAGGCAGTGGTGGTTCGCGCGGGGCGCGGCGAGGCAGTGGTAGTGCGCGCGGGGCGCGGCGAGGTGGCGGAGGTGCGCGCGGGGCGAGGCACTGCGCGCGGGGGCGTGCGGGGTGCTCGCGGGCCGGCGCGAGGCGTGCGGGGCGCGCGCGGGCTGCTACGGCTGGGCGCAGTGGACGCGCGGTGCCCCGGGTGGTGCGGCGACGTGTCCAGGCGGCGGGCAGGGGCCCGGCGGGGCGCGGGGTGCGTGGGCCGAGGTGCGGCAGTGCCCCGGGCGGTCGGGTGGCCGTGCGGGTGGTTGTCGGCCGTGCGGGTGTTTGATTTGGGATTTTGGGTATTTATTTGTGTATGTTGTGTATTTTGGGGTATCTGTGGATTTATACTCTCCAGTTAATACCTTGTCTTGCAGATCTCGACGGACGGTCGCGCGTCGACCCGATTTCCGGTGAGTGGGACAACCCAACCCAGTTTGGGAGGCGCTACATGCCTTGGAGCGTGTACCGTCCTCCCCCTAGGGCACATAGTTAGTATTAACTGTTGTTTTGAAATCCATGTAAGCATGATGTGTGTGTAGAATGCATGCCACCCTAGACTTGTATGTTAGGGACTTGCACCATTAGGATTTGTGCATCAGCCGTGTATCATGTCACCCCGTTATCATGCTAGGAAAGCCCGACCTGTGCATGCGTCCTATTAGTTTGATTTATTTAATTAAATGCAAGCTTTAATATTGATAGCATGTTTAGGGAATATAAGGGGGCCTTGCGAGGTTAACATTGAGACCCGGGTTAGGGTACTCCGTGTTCCTCGTTTGGTTGTCGGATGTCCTACATCGGGACCTCAGGTTACCCTCCCAAGGTCTCTTTTCCCCTTTTTGTGTCTTATATATTTCCCCGCATCCTGGTTATGCGCGCTGGTGGAATTCTGAGGAATTCAAGACATTAGAATAGTAGAGTTGTGCTGTCACCGGATCCGAGTGGATCATATGCGATGGATAGGCTGTTCTGTTCCCTCCGTTGGATTTGTGTAGAGACTACCCCGACGTTAGAAAGGTTGTCCCGTGCAGGGGCTTCCACCAGTAGGCGCCTCCTGATTTGGTAGAAGGACTGCGCCGAACGTGGGAGTGGCCAAACGACCTACGGAGTGGGGAGAGACTATCGGTGGACCGAGGGTGACCAACAGCCTAGTCAGTCCCAAGAGCCTAGGTCACCTGTTGAGAGGTGAGGGTGAGGGTATGGTGGGCCGGCGATGCGACGACCCACAGGATTGTGAATGGATGATTATCCACCCATTAAGTCCCAACATCCTAGGTCACCTATTGAGGGTGAGGGTGAGGGTAAGGGTATGGCGGTTCGGTGATGTGACGAACCCCCGGATTTGTGATGTTTATGCCGCTTTGGGCTATTGGCTTGATTTAAATGTGGTTAATATGAACTGTATGCATGGGTTGTGCTATTCACTGAGCGTGCGGCTCACCCCTCGCATATTGTCTTTTTCAATGATCTCTGAGGGAGGAGCTTCCCGAGCGACTATACCAGTAGAGGAGTAGTGCCACGTCCCTCGAGTTTGAGGCCATCAGCACCCTTCTCTTGTTGTATGTATATATTTTGTGCTTGGGCACCTAGTTGGGATTATGTATGGATTTTATTTGTGTATATATATGGACATGTTGGCTCTCAGAGGACATACGATTATGTATCGAGTCTGTAGTATGTTGTTGATTACAGATTCAGTCTTTTTAGCTTCCGCATTTGGTGTATATATTATGTCAGCCCTGCTTTATCTGTGTTGTCGTATTTGCTGTTGGTTGAGTATGTTATTGAACTCCTGTATACTGATATCTTATATACAATTGCCGCGTCCCGGGGACGGCCGCCCTAGGTCGTGACAAAAGTTGGTTATGCGCCCTGGAGGAATTCTGAAGAATTCATGACATTTGTAGAGTTGAGATCGGTGTCGGCGGATCCAAGTGGATCGTATCCGTGTGGGTAGGCTGTTTCTCTTCCCTTCGTTGGATCCGTGTAGGGACTTCTCAGCGTTAGACAGGCCGTCCTGACAGAGGGCCCCCATCAGTAGGCAGCTCATGATTTGGTTTCGGACTGTGCTGAATCGTGGGAGTAGACCAGGCGAGCTACGGTGTGGAGGAGAGGCTATCGGTGGACCAAGGGTGATTAACAGCCTAGTCAGTCCCAAAAGACCATGTCACCAGTTTGAGGGTGAGGGTGAGGGTGTAGTGGGTTGGCGATAGCGACCCACTGGATTTGTATAGTTGTTGCCACTTAGAGGCTATGAATGATTTGAGGTTAATATGAATTGTGATGCATGGGTTGTGCTATTCACTGAGCGTGTGGCTTACCCCTCGCATATATTTTTCTCTAGTGATATCTGAGTCGGATCCGCAGGAGGAGCTCCCCGAGGCACGTCAGCAGTAGCGGAGCAGCGTCACGTTCTTCGTGTGAGAGGTCATTCAGCATCCCCCTTTGCTTGTATGTATTGTATTCCGTGCTTGAGCACGCGTTTGTATTATATTTGGATGTCGTGTATATATTGGCTCTCATAGGACAGTTGATTATGTATCGAGTGTGTAATATGTCTTTGAATTACAGATCCAGTTTTTTAGCTTCCGCTATTTGTGTATATATCATGTCAACCTCTTTGTTGTCTGTGTTGTCATTGTTGATATTGTTTGAGTATATTATTGACCTCTTGTATAGACTGTTGATATCATATATACCCTTGCCGCGTCCCGGGGACGGCCGCCCTGGGGCGTGACAAAACTGGCGCCGCACGCGAACTCCATGGTTACCAGCAATACCGATGCACGGGAAAGAAGCTCCATTATCGAGACGCAATCCATACCTTAGAAATTGCGACCAATTCATCATTATCACACTACTAGGCTAGAATCTCCTACCCAAGCCTTAATCCCACAACAAGGGATCCAACAACTGACCCTAACCAGTCGACCCAGTCGACAACTTAAGGGTGGGTCCAAGGGGTCACGTCCACGTCAACGGATGCGAGGGGGCATGTTAGCAACCTAAGATAACTTCTAAAACAAGAGTACTCGGATGGCAATCCTACGACTCATCATCTATACGACTAGACTTAGGCTCTGACAGGACCAGGCTCTGATACCAACTTTTGTCATGCCCCAGGGCGGCCGTCCCCGAGACGTGGCAATAATAAAATATCAGCTATCAATACCTGAGGTCAATAAAGACTCCAACAACAACACACAAGGTGGCAAAGCAAGGATAATGATAACTGACTGAAAAGCGAAAGCATAATATATAAACAATGTCTGTAAACCAAAAACATTATTACAGACTCGAATACACAATCACTATCTTGTGAGAGCCAAGTCCAGACCAAAGAAAATACAACATGTGCCACATGCACAATTTACAATACATACAATGACTCTAGGACTGCTGAGAGCCTCGCACTCGCCACCCGCCGGAAGAACGCCCCACGCCCATAAGACCACGCCACAGGAAAGCTCCAGCTCCACGCCCAACACTGCCCCTGAAAAGAAACACTATGCGAGAGGTGAGCTACAAGCTCAGTGAGTGGCTGGAACCCAATCACCATACAACAATTCAATACATAAACAATTTTATTTCAAGGTAAAGATGGGTGAAAACCCATGGATAACAGGGTCACGCGACGGCCCGACCAACCTCACCCTCACCCTCACTCCCGGAGGGAGACTCTTGGGACTTTTGGGGAGAGACCATACCATTGGTCGAGGAGACCCGGGATTACTGGTCCACACAACATTACTGGATCACCAACCTCACCCTCACCCTCACTCCCGGAGGGAGACTCTTGGGACTTTTGGGGAGAGACCATATCGTTGGTCGAGGAGACCCGGGATTACTGGTCTACGCAACACTTCTGGATGTCTTTAAACATAGATATGAGACTAGACCCAACAACTATGGGAACGGACGAACAACGAATGGGTAACGAGGCGTCGTGTCTTCACCTCATCCTCACCCTCACTCCCGGAGGGAGACTCTTGGGACTTTTGGAAGAGACTTAGACTCCTCTACACCCTTGGTCCACCGGTAGCCCTTTCCCTGTATAGTCACTACCTGGTATACTCCCACGATCAGTACGCTTCCGAACGCCTCGGTGGTACCTACGGATGGGAGCCCTCTGTCAGGACAGCTTTTCCAACGCCGAAAAGTTCCTACATCGGATCCAACGAAGGGGAGAACGATTCCACGCTCGCAATATCATTCGTTAACCCTCTCCCAGGTAGCCTCTACCTGGTACACTCCAACGATTAGTACGCTCCCGAACGCATCGGTGGTACCTACGGATGGTAGCCCTCTGTCAGGACAGCTAAAACCCGGCCCCCCTCAACACGGATGACACTTGGAGTAAACATTCCATGTTCGCAAAGCGAACCCAATGGAAAACAACTACTCTCGATAATCACTTATCGAGATATCGAATACTACTGTACTCCCACACCGTTGCGTCGCTCAGACACAAGGGGGGGTGTCACACCCCAACTACCGGCTTAACAATCCGATAAGATAATGAATTCTCCTGAATTCCAAACGAGTGCATCGCTCGGATGCACGGGGCGATTACATCGCTAGCGCTCTAACTAATAAGGTACAACCTGACAACGGGTCATACCCACGCCTATCCCAGATAGGCCTATCAGTTTTTAACATGCGCATATAAATATATCCAGGAGAATTTTATATCTAGCTATGTGCATGAACCATATGCACAATCATCTAATAATTATAGGGACACTCCCTAACATGGATTTACATCATAATAAATCATACAACATGCATACATGGTCATTAATCACATAAGCACACAAGGCCTAACTTAAACATGCGTTGGATATCACCAACTTAAAAGAAAGGGTCAAGCACGATCTCGCGCACTAACAGGTGCATGCCAATATTCCAAACGAACCTGAGTCGAGTAGGAAATCGCATCTACTTACTTAGTTCGTTCAGAGGGAGAGGGCGGGAGAGATCATCATCTCATGAAGCTGGTCATAGCTTTGTCCCATTAGCATGGGCGCAACAACTACACCACGCCCTCGAGTCTTATCGCAAGAGAATATTAGGCAGGTGCCCGTTATTAACCCAGACTTAATCATGTTCGATTTCCAATTAATATGGTGGGAGTAGTATTACAATACTACCTAAGGCATGCCATATTCTATACATCCATACACATTACCAAAAATACATGCCCATACTAGAGGGGCTCATGCAACACAATCATTCATACATGAATACAATGCATGTATATAAGCCTAGCATGCAAGATATCTACATATTATAGCTTAAGCATGGCCATACTACTTATCTACAGAAGTAGTATAGCTAGGGAGCCCCATCGATGCGCGACGCGCGACTACGCGCGTCCAGCGCATCTCGAGGGGGGGGGAGATTGGATCGAACCACTCACCGATACCCGGATCGCCGCGCGTCCGGTCTACGAGATCTACAAAACACAACCAATGATCCATAATTAAATTATGGAACCTCCTATCACACATATAAGCTTACTTCATGAAAACCCTAACCCCTGATACTTCCATATTGTCACCCAAGACACATGCAACCAACTCCTTGACACTCAACCAAGCAAAACTACTAAACCTGCTACAACCAGCCCTACTAATTGGTCTTCACAGCACCCAATACACTTCCAAAAATTATGAAATAAATCATGCACAATCTATGATATGCTGGGATCATAATCCATTGAGACATTAGAACCTAATTTTTCCTCTACAAGCCCAAAACAAATCATTTCCCGAAGCAGGTCAATTCCTACGTGAATCTGGACAGGTCATGCAAAACTGGTTTTAACTTACACCACAGATATGGTAATGACCCCAAATTTCATATATAACATCTAGACACACAGCTGATCAAATCATAACCAGACATAATCCTAAAAATATGCTTCTAAATACTAGATTCACTGAGATCTTTAAAAGACAGTGTGCTGCCTTACCAAAACAGGGGAAGGGAAATGGGGAGATGCGGTTCTCGACGCACCCACGACCACCTCAACCACCACCACCACTACCACCACCTCATCAGCCACTCCACCAGCCTTCCTTGGCTGAAAACAGGGGGGGGGGAGGCATGAGAAGGAGCTAATGAGAAGAGAAACAACAACAACAACTACAACAACATTAACACACACACTCACCCTTTTTCACTCTCTCTACTTGATCCACCTTCTTCATGTTCCTTCTTCACCATCTTCTTTTCCAACACAAAGGGAAGCAAAAGAGGGGAAAGGAAGAGAAGTGGTCGGATGGGTTGGGAGGGAAGAGAGAGAGAGAGAGAGGTTTTCACTTAAGGGGGGGCATTTATCATGAATAAAGGGGGTTGGTGGGGTGGGTTTGACAAGTCAACCTAACCAAGCTAGAGGACAAAACCAATTGACTTGGTCAATGGTCATCCTTGACTTGGTCAAAGTCTCCTTTGACTTGGTCAAAGTCACCCCTTTGATAATCCAGTATCGACCAAAACCCGGATACGATTCGGAACTGCATATTTCCAGAAACGTAACCAGAACTCGGTGAAATTTTTATGGGTAGTACTAAATGGTACCAGGACCCATAATATGCAGTCAGATTTCCAATCAGAGTACTCTAACTCCCGCAGATGGCTAAAAGCCAAAATTTTAGCGGCTCCGATTGAAAAATTAAAAAGGCCCTAAATGACCCAGAAGTGACCAAGGCTTAACCCTAATGGCTCCAAATGACACAGGCATAACAGTATGCGCGTGGGTTTCTTTTTGTCTCTCGCGACAACTCCTTTTTGAATTTGAATTGTTTCTAAAACCGCCACCATGATTATTTCCAAAACCGTCCGCGCCGAGATCTCTCAACGGATGCGTGTATTAATTGCCCGTTAATGTGCACAATTATTTCAATTAATGTGCGCAATTAAGTGGTCGGGTTACAATTTTAATGTGCGTAATTAAGTGGTCGGGTTACAATTTTAATGTGCGCATTTAAGTGGTCGGTTTTCCTTTTTTGTGAACGTTGTTAGACTGCCTATATAAAGGTGTCAAATTGGTCTCTCTCATATGAACGAAATCACAAGTCCAGAGCCCACCTACAACCACTGTTCTTCTGTTTTGGTTTTTTCCTTTACAGAGGAGTCTGTTCTTTCCACTTTCCTTGTTCTCTGATCTGAGCGTCTGAAAGGATCGCGGCTGTTCACTGTGGTCTCCTCGTAGCTCGCACCCCGAGGAGGCATAACCCTGGTGGTCGTATCTCTCAGTGGTAGGAGCCGTTCATCCCTGTGCGTGAGGGGGCCTTATTCACCGAGGATAGAGCGTCTCTGCTCGCTTCCACCAAAACTGATATGCTTTTCTAATCCTCTGTTCTTTATTTACAGAATATTTGCTGTGTTTTCATATTGGTTTAAATCTGTGGCTTTACTAGGTTCTTTGCATTGCCCTGATTTTGATAAAGATTTTTTTAACATTCTCGGTGAATAAGGGTTGCATTTTACCTAGACCTTTTTTCAAAACTCCTTCTATTTTCAAAAATGGGTCTTGTAGAAGATTTATCTGCTAAACCGGCTTTGTTTGATGGTACCAATTTTAAAAGATGGTAGCAGCAATGTAGGTATTGGCTCACCACCCTAGGATTAATTTCTGTTTTAAGAATTGTCTTAGGTGAATCCAAGTCTCTTTCTGATAAAGAGTCCACTTCCATTGACCTTACCAAGACCTCCGATCCCAAGGATGCTGATCATGATAAAATAGCAGATCCGAAAGGAAAAACTATTGAATTAGACGGTGCCTGGGAAGAGAAAGATTTCTTGTGCCATGGTCGAATCTTGAGTGCCTTAACCCCTGAGTTGTATGATATTTTTTATACTACAAAAGGCACTTTCGAACTGTGGACAGAATGTCACGCCCCAGGGCGGCCGTCCCTGGGATGCGGCAAGTGTATATAAAATATCAGAATCTACACAGGAGATCAATAATATATCATACACAAACAACCAGAATGACACACAGACAACAAAGAGGCTGACATGATATATACACCAAATGCGGAAGCAAAAGACTGAATCTGTAAATAAACATTCTACAGACTCGATACTCAATCATCTGTCTTGTGAGAGCCAATATACACAAATACAACTGAATATATACAAACGCGTGCCAAGCACAGAAATAAAATACATACAACCAAGAAGGGATGCTGATAGCCTCTGGCACTCGCAGAACGTAGCGCCGCTCCGCTACTGAAGGAATCCCTCGGAAAGCTCCTCCCGCTGCTCCGACTCCGGCTCAGTGGCAACTGGGGAAAAACATATGCGAGGGGTGAGCCACACGCTCAGTGAACGGCACAACCCATGCATCACAGACCATATTGACCACAATTCAGATCTTAATAATCCACAATCTCTTATTAACAACCACAAAATGGTAACAAATACTCAAACCAGTGGGTCGCTCAATCGCCAACCCACTACACCCTCACCCTCACCCTTCAATGGGTGACATAGGATTTTGGGACTGATATTCATCCAATCACAACACCAGTGGGTCGCTCATCGCCAACCCACTACACCCTCACCTTCACCCTTCAATGGGTGACATAGGATTTTGGGACTGACTAGGCTGTTGGTCACCCTTGGTCCACCGATAGTCTCTCCTCCACTCCGTAGGCCGCTGGGCTATCACCCACAACTTCAACACAGTTCGTCACAAATATCGGGAGGCGCCTACTGATGGGAGCCCTCACCCACAACTTCAGCACAGTCCGTCACAAATATCGGGAGGCGCCTACTGATGGGAACCCTTGGAAGGGACGGCCTTTCTAACGCTGGGGCAGCCTCTACCGGATCCAACGAAGGGGACAAAACAGCCTATCCATACGCATATGATCCACTCGGATCCGCCGACAATGCATCTCTACAATTCTAATGTCCTGAATTCCTCAGAATTCCTCCAGGGCGCATAACCAAGATGCGGGGAACATGTACAATAATAGCAAGGTTGGAATATCATTGGGGGAAAGAAACTTGGGAGGGCAGCGTGAGTTCCCGATATAGGACACCCCGACAACCAAACAAGGAACACGGAGTACCCTAGCCCGGGTCTCACCGCTGTCCTCGCGAGGCCCCTCCCCTATAATATTCACTAATTATGCTAATAATCATACAATGGATAAATCATTTATTATCAAATAGAGATATAATATTATTGGGACAAGAACCTTGGGAGGGCAGCATGAGGTCCCGATACAGGACATCCCGACAACCAAACAAGGAACACGGAGTACCCTAACCCGGGTCTCAATGTTGACCTCGCAAGGCCCCTCCCTATAATATTACCTAAGGCATGCAATTAAACATATACTAGCATTTAACTTAATAAATAAACTAGTAGGACACATGCATAGGCCAAGGCTTCCTAGCATGAGAACAGGGGGACATGATGCATGGCTCATACACATATCCTAAGGGTGCAAGTCCCTAACATGCAAAGTCTAGGGTAGCTTGCATTCTACATTTTAAAATCATGCTCGCATGAAATACACTTTACAACAGGTTAATATAAATCCATGGTGCCCCAGGAGAGGTAGGTATACGCCCAAATGCATATAACGCCTCTCTACTAGGTTGGATTGTCCCACTCACCGAAAATTGGGTCGTCGCGCGACCGCCCGTCAACATCTGCAAGACAGACATTTATACGGTGAGTTAAATACACAAATACATCAAAATACTCAAAATACACCAAAAGAACACAACACTCAGGCAAACGTACATACGGCCCGTACGCACGCTAGCCCGAGCACCCCGACTCACTCCCGAACCCACCGGGCAGCCGCACGCACGACCACCCGCCCCCGGATGCGCCGCCGCGCCTCAGTCCGCGCACCCAGGCGCACCGCCGGGCCCCTGCCCGCACGCCTGGACCTGCAGCCGAGCCACCCGGTGCGCCGCGCGCCCACTGCGCCCCGTTGCAGGAGCCCGCGCGCACCCCGCACGCCCTGTGCTGACCCGCGAGCACACAGCACGCCCCGCGCGTCCAGCGCCTCGCCCCGCGCGCACCCCGCACGCACTCCGCGTGCACCACCAGCCTCTACCCGCGCGCACGCCTGCGCCTCTGCCCAGCGCCCCGCGCGCATGCTCCTCTGCGGTGCCCAGCGCCCAGCGCCCCAGCACGCTTGCCCAGCACCCGGTACCCGCGACCCAGCGCCCGGCGCTCAGCGCCCAGCACCCGGGACCCTCACCCAGCGCCCACGCGCACGCCCGCGCAACACGCGCCTAGCGCGCCTGGCAGCACGCGCCCAGCGCGCCTGCCAGCCTGCCCGCGTTGCTGCCCGCGCTGCCTGCCTGCGCGCATCGCCGAGTGGCCCGAGCACCGCTTGCCTGTACGCCTGGGCACTGCCCGCCTGATGCCCGAGCGCCCCCTGCCAGCTGCCCGAGCATGGCCTTCCCAGCCGGCCTGCCCTGCTCGCACAGCCCGTAGCCATCCTACCACGCACGCCTCCCCCTGCACCCCCCGAGCGCACGCCCGCGCGCGCGCCTGCGCGCACGCGCTCGCGCGCCCGGCAACCTTGTGCGCCTACTCCCAGCCTACCCGGGACGGCTAGCCTCCCTACCCGGGACTGCCTACCCGCCTGCCCGAGCAACCACCCTCTACCACCAGCCACCCCAAGGCCTCCGACCACCCCCACATCCCCCCGACGGCCACCCACCGCCGCCGACGGCCTCCCAACCTCATACCCACCTCCTAACATACATCTATACAAGAAAAGAGAGGAAAAAGAGGCTTACCAAGGGGAGGAAGGGAAGTCCGGTTGCTCTCCGTGCACCGAAACCTCTCCCAAAAGGCTTCCAACGCCCGGATCTCTCTTGGCCCTCGAAATGGCCCAAAACAGAGGAGAAAAGAGGGGGGGAGAAGAGGCAAAACTCGTCGGAATCCGGATTTGAAAGCACCAGGGCTTCTTATGCTTTAGGTTTTTGGGTTTGAGGGCTCTAAGGGGCTCAAATGGGAGAAAAGGAGAGAGGGGGGAGAGAGAAAGCTTTGGTAGGGATGATGAATAGTGCCAATGAAATATTAGATTTCATTTATATAGACAAATCACTTAAAATACCCGGATACGCCCCGGAACTGTGAAATTTCAGAAACGTTATCGGAAATCGATGAAATTTTCGTGAGAGGCCTAAAATGGCACCAGGACACCAAATATGAAGTTAGATTTCCAATCGGAGTCCTCTAACTCAGGACGATAGCTAACAGTCCAAAAATTAGCGGTTCCGATTGAAAATCGAAAAAAAATGAAAAACTGCCAGAACTCTCTAACGGTTACCAGCAGGCTAAAAGTGACACATATATAACACAGAACTCGAAAAAAATTATAGTCTTGAAGATGCTGGGTTAGAAAAATATGCTGTCGAAATTTTTTTAAAATTCAACATGGTTGATAATCTGTCTATCATGAAACAAATTGTAGATCTCAAAGCCATTATTCATGGGATTAGGAAAAATGGGATGATTCTTGATGACCCCTTTCTTGCATACTCCATTATTGAAAAATTGCCTCCCTCCTTGTCTAATTTTGCTATCAAATTTAAACATCGTAGAGGTATACGTGTCTTGAATGATATTTTGACAACTATTAGGATAGAAGATGAGCATAGGCTTCAAGATAAGGTCTCTAAACTTCCTAAAGAGTTCTCTGCCAAAGCCCACATAGCCGAAGGTTTTAAACCCAACTCCAAACCTTTTAAAAAGAATGGGGCAGCTAAGGGTCATGTAAAGCCACAGTTTAAAAGGAAAACCAATGATGAAGACGGTTGCTACGTGTGTGGGAAGAAAGGGCATATTGCAAGAAGTTGCTACAAACGAAAGACCCTTCCTCAAAATCTGAAATATAAAAGCAACCATGCTACCCAGAAGGACTCAGAGAATAAGGTCCAAGCGAATGTGGTGATTCATGACCCTGCACCCTCTTCCTCCCAAATTAGGTTTGTCACTGTCCATCCTGAGTTAAACTTAGCTTGTCAATCTACTGATTGGTGGATAGACATAGGAGCAAATGTACACCTTTGTTCTGATAGATCCTTATTTACTTCCTATCAGGCCATTGATGGATATGTGAGAATGGGCAACAACTCTGCTACACGTATCATTGGAGAAGGACATGTTGATCTACTCTTCACGTCCGGGAATGTCCTATCACTTCAAAACGTGCAACACGTTCCTGATTTGAGGAAAAACTTAGTTAGTGGGTCGCTGTTGATACAGCAAGGTTATAAACTAGTTTTTGAAGCAAATAAGGTTGTAATAACTAGGTTTGAAACCTTCGTTGGGAAAGGCTATGTGTGTGATGGTTTGTTTACATTGAATATTATGTTTGAATGTTCTTCCTCCTTATTTTTTACTGCTTTGAATGTTGAATCTCATAATGTTTGGCATGCTTGTTTAGGTCATATAAATTTAAGTACCATAAAAAGAATGATGCTTCTTGATTTGATTCCTAAATCTCATCTTGATGAAGCTTAAAAATGTCATATTTGTGTGCAAGCGAAACAGCCTAGAAAACCTTTTAAATCTGTTGATAGAATTTTTGAACTATTAGGCTTAGTACATAGTGACATATGTGAAATGAATGGTATGGTTACTCGAGGAGGAAAAAGATACTTCATAACCTTTATTGATGATTTTTCAAAATTCTGTTGTGTTCAAAAGATGAGGCTCTAGAATTTTTCAAAATTTATAAGGCAGAAGTAGAAAATCAATTAGATAGAAAAATCAAAGTGATTAGGTCTGATCGAGGAGGTGAATATACATCAAATGAATTTTCAAAATTATGTGAAGAAAATGGCATCATCCATCAAACCACTGCTCCCTATGCACCCCAATCCAATGGTGTAGCAGAACGAAAAAATCGGACTTTGTGCGACATGGTTAATTCCACGTTATCAAGTTCTGGTTTATCTAGAAAAATTTGGGGAGAGGTGTTATATATGTGTCACTTTTTTTGCCTTCTTCTAACCATTGGAGCATTTTGACAGTTTTTGAGTTTTTTTTTCATTTTTCAATCGGAACCGCAAAATTTTGGACTGTTAGCTATCGTCCTGTGTTTGAGGACTCCGATTGAAAATCTAACTGCATATTATGTGTCCTGGTACCATTTTAAGCCACTCACAAAAATTTCATCGAATTTCGGTACGTTTCAGAATTTCACAGTTTCGCGGCGTATCCGGGTTTTGACCGAGCAAGAAGTCATTGGGAGAGTTGACTCGGTCAAAGTGGGCCCATGACTTGGTCAACCCTTTTTGTTTTTATTTGTAGTTGGGTTGACCCAAGTCAAAACCCACTTAAAACCCCCTAATCCTCACTTAAACCTAATTAATCCTCTCTTAACCCTAATCTAAGTGAGGGATTATATATAAGTGAATCTAAAAAGTTGCCCCCCACTATTCATCATCTTCCCCACTTGTTTTCTCTCTCCCCCTCTCTCTTTTTCTTGATTTTGAGCCACCTAGGGTGCTTGAACCTTAAAACACAAAGAAGAGAAAGGTAAGGGGAGATCCCGGCGGTTTCGGATTCGAATTCCGGTGTGTTTAGCCCCTTCTCACCCCCTCTTTTCTCCCCTGTTTTCAGCCAATTCGAGGGCTGAGGAAGAGCTTGGCGGTGGAGGTCTTTGGGGAGGTGTTTCGGTGCACGAAGAGCTCCCGGTCCCCTTCCTTTCCTTTCCTTTCCTTAGGTAAGGTTTCTTTCCTTCTTTCCCATGTTTAGATGCATGTTAGGGGGGTGTATTTGGGTCTGTGGTGGCGGTTGGTGGCTGTGGGTGGTGGTTAGGGGCGGTCGGAGGCCATTGGTGGCTGGATAGAGGAGGTAGGGTTGTTATATTTGTGTCACTTTTACCCTGCTGGTAACCGTTGGAGCGTTCTGACAGTTTTTTGATTTTTTTGATTTTCGATCGGAACCGCTAATTTTTGGACTGTTAGCTATCGTCCTGAGTTAGAGGACTCTGATTGGAAATCTAACTGCATATTTGGTGTCCTGGTGCCATTTTAAGCCTCTCACGAAAATTTCATCGAATTCCGGTAACGTTCCTGAAATTTCACAGTTCCGGGGCGTATCTGGGTTTTTAAGTCGCACACTATATAAAGGTGGGATCTAATTTTCGGATTACTATTCATCATCCCTACCAACCCTTCCCCTCTCTCCTCTTCTCCATTTTTCTTACTTTTGAGCCCCCTAGACCCCTCAAACCTAAAAACCTAAAACCTAGGAAGTGTAGATCGGGTCCCGATCTACACCCCGGTGGTTTCAAATCCCGATTCCGGTGAGATTAGCCCCTCCGTCTGCCCTCTCTTCTCCTCTGTTTTGGCCCATTTCGGAGGTGGGAGTAGATCCGGGCGGTGGAAGCCTTAGGGGAAAGGTTTCGGCGCGCGGAGAGCGTCCGGACTTCCCTTCCTCCCCTTGGTAAGCCCTATTTCCCCTCTTTTCTTGTTTAGATGGATGTTAGGAGGTGGGTTTTGGGGTTGGGTGGAGGTCGGCGGCTGTGGGTGGCCGTCGGAGGGCTGTGGAGGTGGTCGGAGGTCGGTGGGTGGTAGTAGGGGTGCTCAGGTATGGGTGAGTGATGGTCTCGGGCTGGCAGGCTGCTGACTCGGGCAGGGCAGCAGCACAGGGTAGCAGGCGCAGCGGCTGGCGCGGGCGCGTGCGCGCGGGCGTGCGAGCGTGCGTGCGCTCTGGTGGCGCTGGGGGCCAGCAGGGCTGGGCAGGCTGAGTAGGACTAGCCGGGTAGGCTGGGAGCAGGCGCACCAGTTTGCCGGGCGCGCGAGCGGGGGGTGCAGGGGGAGGCATGCGGGTAGGCATGCTGTGGGCTGTGCGCGCTGGCAGGGCGGGCGAGCAGGCAGGGCGCGCAGGCGAGCAGGGCAGGGGCGCTCGGGCATCAGGCGGGCAGTGCCCCGGGCGTGCAGGCGAGCGGTGCTTGGGCCACTCGGCGACGCGCGCAGGCAGGCAACGCGGGCAGCAGCGTGGGCAGGCTGGCAGGCCCGCTGGGCGTGCGCGTGGGCGCTGGGCGTGCGCGTGGGCGCGGGCGTGCGCGTGGGCGCTGGGTGAGGGTCCCGGGTGCTGGGCGTAGAGCGCTGGGCGCTGGGTCGCGGCTACCGGGTGCTGGCCGAGGGTGCTGGGCGCTGGGCACTGGGGTGATGGGCGCTGGGCACCGCTGTGGGGCGTGCGCGCGGGGCGCTGGGCAGAGGCTGGCGTGCGCGCGGTGTGGGAGCTGGTGGTGCGCGCGGAGTGTGCGCGGGGCGGAGCTGGCGGTGCGCGCGTGGTGCGTGCGGGTAGAGGCAGGTGGTGCGCGCGGGGTGCGCATGGAGCGAGGTGGTGCGCGCGGGGTGTGCGCGGGGCGAGGCGCTGCGCGCGGGGCGTGCGGGGTGCTCGCGGGCCAGCGCGAGGAGTGCGGGGTGTGCGCGGACGGCTGCGCTGGGGCGCAGGGGGCGCGCGGTGCACCTGGGAGGCCCGGCGGTGCGCGGGGTGCGTGGGCTGAGGCGCGGCGGTGCACCCGGGCGGTCGAGTGGCCGTGCGGGTGGTTGGCGGCCGTGCGGGTGGTAGCCGTAGTGCTCGGGCTAGCGTGCGTGCGGTCGTATGCACGTTTGCCCGAGTGTTAGGTTTTTAGTTGTGGGTTTTGTATGTTTGGGTATTTTAGAGTATTTTTGTATTGTTCTCACCATATTGAATGTCTGTCTTGCAGATCTGGACGGACGGTCGCGCGACGACCCATATACTGGTGAGTGGGACAATCCAACCCAGTAGAGAGGGGTCATACGCATTCGGGCGTATACCGACCTCTCCTGGGGCACCGTGGATGAATATTAACCAGTAGTAATATGTAATCCATGCTTGCATGATGTTAATGTAAATGCATGCTATCCTAGTCTGTGTATGTTAGGGACTTGCACCCATAGGATAGGTGTAAGAGCCATGCACCATGCCCCCTGTTTTCATGTTAGGAAACCTCGGCCTACGCATGCGTCCTACTAGTTTGTTTATTAATTAAATGCTAGTGTATGTTAAATCGCATGCCTTAGATAATATTATAGGGAGGAGCCTTGCGAGGTCAACATTGAGACCCGTGTTAGGGTACTCCGTGTTCCTTGTTTGGTTGTCGGGATGTCCTGTATCGGGACCTCATGCTGCCCTCCCAAGGTTTCTAGTCCCAGTAATATTATATGTAATGTTGTATGATTGGTATGATTATTAGCATATTAGTGAATATTATAGGGGAGGGGCCTTGCGAGGACAGCGGTGAGACCCGGGTTAGGGTACTCCGTGTTCCTTGTTTGGTTGTCGGGGTATCCTATAACGGGAACTCACGCCGCCCTCCCGAGCTTCTTTCCCCCAATGATATTCCAACCTTGCTTTTATTGTACATGTTTCCCCGCATCTTGGTTATGCGCCCTGGAGGAACTCTGAAGAGTTCATGACATTTGAGTTGTAGAGATGTGTTGTCGGCGGATCCGAGTGGATCATATGCGTATGGATAGGCTGTTCTGTTTCCCTTCGTTGGATCCGGTAGAGACTGCCCCAGCGTTAGAAAGGTCGTCCCTTCCAAGGGTTCCCATCAGTAGGCGCCTCCTGATTTGGTTTCGGACTGGGCCGAAGTTGTGGGTGAAGGCCAACGGCCTACGGAGTGGAGGAGAGACTATCGGTGGACCAAGGGTGACCAACAGCCTAGTCAGTCCCAAAATCCTATGTCACCCGTGGTAGGGTGAGGGTGAGGGTGTAGTGGGTTGGCGATGAGCGACCCGCTGGATTTGTCTATGGGTGATTATCAGTCCCAATAGCCTATGTCACCCATTGATGGGTGAGGGTGAGGGTGTGGTGGTTCGGCGATGTACGAACCACTGGATTATGTTGTTATGTCTTAGGCTGGATAAAATAATGGAATTGTGGTAAATATTGTCTGTGATGCATGGGTTGTGCTGTTCACTGAGCGTGTGGCTCACCCCTCGCATATGTTTTTCCCCAGTGGTCACTGAGCCTGAGCTAGAGCCGGAGCAGCAGTTGGAGCTTTCCGAGGGATTCCTTCAGTAGCGGAGCAGCGCCACGTTCCGCGAGTGCCAGAGGTTATCAGCATCCCTTCTTGACTGTATGTATTTGATTTCCGTGCTTGGCACGTGTTTGTATATGTTCAGTTGTATTTGTGTATATTGGCTCTCACAGGACAGATGATTGAGTATCGAGTCTGTAGTATGATTATTTACAGATTCAGTCTTTTGCTTCCGCATTTGGTGTATATATCATGTCAGCCTTTTGTTGCATGTGTGTCATTCTGGTTGTTTGTGTATGATATATATTATTGACCTCCTGTGTAGATTCTGATATTATATATACACTTGCCGCGTACCGGGGACGCCCGGGGCGTGACAAAAAGTTGGTATCAGAGCCTGGTCCTGTCAGAGCCAATAGTCCTCCTTTCGTAGAGATGAGTCCTAGGATTTCTATATGAGTATTCTGATCCTAGTGTCTGGTTTTCTTAGGGTGCTGATATGCCTCCTCGCAGAGGACGGCGCGGACGAGGTCCCTCTCGGTCTTTGAAGGTTTCCGGACCTACCAGAGACGAGGATGCTACCGGAGAGCCCTTGACGCAGGAGCCTCCTGCTTGGCAGCGTGCTTTCGCTCGGTTGGCTGATTTGGTGGAAGCACAGACCAAAAGTGTTGGCAGAGTATGCTAGAGAGATTCGGGAGCTGAGGGTGACCCGCGAGGCAGTTCCGCAGGTCCCCTTGGTGGCAGATCCGCCTGTGGTACCCGATGTACCCCCAGTTCCGGTGGCGATTCCGGCGGTAGGAGTTCAGGGTCCCCTGCAGAGGGAGGAGGAGCTAGAGGCGGCAGCGCGAGTGCAGCAGAGCGGCCTCAACGCCTTTCTGAAGCTCCACCCTCCCGAGTTCCATGGGCAGTCGGCAGATCCTCTTGCGCCAGAGCGTTGGTTGAGGGAGGTGGACACGATCTTCGCGGCCATGCTTTGCACCGATCGCCAGCGAGTCGCCCTGGCCACCTTCATGCTGAAGGGTGACGCCGCCGACTGGTGGGCTACCCGAGTGGTGGACATCCCAGAGGGAGTGGAGCAGCTTTCTTGGGCGGGTTTCCGGAGGTATTTCTTGGAGGAGTACTTCCCGTTCTCGACGCCAGATCGTGATGCGGGAGTTTGAGCAGTTGACGCAGGGCTCCATGTCGGTTGCTGACTACTCTACGCGCTTTACGAGGCTGTCCAGATTTGCTCCAGCCTTGGTGATGGACGAGGACACGAGGTGCCGTCGATTCGAGCTCGGTCTCAGCAGCGCTATCCGGGTGCACGTCACCGCCCACGCTTTCACGAGGTACTCCGACTTAGTGTCTCGGGCGAAGACCGTCGAGAGAGACCTCGGGATCCAGGTGCGGGCTCCGACCCCTTCTTCAGATCAGGGTCCTTCCGGGAGTCGGGACCAGGGGCAGCGCAAGAGGAGGAGGCCCCGCTTTGATCAGTCAGCGGCTGCCTCTCCTCCAGCTGATGCGGTGCCAGGGTGGGATCCAGCACCCATTGCAGCAGTGCCCATCCAGTCCATGCAGCCGGAGAGGCGGCGCTGTTTTCATTGTCAGCGCATCGGGCATATCAGATACCATTGCCCTGATGCTGGCCGACCCCGAGTGCCACCTCAGCAGCCGCAGTTCTTGCAGCAGCAGCTTCCGCGCCAGCAGCAGCAGCAGCAGCCTCAGCGTCAGCAGCAGCCAGTGCAGCCGGCGAGGCGTGCCCCTGCTCCTCAGCCGCGGTTGGTCCAAGGCAGAGTTGCAGCGCTTACGGCCGAGGAGGCGCAGCCTTCGGGTGTCATGGTTCGAGGTATCATCTTGTGTTCCCAGCTCTCTAGTATAAGGATAGGTGTGTGTGTAGTTGATGGTTATTATGCAAGTGTGTGGGGTATCTGGATGAGTGAGTATCAAGAGCGGTTGTTTGGGTTAAGGAAGCCGGGTTATAGCCGTCCTGGCAGCGAGTTCCCATCAGTAGGTACCACCGATGCAGTCGGAGGGGTACTGAATTTGGGAGTATGCTAGGTAGGGGCTACCCGGTAAGAGATTATTGAATGGTGTCGCGAGCGTGGAATCGCTCTCCCCTTCGTTGGATCCGCGTAGTACAGCCCCGGCGTTAGACAGGCTCCCGGTCAGAGGACCAGGCGAGCTACGGAGCGGGGAGAGGCTACCGGTGGACCAGGGGTAGAGAGCAGTCTAAGTCTCTCCCAAAGTCCCAAAATGTCTCCTTTTTGGAGTGAGGGTGTGGATGAGGCGAAGACGGGTCGCTCGTGACCCAAGTTCTGTTGGACCATTCCCAATGATGTTGGGTCCGGTCTTGCAAAGGATGTTGAATGACATCGTTGGGTGATCATCTAGAGGTAGATGATCCGGAGGAGTTAGTAGTGTTCTTTAAAATGATGTCTTCTTCTAGTGTTCCTTTCTGGATTAAGGGGCCTTGTGAGGTCGGCGTTGGAACCCGGGCTAGGGTACTTCGTGTTCCTTGTTTGGTTGTCGGGGTATCCTATATCGGGATTTCATGGTGCCCTCGCGAGGTTTCTTTTCCCAGGTAAGGGATGCCATGGAAGCATCAGATAGATGAGAGATCAAGTGCGAGTTTGGTTAGAGGTTAAGGCCTTTTGGGCTGAGTGGTTTCTGGTGAAGGCATATCTGTGGACCCGGGTAAGACGCTTGCTATGTCGAATTGGCGTAGGCCGTCGAACCCCGCAAGGATTCGGAGCTTCCCGAGTTGGAGGGTTATTGTAGGAAGCTTGACGAGGGACTCTCGAAGATAGCTGTTCCTCTTAACCGCCTTACTCGGAAGGATGTCCGGTTCGAGTGGTCCCCTTCTTGCGAGGAGAGCTTCCTGGAGTTTACTCGGAGGCTCACCTCAGCGCCAATTCTTACCTCTCCGTCTTGGAGTGGTGGGTTCGCAGTTGGGTAAAGGTGTGTCCACGATCCTGCTCACGTCATCCCGTTCGAGCCGCTCGTCTCTGAGCCGGACAGTCATTCGTGGAGCAGTCGATTGAGATCATGGACCGCCGCGTGAGGAGGCTCTGCACCAAGACCGTCCAGTTGGTCGAGGTGCGATGGCAGCACCGTTCCGGTGTCGAGGACACTTGGGAGCTCAAGGATGCCAGGTGTGACGCGTATCGCATCTTTTCCCCTCCTAGATGTTTTTGCATATTTTGAGGACAAAATTTCCTAAGGGGGAAGAATGTTATATATGTGTCACTTTTAACCTGCTGGTAACCGTTGGAGCGTTCTGGCAGTTTTTCAATTTTTTTCGGTTTTCGATCGGAACCGCTAATTTTTGGACTGTTAGCTATCGTCCTGAGTTAGAGGACTCCGATTGGAAATCTAACTGCATATTTGGTGTCCTGGTGCCATTTTAGCCTCTCACGAAAATTTCATCGAATTCCGGTAACGTTCCCGAAATTTCGCAGTTCCGGGGCGTATCTGGGTTTTTAAGTCGCACACTATATAAAGGTGGGATCTATATTTCGGATTACTATTCATCATCCCTACCAACCCTTCCCCTCTCTCCTCTCTCCTTTTCTCACTTTTGAGCCCCCTAGACCCCTCAAACCTAAAAACCTAAAACCTAGGAAGTGTAGATCGGGTCCCGATCTACACCCCGGTGGTTTCAAATCCCGATTCCGGCGAGATTAGCCCCTCCGTCCGCCCTCTCTTCTCCTCTGTTTTGGCCCATCTCAGAGGTGGAGTAGATCCGGGCGGGTGAAGCCTTAGGGGAAAGGTTTCGGCGCGCGGAGAGCGTCCGGACTTCCCTTCCTCCCCTTGGTAAGCCCTATTTCCCCTCTTTTCTTGTTTAGATGGATGTTAGGAGGTGGGTTTTGGGGTTGGGTGGAGGTCGGCGGCTGTGGGTGGCCGTCGGAGGGCTGTGGAGGTGGTCGGAGGTCGGTGGGTGGTGGTAGGGGTGCTCGGGTATGGGTGGGGGATGGTCTCGGGCTGGCAGGCTGCTGTCTCGGGCAGGGCAGCAGCGCAGGGCAGCAGGCGCAGCGGCTGGCGCGGGCGCGCGCGCGCGTGCGCGCGTGCGTGCGCTCGGGTGGCGCTGGGGGCCAGCAGGGCTGGGCAGGCTGGCTAGGGCTAGCCGGGTAGGCTGGGAGCAGGCGCACCAGTTTGCCGGGCGCGCGAGCGCGTGCGCGCGGGCGTGCGCTCGGGGGGTGCAGGGGGAGGCATGCGGGTAGGTTGGCAGGGCTGTGCGCGCTGGCAGGCCGGGCGAGCAGGCAGGGCGCGCAGGTGAGCAGGGTAGGGGCGCTCGGGCATCAGGCGGGCAGTGCCCCGGGCGTGCAGGCGAGCGGTGCTCGGGCCACTCGGTGACGCGCGCAGGCAGGCAACGCGGGCAGCAGCGTGAGCAGGCTGGCAGGCGCGCTGGGCGCGTGCTGCCAGGCGCGCTGGGCGCGTGTTGCGCGGGCGTGCGTGTGGGCGCTGGGTGAGGGTCCCGGGTGCTAGACGCAGAGCGCTGGGCGCTGGGTCGCTGGTACCGGGTGCTGGCCGAGGGTGCTTGGCGCTGGGCGCTGGGGCGCTGGGCACCGCTGTGGGGCGTGCGCGCGGGGCGCTGGGCAGAGGCAGGCGTGCGCGCGGTGTGGGAGCTGGTGGTGGGTGCGGGTAGAGGCAGGTGGTGCGCGCGGGGTGCGCGTGGAGCGAGGTGGTGCGCGCGGGATGCGCGCGGGGACAGGCGCTGCGCGCGGGGCGTGCGCGGTGCTCGCGGGCCAGCGCGAGGCGTGCAGGGTGTGCGCGTGCGGCTGCGCTGGGGCGCAGGGGGCGCGCGGTGCACCTGGGAGGCCCGGCGGTGCGCGGGGTGCGTGGGCTGAGGCGCGGCGGTGCACTCGGGCGTTCGAGTGGCCGTGCGGGTGGTTGCCGGCCGTGCGGGTGGTAGCCGGAGTGCTCGGGCTAGCGTGCGTGCAGGTGGTATGCAAGTTTGCCCGAGTGTTAGGTGTTTAGTTGTGGGTTTTGTATGTTTGGGTATTTTAGAGTATTTTTGTATTGTTCTCACCATATTGAATGTCTGTCTTGCAGATCTGGACGGACGGTCGCGCGTCGACCCACATACTGGTGAGTGGGACAATCCAACCCAGTAGAGAGGGATGATACGCATTCGGGCGTATACCGACCTCTCCTGGGGCACCATGGATGAATATTAACCAGCAGTAATATGTAATCCATGCTTGCATGATCTTAATGTAGAATGCATGCTACCCTAGTCTGTGTATGTTAGGGACTTGCACCCATAGGATAGGTGTAAGAGCCATGCGCCATGCCCCCTGTTTTCATGTTAGGAAACCTCGGCCTACGCATGCGTCCTACTAGTTTGTTTATTAATTTAAATGCTAGTGTATGTTAATTTGCATGCCTTAGATAATATTATAGGGAGGAGCCTTGCGAGGTCAACATTGAGACCCGTGTTAGGGTACTCCGTGTTCCTTGTTTGGTTGTCGGGATGTCCTGTATCGGGACCTCATGCTGCCCTCCCAAGGTTTCTAGTCCCAGTAATATTATATGTAATGTTGTATGATTGGTATGATTATTAGCATATTAGTGAATATTATAGGGAGGGGCCTTGCGAGGACAGCGGTGAGACCCGGGTTAGGGTACTCCGTGTTCCTTGTTTGGTTGTCGGGGTATCCTATATCGGGAACTCACGCCGCCCTCCGAGTTCTTTCCCCCAATGATATTACAACCTTGCTTTTATTGTACTTATTTCCCCGCATCGTAGTTATGCGCCCTGGAGGAACTCTGAAGAGTTCATGACATTAGAGTTGTAGAGATGTGTAGTTGGCGGATCCGAGTGGATCACATGCGTATGGATAGGCTGTTCTGTTTCCCTTCGTTGGATCCGGTAGAGACTGCCCCAGCGTTAGAAAGGCCGTCCCTTCCAAGGGTTCCCATCAGTAGGCGCCTCCTGATTTGGTTTCGGACTGCGCTGAAGTTGTGGGTGAAAGCCAAGCGGCCTACGGAGTGGACGAGAGACTATCGGTGGACCAAGGGTGACCAACAGCCTAGTCAGTCCCAGAATCCTATGTCACCCGTGGTAGGGTGAGGGTGAGGGTGTAGTGGGTTGGCGATGAGCGACCTACTGGATTTATGGTTGGATGATTATCAGTCCCAATAGCCTATGTCACCCATTGATGGGTGAGGGTGAGGGTGTGGTGGTTCGGCGAGGTACGAACCACTGGATTATGTTGTTATGTATTAAAGGCTGGATAAATAATGGAATGGTGGTAAATATTGTTTGTGATGCATGGGTTGTGCTATTCACTGAGCGTGTGGCTCACCCCTCGCATATGTTTTTCCCCAGTGGTCACTGAGCCTGAGCTAGAGCCGGAGCAGCAGTTGGAGCTTTCCGAGGGATTCCTTCAGTAGCGGAGCAGCACCACGTTCCGCGAGTGCCAGAGGTTATCAGCATCCCTTCTTGACTGTATGTATTTGATTTCCGTGCTTGGGACGCGTTTGTATATGTTCAGTTGTATTTGTGTATATTGGCTCTCACAGGACAGATGATTGAGTATCGAGTCTGTAGAATGTTTATTTACAGATTCAGTCTTTTGCTTCCGCATTTGGTGTATATATCATGTCAGCCCTTTTGTTGCATATGTGTCATTCTAGTTGTTTGAGTATGATATATTATTGACCTCCTGTGTAGATTCTGATATTATATATACACTTGCCGCGTCCCGGGGACGGCCGCCCCGGGGGCGTGACAAGGGTGGCTCAGGCAGGGTGGTTGTCTGTCAAGGGCAGGATGGCAGCAAGCAGAGCAGCTGGCAGGGCGCGCGTGGGCGTGCGCGCGGACATGCGCGCGGGCGTGCGTTTGGGTGGAGCTGGAGGGCGTGCTGGGCGCGTGTGCGGCGCTGGGCGCTGGGCGCTAGGCGCGGGTTCTGGGCGCTGGGTGCTGGTCACGAGCGCTGGGCGCTGGGCGCTGGGCGCGGGCACTGGGTGCTGGGCACCGTGCGGGAGCGTGCGCAGAGCGCTGCGCAGAGGCGCAGGCGTGCTGTGCGCGCGCGGTGAGGCGAGGCCGGTGGTGCGCGCGGGGTGCGCGCGGAGCGAGGCAATGGCGCGCTGGGCGAGCGGTTGTGCGGGCGGGGAGCACGCGAGGGCGCAGGGTGTGCGGGTGTGCGCGCGGGTTGCTGCGCTAGGGCGCAGTGAGCGAGCAGTGCACCTGGGAGGTCTCGGCAGGGTGTCCGGGCATGCGGGCTGGGCTCGATCGGGCGCCTGGGGGCGCGGGCTGGAGCGCGGCGGTGCATCCGAGGGCGGGTGGCCATGCGGATGGTTGCCGAGGGTTCGGGAGTGAGTCGGGGTGCTCGGACTCGCGTGCGTACAGGCCGTATGTACGTTTGTCCGAGTGTTGGGTATTTTTAGTGTATTTTTGTGTATTTTTGTGGTTTTTGTGTTTTGTTACTCACCAAGTTAATTACCCTGTCTTACAGATCTTGACGGACGGTCGCGCGACGACCCGGTTACCGGTGAGTGGGACAACCCAACCCAGTTGGGAGGCGCTATATGCACTTGGGCGTATACCGTCCTCCCCTGGGGCGCGTAGTTAATATTAACTGATTAATATGTAATCTGTGCGAGCATGATTAGTGTGTAGAATGCATGCCACCCTAGACTTTGTATGTTAGGGACTTGCACCCTTAGGATATGTGTAAGAGCCGTGCATCCTGTCACCTTGTTATCATGCTAGAAAAGCCTCGACCTATGCATCCGTCGTATTAGTTTGATATATTAAATTAAATGCAAGCTTATGATATTGTTAGCATGCCTTAGGGAATATAAGGGGGCCTTGCGAGGTAAACATTGAGACCCGGGCTAGGGTACTCCGGGTTCCTTGTTTGGTTGGTAGGATGTCCTATATCGGGACCTCAGGTTGCCCTCCCAAGGTTTCTTTTCCCCACTAATTATCTTATAATTTCCCCGCATCTTGGTTATTCGCGTTGGAGGAATTCAGAAGAATTCAGGACATTAGAGTCATTGAGATGTGTTGTCGGCGGATCCGAGTGGATCATATGCATATGGATGGGCTGTTCTGATCCCTTCGTTGGATCCATGTAAATACTGCCCCGGCGTTAGAAAGGCTGCCCGTGCAGGGGCTCCCATCAGTAGGCACCTCCTGATTTGGGACGGACTGTGCTGAATGTGGGGGTGGCCAAACGACCTACGGAGTAAAGGAGAGACTATCGGTCGTCCAAGGGTGACCAACAGCCTAGTCAGTCCCAATATCCCATGTCACCATATTGAGGGGTGAGGGTGAGGGTGTGGTGGGCCGACGATGTGGCGACCCACTGGATTGTGTAAGGATGATTATCAGCCTATTAAGTCCCAATATCTGTTATATATGTGTCATTTTTTAGCCTGCTGGTAACCGTTGGAGCATTTTTGGCAGTGTTAAAAATTTTTAGGGTTTTTCGATCGGAACCGCATAATTTCAGACTGTTAGCTATCGTCTGAGCTAGAGGACTCCGATTGAAAATCTAACTGCATATTATGTGTCCTGGTACCATTTTAAGCCACTCATGAAAATTTCATCGAATTCTGGCATCGTTTGCAAAAATTTCGCAGTTCCGGGGCGTATCCGGGTTTTTAAGTCGCGCATTATATAAAAAGGAATCAAAAATATCTTTTTACTATTCATCATCCCTACGACTTGCTCTCTCTCTCTCCTCTCCTCCGTTTTTCTTCCGTTTGAGCCCCCTACACCCCTCAAAGCTTAAAACCTAAAGCACGGGAAGCGTAGATCGGGTCCCGATCTATGCTCCGGTGTCTTCAAATCCGAATTCCGACGATCCTAGCCTCCCCGACCTCCCCTTTTCGTCCTCTGATTTGGCCCATTCCGAGGGACAAGCTAGATCGGGGCGTGAGAAGGCTTTTGGGAAAGGTTTCGGCGCGCGGAGAGCCACCGGACTTCCCCTCCTCCCCTTGGTAAGCCCCCTTTCCCTCTTTTTCTTGCATAGATGAATGCTAGGGGGGTGGTTTTGTGGTTGGGAGGCGGTTGGCGGCGGTGGGTGGCCGTCGGAGGGCTGTGGGAGGCGGTCGGAGGCTGTGGTGGTGGTCGGAGGTGGGTGGTAGAGGAGCTCGGGCTCGGGCAGGATGGCAGGGCAGCAGCAGCAGGCGCAGCAGCCGCAGGCGCAGCAGGCAGGGCCGCTGGCAGGGCGCGCGCGTGCGTGCGCGCGGGCGTGCGCGCGGGCGTGCGCTCGGGCTGGCGCTGAGCGTGCCTGGTGCTGGGCGTGCAGGGCTAGTCGGGTGCTAGGCTGGCAGGGCTAGCTGGGTAGGCTGGGAGCAGGGCACCAGTTTGCTGGGCGCGCGAGCGCGTGCGCGCGGGCGTGCGCGCGGGCGTGCGCTTGGGGGGTGCAGGGGCGCTCGGGCATCAGGCGGGCAGTGCCCTGGGCGTACAGGCGAGCGGTGCTCGGGCCACTCGGCGACGCGCGCAGGCAGGCAACGCGGGCAGCAGCGCGGGCAGGCTGGCAGGCGCGCTGGGCGCGGGCTGCCAGGCGCGCTGGGCGCGTGTTGCGCGGGCGTGCGCGTGGACGCTGGGTGAGGGTCCCGGGCGCTGGGCGCTGGGTCGCGGGTGCCGGGTGCTGGGCGCTGGGCGCTGGCGGGCGCAGTCGGGCGCGCGGTCGTGCGCGGGTGCGTGCGCGCGGGTGCGCGGGTGCGCGCGGAGTGGGTGCGCGGGTGCGCGCGGGTGGTGGCGCGAGCGGGGGTGTGCCTGGGCACTGTGCCTGGGTGCTGGGCAGGGCGCCTGGGCATGCGCCTGGGCGCGGTGCTGGGGGCCAGTGCGTGCGCGTGCTGGGGCGTGCGTGCAGTGCGCGCGGGGGCGCGCTGGGCTGGACACGCGCGAGTGTGCGCGTGCGTGCGGCGGTGCGTCGGGGCTCGCGGGTAGGCGTGCGACAGTGCGCCGGTGGTGTCCGGGTGTGCGGGCTGGGCTCGGCAATGCGCCTTGGCGCGCGGGCCGGGGCTCGGCTGTGCGCCCGGGGCGGGTGGCCGTGCATGCGGCTGCCCGGTGGGTTCGGGAGTGAGTCGGGATGCTCGGATACACGTGCGTACGGGCCGTATGTACGTTTATCCGAGTGTTGGGTATTTTAGATGTATTTTTGGGTATTTTATGCATTGTTCTCACCATATTGAATGTCTGTCTTGCAGATCTAGACGGACGGTCGCGCGACGACCCCGATACCGGTGAGTGGGACAATCCAACCCAGTAGAGAGGCGTTATACGCACTTGGGCGTATACCGACCTCTCCTGGGGCACCATGGATAAATATTGACATATTGTAATGTGTATATCATGCGAGCATGATTAAATTTTAGAATGCATGTTACCCTAGACTTTGCATGTTAGGGACTTGCACCCTTAGGATATGTGTATGAGCCATGCAGCATGTTCCCTGGTTCCATGTTAGGAAGCCCGGCCGATGCATGTGCCCTACTAGTTTATTTATTTGATTAAATGCTAGTAAATGTTAAAATGCATGTTATAGTGAATATTATAGGGGAGGGGCCTTGCGAGGACAGCGGTGAGACCCGGGTTAGGGTACACCGTGTTTCTTGTTTGGTTGTCGGGGTGTCCTATAACGGGAACTCACGCTGCCCTCCCGAGTTTCTTTCCCCAACGATATTCCACCTTGTTATAACCTTATGCATGTTCCCCGCATCGTAGTTATGCGCCCTGGTGGGTTCTGAGGAATTCAGAACATTAGTGTTGTTATAATGTGCCGTCTGCGGATCCAAGTGGATCATATGCGATGGGTAGGCTGTTCTGTTCCCTTCGTTGGATCCGGTAGAGACTACCCCAGCGTTAGACAGGCCTTCCTGACAGAGGGCTCCCATCAGAAGGCACCTCCTGATTTGGGACGGACTGTGCTGAATGTGGGAGTAGACCAAGCGGCCTACAGAGTGGAGGAGAGACTATCGGTGGACCAAGGGTGACCAACAGCCTAGTCAGTCCCAAAATCCTATGTCACCCATTGAAGGGTGAGGGTGAGGGTGTAGTGGGTTGGCGATGAACGACCCACTGGAGTTGTGATTGGATGCTTGTAAGTCCCAAAATCCTATGTCACCCATTGAAGGGTGAGGGTGAGGGTGTAGCGGGTTGGCGGAAGCGACCCGTTGGTTTTTGGTGCAGTTAGTCCCAATATCCAATGTCACCCATTGAAGGGTGAGGGTGAGGGTGTGGCGGGTTGGCGGAAGCGACCCGCCGGTTATGTGTAGCCAGTCCCAATATCCTTTGTCGCCCATTGAAGGGTGAGGGTGAGGGTGTAGTGGGTTGGCGATTGAGCAACCCACGGCTTTGAGTTGTGCTATCATTTGTGGATTAAGTAATATGAATTGTGGATTATAAGGATATCTGGTTGTGTTCAATATTGTCTGTGATGCATGGGTTGTGCCGTTCACTGAGCGTGTGGCTCACCCCTCACATAATATTTTCTTCAGTGCCATCTGAGTCGGATTCGGAGGAGGAGCTCCCCGAGGGACTTCATCAGTAGCGGAGTAGCGCCACGTCCCGCGAGTTGCAGAGACTATCAGCATCCCTTGTACCAGTATGTATTATTTTCCGTGCTTGGGCACGCGTTTGTGTTGTATTTGGACGTCTTTGTATGTATATTGGCTCTCACAGGACATGTGATTTTGTATGGAGTCTGTAGTGTGTTTTGATTACAGATTCAGTCTTTAGTTATCCGCATTTGGTGTATATACCATGTCAGCCCTGCTTTGTTGTCTGTATGTCATTCTAGTAGCTTGTGTATGATACTATTGACCTCCTGTGTAGATTCTGATATTTTATATACACTTGCCGCGTCTCGGGGACGCCCGGGGCGTGACAATATCCTTTGTCACCTATTGAGGGGTGAGGGTGAGGGTGTGGGTGTGGTGGTTCGGCGATGTAACGAACCCCCGGATTTGTGTTGTTTATGCCACTTTGAGGCTTTTCCTGATAAATTGTAGTTAATGTGAACTGTGATGCATGGGTTGTGCTATTCACTGAGCGTGTGGCTCACCCCTCGCATAATATTTTTCTTCAATGATTACCGAGGCGGACTTGAAGGAGGAGCTTCCCGAGCGACTGCACCAGTAGCGGAGTAGCGCCACGTCCCTCGAGTTTTTGAGGCCATCAGCATCCTTCCTTTTATTGTATGTATATATTTCTGTGCTTGGGCACCCAGTTTGGATTGTATTTGGATGTATGTGTATATATTGGCTCTCACAGGACATATGATTATGTATCGAGTCTGTAAAGTGTTGTTGCTTTACAGATTCAGTCTTTTTAGCTTCCGCCTTCTGTGTATACATCATGTCAGCCTCTTTGTTGTCTGTGTTGCCTTTTTAGCTGTTGTTTATGGTATGTTATTAATCTCCTGCATTGACTGCTGATATCATGTATACCCTTGCCGCGTCCCGGGGACGGCCGCCCTGGGGCGTGACAAGAGGCCATATATTCTGCTTGCCATATTCTAAATAGGGTTCCCCTTAGAAATTGTGATAAAACTCCTTATGAATTGTGGAAAGGTAGGAAACCCAACCTTAGTAGCATCAAAGTTTGGGGATGTTTGGCAAAAGTGAATATTCCTCCTCCCAAAAAGAAGAAGTTAGGACCAAAAACAATTGATTGTGCATTTGTGGGCTATGCATATCATAGTGTTGCATATAGGTTTTTAGTCCTACAATCTGGAATTCTTGAGATCAGTCCCAACTCAATTATTGAGTCTAGAGATGTTGTCTTTTTTTAAGATATTTTTTCCATGAAAACCACAAATTCTAAAGCTATTGGACATAAATCTACTGCTGATCTAGGGGCTTCTTCTTCTTCCTTTGTTCCATCTCCTGAGAATGAACCTAAATTAAGAAGAAGTAAGAGACCTAGAGTAGAAAAAACATTTGAAGATGACTTCCTCACATTTCTTATTGAAGATGATCCCTTAACCTTCAATGAAGCTATGTCATCTCCAGATGAACCTTTTTGGAGAGAAGCAATTAATAGTGAATTTGATTCCATTCTTCATAATAATACTTGGATTCTTACTTCTCTCCCTCTAGGTAGTAGAACAATTGGGTGTAAATGGATCTTCAAAAAGAAATTTCGTCCTAATGGCTCTATAGAAAAATACAAGGCTAGGCTAGTAGCAAAAGGTTTTAAACAAAAACCTGGTGTGGATTATTTTGATACATATTCTCCTATCACTAGAATTACCACTATTCGGATACTGGTCGCATTAGCTTCAATTCATGGTCTTGAAATCCATCAGATGGATGTCAAAACCGCTTTTTTACATGGAGATCTCAACGAGGAGATCTACATGGACCAGCCTCAAGGATTTGTGGTTCCTGGACAAGAACAGAAGGTGTGTAAACTCGTGAAATCACTGTACGGGCTCAAACAAGCTCCTAAACAGTGGTATGAAAAATTTGATAGAGTCATCGCTTCTTTTGGTTTTAAAAATAATGAGTATGACAGATGTCTTTATATGAAAGTGAAATCTGATGCTTGTGTTATCCTTTGCCTATACGTTGATGATATTTTAATTTTTGGGTCTAATCAGGACATTATTGAAGAAACCAAAATTTTTCTTTCTAAAAACTTTGATATGAAAGATCTTGGTCATGCAAGTCTAATTTTGGGAATAAAATTAGTCAAGACTTCATCTGGTATTACACTTTCACAATCTCACTACATTGAGAAGATACTCAAAAAATTTGATATGTATGATTTTTCACCTGTGCATACAGCATATGATTCATCAATTAAGTTGAAAAAGAATTTGGGGGAACCTGTTGGACAGGAATTATATGCACAAATGATTGGAAGTTTAATGTATCTTATGAATTGCACTCGTCCTGATATTGCATATGCTGTTTGTAGGCTAAGTAGATACACAAGCAATCCTAATAAAGAGCATTGGACTGCACTCACACGTATTTAGATACCTGCGAGGATCTATTTCACTTTCATTACATTATACTGGTTTTCCTCCTGTACTTGAGGGTTATTCTGACGCCAACTGGATCTCTGATTCAGTTGATATTAAATCAACTAGTGGCTTTGTGTTTTTGATAGGTGGTGCAGCAATAGCATGGAGGTCTGTTAAACAGACAGTAATTGCTCGTTCCACAATGGAATCAGAGCTTATTGCATTAGATATTGCAGCTTCAGAGGCAGAATGGCTTAGGAATCTGTTGAGTGAGATTCCATTGATGGGAAAGCCTATTCCAGCAATTTCCATAAGATGTGACAACAAAGTTGTGATTGCAAAATCATTACAAAATAATGATAATGAGAAAATGTCTAGACTCTTGCGCTTGCGATATAAATCAATTCGGCACCTGATTTCTCAGGGGATAATTACTCTAGAGTGTTATGCCTGTGTCATTTGGAGCCATTTCGGTTAAGCCTTGGTCACTTCTGGGTCATTCAGGGGCTTTTTAATTTTTCGATCGGAGCCGCTAAAATTTTGGCTTTTAGCCACCTACGTGAGTTAGAGTACTCTGATTAAAAATCTGACTGCATATTATGGGTCCTGGTACCGTTTAGTACTACCCATAAAAATTTTATCGAATTCCGGTAACGTTTGGAAAAATATGCAGTTCTGAATCGTATCCGGGTTTTCGAGAGTTCCTGGTTTGATTAGTCAAATAGTGAGAGATATTTTGGTGAATGGGGTGACCTTGGGTAACCTTACCCCCTTTTTGCTTAGTGGTGAAGCAACCACTTGGTTATTTGGTTGTTAGAGGGTGAGAATAGGCTTAGGTTTACCCCCCTCACCCAATCTTGTTCTCACCCCCCCCCAAGTGGAAAATATCTCTCTCTCTCTCTCTCTCTCTCTCTCTCTCTCTCTCTCTCTCCCACTCCCCACGTGGAAAATGTCTTTCAATCCCCCCATGTGTTTGTGTTAATGTCTCAAAGAGAAGAGAAGGAGAAGGTGAAGGAGGAAGAGCAAGGTTGTGTGGGTGTTGTTGTTGTTGTTGATCATCCTCTCTCTAGCTCCCTTTTCATGTCCTTTCCCCCCCCCCCTGTTTTGCAGCCAAAGGAGGCTGAGGAGGGCTGTGGAGGTGGTGGTAGTGGTGGTGGTGGTTGAGGTGGTCACGGGTGCATCGAGGGCCCCCGAATCTCCTCCTTTCATTCCCCCTCCCAAGGTGAGCTCTTCCCCTTCTTTTCTTGGTTTTTCATGGCTTAGGGGGTTGTAGGGAAGTCATGCATGTTAGGTAATTGGTTTAGGGTGAGTGAGAAGTGTGGGGGAGGGGTTAAAAGGGGTTAAAAGAGGGTTGGGGAGTGCTGGGCGCGCGTAGGGGTCTGTCTGCGCAGAGGGGCACTGGCAGGCGCAGGAGGGAGCGCAGGGGAGCGCGGAGCGGGCGCGCGGGTGCTCGCGGACGCTGGCAACGAGAGGGGTGCGCGCAGGGCGTGCGCGCGAGTGCGCTCGGGCGCGCGCGGGGTAGTGCGCCTGGGCGTGTGTCTGGGCGCGCGGCTGGGTGCCAGTGCGTGCGCGCGCGTGCGTGCGCGTGCGTGCGCGTGCTGGGGCATGCGTGGGGCTACCCAGGGTCTCGAGTAGGTTCTAGGGCACTCGGGCATGCGTGCGTACGCGCGTGCTCGCATGCGTGCGTAGCCGTATGCGTGCATGTTTAAGTATTTAGTAATTCTAGTGATTTCTAAGTGTTAAATTGTGATGTTACTCACCAAATTTGATGCCCTTACCATGCAGATCTTGTCAGATGGGATGCTCGAGGTCCCGGGTAATGGTGAGTGGTTCGATCCAATCCCCCCCCCCCTCGGGATGCGCTCGACGCGCGTAGTCGCGCGTCACGCATCGATGGGGCTCCCTAGCTATATTACTTGTGTAGATAAGTAGTATGGCCATGCTTAAGCTATAATATGTAGATATCTTGCATGCTAGATTTATATACATGTATTATATTCATGTATGAATGATTGTGTTGTTATGCCTGTGTCATTTGGAGCCATTTCGGTTAAGCCTTGGTCACATCTGGGTCATTCAGGGCCTTTTCTTTTTTTCGATCGGAGTCGCTAAAATTTTGGCTTTTAGCCACCTGCGGGAGTTAGAGTACTCTGATTGGAAATCTAACTGCATATTATGGGTCCTGGTACCGTTTAGTACTACCCATAAAAATTTCACCGAATTCCGGTAATGTTTTGAAAAATATGCAGTTCTGAACCGTATCCGGGTTTTGAGAGTTCCTGGTTGGTCGAATAGTGTGAGATATTTTGGGGATGTGGTGACCCTTGGCAACCTTACCCCCATCTTGCTTGGGGATGAAGAAACCATTGGTTATTTGATATGTGAGTGGGTGAACCTAACCCTAACCTCACCCCCCCCTTAAGGTCACCCCTAGGCACTATTTGGGCATGAAAATGACTTTTTTTCCCTCTCTCTCTCTCTCCCCCTCTCTCCCATTTCGTGGAACACCTTCTCTCCCTCTCTTGGTCTCTTTTTTCTCCTCTTTGTGTGTGAAGGAGGAGGAAGAAGCAATTGAAGGAAAAGATGAAGAAGAAGCACAAGAAAGAGTGAGAAAGGGTGAGTGTGTGTTGTTGTTGTCGTTGTTGTTGTTTCTCTTCTCTCTATCCCCTCCTCATGCCCCTTTGCACCCCTGCTTTCTGCCATGAAAGGCTTGAGGAGATGCGGATGAGGTGGTGGTAGTGGTGGTGGTGGTTGAGGTGGTCGTGGGTGTGTCGAGAACCCCGCATCTCCCCATTTCCCTCCCCTTGTTTTGGTAAGGCAGCACTCTGTATTTTAAAGATCTCAGTGCATCTAGTATTTAGAGACACATTTTTAGGATTATGTCTTCATATGATATGATCATCTATGTGTCTAGTTGTTATATATGAAATTTGGGCTCATTATGATATATGTGGTGTAAGTTAGAACCTGTTTTGCATGGCCTGTCCAGATTCGCGTAGGAATTGACCTGCTTCTAGAAATAATTTATTTCGGGCTTGTAGAGGTAAAATTAGGTTCTAATGTCTCATGGATTATGATCCCAGAATATCAGAGAATGTGCACGTTTTATTTCATAATTTTTGGAAGTGTATTGGGTGCTGTGGAGATCAATTAGTAGGGCTGGTTGCAGCAGGTTTGGCAGTTTTGTTTGGTTGAGTGTCAAGGAGTTGTTTGCATGTGTCTTGTGTGATAATATGGAAGTATCAGGGGTTAGGGTCTTCATGAAGTAGGCTTATATGTGTGATAGGAGGTTCCATAATTTAATTATGGATCATTGGTTGTGTTTTGCAGATCTCGTAGACCAGACGCGCGGCAATCCGGGTATCGGTGACTGGTTTGATCCAACCCTTTGGGAAGCGTTGGATGCACGTAGTCGTGCGTCGCGCATCCGTTGGGCACCCTAACTATACTACTTAATTAGATAAGTAGTATGGTCATGTCTAACTCATAATATGTTAGATATCTTGCATGCTAGGCTTATATTGCATGTATTGTATCCATGTATGAATGACTGTATCGCATGCGCCCCTCTAGTATGGGCATGTATTCTGTAATGTGTATAGATGTATAGAATATGGCATGCCTTAGGTGGTATTGTAATACTACTCCCACTATATTAATTGGAATATTGAACATGATTAAATCTGGGTTAATAACGGGCACCTGCCTAATATTCCCTTGCGATAAGACTCGAGGGTGTGGTGTAGTTGTTGCGCCCATGCTAATGGGGCAAGGCTATGACCAACTTCATGAGATGATGATCTCTCTCGCCCTCTCCCTCTGCATGAACTGAGTAAGTAGATGTGATTTCCTACTCGACTCAAGTTCGTTTGGAATATTGGCATGCACCTGTTAAGTGCGCGAGATTTGCACTTGACCCTTACCTTTTAGGTTAGTGATATCCAACGCATGCTTAAGTTAGGCCTTGTGTGCTTATGTGATTAATGGCCATGTATGCATGTTGTATGATTTATTATGATGTAAATCCATGTTAGGGGTCACCCTTATGGTCAATTATTAGATGATTGTGCATATGGTTCATGCACATAGCTAGATATAATTCTCCTACATATATATTTATGTGCGCATGTTAAAAATTGATAGGCCTATCTGAAATAGGCGTGGGTATGACCCGCTGTTGGGTTGTACCTTATTAGTTAGAGCGCTAGCGATGTAATCGCCCCGTGCATCCGAGCGATGCACTCGTTTGGAATTCAGGAGAATTCATTATCTTATCGGTTTTGTTAAGCCGGTAGTTGGGGCATTAAGCTAGGCCTACCCGTGCTAGGCGTGTATATGAACTGCCTGTTGGGTTATGTGCCTTGGGATTATTTCTGCGTGAGAGCAGAGGCAACCCCCTTGTGTCCGAGCGACGCAACCGTGTGGGAGTACAATAGTGTTCGCTATCATCGATATGTGATTATCGAGAGTAGTTTTTTTCCATTGGGTTCGCTTTGCGAACATGGAGTGTTTCCTCTCAATGTCGTCCGTGTTGAAGCGGCCAGATTGTAGCTGTCCTGACAGAGGGCCCCCACCTGTAGGTACTATCGATGCATGTGGCAAGATGTACTGATCGTGGGGGTATACCAGGTAGAGGCTACCCGGGAGAGGGCTAACGAATGATATTGCGAGCGTGGAATCATTCTCCCCTTCGTTGGATCCGATGTAGGAACTTCCCGGCGTTGGAAAAGCTGTCCTGACACACGACTCCCATCCGTAGGTACCACCGAGGCATTCAGAAGCGTACTGATCGTGGGAGTATACCAGGTAGTGACTACCCGGGGAAAGGGCTACCGGTGGACCAAGGGTGTAGAGGAGTCTAATCTCTCCAAAAGTCCTACGTCACCTGTAAAGGGTGAGGGTGAGGATGAGGTGAAGACACGTCGCCGCGTGACCCATTCGTGGTTCGTCCGTTCCCATAGTTGTTGGGTCCGGTTGCGTATCGATGTTCAAAGACATCGTTGGGCAGTTATCTCGATGTAGATGATCCAGTAGTGTTGTGTAGACCAGTAATTCCGGGTCTCTTCGACCAACGGTATGGTCTCTCCCCAAAAGTCCCAAGAGTCTCCCTCCGGGAGTGAGGGTGAGGGTGAGGTTGGTGATCCAGTAGAGTTGTGTAGACCAGTAATTCCGCGTCTCTTCAACCAAGGTATGGTCTCTCTCCAAAAGCCCCAAGAGTCTTCCTCCGGGAGTGAGGGTGAGGGCGAGGTTGGTCGCGCCGCCGCGTGACCCTGTTATCCATGGGTTTCCACCCATGTTTTTCCTTGAAAGGAAATTGTTTTAGTATTGAACTGTTGTATGGTGATTGGTTTCCAACCACTCACTGAGCTTGTAGCTCACCCCTCACATACTGTTTCTTTTCAGGGGCAGTGTTGGGCGTGGAGCGGGAGCTTTCCTGTGGCGTGGTCTTATGGGCGTGGAGCGTTCTTTCGGCGGGTGGTGAGTGCGAGGCTGTCAGCAGTCCTAGAGTCATTTTATGTATTGTAAATTGTGCATGTGGCACAGGTTGTATTTTATTTGGACTAGGCTTGGCTCTCACAGGACAGTGATTGTGTATTCGAGTCTGTAATAATGTTTTTGGTTTACAAACATTGTTGATATCTTATGCTTCTGCTTTTCAGTCAGTTATCATTATCATTGCTTTGCCACCTTGTGTGTTGTTATTGGAGTTTTTGTTGACCTCAGGCATTGATAGCTGATATTTCATTATTGCCACGTCTCGGGGACAGCCGCTCTGGGGCGTGACATGTGTTGCATGAGCCCCTCTAGTATGGGCATGTATTTTTGGTAATGTGTATGGATGTATAGAATATGGCATGCCTTAGATAGTATTGTAATAATACTCCCACCATATTAATTGGAATATCCAGCATGAATAAGTCTGGGTTAATAACGGGCACCTGCCTAATATTCCCTTGCGATAAGACTCGAGGGCGTGGTGTAGTTGTTGCGCCCATGCTAATGGGACAAAGCTATGACCAGCTTCATGAGATGATGATCTCTCCCGCCCTCTCCCTCTGAACGAACTGAGTAAGTAGATGCGATTTTCTACTCAACTAAGGTCCGTTTGGAATATTGGCATGCACCTGTTAGTGCGCGAGATCGCGCCTGACCCTTTCTTTTAAGTTGGTGATATCCAACGCATGTTTAAGTTAGGCCTTGTGTGCTTATGTGATTAATGACCATGTATGCATATTGTATGATTTATTATGATGTAAATCCATGTTAGGGAGTGTCCCTATAATTATTAGATGATTGTGCATATGGTTCATGCACATAGCTAGATATAAAAATTCTCCTGGATATATTTATATGCGCATGTAAAAAAAAACTGATAGGCCTATCTGGGATAGGCGTGGGTATGACCCGCTGTCGGGTTGTACCTTATTAGTTAGAGCGCTAGCGATGTAATCGCCCCGTGCATCCGAGCGATGCACTCGTGTGGAATTCAGGAGAATTCATTATCTTATCGGATTGTTAAGCCGGTAGTTGGGGCGTGACACCCCCCCTGTGTCCGAGCGACGCAACGGTGTGGGAGTACAGTAGTATTCGATATCTCGATAAGTGATTATCGAGAGTAGTTGTTTCTCCATTGGGTTCTCTTTGCGAACATGGAATGTTTACTCCCAATGTTGTCTGTGTTGAAGAGGGCCGGGTTGTAGCTGTCTTGACAGAGGGCTCCCATCCATAGGTACCACCGATGCGTTCGGGAGCGTACTGATCGTGGGAGTGTACCAGGTAGAGGCTACCCGGGAGAGGGTTAACGAATGATATTGCGAGCGTGGAATCGTTCTCCCATTCGTTGGATCCGATGTAGGAACTTCCCGGCGTTGGAAAAGCTGTCCTGACAGAGGGCTCCCATCTGTAGGTACTACCGAGGCGTTCAGAAGCGTACTGATCGTGGGAGTATACCAGGTAGTGACTACCCGGGGAAAGGGCTACCGGTGGACCAAGGGTGTAGAGCAGTCTAAGTCTCTTCCAAAAGTCCCAAGAGCCTCCCTCTGGGAGTGAGGGTGAGGATGAGGTGAGGGTCCGGTCTCGTATCGATGTTCAAAGACATCATTGGACAGTTATCTCGATGTAGATGATCCAGTAGTGTTGTGTAGACCAGTAATCCCGGGTCTCCTCGACCAACGGTATGGTCACTCCCCAAAAGTCCCAAGAGCCTCCCTCCGGGAGTGAGGGTGAGGGTGAGGTTGGTGATCCAGTAGTGTTGTGTGGACCAGTAATCCCAGGTCTCCTCGACCAACGGTATGGTCTCTCCCTAAAAGTCCCAAGAGTCTCCCTTCAGGAGTGAGGGTGAGGGTGAGGGTGAGGTTGGTCGCGCCGCCGCGTGACCTTGTTATCCATTGGGTTTCTACCCATGTTTTCCTTGAAAGGAAATTGCCTTAGTATTGAATTGTTGTATGGTGATTGGTTTCCAGCCACTCACTGAGCTTGTAGCTCACCCCTCGCATACTGTTTCTTTTTAGGGGCAGTGTTGGGCGTGGAGCTGGAGCTTTCCTGTGGCGTGGTCTTATGGGCGTGGAGCGTTCTTCCGGCGGGTGGCGAGTGCGAGGCTGTCAGCAGTCCTTGAGTCATTGTATGTATCGTAAATCGTGAATGTGGCACAGGTTGTATTTTCTTTGGTCTAGACTTGGCTCTCACAGGACAGTGATTGTGTATTCGAGTCTATAATAATGTTTTTAGTTTACAGACTTATTGTTTATATGCTATGCTTCCGCTTTTCAGTCAGTTATCATTATCCTTGCTTTGCCACCTCGTGTGTTGTTGTTGGAGTCTTTATTGACCTCAGGTATTGATAGCTGATATTTTATTATTGCCACGTCTCGGGGACGGCCGCCCTGGGGTGTGACAATGGGACTCAATCACCCTATCAGATAGATGACGTCGCATAGGCATTGTCGAGGTTCGACGACCCATTATTGCGTGTCTTGTGGATTAAGTGCGGTTGAGCGGCTTACTAAGCGTGTAAGTGTCATCATGAGCGCTAGCCATGCTCGAGGAACAGAATCTAGACTTAATTGTTCAAGGTATTGTTTGATCTTCCCGTGAGGATTGAAGATCAGGTACCCCCCCTTGTTGTGCATTGATGATCTATTTGACCAGCTCTGGGAGCGAGTGTCTGCTGTTAGATTGATCTTCGCACAAGGGTACCACAAGTCAGAGATCCGGGAGTTGGACATCCCGTAGATGGCCTTTCGTGACCGTTCAGGCACTATGAGTTTTAAGTACTGCCGTCAGGGTTGACGAATGCGCCGGATGCCTTCGTGGATCTCAAAAGTTTTATTTGGCTTCCGTGGACTACTTTGGGATAGTCTTCATTGAGATTGTTGTGGTGCGATAAAAAGGCAATATGGGTAACCTTGTTTCCCCAGGTTGGCATGCCCTCAGGCAAAGTTCGAGAATCATCATCGCGTTGGAAAGCGTCAGTCCATGAAGATTCCTCAGTGGACGTGGGAGTGGGTTATCAGGGATTGTTGCGGACTCGCTAATGTCACGTTCGGGTCACGACGCCGTCTAGGTGATCAATGACCGACTGACTAAGTCCACGCTTCCCTCCCTACTTCGACTGATTGAGTCTCTGGACACCTTGACGTGGGTTTTCACCTTCGCGATTGTTCGTCTTCATGGCACTCCAGTCGGCGCTATTTTCGGTTGAGACGCGAGGGTTACTTTGAGGTTGTGGTGCAGCCTTGGCAGGCTTTGGCGCGAGCCTCCATTTAAGTATAGCGTTTCATCGCCAATGGACAGCCAGACATAGAGGACGATTCAGACCTGCATGCTCGATGATGAGGGCAGTTGGGTGAGGCACCACCCATTTGTTGGGGTATGCCTGCAAAGCGGCTGCCATTCGAGCATCCAGATGGATCTGTGAAAGGCACTCTACAGGCGCAGTTTTATACCTCCCTTGTGTTGGGACGGTTGAGGAGCGCCAGTTGGAGGGGCCACAAGTTAGTTGTTTGACCTTGCGGTGGCCAGGTTGGTTCGTGTGTGCATCTGCACCTCCTAGAACCGACAGAAGGGCTACGCAGGTCATCGTCGCCAGGAGCTTACCTTTGGGTTTGGCGACCATGTTTTCGTGAAGGTGTCCCAGTTTAAGGGCATCCTCTGTTTCAACGTTCGGGGCAAGCTGAGTTGGCTCTTCAATGGGACTGTTTCTCGTCATTGAGTGGATTGGGGAGGTGGCTTGTCATGTAGCCTTTCCCCCACAGCTGGCTCATGCCCACGACGTCGTCCTTGTCTCATGGCCGAGGCGTTATGTCCAAGATCCTGCTCATGTCACTCCGTTCGACCGTCTCATTCTCGAGCTGGATTTGTCGTTCGTGGAGCAGTGGATCGAGGTCAGAGACCAGCATGAGAAGAGGCTCCACACTAAGACCGTTCCCTTGATTGCAGTGTGTCGGTAGCGCCAGTCTGGTGCATAGACCACTTGGGAACAAAAGGTCTATGCATGATACTTGCTATATTCGGTCTTCCCTTTGGGTTTCCTTAAATTTCGAGGACTAAATTTCCTAAGGGGGGGGAGAATGTTATGCCTGTGTCATTTGGAGCCATTTCGGTTAAGCCTTGGTCACTTCTGGGTCATTCAGGGGCTTTTTAATTTTTCGATCAGAGCCGCTAAAATTTTGGCTTTTAGCCACCTGCGGGAGTTAGAGTACTCTGATTGGAAATTTGACTGCATATTATGGGTCCTGGTATTGTTTAGTACTACCCATAAAATTTCATCGAATTCCGGTAACGTTTGGAAAAATATGCAGTTCCGAATCGTATCCGGGTTTTTGAGAGTTCCTGGTTTGATTAGTCAAATAGTGAGAGATATTTTGGTGAATGGGGTGACCTTGGGTAACCTTACACCCTTTTTTGCTTAGTGGTGAAGCAACCACTTGGTTATTTGGTTGTTAGAGGGTGAGAATAGGCTTAGGTTTACCCCCCTCACCCAATCTTGTTCTCACCCCCCCCCCAAGTGGAAAATATCTCTCTCTCTCTCTCTCTCTCTCTCTCTCTCTCCCACTCCCCACGTGGATTTTTTTGGGGGTCTCTCTTCCTCTCTTTCAATCCCCCCATGTGTTTGTGTTAATGTCTCAAAGAGAAGAGAAGGAGAAGGTGAAGGAGGAAGAGCAAGGTTGTGTGGGTGTTGTTGTTGTTGTTGATCATCCACTCTCTAGCTCCCTTTTCATGTCCTTCCCCCCCCCCCCCCCTGTTTTGCAGCCAAAGGAGGCTGAGGAGGGCTGTGGAGGTGGTGGTAGTGGTGGTGGTGGTTGAGGTGGTCGCGGGTGCATCGAGGGCCCCTGAATCTCCCCCTTTCATTCCCCCTCCCAAGGTGAGCTCTTCCCCTTCTTTTCTTGGTTTTTCATGGCTTAGGGGGTTGTAGGGAAGTCATGCATGTTAAGTAATTGGTTTAGGGTGAGTGAGAAGTGTGGGGGAGGGGTTAAAAGGGGTTAAAAGAGGGTTGGGGAGTGCTGGGCGCGTGCAGGGGTCTGTCTCTGAGCAAGACCGTCCAGCTGGTCAAGGTGCGATGGCAGCACCGTTCCGGTGCTGAGGCCACTTGGGAGCTCGAGGACGCCATGTGTCACGCCCCAGGGCGGCCGTCCCCGGGTCGCGGCAAGTGTATACATGATATCAGCAGTCTATACAGGGAATCAATAAAATACTCTAAACAACAACTGAAATGACAACAACTCAGATGAAAGCAAGGCTAACATGATATATACACAGATAGCGGAAGCTAAAAGACTGAGTCTGTAATCGAAAAACATACTACATACTCGATACATAATCAAATGTCATGTGAGAGCCAATATACACACATACATCCAAATACAATCCAAACTGGGTGCCCAAGCACGGAAATATATACATACAATCAAAAGGATGCTGATGGCCTCTAAAACTCGCGGGACGTGGCGCTACTCCGCTACTGGTGCAGTCCCTCGGGGAGCTCCTCCTTCAAGTCCGCCTCAGTAATCACTGGAGAAAAATATTATGCAAGGGGTGAGCCACACGCTCAGTGAATAGCACAACCCATGCATCACAATTTATATTAACCACAATTAATCAAATCAATAGCCTCAAAGTGGCAGGAACTACACAAATCCGGTGGGTCGTTACATCGCCGAACCACCACACCCTAATCACCCCTCAATGGGTGACATAGGATATTGGGACTTAATAGGCTAATAATCATCCTTACACAAATCCAGTGGGTCGCTACATCGCCGACCCACCACACCCTCACCCTCACCCCTCAATATGGTGACATAGGATATTGGGACTGACTAGGCTGTTGGTCACCCTTGGTCCACCGATAGTCTCTCCCCACTCCGTAGGCCGCTTGGCCACTCCCACATTCAGCACAGTCCGTCCCAAATCAGGAGGTGCCTACTGATGGGAGCCCTCCACGGGACAGCCTTTCTAACGCCGGGGTAGTCTCTACACAGATCCAACGAAGGGAACAGAACAGCCTATCCATATGCATATGATCCACTCAGATCCGCCGACAACACATCTCAACAACTCTAATGTCTCGAATTCTTCAGAATTCCTCCAGCGCGCATAACCAAGAGACGGGGAATATATATATTACAATAATATTGGGAAAAGAACCCTTGGGAGGGCACCATGAGGTCCCGATATAGGACATCCCAACAACCAAACAAGGAACACGGAGTACCCTAGCCCGGGTCTCAATGTTGACCTCGCAAGGCCCCTTAATATTCCCTAAGGCATGATAATAGTCATAAGTTCACATTTAATTTAATAAATCAAACTAGTAGGACACATGCATAGGTCGAGGCTTCCTAGCATGAGGACATGGTAACAGGATGCACGGCTCTTACACATATCCTAAGGGTGCAAGTCCCTAACATACAAGTCTAGGGTGGCATGCATTCTACACACTAATCATGCTTGCATGGATTACATATTACCAAGTTAATATTAACTATGGTGCCCCAGGGGAGGACGGTATACGCCCAAGTGCATATAGCGCCTCCCAACTGGGTTGGGTTGTCCCACTCACCAATAACCGGGTCGTCGCGCGCGACCGTCCGTCAAGATCTGCAAGACAGGGTAATCAACTTGGTGAGTAAAATACACAAATACACCAAAAATACACTAAAAATACACAACACTCGGGCAAACATACATACGGCCCGTACGCACGCGAGCCCGAGCACCCCAACTCAATCCCGAACCCCCGGGCAGCCGCACGCACGGCCACCCGCCCCGGGCGCACAGCCGAGCCCCGGCCCGCGCACCCAGACGCACTGCCGAGCCCAGCCTGCACGCCCGGACACCCTACCGAATCTCCCCGGGTGCACCGCGCGCCCACTACGCCCCGCGTAGCGACTCGCGCGCACACCCGCACGCCCAGCGCCTCATCGCCTCGCCCCGCGCGCACCACCGGCTCGCCTCACCGCGCGCACACAGCACGCCTGCGCCTCTGCGCAGCGCTCCACGTGCACGCCCCCGCACGGCCCCCTGCGCGCAACACGCACTGCGCCTCTGCGCAGCGCCCCGCGCGCACGTCCCCGCACGGCGCCCAACGAGCAGCACCTGCACGCTCCTGCTCCACCCGAGCGCACGCCCGCGCGCACGCGCGCGTGTCCTGCCAGCTGCTCTGCCTACCCTGCTCGCCAGCCTGCCTGCCTGCGCTGCCTGTGCTGCCTGAGCTGCCAGCCTACCCGAGACAGCCTGCCATCCAACCCGAGCCACCCTACCACCTCTCACCGGCCACCAATGGCCTCCAACAGCCACCAACAGCCACCAGCACTCAAAACCACCGTCCTAACATGCATCTAAGCAACAAAATGAAGGAAAAAGAGCTTACCCAAGGAAGGGAAAGGAAGGAAGGGAAGTTCGGTTGCTCTCCGCGCACCGAAACACCTCTTCAAGGACCACCACCACCACGATCTCCCTCAGCCCTCAAGATGGCTGAAATCAGAGGAGAAAAGAGGGTGTAAGAGGGGGTCAAACAAGTGGGAACTCGAATCCGAGACCACCGGTAGATAGATCGGGACAAGATCTAACCTTTCTCTTCTTTGGGTTTTTAGATCCAAGCCCTCTAGCTAGGTCAAAACAAAGAAAAAGAGAGAGGGGGAGAGAGAAAATCAATTGGGGAAGATGATGAATAGTGGGGGAGATATTTTAGCTCACTTAAATAAGTCAACACCACTTAGATTAGGCTAACTAGGTTTAATTAGGGTTAAGAGAGGATTAGTGAGGCTTTAAGTGAGTTTTGACTTAGGTCAACCCAACCACACAAAAAAACAAAAGGGGTTGACCAAGTCATGGGTCCACTTTGACCAAGTCAACTCTCTCAATGACTTCTCGCTCAGTCAAAACCCGGATACGCCCCGGAACTGTGAAATTCTGAAACGTTACCGGAATTCGATGAAATTTTCGTGAGTGGCTTGGAATGGCACCAGGACACATAATATGCAGTTAGATTTTCAATCGGAGTCCTCAAACTCAGGATGATAGCTAACAGTCCAAGATTTTAGCGGTTCCGATCGAAAAACGAAAAAAACTCAAAAACTGCCAGAATGCTCCAATGGTTACCATAAGGCTAAAAGTGACACATATATAACACCATGCGTGACGCGTATCCGCATCTTTTCCCTTCCTATATGTTTTTATATTTATTTTGATGACAAAATTTCCTAAGAGGGGAAGAATGTTATATATCTGTCACTTTTAGCCTTCTGGTCACCATTGGAGCATTCTGGTAGTTTTTTAACTTGTTCTTTTTTCGATCGGAACCGCTAAAATTTCAGACTTTTAGCTATCATCCTGAGCCTGAGAACTCCGATTGAAAATCTAACTGCATATTATGTGTCCTGGTGCCATTTCAAGCCACTCACGAAAATTTCATCGAATTCCGGTAACGTTTAGAATTTCGCAGTTCTGAATCGTATCCGGGTTTTGACCAAGCGAAAAGTCATGGAAGACTTGACCGAGTCAAAGGTGACTTTGACCAAGTCAAGTTTGACCCTTGACTTGGTCAATTGGTTTTGTTTGTTAGTGTGGTTGGGTTGACTAGGGTCAAAGTTCACCTAAACCTAATTAACCCTAAGTGTAAGTGAGTGTGTGTGTGTGAGGTGTGTGTGTGGCCCCTTTAAGTGGGCGTCCCCCAATAGTCCCCTTCCTATTCATCTTCTTCTCCCTCTCACTCACTCACAAATCTCTCATTCCCTCTCTTTAAACCTCCATTTTGACCTAGTAGGAGAGGTGGAAATGGAAAGCCATTGAAGAAGAAAAGGAAGGTGAGGACCCGATCTACCTTCCCATGGTCTTGTTTTTTACTTCCCCCTTGTTGACCTCCTCTCTTAGCCCCCTTTTCTCCTCTGTTTTTCAGCCTTGCTAGGGCTGAGAAGAGGCTTGGTGGTGGTGGCTTTGGTGGTGGTGATTCGGTGCGAGAAGGGCACCCGGGTCCCCCTTTGGTCCTTCCTCCCTTGGGTGAGTCTTTCCTCCTCCCTTATCTTGTTTAGATGCATGATTAGGGTGTGTATTTGGGTGTGCATGGTTTGCATGTGTGTTAAGGGTGTGGGAGGGCTGAGGGAGGTGGTGGGTTTGGCTCGGGCGCCCGTGCGAGGTCATCCGCGCGTGTGCGCGCGAGTCTGCGCGCGCAGGCAGTGCAGGCACGCGCGCAGTGCGCGCGGGTGCACCCAGGGCTGGGCACGCGGTGCGCGCGGGCGCGCGCACCGCGTGCCCAGCCCTGGGTGCACCCGCGCGCACTGCGTGTCTGGGCGCTCGGGCAGGCGCGCGGCAGCCTGCCTAGGCGCGCAGGCTGGGGCGTGGTAGTGCGCCCAAGGCGCGGGCGTGCGGGTGGCCGTGCGCATGGCTGCCGTGGTGGTGCGGGGGGATGTCGGGGCACTCGGACTCGCGTGCGTGCGGGCCCGTATGCGTGCTTGTCCGAGTGTAGGGTATTTCTAGCGTATTTCTTATGTATTTGTGTAGATTACTCACCATTTTGATTACCCATGTCTTGCAGATCTTGACGGGTGGTCACGCGATGAGTGGGACAATCCAACCCAGTAGGGAGGCGTTCGATGCACATAGGCGTGCATTGCCCTCCCCTGGGGCACCATAGTTGCATATTAGCTAGTATTAATATAAACTATGCTTTGCATGAATATTATGTTGTATCCATGCCACCTAGACTCGCATGCTAGGGATATGCACCCTTATATTGATTAATATGATGTATCCATGCCGCCTTAGATTTGTATGCTAGGGATATGCACCCTTTCATCAGGTTAGAGGCCCATGCATGCCTAGACACCTTGCCCCGATCTGTGCATTTTCCCGCCTAGTTAATTTAATTAAATCATATGTGAACATGCCTTAGAGATATTATAACCTTGTTGTTATAATATGTGTCTCCCCGCATCTTAGTTATGCGCCCTGGAGGAATTCTTGAGAATTCATGACATTAGTAGAGTTACAATCGGTGTCGACGGATCCAAGAGGATCATATCCGCGTGCTTAGACTGTCTTCTCCTTATTGGTTGGGATCCGAGGTAGGAACTCCCCGGCGTTAGCTGGCCTGACAGAGGGCTCCCATCTGTAGGTGCCTCCGATGCGTCGGACTGTGCTGATCGTGGGAGTATACCAGGTGGATGCTACGAGGGTGGGAGAGGCTACCCGGTGGGGCCAGGGGTGGGAAAGCGATCTAGTATGCCCCAAGAGGCCTATGTCACCCCTCGGAAAGGGTGAGGGTGAGGGGAGGGAAAGTGGGTTGGCGATGAGACGACCCACTAGAATGTGTAGTTGTTCCTCTGTTAAGCGCTATGAATATTATATAGTTAATATGAATTGTGATGCATGGGTTGTGCTATTCACTGAGCGTGTGGCTCACCCCTCGCATATATTTTTTCTCTAGTGATATCTGAGTCGGATCTGAAGGAGGAGCTCCCCGAGGCACATCAGCAGTAGTGGAGCAGCGTCACGTTCTGCGAGTGAGAGGCCATCAGCATCCCCTTCTGATTGTATGTATTGTATTCTGTGCTTGGGCACATACTTGTATTTGGATGTCATGTATATATTGGCTCTCACAGGACAGTTGATTATGTATCGGGTCTGTAATATGTCTTTGAATTACAGACTCAGTCGTTTGAGCTTCCGCTATTTGTATATATTATGTCAGCTGCCTCATTGTCTGTGTTGTTGTCATTTTTTATGTTGTTTAGAGTATATTATTGATCTCCTGTATAGACTGCTGATATTATATATACTTGCCACGTCTCGGGGACGGCCGCCCTGGAGCGTGACAAGTAGTGTTGCGTAGACCAGTAATCCCGGGTCTCCTCGACCAACGGTATGGTCACTCCCCAAAAGTCCCAAGAGCCTCCCTCCGGGAGTGAGGGTGAGGGTGAGGTTGGTGATTCACTAGTGTTGCGTGGACCAGTAATCCCGGGTCTCCTCGACCAATGGTATGGTCTCTCCCTAAAAGTCCCAAGAGTCTCCCTCCGGGAGTGAGGGTGAGGGTGAGGTTGGTCACGCCGCCGCGTGACCTTGTTATCCATTGGGTTTCTACCCATGTTTTCCTTGAAAGGAAATTGCCTTAGTATTGAACTGTTGTATGGTGATTGGTTTCCAGCCACTCACTGAGCTTGTAGGTCACCCCTCGCATACTGTTTCTTTTCAGGGGCAGTGTTGGGCGTGGAGCTGGAGCTTTCCTGTGGCGTGGTCTTATGGGCGTGGAGCGTTCTTCCGGCGGGTGGCGAGTGCGAGGCTGTCAACAGTCCTAGAGTCATTGTATGTATTGTAAATCATGCATGTGACACAGATTGTATTTTCTTTTGTCTAGACTTGGCTCTCACAGGACAGTGATTGTGTATTCGAGTCTGTAATAATATTTTTGGTTTACAAACATTGTTTATATATTATGCTTCCGCTTTTCAGTCAGTTATTATTATCCTTGTGTGTTGTTGTTGGAGTCTTTATTGACCTCAGGTATTGATAGCTGATATTTTGTTATTGCCACGTCTCGGGGACGGCCGCCCTGGGCGTGACATAGAGTTTGTGAGATCCGAGAGAAATCTCGCAGATCATTTCACAAAAGAGCATGTCAGACGACTTGTCCATGAGACATCGAGGGGGATGGGGCTTCAGCCCATTATATAATTACCTACAGCGGGCTCCCTACCATTGTGATTGGAGATCCCATGAAAATGGTTTTCAAGGGGTTAACGAAGCTGTATTGGTAAACTTGTGAGTACTTTAGAGGAAAAACTTCTCTAACTCATCCCTATGATATCAGTACTATACTGTGGCGGAAGAAGGTTGAGCTTACGCTCTTAATGGGTTCAAGTCCTTTTCGGACAGAGTGTGGCCCACGCAGGCACCCTGGAGAACTCACATATATGAGTGCACGGACGTGAGGCCGCGTTCTTTGAGATTTGGGCGAAGTCTCTAAGGCACTCAAGAAAGGATATGAGCACATGGCCGTAACGTGCTGCCCCGCAGAACAAGACCCATATCCTGTACCGTGTGTGTGACTAGTGAATTCTGGCTTAAGGGGTTGGATTCAAGGACATGGTCTATTCAGACTTCTCAGTTGGATCTAGTTTACACTAAGTGAATGTTCAAACCCGGAAGGTACCTTCATCTATTATATGGTATAAGATGCTCAGATCATATTCTTTCTTCTACAATTTTAGGTGAAGGGGGGATTGTTAGTGTTGGGTCCATTTTGAGTGACCCATTCTTTGGTTGATCAAAAATTGAGTATTCATTTTTCCCTTCCCAACACTTTAGTCCCACATCGGTTAAAACCACTTCATTGGTTCACCTTATACATAGAGTCAAACCATTCCATTGTTGAGACTTGTTGAACCAAACCCCTACGCGCGCGCACACGAGGCCCAACCCATCAACCCGTGGGTTTGGATTTCTGGTGGAAAAACTAGTTAACCGGGCGTGCGCGCTCGCACGTCGCGCCTGCACACGAGGCGGGCAGGGTCGGGCTGGGTTGCGGGCCACACTTGGGCGCGCCCGCATGCGCGCGCAGGGGGGGTGCAAATCCCTCTCCTCGGGCCACTCTGGGCCCTTTCCGCGGGCTCGGGCTTGGCCCGTATGCGCGTGGGTTTCTTTTTATCTCTCGCGACATCTCCTTTTTTAATTTGAATTGTTTCTAAAACCGCCACCATGATTATTTTCAAAACCGTCCGCGCCGAGATCTCTCAACGGATGCGTGTATTAATTGCCTGTTAATGTGCGCAATTATTTCAATTAATGTGCGCAATTAAGTGGTCGGGTTATAATTTTAATGCGCGTAATTAAGTGGTCGGGTTACAATTTTAATGTGCGCATTTAAGTGGTTGTTTTTTCTTTTTTGTGAACGTTGTTAGACTACCTATATAAAGGTGTCAAATTAGTCTCTCTCATATGAACGAAATCACAAGTCCAGAGCCCACCTACAACCACTGTTCTTCTGTTTTGGTTTTTTTCCTTTACAGAGGAGTCTGTTCTTTCCACTTTCCTTCTTTCCTTGTTCTCTGATCTGAGCGTCTAAAAGGATCGCGGCTGTTCACTGTGGTCTCCTCGTAGCTCGCACCCCGAGGAGGCATAACCCTGGTGGTCGTATCTCTCAGTGGTAGGAGCCGTTCATCCCTGTGCGTGAGGGGGCCTTATTCACCGAGGACAGAGCGTCTCTCCTCGCTTCCACCAAAACTGATATGTTTTTCTAATCCTCTGTTCTATATTTACAGAATATTTGATGTGTTTTCATATTGGTTTAAACCTGTAATCGTACTAGGTTCTTTGCATTGCCCTGATTTTGATAAAGATTTTTTAACATGTTCCAGCATAAGGCTTTCAACATTAAGACCAATGTGTATCCCTGAGAAGAATCGGGAGTCCCGGGACAAAGCTTAGGAAGAAGGGTCTGAGCCCCATCGAAGGAACTCAGAGAAGTGCTGACAGTCTTGACGAGTGAGGAGTTTGACGCCAATCTTTTCTGCCTTTAGACGAGCACTTTCTCCGCTGATCTCCGGTGAAGGGAGGGAGGGAGCTTCAGGTGTTTGCAGAGTTGGCGGAGCTTCAGGGGCTACAGGTCCATGGGTGTTAGCATTGACACAAGCTGAGAAGTCCCCCACTTCTGGAACAGCTGTCGGGGCGGGCAGAGGTGCATGTCGCATAGAGGAGGTTTCCTCTCCCTCCATAAGAGAGATGGGCGACCACGAGTCCTCGACAATGAGAGAGATGTCGCATAGAGGAAGCTGAAAACGGGCCCACCACAACGGAGTTAAGGATCCGTCACCCGAACATGTCCACAAAGAAGGGACCCGGATCTCGGGTCGGGAAGTCAGATGATCTGAATGCTCCCCTTCGGAGAAATGAAACAAGACCCACCGGGCCACCCCATCTTTGTCAACTTGGTTGGCTCACGACCCGTGGCCGAGGGGCCCGTGGATGCTGGGTGTGGAGCCCAGGAGGGGCTGTTTCCAAGAGAAGCCGCGTGTCGCGTGACAGGGGTAGGTGAAGTCAGTCTGAGATTTGACAGCTTGGTATGTCAAAACCCTGGTAACTAGATGACTTTCCTCGGGAAGCTCGAAATCCCCAGTATCTGGAACCGCCAAAGTCGTCTAAACCTTCATTTACATCAGAGGTTTCCCATTTAATGTGATGTGGCGTGCCTGCCGTACCATCTCGCAGCGCCGAAGGCACACCACCAACCTGAGCCTCGGGAACTGCACCTGCCTGCGACGTCAAAAGTAAGCCTGCTACAGTACGGTTGTATGGATAGAGGTACCATCATGAGAGTCAACGGTAGGAGCTACTACTTCAGTTGCCGACACAGACGACTCTGACGACCTCGCCGTCAACATCGACGTCTTCGTCATAGTCGATATCGTCCTCCCTGGGCCAAGGGCGAACCGAGGCGAGCCTCCCCTTCGGACGACAGTCACAAAAGAGGGAGGATAGTCATCTTCAGCCTCCGCAATCTTCACAGGCACGGTCCGTCCTCCAAAGCAAACAAGAACAGATGGAGGGAAGGAGGCGTCCTTGTTGGTCCACAGGGAAACTAAGAGAGGGGGCAAGTCAAGCGAACCGTTGGCATCCTCGAACATGGACTGGAAGAGACCCAGGGGCTCTACGATGCTACGGACCACCTCCTCGGTCCGTCAGGCCAGTGGGACGCCGAAAAGATAAACCCTCCGAGAGGTGCTCGATTCCCCTGTTGACCCTGTCGAGACATCGCAGGGAGAGAAAACGATAGAACCTCCGTTGACAGTCAAGGATCCCTCATCGAGCGGCAAGGCTCTCTCAGATAGAGCCACCAGGCAGATGATCGCCTTGTTATGACAGCCAACCGGTGTTCCAAAAATCAATGTTTTTCCAGCGTTACCCCGGATAATGGACTAGCCTATCGCAAGACAGGGCATCCAAACCCGACCAGGAGACGAGGACACAGCGGTGAAGGTTCGACACGCGGTCCGCGATGTCCTTGGACCACCCAACCACCACCCGAGGGGATGAGAGTGGCCCAGAAGCCTGAGCCGCCGGACGGGGTGAGGTCAGAGTGGTCGGTCGCGGTGCTCCGAAAGAGCAACCCGAGCGTCGATGGCCCAGGCCTCGACACTTCCAGCAGCGGGGTGGTTCGCGACAGGAGGAGGCGAAGTGAAGCACCGTCGAGCCTGACCCCGCGACCCGGCCTCCCTACCTTGCTGGGTCCAGCACGCACGAAGTTACCGCCCTTCTTGCGGCGCTTCACCACCTGCCAACCGTCCTCCATCTCGTCGGAGACTTCCAGCACCGCCTTGCCTTTTGCCGAGGAGGCGCTTTCCTTCAACCTCACTCCTGGAACCCCAGCAATAGACGTTTGACCGCGTTTTGCACGGTCTGCCATCCACCTTTTCGCAATTTCAATGTTGGAGGCCTTCTCTCAACCGAGCGCGACGTCACCGGCTCCGCAAGCACCGCCTTCAACCGCACCACACACTCCTCCTTTAGGGCCGCCACTCACCACCTCCACGCCCCTCGCACCATCTTCATCGCCAAGCTTTGCTCGCACCATCGTTGCCTGTGGATTTATTCACTCTTCAAAAACATTATTAGTTCAAAGGATGATTTTTTTTCAATCATACGTTTTACAACCCTATATGGTTGGGGGAAGAGTGTTCGGAGACTCTGTGAAGCCCAATAATAACTTGACATCTGACCATCCCCTCACGTGAGCATCATGTGACCACTAACAGAGTCTAACAGGGTTATCCAATCTCTCCTCCCTCATTTTTTTCGAGCTCTCCCTGAAAAACCTCATCCGACCCAAGCCCTCCCTCTCCCTCACACCGCCCTTTGCCGCCGCCGCCGCACCGTCGCCGCACCATCTCCCTCTCCGATCTGTCTGACGTCTCCCGCACCGTCGCCGCTGCAACTCCGAGGTCCTCCGCCCACTGAAGTGCCCCACCAGGCCCGACTAGCACCTCATCCTCGTCGGGAATCCCATCTTTCTCTATATATATATCCCCTTTTGTTGGTACATATTAGGGTTTTGATTTCTTTAGATTTTAGTGAAATTTTGAAAAATCAGACGAGGTTGTGAAGATTTGTGTGTGTGTGTGTTTTTGTTTTTGTTGTAATTGTGTGATGAACGGGTTCGTTTGAGACAAATTTGGAACCCTTGAAGGTGGAATTTATTGCTGACTGTTTCTTAATTGATGGATCCATTATCCATAACTTGTGTTGTGTTGTGTAATAGAGAATTTTGAAAAAAATTATGGTATGTTTTTTTTGAGATAATCAATTCAAATGAGAGTGTGCTTTTAATGGAAGAACCATTTGAAGATTGATATAAAATCTGACTTTTTTATTTTTTATATGTGATTCTTATGGTAGCTCTGCTATAGTAGTTCTTATGGAGTTATGGTTGTTTCATGTGAAGCAGAGCATGTTTGTATGGAAGAATCAGAAGGTGGAAAGGAAAGGTACGTGTGAAAAAACATTTTGAGATGAAGAAAACACAAAAACATTTTGTGATGAAGAAAACACACATATGAGCATTTTGAGATGAAGAAAACACAAAAACATAATCACTATTCTTATATAACATTATCAGAATAGTTAGCCAATGCAAAAAGACTTTTTTTTATGTACGTACACAAATTTTATTTTATTTTTTTTGAAATATATATTTGTAGAGTTTTATTTTCACAAACAATAAAATGTATGTAAAAAAGATTATTTGATTTTGCACATTATCCAATTGAAAATGATCTGGATGTAATTTTGGACAACTCTGAGAGGTGCAAAGAGAGACAATCTGCAAAAGAGGCTAGATGTAAAAATTGGAAAGTATCGAAGCCTTCCTCCTAAACATCCACTTCGTAGAGGCTGGAGCAAGTGATCATCATGCACAGATATTTCAAGATTGGTCAAATGGCCTCCATGGATCCATGGTTTCTAAAATGCACATTAGTTAATTAAAAGTCTCCTCTAGACACCAAACTTGCATTTCGTGTAAAGAGTCCAAGTTTAGACTGAATAGCAATTCTGCAAATTTGGTAATGCTAAATTGAGTAGTTGCTGTTTAGCTGGCATCAAGGAGAGTGGAATAGAAGAGTGCCATCTATGTATCCAGCTCATGGTGCTCAACTAAGATCCTTCATAAAATAGAAACAAATATAGATGGTCTTCCTCAATGAATAGAATGCAATCCATATGACATGGCATAAAAATATCAATAGAAATGCACATTTCAAATACCAAACTACTAGTAGAAATGCATTTTTTCAAACATAACACAACAAGTGCATCATTCAGTTTTGAACACTTAAATATCAAGTAGAACTTGAAAGTATTCAACACACACAATATAATGTTTGATTAAAAACTCCACAACACCAACTCTACTCTACTCTACTTACATTTGCTTGAGTTTTTACTACCCTGAGTACCAGTAATATTAATCTGTGCTCCTCCATTCTTCAGAAAAATTTGACGCTTGACTCATTTGAGTAGGATAAAAAAGGGATTCTTGTGCCTACATATATTTATGTATATATTAATGACCATTTGGAAAAGTAAAAAGATATTTAAAATGTATTTTACATACGAATATACCTGAAGCAATTGAGTCATTGAAGTCATTCCTTGACTACTATCGTAGTTCCCAACCATTGGCGCAAAGGGTTGAGGGCTCTCAATTGCATTATGAGACGCATGTTGAGTTTGAGAGCTTTGACCATGTGATTGCTTCTCCAACACGCCGGTCCATCTTTTTTAAGGCTTCCCTCCCATTGTCTTCTTTCCTCTTCTCTTAAAGCCTTTAGCAACCTCGACATTCGAAATGCTATCCACCTCATCTTGCATGTTATCATCTTGACAATTTTGAAATGATTTCCTCAAATCTTTCTCAACCCCCTTCATTATCTCATTTGTACTGCGTCTAAGTAGGTCCATTGAATGGTGTGTTTCAACTGCCTTAGATGCCACTTGAATGAGACCATGACTTAATTCTTGAAAATATCTTCCCAATTCATAAATATGATCAACCTGTAATGAAAAAGAACATATAACATTACAATAAAACCATACGATCAACCCATAACCTTTTCAATTAATATAATAAACACATATCAACTTGCTCTGAAGAAGAACAAATATCATGCACCACACCGGATTTTGTATCTCTTGTCCACCTCTTCAAGGTATATTGTGATGGAAGAAATTTGATGTTTTCGTGATCAAGAACTTTTAGTACATGAAAACATTGGATACCCATAAATTCAAATTTTTTGCAGTTGCATGTGACCATTTTAGTTGCTGAATCAAACAAAATGGTTCTTTCACTGCCACAATCTTTGTGAAATTTATACTCTATCACATTCCCCATCTCCCCATGAAAGTAGATAGAACAATTAAGAGATTTTTCATATGCTGCTTGAAACAATTCAAGGATCTCTGGTGTATAAACATTTGCAACACATGACACCATCAAAGTGTGATATGGAATTACCGGTACAGTATTCGTCATCTTGAAATCAGCACTCAATTCACTTTCACGCCGGTCATCCATAACCCTATCAAAATGCTGAAAGAAACGTAGCGGATCATGCTTTGAGTTCAAATAGTGTCTTAGAAGAGCATTGAAGGTTTCACTATGTTGTGTACTCTTCATATCCGCGCAAAATGTGTCTCTCCCATATACTAGGGCCCATTTTTCCTTCTCAGCAAAAGTTTGTTGCAGCCATTTATTGTCCTGAAGATTGTATTTTTGTAACATGTTATCCAAAGCATCTAGGAACTTATCCTCTGTCTCGTACCCAAAAATACAAACATAGAAGGAACTTCTGAAACTTTCAATAGCATGAAGATGTCTAAGATGTTTTGTTGCATTTTGGGTCAAGTGCCACACACATAGCCGATGACGAGTCTCTGGTAGAACAACTGAAATTGCTTTGGCCATCGCCGCTGACTGATCTGTTAGAATAGTCTTAGGATGTCTCCCAGACATTGCTTGAAGAAAAGTTTCAAACAACCAAATAAATGAGTCAGCTGTCTCATCATAAAGTAATGCACCACCAAAAATAATTGTTTGCCGATGATTATTCACCCCAACGAATGGTGCAAATGGTCTTCCATGATTATTTGAATGATAGGTCGTGTCGAAGCAAATTACATCACCATAATATGCATAATCGACGATAGACCTAGCATCGGCCCAAAACACATTTGTTATTTGTTCATCGGCATCAAGTTGCATTGAGTGAAAGAAAGACGGATTTTGCTTTTGCTTATTCTTGAAATACTGAATAAGAGCACCCGCAATTCCATTCTCCATTCTTGTTTCCCTTTTGGTGCGCAGGTAAGACTTCACATCATTCAAAATAAAACCAAGATTCCTTCTCCCTCCAACTTGTCCACTCATCAAATCCATAACTGCTTTTGGTGCTAATCCTGAACCATCTATGATATCAACCTGAGCAGCTTGAGTCTTTTCTATTTTTCTATGTGACCTCAAATTATGGCGCAAGGGGGTTGATACAAGATCATGATTATGGTTTTGTTCAAATTTAGTGACATGATAAGCACCAGAAGACTGATAAGAGATAGCCATATGTGTCTCACATCTTGTTCTTGTATCAAGTTGTGGTTGCAAGACTTTTTGCTTATCAAACCCTTTCCTCCATCTTTAGAAAAACATAATTTTTACTTTCGCACTATACCATTGGACTTGAATGCATCACTTTTTCGGATACTAAATCCAATTGACCTTGCATATGTGTTGTAGAATTGATGGGCACTATCTTCAGAATCAAATGCCATACCAACTTCAGGTATACCATTATAGCTACATTCACCCACAATCTCATTGTCTCCTTCCATAAAAACTCAGTGTTCACCTATAAGAAGAAAACATAATTTAGAACATTTAACAAGACAACTGAAATGAAAGGATTCACAAGACAATAACACAAGATGACTAAACATGTATGGATCACAAGCAACTTATCATGGTTTTAAAAATTTGTGCACATATGCATATTTCCCTTAAAAATTTCTCACAGAAGCAGTATATTTCATTCTGAATATAAACAATCCATTATATCACTTCCCCCACCGCAATAGAGTTTGTAGTAGGTTAGTATGGCATTTAAAAAAATTTCTAAGTTGCTAGATACTTGAGAGCTTAATTTCTTATTGTGTTGAGTTAAAGGCAGAAGTGAAATTTTTTTTTATACATTATATATACATTCTCATTGAACTAACAAGACTTCAAATATGGGTTTCATGCAAAAAAAAAAAAAAAAAAGAAGTCATACAAGGGCTTTATCCAAAATAATAATAAAAAAAGTAGGATTTTGAAGTGTTGGAAATGCAATCCACTCAAACCAAACTAACTTATTCAGATAACAAAATCAAATCCACTCGAACCCATATCTAAAACTGACCCATTCAGATAAGAAAATCAAATCCACTCAAACCCCATATCTGAAACAAATCAATTCAAATAACAAAATAAAACCTACTCAAATCCATATCTGAAACAAACACATTCAAATAACAAAATCAAATCCACTCAAATCCATATATGAAACAAACCCATTCAAATAATCAAATCAAAACCACTAAAATCTATATCAGAACCCTAAATAATCCAGACAAAACTACGTTCAAATTACAAAAAATAAAAAAATGAGAACCTTAGTGGGCACTTCAGTGGGCGGAGGACCTTGGAGTTGCAGCGGCGACAGTGCGAGAGACGTCGGACAGATCGGAGAGGGAGACGGTGCGGCGACGGTGCGGCGACGGCGGCAAAGGGCGGTGTGAGGGAGAGGGAGGGCTTGGGTCGGATGAGGTTTTTCAGGGAGAGCTCGAAAAAAATGAGGGAGGAGAGATTGGATAACCCTGTTAGACTCTGTTAGTGGTCACGTGATGCTCACGTGAGGGGATGGCCAGATGTCAAGTTGTTATTGGGCTTCACAGAGTCTCCCTGTGGAGACTTCACAGAGTCTCCGTGTGACGGCCCGTGTCCCAAACCCTCGACACGTGCACGCCACGTGCCTCAAACTCACCATTTCTTTTATAAAAAAAAAACATCGAAATAACCACCCTATATAAACTCATCTGGTAACAACCCTGGGATAACATATAATCATCAAGAAATATATAATCACCTATATAAACTCACCCAGGAAAGTTTAAGCAGTCAACAGAGCATCTAACACACCTCATATACAGTCATCCATATATATAGCATTTTAACATAGGCATGGTTCACTAGACCAGCCTCTACCAAAAATAATCATATACAGATCCAAAACATCAACAATATCCATATCTATATATATATACCTATCACCAACTGGACGTGACCCCCAAAAGAAGACAAAGTCAACGCCCAGGAACCCCCGCCTCTACTCTGCAAAAATAGGAAAATAGAATAGAATGAGCGAAAGATGCTCAGTAAGTAACCCAGACATTCCACGCATAAGGAAAACAAGGATGACATCAAAGTCAAGCTTCGTCAACATCAGGTCAAAGCATAATAACACATGAAAGCACTCTATGATCATCAGTGGAGAACAATAACATCGCTGATATATAAAAATAGGAATGAATAGCTCAAACGAACACATCACAAGTGATAGGACCAATAGATATCATCAAGAAGCAACACCACTGGACTGAAGGCACATACTCTGAAATCACCCATCAAGCAAAGAAGGTCAATTAACTCATTGATGGCACTCGAGATGTCACAATTCTACAAGAATGATAAGGGAATCACAACTCTGGCTCCTGAATGACCGAAGCGCCGGATAGACCATCTACATGACCCCATCTCGGCCCCTATGTCCGGGATGTCCACATCTATACCTCTCGCGTGTGGCCCTCGGAACGTCCACCGCGGAATCGCTACCTGGCCCTCGGAACGTCCAGGCACGGCAGGGTATTCTCAAGTCCCCCTCGCTGGACCGTACGTACTCATGCGCGCTGGGGAGGTAATCCTCAACCCTCACTGTAAGGTCTATGGTCATCCAACTCCAAGAATACAAATACAAGAGGTAATATAAAAGAAATGAAACAAACACAGTACAAGGCTTCATGGTCGGACAGCACGACCATGCAGATCATAGATCAATGGCAAGACACTGGGATGGATACATCATGATCAAAGGAAGGCTCACAAATCAACTATAGATTTAGAACTCTCAAAACTGTCTAGAACAAGGATAAATGACAACGATTAGATAATGATGATGAATCACGAAGCAAACCTCAATAATGACACTTCAAGGACTAATCTGAACTGGGATAATATAAATCACACTCTCGAATGATAACTGAATTATAGTGGATAAATATGAAGCAAGCCTCAATGAGAAACAATTCTAATTAATAAAGGTGACATGAATAATTCTGGGTCTCAACAATATAGTATAGTAACCGACAATAGTTAGTTTCACGAATAAATAGGGATAAAAACAGTTTTGAATATCAAACAATATCAGAGATGATAAGAAACAACAATGAAGCGCGGAATTGGAAATAACAAACACAAATATTGGGTCACTTATAACAATACCACGTGGAATGGAATGTAGGACAAACAAATATCGATCGGGTTACTTACCTCGCAATTCACCACCTCAACTGGACTCACCCTATTCCAACTCTTAAAACAGGCAGAGAGGAAATCCACTGATAAAAATATAATCTCAATCAGATACTAACATATAATCCCAATAATCAATTCTCAGTTTCCCCCAAATCAAATATGATGTCCTAAATACAAACCCTAAGTTAACGCAATCAAAATAACTCTCCAATTCTTATTTACCCAGCCCCAAAAACAAATTCATATTTCAGTCCCAAATCACAATTTTTAATTTAGAACTAAAATAGAACAACCCTAGATGAAGAATAACGATGAAAAGAACAAGAATACGAAAAATATTCCACGAAGCTTTTCCTAATTTTTCCCAATTTTTCCCCTTTTTATTTTCCCTTCAATTGAGTCTCGGGCGACTCTCTCTCTCTCTCACACATATCACCCACGCCACCTCCACCGACTAACCAATTATTTAAAACTTTAGATTCTGCCAAATGATGAAAGTCCCCTCCTTTAGAATTCTGCGCAGCCTCAACTCTAACCGCCATAACTTCTCGTAGGAAAGTCCACTTCAAATGATTCAACTTCTGTTGGAAAGGTAACGAAAATATCTACAACTTCTATGTCTAGACCAAGATCAAAAGAAGCCTCCAACTATATTAAAAATAACGACGAACAGAAGACCTCGCGATTTCTTCTTCTACGGGCAGAAACGGTAAAACAGCCATAACTTTTCTGATATAGCTCCAAATGACACCAAACTAATTTTATATGAGAGATAACTAAAAAATGAATACTTCATATGTTTAGCGCAAAACCCAATTATGCCTCGAAAGTACTTTCTGAAAATGTAACAAAAAACAAGGCTTCAAGAATAATAAGGACCAAAAGCTTAATAACATAAAACTATCCTATTTTACAATCCAAACACGTAAATATTAACATAATTTAGCATAAAAGGATCCGGGCTATTACACTCCGAACCCAGGGGAAGAGGGGTTCGGAACTGCTATGGTCATAACACAGGCCGACCCTGTGAACACCAACCAAAAGCAGACACCTATCCAGACATACACGTGCTGCTCACATGAGTGACTAACCAAAACATCACATGCGACTGACGAGGGGTTATGCCGTGAATTCATTCCGTCTTTGTGTACGCCGTGTAACTTATTCAAAAGACCTTTTATTTGTTCACAACCTGTCTTCATCTCATTCAAAAGACTATTATTCATTTGAAGACACTCATTCATCATTCAAATTTTAAAAAAAATGCATAAGTATAACACATCATTCATTTCAAAATTCATAAAATTCTTTAAAGCAAAAAATTACATCATCCTTACATACGAAAGAGGATGAGGGAGATGAGAATTACAATAATAACTAATAAAAATAGGATCTAGACAAGATCCCAACTGTGATAGGCGGCAGATTCTGTTGGATTGAAGAAGTTGGTTCTAAACATCCAGCTAGCAATGGTTCTTCAACTACCTCTGTTGTGCCGACTAGCCTTTGCGGTGTTGGAGTGGATAACTCGATGAAGCCATGTGTGACATGCTGCTACAAAAGAACATATGGGTCATGAAGAATTCATTATAAACATTTTCTGTCATGAAGAAGAGTAATACTTAAGTGTTATAAAAAATAATGAACAGAATTCATTATAAAAAATAATGAAGAATAGTAATACTTAAGTGTTAACAAGGGATGTTACAAGATAGGTCAATACAATATAGATGCATAAATTAATGAGGGAAGAAATAAACATGGCATGGACAATGAAATTTGTGAGCAAGAAAATTAAAGCTTATAACAAAGAACTAAATTGGTCTAAAACAAGCATAATCTGGACATCAAATAAACACCATATAAAATGATAAAACATAGCTCAGATAGATGTTTTGAAGAGGAAGTACAAGGTCAGAACAAGTCAGTCAAAGGAAATTGGATGCACGCTGATTCTAACCATAAGTGAAACACTCAAACTATTACAACTGGTTCACTTACAACAGACATAAAAAGGTGTAAATAACTTTCCCTCACATGACATCTTTAGTTTACTCTGTTTGTATTCAGTGAGAAATATCAGCAACCATTTGGTCTCATGTACACTAAAAACCAAACTTTTGCAACTAATCAAACCAATCAAAAAAAAAAAATTCAAAAAATCAATTTCAAGAACACCTGTGATGAATGGCTGCCGAGGAAACGCGACGCATCAGAACTCCCATCGAACCATTAAAACCCCAATTTCCATATCAAATAGAACAACTATTCAGACGAACATACAACAATTTCTTGAACCAAATTCGAATAAAAAAAAAATAGCAAATCATTTAATGTTCATTACAGACTCATCAAAATCGACCATTAAAACAGGGCCAATCAATCAAAATTGAAACTTTCACAAAATAAAAACCCCATCAAAATCCAAAAAATCAATCCCCAAAAACATCCATCAGAATCCAGAACACAAAATCAAATATAAATAAAAAGAAACCAAAAAAGGATTTGGGTTGGACCCACCTCGGATTTGGCAGCAAAAGCTAACTGTTGCTTGAGGTGAGTGTAGGTCTGGGTCCTTGAGAGTGACGATTCGACCTCTCTTTGATCTCTACCCTCTCCGAAGACGACGAAGAAGAAGAAGCAACGACGAATACAGATTTGCACCACTCGGGGTGGTCTCCGGTCGGCGGTCGGCGGTCGCGGTGGGTCAGGGGCTTCGATGGTGGTGGCTAGGGTTTTGTGAACCCTGTACAATGAGGGAGGAGAGAGACTAAAGATGGGTTTTGAATATGTTAGATGGTGTACAGAAAAGACGGAGTGAATTCACGGCATAACCCCTCGTCAGTCGCGTGTGATGTTGGGTTAGTCACTCACGTGAGCAGCACGTGCATGTCTGGACAGGTACTACTTTTGGTTGGTGTTCACGGGGTCGGCCTGTGTGACGACCACAAGAGTTCCGAACCCGGGGGAAGACGATACATTGAGAGGAGTGACTCTGTTGTGGTCCCGCAGGACGTTGGCTATTTTTATTTTATTAATTTTCTTTTATTCCTCTCATCTAGTTCATATCTGAATTATGAATTTAGAAATAAAATTTTGATATTAATATCTACCTTTATTATATAAAAAAAAAAAATGATTCACGACCCTCTTAAGGTGTGTGATAAAAACAATACGAGATTCCTTTATTCTTCATCTACCAATAACAACAAAAAAGAAAAAACAATTATTGTTACCAAAAAAAAAAAAAAATTATATTTAAATACAATCTTAGTGTCAAGCGCAGTATTAAATATCTCTAATGAAGTATATAGGTCATATAACGTAATTTATTATTTTTATAAATATATTCATAAAATTCATTAGAGCTACATTTTACTTTTATATAAAAAGTACTACACATGAGACTGTACAAATATTTTTCATGATTTATATTGGATATCAAAATACTAAAAAAAAAAAACCCACATCCAATCATTTTTTTTTATATAGGTTATAAGATGACAAAATATAGTATTATGGAATAATGATGATACTTAGGCCTTAAATTATAAACTCCACTCACAAGTTCTATTATATGTCATTATCTTATTGGATAGCTTGTTGACTTAAAAAAAACGGTAAAATGATAAAATATGAATATACCCTTCATTAAAAATCCATCACATTAACCCAAATCCCCCATTTTTCTCAATTTAATTATTACTTTTCACATGAATCTCATTTATACTAAAATCTACCTATTTTTAAATTTAAATTTTGAATTCTTTACCTAAATTATAATTCAATTTCTATTCCAGTTACACCAAAACTTGCCTAAAATGACACCAAAACTTACCTAAATTGTTTTTCGTCAAAATCCATCAACCGGCTTAGATTTTTATTTCAAACTTACATTCTATTATACACATTAGTATTTTTTTTTTAAGAATGTTTTTTTATCGATTTGGATATTGTTTCAAGGTCTATTGGATTAGGTTTGATACTTGAGTTTGAATATGATGTTTTTTTTTATTTTTTGTATATCTTACAATGAAGAATGTAACTGATTTATTTTTTCATTTCTTAGATGTAACACAATTGAAAAAATGAAATGTAAGAATTTTAGGTAAATGTTATTGTTACATTTATGTAAACAATATAAAATGTAAGAAATTTAGGTAAATATTACTGTTGTATTACATTCATGTAAATGTAACAATATTATGTAGATGTAACAAATAGTATAAAATGTAAGAAATTTAGATAAATGTTACTGTTATGTTATATTTATGTAAATGTAACAGTGTTATGTAAATGTAACAAACAGTATAAAATGTATCTGACGATCAATATTCGTGTTTTAGATTTAAAAAATATAACATACATTTAAAATATAGATTGTAAAATATTAATTTTAAATTCAGATATAACTAGCATTCAAAAAGATCAAAACATGAAATTTTTTTTTAATATCAATCAAAAGCCAATAAGCAAATAAAATCCGATTGCAAAAATATAACAAATGTCAAACCTGATCCGAGAGATATTGAGACGAAATCCAAATAAAAAAAATAAAAAATAAATCTGTGGAGGTTCTTCGTTAGGCAATTGGAGGACCATTGAGGAGGAAGGAATAAAAAAAAAAAGTAAAAATCTTTCTGGAATGATATCTATAATGATTTTTTTTTTTGGTTTTTCATAATACTTAATTTGAATATTTAGAGCCGTAGAGGCTTTTTTATTATTTTTTCTAACTAAAGAATTTTAAAAAAATAAATTGAATTTGTTGAGTCCTGGGTCAATGTCTTTGTTACAGTGACCCCAAAGTTGATTTTATAAAAGCCAAACACACACACAAAGTATGGTCTAACATCTTTTTCTAAAAAAACTGACGTGTATCGATTCATCCATGATTCACATCCCATTTTGAACATCATAAACTCGGCAAAAAAAAAAAATTAAAAAGAATAATAAGATGTGCTTTTCAATAGTCATTTACACTCTAAACATTTACACAAATACCCTTACCCACAATGAAAAATACAAATTCTTCAGATGTTTGGTTGTGTAAAATAACTCAAAAGAACCAGAATAAATTTGTCCAATAAAATCTATTTTTTTTTTCCCACCCAACCAAAAAAAAAAAAAACAGAGAGAAAAGAGAAGAGTATCTGACACGAAATCCTCGCCCCGTATCGGACCCGCTACGACACCGTCAACGGACCCGAAACCGGCAGCGATACTGACTCCTTCCGACTGCCCCCTCTTTTCAGCAACCCATACAACTTCTTTATCTCTCTCAACGCCGGCGGCCCCTCCGCGCACATCAACCCCACCGTCTCCTCCTCTTCCACCACCTCCGCCGCCGCCGGACCTCCGTCGAACAACCTCCGCCCTCCGATCTTCGCCGCCGACGCCCTCCCCGAGTGCTGGAGCGCGCATATCACCGTCTTGATCGCCCGGCTCGGCGACCCCCTGTTCGCGATGAGGATCTCTCCGACCTCCGCCGGACTTAGGCTTCCGCCGGCGGAGAAGACCTCCTCCACTTGGGGGTAGAGCTTGTGATCCTTCAGCCCCAAATAGCTGCTCGCGAGGGATTTGAACGCCGTGAAATCGCAGAGCGGGAAATACACGTGCGAGTCCAGCCTCCCCGGCCGGAGAATCGCCGGATCGACGTTGTCCCTGCTGTTCATCGTGAACACCATCACCCGCTCCTCTCCGCAGCAGGAGACGATCCCGTCCATGAAGTTCAGGACCGTGGAGAGATCCATGTCCTCCGGCCGGTTCAGGTACCGATCGAGGTCCTCGACCACGATCAGCGACCGGGGGGTGGTCCCGATGAGGAGCGATTTCAGATCGGAATCGCCGCCGCCGGAGATTATCCTCGACAGGTCGAAGTCGTAGAGGTCGTAGTTGAGGAACCTCGCCATGGCCGCGACGAAGCTCGATTTCCCGGTCCCGGAGGGGCCGTACAAGAGGTAACTCCGCTTCCAGACGCGGCCAAGGTGGTGGTAGTACTGCCGGTTCTTCAGGAACGATTCGAGGTCGGTCCGGACGCGATTCTTCAGGTCCTGGTCCATGGCGACAGTCTCGATCGTCGACGGATGCGTGAAGGGGACGGATCTCCACCGTCCGTCGGGGGAGCCGGAGGTCGTGTAGAGGCGGATCTCCCGCCTCTTGAGCTCGATCTCGTCGGAGACGGCCTGGATGTGGTGGAGGTAAGGGCGGAGGATCCGACGGCGGTCGCGCTTCCGGACGGTGAGAACGAACGATCGGGAGGAGGCGTTGTTGGAGGCGTGGAAGGTCCAGGAGAGGTCGGCGCCGAGGAAGGAGTCGCGGACGGTCTGATCGGGGTCGGGACGGAGGGAGTACTCGTTGAATTTGTTGGAGAAGAGGTTGGCGAAGTCGGAGTCCTCGATTGAGGCGAGGGAGGCGACGTAGGCGGAGACCCGCCTGTAGAGGGGATTCTCTTGGAGATTCTCGTCTCGCTCGGGGACCTTGTAGTGCTGATGATGATGAGGCGAGTCCTTCTTGAGGGATCTCCACCGTCCGATCAAGAACACGAGGACGGCAAGGCCGATGAGGGCCGTCGATGCGGCGGCGGCGGAGGAGAGGGGGAGCGTCGCCGGCGTCATATTGGAGGAGAATCAGACGGTGGAGATTAGAGAATCATTGAGTGGGTTTTATAGACAGGTGTTGGTCTGAATGGAGGGTTTCGAGTGTTCAAAATCGTAGAATTTTGTGGCCGCGACTCGCGAAGAGGGGAGTGGTGGTTGTTTTTGGGTTGAATTACGGGAGGGAGACATATGTCACGATTGACGATATTATGACGAGATTGCCCTGCTTGTTGTTTGTTAATTTATTAGTGACTATTCGGGGGTATGATTGGTAACTGTTAGTGGTTGGGAGACTTATAGACGGTGTTTAATTGTTGTAATAAATGGGATTTGATTCGGATTTGAACAAAATTCATATAAGACTTTTAAATTGAATTTTAAATTCATATTTTTAGTTACTTGACTTTTTGTTACGGGTGAAATTTTTTTAGATAATAATTTATTGCATATCGAACTAAACGCGCAGTCCTTCTGATTCTATCATATGTTATTGAAATTAAATGAAATATTTTGCACAATTATTTAGCTCAAACTTGGGTTAAAACATTATGCAACTAATAAAAAATTTATTTATAATTAAGGGTGTGTTTGATTGCGCGATTGCGTTGTGATTGTGATTGTAGGAAGCTGCGTTTACAATCGTGCAACTAAACAGTTTTACTGTAGCAGCTTCCTACACACAGATTTCAGGTAAATAGTTCTCAAAAGCTGCGATTTAAAAAAGCTGAGAAAGTGAGTTTTCTGCAGAATCAATTTTACAATCGCAGATTCCTGCAGAATCAGTTTTACAATCGCGCAACCAAACGCACCCTAAGAAAAGCACGCAAACCTTTGATTTTTGAATCATGTGAAAAATGATCTATGTCTAGTCCTGTGTATAATTGCATTTATAATTTTACCATTGTTTTTTATAATATATACTCCCATTTTTTATAATATATACTCCCCCCCCCTTGAAGTTTACATTGTTATACACAATGAAATATATTGATTGGAAGACCTCAACTAGATTTCAAATTAGACTAAATGTATTAGCGCACACAGATCAAACATATCTTTTGCTTAGCCTGGAAAATTGCACTTGACCTTGGACTTGTTAGGTGTCCCCAGTTTGGTTCATAGTCATTTAAGAGCATCTCTAATCCTATACCCAAACCTTTATCCAAATTAAAATTTGAGTAAAAGTCACCAAAAACTATATCCAACCATTTACCTATATCCATATCAAATCAAACTTTTACTCAAATCTTTACCCAAATCAAGGGAGACTCAAATCTTTATCCAAATTTTGAACATCTTTTTCTCCCTTTACCTCCACATTTTCTTCCAATATGCGTTTTTTCCTTCAACTCCACCTTTAGTTGAATTATATTAAATGCCTTCCACCCTCAAAATTTTTATTATCTCTTGAAACCAAAAAAAAAAAAGAAAAAAAAAGTGGTATTCTTTCTTAAGTTTTCATCTTTTGTTTTTTAACTTCTTATTTATACTCTATTAAAAAAAATTGTTTTTACCTTTTTTTTTTTCAAAAATTGAATAATTATAATTTTTATATTTGAATATCTTTAAAAAAAGAAAAATTGAATAGTAAAAATGTTTGGTGAAATGACTTTGAAAATGCTTATAAGAAATAATTAGAAGAAGATGTGAAATTTTTAAAAGTTTTAAGTAAAATACAAAGTGATGATTGGAGTCACATCATATCAAATCAAACTTTTGCTCAAATTTTAAATGAAATTTGGATATAGGTTTGAGTACAAGCTGGAGATGGCCTAAGTACCGGATTTATTTTCACGAATTATTTCATGATTTTTGTTTACTTGAGCCAGATGACTTAATTGGTCGTTTAATGTTTAGTCACACAAATTAAGGTTTTTAACTTAAATTTATTTTTAGCTTGTTAGGAGTAGGCCTGTCAACGGGTCGGTCCAGACCCGGACCCGATCTGACCCGACCCGGACCCGATTACACGTGTAATATACTCGACCCGATTCGGACCCGACCCGGCGGACCCGAACATACAAACGGGTCGGGGCGGGGTGGTCGGGTCCGGGTCCGCCCCGCCCCGACCCGTTGGACCCGTTGGACCCGACTGTTTTTTTTAATATATGCTCATATATTAGTATTAGTAGACCCATAATTTTATTTTTATTTATGAAATTATTAGCATAGATCTTAACTCATTTTTCATCTAGAAGTCTAAACCCATTATCAACCAAACCCATCAAACCACAGTCCACAAGACCACAAGTCATCCACCAAAAAAAAATGAAAAAATAAAGCCCACAAGAAAATTTGGTGACTCACTGACTCATCACTAATTTGGTGACTAACTGTCTCACTGACTCATCACTAAAAAAAATGAAAAATAAAGCCCTAAAGTAAAAATGTGCCCTAATTTACTCCGCCGCGTCTGTCTTTCTCACTCTCATCGGTCTCACTCTCTGTCTTTCTCACGCACTCTCTGTCTTTCTCATCGGTCACTCGGCAGCCGTCCGTCAGCCACTCCGCGTGAGCGACAGCCATCCGTCAGCCGCGTCTGTCTTTCTCACTCTCGTCGGCCACTCCGCGCGAGCGACAGCCATCCGTCAGCCACTCCGTGTGAGCGGCAGCCGTCCGTCTCTGTCTCTCGCACTCGGTAGCCGTCCGTCTCTGTCTCTCTCACTCGGCAGCCGTCCGTCTCTGTCTCTTCTCTGTCCAAACCGCGCGAGCGACACCGTCCGGACCGCGCCTTCGTCTCCGACTCTCCGCCTACACCCGGCATGTCTCAACCAATTTCAGATCAGGGTAATCTTTTTTGTAGACCCCTATCTTTTATTTCTATTTCTTTTTATCACACTGTGTGTTGTGAATCTTGTGATTGATGGTCTTTTAAGAGATTTTTTTTGCTTTCATTTTGATTAGGGTTTTTGTATATTTGAATGGATTCTGAATCTTGTGATTGATGGTTTTTGAAAAGATTTTTTATGCTTTCAATCCTATTAGGGTTTTTGTAATTAATCTCCGTATCCAGTCAGCCAGTCAGGGCATTGAATCTGTGTTAGATTGCATTATTTGAATGGATTCTGAATCTCTAATGTTTGTGTTTGTTTTTCTTATTTTTTATGACAAATTTTAGGTCTTTTGATATTATTTGAATGGATTTTGTTGGGCTTGTTGATTTTGTGTTTAGGTGTTGAGATATCTGAACCTAGTGCAACGAATGAACATGTTATTGAGGTTGAGAACAACGCTGAGTTGGCATCTTCCTCTAATAAAAGGAAGGTGATATCTCAAGTTTAGTTGGAGTTTGATAAAGATATCAAGGCGAATGGGATGGAATATGCAAAATGTAAATATTGCAAGAAGGAGTTAACCGGATCAAGTGTTAGTGGCACTTCACATCTTAAAAAACATTTGGGCAGATGTAATGGTCGAACTTTTAGAACTATGGGCCAACAAATGTTACAAGTGGCAACTAACGCAGTTGGGGCATCCGCCAAAATAAAAAATTTCAAGTTTGACCAAGAAAGAAGTCGTTTGGACTTAGCAAGAATGATTGCGAAGCATAATTATCCATTTAACATGGTTGAACATGAGTTTTTAGAGGTTTTTTTTTAATAATCTTCAGCCACAGTTCAATCTTGTTTCCCGAAATTCAGTGAGAGCAGATATCATCAAATTACACAAGGAGGAAAAGGAAAAATTATATATCCATTTTGATAATCTTTCTTCTAGGATCAGCCTCACTACTGATATGTGGACATCAGATCAAAATATTGGGTATTGTTGTTTGACTTCTCATTATATAGATGATGCTTGGCAATTGCACCATAAAATTCTTGGTTTTCCCTCAGTTGAATGTCCTCATGATGCTGAAACTCTTAGTAGAGTTGTTATGGATTTGATTTTGGAGTGGAATATTGACAAAAAGTTATTCTCATTGACTCTTGATAATGCTTCCACTAATGATGCTATGGTTAGAAGTTTGAAGTCTTCTTTGACAGATAAAACCTTGCTTCCATTGAATGGAGAGTTATTTCATGTTCGGTGTAGTGCACATATCTTGAACTTGATTGTGCAAGATGGACTTGAAGAAATAAAAGAGATGATTCAAAAGATTCGGAATAGTGCAAAATATGTTAAAAGAACAACTTCGGCTAAACAAAAGTTCCAACATGCTTTGAATCAAGTGAAGATGCAAGGTAGAAGGAAGGGGGTGAGTCAAGATGTTCCAACTAGATGGAACTCCACATTCTTGATGTTGGAATCTGCTTTAGAACTAAAAGAAGCATTTTTTCGCTTGGAAGAAATAGATCGGCAATACAAGTTTTGTCCTTCGCATGAAGAGTGGGAGATGGCACAAATCATATGTGATTGCTTGAAAGTGTTTTATGAAGCAACAAAAACCTTTTCTGGAACAAACTTTCCCACATCAAACTTATTTTTTCCTGATATTTGTGATATCCAATTGCGTTTGAATGTATGGGAAAACAGTGAGCATGCATTTCTTCGTTTATTGGCTGCTCCAATGAAACAAAAATTTAACAAGTATTGGGAAGAATGTAGCTTGATATTGGCCATTGCAGTTGTTCTTGATCCAAGGTTTAAGTTTGATTTGGTTGAATATTGGTATGTCAAACTTTATGGTGATGAAGCTAGCCGATACATCATGAGGGCTCGTTCTTCTCTAGTTGATCTTTTTACTGAATATGAGGCAGGTAGTCCTTTTACCTTGATTGCATCTTCTAGTGGCAGTTCTTCAGCTCCTTCTGTTTCATCTCTTGGTGACAAGCATAGTGAATTTGATCAGTGGAGAATGAGTGCCAAGCCTACCACCATTATTCCAAAATCAGAGTTAGATCAGTATTTGGACGAGCCTGTTTTTCCTAGAACTGAAGACTTTAACATTTTGCATTGGTGGAAAATCAATAGCCCTAAACTTCCAACACTTGGAAGGATGGCTCGTGATATTTTAGCGATACCAGTGACCTCAGTTGCTTCAGAAGCGGCTTTTAGTGTTGGAGGGAGGATTCTTGATGACTCCCGTCTTTCTTTAAATCCAGATATTGTAGAGGCATTGGTAACTGTGCAAGACTGGGTGGAATCACATAAAAATAAAGGTAAGGTGGTCAAATTTTTACATCAGCCATATTCCATATCATTCAATGTTATTACTAATAGTTATCGGTTGCTATTACTCATTTTCAGATTACGTTGCATCGGTTGTGAATCCAGAATTCACAAGAACTAGTTAAAGACTTTGAATATCTCATTTTGGACAAGTTTTTCATCTAGTTGTTCTTTATCTTAGTAAGTGCATGTTGAATAGATCAGTTTTTTTTTTTTTTTTTAACTTGAATACCCTAGTTTTTCAAATTTGTACAAGCAGTATAGATCAAGTTGAAGAAAAAATAATCTCATGCTATTGTTTTGACTTTTGATGTTGCAGGTATGTGGAAATTCTGCAAGCCCAGCATTCAACATTAAACTTCTACTCATTAGATGATTTAAAACATTTTTTTTTGTTTTGTTGATGTTGCAACTTGCAAGAATTTGGTTGTTTAATATGTAATAAACTTAATAATGTATTGTCGTTGGTTTGTTTTGGACAATTAACTTATTAGCTTTTGAATTTGTATAATTAATTAGTTTGTTAGATGATTTATGTTTATTGTTTAGGTTAATATATTAATGCTTATTGTTTTGAATGTTGTTTAGGTTAATATTGTTTTGAATCTTTGTATAATTACTTATGTTTATTGTTTAGTTTAATATGTTATTTATGTTAGTGTTTATCGCTTTAAATGTTGTTTAGGTTAATATTATTTTGAATGTTTGTATAATTAGTTACGTTTATTGTTGTTTATGTTAGTATTTATTGTTTTGGACGTAGTTTAGTAATTCATTTACTTTTTTTGAATTGTATAAAAGTTTTTGCAACAATGAACACTCCCATTTTTTTTCACTATCCATCTTAGTCCGGTCGGGTCTGGGTCCACTTTTCCCTGGACCCGCCGGGTCCTGTCACGGGTCAGGCCGGGTCCACCCCGACCCGTCCTGGACCCGACCCGTTGACAGGCCTAGTTAGGAGATCCAAAAAGTATATGGTAATTACGGAGACCCTACCAAAATAAATAAATAAATAAAATCAGAAAACACCATTTTGAAGGGGAAACAATTGATTATGCTTGTATTATAGATATCCAAAATTTTTGAGAAATGAATGCAAATGCTGCCCTTGTAATTAAGAAACAAAGTGCCACATGATAAAGTTGACGTTGATGTTTCATGACATATTTGTGGCATTGTGCATACATAGGTTCATGGTTGACAAAAAAAGAGATCTTAGTTTCATGTCCCACCATTTAATTAACAACAAAAGTCATTGTAGTGTCTTCAATTGGCTCCGAAGGGCTCCTTATTCAAATGTCTGGCCTGCTAATGGACTTGAACTCAAGATGGGGATTACATTTGAATTGCCTTATTGAAGATTATCTGGTCTTTGGTGGGGTTAAAAAAAGTTCCTAACTTCGGAGTCCATTCAATAGGCAACCATGCATTTGAGAAATAATAGCAAGTTAAAAGAAAACGTTTGGAGCAATTTGGCATTTATTTTGGTTTTCCTTTTGTTGGAACATCAAGGACATAAAGTTTGAAATTTTATTCTTGTGATCATTCATTCCTGGACATCTTAGGCAAACAAATTTCATTCTACTTCTCCACGGAATGTATTAGAATTAGATTATTAATCAATGAATTATCCTTATGGACCATTGTTTGGAAACTGATCTAAGAGCCCATTTGAAAATACGTTTGAAAAATAAGATGTTGAATAAAGTGGCTTAAATAAAGTTTGATTCCTAAACAATGCATTTTCTGCGCTTTTAGCAACTCTTTTGCAATAAAAACTGTAAGTAATTTTTTAACTAAGCTGGTTTCCTGAAACATGTTTGATAACACGTTTGAACTTCTGCTTAATTAAAAGTAGAATCACCCCCGTCCCCCCAATCATGTTATCAAACGGGGCGTAAATTATATATTTTTGAATTTGGGGGAGTGTTTGTAATGGCATATAAGTGATACAATTCTCCATCTTGTTTGAGCAATTTAATGCTTTTGTTTGTGATATCAGTAATGCTTATAATACTTAAGCTATTCTGGCGTTTATACCTACGTATTATAGGAATAAATAACTTTATTAATGAAATAAGTGATTTTATGTTTGGTTGTGTTTTTTGTTGTTTTCACTGGGCAACATAATAATAAATGTGTGAATCGAAAATTTTAGATTTTCCTTTTATAATTTTTTTTGGATAATAGTAAAAGAAGATGTAATGAACTTTTTTTTTTACTAAGTCATTGTACTTGTAAGTGTTCAATGAAAATAAACTTAATACTTTGAAAAAAATATATAATCTCATCATTATATTGTTAAGAAAAAATTAAAAATTCTACTTAAATACTTACCAGGAAAAAAAAACAATTTTACTTATAGGTCGCCTACATTGAAGAAATTTTGTCTCATTCATTGTGTTGGATCCTCCCTATTCTTTCATCCGTTCAGACTTCGGACTACACTGAGCTTTATTGAAGGTCTTTTAATTCCCCGTTTGGATGAGCGAATAAGGGGGTAAAATAGGGAGGAATGAAGGAGAATAAAAAAAAAAAAATATTCGGATAAAGAGAATAAATGGGTATAGCTACGCAGAATTATATGAGAATATGCAGGTATTTATATTCCAGGTCCTCCTTGGAATTATGTTATTTCTCTACTGATATAAAGAAACCCACCTCTCAATTAACATGTTATCACATCAAATCACATGTCATCACCTCTTATACATCAATGGAGCTCATATGTCAAATCAATTTTTTACACCTTACTCACATTTTTTTTAATCATTAATCAAATAACATAAAAAGTGAAAGAGGGAGCGTTTTATCAAAAATATAGAATTCATCGTATAAATAAAGAAATATCAAGCCATCTGAAATATTATATAATTCTCTTCCATTCTTATATGTAATTATTTTATATTTGAATAAGATACTCGTGAATAAAAAAGGATCTAGAAACCTAAAAAATAAAATATCTAGAAACCTAAAAAATAAAATATCAATACTACTCTGTACAACTCCTATAGATATTAACCTTAAAATTATAAAAAAAAATGAGCGGGGGTAGCTGCCTCCACTCGATCTATTGTCTCCCTCACAATAAAATAAAAAAAATTAAAAATGAAATTTCATGGTGATTTGATATTGATTGATATGTCGCGACATTTAAAACTATTTAACCAACCACTTGCTTGAATTACAAATCATACAGTCCTCCAAGTCGCGTGCCGAAGTCGAGAGAGGAAATGGTCAGGCCAACTAAAGTGTATGATTTGAATGGAGAGAGCTATATATGCAGGGGGGGCTTATATTTCCACCCCGTCAGCCATTCAGCTCACTCTTAAAAAAAATTAAAATTCATTTGTTTTTTATACTGAGGTACCAACCCTGTGAAACCTTTTTCTTCCAGATCTCTCTCTCTCTCTCTCTCTCTCTCTCTAAAAAGAGCATCCATGGTGTCGTCCAGGATGATGAGGCGCCTGTCACGCCCCAGGGCGGCCGTCCCTGAGACGCGACAAGTGTATATATGATATCAACAGTCTAAACAGGAGGTCAATAACATACGTTAAACAACAGCTAAAATGACAACACAGACAAAAGCAGGGCTGACATGATATATACACAAATAGCGGAAGCTAAAAGACTGAGTCTGTAAATCAAAAACATATTACAGACTCGATACATAATCAATTGTCCTGTGAGAGCCAATATATATACAAAGACATCCAATATACTACAAACAGGTGCCCAAGCACGGAAATATAATACATACAATAAAAAAGGGATGCTGATGGCCTCTAACACTCGCGGGACGTGGCGCTGCTCCGCTACTGATGAAGTCCCTCGGGGAGCTCCTCCTTCAGGTCCGACTCAGTGATCACTGGAGAAAAATTATGCAAGGGGTGAGCCACACGCTCAGTGAATAGCACAACCCATGCATCACAATTTATATTAACCACAAATAATTCAAAGCCTCAAAGTGGCAGAAAATACACAATCCAGTGGGTCGCAACATCGCCGACCCACCACACCCTCACCCTCACCCTCAAATAGGTGACACGGCTATTGGGACTGACTAGGCTGTTAATCACCCTTGGTCCACCGATAGTCTCTCCTCCACTCCGTAGGCCGCCTGGTCTACTCCCACAATTCAGCACAGTCCGAACCTAAATCAGGAGGTGCCTACTGATGGGAGCCCTCTGTCAGGAAGGCCTATCTAACGCTGGGGCAGTGTCTATACGGATCCAACGAAGGGAACAGAAACAGCCTACCCACACGTATACGATCCACTTGGATCCGTCGGCAACGCATCTCAACAACTCTAATGTCATGAATTCTTCTGAATTCCTCCAGGGTGCATAACCAAGATGCGGGGAACATATATAATAATCACCAGGTTATAATACTTACTAAGGCATGCAAAAATACCATAAGTTCGTATTTAATTTAATAAATTAAACTAATAGGACACATGCATAGGTCGAGGCTTTCCTAGCATGAAACATGGTGTCAGGATGCATGGCTCTTACACATATCCTAAGGGTGCAAGTCCCTAACATACAAGGTCTAGGGTGGCATGCATACTACATACTAATCATGCTTGCATAGATTACATATTATACAAGTTAATATTAAACTATGGTGCCCCAGGGGAGGACGGTATACGCCCAAGTGCATATAGCGCCTCCCTACTGGGTTGGATTGTCCCACTCACCAATACCCGGGTCGTCGCGTGACCGTCCGTCAAGATCTGCAAGACAGGGCATTCAACATGGTGAGTAAAATACACAAATACAGACAAAAATACACTAAAAATACCCAACACTCGGACAAGCGTACATACGGCCCGTACGCACGCGAGTCCGAGCACCCCGATTCACTCCCGAACCCCCGGGCAGCCATAAGCACGGCCACCGGCCCTGGGCGCACAACCGCGCCCCAGCCCGCGCACCCAGACACACCGCAAGCTCGGGCGCACGCACGCGTGCCCGTGCGCACCGCCCGTCCAGCCCCGGATGCACCCGCGCGTACTGCGCCCCAACGCAGCGCCCCGCACGCGCATCCGCACGCACTGCGCCCCAGCGCAGTACCCACACGCACTCCCCGCTTGCCCTGCGCGCACTGCGCCCCCTACGCAGCAACCGCACACCACCCGCTCACCCCGCGTACTGCGCCCCTTGCCCAGCACCCGCCCGCACGCCCGCCCGCATGCGCGCGTGCCCTGCCAACTCGCCCGACAGCGCGCCTGCCTGCCTACCTACGCTGCCTGCCTGCGCCGCCTGCCTGCGCGCACGCGCCAGGGAGCCCTCACTGCCCAAGCCGAACCCAACCACCTCCAACAGCCACCAACAGCCCCCCAACAACCCCCTCCAAACCACCAAGCTCCCCATGCACACCCATAAACACCTCCTATACATGCATCTAAGCAAGAAAGGAAAGGAAGAAAACTCACCCAAGGAGAGGAAAGGAAGGGGAGGAGATCGGGTGCTCTTCGCGCACCGAAACACCACCTCCAAGGCCACCACCACCAAGATCTCCACTCAGCCAAAGAGGGGCTGAAAACAGAGGAGAAAAGAGGCTATGAGAGGGGGTCACACATGAGGGAACTCGAATCCGAGACCATGGATGGATAGATCGGGTCCTCACCTTTCTTTTCTCCTTCTAGGGTTTCTTGATTCAACCACCTTAGCTAGGTCTTAATGGGGATTTAAAGAGAGGATGAGAGAGAGATTTGGTGGAGAAGATGATGAATAGTGGGGGGTGCAACTATTCATGGGCGTGGACTTAAAGGGGGGCCACACCACACACACACCACTCACACACTCACACCTTGAGACTTATTAGGTTAAGCTAGGTTTAGGTGAGGTTTACGTGCACTTTGACTTGGGTCAACCTAACCACACTAGAAAACAAAAGAGTTGACCAAGTCATGGGCCCACATTGACCAAGTCAAGTCTCCCAATGACTTTTCGCTCGGTCAAAACCCGGATACGATTCGGAACTGCGAAATTCTGAAACGTTACCGGAATTCGATGAAATTTTTGTGAGTGGCTTGAAATGGCACCAGGACACATAATATGCAGTTAGATTTTCAATCGGAGTCCTCAAACTCAGGATGATAGCTAAAATCCAAAATTTTAGCGGTTCCGATCGAAAAACGAAAAAGCTGAAAAACTGCCAGAATATTCCAATGGTTACCAGAAGGCTAAAAAGTGACACATATATAACATTCTTCCCCCCTTAGGAAATTTTGTCCTCAAAATAAATACAAGAACATCTAAGAAGGGAAAAGATGCGGATACGCGTCACGCATGGCGTCCTCGAGCTCCCAAGTGGCCTCGGCACCGGAACGGTGCTGCCATCGCACCTTGACCAACTGGACGGTCTTGGTGCGGAGCCTCTTCTCGCGGCGGTCCAGGATCTCAATCGGCTGCTCCGCGAATGACAAGTCCGGCTCGAAGACAAGCGGCTCGAACGGGATGACGTGAGCAGGATCGTGGACATAACGCCTCAGCTGCGAGACATGGAAGACGTCATGGGCCTGAGCCAACTGTGGGGGCAGAGCTATGCGATAGGCCACCTCCCCAACTCGCTCGAGGATGAGGAACGGCCCAATGAAACGCGGACTCAGCTTGCCCCGCACACCGAAACGGAAGATGCCCTTCATCGGGGACACCTTCAGGAAGACATGGTCACCAACCTCGAAGACGAGCTCACGGCGACGACGGTCGGCGTAGCTCTTCTGACGGCTCTGAGCGACTCGGATACGCTCGCGAATCGTCTTCACCATCTCTGAGGTCTGGTGAATGATCTCTGGTCCCTCCAACTGGCGCTCTCCGACCTCGTCCCAACACAAGGGGGACCTGCAGCTGCGGCCATAGAGCGCCTCGTAAGGAGCCATCCGATACTCGAGTGGTAGCTGTTGTTGTAGGCAAACTCCACCAACGGAAGGTGCCTCTCCCAACTGCCCCCAAAATCGAGAACGCAGGCTCGCAGCATGTCCTCCAGGGTCTGAATCGTCCTCTCCGACTGGCCGTCCGTCTGCGGATGAAACGCTGTACTGAAGTGGAGGTTCGTACCAAGGGCGTGCTGGAGGCTACGCCAGAACCTCGAAGTAAATCGCGCGTCTCGATCAGAAATGATGCTGACGGGAGTGCCATGGAGACGAACAATCTCGGAGACAAACAACTGCGCCAGGGTGTCCAGAGAATCGGTGAGTCGGATGGGGAGGAAATGAGCGGACTTCGTCAGTCGGTCGACGATCACCCAGATGGCATCGCGACCCGAACGTGACCTCGGCAAACCCGAGACGAAGTCCATGGTGATCTGCTCCCACTTCCACTGAGGGATCTCAATGGACTGCAGCTTCCCCGCAGGACGCTGATGCTCCGACTTCACCTGCTGGCATACTAAGCATCGGGCAACGAAACGGGCAATATCCGTCTTCATCCCGCGCCACCAGTAGCCACGACGAAGGCCCCTGTACATCTTCGTGCCACCAGGATGCACTGTGTACCTCGAACGATGGGCCTCGTCCAAGATCTTCTGCTTCAGCTCTGCGTCGTCAGGAATGCATACTCGGCCTCTGAACCGCAGGATCCCGTCCTCGCGAATCTGGTAGTCCGGACGCTCGCCCCGGGCGACGCCTTCAGAGAGGACTATAAAATGCGGATCCTGACCCTGAGCCGTGCGGATCTCGTCGAGAAGAACTGGCTGCACCACTAGCCTGGCCAAAAAGCCACCCGCAGGAGTCTCTCGAACGCTGATCCAGCAAGCGGCCTCCTCCAGAAGCCTCCAACGACGTACAGCCATGTGGGCGGCCATGCCCAAGGGCTGCCTGCTGAGAGCATCCGCCACGACATTCGCCTTACCCGGATGGTAAGCGATGTCACAATCATAGTCCTTCAGGAACTCGACCCAACGTCTCTGACGCATGTTGAGCTCCGGCTGGGACTGCAAATATGTCAAGCTCTTATGATCAGTAAAGAGCTCGAACTCCTCGCCATAGAGGTAATGCCTCCACATCTTCAGCGCAAAGATGATCGCTGCCAACTCAAGGTCGTGGGTGGGGTAATTCTGCTCATGGGGCTTCAACTGACGCGACGCGTAAGCCACAACCTTACCGTGCTGCATCAGGACGCAACCCACACCCAACCGCGATGCATCGGAGTATACTGCGAACCCACCACTCCCAGACGGAAGGGTAAGAACTGGCGCTGAGGTGAGCCTTCGCTTCAACGCTCTCCTCGCAAGACGGGGACCACTCGAACCGGACATCCTTCCGAGTGAGGCGGGTAAGAGGTACAGCTATCTTCGAGAAACCCTCGACAAACCTCCTGTAATAACCCGCCAAGCCCAGGAAGCTCCGAATCTCTGTGGGGTTCGACGGTCGACGCCAATTCGACACGGCGAGCGTCTTGTCCGGGTCCACAGATATGCCCTCGCCGGAAATCACATGGCCCAGAAAGGCCATACGCTCCAACCAAAACTCGCACTTGCTGAACTTGGCGAACAACTGATGTCTGGCCAAAGTCTCCAAGACAGTGCGGAGATGGTGAGCGTGCTCCTCAAGACTCCTCGAGTACACCAATATGTCATCGATGAATACTACCACAAAGGAGTCGAGGAAGGGCCGAAACACCCGGTTCATCAGATCCATGAAGGCCGCCGGCGCATTCGTCAACCCAAACGGCAGTACTCTGAACTCGTAGTGCCCATAACGGGTGCGAAAGGCCGTCTTCGGAATGTCTGACTCCCGGATCTTCAGCTGATAGTAGCCCGAGCGGAGATCGATCTTAGAAAAGACTCGCGCTCCCTGGAGCTGGTCAAACAGATCATCAATCCGCGGCAAGGGGTACTTGTTCTTCACTGTCCGCTTGTTCAGCTGCCTGTAATCGATACAAAGCCGCAGCGAACCGTCCTTCTTCGGACGAACAGAACAGGGGCTCCCCACGGAGAAACACTCGGACGTGCGAAGCCCTTCTCCAACAACTCCTCCAACTGCTCCTTGAGCACCTTCAGCTCTGCAGGGGCCATCCGGTACGGAGCTCTCAAAATCGGCTCGGTCCCCGGAATCAGATTTATCTCAAACTCGATCGCGCGATCCGGCGGTAATCCCGGAAGATCATCGGGGAAAACCTCAGGATACTCTGCCACGACCGGAGTCTGACTGATATCTGCCCGCAGCGGTGCGTCCTCCTGAGCAATGTACGCCAGAAAGCCCTCGCATCCTCCCTGAAGGAGTCTCCACGCCTGGATGGACGACACGAACCCCAAAGGGGCTACGTCACGATCGCCCACGAACTGGAAGACTTTCGACCCGAAAGGTGGAAAGATACCGACTTGGCAAAACAGTCGATGCTGGCATGACTAGCTGCAAGCCAATCCATTCCCAGGATGGCATCAAAGTCCGTCATAGCGAGCTCCACCAACTCCACTGGAAACTCATGCTCCGCAACCACCACCGTACACCCTCGGTACACAGAACGGAGGAGAATACGGTCTCCTACGGGCAATGATATCTCCAGGATAGCATCTAAAGGGGCGGACGCCACGCCCGTCCGTCTCGCAAAAGCGGGAGACACGAACGAGTGTGTGGCTCCGGAATCAAACAACACATATGCAGGGAGCTGGGAGATCTGAACAATACCTCGGACCACGCTGCCTGAAGCCTGAGCCTCCTCTGCCGAAAGCGCTGCCACTCGGCCCTGAACAAACTGCGGCTGAGGAGCAGGGGCACGCCTCGCCGGCTGCGCTGGCTGCCTCCTCTGGTCAACACGGCCACCCTGTGGCTGCTGCTGCTGACGCTGAGGCTGCTGCTGCGGCTGGCGCTGAGGCTGCTGCTGGTACGGCTGCTGCTGCAACTGCTGCTGCTGCTGCTGCAGAGGCAGCACGCGGGGTCGGCCAGCATCAGGGCAATTATACAAGATATGCCCGATGCGCTGACAGTGGTAACAGCGCCGCGTCTCCGGTCGCCTGGCCTGGACTGGCACTGCCGCAATGGGTGCTGGACCTCGCGCTGGCACCACATCTACTGGAGGAGAGGCAGCCGCTAACTGATCAAAGCGGGGCCTCTTCTTCTTGCGCTGTCCCTGGTCTTGGCTCCTGGGAGGTCTCTGGTCTGCAGAAGGGGTCGCAACCCTCACGAGGATCCGAGGTCTCGCTCGACTGTCTTCGCCCGAGACACCAAGTCAGAGTACCTCGTGAAAGCCTGGGAGGTGACATGCACCCGAATGGCGCTACTGAGACCAAGCTCAAAACGACGGCACCGCGTCTCCTCATCCATCACCAAGGCTGGGGCGAATCTGGAAAGCCTCGTGAAGCGCGTGGAGTAGTCAGCGACAGACATGGAGCCCTGCGTCAGCTGCTCAAACTCCTGCATCACGATCTGGCGCGTCGAGAACGGGAAGTACTCCTCCAGGAAATACCTCCGGAATCCCGCCCATAAAAGCTGCTCCACTCCCTCGGGGATGTCCACCGATCGGGTAGCCCACCAGTCGGCGGCGCTACCCTTCAGCATGAAGGTGGCCAGGGAGACTCGCTGGCGGTCGGTGCAATGCATGGTCGAGAAGATCGTGTCCACCTCCATCAACCAACGCTCTGGGGCAAGGGGATCCGCCGTCTGGCCATGGAACTCGGGAGGGTGGAGCTTCAGAAAGGCATTGAGGCCACTCTGATGCACTCGCGCTGCAGCCTCTAGCTCCACCTCCCTCTCCAGGGGATCCTGAACTCTCACCGCCGAAACACAACGGGGACTGGGGGTACATCGGGTACCACAGGCGGATCTGCCACCAAGGGGACCTGTGGAACTGCATCACGGGCCGCCCTCAGCTCCTGAATCTCTCGTGCCTGCTCAGCCAATACTCTAGTCTGGGCCTCCAGTGCCCTGGTCTGAGTCTCCACCAAATCTGCTATCCGAGTGAACGCACGCTCCCATGCAGGAGGCTCCTGCGCCGATCCTGGCCTCACAGCCGAGGACTCTCCAGTAGCATCCTCGCCTCTGGTAGGTCCGGAAACCTCCAAAGGTCGAGAGGGACCATGTCCGCGCCGTCCTCTGCGAGGAGGCATATCAGCAACCTAAGAAAACCAGACACTAGGATCAGAATACTCATATAGAAATCCTAGGACTCATCTCTACGAAAAAGAAGACAATTGGCTCTGACAGGACCAGGCTCTGATACCAACTTTTGTCACGCCCCAGGGCGGCCGTCCCCGGGCGCGGCAAGTGTATATATGATATCAACAGTCTAAACAGGAGGTCAATAACATACTCTAAACAACAGCTAAAATGACAACACAGACAAAAGCAGGGCTGACATGATATATACACAAATAGCGGAAGCTAAAAGACTGAGTCTGTAAATCAAAAACATATTACAGACTCGATACATAATCAACTGTCCTGTGAGAGCCAATATATATACAATGACATCCAATATAATACAAACAGGTGCCCAAGCACGGAAATATAATACATACAATAAAAAAGGGATGCTGATGGCCTCTAACACTCGCGGGACGTGGCGCTGCTCCGCTACTGATGAAGTCCCTCGGGGAGCTCCTCCTTCAAGTCCGACTCAGTGATAACTGGAGAAAAATTATGCGAGGGGTGAGCCACACGCTCAGTGAATAGCACAACCCATGCATCACAATTCATATTAACCACAAATAATTCAAAGCCTCAAAGTGGCAGGAAATACACAATCAAGTGGGTCGCAACATCGCCGACCACCACACCCTCACCCTCACCCTCACCCTCTAAATAGGTGACACGGCTATTGGGACTGACTAGGCTGTTAATCACCCTTGGTCCACCGATAGTCTCTCCTCCACTCCGTAGGCCGCCTGGTCTACTCCCACAATTCAGCACAGTTCGAACCCAAATCAGGAGGTGCCTACTGATGGGAGCCCTCTGTCAGGAAGGCCTGTCTAACGCTGGGGCAGTCTCTATACGGATCCAACGAAGGGAACAGAAACAGCCTACCCACACGTATACGATCCACTTGGATCCGTCGGCAACGCATCTCAACAACTCTAATGTCATGAATTCTTCAGAATTCCTCCAGGGCGTATAACCAAGATGCGGGGAACATATATTATAACCACCAGGTTATCATATTTACTAAGGCATGCGAAAATACCATAAGTTCGCATTTAATTTAATAAATTAAACTAATAGGACACATGCATAGGTCGAGACTTTCCTAGCATGAAACATGGTGTCAGGATGCATGGCTCTTACACATACAAGGTCTAGGGTGGCATGCATACTACATACTAATCATGCTTGCATAGATTACATATTATACAAGTTAATATTAAACTATGGTGCCCCAGGGGAGGACGGTACACGCCCAAGTGCATATAACGCCTCCCTACTGGGTTGGATTGTCACGCTCACCAATACCCAGGTCATCGCGTGACCGTCCGTCAAGATCTGCAAGACAGGGCATTCAACATGGTGAGTAAAATACATAATACACACAAAAATACACTAAAAATACCCAACACTCGGACAAGCGTACATACGGCCCGTACGCACGCGAGTCCGAGCACCCCGACTCACTCCCGAACGGGTAGCCATACGCACGGCCACCCGCCCCGGGCGCACAGCCGCGCCCCAGCCAGCGCGCCCAGACAGACCGCACGCTCGGGCGCACGCACGCGCGCCCGTGCGCACCGCGCGTCCAGCCCCGGATGCACCCGCGCGCACTGCGCCCCAGCGCAGCGTCCTGCACGCGCATCCGCACGCACTGTGCCCCAGCGCAGTACCCGCACGCACTCCCCGCTCGCCCTGCGCGCACTGCGCCCCCTATGCAGCACCCGCACACCGCCCGCTCGCCTCTCCGAGCGCACTGCGCCCCCTGCGCAGCACCCGCGCGCACGCGCCTGTGCCCTGCTAGCTCACCTGACAGCGCGCCTGCCTGGCTGCGCTGCCTGCCTACACCGCCTGCCTGCGCGCACGCGCCAGTGGGCCCGCACTGCCCGAGCCGGACCCAACCACATCCAACAGCCACCAACAGCCCCCCAACCACCCCCAAACCACCAAGCTCCCCAAGCACACCCATAAACACCTCCTATACATGCATCTAAGCAAGAAAGGAAAGAAAGAAACTCACCCAAGGAGAGGAAAGGAAGGGAAGGAGATCGGGTGCTCTTCGCGCACCGAAACACCACCTCCAAGGCCACCACCACCAAGACCTCTTCTCAGCCAAAGAGGGGCTGAAAACAGAGGAGAAAAGAGGCTATGAGAGGGGGTCACACATGAGGGAACTCGAATCCGAGACCATGGATGGATAGATCGGGTCCTCACCTTTCTTTTCTCCTTCTTGGGTTTCTTGATTCAACCACCTTAGCTAGGTTTTAATGGGGATTTAAAGAGAGAATGAGAGAGAGATTTGGTGGAGAAGATGATGAATAGTGGTGCAACTGTACATGGGCGTGGACTTAAAGGGGGGGGGGGGCACACCACACACACGCCACTCACACACTCACACCTTGAGATTAATTAGGTTAAACTAGGTTTAGGGGAGGTTTAGGTGCACTTTGACTTGGGTCAACCTAACCACACTAGAAAACAAAAGAGTTGACCAAGTCATGGGCCCACATTGACCAAGTCAAGTCTCCCAATGACTTTTCGCTCGGTCAAAACCCGGATACGATTCGGAACTGCGAAATTCTGAAACGTTACCGGAATTCGATGAAATTTTTGTGAGTGGCTTGAAATGGCACCAGGACACATAATATGCAGTTAGATTTTCAATCGGAGTCCTCAAACTCAGAATGATAGCTAAAAGTCCAAAATTTTAGCGGTTCCGATCGAAAAACGAAGAAGCTGAAAACTGCCAGAATGTTCCAAGGGTTACCAGAAGGCTAAAAAGTGACACATATATAACAGCGCCTCCGACTCCGACTACACGTTGTCGATGTTCACAGCCGTTTGATCCGGATCTCCCGTCGACGGCCACCCGGTCTCGAAGACGACGTCCATCTGTGCATCGATCAAACATGTTCATGTAGGGTAATCTATGGTTTTGGAGGCGAATCTGAAATAGGGATAGGGGTTGATGAGGAAGGGCGTCTTCGTCTTCCGGTGGTATTTGAAGATTGGACCGATGATCGCCCGGCCGTAGTCGTGGCGGAATCGACCGTAGGAGGGGGGTTCAGAGACGGAGAGGATGCCGAGGGAGTGGGGGTGGAGACCTGGATGCGGAGACCGGCGGCGGAGATCGTGGCGGAGAGGGAGTGCATCGAGCGGAGGAGGAGGAAGATCAGGATCCGATCGCCGGTGGCGAGGATTTCGTTGCCGATGTAGGCGAGCGCGGCCTCCTCCGCTGTGGCCCTGTTGCCGCCGTGTGCTTCTTCTATAGAGAGAACAGATGGAGTGAGATAACGATTGAGAAGAAAGGGGGTCTGGGGGTGGGTTTCTCTATGTTAAAAAATGAAATTTTAAATTTTTTTTTAGGGGTGGATTGAATAACTAATGGAGTTGAAATAAAAATCCGCTGGATGTAGATATGACCTTTGAGTGGGTCATTGATTTTGAAGTGAATTATATCGCACAACCAAAAATTAAAAGTGCATTCAAAATGGAAGACGAGACAGCTATGAAAGCATTTATTAAGTCCATGACGGTTGATGTATTCGTGGTTCCTATTACAATTTTTTTATATGAAATTTTTTTTTTAACTATACAAAATTTTTTTAAAATCATAAAAAATCATTCTAAAATAAAAAAAATCATTCTAGATCCTTATAAAGTATATATGATTAACAAATTTATTCTTCCAGTCAAGACTATATTGAAATAAGTCTCTAACAATTTATTAAAATTGGATTCAGTCCCTACAAATTATATAAAATCAGATTTAGTTCTTTTGTAAGACAAAAATATATCCGTCATTTTTCAACATCCTCATGTCCTGAAATGTCATCTTCATCTGTAAAAAAAAAAAAAATCCGTCGAATCTCAATTGATATACAAAATTGAGTCATTTTTCAACATTTTTCTCTCCTCAATATCATTATAGAGACTGAACAAAAAAAAAAATTACAGTTTCATTAACTACATTACAAAATTAGTAGAGAAAATAATTTAAAAATCAAATCAAAATTCTATAATACATTCTTAACTTAAAATTACTAACAATAAAAAGCATAACACATTGACTATAAAAATATAATTTGTTTAATAAAATTTAAATAAATCAGTATATATTTTTAGATAATTACATGGATTTTTTATGATTTTTAGAAGATTTCAGGGAGTTAAGACGATTTTTTAATTTTACAGGGACTTTTTTCGATTTTCATAAGTTTTCAGGGAGTTATATCAATTTTTTCTAACAAAGAAAATAAATTTTAAAAGGGTATAACAATAATTTACCATGCATGGTTAGGGTTAACTACACATCTGATTAGTTATAGGGACTAAAATAAATATTATCTAATAAGATATGGATTTGAGGGATTTTACATGAATTTTTTTTTTAATAAGTTTTTAATAATTTTTTTTTATATTTTATTGAAACCATTATGTGATTTTTAAGTTGTCCATCGATGTGAAAAATCATCCGTATGTCTCAGGGTTTTTCTTTTCCCGGGTCGGGGTGCTTGTCACACGTCTTTCGATTCTGTTCTTTGTTAGCTGGTGTGTTAAAAGTATACTTTAATGCTCAACAAAAAAAAAAAAAGAAGGCCAATCAAAATTAGGCCTTCCATTTGCATTTGTTTTGTTGAACCATTCACAACTGTTAATTTAAGCGGTGATTGCTTGTGCGTTTGGGGTGATTAGGTGTTTCGTGGAAATCAAACGAGGAACAAAATGCGAACGGTTGATGGGAAAGAAAATCGTCTTTTGGGCTACATGCATGGAGATTTTGGGTAGGTGTGGAAAAGTCAGCTTCAATCAAAGCGGCGTCAAAACGGGAAGAACGCGATTCCAAACTCAACACAAAAGTTTATTAGATGCCTTGTTTTTTGTTCAACAAATGTTAAGAGGTTCCATTTGACAAAGAATCGAGCGATGCTGTGTTGGTGGAAGAGAAGCGTTATTTTGATGCTTCAAAGAGGTGTGAAAAAATACATTTAAAACATCGAGAGAAAAAAAATACATTTAAAACACCGGAGGAAGAAATCAAATGAAGAAACACATTTTTCTGCTTGGTTGGATGATTGCGTCTGTCACTGCCAACACCGGTGGGACGTGGATTCAAATGGATCCGAAGATGTTTTGAGACTAGGAAACATGGCATATCCTAATTACCCGTAAAAAAAAAGTCCATTGTAGGGATCATTTTTTGCTTCCAATCATGGCATGTTACGTGTCTCATCATCCAACTGTACTCTGATCGAGCAATGACCCGCACGTGTGGTCCCCACGACCATGTGTGTCTTTCGACTTGGTTCAAGTCAAACCGGGATCAAATTCTCCTAAGAAAGGTCTGTATATCTTCAAGTCAGCAAATCCCATCGATCTCCCTAATCCCATGAGATCATTTGATTTTCTCCCCATATGCAAACTTTGGGATATATCCTTTGACAGATGGGGTCTTTTTTTGTGGGGAATTATAGTCCTTTTTAATACCTAATAATGTGTTACAGAAAGGCATGAAAAAGAGTTTGGTGGTAAGAGCTAGGGGAAAGAGAGGGGAAGGCCTGACAGGTGTCGTATTACATAATTTGGGTCTTACAGTATCGTATTAGACCTCCGGATCATTGCCTTCTTGTTAAAAACCTCCTCTATGTATTGATCTAGATGACCTGGCCTCTTATTTTGCTATCTTTAAATCTCTTTTTCTTTCTACACTTCCTACTTTTTAATTTCGATTAAATGAATACAACTTCCACAAAAGTTGAATGTTCCTTGTAACGAATCATTGACTTCCATAAAAATGAAATATATATATATATAATGAATTGTATAAAATTATAGAAAAAACAGTAAAATTACAGTTTCATTTAATAGTATATATATACATCTCGTCAAATGATGTGTGTAAAGGCACCCTTTTTGAAAACATTCAATTAGGAGCGTTGTTAGACGCAGTTCTTCTTATAGTCTCAAGTGCAGTTCCATATACCTCGTTAGCCATCAGCGAAGTATATATCTTCGTGGGCGAGATATATGTAGATATTCCAATTTTGACCATCCAAAAGAAAAAAAATACTTCAAGTAATATTTAGTGAGGATAATTTTTTCTCCTTCAGTTAAACAATCAGTCTTTGGAGCCTTTATCTTCAAACTTGGACCCGATTAGCAATGGATCTTGCACTCACAAAGAAATCAGGAGAACACCGGTGTGGTGCCAGCAAAAAAGTCTCTGAAGAGATGTATCAGTAAGGGAATTCAACGCAAAACTCACTTAATTTGATGGCTTAAGAGTGGGAAATTAGATACCTTAACTTTTGGATTACTTCCCTTTTTATAGAGTCCTTTCGCTATATTACCGTTACCACTTTCCTTTGACTGTTATAACTGCTTCCCCACTAAGCACTTAGTGGGTGCTGTTTGCGGAAACCTCCACGTGTTAGTATGGCACATCATGCCACCAATTACCCATGTTTAGCAAGTAATGGGCTTTAATTGTCCGCCTGTCAGCTACGGGTGTTATGGTCCTTTGACCGTTTCATTGGTTCTCTTCATGGCCTTTGGCCTGATCGTTCCTCTGTTATGTCCGTGAGTGTATCTGTAAGGTGAAAGATCGCCCGACCAGACCTTCTGTCTGGTCGTGTCTTTTCTAACCGTTCGCGAGGTATAAGGTCGTCCGATCAGACCTTTTATCTGATCATGCCTTATCTACTCGAGGTGACATTCGCCCACGAGGTGTCTAACTGTCCGACTAGACCCTCAATCTAGTCGTGTCATGCCTACTCGGGAGTGTCCTTATGACATTTTTTATTCAGATTCAGGCTTGTAGACTCCAGATGTGACGGCCCATATCCGTCTTAGCTTGACACTTGTCATTTTCTAACATGGTGCATATTTTTACCTCCACATTTAGAATGAACAATTTTTGGACAATATAGAAAACTACTTAAAAGATAATAGAGAGAAAAGAAGAATGAAGACCTGGCCAAACATTTAGAAAAATTAAGGGACCAGAACCAGACAGCTATTCCAAACTAGCTGCCCCTCCCCAACGGCTCAATTGAACATGCCACCCCCAATCGTTTCCCTCAGATGGGATATAAAGTTGGTATTAAATGTTGATCATTGCGGCGGTTTGTTCCTCTTAGCCGCCCCTCTCTGACGGCTCAAACCCAGTAACCACCCCACCGTTTGTCAGATATGGGACATATGGTAGATTATGATGCAAGGCGGGTTGTTAAACCTAGCCGCCTAACCCTGACGGCTCAATCCAAGTAGCCGCCCTCCTTGATAAAATTTCAAAAACAAAGATCTAATGAGAAGTCTAATCAACCACCCTATTATCCAATTTGATCTATTATCCAAAGGTAACTCTCTTGCATCATTTTTACTATAAAGAGGGGTGAACCAAAACTTTTATTCATTCATCAACCATCAAAAACATCCACCAACATAAGTCCATATATTACATCCCACCACTTGAAGCCTTTTGTGAGAGAGAGAGAGAGAGAGATAGAGATAGAGAGAGAGCTTAGTTGAGAGAGGAGGAAACCTATTTCCCATCAAAATCCACTCTCCATAAACCCTTTAAAATCCTGGTTATATCATTTTTTAAACCCTAGCCAAGCCAAACCAATTCCATACCTAGGTGCTGTCCAAATTTAGAAAAATCAAAACCCAGGTACCAGGTTGCTAGTTCAAACCAGCTGTCGGGCCTAGGCTGCTAGGTTAGAGTAACCGGCGCCCTCCCACTTTTAGTAGCCCTTTTTTCAAATTCTTGTCTAGCAAAAATGGTTCCCTGTTTTCACCTCTATGTACAGCCTTCCGTAGCTCAGAGAGGAGAGCCCACCTAATGTTCCCAGTGAGGTGCTCAACCGAAACATCAACTTTTCTTGCTTTTTGATAAAGAAGGTGCAGATCACAACAACCTTGTGTTTCTGAGAAGCTGTCGGATGGCTTAGAAACGACTCTTCGGGCAGTGATTTGATTTGTCGCGAGATAGACCGAAATTAAGTTTAAAGAACTTTCAAATTCCAATACCGACAATATATATCTCGATAAGTTTTTTACATTTGCTGAAACTGAATTCATTCATTCGAAATGGAGCGATATATGCACTTTTTATCACAAAGTACGATTTTTATTATTTTTAAAAAATTAAAACATTTGGACTGTCCCAACATTTTCCTTTGATTAGTTACAACATTTTTCAAGAATATACTATAAAGTGTCAATTATTTTTACTATTTCCTTGTCAAGAATGGACAAGGATGCTTTTGCTGCAATGAGACCACACACAGATTTCTCAGATTGTAGAAAAACAATCGGACCACTTCCATTTGCTCACAGAGGCGTGTATAAATGTGGATCAACAAAAGGCTGCACTGTAAATCAGTGTTTATGTGAATTTATGTTGCTGTACTAACCAAACCTGTCACAAAATGTCAAAAGAGAGACTGATCAATAAAAAGATGGGACAGAGAAAACCTTTAATGATAGGGAAAGGGAAGAAAAAAGAACAGCCCAGCTTATCTCACAATCACCTGAAGTGGATGACAAAAATGATTGCATCTATCATTATTTTCATCAGTAGACCATGATTACTTCAAACTAAACTCCATTTCATCATCAGCAGAGCCTGTCTACTAACCAAATTCTAACAAGCAAAAGATTGGCAGAAAAAAAGCCCAACATGAGAGGCAGAGAAGTCATTCATGGCATCAAAGTGATATAAACTTTAGTTGCCAGAAAAAGAAATCCATACTTCTGAAGAGGAGCATTTATTATAGACAGCTCCAGCAGGACAAAGTCTTCTCAGAGCACCATAACTGATAAGTTCACTAGACAATCTTTTCTCTAATAGATGAGAATGGTTGGATGTGATGCACAAATGATGATAACATTCATATAATATAGTCTGTGGACCACAATCAATGATGTGACTATATAAAAAAAAAAGTGATGGATTGGTAGATTGGTTTGCTTGTTCAGAGTTTCAATATCTGAAAAATCACCAAGAAACAAACAAGACACTACAAGCACCATTAATTAGAATCTTAAAAACTTATTGTCCAGTAAAAAGGGTAGAGTTTAATTTTTCTGTTGTGGTGTTTGGATACACGTTTGAAAAGATGCCTATTACTTAAAAGAGCTTTTGAAAACAGCTTTCTATTGAGCATAGTTTTGTTGTATTTCAGAAAATCTGTTTTTATAACTAAAAGCGGTTAATTTGCTTTCTTCAAAAGCTGAGACTCTTGGAGACGTTTGGAAACTATTTTCGATTCAGTATGATTTCTGAAAAACAGAATATCATGTTTTGAAGTGCTACCTAAAAAAGGCACACCAGGTCTGATATAATATACAGGACTATGCGATCTAGTTTACCAAAAGCATTGCCACTGTAAGCAGCAGCAGTTGGTCTATAGTGTATGCAAGGGTATCTTTTGTTTCAACATTTTTTTTTTATTGAGAAAGCTTTACAGATCACAGATTAAGTTTTATCTACAAGAAGGAAATTGGTGAGTAAGGGCATCACTCAGCGGATTCCAAACGATAAATCAGTTGCTGCAGCAATTCAATTAGCAGAAACATGTGCAATTAGTTAAAAGAAAGAGTGATTCAGCAGAATCAAACATGTAAACTCAAACCGGATGAAATCAGATGATCAAGTTTTAATGAATCAAGTTTAGTCTTTGAACAGCAAAAATTGAGTCAAGACCATCAAATAGTAATTTACAGAAGAAATTGGGCCTGGGATATGCTAGATATAATTTCTCACTGAATTTCAAGCATTTCAAATTAATATTTATGCTTTGGGATTGATCCTTCTGTTTTTTTTTTTGATGGGAAGGTCGGCATTGACCTCAATTTTATTAGAATCAAGACACAACATGCCCAAAGCAGTAAAAGAAGGTAGAAGAGTATTCTACCAACAAAAACACAAAAGAAGCTAAAACACTATTCCTCAAACACAAATTTTCCCCCAATCAACAAAACCTTCATTGCCCCCGCACACGCAAGACCTCAACCTTCCTTGGCCCCGCACATGCGAGACCCCAATTCCTGATGAAGTTCACCACCGAGTCCCACAAGTTCTCAAAATATATGCTTGTGTTGCAAAAAATCTGATGGTTGCGGGCCAACCATACATTTGACCCTTCTGTTGATGTCATTCATAAATTCAAAATGTTTAGTAGTGCAGGTTGCATCTTTAACCACTTTGGACTTTGTTTAACTATAAATGTGCATTCATGTGTGATGTGTAGAAACTTCTGTGCAGTCAGATAAGTCAAGATTATGTTGATTTTAGAATTATATATTATAGTGGATAAGAACCTGATAGTGGAATTGATGTGGGAAAGTGATGGTAGACATGTAAGTGACAAGAAACATAAGTTGAGATCTTGAATAATGTAACATAGGATTTAGCTATAGTTATCCTGATCACTTGAGAAATGGCTTGACTTCCCCAAAGAGTGTTTGGTGACATTTTCATCAATTGCCTTTGAATTTTTTCATTTGAGCACCATCTAGGTTCAAAGATGCAGAAGGAACTCAGTCAAATGCTTGAAGATTGCTTGTTGTGTAGACTATGAGGCCAAATACCCTGTGTTTCATCACCGATGATCCTTTTAATCCCCAAAATTACAAACAATTCTAGCATCTCTCAGTTGAACTTATACACAGAATCTACCATATACCATATAGGATGTATGAGTAGAAGAAGCAATAGCAAACCAAAAAACATGAACACCTGCTTTGTGAGGTGGGTTTTGTAATAGCCATGTTTATCGTTGTTACGTTATTAATACAATATAAACAGTATGTATTTCACTATGATATACTTTATTACAAAAAACACAAAAATACATGCACTGAATTCATACGAGTATGTAATGTATTTTTTTATTAAAATATGCAATTTATTAAGGGCTCGTCTATCCCCACCAAACAATTTTCTTATCCCACCACCGACCAAAACAAAAACCCAAAACATGACATTTGGTTTTTTAGTGGCTAACCCCACCAAGGACATCTCTTCCCACCAACAAGAACAATATACTATTGCTGTTCCCACCTCCCCCAGTGAGAATAAAACACTCCAACATGTCTTGTTCTCTCTCCCGCCCATTTCTTTCACTGTCGACCGTGACGTTCGCCCTCGACCTGTGGCCAGAAACACAAACACTCTCTGGTGACCACCACGGCGACGTCACTGACCGTCCCTGACGATTATCCACCGACTGATCGCGCCCTTTCTGACTCCCGCCCATTTTCTCCATGGTCAACCGCGACATTCACCCTCGACCTGCAAGTTGGAACCAAGAACACTCTCCAGCGACCAACACGGTGCTGCAGACCCTCTCCGATGACATTGCACCATTTCAAATTGATGCCCTAGTTCAAAACTCTTTATTTATGTGAGTATCTATTTATTTATTTTTTTTTGTTAAATTTTTTGTCATTCTCATGGATGTGGTGGCATTGATGATGCTTGTTATGAATGTGGTTCCAATGGTGGTGGTTGTATTTGTTGGGTTTAGGATTGTGTTTTGTTTTGTGTATGATGGTGTAGTTCATTGTTATGTTGGTGGAGGTGATGGTGGTAGTGGTAATGACCATGGTTGTATGTGATTGTTGTAGTTTTTTTTTTGGGCTTCATATGTGATGTGTTTGTTGTGATGGTTGTGGTTGGGTGGTTCGTGGTTTGGGTTTGTAGAATGTGTCCTGGTAGATGTTATGTTAAAATGGATGGTGATCATGGTGTTGTAGGTTTTGGTGATTGGTTTGATGATAAGTGTAGTCGTTGAGGCCATCTCCAGTCCTTACTCAAATCTATACCCAAATTATACTTAAAATTTGAGTAAAAGCTTGATTTGATATGATGTGTCTCCAACAATCACTTTGTGTTTTACTCAAATCTTTTAAAAATTTCACATCTTCTTCTAATTATTTCTGTAAACATTTTCAAAGTCCTTTCCTTAAACAGTTTTACTACTCAATTTTTCTTTGCTTCAAAATATTTAAGTTTAAAAATTATTATCATCAATTTTTTTTTTTAAAAAGGTAAAAGTAATATTTTTTTTATTGGAGTAAAAACAAGAAGTTAAAAAACAAAGATGAAAACTTAAGAAAGAAGACTTTTTTTTTTTTATTTCAAGAGATGGTGAAAATTTTGGAGGGTCGAAAAACATCTAATATAATTAAACTAAAGGTGGAGTTGAAGGGAAAAAAATGTTACATTGGAAGAAAATGTGGAGATAAGGGAAAAAAAAAGATGTTAAAATTTGGGTAAAGATTTGAGTCTCCCTTGATTTGAGTAAAGATTTGAGTAAAAGCTTAACTTGGTATTAGGTATGGGTAAATGATTGGAGAGGGTTTGGGTGATTTTTACTCAAATTTAAGTTTGAGTAAATGTTTGAGTATAGGATTGGAGATGCTCTAAACATGTCATTGTGCATTTTTTTAGCAACCATGTGATTTTGTTTATCAACCATTGTTTTACAGGCATGGTCGGACACGGATATGATCAACCTTGAATTATAGAACCACCACAAGTGTTTGAAGCATGAGTAGTGAGGTTAGCATTTAGAATTCGTAATCTTACTTTATTTAGACCCAATGATGTATATGTAGTCATGACATATGTTAAATCTATATGTAGAGATCGATAATACCTTTCGTTCAAGATGTTGAGGAGCCTTTCCCTAAGGTGAGGGAGGCCGTTTCCAATAACCCTATCACGAACATTGACACCACCGAGCATTTCTCTACATCCTTGGTAATATGAGGCCCTCAAACATTAATTTCATTTCTTAATATATATGAGATGTCCAATGTATATATTTGATATTCTCATTGTTTCAGGGTTTCGACAATCGAACGGAACTAATTTGTCACGCCCCACGGCGGCCGTCCCTGAGACGTGGTAATAATGAAATATCAGCTATCAAATACAAGAGGTCAACAAAGACTCCAATAAACAATACACAAGCTGGCAAAGCAATGATAACTGATAACTCAACTGAAAAACGGAAGCATAAGATATCAACAATGTCTGTAAACCAAAAACATTATTACAGACTCGAATACACAATCACTATCCTGTGAGAGCCAAGTCTAGTCCAAATAAAATACAACCTGTGCCACATGCACGATTTACAATACATAAAATGACTCTAGGACTGCTGACAGCCTCGCACTTGCCACCCGTCGGAAGAATGCTCCACGCCCATAAGACCACGCCACAGGGAAGCTCCAGCTCCACGCCCAACACTGCCCCTGAAAAGAAACAGTATGCGAGGGGTGAGCTACAAGCTCAGTGAGTGGCTGGAAACCAATCACCAATACAACAGTTCAATACTAAAGCAATTTCCTTTCAAGGAAAACATGGGTGGAAACCCAATGGATAACAGGGTCACGCGGCGGCGCGACCAACCTCACCCTCACCATCACTCCCGGAGGAAGACTCTTGGGACTTTTGGGGAGAGACCATACCGTTGGTCGAAGAGACGCGGAATTACTGGTCCACACAACACTATTGAATCACCAACCTCACCCTCACCCTCACTCCCGGAGGGAGACTCTTGGGACTCTTGGGGAGAGACCATACCGTTGGTCGAAGAGACCCGGAATTACTGGTCTACACAACACTACTGGATCATCTACATTGAGATAACTACCCAACGATGTCTTTGAACATCGATACGCAACCGGACCCAACAACTATGGGAACGGACGAACAACGAATGGGTCACGCGGCGACGTGTCTTCACCTCATCCTCACCCTCACCCTTTAGAGGTGACATAGGACTTTTAGAGAGATTATACTCCTCTACACCCTTGGTCCACAAGTAGCCCTTTCCCCGGATAGTCTCTACCTGGTATACTCCAACGTTCAGTGCGCTCCCAAACGCATTGGTAGTACCTACGGATGGGAGCCCTCTATCAGGAATGCTTTTCCAACGCTGGGGAGTTCCTACACGGATCCAACGAAGGGGAGAACGATTCCATGCTTGCAATATCATTCGTTAGCCCTCTCCCGGGTAGCCTCTACTGGTATACCCCCATGATTAGTACATTTTGCCGCTTGCATCTATAGTACGTACAGGTGGGGGCCCTCTGTCAGGACAGTTACAACCCGGGCCGCTTCAACACGGACGACATTGGGAGGAAATACTCCATGTTCGCAAAGCGAACCCAATGGAAAACAACTACTCTCGATAATCACATATTGATGATATCGAATATTATTGTACTCCCACACGGTTGCGTCGCTCGGACACAAGGGGGTTGCCTCTGCTCTCACGCAGAAATAATCTCAAGGCACATAACCCAACAGGCGGTTCATATACACGCCTAGCACGGGTAGGCCTAGCTTAATGCCACAACTACCGGCTTAATAAAACCGATAAGATAATGAATTCTCTTGAATTCCAAACGAGTGCATCGCTCGAATGCACGGGGGCGATTACATCGCTAGCGCTCTAACTAATAAGGTACAACCCGACAACGGGTCATACCCACGCCTATTTCAGATAGGCCTAATCAGTTTTAACATGCGCATATATATGCAGGAGAATTATATCTTAGTTATGTACATGAACTACATGCACGATAACCTATCAAATAATTATAGGGATACTCCCTAACATGGATTTACATCGTAAACAACAAATCATACAACATGCATACATGGCCATTAATCACATAAGCTCACAAGGCATAACTTAAGCATGTATTGGATATCACCAACTTAAAAGGGAAGGGTCAAGCGCGATCTCGTGTATTAATAAGTGCATGCCAATATTCCATACGAACCCGAGTCGAGTAGGAAATCACCTCTACTTACTCAGTTCGTGCAGAGGGAGAGGGCGAGAGAGAGATCATCATCTCTTGAAGTTGGTCATAGCTTTGCCCCATTAGCATGGGCGCAACAACTGCACCACACCCTCGAGTCTTATCGCAAGGGAATATTAGGCAGGTGCCCATTATTAACCCAGACTTAATCATGCTGGATATTCCAATTAATATGGTGGGAGTAGTATTAAAATACTACCTAAGGCATGCCATATTCTATACATCCATACACATTACATAATACATGCCCATACTAGAGGGGCGCATGCGATACAATCATTCATACATGGATACAATACATGCAATATAAGCCTAGCATGCAAGATATCTAACATATTATAGTTTAAGCATGGCCATACTACTTATCTACACAAGTAGTATAGCTAGAATGCCCCATCGATGCGCGACGCACGACTACGCGCGTCGAGCGCATCTCGAGGAGGGGTGGGATTGGATCGAACCACTCACAGATACCCGGATCGTCGCGCGTCCGGTCTACGAGATCTGCAAAACACAACCAATGATCCACAATTAAAATATGGAACCTCCTATCACACATATAAGCCTACTTCATGAAGGCCCTAACCCCTGATACTTCCATATTATCACCCAAGACACATGCAAACAACTCCTTGACACTCAACCAAGCAAAACTGCCAAACCTGCTGCAACCAGCCCTACTAATTGGTCTCCACAGCACCCAATACACTTCCAAAAATTATGAAATAAATCATGTACATTCTCTGATATGCTGGGATCATAATCCATGAAGACATTAGAACCTAATGTTTCCTCTACAAGCCCGAAACAAATTATTTCCAGAAGCAGGTCAATTCCTACGCGAATCTGGACAGGCCATGCAAAACTGGTTCTAACTTACACCACAGATATCATAATGACCCCAAATTTCATATATAACAACTAGACACATAGATGATCATATCATATGAAGACATAATCCTACAAATGTGCCTTTAAATACTAGATTCACTGAGATCTTTAAAATACAGAGTACTGCCTTACTGAAACAGGGGGAGGGAAATGGGGAGATGCGGGGTTCTCGACACACCCACGACCACCTCAACCACCACCACCACTACCACCACCTCATCAGCATCTCTTCAAGCCCTTCATGGCAGAAAACAGGGGTGCAAGGGCATGAGAAGGGGATTGAGAGAAGAGAAACAACAACAACAACAACAACAACAACAACACATACTCACCTTTTCTCACCCTTTCTCACTCTTTCTTGTGCTTCTTCTTCATCTTTTCCTCCATTAACAACACACACACTGTCACGCCCCAGGGCGGCCTGTTATATATGTGCATTCTGGCAGTTTTTCAACTTTTTCTTTTTTCGATCGGAATCGCTAAAATTTTGGACTTTTAGCCATCATCATGAGTTTGAGAACTCCGATTGAAAATCTAACTGCACATTATGTGTCCTGCTGCCATTCCAAGCCACTAACGAAAATTTCATCGAATTCCGGTAACGTTCAGAATTTTGCAGTTCCAAATCGTATCCGGGTTTTGACCAAGCGAGAAGTCATTGGGAGACTTGACCAAGTCAAAGATGACTTTGACCAAGTCAAGTTTGACCCTTGACTTGGTCAATTGGTTTTGTTTGTTAGTGTGGTTGGGTTGACTAGGGTCAAAGTTCACCTAAACCTAACTAAACCTAATTAATTCTAAGTGTAAGTGAGTGTGTGTGTGTGGGGTGTGTGTGTGTGGTGACTTAAGGTCCACGCCCACCAATAGTAATGCTTCTATTCATCTTCTTCTCTTTCTCAAGCTCTCACCAACCTCTCATTCCCTCTCTTTATTTCCCACTTTTGATCAAGTAGAAGAGCTTGAAAGAAGAAACCCTAGAAGGAGAAAAGGAAGGTGAGGACCCGATCTATCTTTCCATGGTCTCGGTTTTGATTTCCCCCTTGTTGACCTCCTCTCTTAGCCCCATTTTCTCCTCTGTTTTTCAGCCTTGCTAGGGCTGAGGGAGGTCTTGGTAGTGGTGGCTTTAGTAGCGGCGTTTCGGTGCGCGAAGGGCACCCGAGTTCCTCCCCTTTCCTTCCTCTCCTTGGGAAAGCTTTCCTCCTCCCTTTTTCCTTGTTTAGATGCATGTTAGGGTGTGCATATGGAGTATGCATGGTATGCATGTGTGTGGGGGTGTGGGAGGGCTGAGGAAGGGTGTGGGTTTGGCTCGGGCGCGCGTGCAGGGTCATCTGCGCGCGTGCGCGCGAGTCTGTGCGCGTAGGCAGAGCAGGCGCGGACAGTCGGGGGCGCTGGGCGAGTGAGCGCGTACGTGCGGGTGCACGGGCATGCGCGCGGGCGTGCGCGCGGAGTGCTGCGTGGGCGCGCAGTGCGCGTGGTGCGCGCGGGGTGCTGCGCAGGGGTGCAGTACCTGCGGATAGGCGCAGGGCTAGACGCGCGGTGCGCGCTGGCGCGCGCGAGCGTGCGCACGAGCGTGCGGCGTGTTTGGGCGAGCGGGCTGGGGCGCGGCAGTGCGCTCGGGGCGCGGGGGTGCGCGTTTGTGTGCGCACCCGTGCGTGTGCGTGCGGGTGGTCGTGCGCATGGCTGCCCGGGGGTGCGGGAATGTGTCGGGGCACTCGAACTCGCGTGCGTACCGGCCCGTATGCATGCTTGTCCGAGTGTTGGGTATTTCTAGCGTATTTCTTGTGTATTTGTGTATTTTACTCACCATTTTGGTTTCCCATGTCTTGCAGATCTTGACGGGCGGTCACGCGATGACCCGGGTATTGGTGAGTGGGACAATCCAACCCAGTAGGGAGGCGTTCGATGCACGTAGGCGTGCATTGCCCTCCCCTGGGGCACCATAGTTGCATATTAGCTAGTATTAAATGTAAACTGTGCTATGCATGATCATTAGGTTGTATCGCTGCCCCCCTTAGACTTTGTATGCTAGGGATATGCACCCTTATAATATGTGTAAAGGCCATGCATCCTGATACCATGTTTTCATGCTAGGAAAGCCTCGACCTACGCATGTTTCCCATTTAGTTTAACTTATTTAAATCAAATGCGAGCATATGGTTATTAGCATGCCTTAGAGAATATTATAACCTCGTTGTTATAATATGTGTCTCCCCGCATCTTAGTTATGCGCCCTGGAGGAATTCTGAAGAATTCATGACATTTGTAGAGCTGCAATTGGTGTCGGCGGATCCAAGAGGATCGTATCCGTGTGGGTAGGATGTTTCTCCTCCTTTCTTGGATCCGTGTAGAGACTCCTCAGCGTTAGACAGGCCGTCCTGACAGAGGGCTCCCATCTGTAGCTACCTCCGATGCGTCGGACTGTGCTGATCATGGGAGTAGACCAGGCGAGCTACACAGTGGGGGAGAGGCTATTGGTGGACCAAGGGTGATTAACAGCCTACTCAGTCCCAAAAGACCATGTCATAAGCTTGAGGGTGAGGGTGAGGGTGTAGTGGGTCAGCGATGAGACGACCCACTAGATTGTGTAGTTACTGCCACTTAGGGGCTATAAATTTTTGAGGTTGATATGAATTGTGATGCATGGGTTGTGCTATTCACTCAGCGTGTGGCTCACCTCTCGCATATATTTTTCTCGAGTTATATCTGAGTCGGATCTGAAGGAGGAGCTCCTCGAGGGACATCAGTAGTAGCGGAGCACCGTCACGTTCTGCGTGTGAGAGGCCATTAGCATCCCCCTTTGATTGTATGTATTGTATTCCGTGCTTGGGCACACGTTTGTGTTACATTTGGATGTCGTTGTATATATTGGCTCTCACAGGACAGTTGATTATGTATCGGGTCTGTAATATGTCTTTTGAATTACAGACTCAGTCTTTTAGCTTCCGTTATTTGTGTATATATTATGTCAGCCTCATTGTTGTCTGTGTTGTCATTTTTGATGTTGTTTAGAGTATGTTATTGACCTCCTGTATAGACTGCTGATATCATATATACCATTGCCGCGCCTCGGGGACGGCCGCCCTGGGGCGTGACAAAAGTTGGTATCAGAGCCTGGTCCTGTCAGAGCCAATTGTTTTCTTTTTCGTAGAGATGAGTCCTAGGATTTCTATATGAGTATTCTGATCCTAGTGTCTGGTTTTCTTAGGTTGCTGATATGCCTCCTCGCAGAGGAATGCGTGGACGTGGTCCCTCTCGACCTTTGGAGGTTCCCGGACCTACCAGAGGTGAGGATGCTACTGGAGAGTCCTCAGCTATGGGGCCAGGACTGGCACAGGAGCCTCCTGCATGGGAGCATGCTTACGCTCGGATAGCAGATCTGGTGGAGACTCAGACCAGAGCACTAGAGGCCTAGACGAGGGCGTTAGCTGAGCAGGCTTGAGAGATTCAGGAGCTGAGGGCGGCCCGTGAGGCAGTTCCACAAGTCCCCTTGGTGGCAGATCCGCCTGTGGTACCCGATGTACCCCCTGCTCTCGTGGTGATTCCAGCGGTGAGAGTTCAGGATCCCCTGGCGAGGGAGGTGGAGCTAGAGGCTGCAGCGCGAGTGCATCAGAGTGGCCTCACTGCCTTTCTGAAGCTCCACCCTCTCGAGTTCCATGGATAGATGGCGGACCCCCTTGCCCCTGAGCGATGGTTGATGGAGGTGGACAAGATCTTCTCGACCATGCACTGCACCAACCGCCAGCGTGTCTCCCTGGCCACCTTCATGCTGAAGGGTAGCACCGCCGACTGGTGGGCTACCCGATTGGTGGACATTCCCGAGGGAGTGGAGCGGCTACTATGGGCGGGGTTCCGAAGGTATTTCCTGGAGGAGTACTTCCCGTTTTTGACGCGCCAGATCGTGATGCGGAAGTTTGAGCAGCTGACGCAGGGCTCCATGTCAGTCATGGACTACTCCACACGGTTCACGAGGCTTTCCAGGTTCGCCCCAGCCTTGGTGATGGATGAGGAGACGCGGTGCCGTCGCTTTGAGATGGGTCTCATTAGCACCATTCGGGTGCATGTCTCTTCTCAGGCATTCACGAGGTACTCGGACTTGGTGTCTCGGGCGAAGATAGTCGAGCGAGACCTCAGGGCCTCCATGGGGGTCCAACCCCTTCTGCAGACTAGAGACCTCCCAGGAGCTGGGACCAGGGACAGCGCAAGAAGAAGCGGCCCCGCTGTAACGCCCCCAAATCCACGGCCCCATTTTGAAGCGTGAAATCCGGGTGCGTTAACTAAATTCCTCGAATCTCAGAGTTCTATATATATATATATATATTTTCATCCAGAGAACATACGAATACATCCCATAATGATACATATATTGTCAAGGCCAAAATCCAACACAAATTCAATATACATCGAAAACAACTTAATTTATATATCCACACTATCATACATATGGGTCCTCTACATGCCAAAGAAATGACCAACACCTTTTACACAAGTCTAGTGCTCCGGAAATAAAATACGAGCTTCAACCTCCAACGCCTTAACGAGATCGACAACCACCAACAGCTAATCTGAAAGGTTGGGAAGAGAGAGGGATGAGCTACCACACGCTCAGTGAATGGACACAAGTGTCCCAATAATATATTATACTTCAAAATAATCAGTTAAAAAGTGTCTATGGAACAATTGTTGTAATATAAAGCAAAGCTTATAATAAAGAAGCCATTTAAAACATTCAAGGATATAATAACATTTCTCTTTCGAATAAAATGTGATGTCATTCTTGTGATGATTTCAAACTACATGATGTATATGAATGCAACGGACACGCATGCCCGCTTTCCACGACACCTAGCCGCAGAGATTTCACTTTGGAAATCGGGCCACGTAGACATAGCCACCTAGACTTGGGTCAAATTTAGACCGCAGCCACCTAGACTGAGCCACCTAGACGATTTGATGCATGCACAATCAAAACTACTTCTTTCAAGTATACAGCATGCGACGATTTTCATAAATCCCATAATTTCCAATGCATACAATATATCCAAAATATCAACTATATGATGATAACATGCTCATATGGTTCATACAAGATAGATTTCATAATCATAAAATAACATGATGCTTTTCAAATAATATAGAGACATCCACTCACCTCCAGTCCACGCAATACAAACCGATGCACGTGCATAAACGCTATACACTCGCACGTGGATAACCTAGCATAACAATTATGCAATCAATAAATAAGAAAATCATTCAATCATGACAAACAACTGACAACAACTTACAACAACACTCAGCCCAATAATCCCAAGAGCCCGTACCAAATAGACCTACAATCCGCAACTCACCTTAAAGGCCTAACAAAAATCCCAACTCCAAATAAATATTAAAATGTTCATATCTCACAATGATCCGATAATCAATATCCATTTATTTCATAAGGCCCACATAATCGATCAATCCTCGAATAAAATATTTAGACAAATAATCCATTACAAATAATAACTCAATCCAATCAATTTACATCCAAATAACAATAATATCCGATTAATATTCATTGATCCCACTAAACCAAAAGTCACCAAGATCAATAAAATCATCAAAACCCACAAATCAAATTATACTCATTAAACATCCATTTGGGATCCCTTTAATCTCTAAAATTCATCAAACTTGTCATGAAGCTAAATATTTGTAACTCCAAATCAGACGATTCAAGATTCGTTGGAAAGATCTTTTCGAAACCTATTTCTGTTTGTGAAATACAATTTTCCCAGAAACGACTCTATCATAGTCAAAAACACGATTTAATGATCAGGTATTCAATCCACCCGAAAATAACCCTTAAATCCCAAAACCAATAAATCTAGTTTGATCTTAAGAAATCCTTCAAGATCCATTGAAATCTAATAAAAACATCATCTATTTAAAATCAATCAAACCCTAACCCTAATCCATCAACATTCTTTCCCAAATAATAGATTGACACAATCATCTCCTAACCAAACTAAATTGAAACACTAAACAATAAAAATCTAGTGCTCGACGGATAGAGTTAGGTCATCACCACCTTTCTTGTCCCATGAGAATTCTGATGCAAACCCTAACCCAAAATGTGTTATATATAAAAGGGTTTTTACCAAATTACAAAACGACCCCTCAAGTATTACGGGTTTACAACTAGGTCCTTATCCGATTTACAGACAGATCCCTATCCGATTTACAAACAGATCCCTGAAGCCTATTAAAAGATATTCTGGATTCGCAACTAGATCCCTGGGCCCAATAACTTAACACAAAATCCTAAAAACCTAATTTTCCTAACTCCGAATCTCACCAAATTTCAACCAAAATATCTTGAGACTATAAAGATCTCCAAAAAATATAAAATAAATATTTCAACATCAATTTATAATTATTAAAATTATAAATCAAATTAGACCCATTTGGGCCTACCGCCAAATAAAAAAAATGAAATAATTAAATTTCAATTAAAATTTTCATTATATATTTAAAATAAATATATAAGGCTAAAAATACAGAGACGTTACATTCTTCCCCCCTTAAAGGAATTTAGTCCTCTAAATTCAAAGGAGAAACACAAAATAGAAGACATACGACATCCTATAATAACAAAACAATCATTCATCATACATTCAAACAATAAATGTATGAGTCAGTTAATGAATCTGACACATACACGGCAATCACAACAAATACAGACAATGGTATAAGAATCCATCTTATACGCCGCAAACAATCCAAACAACAAGTGTATAAGTAAAACAACCAATGCTCCGCATTGAAATTCCAACTTATACCAAAACAAACAACATACAATGACAACATAACAAAACAATCATACAAGCTTGGTCCACAATGCTTTCGCTGCACCACTCTGATATACAGTGACCCAAACGACAAGTGGATTAACTTATATGACATAGACAAAAACAATAAGACATTCACAAATCACAACAATTACTGTATAGGTCAAACCCACCTACGCCCCACACTATAGGTGTTTTAACTTATACAATATAAGCAAGATCAACAATACACATAAATTGCACACAATCATTTGTATAAGTCAGGCCTACCTATGTCCCATTCCACAGGTAATCCAACTTATACCATATAAGCAATGGCAAGAAAACAAATTAAGAAAACAATATTCATCCAAATTGTACAAGTCAGGTCCATTTACGTCCCATACCATAAATGGTCCAACTTGTACAACACAAAAGGGGCAATTATGACACTAATGACATTTCTAACATTAGGAATAAGAATTAGTTTACCACAATGCACATTCACGAATTTGATGTGTCTTTCACATCGCCATTAGAAACATAAATAACATTCTCGAATGTTGCAAACGCTTAGCCACGTATATCATTGAAAATAAATCTCAATCTCTTTGGTGCGCTTTCCAACGTGCGCTTAATCCACCAAAATTTCACAATAACAAAACGAACAAATGGTTAGAATGCAAACCCTATATGCAATGCATCTTAACATGCCCTAAGCCTATCCTAGGCTTCAAAGGAAATTCTCCTATAGGCCGCCTTAAGATCCAAAAAGATAACTACACATAAAAGATTACCCTAAGCTCCATAATCAAAACTCTAGGGTAACCAAAATAGCCCAACCAAATTTTTCTATAGGATAGAAAAACTTAATCTCCTTAGGTTATTCGAGTTTAGACCCTAAACTCAACAGGTCAACTAAGATGGTCAAAACCTACAGTCCGAGAGTTGAACCTACGCTCTGATACCACTCTGTAACGCCCCCAAATCCACGACTCCGTTTTGAAGCGTGAAATCCGGGTGCGTTAACTAAATTCCTCGAATCTCAGAGTTCTATATATATATATATATTTTCATCCAGAGAACATACGAATACATCACCATAATTATACATATAAATTCAATATACATCTAAACAACTAAATTTATATATCCACACTATCATACATATGGGTCCTCTACATGCCAAAGAAATGACCAACACCTTTTACACAAGTCTAGTGCTCCGGAAATAAAATACGAGCTTCAAACTCCAACGCCTTAACGAGATCGACAACCACCAACAGCTAATCTGAAAGGTTGGGAAGAGAGAGGGATGAGCTACCACACGCTCAGTGAATGGACACAAGTGTCCCAATAATATATTATACTTCAAAATAATAAGTTAAAAGTGTATATGGAACAATTGTTGTAATATAAAGCAAAGCTTATAATAAAGAAGCCCTTTAAAACATTCAAGGATATAATAACATTTCTCTTTCGAATAAAATATGATGTCATAAAAATCTCTCATGATTTCAATTACATGATGTATATGAATGCAACGGACACGCATGCCCGCTTTCCACGACACCTAGCCGCAGAGATTTCACTTTGGAAATCGGGCCACGTAGACATAGCCACCTAGACTTGGGTCAAATTTAGACCGCAGCCACCTAGACTGAGCCACCTAGACGATTTGATGCATGCACAATCAAAACTACTTCTTTCAAGTATACAGCATGCGACAATTTTCATAAATCCCATAATTTTCAATGAATACAATATATCCAAAATATCAACATATATGATGATAACATGCTCATATGGTTCATACAAGATAGATTTCATAATCATAAAATAACATGATGCTTTTCAAATAATATAGAGACATCCACTCACCTCCAGTCCACGCAATACAAACCGATGCACGTGCATAAACGCTATACACTCGCACGTGGATAACCTAGCATAACAATTATGCAATCAATAAATAAGAAAATCATTCAATCATGACAAACAACTGACAAACAACTTACAACAACACTCAGCCCAATAATCCCAAGAGCCCGTACCAAATAGACCTACAATCCGCAACTCACCTTAAAGGCCTAACAAAAATCCCAACTCCAAATAAATATTAAAATGTTCATATCTCACAATGATCCGATAATCAATATCCATTTATATCATAAGGCCCCCATAATCGATCAATCCTCGAATAAAATATTTAGACAAATAATCCACTACAACTCCAATTATTCAAATAACTCAATCCAATCAATTTACATCCAAATAATAATAATATACAATTAATATTCATTGATCACACTAAACCAAATTAATTGATTTAAGATCCAAATTGAGTCACCAAGATCAATAAAATCATCAAAACCCACAAATCAAATTATACTCATTAAACATCCATTTGGGATCCCTTTAATCTCTAAAATTCATCAAACTTGATCATGAAGCTAAATATTTGAATTATAAGAAACTGCACAGAAATCTTTGAAAAATCATAACTTTCTACCCGTAACTCCAAATCAGACGATTCAAGATTCGTTGGAAAGATCTTTTCGAAACCTATTTCTGTTTGTGAAATACAATTTTCCCAGAAACGACTCTATCATAGTAAAAAACACGATTTAATGATCAGGTATTCAATCCACCCGAAAATAACCCTTAAATCCCAAAACCAATAAATCTAGTTTGATCTTAAGAATTCTTCGAGATCCATTGAAATCTAATAAAAACATCATCTATTTAAAATCAATCAAACCCTAACCTTAATCCATCAACCTACTTTCCCAAACTTGTCCCATAAGAATTCTGATGCAAACCCTAACCCAAAATGTGTTATATATAAAAGGGGTTTTTACCAAATTACAAAACGACCCCTCAAGTATTACGGGTTTACAACTAGGTCCTTATCCGATTTACAGACAGATCCCTATCCGATTTACAAACGGATCCCTGAAGCCTATTAAAAGATATTCTGGATTCGCAACTAGATCCCTGGGCCCAATAACTTAACACAAAATCCTAAAAACCTAATTTCCCTAACTCCGAATCTCACCAAATTTCTCTAAAAAAATATAAAATAAATATTTCAACATCAATTTATAATTATTATAATTATAAATCAAATTGGACCCATTTGGGCCTACCGCCAAATCAAAAAAATGAAATAATTAAATTTCAATTAAAATTTTCATTATATATTTAAAATAAATATATAAGGCTCATTGATCAGACAGCGGCTGCCGCTACTCCAGTCGATGTGGTGCCAGTGTGGGATCCAACACCCATTGCAGCAGTACCAGTCCAGTCCAGGCGACCGGAGACGCAGCGCTGCTACCACTGTCAGCGCATTGGGCATATTATGTATAATTGCCCTGATGCTGGCCGACCCCACGTGCTACCTCCGCAGCAGCAGCTGTACCAGCAGCAGCAGCCTCAGTGCCAGTAGCAGCAGCCTCAGCGCCAGCAGCAGCACAACCTCAGCGTCAGCAGCAGCAGCCACAGGGTGGCCGTGCTGACCAGAGGAGGCAGCCAGCGCAGCCTGCGAGGTGTGCCCCTGCTCCTCAGCCGCAGTTTGTTCAGGGCCGAGTTGCAGCACTTTCGACTGAGGAGGCGCAGGCTTCAGGTAGCGTGGTCCGAGGTATTGTTCAGATCTCCCAGCTCCCTGCATATGTGTTATTTGATTCCGGAGCCACGCACTCGTTCGTGTCTCCCGCTTTTGCGAGACGGATGGGCGTGGCGTCTGCCCCTCTTGATGTTATCCTAGAGATATCATTGCCTGTCGGAGACCGTATTCTCCTCCGTTCTGTGTACCGATGGTGTATCGTGGTGGTTGCGGAGCATGAGTTTCCACTGGAGTTGGTAGAGCTCGCTATGACGGACTTCAATGCCATCCAGGGAATGGATTGGCTTTCAGCTAGTCACGCCAGCATTGACTGTTTTGCCAAGTCGGTGTCTTTCCATTTTCCGGGTCCGAGGTCCTTCCAGTTTGTGGGCGATCGTGACGTAGCCCCTCTGGGGTTCGTGTCATCCATCCAGGCGTGGAGACTCCTTCAGGGAGGATGCGAGGGCTTTCTGACCTATATTGCTCAGGAGGACGCACCGCTGTAGGCAGATATCAGTCAGACTCCGGTCGTGGCAGAGTATCCTGAGGTTTTCCCTGATGATCTTCCGGGGTTACCGCCGGATCACGCGATCGAGTTTGAGATAAATCTGATTTTGGGGACCGAGCCGATTTCGAGAGCTCCGTACCGGATGGCCCCAGCAGAGCTGAAGGTGCTCAAGGAGCAGTTGGAGAAGTTGCTAGAGAAGGGCTTCGCACGTCCGAGTGTTTCTCCGTGGGGAGCCCCTGTATTGTTTGTGCAGAAGAAGGACAGTTCGCTGCGGTTTTGTATTGATTACAGGCAGCTGAACAAGCGGACCGTGAAGAACAAGTACCCCTTGCCACGGATTGACGATCTATTTGACCAGCTCCAGGGAGCGCGTGTCTTTTCTATGATCGATATCCGTTCGGGCTACTATCAGCTGAAGATCCGGGAGTCAGACATTCTGAAGACGGCCTTTCGTACCTGTTATGGGCACTACAAGTTCAGAGTACTGCCGTTTGGGTTGACGAATGCACCGGCAGCCTTCATGGATCTGAGGAACCGGGTGTTTCGGCCCTTCCACGACTCCTTCATAGTAGTTTTCATCGATGATATTCTGGTGTACTCGAGGAGTCTTGAGGAGCACGCTCACCATCTCCGCACTGTCTTGGAGACTTTGGGCCGACATCAGTTGTTCGCCAAGTTCAGTAAGTGCGAGTTTTGGTTGGAGCAGTTTACTCCGATGCATAGCGGTTGGGTGTGGGTTGCGTCCTGATGCAGCACGGTAAGGTTGTGACTTACGCGTCGCGTCAGTTGAAGCCCCATGAGCAGAATTACCCCACCCACGACCTAGAGTTGGCAGCGATCATCTTTGCGCTGAAGATGTGGAGGCACTACCTCTATGGCGAGGAGTTCGAGCTCTTTACTGATCATAAGAGCTTGACATATTTGCAGTCCCAGCCGGAGCTCAACATGCGTCAGAGACGTTGGGTCGAGTTTCTGAAGGACTATGATTGTGACATCGCTTACCATCCGGGTAAGGCGAATGTCGTGGCGGATGCTCTCAGCAGGCAGCCCTTGGGCATGGCCGCCCACATGGCTGTACGTCGTTGGAGGCTTCTGGAGGAGGCCGCTTGCTGGATCAGCGTTCGAGAGACTCCTGGGGGTGGCTTTTTGGCCAGGCTAGTGGTGCAGCCCGTTCTTCTCGACGAGATCCACACGGCTCAGGGACAGGATCCTCACTTTCTAGTCCTCTCTGAAGGCGTCGCCCGGGGCGAGCGTCCGGACTACCAGATTCACGAGGACGGGATCCTACGGTTCAGAGGTCGAGTATGCATTCCTGACGACGCAGAGCTGAAGCAGAAGATCTTGGACGAGGCCCATCGTTCGAGGTACACAATGCATCCTGGTGGCACGAAGATGTACAGGGGCCTTCGTCGTGGCTACTGGTGGCGCGGGATGAAGACGGATATTGCCCGTTTCGTTGCCCGTTGCTTGGTATGCCAGCAGGTGAAGTCGGAGCATCAGCGTCCTGCAGGGAAGCTGTAGTCCATTGAGATTCCTCAGTGGAAGTGGGAGCAGATCACCATGGACTTCGTTTCGGGTTTGCCGAGGTCACGTTCGGGTCGCAATGCCATCTGGGTAATCGTCGATCGACTGACGAAGTCCGCTCATTTCCTCCCCATCCGACTCACCGATTCTCTGGACACCCTGGCGCAGTTGTTTGTCTCCGAGATTGTTCGTCTCCATGGCACTCCCGTCAGCATCATTTCTGATCGAGACGCGCGATTTACTTTGAGGTTCTGGCGTAGTCTCCAGCACGCCACTTCAGTACAGCGTTTCATCTGCAGACGGACGGCCAGTCGGAGAGGATGATTCAGACCCTGGAGGACATGCTGCGAGCTTGCGTTCTCGACTTTGGGGGCAGTTGGGAGAGGCATCTTCCGTTGGTGGAGTTTGCCTACAACAACAGCTACCACTCGAGTATCAGGATGGCTCCATACGAGGCGCTCTATGGCCGCAGCTGCAGGTCCCCCTTGTGTTGGGACGAGGTCGGAGAGCGCCAGTTGGAGGGACCAGAGATCATCCACCAGACCTCAGAGATGGTCAAGACGATTCGCGAGCCTATCCGAGTCACTCAGAGCCGTCAGAAGAGCTACGCCAATCGTCGTCGCCGTGAGCTCGTCTTCGAGGTTGGTGATCATGTCTTCCTGAAGGTATCCCCGATGAAGGGCATCTTCCGTTTCGGCGTGTGGGGCAAGCTGAGTCCGCGTTTCATTGGGCCGTTCCTCATCCTCGAACGAGTTGGGGAGGTGGCCTATCGCATAGCTCTGCCCCCACAGTTGGCTCAGGCCCATGACGTCTTCCATGTCTCGCAGCTAAGGCGTTACGTCCACGATCCTGCTCACGTCATCCCGTTCGAGCCGCTCGTCTTCGAGCCGGACTTGTCATTCGTGGAGCAGCCGATCGAGATCCTGGACCATCGCGAGAAGAGGCTCCGCACCAAGACCGTCCAGTTGGTCAAGGTGCGATGGCACCACCGTTCCGGTGTCGAAGCCACTTGGGAGCTCGAGAACGCCATGCGTGACGCGTATCCGCATCTTTTCCCTTCCTAGATGATTTTGTATTTATTTTGAGGACAAAATTTCCTAAGGGGGGAAGAATGTTATATATGTGTCACTTTTAGCCTTCTGGTCACCATTGGAGCATTCTGGCAGTTTTTCAACTTTTTCTTTTTTCGATCGGAACCGCTAAAATTTTGGACTTTTAGCCATCATCATGAGTTTGAGAACTCCGATTGAAAATCTAACTGCGCATTATGTGTCCTGCTGCCATTCCAAGCCATTAACGAAAATTTCATCGAATTCCGGTAACGTTCAAATTTCGCAGTTCCAAATCGTATCCGGATTTTGACCAAACGAGAAGTCATTGGGAGACTTGACCAAGTCAAAGATGACTTTGACCAAGTCAAGTTTGACCCTTGACTTGGTCAATTGGTTTTGTTTGTTAGTGTGGTTGGGTTGACTAGGGTCAAAGTTCACCTAAACCTAACTAAACCTAATTAATTCTAAGTGTGAGTGTGTGTGTGTGTGTGGGTGACTTAAGGCCCACGCCCACCTATAGTGTCCCCTCCCTATTCATCTTCTTCTCTCTCTCAAGCTCTCACAAACCGCTCATCCCCTCTCTTTATTTCCCACCTTTGATCTAGTAGAAGAGCTTGAAAGAAGAAACCCTAGAAGAAGAAAAGGAAGGTGAGGACCCGATCTATCTTCCTATGGTCTCGGTTTTGATTTCCCCCTTGTTGACCTCCTCTCTTAGCCCCCTTTTCTCCTCTGTTTTTCAGCCTTGCTAGGGCTGAGGGAGGTCTTGGTAGTGGTGGCTTTAGTAGCGGCGTTTGGATGCGCGAAGGGTACCCGAGTTCCTCCCCTTCCCTTCCTCTCTTTGGGTAAGCTTTCCTCCTCCCTTTATCCTTGTTTAGATGCATGTTAGGGTGTGCATATGGTGTATGCATGGTATGCATGTGTGTTAGGGGTGTGGGAGGGCTGAGGAAGGTTGTGGGTTTGGCTCGGGCGCGCGTGCGTGGTCATCAGCGCGTGCGCGCGAGTCTGCGCGCGCAGGCAGAGCAGGCACGCGCAGTCGGGGGCGCTGGGGGAGTGAGCGCGTACGCACGGGAGTGCGCGCGGGGGTGCACGCGGGGTGCTGCGCAGGAGCGCAGTACGTGCGGATAGGCGCAGGGCTAGACGCGCGGTGCGCGCTGGCGCGCGCGAGCGTGCGCACGAGCGTTCGCACGAGCGTGCGGCGTGTCTGGGCAAGCGGGCTGGGGCGCGGCAGTGCGCCCGAGGCGCGGGGGTGCGTTCGTGCGGGCGCACCCGTGCGTGTGCGTGCGGGTGGCCGTGCGCATGGCTGCCCGGGGGTGCGGGAGTGTGTCGGGGCACTCGGACTCACGTGCGTAAGGGCCCGTATGCATGCTTGTCCGAGTGTTGGGTATTTCTAACGTATTTCTTGTGTATTTGTGTATTTTACTCACCATTTTGGTTTCCCATGTCTTGCAGATCTTGACGGGCGGTCACGCGACGACCCGGGTATTGGTGAGTGGGACAATCCAACCCAGTAGGGAGGCGTTCGATGCACGTAGGCGTGCATTGCCCTCCCCTGGGGCACCATAGTTGCATATTAGCTTGTATTAAGTGTAAACTGTGCTATGCATGATCATTAGGTTGTATCGCTGCCCCCCTTAGACTTTGTATGCTAGGGATATGCACCCTTATAATATGTGTAAAGGCCATGCATCCTGATACCATGTTTTCATGCTAGGAGAGCCTCGACCTACGCATGTTTCCCATTTAGTTTAATTTATTTAAATCAAATGCGAGCATATGGTTATTAGCATGCCTTAGAGAATATTATAACATCGTTGTTATGCGCCCTGGAGGAATTCTGAAGAATTCATGACATTTGTAGAGTTGCAATCGGTGTCGGCGGATCCAAGAGGATCGTATCCGTGTGGGTAGGCTGTTTCTCTTCCCTTCGTTGGATCCGTGTAGAGACTCCTCAGCGTTAGACAGGCCGTCCTGACAGAGGGCTCCTATCTGTAGGTACCTCCGATGCGTCGGACTATGCTGATCGTGGGAGTAGACCAAGCGAGCTACGGAGTGGGGGAGAGGCTATCGGTGGACCAAGGGTGATTAAAAGCCTAGTCAATCCCAAAAGACCCATGTCACCAGCTTGAGGGTGAGGGTGAGGGTGAAGTGGGTTGGCGATGAGACGACCCACTAGATTGTGTAGTTACTGCCACTTAGGGGCTATTGTTGGTGGCTTGATTGTCGTTAAAATCTTGTCTTTGCCAACAAAAATATAAAACCCTTACCTAGGTAGAAAGTGGTAGCAAGGGGTCGAATCCACAGGGAGGCTATTGAAGCAAACGGATAAAAGTACAAGATTATCAATATTTGGCAAAAAGGTTTAAAAACAAATTATTTGAAAAGCTTAGGTTGAAGTCAATGTATATAAAAAAAAAGACCATCAAGGATTGGAAATCCACCCCACGAATATCGTGATAATTCTTTCTTTTGCATTCAATGAAAACAGAATATTTCAAAAGCAGTTCACTTCTACTCGATTTAAAAATAGGGTTTATAAAGCATCAACCGTATCCCATCTAAGTAGAACGACGGAAGATCTAAAAATACCCATAATCAAAAGAAATCTGAGTTGAAGAAACTATATAAACATGAAGAACAAATCAGAAAACATCAATGCACAAAGAAAATAATCAATCACTCAATCTCATGGGGTGGAATCCTCTCCTTGATGGAAGGATTTTCTAGCCTACCATGGTTGATGAAATTCTAGAATAAAAATAAAAATATTCCATAAAATAATAATATACTTTATTGAAAACACGAGAATCTGTCTCTAATACTAAAGAAATAAAAACAAAAACTAAAAACAGAAAAGAAATAACAAAAACTGAAAAAGAATTCCTCTTGGCTGAATGCAGAGATCTCTCCTTGGCTGAATGCTCTTTTTATAGGGGTTTTGAGGGTTGAATTAGTTGTAAATGCTGATTTGCTTGAGTTGTTAATGCTGATTTGCAAAATATGTTGGAGATATAATTGCAAAATCTGTTAGAGATCTTGTTGATTTGTTGGAGATGTCAAAGCTGATTTGATTGAAGATTTTATTGATTTGGTAGATCATTTTTAGAAGTTTTGATGAAGCTTTGAATGCTAATTCCTTCTCCAATTTATAACCTGCCAAATTTAAATACTGCCAAATTTAGATTTCTGAATTTTAAAATGTGGCTCTATATGAAAAATATGATAATGCATATTAATTGTATAAATATTGTCAATTTGTGCAAAATATGCTTTGAATATAAAGAATAGAAACTTCCCTAATATGCATGTATATATGAATAATTACATAGGGAAATATTCCAAAACAACTCTTAAAAGCATATAAAAATATGTTCTTTTGAATATCTAACAAATACCCCCAAACCGCCTTTTTGCTAGTCCTCGAGCAAAACTAAAAAAAAATCCTAACTCACTTTCGCAGGAATCGCGGTTACACTTAGCATGTGCAACAAGCCTTTAAACCCCTAGGTCACCCTAGTGGACGAGTTGTGTCTCGTGAGGGTTTGCAGCGAATATACCCACAAAATTCTTTTTTTTTTTTTTTTTTTTTTTGAAAACAATGACATCTTCGGGAGCTTTATAAAAATCTACTAAAGTTGAGAACTCTATACACATGTTAGAAGTTTTCACTCATAATCAAGTCCTGAAGTGTGTGTGTGCATAGCCAACAAAGATGTAGCTTTCTTTTTCCCAGTAAAACTTAATTTTGATTACCTTCAGAATGGATTTCGCCTTGACTTCAAAAACTCACTGGATATTACACTCAACAAGGAAATCACTCAGAAGTGGGCTTATTTCTCTCAACTTATATGTGGCAAGGAATCAAAATTCAAATCATCCACATATAAAATTTATAGAAGGACGGACCATATCAAAGAAAAATAAAAATTTAATTTGATCTCAGGAACGGAATATCATTGACTCAAGAACATTGGATTAAACACCGTAAGTCCTCTTCATCTATTCTCCACATTTTAACCACATTACATTTAGGATCAAGTAGGTCTTTTCAATAGGTTGTAATGGGGCTAGGGTTATTATTGATAACTGGACAATGCTTTGAGAATTTGTATACTTTTTGATGAATATCGAGTATTTCTTTTCCTTTTTTTTTTTTTTTTTTTTTTTCACTGTTTTTTTTTTTTTTTTTAAATCATGATAGTAATAACCCTTCCATGAAATTTCATAGTAATTGATTGATCTTTCTTTTTCTTTTTCTTTCCTCATTCCCAAAGCAAAATTTAAGGTTACACTCATTGAGTGGAGTGTAGGTTAAAAAAAATAGGTTGAACAAAGAAAGGCTTATATGGCTCAAGGGGTTTGACTAGTGGATAAGTGTAAGAATAGGTTAGTTGAACATGATAGATGGGTTAACAAAGATGGCCTAAATCATTTCCTAAGTTTCACATGGTTATTATATGCCTTGAAAAGATTTCAGAGGAGTTTCTAGTGTAGTAATCCAATTTTTATGGTGTTCATGAGTCTTTGATCAAAACAAGAATAAAGAGATCAAGCAAACGACATTTAAGCGAAAACAAAAAATTTGAGTTAACTTGTAACTCAGAATTATGTAAAAACACTCCAAGAATAGAATGGCTCAAATCTCTCCTAGGTTAAGTCTCCGCTAATGATTCATCCAGTTCTCTCCCTTAAATTTCACTTTTCCATTTAGGCTACATACATGTGGCTATAACTGCTGAAAATTTTTCCAAGACTTGAAATTTGCGAAAAACATTTTAGACACATGATAGAATTAACAACTAAAGTGAAAATTAATCTGGCAAGCCAAAGGTATCCCATTGATTGAAGTTTTCTCAAAATTTTTTTTTTTTTTTTTTTTTTTTTAATTTCACATCAAAATTTGTTGATTATACCCCCAAACCTAAATCTAACATTGTCCTCAATGTGAATGACAACTACAAAATGATGCATGTGATGCTGAAAAATGAAAAGGACAATAGAAATAAATAAAGAAGGTAGAGACTGCATACCTTATTTGATGTGAATTCTTATAATTTATCCTGTGACAAAATAGCTCAGTGAATCCGCATAAAAACATAGAAATGACAAATATGTACTCAAATTAAAAGCAGAATAATTGAAAATGTCCTAACCCTAAACCTAAAAATCTCATAGATGTACAAAGTGATCAATCCTGATACACAGGATCTTCCAAAAGTGTCTCCTCAACTTCTGGGCTCAGATACTCAAGATATGGTTTCAAACGATGTCCATTGACTTGGAAAGTACTACCATCCTTGGCATTATGGATTTCAATCGCCCCATGTGGATGAACTTTCTCAACTGTGTATGGGCCAGTCCAGCGAGATTTCAATTTCCCAGGAAATAAATGAAGTCTAGAATTGTACAAAAGGACCTTCTGACCGGGGAAAAATTCCTTACGAAGGATAATCTTATCATGCATGGTCTTCATGCGGTCCTTGTACCTTGCGGCACAGTTATATGCATCATTCCTAATCTCTTCTAACTCATCGAGTTGTAGTTTCCTATGTTCTTTTGCCTTGTCGCGATCAAAATTGAGGCGTTTCATTACCCAATATGCTTTGTATTCTAATTTGACAGGTAAATGGTAGGCCTTGCCATAAATAGGGACTTGGTCAATGAAGGGTACATGGAAATGATCCTTAAACTCTAACTGGGGTGAATTGACACTAGATGACACCAGCAAAGATTCAGAAATGGGCAATGATTCAAACTGAGTGGCCCATTTGCTAGTATCCATGAATAGAGCGGAATCTAAAAGTGCATTTGCTTCCCTAATTGAACCTTCTTTATCAAAATCTTTGCTGAATGGGTCAGAATAACTCGACTCTTCCAAAGAGTTGTTGATCATATCATCAATCATGCAAACTTCCTCAAGATCATCAATTTCAGTTGATTGGTTACTACTATGGAAAACATTGAGTTGGACAGTCATGTTTCCGAAGGCTAGAGTCATTATACCATTCCGACATCTAATAACAGCATCTGATGTGGCTAAAAATGGTCTGCCTAGGATCACAGGGATATGGCTGCCTGGGTTTTTCACTGGTTCAGTTTCTAAGACTACAAAATCCACAGGATAATAGAATTCTTTCACCTTGACAATCACATCCTCCACAATTCCCTTTGGATATTTCACAGTTCTATCTGCTAATGAAAGGGTAATGTCTGTGGGTTTTAACTCCCCCAAACCTAACTCCTTGTACACAGAATAGGGTAGCAAATTCACACTGGCTCCTAAATCTAGGAGGGCTCTTTGGATGATAGTCTCTCCTACTTTGATCGCAATTGTGGGGCAACCAGGGTCCTTATATTTAGGGGCAATTTGCTGTTGAATGAAGATGAGGCTTGTGCAGCCATCACAGCGTGCCTAGGAACACTGGTTCTCCTTTTCACCGTGGTGAGATCTTTCAGGAATTTTGTATAGGAGGGAATCTGTTTGATGGCATCTAAGAAAGGTATATTGATCTGAACATTTTTGAATACTTCCATGATATCATCAAAATGAGAACTTTCTTGGGTTCTTGCAATCTAAGAGGATAAGGAGCTTTGGGTTTGTAGACATCTACTGGCTTTGGTGCTATTTCCTGGGTTTCATTTCCCTTCTCTTGGGTCTCCTGACCTTCTTCCTGGTCAGCAGTCTTATGGACCGCGATTTCTTCACTTTTTTCCTTGGGGAGTTGGACCTTTTTGTCCACTCGCCTGCCATATGTTAAGGTGGTAATGGCCTGAACTTCATGGGATGAGTTTTCATTAGAGTTAACCTGATATTGCCCTATTGGGCCTTGACTCTGTTGCCTACTAGGATTAGGCACTGGCTGACTAGGTAATTCACCCTTCTTCCTATCTACTAGAGAACTGGCTATTTGACTTAGACTAACTTCAAGTTTTGCAATTGCTTGTGCATGGATTTGATTAGTCTGGGTTTGTGACAAATTGGTTTGCTGCTGCTGATGGATGAATTCTTGTTGTTGCTTCATCATGTTAGCCATCATGGCTTCCAGATGTGAGGGTTGTTGAGGAGTGGGAGCAACATAAGGAGGAGGAGGTGGAACCAAAGGTTGGTTCAACTGAGGAGCTTGTGACGGGCTTGGCCTAGAAAAATTTCTTTGATACCCTGGTGGACCACCTTGATATTGGATAGGTTCATTCTGCCTATAAGAGAAGTTTGGATGAAACCTATTATCAGGATGGTATACTGGGCCAAAAGAATTGGGAGTGGGCTTTTTGAAGGCATTATATGAATTAATTGAATTTGCCTGCTCAGCCTTGATGGTGGGCAAACTAGGGCAACACTCCACTAGATGCTCTGAACTATCACAAATGAGACATATGTTGTGTGGCTCATGTTCCACATTCATTATGGGGTTTAGATCTCTCTGTGAGTTCCGGTTTGTTGTTACCGCAAAAGTATCAAACTTCTTGCTCAATTTGTTCACCCCATCCACTAAGTTGGTCATGACATATTTAAGATCTGGATCTGCTTTTATTTCATAAATACCTGACTTTCTAGATCCTCTATCATCAACTTCATTGTCATAGCTACTCCAATTCTGGGCATTCTCAGCTAAATCTACAAGGAACTCATAGGCTTCATCATGTCACGCCCCAGGGCGGCCGTCCCCGGGACGCGGCAGGTGTATATATCATATCAGAAGCCTACACATGAGGTCAAATACATATACTCTAAACCACAAATAAAAATGACAACATAGATAAAACAAGGCTGACATAATATATACACAATATAGCGGAAGCTAAAAACTGAGTCTGTAATCAAAACATATTACAGACTCGATACACAATCATACGTCCTGTGAGAGCCAATATACATAGTAACAACTGAATATATACAAACACGTGCCAAGCACGGAAATCAAATACATACAGACAAGAAGGGATGCTGATAACCTCTGGCACTCGCGGAACGTGGCTGCTCCGCTACTGAAGGAATCCCTCAGAAAGCTCCAACTGCTGGTCCGGCTCTAGCTAAGGCTCAGTGACCACTGGGGAAAAACATATGCGAGGGGTGAGCCACACGCTCAGTGAACAGCACAACCCATGCATCACAGACAATATTTACCATAATTCCATTATTTATCCATCTTAAACCACAATTTCCATAACCCAGATCATACCCTCACCTTTACCCCTCAACAGGGGACTCAGGATGTTGGGACTAACAATTCACCATAAACAAAACTAGCAGGTCGCTCATCGCCAACCCACTACACCCTCACCCTCACCTTTCCAAAGGTGACATAGGATTTTGGGACCGACTAGGCTATTGGTCACCCTTCGTCCACCGGTAGTCTCTCCTCCACTCCGTAGGTCACTTGGACTCCACCCACAACTTCAGCCTAGCCGAAACCAAATCAGGAGGCGCCTACTGATGTGGGTCCTCCGAAGGACGGCCTTTCTAACGCTGGGGCAGCCTCTACCGGATCCAACGAAGGGAAACAGAATAGCCTATCCATACGCATATGATCCACTCGGATCCGCCGACAACACATCTCTACCACTCAAATGTCATGAACTCTTCAGAGTTCCTCCAGGGCGCATATCCAAGATGCGGGGAAATAAGTACAATCAAAAGCAGTGTTGGAATATCATTGGGGGAAAGAAACTCGGGAGGGCGGCGTGAGCTCCCGATACAGGATAACCCGACAACCAAACAAGGAACACGGAGTACCCTAACACGGGTCTCACCGCTGTCCTCGCAAGGCCCCTCCCCTATAATATTCACTAATCATGCTAATAATCATACCAATCATACAACATTACTTCTAATATTATTGGGACTAGAAACCTTGGGAGAGCAGCATGAGGTCCGATACAAGACATCCCGACAACCAAACAAGGAACACGGAGTACCCTAACACGGGTCTCACCGTTGTCCTCGCAAGGCCCCTCCCCTATAATATTCACGAACATGCTAATAATCATACCAATCATACAACATTACTTATAATATTATTGGGACTAGAAACCTTGGGAGAGCAGCATGAGGTCCCGATACAGGACATCCCGACAACCAAACAAGGAACACGGAGTACCCTAACACGGGTCTCACCGCTGTCCTCGCAAGGCTCCTCCCCATAATATTCACTAATCATGCTAATAATCATACCAATCATACAACATTACTTCTAATATTATTGGGACTAGAAACCTTGGGAGAGCAGCATGAGGTCCCGATACAGGACATCCCGACAACCAAACAAGGAACACGGAGTACCCTAACACGGGTCTCACCGCTGTCCTCGCAAGGCTCCTCCCGATAATATTACCTAAGGCATGCGATTTAACATACACTAGCATTTAATTTAATAAATTAACTAGTAGGACGCATACACAGGTCGAGGTTTCCTAACATGAAACAGGAGACATGGTGCATGGCTCATACACATATCCTAAGGGTGCAAGTCCCTAACATGCAAAGTCTAGGGTAGCATGTATTCTACAATTTAATCATACAAGCATGGATTACATATTATTGCAGGTTAATATTCATCCACGGTGCCCCAGGAGAGGTCGGTATACGCCCAAGTGCGTATAACGCCTCTCAACTGGGTTGGATTGTCCCACTCACCGTATCTGGGTCGTCGCGCGACCGCCCGCCTAGATCTGCAAGATAGACATTCAATATGGTGAGTTAAAATCCACAAATACTACAAAATACACAAGAACTTACATAAACCCACAACTAAACTCCCAACACTCGGGCAAACGTGCATACGACCCGCACGCACGCTAGCCCGAGCATCCCGGCAAACACCCGCACGGCCGGCAACCACCCGCACGGCCACCCGACCGCCCGGGCGCACCGCCGCGCCTCGGCCTGCGCACTCCGCGCACCGCCGGGCCCCTGCCCGCCGCCGAGACACACCGCCGAGCCTCCCGTGTGCACCGCGCGCCCCCTGCGCCCCAGCGCAGCCGCCCGCGCACACCCCGCAGCGGTGCCCAGCGCCCAGCGCCCCAGCGCCCAGCACCCTCGGCCAGCACCCGGTACCCGCGACCCAGCGCCCATCGCTCAGCGCCCAGCACCCGGGACCCTCACCCAGCGTCCACGCGCACGCACGCGCAACACGCGCCCAGCGCGCCTGCCAGCCTGCCCGCGCTGCTGCCCACGTTGCCTGCCTGCGCGCGTCGACGAGTGGCCCGAGCACCGCTCGCCTACACGCCTGGGGCACTGCCCGCCTGATACCCGAGCGCCCCTGCCTTGCTCGCCTGCGCGCCTAGCCTGCTCACCCGGCCTGCCAGCGCGCACAGCCCAGCTAGCCTACCCGAATGCATCTCCCTGCACCCCCCGAGTGCACGCCCGCACGCGCGCCCGCGCGCACGCCCTCGCGCGCCCGGCAAACTGGTGCGCCTGCCGCCTGCCGCACGCCCGAGTGCCCTGCGCCCCATGCGCAGCACCCGCGCGTGCCCCGCCCTCACGGCCATCACCCCCAGCACCGCCGCCCAGCTCCAGCCGCTCGACCAGCACGCCCAGCGCCTGCAGCACCACCCGAGCGCACGCCGCGCGCACGCCTGCGCGCACGCACCCGCACGCCCGACCACCTGGTGCCCCACGCTGCTGCGCTTGCTGCCAGCGCTCCCGGAAAGCCACCTCACCTACCCGAGCAGCCTAGCTCCCCTACCCGAGCACCCACTCACCACCACCGACCACCCACGGCCTCCGACCACCACCCCAGCCCTCCGACGGCCACCCACCGCCTCCGACCTCCACCCAACCTCATTTCTCACCTCCTAACATCCATCTAAACAAGAAAAGAGGGGAAAATAGGGCTTACCAAGGGAGGGAGCGAAGTCCGGGTGCTCTCCGCGCACCGAAACCCTTCTCAACGGCTCTCTCACGCCCCGATCTACCTTGGCCTTCAAAACGGGCCAAATCAGAGGACAAAGAGGGGAGGTCGGGGAGGCTAGGATCGCCGGAAACGGGATTTGAAGACACCGGTGTGTAGATCGGGACCCGATCTACACTTCCCGTGCTTTGGGTTTTTAGTTTTGAGGGATGTAGGGGGCTTGAAAGTGAGAAAAAGAGAGAGGGGAGAGAGAAAATGCAAGTCGTAGGGATGATGAATAGTAACTCGGGAATTAAATCCCACTCTTATATAGTGTGCGACTTAAAAACCCGGATACGCCCCGGAACTACGAAATTTTTGGAAACGATGCCGGAATTCGATGAAATTTTCATGAGTGGCTTAAAATGGCACCAGGACACATAATACGCAGTTAGATTTCCAATCGGAGTCCTCTAGCTCAGACGATAGCTAACAATCCAAAAATTAGCGGTTCCGATCGAAAACCCTAAAAATTTTAAAAACTGCCAGGACGCTCCAACGATTACCAGCAGGCTAAAAGTGACACAAGTATAACACATCAGGGGTCTGATCCATGAACTTACCCTTGTGCATGGACTCAATCATGTTCCTATGTGTGTGAGGTAGTCCCTTATAGATAAAGTGAACTAGTTGGGCTTTGTCAAGCCCATGGTGTGTGCATTTGATTAACAAATCATGAAATTTTTCCCAAATTTGAGAAAATTCATCTTCAGCTCTCCCCCTAAAAGTTCTAATGGCATCTTTGATTTTCTCAGTTTTTGCCATAGGATAAAATTTTGTCATGAATTTTTTAGAGAGTTGTTCCCATGTTGAAATTGTAACGTCTCTGTATTTTTAGCCTTATATATTTATTTTAAATATATAATGGAAATTTTAATTGAAATTTAATTATTTCATTTTTTAGATTTGGCGGTGGGCCCAAATGGGTCCAATTTGATTTATAATTTTGATAATTATAAATTGATGTTGAAATATTTATTTTATATTTTTTTGGAGATTTTTATAGTCTCAAGATATTTTGGTTGAAATTTGGTGAGATTCGGAGTTCAGGAAATTAGGTTTTTAAGATTTTGTGTTAAGTTATTGGGCCCAGGGATCTAGTCGCGAATCCAGAATATCTTTTAATAGGCTTCAGGGATCTGTTTGTAAATCGGATAGGGATCTTTCTGTAAATCGGATAAGGACCTAGTTGTAAACCTGTAATACTTGAGGGGTCGTTTTGTAATTTGGTAAAAACCCCTTTTATATAACATGTTTTGGGTTAGGGTTTGCATCAGAATTCTCATGAGGCATGAAGGGGGGTGATGACCTAGCTCTACCCATCGAGCACTATAAGGTGATAAATCTTTCTCTTTTGATTTTTATTGTTTAGTGTTTCAATTTAGTTTGGTTAGGAGATGATTGTGTCAATCTATTATTTGGGAAAGAATGTTGATGGATTAGGGTTAGGGTTTGATTGATTTTAAATAGATGATGTTTTTATTAGATTTCAATGGATCTTGAAGGATTTCTTAAGATCAAACTAGATTTATTGGTTTTGGGATTTAAGGGTTATTTTCGGGTGGATTGAATACCTGATCATTAAATCGTGTTTTTGACTATGATAGAGTCGTTTCTGGGAAAATTGTATTTCACAAACAGAAATAGGTTTCGAAAAGATCTTTCCAACGAATCTTGAATCGGATGATTTGGAGTTACGGTTAGAAAGTTATGATTTTTCAAATATTTCTGTGCAGTTTCTTAGAATTCAAATATTTAGCTTCATGACGAAGTTTGATGAATTTTAGAGATTTAAAAGGATAAAAAATGGATGTTTAATGAGTATAATTTGATTTGTGGGTTTTGATGATTTTATTGATCTTGGTGATTCAAATTGGATTTTTAAATCAATTAATTTGGTTTAGTGAGATCAATGAATATTAATTGAATATTATTGTTATTTGGATGTAAATTGATTGGATTGATTTATTTGAATCATTGGAGTTGTAGTGGATTATTTGTCTAAATATTTTATTCGAGGATTGATCGATTATGTGGGCCTTATGAAATAAATGGATATTGATTATCGGATCATTGTGAGATATGAACATTTTAATATTTATTTGGAGTTGGGATTTTTGTTAGGCCTTTAAGGTGAGTTGCGGATTGTAGGTCTATTTGGTACGGGCTCTTGGGATTATTGGGCTGAGTGTTGTTGTAAGTTGTTGTCAGTTGTTTGTCATGATTGAATGATTTTCTTATTTATTGATTTCATAATTGTTATGCTAGGTTATCCACGTGCGAGTGTATAGCGTTTATGCATGTGCATCGATTTGTATTGCGTGGACTGGAGGTGAGTGGACTTGAGTTTCATATGTAGTTTCAAAAGAATATATTATGTATTCATGCTAGGACCATCTATTTTGTGGAATATAACTGCTAGTTTTGAAATAAAAATATGAGCATGCCTTTTATTGAGATATTTATCATGAATTGATTGGTGTGTTGAGATTTTTGCATGCTCTATTCTTTTGTGAATTTTGAAGATATGATAGGTTATCAATGCATCCATTTTCGTCTAGGTGGCTCAGTCTTGGTGGCCAACGTCTAGGTGGGCGTACGTCTACGTGGCCAGGTCCGAGAACGTAGGACCCAAGTCTTTGTGGCTATGTCTACGTGGCCATGCCTGTGAAAGGCCCCGCGAGCTAGGTGCTGCGAAGACGGACATGCGTGTTCGTGGTGTTGCATGCATCATGTTGGATAGGATTTGTGTGCGTGTGTATATATATATTATTGCATGTCTTGGTGGCCTTGTTGTATATTTATTTTCTTGATATATTACGTGTCTGTGTAGACATATTACGATATTGATATTTTGAATATAAATGTACTAACGGGATGATGATGGTCCATTCACTGAGCGTGTTGTAGCTCACCCCTCTCTTCCAAACCTTTCAGATTAACTGTTGGTGGTTGTCGATCTCGTTAAGGCGTTGGAGGTTGAAGCTCGTATTTTATTTCCGGAGCACTAGACTTGTGTAAAAGGTGTTGGTCATTTCTTTGGCATGTAGAGGACCCATATGTATGATAGTGTGGATATATAAATTAAGTTGTTTTCGATGTATATTGAATTTACGTTGGATTTTAGCATTGACGATATACGTATAATTATGGTGATGTATTCGTATGTTCTCTGGATGAAATATATATAGAACTCTGAGATTTGAGGAATTTAGTTAACGCACCCGGATTTCACGCTTCAAAATGGGGCCGTGGATTATGGGGGCGTTACAGAAATTGAATTGGTGGAGAGGGAATACAGCCATGCAGCTGCATGATCTTCCAAAGTCATGGGGAACAACCTCAATTTGACACCTTCCTCATCTAGGTTCTGATTTTTAAATGTTTGACAAATTGTCAAGAATTTGTTTAGATGGATATAGGGTTGCTCACTCTCGAACCCATGGAATTTGGGAAGCATATTGATGGTTGCTGGCCGAATCTCAAATTGGATTGCAGTGGTGGCCGGCAGCACTATGCAGGTTGGTGGATCGGAAGATGCAGGAGCATATAGCTCATTCAGGGTTTTGGCACGTTCACCCATTATGAAGAGTGATGAATGGTTAAGGACTCGCCTATGTAGATGAAAGGTTCTCTCAATCTCAGGGTCTAAAGGTTTTAACTCTCCCCTATTGGATCTTCTACCGTGCATGCAACAAAAATTTTGAACCCCTCTCCTAGATTAGACAGCTCCTAACAGGTTTGAAGAGTACACCTAAGCCTCCAATTCGATCCTATGAAACGTTGACCAGGTCAGCCTCCAGGTAGTGGTGGGGTCACAATGGTCCCGCTTAAGTACCACCCTCCTAGAACACAATGTGTCTCCCTTAGAGGGACAAAGCTTTCCTAGACATCAACATGATCAAAGAGCATAATTGGTGGAACTTTTGGTGGTCTTTGCCTTAATGAGCTCAAGAATCCTAAAGCCAATGTCTAATTGATTTTATTTTAATTGGCTTGGGATAATCATGCAATGTAGTGATTTTTGGGCCAAGGACGATTGATGAAATACCGACCTTATCTTTTCTTTTTTTTTATGAATTTTGCCCTTAAGTTGATTTATGCAAATGAATACGCTAAATGCACAACAAACATTAAAACAAGAGCTTTTGTCAATGGAGAACTTACCTACGGAGTATGTTCACTCCGGAAATCCAAAAATTTGAAGTGGAATTAGATCAATGAGTCTTGAGCTTTATGTTCCTCATCCTTCTCTCTTCTTCCTGCAAACCAAATAAAAGAAATTTTTTTTTTTATAAATTTTTTTTTATTTTTTTTTATTTTTTTATTTTTTAAGAAAAGGAAAAACAATTGATACCTTCAACCTTTATCGTTACTTACCTTACCTCCCCGGCAACGGCGCCAATTTGTTGGTGGCTTGATTGTCGTTAAAATCTTGTCTTTGCCAACAAAAAATATAAAACCCTTACCTAGGTAGAAAGTGGTAGCAAGGGGTCGAATCCACAGGGAGGCTATTGAAGCAAACGGATAAAAGTACAAGATTATCAATATTTGGCAAAAAGGTTTAAAAACAAATTATTTGAAAAGCTTAGGTTGAAGTCAATGTATAAAAAAAAGACCATCAAGGATTGGAAATCCACCCCACGAATATCGTGATAATTCTTTCTTTTGCATTCAATGAAAACAGAATATTTCAAAAGCAGTTCACTTCTACTCGATTTAAAAATAGGGTTTATAAAGCATCAACCGTATCCCATCTAAGTAGAACGACGGAAGATCTAAAAATACCCATAATCAAAAGAAATCTGAGTTGAAGAAACTATATAAACATGAAGAACAAATCAGAAAACATCAATGCACAAAGAAAATAATCAATCACTCAATCTCATGGGGTGGAATCCTCTCCTTGATGGAAGGATTTTCTAGCCTACCATGGTTGATGAAATTCTAGAATAAAAATAAAAATATTCCATAAAATAATAATATACTTTATTGAAAACACGAGAATCTGTCTCTAATACTAAAGAAATAAAAACAAAAACTAAAAACAGAAAAGAAATAACAAAAACTGAAAAAGAATTCCTTCTGGCTGAATGCAGAGATCTCTCTTTGGCTGAATGCTTTTTTATAGGGGTTTTGAGGGTTGAATTAGTTGTAAATGCTGATTTGCTTGAGTTGTTAATGCTGATTTGCAAAATATGTTGGAGATATAATTGCAAAATCTGTTAGAGATCTTGTTGATTTGTTGGAGATGTCAAAGCTGATTTGATTGAAGATTTTATTGATTTGGTAGATCATTTTTAGAAGTTTTGATGAAGCTTTGAATGCTAATTCCTTCTCCAATTTATAACCTGCCAAATTTAAATACTGCCAAATTTAGATTTCTGAATTTTAAAATGTGGCTCTATATGAAAAATATGATAATGCATATTAATTGTATAAATATTGTCAATTTGTGCAAAATATGCTTTGAATATAAAGAATAGAAACTTCCCTAATATGCATGTATATATGAATAATTACATAGGGAAATATTCCAAAACAACTCTTAAAAGCATATAAAAATATGTTCTTTTGAATATCTAACAGCTATAAATTATTTGAGGTTGATATGAATTGTGATGCATGGGTTGTGCTATTCACTGAGCGTGTGGCTCACCCCTCGCATATATTTTTCTCCAGTTAAATCTGAGTCGGATCTGAAGGAGGAACTCCCCGAGGGACATCAGCAGTAGCGGAGCAGCGTCACGTTCTGTGTGTGAGAGGCCATCAGCATCCCCCTTTGATTGTATGTACTGTATTCCGTGCTTGGGCACACGTTTGTGTTACATTTGGATGTCGTTAAATATATTGGCTCTCACAGGACAGTTGATTATGTATCGGGTCTGTAATATGTATTTTGAATTACAGACTCAGTCTTTTAGCTTCCGCTATTTGTGTATATATTATGTCAGCCACCTTGTTATCTGTGTTGTCATTTTTGACTGCTGAAATCATATATACCATTGCCGCGCCTCGGGGACGGCCGCCCTAGGGCGTGACACGGCTGTCCCCGAGACGTGACAATAATAAATATCAGCTATCAATACCTGAGGTCAATAAAGACTCCAACAACAATACACAAGGTGGCAAAGTAAGATAATGATAACTGATTGAAAAGCGGAAGCATAATATATAAACAATGTTAGTAAATCAAAAAAATTATTACGGACTCGAATACACAATCACTGTCCTGTGAGAACCAAGTCTAGACCAAAGAAAAATACAACCTGTGCCACATGCACGAATTACTATACATACAATGACTCTAGGACTACTGACAGCCTCGCACTCGCCATCCGCCGGAAGAACGCTCCACTCCCATAAGACCACGCCACAGGAAAGCTCCAGCTCCACGCCCAACACTGCCCCTGAAAAAGAAATAGTATGCGAGGGGTGAGCTACAAGCTCAGTGAGTGGCTGAAAACCAATCACCATACTACAGTTCAATACATAAGCACTTTCCTTTCCAGGAAAACATGGGTGGAAACCCATGGATAACAGGGTCACGCGGCGGCGCAACCCACCTCACCCTCACCCTCACTCTCGAAGGGAGACTCTTGGGACTCTTGGGGAGAGACCATTGTTATATATGTGTCACTTTTAGCCTTCTGGTCACCATTGGAGCATTCTGGCAGTTTTTCAACTTTTTCTTTTTTGATCGGAACCGCTAAAATTTCAGACTTTTAGCCACCATCATGAGTTTGAGAGCTCTGATTGAAAATCTAACTGCATATTATGTGTCCTGGTGCCATTTCAAGCCACTCACGAAAATTTCATCGAATTCCAGTAACATTTTAGAATTTTGCAGTTCTGAATCGTATCCAGGTTTTGACCAAGCGAGAAGTCATTGGGAGACTTGACTTGATCAATGTTGACCCTTGACTTGGTCAAAATATTTTTGTTTTCTATTGTGGTTGGGTTGACCGAAGTCAAAGTGCCCTAAACCTAACCTAAACCTAATTAGTGCTAAGTTAAGTGAGTGGTGAGTGTGTGCCTAAATAAAAGTCCATGACCACATTAGATGCCCTATTCATCTTCTTCTCCACCTCTCAATCTCTCTCTCCCTTCTCTTTAAAACCCATTTGACCTAGCTAGAGTGGTTGAGCAAGAAAACCCTAGAAGGAGAAAAGGAAGGTGAGGATCCGATCTATCTTTCCATGGTCTCGGATTCGCATTCCCCTTTGTTTTTCCTCCTCTCTTACCTCCTTTTCTCCTCTGTTTTCAGCCCCTCTTAGGCTGAGTTGAGAGCTTGGTGGTGGTGGTCTTGGTGGTGGCGAATCGGTGTGCGAAGAGCACCCGATTTCCTCCCCTTCCCTTCCTCTCCTTGGGTGAGCTTTCTTTTCCCCCTTTTTCCTTGTTTAGATGCATGTTAGGGTGTGCATGTGGTGTATGCATGGTAATGCATGTGTGTGGGGGTGTGGGAGGGCTGGTGGAGGTGAGGGTTTGGCTCGGGCGCGTGCGCGGACGACCCCGCACGCGCAGGTAAGCACAGGTAGGCGCAAGCGTGCAGTCGGGCACGCTGGCGGGCGTGCGAGCGGGTGCTGCGCAGGGGGCGCAGTGCGCGCGGGGGTACTGCGCTGGGGCGCAGTGCATGCGGGTGTGCGCGCGAGGTGCTGCGCTGGGGCGTAGTGCGCGTGGGTACACCCGGGGCTGGACTCGCGGTGCGCGCGCGGTAGCGTGTCTGGGCGTGCGGGCAGGGCGTGGCAGCGCGCCTGGGTGCTCGGGCTGGGGCGCGGCAGTGCACCAGGGGCGCGGGTGTGCGTGCGTGCGTGCGCACCCGTGCGTGTGCGTGCGGGTGGCCGTGCGCATGGCTGCCCGGCGGTGCGGGAGTGTGTCGGGGCACTCGGACTCGCGTGCGTACGGGCCGGGCCATATGCATGTTTGTCTGAGTGTTGGGTATTTCTAGCGTATTTATTGTGTATTTGTGTGTTTTACTCACCATTTTGATTTCCATGTCTTGCAGATCTTGACGGGCGGTCACGCGACGACCCGGGTATTGGTGAGTGGGACAATCCAACCCAGTTGGGAGGCGTTCGATGCACGTAGGCGTGCATTGCCCTCCCCTGGGACAGCATAATTGCATATTAGATAGTATTAATTGTAAACTATGCATGCATGATTATTATGTAGTATCCATGCCACCCTAGGCCTTGCATGTTAGGGATATGCACCCTTATGATATGTGTAAAGGCCCAAGCATCCTGATACCATGTTTTCATGCTAGGGAAGCCTCGACCTACGCATGCGTCCCATTTAGTTTAATTTACTTAAATCAAACGCGAGTTTTGTAATTAGCATGCCTTAGAGAATATTATAACCTTGTGGTTATAATATATGCTTCCCCGCATCTTAGTTATGCGCCCTGGAGGAATTATGAAGAATTCATGACATTTGTAGAGTTGAGATCGGTGTCGGCGGATCCAAGTGGATCGTATCCGTGTGGGTAGGCTGTTTCTCTTCCCTTCGTTGGATCCGTGTAGGGACTTCTCAGCGTTAGACAGGCCATCCTGACAGAGGGCTCCCATCAGTAGGCACCTCCTGATTTGGTTTCGGACTGTGCTGAATGTGAGAGTAGACCAGGCGAGTTACGGTGTGGAGGAGAAGCTATCGGTGGACCAAGGGTGATTAACAGCCTAGTCAGTCCCAAAAGACCATGTCACCAGTTTGAGGGTGAGGGTGAGGGTGTAGTGGGTTGGCGATGAGCGACCCACTGGTTTGTGTAGCTGTTGCCACTTAGAGGCTATAAATGATTTGAGGTTAATATGAATTGTGATGCACGGGTTGTGCTATTCACTGGGCGTGTAGCTCACCCCTCGCATATATTTTTCTCCAGTGATATCTGAGTCGGATCAGCAGGAGGAGCTCCCCGAGGCACGTCAGCAGTAGCGGAGCAGCGTCACGTTCTTCGTGTGAGAGGCCATTCAGCATCCCCCTTTGCTTGTATGTATTGTATCCCGTGCTTGAGCACGCGTTTGTATTATATTTGGATGTCGTGTATATATTGGCTCTCACAGGACAGTTGATTATGTATCGAGTCTGTAATATGTCTTTGAATTACAGATTCAGTCTTTTAGGTTCCGCTATTTGTGTATATATCATGTCAGCCTCTTTGTTGTCTGTGTTGTCATTGTTGATATTGTTTGAGTATATTATTGACCTCTTGTATAGACTGCTGATATCATATATACCCTTGTCGCGTCCCGGGGACGGCCGCCCTGGGGCGTGACACCGTCGGTCGAAGAGACCCGGAATTACTGGTCTACACCACACTACTTGATCATCTACATCTAGATAACTGCCCAACGATGTCCTTGAACATCGATTTCGAGACCGGACCCAACAACTATGGGAACGGTCGAACAACGAATGGGTCACGCGGCGATGTGTCTTCGCCTCATCCTCACCCTCACCAATATCATTCGTTAACCCTCTCCCGGGTGGCCTCTACCTAGTATACTCCCACGATCAGTACGCTCCTGAATGCATCGGTGGTACCTACGGATGGGAGCCCTCTGTCAGGACAGCTACAACCCGGCCTCTTCAACTCACCGCTCTACACCCTTGGTCGACCGGTAGCCCTTTCCCCGGGTAGCCTCTACCTGGTATACTCCTATGGTCAGTACGTTCCCGAATGCATCGGTAGTACCTACAAATGGGAGCCCTCTGTCAGGACAGCTGTAATCCCAAGAAGTTCCTACTTCGGATCCAACGAAGGGGAGAACGATCCCATGTTCGCAAAGCGAACCCAATGAAAAACAACTACTCTCGATAATCACTTATCGAGATATCAAAACACAGGCATAACAACAATCTATGCAACACACTCATATTAACCTTAAAATAATTAAAGTCCCTAAACGGGAGTAACTGTACAAGCTAGTGGGTCGTAACATCGCTGACCCACTTCACCCTCACCCTCACCCTCACCCTCACCCTCACCCTTTAGGGGTGACATGGGCCTTTTGGGACAGACTAGGCTGCTCTCCACCCTTGTCCACCAGTAGCCTCTCCCTCGTGTAGCCTCTACCTGGTATACTCCCACGATCAGTACCCTCCAACGCATCGGTGGTACCTACAGATGGGAGCCCTCTGTCAGGGCAGCTTTCCCAACGCCGGGGAGTCCCTACTCAGCTCCAACGAAGGGGAGAAAACAACCTACTCACACGGATACGATCCTCTTGGATCCGTCGACAACGATTTCTAACACTACTAATGTCATGAATTCTCAAGAATTCCTCCAGGGCGCATAACTAAGATGCGGGGAAACATATATTATAACAACAAGGTTATAATATTCTCTAAGGCATGCTTATACCAATATAATCTCATTTGATTTAAATAAATTAAACTAAATGGGAAACATGCGTAGATCGAGGCTTTTCAAGCATGGGACATGGTGTCTAGGCATGTACGGGCTTCAATACATGATACATGGATGTATATCCCTAGCATACAATGTCTAATATGGCATGGTTACATCATAGCAAAACATGCATTATCAAGATATCTACATATTATAGCTAGGGGGCCCCATCGATGCGCGACGCGCGTCTATGCGCGTCGAGCGCATCCCTAGAGAGGGGGGGGATTGGAATCGAACCACTCACCATACGACCCGGGACCTCGCGCATCCCTTCCGACGAGATCTGCAAGGTAGGGGCATCCAAATTGGTGAGTAACAACACAATTTACACATAGAAATTTACAAGAAATACCAAATACTCGGGCAACCATGCATACGGACTCGCATGCGTGCGAGCACGCACGTACGCACGCGAGTCTGAGTTCCCCGACATCTACCCGAACCCACACGCATGGCCCCCCGCACGCGCACGCACACATACGCACACACGCACGTGCCCCAGCACCCTCGGCGCACTGCCGTGCCCCTGCCCGCTAGCCCAGACGCGCTGCCACACGCGCGCGCACCCTCGCGCGCGCCCACGCGCACTGCGCGCCCGTGCAGAACCCCGCGCATGCCCCAGCACGCGCACGCACCCGCGCGCACTGGCCCCTAGCTTCGCGCCCAGGCGCATGCCCAGGCGCACTACCCCGCGAGCGCGCACGCTCGCGCGCGCCCGCGCGCACTCGGGCGCACTTCCCGCGCGCACCCCCGCTCGCGCTAGCGCCCGCGCGCACCCGCGCGCTTGCGCGCAGGCACCCGCGCGCGTCTGCCTTCCTTTACCCCTTTTTAACCCTCTCCAACCCCTCACACACACTCTAACTCATATGCATAGCATGCATGAACACCCTATCCATCCCAACAACCCTAAATATCAAAAAAGAAGGGGAAGAGGACTTACCAAAAGAGGGAAAGGGAAAGGGGGAGATGCGGGGCTCTCGACGCGCCCACGACCTCAACCACCACCACCACCACCACCTCTTCAGCCTCTCGTCAGCCTCCTTCTTGGCTGAAAATCAGGGGGGGGGGGAAGTCATGAAAAGGAGCTTGAGAGAGAAGGATCAACAACACAACACACCCACGCAAACCTTCTTGTGCTTCCTTCTTCACCTTCTCCTTCACTTCTCTTTGAGAACTTATCACAAACACATGGGGGGGCGTTGAAAGAGAGAAAGAGAGGCAAGGAATGTTGACGTGGGGTGTGGGAGAGAGAGGGAGAGAAGATAATTTGCCCAAATAAATATCTAAAGAGGGATGAAAATGACCATTTCATCCCTGACTTAGAAATTCTGTACATGCTTCATTAGAACAGCCATAACTTAATATAGCTCCGAATTGCACAATTCAAAGTCCGTTGGAAAGCCAAGATGATTATCTACAACTTGTATGTTTATGCCAAGATCAAATAATCTATCCAGCTATTCCGAAATTAGAGCTAAACATAGAACAGGGCTGCTGCCAGAATTTTCATCCCCGGGGTATACTTGGTAAAATACCCATAACTTTTACTACATGAATCCAGTTGATCTGATTCCACTTTTGTATGAAAGCTAACTCAAAACTGAGCATCTCATAATAAAATCATATGTAAAACTCTTCATCTTGGATTTTAACAAAATCAAATCCAAATACCAAATTGGAAATACATAACTTCTAGGAGGAAAAAAATTATGTAGCCAAATTTTCAATCAGAGCGCTCCAAATGACACAGGCACAACATTCTTCCCCCCTTAGGAAATTTAGTCCTCGAAATTTAAGGAAACCCAAAGGGAAGACCGAATATAGCAAGTATCTCGCATAGACCTTTTGCTCCCAAGTGGTCTTTGCACCGGACTGGCGCTACCGACACACTATAATCAAAGGAACGGTCTTAGCGTGGAGCCTCTTCTCATCCTGGTCTCTGATCTCGATTCACTGCTCCACGAACGAAAAATCCACCTCGAGGATGAGGCGGTCGAACAGAATACCATGAGCAGGATCGTGGACATAACGCCTCGGTCATGAGACAAGGACGACGTCATGGGCATGAGCCAGCTGTGGGGAAAGGCTACATGACAAGCCACCTCCCCAATCCACTCAATGATGAGAAACGGTCCCATTGAAGAGCCAACTCAGCTTGCCCCGAACGTCGAAACAGAGGGTGCCCTTAAACCAGGACACCTTCTCAAAAATATGATCGCCAAACCCAAAGGTAAGCTTCTGGCGACGATGACCTGCGTAGCCCTTCTGTCGGTTCTAGGAGGTGCAGATGCACACACGAACCAACCTGGCCACCGCAAGGTCAAACAACTAACTTATGGCCCCTCCAACTGGCACTCCTCAACCGTCCCAACACAAGGGAGGTATAAAACTGCGCCTGTAGAGTGCCTTTCACAGATCCATCTGGGTGCTCGAATGGTAGTCGTCTTGCAGGCATACCCCAACAAATGGGTGGTGCCTCACCCAACTGCCCTCATCATCGAGCACGCAGGCACTTAGCATGTCCTCCAAGGTCTGAATCATCCTCTTTGTCTGGCTGTCCATCGGCGATGAAACGCTATACTTAAATGGAGGCTTGCGCCAAAGGCTGCGCCACAACCTCAAAGTAACCCTCGCGTCTCAACCGAAAATAGCGCCGACCGGAGTGCCACGAAGACGAACAATCACGAAGGTGAAAACCCACGTCAAGGCGTCCAGAGACTCAATCAGTTGGATTAGGGAGGGAAGCGCGGACTTAGTCAGTCGGTCATTGATCACCTAGACGGCGTCGTGACCCGAACGTGACATTAGCGAGTCCGCAACAATCCCCGATAACCCACTCCCACGTCCACTGAGGAATCTCCATGGACTGACGCTTTCCAATGCGATGATGATTCTCGAACTTTGCCTGAGGGCATGCCAACCTGGGGAAACAAGGTCACCCACATCACCTTTTCATCACACCACAGCAATCTCAATGAAGACTACCCCAAAGTAGTCCACGGAACCCAATAAAACTTTTGAGATCCACGAAGGCATCTGGCGCTTTCGTCAACCCTGACGGCAGTACTTAAAACTCATAGTGCCTGAACGGTCATGAAAGGCCATCTACAGGATGTCCAACTCCCGGATCTCCAACTTGTGGTACCCTTGTGCGAAGATCGATCTAACAGCAGACACTCGCTCCCAGAGCTGGTCAAACAGATCATCGATTTGCAGCAAAGGTAATTGATCTTCAACCTCCACGGGGAGATCAAAACAACACCTCGAACAATTAAGTCCAAATTCTGCTCCTCGAGCATGGCTGGCGCTCATGATGACACTTACACGCTTGGTAAGCCGCTCAACCGCACTTAATCCACAAGACACGCAATAAGGGGTCGTCGGACCTCGACAATGCCTATGTGACGTCATCTATCCGATAGGGCGGTTGAGTCCCATCATGAACGCTAGCATCGCGTCTCCTTATTTGTGACCAATGTGGGGCAAAACGCGACAGTATCCACAACTGTGCTTCACCTACCACCAGAGGTAGGTCGCTCAACTATAATCATTGGAACTCCAGCATCCTGCACTCCATGGGCAGATTCATCACAAGGAGTCTACACTCTTGACATCATCCAGTAGCACTCTCCCGGTGTTGCCTCTATTTGGTAGCCTCCCAAGCCTACTATCTCTGCCATATGGGCGCACCAACAAGCATAGTATCTGAGAGCACCTCACAGGGCTCTGGCCTCAACCGGGCAGCTACAACGCACAATGATATATCAAAGCGACTCCAGATGCCACTATGGAACCCAGTCCAAAAGCAATCGCCAACCAAGCTGCAATAGGATGCACCCAATCCCGATCATATGCATCACCACTCGCTACATCACCTTCCAAGTGAGAGGAAAAATCCCGATATTATTCATATGCTTCAAAGGTATTCCTTGACTGGGAAAAGAAGCGTTGGGAGGGCACCATGAGGTCCCGATATAGGATATCCCGACAACCAAACAAGGAACACGGAGTACCCTAGCCCGGGTCTCAACGCTGACCCTGCAAGGCCCCTTATCCTGAGTAGGAAGACTGGAAGAAGACATCACCCCTTAATGAGCAATACTCCACGTCCTCAACACTTGAAACTGGCGCCGCACGCAAACTCAATGGTTACCAGCAATACCGATACACGGGAAAGAAGCTCCATTTTTGAGACGCAATTCATACCTTAAAAATTGTAACCAATTCATCACTATCATACTACTGGGCTGGAATTTTCTACCCAAGCCTTAATCCCACCACAAGGGATCCAACAACTGACCCTAACCAGTCGACCCAGTCGACAACTTAAGGGTGGGTCCAGGGGGTCACGTCCACGTCAACGGATGCGAGGAGGCATGTCAGCAACCTAAGATAACTTCTAAAACAAGAGTACTCAGATGACAATCCTACAACTCATCATCTATACGACTAGACTTAGGCTCTGACAGGACCAGGCTCTGATACCAACTTTTGTCACGCCCCAGGGTGGCCGTCCCCAAGACGTGGCAATAATAAAATATCAGCTATCAATACCTGAGGTCAATAAAGACTCCAACAACAATACACAAGGTGGCAAAGCAAGATAATGATAACTGACTGAAAAGTGGAAGCATAATATATAAACATTGTCTGTAAATCAAAAACATTATTACAGACTCGAATACACAATCACTGTCCTGTGAGAGCCAAGTTTAGGGCAAAGAAAAATACAACCTGTGCCACATGCACGAATTACAATACATACAATGACTCTAGGACTACTGACAGTCTCGCACTCGCCATCCGCCAGAATAACGCTCCACTCCCATAAGACCACGCCAAAGGAAAGCTCCAGCTCCACGCCCAACACACACAACCAAAAAAACAGAGAGGGAGAGGGAGACGAGAGTGAGAGAGAGTGAGAGGTTTCCACAAAAAGGGGGCTTTAAATGGAATTAAAGTGAGTTGGTGGGGAGGGGAAGGGGGAGGGGGAAAGGACCAAATCGTCCCTGACCAGAAATTCTGGACGGGCTTCACTAGAACAGCCATAACTTCCGCGATATAGCTCCGAATTACACAATTCAAGATCCTTTGGAAAGCCAAGAAGATTATCTACAACTTTCATGTTTATGCCAAGATCAAATAATCCCTCCAGCTATTCTGAAATGAGAGCTAAACATTGAACAGGGCTGCTGCCAGAATTTTCTCATCCCCGGGGTATACTTGGAAAAATACCCATAAGTTTTACTACATGAATCCTATTGATCTAATTCCACTTTTGTATGAAAGCTAACTCAAAACTGAGCATTTCATGATAAAATCATATTTAAACCTCTTCATCTTGGATTTTAACAAAATTAAATCCAAATATGAAATCGGAAATGCATAACTTCTAGGAGAAAAATTATGTAGCCAAATTTTCAATCAGAGCACTCCAACTCCTGTAAGTAGCTAAAAGCTAAAATTTTAGCGGCTCCGATCAAAAAATAAGGCTCCAAATGACACAGACATAACATAATTGATTGGGTCAAAAGAGTTGGTAGAAATATCAGAGTCATCGTCGTCATTGGGCGGTCAGAACATTCAAGGCCGAATAAATCAGCTCGAGTGGATCTAATATTTGAGAGGGGGGTAAATATGATAGTCGACCAAGAAAGAAAGACATTGACAAGAAGGATAGAAAGAAGCGTCAGTCTGGTACGAAGAAGTGTGGTTGTCTCTTCAAGTTGCGTGCCATAGAGCATTCAGGTAGATGGACATTGAGAGTGTTATGTGGTTCACATAATCATCCCCTTATCATCAGCTTCGAGGGTCACTCTTTTGCTGGGAAGTTGCTGGAGGATGAATACACAGTGGTAGAAGGAATATCAGTGAGTGGTATGCGGCCATGCGACATCTTAATGCACTTGAAGTGTAGAGATCCAACCAATGTGAGCTCAATGAAGACCATATACAATGCTCAGTTGAAAATGCGGGTCCTACAGACGTGTGGTCACACACATATGCAACAATTGATGAAGTTAATCTATGATCACGGGTATATTGAGCGGCTTCGAGTGCAAGAGAACGGTGAGGTTGTGACAGAAATCTTTTTTGCGCATCCTAAGTCTATTCAGCTAGTCCACGCGTTTCCTTTGGTCTTCATGATGGACTGCACTTACAAGGCCAACCAATATAGAATGCCATTACTGGAGATAGTGGGGTGACTTCCACAGGCAAGACATTTGTTGCAGGCTTAGTTTATATACGAGCGGAAAAGGAAGATAACTATGCCTGGGTGATGGAATGTTTTAAGTTGCTCTTTGATGGTATCCCATTCCTGAAGGTAATCATAACCGACCATGAGCTCGGTTTGATGAAGGCTGTATCTATGGTGTTTCCTTCTACTGTCTGTCTACTTTGTCGTGTTCACATTGGAAAGAATGTCTTGAAAAACTGTAGAAAAGCATTCTTCGATCTAGAGACATCGGACAAGTTCAATGGAGCATGGTTTGGAGTGATGAAAGCATTAACGGAGGAAGAATTTTGTAGAAAACTGCAACTTCTGGAAGATGAGTTTTGTGCATTTCCAAATGAGCTTTCATACCTTCACAAGACTTGGGTGGTCAAGCATCGAGAAAGGTTCGTCTCTGCATAACATCTACACCTTGGTAACACATCCACAAATCGAGTTGAAGGCCACCATGCAAAGCTGAAGCGACAATTGCAAACATCCATTGGCAACTTTGTGAGTTCCTGGCAAACGATCCACAATCTGTTGGAGTTTCAGATATCAGATATAAGGGATTCCTTTGAGGAGAGCCTTACAAGGATCCCCCATAGGTATAGAGGGTTTCTTTACTGGGAGCTCGTGGGTGTGGTCTCCATATATGAGTTGTAGAAGATACAGACAGAGTCATATGTAGCAGATGGGATTGGTCCAGATAGCAGCCTTTGTAATCATGTTTTGTATACCACTTGCGGATTACCATGCGCCCATATGATTGGGAAATACAAGTGAGAAGGTTGTGCCATATCTGTTGCTGCGATTCATCCATTTTGGCGTAAGCTTGGGATGACTCCTTTCATTGAGGTTTTCACCGACAAGGTGGACATAGGCCTGGAGATTGAGATGCTTCTCGAACGCTTCAATCATGGGAGTATTGCCAACAAAAAGAGATGAAAATTTGTTTAAAAAAGTTGAGTGATCCAACTTCCACCATTCTTCTAGAGCCCACCATTAAAGTAAACACCAAGGGTCGTAAGAAAAGTGGACGGAAAAGAGCAATAGCCCTTGCAGAGGAATCAACCAAAAGATGTCCAAGTGGTTTTGAATACGTACTTCAATCAGTGGAGAAATCAGTTGAAGTGGGGTCTGCTATTCCACCACAAGCCTCACATTCCCAGGGATCCTAGTGTTATATATGTGTCACTTTTAGCCTTATGGTAACCATTGGAGCATTCTGGCAGTTTTTGAGTTTTTTCGTTTTTCGATCGGAACCGCTAAAATTTTGGACTGTTAGCTATCGTCCTGTGTTTGAGGACTCCGATTGAAAATCTAACTACATATTATGTGTCCTGGTGCCATTCCAAGCCACTCATGAAAATTTCATCGAATTCTGGTACATTTCAGAATTTCACAGTTCCGTGGCGTATCCGGGTTTTGACCGAGCGAGAAGTCATTGGGAGAGTTGACTCGGTCAAAGTGGGCCCATGACTTGGTCAACCCCTTTTGTTTTTATTTGTGGTTGGGTTGACCCAAGTCAAAACCCACTTTAACTCACCTAATCCTCACTTAAACCTAATTAATCCTCTCTTAACCCTAATCTAAGTGAGGGATTATATGTAAGTGAATCTAAAATTAGCCCCCCACTATTCATCATCTTCCCCCTTTGGTTTTCTCTCTCCCCCTCTCTCCTTTTCTTGGATTTGAGCTACCTTGAGTGCCTGAAACTCAAAACACAAAGAATAGAAAGGTTAGATCTCATCCCGATCTATCTACCGGTGGTTTCGGATTCAAGTTCCGACGTGTTTAGCCCCTTCTCACCCCCTCTTTTCTCCCCTGATTTCAGCCATTTTGAAAGCTGAGGAAGAGCTTGGTGGTGAAGGTCTTTGGGGAGGTGTTTCCGGTGCATGAAGAGCTCCCGGTCCCCTTCCTTTCCTTTCCTTTCCTTGGGTAAGGTTTCTTTCCTTCTTTTCCATGTTTAGATAAATGTTAGGGGGTGTTTTTGGGTGTGTGGGGATGGTTGGTGGCTGTCGGTGGTGGTTGGGGGTGGTCGGAGGCCACTGGTGGCCGGTGAGTGGTGGTTGGCTGGCTCGGGCAGGCAGGCAGGGCAGGCAGGCTGTCTCGGGCAGGATGGCAGCACCGGCAGCACAGACAGCGCAGCAGGCAGCGCAGAAGGCGGAGCAGGTGGCAGGGCGAGCGCACGCGTGGGCATGCGCGTGGGCGCTGGGCGCGGGGTGCTGGGCGCTGGGCGATGGTCGCGGGCGCTAGGCGCTGGGCGCGGGCGCTGGACGCTGGGCGATGGTCGCAGGTGCTAGGCGCTGGTCGCGGGTGCTGGGCGCTGGGTGCCGTGCTCGGGTTTGCGCGTGGGGCGCTGCGCAGAGGCGCGGTGTGTGCCGCGCGCAGGGGGCCGCGTATGGGTGCTGCGCGCAGGGCGCCGTGCGGGTGTGCGCGGTGGGGCGAGCAGTGGTGCGCGCGGGGCTAGGCGCTTGGCGCAGGGCGTGTGGTGTGCGCACGGGCTGCTGCGCTGGGGCGCAGTGAGCGCGCGGTGCACCTGGGGAGCTCGGCGGCGTGTCCTGGCGTGCGGGCAGGGGCTCGGCAGGGCGCCTAGGGGCGCGGGCTGGGGCGCGGCGGTGCATCCGGGGGCGGGTGGCCGTGCGGATGGTTGCCGGGGGTTCGGGAGTGAGTCGGGGTGCTCGGACTCGCGTGCGTACAGGCAGTATGTGCGCTTGTCCGAGTGTTGGGTATTTTAGTGTATTTTTGTGTATTTTATGGTATTTGTGTATGTTACTCACCAAGTTAATTACCCTGTCTTGCAGATCTTGACGGACGGTCGCGCGACGACCCGGTCACCGGTGAGTGGGACAACCCAACCCAGCTGGGAGGCGCTATATGCACTTGGGCGTATATCGTCCTCCCCTGGGGCGCATAGTTAATATTAACTAATTAATATGTAATCTGTGCAAGCATGATTAGTGTGTAGAATGCATGCCACCCTAGACTTTGTATGTTAGGGACTTGCACCCTTAGGATATGTGTAAGAGCCGTGCATCCTGTCACCTTGTTATCATGCTAGGAAAGCCTCGACCTATGCATGCGTCCTATTAGTTTGATTTATTAAATTAAATGCAAGCTTATGATATTGTTAGCATGCCTTAGGGAATATAAGGGGGCCTTGTGAGGTAAACATTGAGACCCGAACTAGGGTACTCCGTGTTCCTTGTTTGGTTGGCGGGATGTCCTATATCGGGACCTCAGATTGCCCTCCCAAGGTTTCTTTTCCCCATTATTATTTTATATGATTCCCCGCATCTTGGTTATACGCGCTGGAGGAATTCTGAAGAATTCAAGACATTAGAGTTGTTGAGATGTGTTGTCGGCGGATCCGAGTGGATCATATGCGTATGGATGGGCTGTTCTGTTCCCTTCGTTGGATCCATGTAGATACTGCCCCAACGTTAGAAAGGCTGTCCCGTGCAGGGTGTTATATATGTGTCACTTTTAACCTTCTGGTAACCGTTGGACCATTCTGGCAGTTTTTTGGGTTTTTTCGTTTTTCGATCGGAACCGCTCAAATTTCAGGCTGATAGCTATTGCCCTGAGATTGAGGGATCCGATTGAAAATGTAACTGCATATTATGTGTCCTGGTGCCATTCCAAGCCGCTCATGAAAATTTCATCGAATTCCCGTAACGTTTCCAAAATTTCACAGTTCCGGGGCGTATCCGGGTTTTGACCGAGCGAGAAGTCATTGGGAGAGTTGACTCGGTCAAAGTGGGCCCATGACTTGGTCAACCCTTTTTGTTTTTTTGTGTGGTTGGGTTGACCCAAGTCAAATCCCACTTAAAGCCTCACTTAAGCCTAATTAATCCTTCTTAACCCTAATCTAAGTGGGGGGTATTTAAGTGAGATCTAAAAAGTTGCCATGCACTATTCATTGTCTTCTCCAAAAGCTTTTTCTCTCTCCCCCTCTCTCTTTTTCAAGCTTTTGAGCCCCCTAGAGTTCTCAAACCTTAAAACCTAAAACATAGAAAGGATAGATCCGGTCCCAATCTACACCCCGGTGTTTTCGGATTCGAATTCCGGCGTGTCTTGCCCTTTCTCCCGCCCTCTCTTCTCCTCAGATCCGAGCCCTTTCGAAGGTGGGAAGAGGTCTTGGTGGTGGAGACCCTTGGAGAGGCGTTTCGGTGCGCGGAGAGCAACCGAACTTCCCTCCCTTCCCTTGGTAAGCTCCTTTTCCTTCTTTTTTTTGGCTTAGATGCTTGTTAGGAGGGTGGTTTTGAGGTTGGGTGGTGGTCGACGGCTGTGGGTGGCTGTTGGGGGTGGTTGGGAGGCGGTTGGAGGCCATTGGTGGCCGGAGGGAGGAGGTTGGGCTGCTCGGGCAGGGTGGTAGGCTGCCCCGGGTAGGATGGCAGCGGGCGCAGTAGGCAGCGCATCAGGTGGCCGGGTGCGCGGGCGTGCGCTCGGGTGGTGCAGGGGGCGTGCTGGGCACGCTGGGTAGGCTGGCGAGGCGGGCAGTGCTCGGGCAGCAGGCGAGCGGTGCTCGGGCCACTCAGCGATGCGAGCAGGCAGGCAGCGCGGGCAGGCTGGCAGGCGCGCTGGGCGCGCGTTGCCGAGCGGCGCGTGGGCGCTGGGTGAGGGTCCCGGGTGCTGGGCGCTGGGCGCTGGGTCGCAGATGCTAGTCGCGGGCGCTGGGCGCCGTGCGGGCAGAGAGCGCGCGGAGCGCTGCGCAGGGGCGCAGGGCATGTGGTGCGCGCGGGGTCAGTAGCGTGCGAGCGTGGAGTGGTGAGCGGGTGGTGTGCGGGTGCTGCGCAGAGGGCGCGGTGCGCGCGGGGCGAGTAGGATGCGAGCGGGGAGTGTGAGCGGGCAGGTGTGCGGGCTCTACGCTGGGGTGAGTGCGGGCGGGCTCACGTGCGGGGCGTTGTGCTGGGGCGCAGTGCGCGCGGGTGCCCCCGGGGCTGGTCGAGCCGGTGGTACGCGCGGGGTGAGCGCGGAGCGAGGCGGTGGCGCGCAGGGTGTGCGGGTGTGCACGTGGGTTGCTGCGCTGGGGCGCAGTGAGCGCGCGGTGCACCCGGGAGGTCTCGGCAGGGTGTCCGGGCGTGCGGGCTGAGCTCGGCAGGGCTTCTGGGGGCGCGGGCCGGGGCTTGGCTGTGCGCCCGAGGCGGGTGGCCGTGCGTGCGGCTGCCCGAGGGTTCGTGAGTGAGTCGGGATGCTCGGGCTAGCGTGCGTATGGGCCGTATGTACGTTTGCCAGAGTGTTGTGTATTTTAATGTATTCTTGGGTTTAATTGTGTGTTATATTCACCGATTTAATTACCCTATCTTGCAGATCTTGACGGACGGTCGCGCGACGACCCGACTACCGGTGAGTGGGACAATCCAACCCGGCAGGGAGGCGTTACATGCATTTGGGCGTGTACCGTCCTCCCCCGGGGCACCATAATTAATGTTAACTTGTGTAATATGAAAACTATGTAAGCATGATAATGTGTAGTATGCATGCCACCCTAGACTTTGTATGCTAGGGACTTGTACCCTTAGGACCCGTATAAGAACCATGCATCCCCTTTTCATGTTTCCCTATTAGGAAAACCTTGACTTATGCATGTTCCCCTTTAGTTTAATTTGCATATATCAAGTGCGAGCATGTGATTGTTAGCATGTCCTAGTGAATATTATAGGGGAGGGGCCTCGCGAGGACAGCGGTGAGACCCGGGCTAGGGTACTCCGTGTTCCTTGTTTGGTTGTCGGGATGTCCTATATCGGGACCTCACGCTGCCCTCCCAAGGTTCTTTCCCCCGGTAATATTCCAACCTCTTTATTATGCATGTTCTCCGCATCCTGGTTATGCGCCCTGGAGGAATTCTGAGGAATTCATGACATTAGAGTTGTTGAGATGTGTTTGTCAGCGGATCCGAGTGGATCATATGCGATGGATAGGCCGATTTGTTCCCTTCATTGGATCCTTTAGAGACTACCCCAGCGTAGAGAGACTGTCCCGTGCAGGGGCTCCCATCAGTAGGCACCTCCTGATCTTGGACTCGGACTGTGCTGAATGTGGGAGTGGCCAAACAGCCTACGGAGTAGGGAGAGACTATCAGTGGACCAAGGGCGACCATCAGCCTAGTCAGTCCCAATATCCTATGTCACCCATTGAGGGGGTGAGGGTGAGGGTGTAGTGGGTTGGCGATGTAGCGACGTACTGGATTGTTAGTCCCAATATCCTATGTCACCTATTGAGGGGTGAGGGTGAGGGTGTATGATTGTGTATGGATGTTTATCAGGCTAATAAGTCCCAATATCATATGTCACCTATTGAGGGGTGAGGGTGAGGGTGTAGTGGGTTGGCGATAGCGACCCACTGGCCTGTATAGCTGTTGCCATTTAGTGGCTTTTAATAATGTGATTGTGGTTATTGATAAATAAAATCTGGTGGTTAATATATCGTGATGCATGGGTTGTGCTGTTCACTGAGCGTGTGGCTCACCCCTCGCATAATATTTTCTCCAGTGTCGTCTGAGTCGGATCTGGAGGAGGAGCTCCACGAGGGATTTCATCAGTAGCGGAGTAGCACCACGTCCCGCGAGTATCAGAGGCTATCAGCATCCCTTTTTGCTTGTATGTATTATATTCCGTGCTTGGGCACGCGTTTGTATTGTATTGGATGTCTTTGTATATATTGGCTCTCACAGGACAGTTATTATGTATCGAGTCTATAATATATCTTTGAATTACAGATTCAGTCTTTTAGCTTCCGCTCTTGGTGTATATATCATGGCAGCCCAGCTTTTACCTGTGTTGTCATTTTAGTTGTTGTATGAGTATGCTATTGAACTCCTGTTTACTGATATCATATATACACTTGCCGCGTCCCGGGGTCGGTCGGCCCTGGGGCGTGACAAAAGTTGGTATCAGAGCCTGGTCCTGTCAGAGCCAATGGTCTTCTTTTCGTAGAGATGAGTCCTAAGATTTTTATATGAGTATTCTGATCCTAGTGTCTGGTTTTCTTAGGTTGCTGATATGCCTCCTCGTGGAGGACGGCGCGGACATGGTCCATCTCGACCTTTGGAGGAGAATCCGGGGCGGACTTGAAGGAGGAGCTCCCCGAGCGACTGCACCAGTAGCGGAGTAGCGCCACGTCCCTCGAGTTTTAGAGGCCATCAGCATCCTTTTTATTGTATGTATATATTTCTGTGCTTGGGCACCCAGTTTGGATTGTATTTGGATGTATGTGTGTATATTGGCTCTCACAGGACATATGATTATGTATCGAGTCTGTAGTATGTTTTTGGATTACAGATTCAGTCTTTTTAGCTTCCGCTATCTGTGTATACATCATGTCAGCCTCTTTGTTGTCTGTGTTGTCTTTTAGCTGTTGTTTATGGTATGCTATTGATCTCCTGTATTGACTGCTGATATCATGTATACGCTTGCCGCGTCCCGGGACGGCCGCCCTGGGGCGTGACAAAAGTTGGTATCAGAGCCTGGTCCTGTCAGAGCCAATTGTCTTCTTTTTCGTAGAGATGAGTCCTAGGATTTCTATATGAGTATTCTGATCCTAGTGTCTGGTTTTCTTAGGTTGCTGATATGCCTCCTCGCAGAGGACGGCGCGGACGTGGTCCCTCTCGACCTTTGGAGGTTTCCGGACCTACCAGAGGCGAGGAGAGTCCTCAACCGTGAGGCCAGGATCGGCGCAGGAGCCTCCTGCCTGGGAGCGCGCGTTTGCGCGGATAGCGGATTTGGTGGAGACGCAAACCAGGGCACTGGAGGCCCAGACCAGAGTGTTGGCAGATCAGGCACGAGAGATTCAGGAGTTGCGGGCGGCCCGCGAGGCAGTTCCGCAGGTCCCCTTGGTGGCAGATCCACCTGTGGTACCCGATGTACCCCCAGTCCCCGTGGTGGTTCCGGCGGTCAGAGTTCAGGATCCCCAGGAGAGGGAGGTGGGCTAGAGGCTGCAGCGCGGGTGCAGCAGAGTGGCCTCGCAGCCTTTCTGAAGCTCCACCCTCCCGAGTTCCAGGGTCAGACGGTGGATCCCCTTGCTCCAGAGAGATGGTTGATGGAGGTGGATGCGATCTTCTCGACCATGCTTTGCACCGACCGCCAGCGAGTCTCCCTGGCCACTTTTATGCTGAAGGGTAGCGCCGCCGACTGGTGGGCTACTAGATCAGTGGACATCCCGGAGGGAGTGGAGCAGCTTACATGGGCGGAGTTCCGGAGGTATTTCTTGGAGGAGTACTTCCCGTTCTCGACGCGCCAGATAGTGATGCAGGAGTTTGAGCAGCTGACGCAGGGCTCTATGTCTGTCGCTGACTACTCCACGCGCTTCACGAGGCTGTCCAGATTCGCTCCAGCCTTGGTGATGGACGAGGAGACGCGGTGCCGTCGATTCGAGCTTGGTCTCAGCAGCGCCATTCGGGTGCATGTTACCTCCCAGGCATTCACGAGGTACTCCGACTTGGTGTCTCGAGCGAAGACAGTCGAGCGAGACCTCGGGATCCTCGTGAGGGCTTCGACCCCTTCGGCAGACCAGAGGCCACCCAGGAGCCAGGACCAGGGACAGCGCAAGAAGAAGAGGCCCCGCTTTGATCAGTCAGCGGCTGCCTCTCCTCCAGCAGATGCGGTGCCAGTGCGAGGTCCAGCACCCATCGCAGCAGTGCCAGTCCAGGCGAGGCGACCAGAGACGCGGCGCTGTTATCACTGTCAGCGCGTCGGGCATATCTTGTATAATTGCCCTGACGCTGGCCGACCCCGAGTGATGCCTCCGCAGCAGCAGTTGCAGCAGCAGCCGTTTCAGCAGCAGCGCCAGCAGCAGCAGCAGCCTCAGCGCCAGCCGCAGCAGCAGCCTCAGCGTCAGCAGCAGCAGCCACAGGGTGGCTGAGCTGACCAGAGGAGGCAGCCAGCGCAGCCGGCGAGGCGTGCCCCTGCTCCTCAGCCTCAGTTTGTTCAGGGCCGAGTGGCAGCGCTTTCAGCAGAGGAGGCTCAGGCATCAGGCAGCGTGGTCAGAGGTATTGTTCAGATCTCCCAGCTCCCTGTTGTTTGATTCCGGAGCCACACACTCGTTCGTGTCTCCCGCTTTCGCGAGACGGACGGGTGTGGCGTCCGCCCCTTTGGATGCTATCTTGGAGATATCATTGCCCGTGGGAGACCGTATTCTCCTCAGTTCTGTGTACCGAGGGTGTACGGTAGAGGTTGCGGAGCATGAGTTTCCAGTGGAGTTGGTGGAGCTCGCGATGACGGACTTTGATGCCATCCTGGGAATGGATTGGCTTGCAGCTAGTCACGCCAGCATCGACTGTTTTGCCAAGTCGGTGTCTTTCCACCTTCCGGGTCGGAGGTCCTTCCAGTTCGTGGGCGATCGTGACGTAGCCCCTTTGGGGTTCGTGTCGTCCATGCAGGCGTGGAGACTCCTTCAGGGAGGATGCGAGGGCTTTCTAGCGTACATTGCTCAGGAGGATGCACCGCTGCGGGCAGATATCAGTCAGACTCCGGTCGTGGCAGAGTATCCCGAGGTTTTCCCCGATGATCTTCCGGGATTACCGCCGGATCGCGCGATCGAGTTTGAGATCAATCTGATTCCGGGGACCGAGCTGATTTCGAGAGCTCCGTACCGGATGGCCCCTGCAGAGCTGAGGGTGCTCAAGGAGCAGTTGGAGGAGTTGCTGGAGAAGGGCTTCGCACGTCCGAGTGTTTCTCCGTGGGGAGCCCCTGTCCTGTTCGTCCGGAAGAAGGACGGTTCGCTGCGGCTGTGTATTGATTACAGGCAGCTGAACAAGCGGACAGTGAAGAACAAGTACCCCTTGCCGCGGATAGATGATCTGTTTGACCAGCTCCAGGGAGCGCGTGTCTTTTCCAAGATCGATCTCCGCTTGGGCTACTACCAGCTGAAGATCCGGGAGTCAGACATTCCGAAGACGGCCTTTCGTACCCGGTATGGGCACTACGAGTTCAGAGTACTGCCATTCGGGTTGACGAACGCGCCGGCGGCCTTCATGGATCTGATGAACCGGGTGTTTCGGCCCTTCCTCGACTCCTTTGTGGTAGTATTCATCGATGACATATTGGTGTACTCGAGGAGTCTTGAGGAGCACGCTCATCTTCGCACTGTCTTGGAGACTTTGGCCAGACATCAGTTGTTCGCCAAGTTCAGCAAGTGCGAGTTCTGGTTGGAGCGTATGGCCTTTCTGGGCCATGTGATTTCCGGTGAGGGCATATCTGTGGACCCGGAGAAGACGCTCGCCGTGTCGAATTGGCGTCGACCGTCGAACCCCACAGAGATTCGGAGCTTCTTGGGCTTGGCGGGTTATTACAGGAGGTTTGTCGAGGGTTTCTCGAAGATAGCCGTTCCTCTTACCCGCCTCACTCGAAAGGATGTTCGGTTCGAGTGGTCCCCGTCTTGCGAGGAGAGCTTCCAGGAGTTGAAGCGACGGCTCACCTCAGCGCCAGTTCTTACCCTTCCGTCTGGGAGTGGTGGGTTCGCAGTTTACACTGATGCATCGCAGTTGGGTGTGGGTTGCGTCCTGATGCAGCACGGTAAGGTTGTGGCTTACGCGTCGCGTCAGTTGAAGCCCCATGAGCAGAATTACCCCACCCACGACCTTGAGTTGGCAGCGATCATCTTTGCGCTGAAGATGTGGAGGCATTACCTCTATGGAGAGGAGTTCGAGCTCTTTACCGATCATAAGAGCTTGACATATTTGCAGTCCCAGCCGGAGCTCAACATGCGTCAGAGACGTTGGGTTGAGTTCCTGACGGACTATGATTGTGACATCGCTTACCATCCGGGTAAGGCGAATGTCGTGGCAGATGCTCTCAGTAGGCAGCCCTTGGGCATGGCCGCCCACATGGCTGTCCGTCGTTGGAGGCTTCTGGAGGAGGCCGCTTGCTGGATCAGCGTTCGAGAGACTCCTGCGGGTGGCTTTTTGGCCAGGCTAGTGGTGCAGCCAGTCCTTCTCGACGATATCCGCACGGCTCAGGCTCAGGATCCGCATTTTATAGTCCTCTCTGAAGGCGTCGCCCGGGGCGAGCGTCCGGACTACCAGATTCGCGCAGACGGGATCCTGCGATTCAGAGGCCGAGTGTGCATTCCCGACGACGCAGAGCTGAAGCGGAAGATTCTGGACGAGGCCCATCGTTCGAGGTACACAGTGCATCCTGGTGGCACGAAGATGTACAGGGGCCTTCGTCGTGGCTACTGGTGGCGCGGGATGAAGACGGATATTGCCCGTTTCGTTGCCCGATGCCTAGTATGCCAGCAGGTGAAGTCGGAGCATCAGCGCCCTGCGGGGAAGCTGCAGTCCATTGAGATCCCTCAGTGGAAGTGGGAGCAGATCACCATGGACTTCGTCTCGGGTTTGCCGAGGTCACGTTCGGGTCGCGATGCCATCTGGGTGATCGTCGACCGGCTGACGAAGTCTGCTCATTTCCTCCCCATCCGACTCACCGATTCTCTGGATACCCTGGCGCAGTTGTTCGTCTCCGAGATTGTCCGTCTCCATGGCACTCCAGTCAGCATCATTTCCGATCGAGACGCGCGTTTTACTTCGAGGTTCTGGCGTAGCCTCCAGCACGCCCTTGGTACGAACCTCCATTTCAGTACAGCGTTTCATCCGCAGACGGACGGCCAGTCGGAGAGGACGATCCAGACTCTTGAGGATATGCTGCGAGCCTGTGTTCTCGATTTTGGAGGCAGTTGGGAGAGGCACCTTCCGTTGGTGGAGTTTGCCTACAACAACAGCTACCACTCGAGTATCCGGATGGCTCCTTACGAGGCGCTCTATGGCCGCAGCTGCAGGTCCCCCTTGTGTTGGGACGAGGTCGGAGAGCGCCAGTTGGAGGGACCAGAGATCGTTCACCAGACCTCAGAGATGGTGAAGACGATTCGCGAGCGTATCCGAGTCGCTCAGAGTCGTCAGAAGTGCTACGCCGACCGTCGTCGCCGTGAGCTCGCCTTCGAGGTTGGTGACCATGTCTTCTTGAAGGTGTCCCCGATGAAGGGCATCTTCCGTTTCGGTGTGCGGGGCAAGCTGAGTCCGCGTTTCATTGGGCCGTTCCTCATCCTCGAGCGAGTTGGAGAGGTGGCCTATCGCATAGCTCTGCCCCCACAGTTGGCTCAGGCCCATGACGTCTTCCATGTCTCGCAGCTGAGGCGCTATGTCCACGATCCTGCTCACGTCATCCCGTTCGAGCCGCTCGTCTTCGAGCCGGACTTGTCTTTCGTGGAGCAGCCGATTGAGATCCTGGACCGCCGCGAGAAGAGGCTCCGCACCAAGACCGTCCAGCTGGTCAAGGTGCGATGGCAGCACCGTTCCGGTGCCGAGGCCACTTGGGAGCTCGAGGACGCCATGCGTGACGCGTATCCGCATCTTTTCCCTTCTTAGATGTTCTTGTATTTATTTTGAGGACAAAATTTCCTAAGGGGGGGAGAATGTTATATATGTGTCACTTTTAGCCTTCTGGTAACCATTGGAGCATTCTGATAGTTTTTGAGTTTTTTCGTTTTTCGATCGGAACCGCTAAAATTTTGGACTGTTAGCTATCGTCCTGTGTTTGAGGACTCCGATTGAAAATCTAACTGCATATTATGTGTCCTGGTGCCATTTCAAGCCACTCACAAAAATTTCATCGAATTCCGGTAACGTTTCAGAATTTCACAGTTCCGGGGCGTATCCGGGTTTTGACCGAGCGAGAAGTCATTGGGAGAGTTGACTCGGTCAAAGTGGGCCCATGACTTGGTCAACCCCTTTTGTTTTTTTGTGGTTGGGTTGACCCAAGTCAAAACCCACTTAACTACCTAATCCTCACTTAAACCTAATTAATCCACTCTTAACCCTAATCTAAGTGAGGGGTTATATTTAAGTGAGCTAAAATATCTCCCCACTATTCATCTTCTTCTCCATTTAGCTTTCTCTCTCCCCCTCTCTTTTTCTGGGTTTTGACCTAGCTAGAGAGGTTAAAATAAAAAACACAAAGAATAGAAAGGTTAGATCTTGTCCCGATCTATCTACGGGTGGTCTCGGATTCGAGTTCCCTCATGTTTAGCCCCTTCTCACGCCCTCTTTTCTCCTCTGATTTCAGCCATTTTGAGGGCTGAGGAAGAGCTTGGTGGTGGAGGTCTTTGGGAGGTGTTTCGGTGCACGAAGAGCTCCCGGTACCCTTCCTTTCCTTTCCTTTCCTTTCCTTGGGTAAGCTCTCTTTCCTTCCTTTTCTTGCTTAGATGCTTGTTAGGAGGGTGTTTTTGGGTGTGGTGGCTGTTGGTGGCTGTTGGTGGTGGTTGGTGGTGGTTAGGGCCATTGGTGGCCGGTGAGGGGTGGTAGGTGGCTCAGGCAGGGTGGTTGTCTGCCTCGGGCAGGATGGCAGCACAGGCGCAACAGGCAGCGCAGCATGCGGGGCAGTTGGCAGTGCGCGCGCGCGTGAGCGCAGACGTGCGCGCGGGCGTGCACTCGGGTGGAGCAGGAGGGTGTGCTGGGCACTGGGCGCGGGTGCTGGGCGCTGGGCGATGGTCGCGGGTGCTGGGCGCTGGGCAATGGTCGCGGGTGCTGGGCTCTGGGGCGTTGGGAGCTGGGCACCGTGCGGGAGCGTGCGCGCAGAGCGCTGTGCAGGGGCCCAGGCGTGCTGTGCACGTGCGGTGAGGCGAAGCCGGTGGTGCGCGTGGAGTGCGCGAGGGGCGAGGCGCTGGGCGCAGGGCATATGGTGTGCGCGCGATGAGGCATGCGGGATGTGCGCGATGGGGCGAGTGGTGGTGCGCGCGGAGTGCGCGTGGGGCGAGGCGATGGGGCGCTGGGCGTGCAGTGTGCGCGCGGGTTGCTGCGCTGGGGTGCAGTGAGCGCGCGGTGCACCCGGAGGGCTCGGCGGCGTGTCCTGGCGTGCGGGCAGGGGGCTCGGCAGTGCGCCTGGGCGCGCGGGCTGGGGCACGGTGGTGTGCAGGGGCGGGTGGCCATGCGGATGGTTGTCGGGGGTTCGGGAGTGAGTCGGGGTGCTCGGACTCGCGTGCGTACAGGCCGTATGTACGCTTGTCCGAGTGTTGGGTATTTTTAGCGTATTTTTGTGTATTTTGTGGTATTTTGTGTATTTTACTCACCTAGTTGATTACTTTGTCTTCCAGATCTTGACGGACGGTCGCGCGACGACCCTGTTATCGGTGAGTGGGACAACCCAACCCAGTTGGGAGGCGCTATATGCACTTTGGCGTATACCGTCCTCCCCTGGGGCACCGCAGTTGATATTAACTGGTTATCTGTAATCCATCCAAGCATAATTGGTGTGTAGAATGCATGCCACCCTAGACTTGTATGTTAGGAACTTGCACCCTTAGGATATGTGTATAAGCCGTGCATCCTGTCACCTTGTTATCATGCTAGGAAAGCCTCGACCTATGCATGCATCCTATTAGTTTGATTTATTAAATTAAAAGCAGACTTATGATATCTTTAGCATGCCTTAGGGAATATTAAGGGGCCTTGCGAGGTAAACATTGAGACCCGGGCTAGGGTACTCCGTGTTCCTTGTTTGGTTGGCGGGATGTCCTATATCGGGACCTCAGGTTGCCTCCCAAGGTTTCTTTTCCCCATTATTTATCTTATGTATTCCCCGCATCTTGGTTATGCGCGCTGGTGGAATTCTGAAGAATTCAAGACATTAGAGTTGTTGAGATGTGCTGTCGGCGGATCCGAGTGGATCATATGCGCATGGATAGGCTGTTCTGTTCCCTTCGTTGGATCCGTGTAGATACTACCCCGACGTTAGAAAGGCTGTCCCGTGCAGGGGCTCCCATCAGTAGGCACCTCCTGATTTGGGACGGACTGTGCTGAATGTGGGGGTGGCCAAGCGGCCTACGGAGTGGGGAGAGACTATCGGTGGACCAAGGGTGACCAACAGCCTAGTCAGTCCCAATAGCCTATGTCACCTATTGAGGGGTGAGGGTGAGGGTGTGGTGGGCCGGCGATGTGGCGACCCACTGGATTGTGTAAGGATGATTATCAGCCTATTAAGTCCCAACACCCTTTGTCACATATTGAGGGGTGAGGGTGAGGGTGAGGGTGAGGGTGTGGTGGTTCGGCGATGTAACGACCCACTGGATTTGTGTTGATTATGCCACTTTGAGGCTTTTAAATGATTATTTGTGGTTGATATAATTGTGATGCTTGGGTTGTGCTATTCACTGAGCGTGTGGCTCACCCCTCGCATAATATTTTTTCTCCAGTGATTACCGAGGCAGACTTGAAGGAGGAGCTCCCCGAGTGACTGCACCAGTAGCGGAGTAGCGCCACGTCCCTCGAGTTTTAGAGGCCATCAGCGTCTTTTTTATTGTATGTATATATTTCTGTGCTTGGGCACCCAGTTTGGATTGTGTTTGGATGTATTGTGTATATTTGGCTCTCACAGGACATATGATTATGTATCGAGTTTGTAGTATGTTTTTGGATTACAGATTCAGTCTTTTTAGCTTCCGCTATCTATGTATACATCATGTCAGCCTCTTTGTTGGTTGTGTTGTCTTTTAGCTGTTGTTTATGGTATATTGTTGATCTCCTGTATTGACTGCTTATATCATGTATACGCTTTGCCGCGTCCCGGGGACGGCCGCCCTGGGGCGTGACCCTAGCGATGTAATCGCCCCCGTGCATCCGAGCGATGCACTCGTTTGGAATTCAGGAGAATTCATTATCTTATCAGTTTTGTTAAGCCGGTAGTTGTGGCATTAAGCTAGGCCTACCCGTGCTAGGCGTGTATATGAACCGCCTGTTGGGTTATGTGCCTTGGGATTATTTCTGCGTGAGAGAAGAGGCAACCCCCTTGTGTCCGAGCGATGCAACTGTGTGGGAGTATAATAGTATTCGATATCATCGATATGTGATTATCGAGAGTAGTTGTTTTTTTCAATTGGATTCGCTTTGCGAACATGGAGTGTTTCCTCCCAGTGTTGTCCGTGTTGAAGCGGCCCCGGTTGTAGCTATCCTGACAGAGGGCCCCCATCTGTAGGTACTATCGATGCACGTGGCAATATGTACTGATCATGGGGGTATACCAGGTAGAGGCTACCCGAGAGAGGGCTAACGAATGATATTGCGAGCGTGGAATCGTTCTCCCCTTCGTTGGATCCGTGTAGGAACTCCCCGGCATTGGAAAAGCTTTCCTGACAGAGGGCTCCCATCCGTAGGTACTATCGATGCGTTCAGGAGCGTACTGATCGTGGGAGTATACCAGGTAGAGACTACCCGGGGAAAGGGCTACCGGTGGACCAAGGGTGTAGAGGAGTCTAATCTCTCCAAAAGTCCCATGTCACCTCTAAAGGGTGAGGGTGAGGATGAGGTGAAGACACGTCGCCGCGTGACCCATTTGTTGTTCGTCCGTTCCCATAGTTGTTGGGTCCGGTTGCGTATCGATGTTCAAAGACATCGTTGGGCAGTTATCTCAATGTAGATGATCCAGTAGTGTTGTGTAGACCAGTAATTCCGGGTCTCTTCGACCAACGGTATGGTCTCTCCCCAAGAGTCCCAAGAGTCTCCCTTCGGGAGTGAGGGTGAGGTTGGTGATTCAGTAGTGTTGTGTGGACCAGTAATTCCGCGTCTCTTCGACCAACGGTATGGTCTCTCCCCAAAAGTCCCAAGAGTCTTCCTCCGGGAGTGAGGGTGAGGGTGAGGTTGGTCGCGCCGCCGCGTGACCTTGTTATCCATTGGGTTTCTACCCATGTTTTGTTATGCCTGTGTCATTTGGAGCCTTATTTTTTGATCGGAGTCGCTAAAATTTTGGCTTTTAGCCACCTGCAGGAGTTGGAGCGCTCTGATTGAAAATTTGGCTACATAATTTTTCTCCTAGAAGTTATGTATTTCCGATTTTGTATTTGGATTTAATTTTGTTAAAATCCAAGATGAAGAGGTTTAAATATGATTTTATCATGAGATACTCAGTTTTGAGTTAGCTTTCATACAAAAGTGGAATTAGATCAACTGGATTCATGTAGTAAAAGTTATGGGTATTTTTCCAAGTATACCTCGGGGATGAAAAATTCTGGCAGCAGCCCTGTTCAATGTTTAGCTCACATTTCGGAATAGCTGGAGAGATTATTTGATCTTGGCATAAACATGAAAGTTGTAGATAATCTTCTTGGCTTTCTAACGGATTTTGAATTGTGCAATTCGGAGCTATATCGTGGAAGTTAGGGCTATTCGAGTGAAGCCTGTCCAGAGATTTCCGGTCAGGGACGATTTGGTCATTTAAATCTCTCTTTTAGCTATTTTATCCCCGATTGGCACATCGGGTGCTCGAGTGCATGCTTAGCATTCTCGCATGTGTGCGAGGTGCGTGGGAAGCGTGCACGGAGTGCTCAAGGGCGTGCTTGGCGTTGTCCGATGCATGCAGAGTGCGTGGGCAGCGTGCATGAGGTGCTCGAGGACGTGCTTGGCGTTGTCCGATGCATGCGGAGTGCGTGGGTAGCGTGCACGAGGTGCTCGAGGACGTGCTTGGCGTTGTCCGATGCATGCGGAGTGCGTGGGCAGCGTGCACGAGGTGCTCGAGGGCGTGCTTGGCGTTGTCCGATGCGTGCGGAGTGCGTGGGCAGCGTGCACGGGGTGCTCGGGGGCGTGCTTGCAGTATTCGGACCCGTTCGGGGTGTGTTTCGGGGTATCGAGCACCTTGTTATAGCCCAACCCAAACCATTGGTCAATTTCGGGATTGGATGATTCTTGGCGGATTGGTATCATGCTTCGGATTCAATTGTTTTCGCCCTCTTGCGTTTCGCGAGCCGTGCGCTCGTTAGGTGAGTGGTTCGATCCAATCCCCCCCCCCTCGGGATGCGCTCGACGCGCGTAGTCGCGCGTCGCGCATCGATGGGGCTCCCTAACTATACTACTTGTGTAGATAAGTAGTATGGCCATGCTTAAGCTATAATATGTAGATATCTTGCATGCTAGGCTTATACACATGTATTGTATTCATGTATGAATGATTGTGTTGCATGAGCCCCTCTAGTATGGGCATGTATTTGTGTAATGTGTATGGATGTATAGAATATGGCATGCCTTAGGTAGTATTGTAATACTACTCCCACCATATTAATTGGAATATCAAACATGAATAAGTCTGGGTTAATAACGGGCACCTGCCAAGTAATTCCTTGCAAAAAGACTCGAGGGCGTGGTGTAGTTGTTGCGCCCATGCTAATGGGGCAAAGCTATGACTAGCTTCATGAGATGATGATCTCCCCCGCCCTCTCCCTCTGAATGAACTGAGTAAGTAGATGCGATTTCCTACTCGACTCAGGTTCGTTTGGAATATTGGCATGCACCTGTTAGTGCGCGAGATCGCGCTTGACCCTTTCTTTTAAGTTGGCGATATCCAACGGATATTAGAGTATATTTTGTATGTTTATGTGATTAATGACCATGTATGCATGTTGTATGATTTATTATGATGTAAATCTATGATTAGGGAGTATCCCTATGATTAATTGATATGTGATCGTGCATATGGTTCATGCACATAACTAAGATTAAATTCTCTTATAAAATATATGCGCATGTTAAAACTAATTAGGCCTATCTGAAATAGGCGTGGGTATGACCCGTTGTCGGGTTGTACCTTATTAGTTAGAGCGCTAGCGATGTAATCGCCCCGTGCATCCAAGCGATGCACTCGTTTGGAATTCAGGAGAATTCATTACCTTATCGGTTTTGTTAAGCCGGTAGTGGGGCATTAGGCTAGGCCTACCCGTGCTAGGCGTGTATATGAACCGCCTGTTGGGTTATGTGCCTTGGGATTATTTATGCGTGAGAGCAGAGGCAACCCCCCCTTGTGTCCGAGCGACGCAACCGTGTGGGAGTACAATAGTGTTCGCTCTCTTCGATATGTGATTATCGAGAGTAGTTGATTTCCATGGGTTCGCTTTGCGAACATGGAATGTTTACTCCCAATGTCGTCCGTGTTGAAGAGGCCCGGGTTGTAGCTGTCCTGACAGAGGGCTCCCATTCGTAGGTACCACCGATGCGTTCGGGAGCGTACTGATCGTGGGAGTGTACCAGGTAGAGGTTACCCGGGAGAGGGCTAACGAATGATATTGCGAGTGTGGAATCGTTCTTCCCTTTGTTGGATCCGATGTAAGAACTTCCCGGCATTGGAAAAGCTATCCTGATAGAGGGATCCCTTCCGTAGGTACCACCGATGCGTTCGGAAGCGTACTGATCGTGGGAGTATACCAGGTAGAGGCTACGTGGGGAAAGGGCTACCGGTGGACCAAGGGTGTAGAGCAGTCTAAGTCTCTTCCAAAAGTCCCAAGAGTCTCCCTCCGGGAGTGAGGGTGAGAATGAGGTGAAGACACGTCGCCTCGTGACCCATTCGTTGTTCGTCCGTTCCCATAGTTGTTGGGTCCGGTCTCGTATCGATGTTCAAAGACATCGTTGGGTGGTTACCTCGATGTAGATGATCTAGTAATATTGTGTGAACCAGTAATCCCGGGTCTCCTCGACCAACGGTATGGTCTCTCTCCAAAAGTCCTAAGAGTCTCCCTCTGGGGGTGAGGGTGAGGGTGAGGTTGGTCGCGCCGCCGCGTGACCCTGTTATCCATGGGTTTCCACCCATGTTTACCTTGAAAGGGAATTGTTTATGTATTGAACTATTGTATGGTGATTGGTTTCCAGCCACTCACTGAGCTTGTAGCTCACCCTCGCATACTGTTTCTTTTCAGGGGCAGTGTTGGGCGTGGAGCTGGAGCTTTCCTGTGGCGTGGTCTTATGGGCGTGGAGCGTTCTTCCAGCGGGTGGCGAGTGCGAGGCTGTCAGCAGTCCTAGAGTCATTGTATGTATTGTAAATCGTGCATGTGGCACAGGTTGTATTTTCCTTGGTCTAGACTTGGCTCTCACAGGACAGTGATTGTGTATTCGAGTCTGTAATAATGTTTTTGGTTTATAGTGCCTTATTTATATATTATGCTTCCGCTTTTCAGTCAGTTATCATTATCCTTGCTTTGCCACCTTGTGTGTTGTTGTTGCAGTCTTTATTGACCTCAGGTATTGATAGCTGATATTTATTATTGCCACGTCTCAGGGACGGCCGCCCTGGGGCGTGACATGTTTTTCCTTGAAAGGAAATTGCCTTAACATTGAACTGTTGTAATGGAGATTGGTTTCTAGCCACTCACTGAGCTTGTAGCTCACCCCTCGCATACTGTTTCTTTTCAGGGGCAGTGTTGGGCGTGGAGCTGGAGCTTCCCTGTTATGCCTGTGTCATTTGGGCGCTCTGATTAAAAATTTGGTTACATAAATTTTTCTCCTCGAAGTTATGTATTTCCAATTTGGTATTCGGAATTTGATTTTGTTAAAATCCAAGATGAAGAGGTTTAAATATGATTTTATTATGAGATTTCCAGTTTTGAGTTAGCTTTCGTACAAAAGTGGAATTAGGTCAACTGGATTCATGTAGTAAAAGTTATGGGTATTTTACCAAGTATACCCCGGGGATGAAAATTCTGGCAGCAGCCATGTTCTATGTTTAACTCTAATTTCGGAATAGCTGGAGAGATTATTTGATCTTGGCATAAACATGAAAGTTGTAGATAATCTTCTTGGCTTTCCAACGGACTTGAATTGTGCAATTCGGAGCTATATTGAGGAAGTTATGGCTGTTCTAGTGAAGCATGTACAAAATTTCTAAGGCAGGGATGAAATGGTCATTTCCATCCCTCTTTAGATATTTATTTGTGCCCAGAATATCTCTCTCTCTCTGTCTCTTCCCCTCCTATTCCCCACGTCAACATCTTGGGCTCCCTTTCTCTCTTTCACACACCTCCCCCAAGGTGTTTGTATTAATTCCTCAAAGAGAAGGAGAAGGTGGAGGAGGAAGTGATGGTGAGTGTTTGTGTAGGTGTTGTTGTTGTTGTGATCTCTTCTCTCTCAAGCACCCTCTCATATCTTGTTCTCCCCCCCTGATTTGCAGTCAAAGGAGGGCTGAGGAGGTGGTGGTAGTGTAGGTATTTGAGGTGGTCGCGGGTGCATCGAGGGCCCCCGAGTCTCCCCCTTCTTTTCTTGGTTTTCATGGCATAGGGGGCTGTTAGGGTGTTCATGCATGTTATGCATATGGGTTAGGGTGTGTGTGAGGGGTTGGGAAGGGTTAAAAAGAGGTTGGGAGAGGCTGGGCGTGCGTTGGGGGCAGTCTGCGCGCAGGCGCGCGCAGGCGGGTGCTGGCAGGCGCAGGCGGGCGCCCACGGAGTGCGCTCGCAGGCGCTGGCACGAGCGGGGGTGCACGCAGGCGCTGGCGAGAGCGGGGGTGCGCGCGGGCAGTGCGCCTGGGCGCGGGGCTGAAGGCCAGTTCACGCGCGCGCGTGCGTGCGCGTGCTAGGGCATGCGCGGGGTTCTGCATGGGCGCGCAGTGCGCGCCCTGGCGCGCGGGCTGGACGTGCAGTGCGCGCAAGGGCGCGCGGGTTGGACGTGTAGTGCGCGCGGGCACGCGCGAGCGGCAGCGCGTCTGGGCGCGCGGGCAGGCGCGCGGTAGTGCGCCAAGGGTGCTGGGGTGCGTGCGTGCGTGCGTATGCGTGCGGGGGGCCATGCGTGTGGCTGCCCGAGGGTTCGGGTAGGTGTCGGGGCACTCAGACTCGCGTGCGTACGTGCATGCTCGCATGCGTGCGAGTCCGTATGCATGCTTGTCCGAGTATTTGGTATTTCTAGTAAATTTCTATGTGTAAATTGTGTTGTTACTCACCAAATTGGATGCCCCTACCTTGCAGATCTCGTCGGAAGGGATGCGCGAGGTCCCGGGTCGTATGGTGAGTGGTTCGATTCCAATCCCCCCCCCCCCTCTCTAGGGATGCGTTCGACCCGCATAGACGCGCGTCGCGCATCGATGGGGCCCCCTAGCTATAATATGTAGATACCATGTTAATGCATGTTTGCTATGATATAACCATGCCTTGTTAGACATTATATGCTAGGGATATACACCCATGATTCATGCATAGAGGCCCATACATGCCTAGACACCATGTCCCATGCTTGAAAAGCCTTGATCTTTGCATGTTTCCCATTTAGTTTAATTTATTTAAATCCAATGAGATTATATTGGTATAAGCATGCCTTAGAGAATATTATAACCTTGTTGTTATAATATATGTTTCCCCGCATCTTAGTTATGCGCCCTGGAGGAATTCTTGAGAATTCATGACATTAGTAGTGTTAGAAATCGTTGTCGACGGATCCAAGAGGATCGTATCCGCGTGAGTAGGCTGTTTTCTCCCCTTCGTTGGATCCGAGTAGGGACTCCCCGGCGTTGGAAAGCTGTCCTGACAGAGGGCTCCCATCTGTAGGTACCTCCGATGCGTCGGAGGGTGTTGATCGTCGAAGTATACCAGGTAGAGGCTACGGAGTGTGGGAGAGGCTACTGGTGGACCAAGGGTGGAGAGTAGTCTAGTCTGTCCCAAAAGGCCCATGTCACCCCTTAAAGGGTGAGGGTGAGGGTGGGGTGGGTCGGCGATGTTACGACCCACTAGCTTGTGCAGTTACTCCTGTTTAGGGACTTTAATTATTTTAAGGTTAATATGAGTTGTGTTGCATAGATTGTTCTTATGCCTGTGTTTTGATATCTTGATAAGTGATTATCGAGAGTAGTTGTTTTTCGTTGGGTTCGCTTTGCGAACGTGGGATTGTTCTCTCCTTCGTTGGATCCGATGTAGGAACTTCTCAGGATAACAGCTGTCCTGACAGAGGCCTCCCATGTGTAGGTACTACTGATGCATTCGGGAATGTACTGACCATGGGAGTATACCAGGTAGAGGCTACCTGGGGAAAGGGCTACCGGTGGACCAAAGGTGTAGAGCGGTGAGTTGAAGAGGCCGGGTTGTAGTTGTCCTGATAGAGGGCTCCCATCCGTAGGTACCACCGATGCATTCGGAAGCGTACTGATCGTGGGAGTATACCAGGTAGAGGCTACCTGGGAGAGGGTTAACGAATGATATTGGTGAGGGTGAGGATGAGGATGAGGCAAAGACACATCGCCGCGTGACCCATTCGTTGTTCGACCGTTCCCATAGTTGTTGGGTCCGGTCTCGAAATCGATGTTCAAGGACATCGTTGGGCAGTTATATAGATGTAGATGATCCAGTAGTGTTGTGTAGACCAGTAATTCCAGGTCTCCTCGACCAACGGTATGGTCTCTCCTCAAAAGTCCCAAGGGTCTTCCTCCGGGAGTGAGGGTAAGGGCGAGGTTGGTCGCGCTGCCGCGTGACCCTGTTATCCATGGGTTTCCACCCATGTTTTCCTTGAAAGGAAAATGTTTATGTATTGAACTGTAGTATGGTGATTGGTTTCCAGCCACTCACTGAGCTTGTAGCTCACCCCTCGCATACTGTTTCTTTTTAGGGGCAATGTTGGGCGTGGAGCTGGAGCTTTCCTGTGGCGTGGTCTTATGGGCGTGGAGCGTTCTTCCGGCGGATGGTGAGTGCGAGGTTGTCAGCATTCCTAGAGTCATTTTATGTTTTGTAAATTGTGCATGTGGCACAGGTTGTATTTTCTTTGGTCTAGACTTGGCTCTCACAGGACAGTGATTGTGTATTCGAGTCTGTAATAATGTTTTTGATTTACAGACATTGTTTATATATTATGCTTTCGCTTTTCAGCCAGTTATCATTATCTTGCTTTGCCACCTTGTGTATTGTTGTTGGAGTCTTTATTGACCTCAGGTATTGATAGCTGATATTTATTATTGCCACGTCTCGGGGATGGCCGCCCTGGGGCGTGACATTCCCTGTGGCGTGGTCTTATGGGCGTGGAGTGTTCTTCTGACGGGTGGCGAGTGCGAGGTTGTCAGCAGTCCTAGAGTCATATTATGTATTGTAAATCGTGCATGTGGCACATGTTGTATTTTATTTGGACTAGACTTGGCTCTCATAGGACAGTGATTGTGTATTCGAGTATGTAATAATGTTTTTGGTTTACAGACATTGTTGATATCTTTTGCTTTCGCTTTTCAGTCAGTTATCATTTATCTTTGCTTTGCCACCTTGTGTGTTGTTGTTAGAGTCTTTGTTGACCTCAGGTATTGATAGCTGATACTTCATTATTGCCACGTCTCGGGGACGGCCGCCCTGGGGCGTGACAATTACGACAGTTGGTCCATCGATTAGAACGAGGGGCATCTTCTGTATACTCTGGATTCGGTGCTGGACTGAGAAAGGAAAAGTGCTCGTACACCCATACCTACAAACCAGTCGTGAGAGTATAGTTTAGATATTTAAGCGAAAGGATCAACTAAACATGGAGTAGTAAATGAACTTACTTCCAAAAGTGTAAGAAATCCAGAAATCTGCCCGCACTTTGCATGGGATGCAATCCCTAGTTGTCGATATAGATGAGCGAGTGTAGCAGCCCCCCAACCAACTGATGCAATGTCCTCCATATCGCCCAAATATTTCAAATATGATACTGAAATGCTACTGCCGGTCTTATTACATAATAGAGTACACCCTAGCACAAACAATAAGAAACCCCTAACCACGAAGTGAATGCGTTCCTCAGGCAAACTAGTGGACTTTAAGACCAACTAATCCCTCAACCAATTCAATCTCAAAGCACTGCCGTTATGCAGACGCAACTCTTCATGAATCTCATTCATTGGTAGATTTAGGCTTTTAAAAACTAATTTTGAGGCGTCCTCAATGTCCATGGATGTTGACCCGTACACTGCTTTGCCCATCACTGGGATTCCAATTATTTGTGGCACATCATCGAGGGTGATGGTCATCTCTCCGAATGGTAGGTGAAAGGTGTTCGTCTCTGGATGCCACCTTTCCACCATTGAACTAATTAAATGTCTGTTTGGTGCGTGGAAACTATATTCAACTAGCGGCCACAGGCCACTTTTCTTCACCATGTTCTTAAAGGTGGTTGATTCATCATGGACATTCCATCCCTCCATGATTTTGGTAGGTTGATGACATCGTAATGTTCGATCGCCCTACACACAATTGAATAGTCGTACCTTTTAAATGATATCATACACAAAACACATTAACATAAACAAAATAATGATATGAATTCAGATGTACCTTTCCGTTCCAAACATGATACGCGATATGATGCCTGTAATCAACAAGAACTGTGCTTGTTTCAGGTCCACTCGGGAAAGGACCATTTAGACTATTTTGGTCTATGTCTGAATCTACAATTTTGAGTGTCGATTCATCTTCTTCCACCTCCTCTCCCTCTACCTCAGGATCATCTATATCTGGTTGTTCCACATGTGGAACTACTGAACCAGACGATGCATGTTTGGCAAGTCTTTCTGATTGACATCTTCGAAGTGAGGCGGTCGGTGGAATGCGAGGCTTGCAGGCCATACTGAAATGAATGTAGAATCATTATAATTTAGTAAACTTACAAACTGAAACTACAATTTATTCACTACAATTCAGCGAAGGATTCAATTCATTCTCAATTTTAAAATATCACAAAATCAACCAAATAGAATTGAACATATCTGGTCATTAGCTACATTTTATTCATTAATTGTTTTCACTCATTCCTTTCTTTCATATCATTGAATCAACCAAGGACCTAAGCCATATAGATGGAAGGGAATTCAACAATTGAAGTAAAGCATCCACAATTTGCATTGACATGAGAGATGCCATTTTTAGTCTATCTATTTCTATATATGTATAAAAAGTTAAGAAATAATCATATATATGTATAGAAAGTTAAGAAATAGCACCATTATCACCCTTTGTGGAGCATTGATAGGATGATATTTTTTAATTTTGAAAAGTCATGACCCTTCAAGGAACATCTATGAGTGAAAATCAAATCCATGAAATATATATTGAATTTTTTTTTCTTTCCAACCATATGCCTACATAACAAGAAGTTCATTTCAGAATGAAGATAAACATAGTCAATGCAAAACTGAATCTATACCACTATCCATTGAAAGCGGGTCAGTACAAAGATTTATTTAAGGTTTTACAGTTCAGGTGCAGAAGGGATAGATGATGGACATTACCTAGTCTGCTTTTATTAGTATTTGTTCTTCTATTGAGAAACTTAGAAACAATCATCATTTTACTGCTCTAGTATGCACTTGTTTAAGTTAAGCATAAAATCTTCCTTCAAAGACTTGTTCTCATAAAAAGGAACCACAATCTGATGCATAATGGCATTTTCTTCATTTAAGAGCTTCACATTATAAATGGCCATTTTGTGAAAAATTTAGATATGGAACTTAAAAAATGTCATACATTTTCCTAACACCAAATAATATCGAAACAAAAGTTCTTAAATTAAAAAACTAGCTTACAGCGACGCAGATATTGGTGTGGTAATTCTTTCTATTGCTTTCAAGCCCTCTTTTGAAAGGTTGAGTTTTGTATGACCAGGATCAGGCCCCAGGATAGGAAATCTGAAAGTGCAATGAGCATGATCAATTTGAAGGCTACAAAAGAAAATGACAGGCAATTCATATGATTTAGCATTTAGATGAACTAATACTAATGACCAGGTCCAAGACCACCATAAAATTAAATTAACATGAAATTATTGCAAATTGCAAAAAAAAACAAAGCACTTCTGATGACACCTTAAATACCTTATCATAATTTTAGTTTTTAATATATCCATGCAATTCTTTGGAGTATGTGCTTGATTTTTTATAAAAAATCCAAAACACATGTAGGAATTGGGGCTGTACATAGCATGGATAAACTTGAATCATGAAGAAAACATGAGGAAGGGAAAACTGTATAAGTTAAACCATGATAAATTAGAATAAATGAGATAGGTGGATCTGCCACTTCTTTGATTGCACAAAAGGAGTATAAGTCCAAAAACAGAGAAACCTAAGCACAAGTAAAAGAGCCTAGGAACAAGTGTCACGCCCCAGGGCGGCCATCCCCGAGACGTGGCAATAAAGAAATATCAGCTATCAATACCTGAGGTCAATAAAGACTCCAACAACAACACACAAGGTGGCAAAGCAAGGATAATGATAACTGACTGAAAAGCGGAAGCATAATATATAAACAATGTCTGTAAATCAAAAATATTATTGCAGACTCGAATACACAATCACTGTCCTGTGAGAGCCAAGTCTAGACCAAATATGTTGTGCCTGTGTCATTTGGAGCGCTTTGTTTGAAAATTTGGGTACATAATTTTTTCCTGGAAGTTATGTATTCCTGATTTGGTATTTGGATTTGATTTTGTTAAAATCCAAGATGAAGAGGTTTAAATATGATTTTATTATGAGATGTCCAGTTTTGAGTTAGCTTTCGTACAGAAGTGGAATTAGATCAACTGGATTCTTGTAGTAAAAGTTATGGGTATTTTTCCAAGTACAACCAGGGGAGGGAAATTCTGGCAGCAGCCCTGTTCTATGTTTAGCTCTAATTTCAGAATAGCTGGAAGATTATTTGATCTTGGCATGAACATGAAAGTTGTAGATAAGCTTCTTAGCTTTCCAACGGACTTGGAATTGTGCAATTCGGAGCTATATCGAGGAAGTTATGGCTGTTCCAGTGAAGCTTGCGCAGAATTTCTAGTCAAAGGGCGACTAGGTCATTTCCCCTTTAGATATTTGTGTTGCAACAAATATCTCTCTCTCTCTCTCTCTCTCTCTCTCTCTCTCTCTCTCTCTCCCTTCTCACTTCCACGACCAGAATTCTTTTCTCTCTTTCTCTCTTGCAAACACACCCCCCATGTGTTTGGTTAAAATCCTCAATGAGGTGGAGATGGTGAAGGAAGAAGAGAGAGTTGTGCATGTGTGTTGTTGCTTGTCATCTCCCCTCTCAAGCACCCTTTGCATGGATCCCCCCCCCTGATTTTCAACTGAAGAGGAGGCTGAGGAGGAGGTTGAGGGGTGGTGGTAGTGGTTGTGGCGGTTGAGGTGGTCGCGGGTGCGTCGAGGGCCCCCGAACCTCCCCCTTTCTTTTCCCTCCCAAGGTGAGCTCCTCCCCTTCTTTTCTTGGATTTCTTGGCTTAAGGGGTTGGTTGGGAAGTCATGCATGCTAGGTAGATGGGTTGGGGTCTGTGTGAGGGGTTGGGAAGGGCTAAAATGGGGTAAGGATGGCTTGGGCGCGCGCTGGGCGGAGTCTGCGTGCGTGCGCGCGCAGGCGGGCGCTGGCAGGCCCTGGAGGGTGCGCAGATGCGCGCGGGCGGGTGCGCGCGTGGGTGAGCGGGTGCGCGCGGGAGTGCGCGCGAGCTGGCAGGGCACCTGGGCATGCGCCTGGGCGCGGGGCTGGGGACCAGTGCGCGCGCGTGCGTGCGTGCGCGTGCTGGGGCATGTGCGGGGTGTGCGCGGGGGGAGCAGTGCGCGCGGGGGCGCGCTGGGCTGGATGCGCGGTGCGCGCGGGCGCGCGCGAGCGTGCGCGTGCACGCGGCAGCGCGTCTGGGCGCACGGGCAGGCGCGCGGCAGTGCGCCGATGGTGCCGGGGTGCGTGCGTGCGTGCGCATTCGTGCGTGCGCTTGCGGGGGGTCATGCGTGTGGCTGCGTGCTCATTCGTGCGTGCGCATGCGGGGGGGCATGCGTGTGGCTGCCCAAGGGTTCGGGTTGGTGTCAGGGCACTCGGACTCGCGTGCGTACGTGCGTGCTCGCATGCATGCGAGCCCATATGCATGCTTGTCCGAGTATTGGGTATTTCTAATGTTTTCTATGTGTAAATTGTGTTGTTTCTCACCAGTTGGATGCCCCTACCTTGCAGATCTCGTCGGATGGGATGCGCGAGGTCCCGGGTCATAAGGTGAGTGGTTTGATTCCAATCCCCCCCCCCCTCTCTAGGGATGCGCTCGACCCGCATAGACGCGCGTCGCGCATCGATGGGCCCCCCTAACTAATATGTAGATATTTTGCATGCTAGGGATATACATCCATGTATCGTGTATAGAGGCCCGTACATGCCTGGACACCATGTCCTGTACTTAAAAGCCTTGATCTATGCATGATCAATATGATGTATCCATGCCACCTTAGACTTTGTATGCTAGGGATATGCACCCTTATATCATGTATAGTGGCCTATGCATGCTTAGACACCAAGCCCCGGGCTATGCATGTTCCCATCTAGTTTAATCTAATTAAATCAAAATGTGAGCATGCCTTAGAGAATATTGTAACCTTGTGGTTATGATATATGTCTCCCCGCATCTTAGGGGATTATGTGAGCATATAGTTGCGAGCATGCCTTAGAGAATATTATAACCTTGTTGTTATAATATATGTCTCCTCGCATCTTGGTTATGCGCCCTGGAGGAATTCTTGAGAATCCATGACATTAGAAATGTTAGGAAGCGATGTCGACGGATCCAAGAGGATCATATCCGTGTGGGTAGGCTGTTTCTCTTCCCTTCGTTGGATCCGGGTAGGGACTCCTCAGCGTTAGACAGGCCATCCTTACAGAGGGCTCCCATCAGTAGGTACCTCCTGATTTTGTTTCGGACTGTGCTGAATCGTGGGAGTAGACCAGGCGAGCTACGGAGTGGAGGAGAGGCTATCGGTGGACCAAGGGTGATTAACAGCCTAGTCAGTCCCAAAAGACCGTGTCACCAGCTTGAGGGTGAGGGTGAGGGTGTGGTGGGTCGGCGATGTAGCGACCCACTAGCTTGTGTAGTTACTCCCGTTTAGGGACTATGACTACTTTGAGGTTAATATGAGTGTGTTGGTTGCTGTTATGCATGTGTGTGGCATCTCATGAGCGAGTATCGAGAGTGGTGAGTTGAGGAGATCAGGTTGTAGATACTACCCGGGAGAGGGTTATTGAATGATGTCGTGAGCGAGGAATCGTTCTCCCCTTCGTTGGATCCGATGTAGGAACTCCCCGGCGTTGGCTATACCTGTCAGAGGACTAGGCGGAGGCCACGAGGGTGGGAGAGGCTACCGGTGGACCAGGGGTGTAGAGCAGTCTAAGTCTCTCCCAAAGTCCCAAGTTTCCTCCTTTCAGGAGTGAGGGTGTGGATGAGGCGAAGACGCGTCGCCTCGTGACCCATTCGTTGTTCGACCGTTCCCATAGATGTTGGGTCTGGTCTCGTGATGGATGTTGAAGGACATCGATGGGCGATTATCTAGATGTAGATGATCCAGGAGTGTTGAGTGGACCAGTAAATCCAGGTCTCTTCGACCGATGGCATGGTCCCTAGACGAGTAAATCCGGGTCTCTTCGACCGACGGTATGGTCTCTCCCCATAAGTCCCAAAAGACTCCCTCCGGGAGTGAGGGTGGGGGTGAGGTTGGTCGCGCCGCCGCGTGACCCAGTGATCCTTGGGTTTCTACCCATGTTTTTCCTTGAAAAAGGGAATTGATTATGTATTGAACTGTAGAATGGTGATTGGTTTCCAGCCACTCACTGAGCTTGTAGCTCACCCCTCGCATACTGTTTCTTTTCAGGGGCAGTGTTGGGCGTGGAGCTGGAGCTTTCCTGTGGCGTGGTCTTATGGGCGTGGAGCGTTCTTCCAGCGGGTGGCGAGTGCGAGGCTGTCAGCATTCCTAGAGTCATTTTATGCTTTGTAAATCGTGCATGTGGCACAGGTTGTATTTTCTTTGGTCTAGACTTGGCTTTCACAGGACATTGATTATGTATTCGGGTCTGTAATAATGTTTTTGATTTACAGACATTGTTATATATTATGCTTCCGCTTTTCAGTCAGTTATCTTTATCTTGCTTTGTCGCCTTGTGTATTGTTGTTGGTGTCCTTATTGACCTCAGGTATTGATAGCTGATATCTTATTTATTATTGCCACGTCTCGGGGACGCCTGGGGCTTGACAAAATAAAATACAACATGTGCCACATGCACGATTTACAATACATAAAATAACTCTAGGACTGCTGACAGCCTCTCACTCGCCACCCGCCGGAAGAACGCTCCCCGCCCATAAGACCACGCCACAGGGAAGCTCCAACTCCACGCCCAACACTGCCCCTTAAAAGAAACAGTATGCGAGGGGTGAGCTACAAGCTCAGTGAGTGGCTAGAAACCAATCACCATACAACAGTTCAATACTCAAACAATTTCCTCTCAAGGAAAACATGGGTAGAAACCCAATGGATAACAAAGCCACGCGATGGCGCGACCAACCTCACCCTCACCCTCACTCCCAGAAGAAGACTCTTGGGACTTTTGGGGAGAGACCATACCGTTGGTCGAAGAGACGCGGAATTACTGGTCCACACAACACTACTGAATCACCAACCTCACCCTCACCCTCACTCCCGGAGGGAGACTCTTGGGTCTCTTGGGGAGAGACCATACCGTTGGTCAAAGAGACCCGGAATTACTGGTCTACACAACGCTACTGGATCATCTACATCGGGATAACTGCCCAACGATGTCTTTGAACATCGATACGCAACCGGACCCAACACTTTGGGAATGGACGAACAACGAATGGGTCACGCGGCGACATGTTTTCACCTCATCCTCACCCTCACCCCTTAGAGGTGACATAGGACTTTTGGAAAAGACTTAGACCACCTCAACCACCACCACTACCACCACCTCCTCAGCCCTCCTCAGCCTTCTTTGGCTGCAAATCAGGGGGGGGGGGAAGACATGAAAAGGGAGCTAGAGAGAGGGGGATCAACAACAACAACCAAACACAAACCTTGCTCTTCCTCCTTCACCTTCTCCTTCCTTTGCTTCTTCCTCCTCCTTCTCCACACACAAAGAGAGGAAAAAGAGACCAAGAGAGGGAGAGAAAGAGAGATCCATGAGTTGGGAGAGAGGGGGAGAGAGAGAGAGGGCAAAATGGTCATTTCCATGCCCAAATAGTATTTTGGGGTGACCATAAGGGGGTGGTGAGGTTAGGGTTAGGCTCACCCTCACTCAACCACTTATTTTTGCTTTATTGGGAAGCGTGCGGAGAAGCACCACACACTCGAAAATATCTCGCCCACCGAAACCCAGTAACGGCCAAACCCAGATGCGATTCGAAACTGCATATTTTTCAAAACATTACCGGAATTCGATGAAATTTTTATGGGTAGTACTAAATGGTACCAGGACCCATAATATGCAGTCAGATTTCCAATCAGAGTACTCTAACTCCCGCAAGTGGCTAAAAGCCAAAATTTTAGCGGCTCCGATCGAAAAATTAAAAAGGCCCTGAATGACCCAGAAGTGACCAAGGCTTAACCGAAATGGCTCCAAATGACATAGGCATAACATTCTCCCCCCCTTAGGAAATTTAGTCCTCAAAATTTAAGGAAACCCAAAGGGAAGACCGAATATAGCAAGTATCATGCATAGACCTTTTGTTCCCAAGTGGTCTATGCACCAGACTGGCGCTACCGACACACTGCAATCAAGGGAACGGTCTTAGCGTGGAGCCTCTTCTCATGCTGGTCTCCGACCTCGATCCATTGCTCCACGAACGATAAATCCAGCTCGAGAATGAGACGGTCGAACGGAGTGACATGAGCAGGATCTTGGACATAACGCCTCGGCCATGAGACAAGGACGACGTCGTGGGCATGAGCCAGCTGTGGGGGAAAGGCTACATGATAAGCCACCACCCCAATCCACTCAATGATGAGAAACAGTCCCATTAAAGAGCCAACTCAGCTTGCCCCGAACGTCGAAACATAGGATGCCCTTAAACTGGGACACCTTCACGAAAACATGGTCGCCAAACCCAAAGGTAAGCTCCTGGCGACGATGACTTGCGTAGCCCTTCTGTTGGTTCTGGGAGGTGCAGATGCACACACGAACCAACCTGGCCACCGCAAGGTCAAACAACTAACTTGTGGCCTCTCTAACTGGCGCTCCTCAACCGTCCCAACACATGGGAGGTATAAAACTGCGCCTGTAGAGTGCCTTTCACAGATCCATCTGGATGCTCGAATGGCAGTCGTCTCGTAGGCACACCCCAACAAATGGGTGGTGCCTCACCCAACTGCCCTCATCACCGAGCACGCAGGTACTTAGCATGTCCTCCAAGGTCTAAATCGTCCTCTTTGTCTGGCTGTCCATCGGCGATGAAACGCTATACTTAAATGGAGGCTCGCGCCAAAGCCTGCCAAGGCTGCGCCACAACCTCCAAGTAACCCTCGCATCTCAACCGAAAATAGCGCCGACCGGAGTGCCATGAAGACGAACAATCGCGAAGGTGAAAACCCACATCAAGGCGTCCAGAGAGTCAATCAGTCGGATTGGGAGGGAAGCGCGGACTTAGTCAGTCGGTCAATGATCACCTAGACGGCGTCGTGACCCGAACGTGACATTAGCGAGTCCGCAACAATTCCTGATAACCCACTCCCACGTCCACTGAGGAATCTCCATGGACTAACGCTTTCCAACGCGATGATGATTCTCGAACTTTGCCTGAGGGCATGCCAAATTGGGGAAACAAGGTCACCCATATCGCCCCTTTTTTTTCACCGCACCACTAGCAATCTCAATGAAGACTACCCCAAAGTAGTCCATGGAAGCCCAATAAAACTTTTGAGATCCACGAAGGCATCCGGCGCATTCGTCAACCCCGACGGCAGTACTTAAAACTCGTAGTGCCTGAACGGTCACGAAAGGCCATCTACGGGATGTCCAACTCCCGGATCTCCGACTTGTGGTACCCTTGTGCGAAGATCGATCTAACAGCAGACACTCGCTCCCAGAGCTGGTCAAACAGATCATCGATTCGCGGCAAAGGTAATTGATCTTCAACCTCCCCGGGGAGATCAAAACAACACCTCAAACAATTAAATCCAGATTCTGCTCCTCGAGCATGGCTGGCGCTCATGATGACACTTACACGCTTGGTAAGCCGCTCAACCGCACTTAATCCACAAGACACGCAATAAAGGGGGGTCGTCGAACCTCGACAATGCCTATGCGACGTCATCTATCTGATAAGGTGGTTGAGTCCCATCACGAACGTTAGCATCGCGTCTCCTTATTTGCGACCAATGTGGGGCAAAACGCGACAGTATCCACAACTGTGCTTCACATGTCGCCAAAGATATGTCGCTCAACTATAACCATTGGAACTCCAACATCCTGCACTCCATGGGCAGATTCATCACGGGGAGTCCACGCTCTCGACATCATCCAGTAGCACTCTCCCGGTGTGGCCTCTACCTGGTAGCCTCCCATGTTATGCCTGTGTCATTTGGAGCGCTCTGATTAAAAATTTGGTTACATAATTTTTTCTCCTAGAAGTTATGTATTTTCGATTTGGTATTTGGATTTGATTTTGTTAAAATCCAAGATGAAGAGGTTTAAATATGATTTTATTATGAGATGCTCAGTTTTGAGTTAGCTTTCGCACAAAAGTGGAATTAGATCAACTGAATTCATGTAGTAAAAGTTATGGGTATTTTTCCAAGTATACCCCGGGGATGAAAAATTCTGGCAGCAGCCCTGTTCTATGTTTAGCTCTAATTTCGGAATAGCTGGATGGATTATTTGATCTTAGAATAAGCATGAAAGTTGTAGATAATCTTCTTGGCTTTCCAACGGACTTTGAATTGTGCAATTCGGAGCTATATTGAGGAAGTTATAGCTGTTCTAGTGAAGCATGTACAGAATTTCTAGTCAAGGATAAATTGGTCATTCTATCCCTCTCTTAGATATTTATTTGCCCAAAGTATCTCTCTCTCTCTCTCCCTCCCACTCCCCACGTCAGTTTCTTGGCTCTCTCTTCTCTCTTTCACACACACCCCCCATGTGTTTGTATTAATTCCCCAAAGAGAAGAGAAGGAGAAGGTGTAAGTGCAAGAAAAGTTTTGTGTAAGTGTTGTTGTAGTTGTTGATCTCCCCTCTCTCAAGCACCTTTTCATGAACTTCCCCCCCCCCCCGATTTTCAGCCAAGAAGGAGGCTGAGGAGGCTGAAGAGGTGGTGGTGGTGGTGGTTGAGGTGGCCGTGGGCGCGTCGAGAGCCCCGCATCTCCCCCTTTCCGTTTCCCTCTTTTGGTAAGTCCTCTTCCCCTTCATTTTGATTTTTAGGGATATTGGGATGGTTATGGAGGTCATGCATGCTAGGTAGATGAGTTAGAGTGTGTGTGAGGGGGTTGGGGAGGGTTAAAAAGGGGTAAGGGTTGGCTGGGCGCGCGTTTGGGGTTGTCTGCGCGCGCGAAGAAGGGCGCTGGCAGGCGCAGGCGGGCGCGCAGACGCGCGCGGGAGCGTGCGCGCTAGCGCGCAGGTGCGCGTGGAGTGGGCGCGCCGGTGCGCGCGGGGGCTGGCGTGAGCGGGGGTGCGAGCGGGGAGTGCGCACTGGCGTGCGCGGGGCAGTGCGCACTGGCGCGCGCGGGGCAGTGCGCACTGGCGCGCGCGGGGCAGTGCGCCTGGGCGTGCGTCTCGGCGCGGGGCTGGGGGACCAGTGCGTGCGCGTGCTGGGGCACGCGTGGGGATGCCTAGGGGCTCGGGTAGGTGCGGGGGCACCCGGGCATGCGTGCGTACGCGCGTGCTCGCATGCGTGCGAGCCCGTATGCGTGCATGCCTGAGTCTTTGGTATTTCTAATGATTTCTAAGTGCTAAATTGTGATGTTACTCACCAAGTTTGATGCCCCTACCTTGCAGATCTCGTCGGATGGGATGCGCGAGGTTTCGGGTTGTATTGTGAGTGGTTCGATCCAGTCCCCCCCCCCTCTCGGGATGCGCTCGACGCGCGTAGTCGCGCCTCGCGCATCGATGGGGCCCCTTGAGCTATAATATGTAGATATCTTGCATGCTAGGCTTATATACATGTATTTTATTCATGTATGAATGATTGTGTTGCATGAGCCCCTCTAGTATGGGCATGTATGTTGTAAATGTGTATGGATGTATAGAATATGGCATGTCTTAGGTTGTATTGTAATACTACTCCCACCATAGTAATGAGAATATACAGTATGATTAAGTCTGGGTTAATAACGGGTACCTGCCTGATATTCCCTTGCGATAAGACTCGAGGGCGTGGTGTAGCTGTTGCGCCCATGCTAATGGGGCAAAGCTATGACCAGCTTCAAGAGATGATGATCTCTCTCGCCCTCTCCCTCTGAACGAACTGAGTAAGTAGATGCGATTTCCTACTCGACTCAGGTTCGTTTGGAATATTGGCATGCACCTATTAGTGCGTGAGATCGCGCTTGACCCTTTCTTTTAAGTTGGCGATATCCAACGGATGTTAGGGCATATTTTGTATGCTTATGTGATTAATGACGATGTATGAATTATTATGATGTAGTCCATGTTAGGGAGTGTCCCTAGAATTATTTGATGATTGTGCATATGGTTCATGCACATAACTAAGATTAAATTCTCCTCTAAAATATATGCGCATGTTAAAACTAATTAGGCCTATCTGAAATAGGCGTGGGTATGACCCGCTGTCGGGTTGTACCTTATTAGTTAGAGCGCTAGCGATGTAATCGCCCCGTGCATCCGAGCGATGCACTCGTTTGGAATTCAGAAGAATTCATTAGCATATGGGATTATTTCTATGTGAGAGCAGAGGCAACCCCTTTGTGTCTGAGCGACGCAACGGTGTGGGAGTACAGTAGTATTCGATATCTCGATAAGTGATTTTTGAGAGTAGTTGCTTTCCATTGGGTTCGCTTCGTGAACATGGAATGTTTACTCCAATTGTCATCCGCGTTGAGGGGGCCCGGGTTGTAGCTGTCCTGACAGAGGGCTCCCATCCGTAGGTACCACCGATGCATTCGGGAGCGTACTGATCGTGGGAGTATACCAGGTAGAGGCTACCCGGGAGAGGGTTAACGAATGATATTGCAGAGTAGTTGTTTTCCATTGGGTTCGCTTTGCGAACGTGGAATGTTTACTCCCAATGTCGTCCGTGTTGAGCGGGCCCGGGTTGTAGCTGTCCCGACAGAGGGCTCCCATCCGTATGTACCACCGATGCATTCGGGAGCGTACTGATCGTGGGAGTATACCAGGTAGAGGCTACCTGGGAGAGGGTTAACGAATGATGTTGCGAGCGTGGGTTCGTTCTCCCCTTCGTTGGATCCGATGTAGGGACTCCCCGACGATTACAGCTGTCCTGACAGAGGGCTCCCATCCGTATGTACCACCGATGCATTCAGGTGCGTACTGATCGTGGGAGTATACCAGGTATGTTGTGCCTGTGTCATTTGGAGCACTCTGATTGAAAATTTGGTTACATAATTTTTTTTCCTTTTCTCCTAGAAGTTATGTATTTCCAATTTGGTATTTGGATTTGATTTTGTTAAAATCCAAGATGAAAAGGTTTAAATATGATTTTATTATGAGATGTCCAGTTTTGAGTTAGCTTTCGTACAAAAGTGGAATTAGATCAACTGGATTCCTGTAGTAAAAGTTATGAGTATTTTTCCAAGTATACCCCGGGGATGAAAATTCTGGCAGCAGCCCTATTCTATGTTTAGCTCTAATTTCGGAATAGATGGAGAGATTATTTGATCTTGGCATGAACATAAAAGTTGTAGATAATCTTCTTAGCTTTTCAACGGATTTTGAATTGTGCAATGCGGAGCTATATTGAGGAAGTTATGGCTGTTCCAGTGAAGCATGCGTAGAATTTCTAAGTCAGGGATGAAATGGTCATTTCCATCCCTCTTTAGATATTTGTGTGCAACAAATATCTTCCTCTCTCTCTCTCTCTCTCTCTCTCTCTCTCTCTCTCTCTCTCTCTCTCCCTCTCACTTCCACGCCCATTTTTCTTGGCCTCTCTTTCTCTCTTGCAAAGCCCCCCATGTGTTTGTGATAAGTCCTCAAAGAGAAGGAGAAGGTGGAGGAGGAAGTGATGGTGAGTTTTGTGTAGGTTTTGTTGTTGCTGTTGATCTTCTCTTCTCTCAAGCTCCCCCTCATGATCCTTCCCCCCTGATTTTCAGCCAAGGAGGAGGCTGAGGAGAGGCTAAAGGAGGAGGCTGAGGAGAGGCCGAAGAGGTGATGGTGGTGGTGGTGGTTGAGGTGGCCGTGGGCGTGTCGAGAGCCCCGCACCTCCCTCTTTCCGTTTCCCTCTTTTGGTAAGTCCTCTTCCCCTTCTTTTTGATTTTTTAGGGTTGTTGGGATGGTTGGGGAAGTCATGCATGCCATGCATAGGGGTTAGAGAGTGTGTGAGGGGTTGGGGAGGGTTAAAATGGGGTTAGGGTTGGCTGGGCGCGCATTGGGAGTTGTCTGCGCGCGTGCGCGCGCAGGTGCGCGCGCAGGCAGGCGTTGGCGGGCGCGCAGACGCGCGCGGGCGCGTGCGCGCGGAGTGGGCGCGCGGGTGCGCGCGGGTGCTGGCGCGAGCGGGGGTGCGCGAGGGAGTGCGGGCAGGCGCGCGCAAGCGGGCGCGCGCACGGAGCAGTGTGCCTGGACATGCGCCTGGGCGCGGGGCTAGGGACCAGGGCGTGCGTGCGCGTGCTGGGGCGTGCGGGCGGGCGCGCGCGGCAGTGCGTCTGGGCGCGCGGGCAGGCCGCGACAGTGTGCCGAAGGTGCTGGGGTGTGTGCGTGCGTGCGCATTCGTGCGTGCGCGTGCGGGGGGTCATGCGTGTGGCTGCCCAAGGGTTCGGGTAGGTGTCGGGGCACTCGGACTCGCGTGCGTACGTGCGTGCTCGCATGCGTGCGAGTCCGTATGCATGCTTGTCCGAGTATTGTGTATTTCTAATGATTTCTATGTGTAAATTGTGTTGTTACTGACCAAGTAGGATTCCCCTACCTTGCAGATCTCGTCGGATGGGATGCGCGAGGTCTCGGGTTGTAAGGTGAGTGGTTCGATTCCAATCCCCCCCCCCCTCTCTAGGGATGCGCTCGACCCGCATAGACGCGCGTCGCGCATCGATGGGGCCCCCTAGCTATAATATGTAGATACTATGTAATGCATGATTAATATGATGTAACCATGCCACATTAGACCTTGTATGCTAGGGTATGCACCCTTATACCATGTATAGAGGCCCATACATGCCTAGACACCATGTCCCTTGATTGGAAAGCCCTATCTATGCATGTTTCCCATTTAGTTTAATTTATTTAAATCAAATGTGAATATATTGTTATAAGCATGCCTTAGAGAATATTATAACCTTGTTGTTATAATATATGTTTCCCCGCATCTTAGTTATGCGCCCTGGAGGAATTCTTTAGAATTCATGACATTAGTAGTGTTACAAATCGTTGTCGACGGATCCAAGAGGATCGTATACGTGCGAGTAGGCTGTCTTCTCCTTTTGGTTGGATCCGATGTAGGGACTCCCCGGCGTTGGAAAGCTGACCTAACAGAGGGCTCCCGTCCGTAGGTACCTCCGATGCGTCGGACAGTACTGATAGTGGGAGTATACCAGGTAGAGGCTACGGAGTGTGAGAGAGGCTACCGGGTGGACCAGGGGTGGAGAGCGGTCTAGTCTGTTCCACAAGACCCATGACACCCCTAAAGGGCGATGTTACGACCCTCTAACTTGTGTAGTTACTCCCGTATAGGGACTATGACTATTTTAAGATTAATATGAGTGTGTTGAGTATTTCTATGCCTGTGTTTGGTATCTCGATTGTTATATATGTGTCACTTTTACCTTCTGGTAACCATTGGACCATTCTGGCAGTTTTTCAGTTTTTTTCTTTTTTCGATTGGAACTGCTAAAATTTTAGACTTTTAGCTATCATCCTGAGTTTGAGAACTCCGATTGAAAATCTAACTGCATATTATGTGTCCTGGTGCCATTCCAAGCCACTCACGAAAATTTCATCCAATTCCGGTAACGTTTTAGAATTTCACAGTTCCGAAGCGTATCCGGGTTTTGACCGAGCGAGAAGTCATTGGGAGACTTGACTTGGTCAAATGTGGGCCCATGACTTGGTCAACCCCCTTTGTTTTCTAGTGTGGATGGGTTGACCCAAGTCAAAGCTCACTTAAACCTCCCTAAACCTAGCTTAACCTAATCTTTTTTCACTAATTGAGGGTGTGAGTGTGTGTGGAGTGGGTGTGAGTATAAAGAAATCCCACGACTTCAAACCCCTCACTATTCATCATCTTCTCCAAATTTTTCTCTCTCTCTCCCTCTCTTTAAAACCTCCATATGACCTAGCTAGGGTGCTTGAAACCAAAAACCCTAAGAAGAGAAAAGATAGGTGAGCTCCCGATCTACCTTCCGGTGGTCTCGGATTCGAGTTCCCACATGTATGACCCCTTTTAATACCCTCTTTTCTCCTCTGATTTCAGTCATTTCGAGGGCTTAAGGAGATCTTGGTGGTGGTGGTCCTTGAGGCGGTGTTTCGGTGCGCGAAGAGCAACCGATCTTCCCTTCCTTCCTTTCCTTCCTTGGGTGAGGTTTCCTTTCCTTCCTTTCTTGTTTAGATGCTTGATTAGGAGGTGTTTTTGGGTATGTATGGTTTTTATGGTGGTTTGGGTGGCTGTTGGTGGTAGTGGGTGCCGGTTGGGGTGGTTGGCCGGCTCGGGCAGTGCGGGCTCATCAGGCCTGCGCGCGCGGGCAGGCAGGGCAAGGCAGGCAGAGCGGGCAGAGAAGGCTGGCAGGGCACGCGTGGGTGGAGCAGGAGCGTGCGGGTGCTGCGCGCTGGGCGCCGTGCGGGGACGTGCGCGCGGGGCGCTGCTCAGAGGCGCAGTGCGTGCCCCGCGCAGGGGGCCGCGTGCGGATGCTGCGCGCAGGGCACCGTGCGGGGGTGTGTGCGCGGAGCGCTGCGCAGAGGCACAGGCGTGCTGTGTGCGCGCAGTGAGGTGAGCCGGTGGTGCGCGCGGGGGTGAGGCGCTGGGGCACAGGGCGTGCGGGTGTCCGCGCGGGTTGCTGCGCTGGGGCGCAGTGAGCGCGCGGTGCACCCGGGGGGGGGGGGGGGGGGGGGCTCGGCAGCATGTCCGGGCATGCGGGCAGGGGCTCGGCAGTGCGCCTGGGTCGGGTGGCCGCGCGTACGGCTGCCCGGAGGTTCGGTTGTGAGTCGGGGTGCTCGGACTCGCGTGCGTACAGGCCGTATGTACGCTTGTCCGAGTGTTGGGTATTTTAATGTATTTTTGTCATATTTGTGTATTTTACTCACCAAGTTGATTACCCTGTCTTGCAGATCTTGACGGACGGTCACGCGACGACCCGGGTATTGGTGAGTGGTACAATCCAACCCAGTAGGGAGGCGCTATATGCACTTGGGCATATACCGTCCTCCCCTGGGGCACCATGGTTAATATTAACTTGTGTAACATGTAATCCATGCAAGCATGATAAAATATGTAGTATGCATGCTACCCTAGACCGTGTATGTTAGGGACTTGCACCCTTAGGATATGTGTAAGAGCCATGCATCCTGTAAACCCTGTTCTCATGCTAGGAAAGCCTCGACCTATGCATGTGTCCTACTAGTTTGATTTATTAAATTAAATGCGAGCATATGTCTATTAGTATGCCTTGGGGAATATTAAGGGGGCCTTGCGAGGTCAACATTGAGACCCGGGCTAGGGTACTCCGTGTTCCTTGTTTGGTTGTCGGGATGTCCTATATCGGGACCTCAGGTTGCCCTCCCAAGGTTTCTTTTCCTCATTATTATCATATATGTTCCCCGCATCTTGGTTATGCGCCCTGGAGGAATTCTGAAGAATTCATGACATTAGAGTTGTTGAGATGTGTTGTCGGCGGATCCGAGTGGATCGTATGCGTATGGATAGACTATTTTATTCCCTTCGTTGGATCCGTATAGAGACTGCCCCAGCGTTAGAAAGGCCGTCCCGTGAGAGGGCTCCCATTAGTAGGTACCTCCTGATTTTGGATTCGGACTGTTCTGAATGTGGGAGTGGCCAAGCGGCCTACGGAGTGGAGGAGAGACTATCGGTGGACCAAGGGTGATTAACAGCCTAGTCAGTCCCAATATCCTATGTCACCATATTGAGGGGTGAGGGTGAGGGTGTGGTGGGTCGGCGATGTAGCGACCCACTGGATTGTGTAGTTCCTGCCACTTTGAGGCTTGATTTGATTAATTGTGGTTAATATAAATTGTCATGCATGGGTTGTGCTATTCACTGAGCGTGTGGCTCACCCCTCGCATAATATTCTTCTCCAGTTATTAGTGAGTCGGACCTGAAGGAGGAGCTCCCCGAGAGATTTCATCAGTAGCGGAGCGGCGCCACGTCCCGCGAGTATTAGAGGCCATCAACATCCTTTCCTTTGATTGTACGTATTATATTTTCGTGCTTGGGCACCGTTTGTATATTATTTGGATGTATGTGTGTATATTGGCTCTCACAGGACAGTTGATTATGTATCGAGTCTGTAATATGTTTTTGATTTACAGACTCAGTCTTTTAGCTTCCACTATTTGTGTATATATCATGTCAGCCCCTTTGTTGTCTGTGTTGCCATTTTGGATGTTGTTAGGGTATGTTATTGATCTCCTGTATTGACTGCTGATATCATGTATACACTTGCCGCGTCCCGGGGACGGCCGCATCGAGAGTAGTTGTTTTCCATTGGGTTCGCTTTGCGAACATGGGATCGTTCTCCCCCTCGTTGGATCCGATGTAGGAACTTCTCGGGTTTAGTTGTCCTGACAGAGGGCTCCCATCCGTAGGTACCACCGATGCACTCGGAAGAGTACTGATTGTGGGAGTATACCAAGTAGAAACTACCCGGGGAAAGGGCTACCGGCGGACCAAGGGTGTAGAGCGGTGAGTTGAGGAGATCGGGTTGTAGATACTACCCGGGAGAGGGTTAACGAATGATGTTGCGAGCGTGGGAATCATTCTTGTTATATATGTGTCACTTTTTAGCCTGCTGGTAACCGTTGGAGCATTTCTGGCAGTTTTAAAAATTTTAGGGTTTTTCGATCGGAACCGCATAATTTCAGACTGTTAGCTATCGTCTGAGCTAGAGGACTCCGATTGAAAATCTAATTGCATATTTGGTGTCCTGGTGCCATTTTAGACCTCTCACGAAAATTTCATCGAATTCTGGCATCGTTTGCAAAAATTTCGCAGTTCCGGGGCGTATCCGGGTATTTTAAGTCGCGCACTATATAAGTGAGAGCTAAAATATCCCGGGTTACTGTTCATCGTCTTCCCCGTCGAGATCTCTCTCTCCCCTCTCCGTTTTTCTTCCGTTTGAGCCCCCTCCACCCCTCAAAATCGAAAACCTAAAGCACGGGAAGTGTAGATCGGGTCCCGATCTACGCTCCGGTGTCTTCAAATCCGAATTCCAACGATCCTAGCCTCCCCGACCTCCCCTTTTCGTCCTCTGATTTGGCCCATTCCGAGGGACAAGCTAGATCGGGGCGTGAGAAGGCTTTTGGGAAGGGTTTCGGCGCGTGGAGATCCACCGGACGCCTCTTCCTCCCCTCGGTAAGCCTTCTTTCCCTCTTATTTCTTGTCTAGATGATTGCTAGGGGAGGGTTTTGTGTTTGGGAGGTGGTGGGTGGCAGTGGGGGTCGTCGGAGAGTGGTCGGAGGTGGTTGGAGATGGTCGGTGGTCAAGGGAGAGGTGGTGGTGGCGCACGGGCAGTGGCAGGTCGTCCGGGCCAATCAGCAGCAGCAGCAGCAGCCCAGGCGGCGCGCAGGTCGGGTGCGCGCGGGCAGGCGCGCGTGCGCGCGCGAGCGTGCGTGCGCGCGGCGTGCGCGCGGGCGTGCGCGGGTCTGGTGCGAGCTGCTCGTCGTGCTGGGGGCCTCAGGCAGCAGGCAGCGAGCGCAGGGAGCCGGCTGGGCGTGCGCGCGTGCGTACGCGCGAGCGTGCGCGCGGGCGTGCGCTCGGGGGAGCGGGTCGCGGCGGTGCGAGGCGTGCGAGCTGCTCGGGTGGTGCTGTGCGCGGGTCTGTTCGTGCGGCTGAGCGCGAGGGGCTGATGCGAGGCGTGCGCGAGGTGGTGGCCGAGGTGTTAGGCGGTGCGCGCGAGGTGAGGCGAGGTGCGTGCGAGGTGCGCGCGAGGTGCGGCAAGGCGTGCGAGGTGTGCGCGAGGCGCAGCGGGGCAGGCGAGGTGCGTGCGAGGTGCGCGCGAGGTGCGGCAAGGTGGCGGAGGTGCGCGCGGGGTGCGCGCGGGGCGAGGCGCTGCGCGCGGGGGCGTGCGGGGTGCCCCGGGAAGCTCGGCGGTGTGTCTCGGCGGCGGGCAGGGGCCCGGCGGTGCGCGGGGTGCGCGGGCCGAGGCGCGGCGGTGCGCCCGGGCGGTCGGGTGGCCGTGCGGGTGGTTGCCGGCCGTGCGGGTGGTTGCCGAAGTGCTCGGGCTAACGTGCGTGCGGGTCGCGTGCACGTTTGCCCGAGTGTTAGGTGTTTGTGGTGGGTTTTGGGTATTTATTTGTGTATTTAATAATATTTGTGGATTTATACTTACCAAGTAATACCCTATCTTGCAGATCCCGACGGACGGTCGCGCGTCGACCCGAGTTCTGGTGAGTGGGACAATCCAACCCAGTAGAGAGGTGCTATACGCACTTGTGCGTATACCGACCTCTCCTGGGGCACCTTGGATGAATATTGACCATGTGTAATATGTATATCATGCGAGCATGATTTAATTGTAGAATGCATGTTACCCTAGACCTTGCATGTTAGGGACTTGCACCCTTAGGATGTATATGAGCCATGCAGCATGTCCCCTGGTTCCATGTTAGGAAGCCCGGCCGATGCATGTGCCCTACTAGTTTATTTATTTGATTAAATGCTAGTATTTGTTTACAATGCATGTTATAGTGAATATTATAGGGGAGGGGCCTTGCGAGGACAGCGGTGAGACCCGGGTTAGGGTACACCGTGTTCCTTGTTTGGTTGTCGGGGTGTCCTATAACGGGAACTCACGCTGCCCTCCCGAGTTTCTTTCCCCAACGATATTCCACCTTGTTATAACCTGATGCATGTTCCCCGCATCGTAGTTATGCGCCCTGGTGGGTTCTGAGGAATTCAGAACATTAGTGTTGTTATAATGTGCCGTCTGCGGATCCAAGTGGATCATATGCGATGGTTAGGCTGTTCTGTTCCCTTCGTTGGATCCGGTAGAGACTACCCCAGCGTTAGACAGGGCCTTCCTGACAGAGGGCTCCCATTAGTAGGCACCTCCTGATTTTGGACGGACTGTGCTGAATGTGGGAGTAGACCAGGCGGCCTACGGAGTGGAGGAGAGCCTATCGGTGGACCAAGGGTGACCAACAGCCTAGTCAGTCCCAAAATCCTGTGTCACCCATTGAAGGGTGAGGGTGAGGGTGTAGCGGGTTGGCGGAAGCGACCCGTTGGTTTTTGGTGCAGTTAGTCCCAATATCCTGTGTCACCCATTGAAGGGTGAGGGTGAGGGTGTGGCGGGTTGGCGGAAGCGACCCGCTGGTTATGTGTAGTCAGTCCCAAAATCCTATGTCACCCGTGGTAGGGTGAGGGTGAGGGTGTAGTGGGTTGGCGATGAGCGACCTACTGGATTTGTGAATAGATGATTATCAGTCCCAAAATCCTATGTCACCCATGGATGGGTGAGGGTGAGGGTGTGGTGGTTCGGCGAAGTACGAACCACTGGTTTATGTTGTTATGTCTTAGAGGCTGGATAAATAATGGAATTGTGGTAAATATTGTCTGTGATGCATGGGTTGTGCCGTTCACTGAGCGTGTGGCTCACCCCTCGCACAATATTTTTTTCTTCAGTGCCATCTGAGTCGGATCCGGAGGAGGAGCTCCCCGAGGGACTTCATCAGTAGCGGAGTAGCGCCACGTCCCGCGAGTTGCAGAGACTATCAGCATCCTTTGTACCAGTATGTATTATTTTCCGTGCTTGGGCACGCGTTTGTGTTGTATTTGGATCTCTTTGTATGTATATTGGCTCTCACAGGACATGTGATTATGTATGGAGTCTGTAGTGTATTTTGATTACAGATTCAGTCTTAGTTATCCGCATTTGGTGTATATATATCCTGTCAGCCTTGCTTTTGTTGTCTGTGTGTCATTTTGGCTGCTTGTGTATGATATTATTGACCTCCTGAGTAGATTCTGATATATATATACACTTGCCGCGTCCCGGGGACGCCTGGGGCGTGACAATTCTCCCTTTTGGTTGGATCCGAGTAGGGACTCCCCGGCGTTGGAAAGCTGCCCTGACAGAGGGCTCCCATTTGTAGGTACCTCCGATGCGTCGGACAATGCTGAACGTGGGAGTATACCAGGTAGAGGCTACGGAGTGTGGGAGAGGCTACCGGGTGGACCAGGGGTGTAGAGCAGTCTAAATCTCTTCCAAAAGTCCCAAGAGTCTCCCTCCAGGAGTGAGGGTAAGGATGAGGTGAAGAATATCGCCGCGTGACCCATTCGTTGTTCGACCGTTCCCATAGTTGTTGGGTCCGGTCTTGTATCGATGTTTAAAGGCGACGTTTGAGAAATTATCCAGATGTAGATGATCTAGTAGTGTTGAGTAGACCAGTAAATCCGGGTCTCTTCGACTGACGGTATGGTCTCTAGACCAGTAAATCCGGGTCTCTTCGATTGACGGTATGGTCTCTAGACCAGTAAATCCGAGTCTGTTTGACCGACGGTATGGTCTCTAGACCAGTAAATCCGGGTCTCTTCGACCGACGGTATGGTCTCTAGACCAGTAAATCCGGGTCTCTTCGACCGACGGTATGGTCTCTAGACCAGTAAATCCGGGTCTCTTCGACCGACGGTATGGTCTCTAGACAAGTAAATCCGGGTCTCTTCGACCGACGGTATGGTCTCTAGACAAGTAAATCCGGGTCTCTTCGACCGACGGTATGCTCTCTGAGGTTGGTCGCGCCGCCGCGTGACCCAGTTATCCATGGGTTTCTACCCATGTTTTCCTTGAAAGGAAATTGATTATGTATTGAACTGTAGTATGGTGATTGGTTTCCAGCCACTCACTGAGCTTGTAGCTCACCCCTCGCATACTATTTCTTTTCAGGGGCAGTGTTTGGCGTGGAGCTGGAGCTTTCCTGTGGCGTGGTCTTATGGGCGTGGAGTGTTCTGCCGACGGGTGGCGAGTGCGAGGCTGTCAGCATTCCTAGAGTCATTTTATGCTTTGTAAATCGTTCATGTTGCACAGGTTGTATTTTCTTTGGTCTAGACTTGGCTCTTACAGGACAGTGATTGTGTATTCGAGTCTGTAATAATGTTTTTGATTTACAGACATTGTTTATATATTTTGCTTCCGCTTTTCAGTCAGTTATCATTATCTTGCTTTGCCGCCTTGTGTATTGTTGTTGGTGTCTTTATTGACCTCAGGTATTGATAGCTGATATATTATTATTGCCACGTCTCGGGGACGCCTGGGGCGTGACAAGGTAGAGGCTACGTGGGGGAAAAGGCTACCGGTGGACCAAGGGTGTAGAACAGTCTAAGTCTCTTCCAAAAGTCCTATGTCACCTCCGGGGGTGAGGGTGAGGATGAGGTGAAGACACATCGCCGCGTGACCCATTCGTTGTTTGTCCGTTCCCATAGTTGTTGGGTCCGGTTGTGTATCGATGTTGAAAGACATCGTGGGTCAGTTATCTCGATGTAGATGATCCAGTAGTGTTGTGTAGACCAGTAATCCCGGGTCTCCTCGACCAACGGTATGGTCTCTCCCCAAAAGTCCCAAGAGTCTCCCTCCGGGAGTGAGGGTGAGGGTGAGGTTGGTCGCGCTGCCGCATGACCCTGTTATCCGTGGGTTTCCACCCATGTTTTCCTTGAGAGGAAAGTGCTTATGTGTTGAACTGTTGTATGGTGATTGGTTTCCAGCCACTCACTGAGCTTGTAGCTCACCCCTCGCATACTGTTTCTTTTTAGGGGCAGTGTTGGGCGTGGAGCTGGAGCTTTCCTGTGGCGTGGTCTTATGGGCGTGGAGCGTTCTTCCGGCGGATGGCAAGTGCGAGGCTGTCAGCAGTCCTAGAGTCATTGTATGTATTGTAAATCGTGCATGTGGCACAAGTTGTATTTTCTTTGGTCTAGACTTGGCTCTCACAGGACAGTGATTGTGTATTCGAGTCTGTAATAATGTTTTTGATTTACAGACATTGTTTATATATTATGCTTCCGCTTTTCAGTCAGTTATCATTATCCTTGCTTTGCCACCTTGTGTGTTGTTGTTGGAGTCTTTATTGATCTCAGGTATTGATAACTGATATTTTATTATTGCCACGGCTCAGGGACGGCTGCCCTGGGGCGTGACATCCCAAGCCCACTTGTTATGCCTGTGTCATTTGGAGCCATTTCGGTTAAGCCTTGGTCACTTCTGTGTCATTTAGGGCCTTTTTAATTTTTCGATCAGAGCCGCTAAAAATTTTGGCTTTTAGCCACCTGCGGGAGTTAGAGTACTCTGATTGGAAATCTGACTGCATATTATGGGTCCTGGTACCATTTGGTATTGCCCACAGAAATTTCATCGAGTTCTGGTTACGTTTTAGAAAATTTTACAGTTCCGAATCATATCCGGGTTTTGACCGATTTTGAAGTGTCAAAGGGTGACTTTGACCAAGTCAAGTGGACTTGGACCAAGTCAAGTAGACTTGGACCAAGTCAAAGAAGACCATTGACTAGGTCAATGGGTTTTGTCTTCTAGTTTGGTTGGGTTGACTCAAAGTCAATCCCCACCCACCCCCTTTTTCTCAAATAAATGCTAAGTGTGTGAGTGTGCTTGAGGTGGGTGTCCCCTTCATTTCCCTCTCACTCTCTCCTTCACTCCCTGGTTTTCTTTGTTTTTTTGGGTTAAATAAAAGAAGAACAAGAAGGAGAAGAAGAAACATTAAAAGGAAAAGAGAAAGGTATGTGTGTGCAAGCTTTGGGTGTTGTAGTTGTTGTTGTTGTTTCTCTTCTCATTAGCTCCTTCTCATGCCTTCCCCCCCCCCCCCCCTGTTTTCAGCCAAGGAAGGCTGGTGGAGTGGCTGATGAGGTGGTGGTGGTGGTAGAGGTGGTCGTGGGTGTGTCGAGAACCCCACATCTCCCCATTTCCCTTCCCCTGTTTTGGTAAGGCAGCACACTGTCTCTTAAAGATTTCAGTGAATCTAGTATTTAGAGGCATATTTGTAGGATTATGTCTTCTTATGATTTGATCATCTATGTGTCTAGATTGCATATATGAACTTTGGGGTCATTATGATATCTGTGGGGTAAGTTAGAACCAGTTTTGCATGACCTGTCCAGATTCGCGTAGGAATTGACCTGCTTCGGGAAATGATTTGTTTCGGGCTTGTAGAGGAAAAATTAGGTTCTAATGTCTTCATGGATTATGATCCCAGCATATCATAGAATGTGCATGATTTATTTCATAATTTGTGGAAGTGTATTGGGTGCTGTGAAGACCAATTAGTAGGGCTGGTTGCAGCAGGTTTAGCAGTTTTGCTTGGTTGAGTGTCAAGGAGTTGGTTGCATGTGTCTTGGGTGACAATATGGAAGTATCAGGGGTTAGGGTTTTCATGAAGTAAGCTTATGTGTGATAGGAGGTTCCATAATTTAATTATGGATCATTGGTTGTGTTTTGCAGATCTCGTAGACCGGACGCGCGGTGATCCGGGTATCGGTGAGTGGTTCGATCCAATCCCCCCCCCTCTCGGGATGCGCTCGACGCGCGTAGACGCGCGTCGCGCATCGATGGGGCCCCCTAGCTATACTACTTGTGTAGATAAGTAGTATGGCCATGCTTAAGCTATAATATGTAGATATCTTGCATGCTAGGCTTATATACATGTATTGTATCCATGTATGAATGATTGTGTTGCATGCGCCCCTCTAGTATGGGCATGTATTTTGTAAACGTGTATGATGTATAGAATATGGCATGCCTTAGGTAGTATTGTAATACTACTCCCACCATATTAATTGGAAATCGAACATGATTAAGTCTGGGTTAATAACGGGCACCTGCCTAATATTCCCTTGCGATAAGACTCGAGGGCGTGTTGTAGTTGTTGCGCCTATTCTAATGGGGGAAAGCTATGACCAGCTTTATGAGATGATGATCTCTCTTGCCCTCTCCCTCTGAACAAACTGGGTAAGTAGACGCGATTTCTTACTCGACTCAGGTTCGTTTGGAATATTGGCATGCACCTGTTAGTGCGCGAGATCGCGCTTGCCCTCTCTTTTAAGTTGGCGATATCCAACGCACGCTTAAGTTAGGCCTTGTGTGCTTATGTGACTAATGACATGTATGCATGTTGTATGATTTATTATGATGTAAATCCATGTTAGGGAGTGTCCCTATAATTATTAGATAATTGTGCATATGGTTCATGCACATAGCTAGATATAAAATTCTGCTGGATATATTTATATGCGCATGTTAAAAACTGATAGGCCTATCTGGGATAGGCGTGGGTATGACCCGCTGTCGGGTTGTACCTTATTAGTTAAAGCACTAGCGATGTAATCGCCCCGTGCATCCGAGCGATGCACTCGTTTGGAATTCAGGAGAATTCATTATCTTATCGGATTGTTAAGCCGGTAGTTGGGGCGTGACACCCCCCCCCCCCCTTGTGTCTGAGCGACGCAACGGTGTGGGAGTACAGTAGTATTCGATATCTCGATAAGTGATTATCGAGAGTAGTTGTTTTCCATTTGGTTCGCTTTGCGAACATGGAATGTTTACTCCCATTGTCGTCCGTGTTAAAGAGGCCCGGGTTGTAGCTGTCCTGACAGAGGGCTCCCATCCGTAGGTACCACCGATGCGTTCGGGAGCGTACTGATCGTGGGAGTGTACCAGGTAGAGGCTACCCGGGAGAGGGCTAACGAATGATATTGCGAGCGTGGAATTGTTCTCCCCTTCGTTGGATCCGATGTAGGAACTCCCCGGCGTTGGGAAAGCTGTCCTGACAGAGGGCTCCCATCCGTAGGTACCACCGATGCGTTCGGAAGGTACTGATTGTGGGAGTATACCAGGTAGAGGCTACGCGGGGGAAAGGGCTACCGGTGGACCAAGGGTGTAGAGCAGTCTAAGTCTCTTCCAAAAGTCCCAAGAGACTCCCTCCGGGAGTGAGGGTGAGGATGAGGTGAAGACACGTCTCCGCGTGACCCATTCGTTGTTCGTCCGTTCCCATAGTTGTTGGGTCCGGTATCGTATCGATGTTCAAAGACATCGTTAGGCAGTTATCCCTGTCACGCCCCAGGGCGGCCGTACCCGAGATGCGGCAACGGTATATATGATATCAACAGTCTATATAGGAGGTCAATAATATACTCTAAACAATATCAACAATGACAACACAGACAACAAAGTGTCTGACATAATATATACACAAATGAGACTGAGTCTGTAATTTAAAAAACATATTACAGACTCGATACATAATCAACTGTCCTGTGAGAGCCAATATATACACGACATCCAAATATAATACAAACGTGTGCCCAAGCACAGAATACAATACATACAATATAACGGGGATGCTGATGGCCTCTCACACGCAGAACGTGACGCTGCTCCGCTACCGCTGATGTGCCTCGGGAGCTCCTCCTTCAATCTGACTCAGATATAACTGTAGAAAAATATATGCGAGGGGTGAGCCACACGCTCAGTGAATAGCACAACCCATGCATCACAATTCATATCAACCTTATACAATTCATAGCCCCTAACACGGGCGCAACGTCAACATTCTAATGGGTTATTTCATCGCCAACCCACCTCCCACACCCCCCCCCATCACCCTCACCCTTTCCGAGGGGGTGACATGGGCCTCTTGGAGCATACTAGACCGCTTCCCACCCCTGGTCCCACCGGGTAGCCTCTCCCACCCTCGTAGCATACATCTGGTATACTCCCACGATTCAGCACAGTCTGAAAAAAATCAGGAGGTGCCTACTGATGGGAGCCCTCTGCCAGGCCAGCTAACGCCGGGGAGTTCCTACCTTGGATCCCAACCAATAAGGAGAAGACAGCCTAGTCACGCGGATACGATCCTCATGGTTCCGTCGACACCGATGGTAACTCTACTAATGTCATGAATTCACAGAATTCCTCCAGGACGCATAACTAAGATGCGGGGAGACACATATTATAACAACAAGGTTATAATATTCTCTAAGGCATGCTCACATTAGATTTAATTAAATTAAACTAGGTGGGAACATGCACAGGTCGGGGCAAGGTGTCTAGGCATGCACAGGCCTCTATACATGATGTAAGGGTTCATATCCCTAGCATACAAATCTAAGAAGGCATGGATACATCACATTAATATTCATGCAAGGCATAGTTTACATTCAATACTAGCTAATATGAAAATATGGTTCCCCAAGGGAGGGCAATGCATGCCTACGTGCATCAAACGCCTCCCTACTAGGTTGGATTGTCCCACTCACCAATACCCGGGTCATCGCGTGACCGCTCGTCAAGATCTGCAAGACATGGGAAATAAAAATGGTCAGTAAAATACATAAATACACAAGAAAATACGCTAGAAATACCCAACACTCGGACAAGCATGCATACGGGCCCGTACGCACGCGAGCCCGAGTGCCCCGACACACTCCCGCACCCCCGGGCAGCCATGCGCACGGCCACCCGCACGCACGCGCACGGGTGCGCACGCACGCACGCAGCCCCGCGCCCCGGGTGCACTGCCGCGCCCCAGCCCGCGTGCCCAGGCACGCCGCCGCGAGCACCGCGCGTCCAGCCCTGCGTCTACCCTCGCGTACTGCTCCCCTGCGCAGCACCCCGTGCGCACCCCTGCGTGCACCGCACGCACTGCGCCCCTGCGCAGCGCTCAGCGCGCAAGCCCGTGTGCCCGCGCGTACGCGCGCACTCGCCCAGCGCCCCCGACTGCGCGCCTGCTCTGCCTGCGTGCGGATGACCCCGCACGCACGCCCGAGCCAAACCTACATCCTTCCTCAGCCCTCCCACACCCCCACACACATGCATACCATGCATACACCCTATGCACACCCTAACATGCATCTAAAACAAGGAAATAAGGGGGAGGAAAGCTTACCCAAGGGAGGAAAGGAAAGGAGGGATCTTCGGGTGCTCTTCGCGCACCGATTCGCCACCACCAAAGCCACCACTACCAAGACCTCTTCTCAGTCTAAGAGGGGCTGAAAACAGAGGTGAAAAGGTGCCATGAGAGGAGGTCTCACAAAGGGGAAATCGAAACCGAGACCATAGGAAGATAGATCAGGTCCTCACCTTCCTTTTATCCTTCTAGGGTTTTCCAAACCAACACCTTCTACTAGATCAAAAGTGGAAAACAAAGAGAGGAGATGAGAGAGCTTGAGAGAGATGGAGAAGAAGATGAATAGGGGGGGACACTATTCTTGGGCGTGGACCTTAAGTCACCACACACACACCACACACACTCACACACTTAGAATTAATTAGGTTAAGCTAGGTTTAGGTGATCTTTGACCCTAGTCAACCCAACCACACTAGAAAACAAAATATTTTGACCAAGTCAAGGGTCAAACTTGACTTGGTCAAGTACTCTTTGACTTGGTCAAGTCTCCCAATGACTTTTTGCTTGGTCAAAACCCGGATACGATTCGAAACTGCGAAATTTTGAAACGTTACCGGAATTCGATGAAATTTTCGTGAGTGGCTTGAAATGGCACCAGGACACATAATATGCAGTTAGATTTTCAATCAGAGTCCTCAAGCTCAGGATGATAGCTAAAAGTTCAAAATTTTAGCGGTTCCGATCGAAAAAAGAAAAAGTTAAAAAACTGCCAGAATGCTCCAATGGTGACCAGAAGGCTAAAAGTGACACATATATAAAATTCTTCCCCCCCCTACGAAATTTTGTCCTCAAAATAAATACAAGAATATCTACGAAGGGAAAAGATGCGGATACGCGTCACGCATGGCGTCCTCGAGCTCCCAAGTGACCTCGGCACCGGAACGGTGCTGCCATCGCACCTTGACCAACTGGACGGTCTTGGTGCGGAGCCTCTTCTCGCGACGGTCCAGGATCTCGATCAGCTGCTCGACGAATGACAAGTCCGGCTCGAAGACGAGCGGCTCGAACGGGATGACGTGAGCAGGATCGTGGACGTAACGCCTCAGCTGCGAGACATGGAAGACATCATGGGCCTGAGCCAACTGTGGGGGCAGAGCTATGCGATAGGCCACCTCCCAAACTCGCTCGAGGATGAGGAACGGCCCAATGAAACGCGGACTCAGCTTGCCCCGCACGCTGAAACGGAAGATGCCCTTCATCGGGGACACCTTCAGGAAAACATGATCACCAACCTCGAAAACGAGCTCACGGCTACGACGGTTGGCATAGCTCTTTTGACGGCTCTGAGCGACTCGGATACGCTTGCGAATCGTCTTGACCATCTCTGAGGTCTGGTGGATGATCTCTGGTCCCTCCAACTGGCGCTCTCCGACCTCGTCCCAACACAAGGGGGACCTGCAGCTGCGACCATAGAGCGCCTTGTATGGAGCCATCCTGATACTCGAGTGGTAGCTGTTGTTGTAGGCAAACTCCACCAATGGAAGATGCCTCTCCCAACTGCCCCCAAAATCGAGAACGCAAGCTCGCAGCATGTCCTCCAGGGTCTGAATCGTCCTCTCCGACTGGCCGTCCGTCTGCGGATGAAACGCTGTACTGAAGTGGAGGTTCGTACCAAGGGCGTGCTGGAGGCTACGCCAGAACCTCGAAGTAAATCGCGCGTCTCGATCAGAAATAATGCTGACGGGAGTGCCATGGAGACGAACAATCTCGGAGACAAACAACTGCGCCAGGGTGTCCAGAGAATCGGTGAGTCGGATGGGGAGGAAATGAGCGGACTTCGTCAGTCGGTCAACGATTACCCAGATGGCATCGCGACCCGAACGTGACCTCGGCAAACCCGAAACGAAGTCCATGGTGATCTGCTCCCACTTTCACTGAGGAATCTCAATGGACTGCAGCTTCCCCGCAGGGCGCTGATGCTCCTACTTCACCTGCTGACATACCAAGCAACGGGCAACGAAACGGGCGATATCTTCGAGAAACCCTCGACAAACCTCCTGTAATAACCCGCCAAGCCCAGGAAGCTCCGAATCTCTGTGGGGTTCGACGGTCGACGCCAATTCGACACGGCGAGCGTCTTGTCCGGGTCCACAGATATGTCCTCGCCGGAAATCACGTGGCCCAGAAAGGCCATACGCTCCAACCAAAACTCGCACTTAATCCACCATCAATTTGATGCTTCCAAGGTATTCCTTGACTGGGAAAAGAAACCTTGGGAGGGCACCATGAGGTCCCGATATAGGATATCCCGACAACCAAACAAGGAACACGGAGTACCCTAGCCCGGGTCTCAACGATGACTTCGCAAGGCCCCTTAATCCTGAGTAGGAAGGCTGGAAGAAGACATCATCCCTTAATGAGCAATACGCCACATCCTCAACACTTGAAACTGGCGCCGCACGCGAACTCAATGGTTACCAGCAATATCGATGCACGGGAAAGAGCTCCATTATCGAGACGCAATCCATACCTTAGAAATTGTGACCACTTCATCACTATCATACTGCTGGGCTGGAATCTCCTACCCAAGCCTTAATCCCACCACAAGGGATCCAACAACTGACCCTAATCAGTCGACCCAGTCGACAACTTAAGGGTGGGTCCAGCGGGGTCACGTCCACGTCAACGGATGCGAGGAGGCATGTCAGCAACCTAAGATAACTTCTAAAACAAGAGTACTCAGATGACAATCCTACGACTCATCATCTATACGACTAGACTTAGGCTCTGACAGGACCAGGCTCTGATACCAACTTTTGTCACGCCCCAGGGCGGCCATCCCCGAGACGTGACAATAAAGAAATATTAGCTATCAATACCTGAGGTCAATAAAGACTCCAACAACAACACACAAGGTGGCAAAGCAAGGATAATGATAACTGACTAAAAAGCGGAAGCATAATATATAAACAATGTCTGTAAATCAAAAACATTATTACAGACTCGAATACACAATCAATGTCCTGTGAGAGCCAAGTCTAGACCAAATAAAATACAACATGTGCCACATGCACGATTTACAATACATAAAATAACTCTAGAAATACTGACAGCCTCTCACTCGCCACCCGCCGGACAGAACGCTCCCCGCCCATAAGACCACGCCACAGGGAAGCTCCAACTCCACGCCCAACACTGCCCCTGAAAAGAAACAGTATGCGAGGGGTGAGCTACAAGCTCAGTGAGTGGCTAGAAACCAATCACCATACAACAGTTCAATACTCAAACAATTTCCTCTCAAGGAAAACATGGGTAGAAACCCAATGGATAACAAAGCCACGCGACGGCGCGACCAACCTCACCCTCACCCTCACTCCCGGAGGAAGACTCTTGGGACTTTTGGGGAGAGACCATACCGTTGGTCGAAGAGACGCGGAATTACTGGTCCACACAACACTACTGAATCACCAACCTCACCCTCACCCTCACAATGTTGTGCCTGTGTCATTTGGAGCACTCTGTTTGAAAATTTGGGTACATAATTTTTTTTTCTTAGAAGTTATGTATTCCCGAATTGGTATTTGGATTTGATTTTGTTAAAATCCAAGATGAAGAGGTTTAAATATGAGTTTACTATGAGATGTCCAGTTTTGAGTTAGCTTTCGTACATAAGTGGAATTAGATCAACTGGATTCTTGTAGTAAAAGTTATGGGTATTTTTCCAAGTATACTCCGGGGATGGAAATTCTGGCAGCAGCCCTGTTCTATGTTTAGCTCTAATTTCGGAATAGCTGGAGAGATTATTTGATCTTGGCATGAACATGAAAGTTGTAGATAATCTTCTTAGCTTTCCATCGGACTTGGAATTGAGCAATTCGGAGCTATATCGAGGAAGTTATGGCTGTTCCAGTGAAGCATGCGCAGAATTTCTAGTCAAAGGGCGACTAGGTCTTTTCCATCCTCTTTAGATATTTGTGTGATAAATATCTCTCTCTCTCTCTCTTCCCCTCTCACTTCCACGCCTAATTTCTTGCCCTCTCTTTCTCTCATTCAAGCCCCCCATGTGTTTGTTGATATGTCTCAATGAGAAGGAGATGGTGGTGGAGGAAGTGTTGGAGAAGGTTTGTGCTTATGTATTGTTGTTGTTTGTTCTCCCCTCTCTCAAGTTCCTTTACATGGTTTTCCCCTCCCCTGATTTCCAGCCAAGAGGAGGCTGAGGAGGCCGAAGAGGTGGTGGTGGTGGTGGTGGTTGAGGTGGCCGTGGGCGTGTCGAGAGCCCCGCACCTCCCCCTTTCCGTTTCCCTCTTTTGGTAAGTCCTCTTCCCCTTCTTTTTTATTTTTAGGGTTGTTGGGATGCTTAGGGTGTTCATGCATGCCATGCATAGGGGTTAGAGAGTGTGTGAGGGGTTAGGGAGGGTTAAAATAGGTTTAGGAGGGGGTGCACGCGCGGTGGGCGCAGTTTGCGCGCGTGCGCGCGCAAGCGGGCACTGGCACGCCCTGGCGGGGCGCGTGTGCGTGAGTGCGCGCGGAGTGGTCGCACGGGTGCGCGCGGGTGCTGGCGCGAGCGGGGGTGGGCGCAAGAGTGCGCGCGAGTGCCCGCGCGTGGAGTAGTGCGCTTGGGCATGCGCCTGGGCGCGGGGCTCGGGACCAGTGCGCGTGCGTGCGTGCATGCGCTTGCTGGGGCGTGCGTGGGGTGTTGCGCGGGAGGCGCCGTGCGCGCGGGTACGCGCTGGGCTAGACGAGCGATACACGCTGTCACGCCCCAGGGCGGCCAACCCGGGGACGCGGCAAGTGTGTATATCATATCAAATCAGAAGCCTACACAGGAGGTCAATAATATATATATCATACACAGACAACTAGAATGACACACATGCAACAAAAGGGACTGACATGATATATACACCAAATGCGGAAGCAAAAGACTGAATCTGTGAATAAACATTCTACAGACTCGATACTCAATCATCTGTCCTGTGAGAGCCAATATACACAATATACAACTGAACATATACCAACACGTGCCAAGCACGGAAATACAATACATACAACTGAGATAAGGGATGCTGATAGCCTCTGGTACTCGCGGACGTAGCGCTGCTCCGCTACTGAAGAAATCCCTCGGAAAGCTCCAACTGCTGCTCCGGCTCTAGCTCAGGCTCAGTGACCACTGGGGAAAAACATGTGCGAGGGGTGAGCCACACGCTCAGTGAACAGCACAACCCACGCATCACAGACAATATTTACCAGTATTCCATTATTTTATCCAGCCATCTATACATAACAACATAAACCAGTGGTTCATACTTCGCCGAACCACCACACCCTCACCCTCGCCCATCCATGGGTGACATAGGATTTTGGGACTGATAATCATCTATTCACAAATCCAGTAGGTCGTTCATCGCCAACCCACTACACCCTCACCCTCACCCTCAACGGGTGACATAGGATTTTGGGACTGACTAGGCTGTTGGTCACCCTTGGTCCACCGATAGTCTCTCCCTCCACTCCGTAGGCCGCCTGGTCTACTCCCACATTCAGCACAGTCCGAAACCAAATCAGGAGGTACCTACTAATGGGAGCCCTCTGTCAGGAAGGCCCTGTCTAACGCTGGGGGTAGCCTCTACCGAATCCAACGCAGGGAACAGAACAGCCTATCCATACGCATATGATCCACTCGGATCCGCCAACTACATATCATTACAACTCAAATGTCATGAATTCCTCTGAATTCAACCAGGTGCATCATCAAGATGCGGGAACATGTACAAAAATCAGTAAGGCTGGAATATCATTGGGGGAAAGAAACTCGGAAGGGCGGCGTGAGTTCCCGTTATAGGATACCCCGACAACCAAACAAGGAACACGGAGTACCCTAACCCGGGTCTCACCGCTGTCCTTGCAAGGCCCCTCCCCTATAATATCTACCAACTATACTAATAATTATACCAATCATACAATCATTACATATAATATTATTGGGACTAGAACCTTGGGAGGGCAGCCCGAGGTCCCGATACAGGACATCCCGACAACCAAACAAGGAACACGGAGTACCCTAACACGGGTCTCAGCGTTGACCTCGCAAGGCTCCTCCCTATAATATTATCCTAAGGCATGCGATCTAACAGATACCAGCATTTAATTTAATAATTAAACTAGTAGGACGCATGCATAGGCCGGGGTTTCCTAGCATGAAAACCAGGGGACATGCTGCATGGCTCATACGCATATCCTATGGGTGCAAGTCCCTAACATAAAAGCCTAGGGTAGCATGCATTCTACACATCATTCACACAAGCATGGATTACATATTATTTGCAGGTAATATTTATCCATGTCGCCCCAGGAGAGGTCGGTATACGCCCAAGTGCGTATAACACCTCTCTACTGGGTTGGATTGTCCCACTCACCAGTATCTGGGTCGTCGCGCGACCGCCCGTCGAGATCTGCAAGACAGATATTATTTGGTAAGTATAAATCCACAAATATAATTAAATACTCAAACAAATACCCAAAATCCCAAATTAATCACCCCAACACCCCGGCAACCACCCGCACGGCCGGCCACCACCCGCACGGCCACCCGACCGCCCGGACGCGCCGCCGCGCCTCAGCCCGCGCACCCCGCACGCCTCGCGCCGCCCGCGAGCACCCCGCGCGCCCCCGCGCGCAGCGCCTCGCCTCGCGCGCACCTCCGCCACCTCGCCGCACCTCGCGCGCACCTCGCACGCACCTCCGGCACCTCGCCGCACCTCGCGCGCACCTCGCACGCACCTCCGGCACCTCGCCGCACCTCGCGCGCACCTCGCACGCACCTCCGGCACCTCGCCGCACCCCGCGCGACCAGCTCCTCGCGCCCGCTGCTCGCTGCCTGAGGCCCCCAGCACGCCTGCACGACCGGCACAGCTCGCCTGCACGACCAGCACAGCACGCCACCCGCGCGCGCCAGCTTGCACGCCGCGCGCACGCGCGCCCGCGCACGCACGCGCGCATGACCGCGCGCGCCCAGCCTGCGCGCCGCTGCTGCTCTGCCTGCTGCCCGAGAACATCCCCTGCTGCCCGAGAACACCCCCCCGCTGCCCGAGACCACCCAAACCACCACCCACCGACCTCCGACCACCTCCACCGCCCCCCGAAGGCTATCCACAGCCGCCAACCACCCCTCATACACAGATCCACCCTCCTAGCATACATCTATGCAAGAAAAAGAGGGAAAGAAGGCTTACCGAGGGGAGGGAGCGAAGTCCGGACGCTCTCCGCGCGCCGAAACCTTTCCCAAAGGCTCTCTTACGCCCCGATCTATCACGGCCCTCGATTTGGCTCGAAACAGAGGAGAGAGAGGGGAGGTCGGGGAGGCTAGAGTCGTCGGAATCGGGATTTGAAGGCACCGGGGTGTAGATCGGGACCCGATCTACACTTCCCGTGCTTTGGGTTTTCGATTTTGAGGGGTGTAGGGGGCTCAAACGGAAGAAAAACGGAGAAGGGGAGAGGGGATATTCACGTCGGGAAGACGATGAATAGTACCCCGGAAATTAGATTTCTTTTATATAGCGCGCGACTTAAAAACCCGGATACGCCCCGGAACTGGGAAATTTTTGCAAACGATGCCAGAATTCGACGAAATTTTCATGAGAGGTCTAAAATGGCACCAGGACACCAAATATGCAGTTAGATTTTCGATCGGAGTCCTATAACTCAGACGATAGCTAACAGTCTGAAAATAAGCGGTTCCGACCAAAAACCCTAAAAATTTTTAAAACTGCCAGGACGCTCTAACGGTTACCAGCAGGCTAAAAGTGACACAAATATAACACACGCGGGCGCGCCTGCGAGCGTGCGCGCGTGTGCGGCAGGGCATCTGGGTGCGCGGGCAGGCGCGCGGCAGTGCGCCGATGGTGTTGGGGTGCGTGCGTGCGTGCGCATTCGTGCGTGCGCGTGCGGGGGGCCATGCGTGTGGCTGCCCAAGTGTTCGGGTAGGTGTCGGGGCACTCAGACTCGCGTGCGTACGTGCGTGCTCACATGCGTGCGAGCCCGTATGCATGCTTGTCCGAGTATGGGGTATTTCTAATGTTGTCTATGTGTAAATTGTGTTGTTTCCCACCAGTTGGATGCCCCTACCTTGCAGATCCCGTTGGATGGGATGCGCGAGGTCCCGGGTTGTAAGGTGAGTGGTTCGATTCCAAATCCCCCCCCCCTCTCTAGGGATGCGCTCGACCCGCATAGACGCGCGTCGCGCATCGATGGGGCCCCCTAGCTAAAATATGTAGATACCATGCATGCATGATTAATATGATATATATATGCCACCTTAGACTTTGTATGCTAGGGATACGCACCCTTATATCATGTATAGCGGCCTATGCATGTCTAGACACCATGCTTCATGCTAGGAAAGCCTTGCCCTATGCATGTTCCCATTTAGTTTAATTTATTTAAATCAAGATGGGATTATGTGATTATATTGTTGTAAGCATGCCTTAGAGAATATTATAACCTTGTGGTTATAATATAGGTTTCCCCGCATCTTAGTTATGCGCCCTGGAGGAATTCTTGAGAATTCATGACATTAGAAATGTTAGAAAGCGTTGTCAATGGATCCAAGAGGATCGAATGCGTGTGAGTAGGCTCTCTTCTCCCCTTCGTTGGATCCGATGTAGGAACTCCCCGGCGATGGCTGACCTGACAGAGGGCTTCCGTCCGGTACCTCCGATGTGTTCGGACAGTACTAGTAGTTGGAGTGGACTAGGTCGAGGCTACGAGGGTGGGAAAGGGCTACCGGAGGACCAAGGGTGAATAGCAGTCTAGTGAGTCCCAAAAGGCCCATGTCACACCCTAAAGGGTGAGGGTGAGGGTGGGGTGGGTCGGCGATGTTACGACCCACTAGCTTGTGTAGTTACTCCCGTATAGGGACTATGACTACTTTGAGGTTAATATGAGTGTGTTGGTTGTGGTTATGCATGTGTGTGATATCTCGATAAGCGAGTATCGAGAGTGGTTGTTTTCCATTGGGTTTCGCTTTGCGAACATGGGATCGTTCTCCCCTTCGTTGGATCCGATGTAGGAACTCCCCGACGTTGGCTATACCTGTCAGAGGACTAGGCGGAGGCCACGAGGGTGGGAGAGGCTACCGGGGTGGACCAAGGGTGTAGAGAGGTGAGTTGAGGAGATCGGGTTGTAGATACTACCCGGGAGAGGGTTAACGAATGATGTCGCGAGCGTGGAATCGTTCTCCCCTTCGTTGGATCCGATGTAGGAACTCCCCAGCGTTGGCTATACCTGTCAGAGGACTAGGCGGAGGCCACGAGAATCGGAGAGACTACCGGTGGACCAGGGGTGTAGAGCAGTCTAAGTCTCTTCCCAAAGTCCCAAGATGCCTCCATTCAGGAGTGAGGGTGTGGATGAGGTGAAGACGCGTCGCCTCGTGACCCATTCGTTGTTCGACCGTTCCCATAGATGTTGGGTCCGGTCTCGTGATGGATGTTGAAGGACATCGATGGGCGATTATCTAGATGTAGATGATCCAGTAGTGTTGAGTGGACCAGTAAATCCGGGTCTCTTTGACCGACGGCATGGTCTCTAGACCAGTAAATCGGGTCTCTTCGACCGACGGTATGGTCTCTCCCCATAAGTCCCAAAAGACTCCCTCTGGGAGTGAGGGTGGGGGTGAGGTTGGTCGCGCCGCCGCGTGACCCTGTTATCCATTGGGTTTCTACCCATGTTTTCCTTGAAAGGAAATTATTTATGTATTGAACTGTAGAATGGTGATTGGTTTCCAGCCACTCACTGAGCTTGTAGCTCACCCCTCGCATACTGTTTCTTTTCAGGGGCAGTGTTGGGCATGGAGCTGGAGCTTTCCTGGGGTCTTATGGGCGTGGAGCGTTCTGCCGGCGGGTGGCGAGTGTGAGGCTGTCAGCATTCCTAGAGTCATTTTATGCTTTGTAAATCGTGCATGTGGCACAGGTTGTATTTTCTTTGGTCTAGACTTGGCTTTCACAGGACATTGATTGTGTATTCGGGTCTGTAATAATGTTTTTGATTTACAGACATTGTTATATATTATGCTTCCGCTTTTCAGTCAGTTATCATTATCTTGCTTTGTCGCCTTGTGTATTGTTGTTGGTGTCCTTATTGACCTCAGGTATTGATAGCTGATATTATATTAATTTTGCCACGTCTCGGGGACACCTGGGGCGTGACAAAAAGTTGGTATCAGAGCCTGGTCCTGTCAGAGCCTAAGTCTAGTCATATAGATGATGAGTCATAGGATTGTCATCCGAGTACTCTTGTTTTAGAAGTTATCTTAGGTTGCTGACATGCCTCCTCGCATCCGTTGACGTGGACGTGACCCCCTGGACCCACCCTTAAGTTGTCGACTGGGTCGACTGGTTAGGGTCAGTTGTTAGATCTCTTGTGCGGGATTAAGGTTTGGGTAGGAGATTTATGCTCAGTAGTGTGATAGTGATGAATTGGTTGCAATTTCTAAGGTATGGATTGCGTCTCGATAATGGAGCTCTTTCCCGTGTATCGGTATCGCTAGTAACCATGGAGTTCGCGTGCGGCGCCTGTGTAAAGTGTTGAGGATGTGGCGTATTGCTCATTAAGGGATGATGCCTTCTTCTAGCCTTCCTACTCAGGATTAAGGGGCCTTGCAGGGTCAGCGTTGAGACCCGGGCTAGGGTACTCCGTGTTCCTTGTTTGGTTGTCGGGATATCCTATATTGGGACCTCATGGTGCCCTGCCAAGGTTTCTTTTCCCAGTCAAGGAATACCTTAGAAGCATCAAATTGATGGTGGATTTTTCCCTCTCACTTGGAAGGTGCTGTAGCGAGTGGTGATGCGTACGATCGGGATTGGGTGCGTCCTATTGCAGCTCAGTGGGCGATCGCTAGTGGACAGGGTTCCATAGTGGCATCTGGAGTCGCTTCGATATATCATTGTGCGTTGTAGCTGCCCGGTTGAGGCCAGAGCCCTGTGAGGTGCTCCCAGATACTATGCTTGTGGTGCGCCCATATGGCAGAGATAGTAGGCTTGGGAGGCTACCAGGTAGAGGCCACACCGGGAGAGTGCTGCTAAATGATGTCGAGAGCGTGGACTCCCCGTGATGAATCTGCCCATGGAGTGCAGGATGCTGGAGTTCCAATGGTTGTAGATGAGCGACCTATCTCTGGCGGCATGTGAAGCACAGTTATGGATACTGTCGCGTGTTGCCCCACATTGGTCGCAAATAAGGAGACGCGATGCTAGCGTTCGTGATGGGACTCAACTGCCCTATCAGATAGATGACGTCGCATAGGCATTGTCGAGGTCCGACGACCCCTTATTGCGTGTCTTGTGGATTAAGTGCGGTTGAGCGGCTTACCAAGTGTGTAAGTGTCATCATGAGCGCCAGCCATGCTCGAGGAGCAGAATCTGGACTTAATTGTTCGTGGTGTTGTTTTGATCTCCCCGTGGAGGTTGTAGATCAATTACCTTTGCCGCGAATCGATGATCTATTTGACCAGCTCTAGGAGTGAGTGTCTGTTGTTAGATCGATCTTCGCACAAGGGCACCACAAGTCGAGATCCAGAGTTGGACATCCGTAGATGGCCTTTCGTGACCGTTCAGGCACTACGAGTTTAAGTACTGCCGTCGGGGTTGATGAATGCGCCGGATGCCTTGTGGATCTCAAAAGTTTTATTGGGTTCTGTGGACTACTTTGGGTAGTCTTCATTGAATTGTTGGTAGTGCGATGAAAAGGCGATGTGGGTGACCTTGTTTCCCCAGGTTTGCATGCCCTCAGGCAAGGTTCGAGAATCATCATTGAGTGGAAAGTGTCAGTCCATCGAGATTCCTCAGTGGACGTGGGAGTGGGTTATCAGGGATTGTTGCGGACTCGCTAATGTCACGTTCGGGTCACGACGCCGTCTAGGTGATCATTGACCGACTGACTAACTCTTGCTTCCCTCCCTAATCCGACTGATTGAGTCTCTGGACGCCTTGACGTGGGTTTTCACCTTCGCGATTGTTCGTCTTCATGGCACTCCAGTCGCGCTATTTTTGGTTGAGACTTGAGGGTTATTTGAGGTTGTGGCGCAGCCTTTGGCGCAAGCCTCCATTTAAGTATAGCGTTTCATCGCCGATGGACAGCCAGACAAAGAGGACGATTCAGACCTTGGAGGACATGCTAAGTGCCTGCGTGCTCGATGATGAGGGCAGTCGGGTGAGGCACCACCCATTTGTTGGGGTATGCCTGCAAGACGACTGCCATTCGAGCACCCAGATGGATCTGTGAAAGGCACTCTACAGGCGCAGTTTTATACCTCCCTTGTGTTGGGACGGTTGAGGAGCGCCAGTTGGAGGGGCCATAAGTTAGTTGTTTGACCTTGCGGTGGCCAGGTTGGTTCGGGTGTACATCTGCACCTCCAGAACCGACAAAGGCTACCCAGGTCATTGTCGCCAGGGGCTTACCTTTGGGTTTGGCGACCATATTTTCAAGAAGGTGTCCTGGTTAAAGGGCACCCTCTGTTTCGACGTTCGGGGCAAGCTGAGTTTGCTCTTTAATGGGACCATTTCTCGTCATTGAGTGGATTGGGGAGGTGGCTTATCATGTAGCCTTTCCCCCACATCTGGCTCATGCCCACGACGTCGTCCTTGTCCAATGGCCGAGGCGTTATGTCCACGATCCTGCTCATGTCATTCTGTTCGACCGCCTCATCCTAGAGGTGGATTTGTCGTTCGTGGAGCAGTGGATCGAGGTCAAGGACAAGCATGAGAAGAGGCTCCACGCTAAGACCGTTCCTTTGATTATAGTGTGTTGGTAGCGCCAGTCCGGTGCGAAGACCACTTGGGAGCAAAAGGTCTATGCATGATACTTTCGGTCTTCCCTTTGGGTTTCCTTAAATTTCGAGGACTAAATTTCCTAAGGGGGGAAGAATGTTGTGCCTGTGTCATTTGGAGCACTCTGTTTGAAAATTTGGGTACATAATTTTTTTCCTAGAAGTTATGTATTCCTGATTTGGTATTTGGATTTGATTTTGTTAAAATCCAAGATGAAGAGGTTTAAATATGAGTTTACTATGAGATGTCCAGTTTTGAGTTAGCTTTCGTACAGAAGTGGAATTAGATCAACTGGATTCTTGTAGTAAAAGTTATGGGTATTTTTCCAAGTATACCCCGGGGATGGAAATTCTGGCAGCAGCCCTGTTCTATGTTTAGCTCTAATTTCGGAATAGCTGGAGAGATTATTTGATCTTGGCATGAACATGAAAGTTGTAGATAATCTTCTTAGCTTACCATCGGACTTGGAATTGAGCAATTCGGAGCTATATTGAGGAAGTTATGGCTGTTCCAGTGAATCGTGCGCAGAATTTCTAGTCAAGGGGAGACTAGGTCTTTTCCATCCTCTTCAGATATTTGTGTGATAAATATCTCCCTCTCTCTCTCTCTCTTCCCCTCTCACTTCCACGCCTAATTTTTGGCCCTCTCTTTCTCTCATTCAAGCCCCCCATGTGTTTGTTGATATGTCTCAATGAGAAGGAGATGGTGGTGGAGGAAGTGTTGGAGAAGGTTGTGCTTATGTATTGTTGTTGTTTGTTCTCCCCTCTCTCAAGTTCCTTTACTCGGTTTTCCCCTCCCCTGATTTCCAGCCAAAGAGGAGGCTGAGGAGGCCGAAGAGGTGGTGGTGGTGGTGGTGGTTGAGGTGGCCGTGGGCGTGTCGAGAGCCCCGCACCTCCCCCTTTCCGTTTCCCTCTTTTGGTATGTCCTCTTCCCCTTCTTTTTGATTTTTAGGGTTGTTGGGATGCTTAGGGTGTTCATGCATGCCATGCATAGGGGTTAGAGAGTGTGTGAGGGGTTGGGGAGGGTTAAAATGAGGTTGGGATGGGCTGGGCGCGCGCTGGCAGGCGCAGTCTGCGAGCGTGCGCGCGCTGGGCGCAGTCTGCACGCGTGCGGCGCAGGCGGGCGCTGGCAGGCACTGGCGGGCGCGCAGACGGGCGCGGGTGCGTGCGTGCGAGTGCGCGGGTGCGCGGGGAGTGGTCGCGCGGGTGCGCGCGGGTGCTGGCATGAGCGGGCGTGTGTGCGGGTGCGCCCGGGTGCTGGCGCGAGCGGGCGTGCGCGCGAGCGTGAGCACGCGCGGAGCAGTGCGCCTGGTGGCGGGCATGGGGACAAGTGCGCGCGTGCGCGTGCTGGGGCGTGTGCGGGGTGCTGCGCGCGGGTACGCACTGGGCTGGACGTGCAGTGCGCGCGGGCGCGCGCGAGCGTGTGCGCGCGTGCGGCAGCTCGTCTGGGCGCGCGGCAGTGCGCCGATGGTGCTGGGGTGCGTGCGTGCGTGCGCGTGCGGGGGGCCATGCGTGTGGCTGCCCAAGTGTTCGGGTAGGTGTCGGGGAACTCGGACTCGCGCGCGTACGTGCCTGCTCGCATGCGTGCGAGCCCGTATGCATGCTTGTCCGAGTATGGGGTATTTCTAATGTTGTCTATGTGTAAATTGTGTTGTTTCTCACCAGTTGGATGCCCTACCTTGCAGATCTCGTCGGATGGGATGCGCGAGGTCCCGGGTCGTAAGGTGAGTGGTTCTCTTCCAATCCCCCCCCCCCTCTCTAGGGATGCGCTCGACCCGCATAAACCCGCGTCGCGCATCGATGGGCCCCCCTAGCTAAAATATGTAGATACCATGCATGCATGATTAATATGATATATCCATGCCACCTTAGACTTTGTATGCTAGGGATACGGACCCTTATATCATGTATAGCGGCCTATGCATGTCTAGAGACTATGTTTCATGCTAGGAAAGCCTTCACCTATGCATGTTCCCATTTAGTTTAATTTATTTAAATCAAGATGGGATTATGTGATTATATTGTTGTAAGCATGCATTAGAGAATATTATAACCTTGTGGTTATAATATATGTTTCCCCGCATCTTAGTTATGCGCCCTGGGGGAATTCTTGAGAATTCATGACATTAGAAATGTTAGGAAGCGTTGTCGACGGATCCAAGAGGATCGCATGCGTGTGAGTAAGCTGTTCTCCCCTTCTTGGTTGGATCCGATGTAGGTACTCCCCGACGATGGCTGACCTGACAGAGGGCTTCCGTCCGGTACCTCCGATGTGTTCGGACAGTACTGGTAGTTGGAGTGGACTAGGTCGAGGCTACGAGGGTGGGAAAGGGCTACCGGTGGACCAAGGGTGAATAGCAGTCTAGTGAGTCCCAAAAGGCCCATGTCACCCCATAAAGGGTGAGGGTGAGGGTGGGGTGGGTCGGCGATGTTACGACCCACTATCTTGTGTAGTTACTCCCGTATAGAGACTATGACTACTTTGAGGTTAATATGAGTGTGTTGGTTGTGGTTAGTGTTATATATGTGTCACTTTTTAACCTTCTGGTAACCATTGGGACATTCTAGCAGTTTTTCATTTTTTTTGTTTTTCGATCGGAACCGTAAAAATTTCGGGCTGTTAGCTATCGCCTTGAGATTTAGGGCTCCGATTAAAATCTGACTGCATATTATGTGTCCTGGTGCCATTTTAAGAGTCTCACAAAAATTTCGTCGAATTCCGGTAACGTTCTGAATTTCACAGTTTCGTGGCGTATCCGGGTTTTGACCGAGCAAAAAGGCATTGGGAGACTTTGACTTGGTCAATGTTGGACCTTGACTTGGTCAAATGGTTTTGGATTTTAGTGTGGTTGGGTTGACTAGGGTCAAACCACACTTAAGCCTCCCTAAGCTAGCTTAAACCCTAATTAACCTAGCTTAGCCTAATCCAAATGAGGTTTGACTTATTTAAGTGGGTAGCAAAAGTTGCCTAGCACTATTCATCATCTTCCCAAATGCAATTTCTCTCTCCCCCTCTATCCTTTTCAAGCTTTTGAGCCACCTAGGGTTCTGAAAACTTAAAACCCAAAGCATAGAAAGGTTAGATCCGGTCCCGATCTACACCCCGGTGTTTTCGGATTCGAATTCCGGCGTGTTTAGCCCCTTCTCCCCCTCTCTTTTCTCCCCTGATCTGAGCCATTTCGGAGGTGGGAAGAGGTCTTGGTGGTGGAGACCCTTGGAGAGGTGTTTCGGTGCGCGGAGAGCGACCGAACATCCCTTCCTTCCCTTGGTAAGCTCTTCTTCCTCTTCTTTTGGGCTTAGATGCTTGTTAGGAGGGTGGTTTTGAGGTTGGGTGGTGGTCGGCGGCTATGGGTGGCTGTTGGTTGTGGTTGGGAGGCGGTTGGAGGCCGTTGGTGGCCGTTGGAGTGGTGGTGGGCTATCTCGGGCTGGCTGACAGGCTATCCCGGGTAGGCTGGCAGGCAGGCAGTGCAGTAGCAGAGCAGATGGCAGGGCGCACGCGCGCGTGCGCGCGGGTGTGCGCTCGGGTGGAGCTGGGCGCTGGGCATGGGCGCTGGGCGCGGGTGCTAGGCGCTGGGCGCTGGCGGGCGTAGTCAGGCGCGCAGTCGCGCGCGGGTGCGCGCGGAGTAATCGCGCAGGTGCACGCGGGTCCTGGCGCGATCGGGGGTGTGCGCGGGAGTGCGCGCGGGTGCGCGCGGGCGTGCGCGCGCGCGGCAGGGCACCTGGGCACTGCGTCTGGGTGCGGGGCAAGGCGCCTGGGCGCGGAGCTGGGGACCAGTGTGTGCGCGTGCTGGGGCGTGCGCGCGGGGGCGCGCTGGGTTGGACGCGCGGTGTGCGCGGGCGCGCGCGTGCTTGCGGCAGTGCGTCGGGGCGCGCGGGCAGGCGGGCGGCAGTGCACCGATGGTGCCGGGGTGGCCGTGCGTGTGGCTGCCTGGGGTTTCGGGAATGAGTTGGGGTGCTCGGGCTCGCGTGCGTACAGGCCGTATGTACGCTTGTCCGAGTGTTGTGTATTTTAATGTATTTTTGGGTTTATTTGTGTATTTTACTCACCGATTTGAGTACCCTATTTTGTAGATCTTGACGGACGATCGCGCGACGACCCAGCTACCGGTGAGTGGGACGATCCAACCTAGTAGGGAGGCGTTACATGCACTTGGGCGTGTACCGTCCTCCCCTGGGGCACCATAGTAAACATTAACCTGTTTAATATGAAAACTATGTAAGCATGATAATCTGTAATATGCATGCCACCCTGGATTTGTATGCTAGGGACTTATACCCTTAGGACCCGTATAAGAACCATGCACCGTGTTATCATGTTTCCATGCTAGGAAAGCCCCGACCGATGCATGTTCCCATTTAGTTTAATTTATTTAAATAAAATGCGAGCATGTGATTATTAACCTGTCTTAGTGAATATCATAGGGCAGGGGCCTCGCGAGGACAACGGTGAGACCCGGGCTAGGGTACTCCGTGTTCCTTGTTTGGTTGTCGGGATGTCCTATATCGGGACCTCACGCTGCCCTCCCAAGGATTCTTTCCCCGTTAATATTCCAACCTTGTTATTATATGATATGTTCCCCGCATCTTGGTTATGCGCCCTGGGGGAATTCTGTGGAATTTATGACATCAGTAGAGTCTCCCTTCTCTGGATTAAAGGGCCTTGCGAAGTCAGCGTTGAGACCCGGGCTAGGGTACTCCGTGTTCCTTGTTTGGTTGTCGGGGTATCCTATATCGGGACCTCAAGGTGCCCTCCCAAGGTTTCTTTTCTTTAGTTAAGGAATTCAGCGGATCCAAGTGGATCATATGCGATGGATAGGCTGTTCTGTTCCCTTCGTTGGATCCGTGTAGAGACTGCCCCAGCGTTAGAAAGGCCGTCCCTTCCGAGGGCTCCCATCAGTAGGCACCTCCCGATATTTGTGACGGACTGTGCTGAAGTTGTGGGTGAAGGCTCCCATCAGTAGGCGCCTCCCGATATTTGTGACGGACTGTGCTGAAGTTGTGGGTGAAGGCCAAGCGGCCTACGGAGTGGAGGAGAGACTATCGGTGGACCAAGGGTGACCAACAGCCTAGTCAGTCCCAATATCCTGCGTCACCCAAGGAGGGGTGAGGGTGAGGGTGTGGTGGGTCAGCCATGAGGTGACCCACTGGTTTGTGGAATTGTGGTCTAAGGATGATTATTAGATTAGTATGTCCCAATATCCTAGGTCACCTATTGAGGGGTGAGGGTGAGGGTGTGGTGGTTCGGCGATGTACGAACCACTGGATTTATGATGTTATGCCACTTTGAGGCTGGTTGTTAATTAATTGTGGTTAATATAGCTGTGATGCATGGGTTGTGCTATTCACTGAGCGTGTGGCTCACCCCTCGCATAATTATTATTCTCCAGTATTATCTGAGCCGGACTTCAAGGAGGAGCTCCCCGAGGGATTTCATCAGTAGCGGAGTAGCGCTACGTCCCGCGAGTACCAGAGGTTATCAGCACCCCTTTTTGATTGTATGTATTATATTCCATGCTTGGGCACGCAGTTGTATTTCATTTGGATGTCTTTGTATATATTGGCTCTCACAGGACAGATGATTGTGTATCGAGTCTGTAGTATGTTTTATTTACAGATTCAGTCTTTCGCTTCCGCATTTGGTGTATATATCATGTCAGCCTCTTTGTTGTCTGTGTGTCATTCTAGTTGCTTGTTTATGGTATATTATTGACCTCCTGTGTAGATTCTGATATTATATATACACTTGCCGCGTGCCGGGGACACCCGGGGCGTGACAGTTAGGCATGTGTGTGTTATCTCGATAAGCGAGTATCGAGAGTGGTTGTTTTCCATTGGGTTTTGCTTTGCGAACATGGGATCGTTCTCCCCTTTGTTGGATCCGATGTAGGAACTCCCCGGCGTTGGCTATACCTGTCAGAGGACTAGGCGGAGGCCACGAGGGTGGGAGAGGCTACCGGGGTGGACCAAGGGTGTAGAGAGGTGAGTTGAGGAGATCGGGTTGTAGATACTACCCGGGAGAGGGTTAACGAATGATATCGCGAGCGTGGAGTCGTTCTCCCCTTCGTTGGATCCGAGTAGGAACTCCCCGGCATTGGCTATACCTGTCAGAGGACTAGGCGGAGGCCACGAGAATCGGAGAGGCTACCGGTGGACCAGGGGTGTAGAGCAGTCTAAGTCTCTTCCCAAAGTCCCAAGATGTCTCCTTTCAGGAGTGAGGGTGTGGATGAGGCGAAGACGCGTCGCCTCGTGACCCATTCGTTGTTCGACCGTTCCCATAGATGTTGGGTCCGGTCTTGTGATGGATGTTGAAGGACATCGATGGGCGATTATCTAGATGTAGATGATCCAGTAGTGTTGAGTAGACCAGTAAATCCGGGTCTCTTTGACCGACGGCATGGTCTCTAGACCAGTAAATCCGGGTCTCTTCGACCGACGGTATGGTCTCTCCCCATAAGTCCCAAAAGACTCCCTCCGGGAGTGAGGGTGGGGGTGAGGTTGGTCGCGCCGCCGCGTGACCCTGTTATCCATTGGGTTTCTACCCATGTTTTCCTTGAAAGGAAATTGATTTATGTATTGAACTGTAGAATGGTGATTGGTTTCCAGCCACTCACTGAGCTTGTAGCTCACCCCTCGCATACTGTTTCTTTTCAGGGGTAGTGTTGGGCATGGAGCTGGAGCTTTCCTGTGGCGAGGCCTTATGGGCGTGGAGCGTTCTGCCGGCGGGTGGCGAGTGCGAGGCTGTCAGCATTCCTAGAGTCATTTTATGCTTTGTAAATCGTGCATGTGGCACAGGTTGTATTTTCTTTGGTCTAGACTTGGCTTTCACATGACATTGATTGTGTATTCGAGTCTGTAATAATGTTTTTGATTTACAGACATTGTTATATATTATGCTTCCGCTTTTCAGTCAGTTATCATTATCTTGCTTTGTCGCCTTGTGTATTGTTGTTGGTGTCTTTATTGACCTCAGGTATTGATAGCTGATATTATATTTATTTTGCCACGTCTCGAGGACGCCTGGGCGTGACACTCACTCCCGGAGGGAGACTCTTTGGTCTCTTTGGGAGAGACCATACCGTTGGTCGAACAGACCCAGAATTACTGGCCTACACAACGCTACTAGATCATCTACATTGGGATAACTGCCCAACGATGTCTTTGAACATCGATACGCAACCGGACCCAACACTTTGGGAACGGACGAACAGCGAATGGGTCACACGGCGACGTGTCTTCACCTCATCCTCACCCTCACCCCTTAGAGGTGACATAGAACTTTTGGAAGAGACTTAGACTGCTCTACACCATTGGTCCACCGGTAGCCCTTTCCCCGGGTAGTCACTACTTGGTATACTCTTACAATCAGTATGCTTCTGAATGCCTCGGTGGTACCTACGGATGGGAGCCCTCTGTCAGGACAGCTTTTCCAACGCCGAGAAGTTCCTACATCGGATCCAACGAAGGGGAGAACGATTCCACGCTCGCAATATCATTCGTTAACCCTCTCCTGGGTAGCCTCTACCTGGTACACTCCCACGATCAGTACACCCCCGAATGCATCGGTGGTACTTACGGATGGGAGCCCATACTAGAGGGGCTCATGCAACACAATCATTCATACATGAATACAATACATGTATATAAGCCTAGCATGCAAGATATCTACATATTATAGCTTAAGCATGGCCATACTACTTATCTACACAAGTAGTATAGCTAGGGGGCCCCATCGATGCGCGACGCGTGACTACGCGCGTCGAGCGCATCCCGAGAGGGGGGGAATTGGATCGAACCACTCACCGCAACCTGGGACCTCGTGCATCCCATCCGACGGGATCTGCAAGAAGGCATCAAATTTGGTGAGTAACATCACAATTTAAAACTCAGAAATCACTAGAATTACCAAAGACTTAGACATGCACGCATACGGGCCTGCACGCATGCGAGCACGCACGTACGCACGCATGCCCAAGTGCCCCAGCACCTACCCGAGCCCCTGGCCAGCCCCACGCATGCCCCAGCACGCGCACGCACTGGCACCCAGCCGCGTGCCCAGACACACGCCCAGGCGCACTGCCCCGCGCACGCACACGCTCCAAATGACCCAGAAGTGACCAAGGCTTAACCGAAATGGCTCCAAATGACATAGGCATAACAACAAGAGGAGCTAATAGAGAGGCAGTGGTTATAGTTAATTGCACTTTACCAAACATAAAAAGTGAATAACCAAATGGAAAATCAAACAGATGTGTGAGACAAGTGGGAAGCAATTGAGAATTTGTCTAGACAAGTTGTATATTTGCCTAATGTGTGTATATTAACAAACTGTGTACATAGTTTGTGTGTCTCAAAAAAAGCGTATATTTATTTGTGACCAACTATTACTTTTTTAACAGCAACATCTAGGAAAAGATGGAGCTTTTATAACATTTATAAACATTTCCTCATAATTTATACACTATTTCCACTAGATTTTCCCTATGAGTCATTTGTTTCATACACCTCATCAAGTCCATGACTTGAATTACCTACCACACTTGAATATAAAAATACCTGTAAAGAATGTGTTGTGCAAAACCATTTTTCATAAAAACCTCAATCTTATTCAGTTTCCTCTCAAGGCATCTCGTATCTTTTGGCGAACAAAAGGAATTGCTTTTTTTCCCATCAAGTCACACAAATTTGTTTTGTTGTTTGTCATAGGACTTCAAAAACAGTTCTTATTTTGGAACTCACACACACACAAGGAAAAGAATAAAAAACCAAAACAATAAATGTAATTTCAATAGGTCATCAGTTTTGGCTTGAACTCTACTTGAAGTGGACATTCAGTGTCAGGCCCCAGGGCGGCTGTCCCTGAGACGTGGCAATAATAAAATATCAGCTATCAATACCTGAGGTCAATAAAGACTCCAACAACAACACACAAAGTGGCAAAGCAAGGATAATGATAACTGACTGAAAAGCGGAAGCATAATATATAAACAATGTCTGTAAACCAAAAACATTATTACAGACTCAAATACGCAATCACTATCTTGTGAGAGCCAAGTCTAGATCAAAGAAAATACAACCTGTGCCACATGCACGATTTACAATACATACAATGACTCTAGGACTGCTGACAGCCTCGCACTCGCCACCCGCCGGAAGAATGCTCCACGCCCATAAGACCACGCCACAGGGAAACTCCAACTCCACACCCAACACTGCCCCTGAAAAGAAACAGTATGCGAGGGGTGAGCTACAAGCTCAATGAGTGGCTGGAAACCAATCACCATACAACAGTTCAATACATAAGCACTTTCCTTTCAAGGAAAGCATGGGTGGAAACCCATGGATAACAGTTACACGCGGCAGCGCGACCAACCTCACCCTCACCCTCACTCCCGGAGGGAGACTCTTGGGACTTTCGGGGAGAGACCATACCGTTGGTCGAGGAGACCCGGGATTACTGGTCCACACAACACTACTGGAACATCTACATCAGGATTACTGCCCAATGATGTCTTTGAACATCGATACACAACCGGACCCAACAACTATGGGAACGGACGAACAACGAATGGGTCACGCGGCGATGTGTCTTCACCTCATCCTCACCCTCACCCCTTAGAGGTGACATAGGACTTTTGGAAGAGACTTAGACTGCTCTACACCCTTGGTCCACCGGTAGCCCTTTTGTCACGCCCCAGGGCGGCCGTCCCCGATACGTGGCAAATATATATAATATCAGCAGTCTATACAGGAGATGAATAAAATACTCTAAACAACATCGAAAATGACAACACAATCAATAATGTAGCTGACATAATATATATACATATAGCGGAAGCTTAAACGACTGAGTTTGTAATTCAAAGACATATTACAGACCCGAATACATAATCAACTGTCCTGTGAGAGCCAATATAAACAATGACATCCAAATACAAGTGTGTGCCCAAGCACGGATAACAATACATACAATCAAGAAGGGGATGTTGATGGCCTCTCACTCGCAGAACCCAAAACGTGACGCTGCTCCGCTACTGCTGTGATGCCTCAGGGAGCTCCTCCTTCAGATCCGACTCAGATACAACTGGAGGAAAAGAATATGCGAGGGGTGAGCCACACGCTCAGTGAATGGCACAATCTATGCAAATCAAAGAATACTTGGACCAAGTCAAGTTAGTGGGTCGTAACATCGCCGACCCACCCCACCCTCACCCTTACCCTTTAAGGGGGTGACATGGGCCTTTTCAGACTAGACTGCTCTCCTCCCTTGGTCCACCCGGTAGCCTCTCCCACACTCCATAGCCTCTACCTGGTATACTCCCACGATCAGCACTGTCCGACGCATCGGAGGTACCTACAGATGGGAGCCCTCTGTCAGGACAGCTTTCCAACGCCGGGGAGTCCCTACTCGGATCCAATGAAAGGGAGAAAATAGCCTACCCACACGGATACGATCCTCTTGGATCCGTCGACAACGATTTCTAACACTACTAATGTCATGAATTCTCAAGAATTCCTCTAGGGCGCATAACTAAGATGCGGGGAAACATATATTATAACAACAAGGTTATAATATTCTCTAAGGCATGCTTATAACAATATGCTCTCATTTTGATTTAATTAAATAAAACTAAATGGGAAACAAGCATAGATCGGGGCTTTCCAATCAAGGGACATGGTGTCTAGGCAATGCACGCCTACGTGCATCGAACGCCTCCCTACTGGGTTGGATTGACCCACTCACCGAAACCCGGGTCGTTGCGTGACCGTTCGCCAAGATCTGCAAGACATGGGCATTCAATAGTAAACTACACAAATACATACGAAATTTACAAGAATTACCCAATACTCGGACAAGCATGCATACGGACTCGCACGCATGCGAGCACGCGCGTACGCACGTTGAGTCCAAGTGCCCCGACACCCACCCGAACCCTCGGGCAGCTACACGCATGCCCCCCCGCACGCGCACGCACGCATGCGCCCCAGCGCACTGCCGCGCGCCTGCCCGCGCGCCCAGACGCGCAGCCGCGCACGCGCGCACGCTCCTGCTTGCCCGCGCGCACTGCGCCCCCGCGCAGCACCCCGCGTGCACGCCCGCGCGCCCGCCGGCGCGCCCGTCTGCGTGCGCCAGCGCCCGACTTCGCGCGCAGACGGCCGCGCAAGAGCGCGGATGTCTCCGCGCGCGCGCCCGAGCCCTTCCACCCCCTCCTCAGCCCACCCACACCCACTAAGACCTATGCAAAGCATGCATAACCACTTAAACACCCTAATCAATCATCTATGCAAGCTAAGGGAGGAGGAAGACTTACCCAAGGAGAGGAAGAACAAGGGGGGGGGGGGGAACTCGGGTGCCCTTTGCGCACCAAACCACCTCTTCCACCACCACCAACACCACCTCCTCCTCAGCCACTCTCAAGGCCTAAAAATGGCTGAAAACAGGGGTGGGGGAAGCCATGAGAGGGAGGTAGAGAAAAGGGAAATCAAAACAAATACCATACAAAGGTAGATCACACACATACCTTTCTTTTTCCCTTCTAGGGTTTTCTTCTTCTTCTCCTACTACCTCTAATGGAAACAAAGAAGAAGAGGGAGTGAGTGATGGAGTTTGTGAGAGAGATGGAGATGGGGGAAAGAGAGGGGACGCCCACAAATAGGGCCACACACACACATACACACTCACACACACTCACACACTTAGAACAATTTGGGTTGGTGGGGATTGACTTTGAGTCAACCCAACCACACAAAAAAAAAACTATTTGACCAAGTCAATGGTCAAATTTGACTTGGTCCAAGTCTTCTTTGACTTGGTCAAGTCCCCCCTTTGACATTCCCACTCAGTCAAAACCCGGATACGATTCGAAACTGCCAAATTCTAAAACGTTACCGAAATTTGATGAAATTTTTGTGAGTGGTTCGAAATGGCACCAGGACACATAATGTGCAGTTAGATTTTCAATCGGAGTTCTCGAGCTCATGAAGATAGCTAAAAGTCTAAAATTTTAGCGGTTCCGATCGAAAAAAAGAAAAATTGGAAAACTGTCAGAAATGTCTCAAAGGTGACCAAAAGGCTAAAAGTGACACATATATAACACCTTTCCCCACGTAGCCTCTACCTGGTATACTCCCTGTCACGCCCCACGGCGGTCGTCCCCGAGACGTGGCAACAATAAAATATCAGCTATCAATACCTTAGGTCAATAAAGACTCCAACAACAACACACAAGGTGGCAAACCAAGGATAATGATAACTGACTGAAAAGCGGAAGCATAATGTATAAACAATGTTTGTAACCCAAAAAAATTATTACAGACTCAAATACACAATCACTGTCCTGTGAGAGCCAAGTCTAGACCAAAGAAAATACAACATGTGCCACATGCACGATTTACAATACATACAATGACTCTAGGACTGCTGACAGCCTCGCACTCACCACCCGCCAGAAGAACGCTCCACGCCCATAAGACCACGCCACAGGGAAGCTCCAACTCCACGCCCAACACTGCCCCTGAAAAGAAACAGTATGCGAGGGGTGAGCTACAAGCTCAGTGAGTGGCTGGAAACCAATCACCATACAACAGTTCAATACATAAACCATTCCCTTTCAAGGTAAACATGGGTGGAAACCCATGGATAACTGGGTCACGCGGCGGCGCAACCAACCTCACCCTCACCCTCACTCCCGGAGGAAGACTCTTGGGACTTTTGGGGAGAGACCATACCGTTGGTCGAGGAGACCCGGGATTACTTGTCCACAACACTACTGGAACATCTACATCGGGATTACTGCCCAACGATGTCTTTGAACATCGATACACAACCAGACCCAACAACTATGGGAACGGACGAACAACGAATGGGTCACGCGGCGATGTGTCTTCACCTCATCCTCACCCTCACCCCTTAGAGGTGACATAGGACTTTTGGAAGAGACTTAGACTGCTCTACACCCTTGGTCCACCGGTAGCCCTTTCCCCCGCGTAGCCTCTACCTGGTATACTCCCACGATCAGTACGCTTCCGAACACATCGGTGGTACCTACGGATGGGAGCCCTCTGTCATGACAACTTTCCCAGCGCCAGGGAGTTCCTAAATCGGATCCAACGAAGGGGAGAACGATTCCACGCTCGCAATATCATTCATTATCCCTCTCCCGGGTAGCCTCTACCTAGTATACTCCCACGATCAGTACGCTCCCGAATGCATCGGTGGTACCTACGGATGAGAGCCCTCTGTCAGGACAGCTACAACCCGGGCCTCTTCAACACAGACGACATTGGGAGTAAACATTCCAAGTTTGCAAAGGGAACCCAATGGAAAAACACTACACTCGATAATCACATATCGATGATAGCGAACACTATTGTACTCCCACACGGTTGCGTCGCTCGGACACAGGGGGTGTCACGCCCTAACTACCGGCTTAACAATCTGATAAGATAATGAATTCTCCTGAATTCCAAATGAGTGCATCGCTCAGATGCATGGGGCGATTACATCGCTAGCGCTCTAACTAATAAGGTACAACCCGACAGCGGGTCATACCCACGCCTATTTCAGATAGGCCTATCAGTTTTTAACATGCGCATATAAATATATCCAGCTATGTGCATGAACCATATGCACAATCATCTAATAATTATAGGGACACTCCCTAACATGGATTTACATCATAATAAATCATACAACATGCATACATGGTCATTAATCACAAGGCCTAACTTAAGCATGCGTTGGATATGGCCAACTTAAAAGAAAGGGTCAAGCGCGATCTCGCGCACTAACAGGTGCATGCCAATATTCCAAACGAACCTGAGTCGAGTAGGAAATCGCATCTACTTACTCAGTTCGTTCAGAGGGAGAGGGTGAGAGAGATCATCATCTCATGAAGCTGGTCATAGCTTTGCCCCATTAGCATGGGCGCAATAGCTACACCACGCCCTCGAGTCTTATCGCAAGGGAATATTAGGCAGGTGCCCGTTATTAACCCGACTTATTCATGCTAGATATTCCAATTAATATGGTGGGAGTAGTATTACAATACTACCTAAGGCATGCCATATTCTATACATCCATACACATTACCAAAAATACATGCCCATACTAGAGGGTCTCATGTAACACAATCATTCATACATGAATACAATACATGTATATAAGCCTAGCATGCAAGATATCTACATATTACAGCTTATGCATGGCCATACTACTTATCTACACAAGTAGTATAGCTAGGGGGTCCCATCGATGCGCGACGCGCGTCTACGCGCGTCGAGTGCATCCCGAGAGGGGGGGGGGATTGGATCGAACCACTCACCATACAACCTGGGACCTCGCGCATCCCATCCGACGAGCTCTGCAAGGTACGGGCATCAAGTTTGGTGAGTAACATCACAATTTAACACTTAGAAATCACTAGAATTACCAAAGACTTAGACATGCACGCAGACGGACTCGCACGGATGCGAGCACGCGCGTACGCACGCGTGCCCGGGTGCCCCAGCACCTACCCGAGCCCCTAGGCAGCCCCGCGCATCCCCAGCACGCGCACGCACGCGCGCGCGCGCACTGGCCCCCAGCCCCGCTCCCATACGCACGCCCAGGCGCACTGCCCCGCGTGCGCGCACCATCGCGCGCGCCCGCGCGCACTCGCGCTCGCACCAGCGCCCGCGCGCCCACCCCGCGCGCACCCGTGCGCTCGCGCGCACGCGCCCTCCTGCGCCTGCCAGCGCCCTTCTGCGCGCGTGCCTTGACGCGCGCGCACGCGCGCAGACAACCCCCAGCGCGCGCCCAGCCAATCTTAACCCCTTTTTAACCCTCCCCAACCCCTCACACACACTCTAACCCATCTACCTAGCATGCATGACCTCCCCAACCATCCCAACAGCCCTAAAAATCAAAAAGAAGGGGAAGAGGACTTACCAAAAGAGGGAAAGGGAAAGGGGGAGATGCGGGGCTCTCAACGCGCCCACGGCCACCTCAACCACCACCACCTCTTCAGCCTCTCACCAGCCCTTCTTGGCTGCAAATCAGGGGGGGGGGGGAAGATATGAGAGGGTGCTTGAGAGAGAGGAGATCAACAACTACAACACATGCACAAACCTTTCTCTTCCTCCTTCACCTTCTCCTTCTCTTCTCTTTGAGGAATTTACACAAACACATGGGGAGAGTGAAAAGAGAGAAGAGAGAGCCAAGAATGTTGACGTGGGAGTGGGAGGGAGAGAGAGAGAGAGAGAGATATTTTTGGGCACATAAATATCCAAAAGAGGGATCCAAATGACCAATTCATCCTTGACTAGAAATTCTGTACATGCTTCACTAGAACAGCCATAACTTCCTCAATATAGCTCCGAATTGCACAATTCAAAGTCCGTTGGAAAGCCAAGAAGATTATCTACAACTTTCATGTTTATGCCAAGATCAAATAATCTCTCCAGCTATTCCGAAATGTGAGCTAAACATTGAACAGGGCTGCTGCCAGAATTTTTTCATCCCCGGGGTATACTTGGAAAAATACCCATAACTTTTACTACATGAATCCAGTTGATCTAATTTTACTTTTGTACAAAAGCTAACTCAAAACTGAGCATCTCGTAATAAAATCATATTTAAACCTCTTCATCTTGGATTTTAACAAAATTAAATCCAAATACCAAATCGGAAATACATAACTTCTAGGAGAAAAATTATGTAGCCAAATTTTCAATCAGAGCGCTCCAAATGACACAGGCATAACATTCTTCCCCCCTTAGGAAATTTAGTCCTCAAAATTTAAGGAAACCCAAAGGGAAGACCGAATATAGCAAGTATCACGCATAGACCTTTTGCTCCCAAGTGGTCTTTGCACCGGACTGGCGCTACCAACACACTATAATCAAAGGAACGGTCTTAGCGTGGAGCCTCTTCTCATGATTGTCCTTGACCTCGATCCACTGCTCCATGAACGACAAATCCAGCTCGAGAATGAGACAGTCGAACTGAATGACTGAGCAGGATCGTGGACATATCGCCTCAGCCATGGGACAAGGACGACGTCGTGGGCATGAGCCAGCTGTGGGGGAAAGGCTACATGACAAGCCACCTCCCCAGTCCACTCAATGACGAGAAACAGTCCCATTAAAGAGCCAACTCAGCTTGCCCCGAACGTCGAAATGGAGGATGCCCTTAAACTGGGACACCTTCACGAAAACATGGTCGCCAAACCCAAGGGTAAGCTTCTGGCGACGATGACCTGCGTAGCCCTTCTGTCGGTTCTGGGAGGTGCAGATGCACACACGAACCAACCTGGCCACTGCAAGGTCAAACAACTGACTTATGGTCCCTCCAACTGGCGCTCGTCAACCGTCCCAACACAAGGGAGGTGTAAAACTGCGCCTGTAGAGTATCTTTCACAGATCCATCTAGGTGCTCGAATGGCAGTCGTCTTGCAGGCATACCCCAACAAATGGGTGGTGCCTCACCCAACTGCCCTCATCATCGAGCACGCAGGCACTTAGCATGTCCTCCAAGGTCTAAATCGTCCTCTTTGTCTGGCTGTCCATCGACGATGAAACGCTATACTTAAATGGAGGCTCGCGCCAAAGCCTGCCAAGGCTGCGCCACAACCTCAAAGTAACCCTCGCGTCTCAACCGAAAATAGCACCGACTGGAGTGCCATGAAGACGAACAATCGCGAAGGTGAAAACCCACGTCAAGGCGTCCAGAGACTCAATCAGTCGGATTAGGGAGGGAAGCGCGGACTTAGTTAGTCGGTCAGTGATCACCTAGACGGCGTCGTGACCCGAACGTGACATTAGCGAGTCCGCAACAATCCCTGATAACCCACTCCCACGTCCGCTGAGGAATCTCGATGGACTGACGCTTTCCACTCAATGATGATTCTCGAACTTTGCCTGGGGGCATGCCAACCTGGGGAAACAGGGTCACCCACATCACCTTTCCATCACACCATAGCAATCTCAATGAAGACTACCCCAAAGTAGTCCACGAAAGCCCAATAAACTTTTGAGATCCACGAAGGCATCCAGCGCATTCGTCAACCCCGACAGCAGTACTTAAAACTCGTAGTGCCCGAAACGGTCACGAAAGGCCATCTACAGGATGTCCAACTCCTGGATCTCCAACTTGTGGTACCCTGGTGCGAAGATCGATCTAACAGAAGACACTCGCTCCCAGAGCTGGTCAAATAGATCATCAATTCACAGCAAGGGGGTACCTGATCTTCAATCCTCACGGGAAGATCAAAACAACACCTCAAACAATTAAGTCCAGATTCGTCTCCTCTAGCATAGCTAGCGCTCGTGATGACACTTACACGCCTGGTAAGCCGCTCAACCGCACTTAATCCACAAGACACGCAATAAGGGGTCGTCGAACCTCGACAATGCCTATGCGACGTCATCTATCTGATAGGGCGGTTGAGTCCCATCGCGAACGCTAGCACCGCGTCTCCTTATTCGCGACCAGCGTGGGGCAAAACGCGACAGTATCCACAACTGTGCTTCACATGCCGCCAGAGATAGGTCGCTCATCTATAACCATTGGAACTCCAGCATCTTGCACTCCATGGGCAGATTCATCACGGGGAGTCCACGCTCTCGACATCATTTTGTAGCACTCTCCGGTGTGGCCTCTACCTGGTAGCCTCCCAAGCCCACTATCTCTGCCATATGGGCGCACCAACAAGCATAGTATCTGGGAGCACCTCACAAGGCTCTGGCCTCAACCGGGCAGCTACAACGCACAATGATATATCGAAGCGACTCCAGATGCCACTATGGAACCCAGTCCACAAGCAATCGCCCACCAATCTACAATAGGATGCACCAATCCCGATCGTACGCATCACCACTCGCTACAGCACCTTCCAAGTGAGAGGAAAAATCCATCATCAATTTGATGCTTCAAAGGTATTCCTTGACTGGGAAAAGAACCTTGGCAGGGCACCATGAGGTCTCGATATAGGATATCCTGCCACGCCCCACGCGTCCCCGAGACGTGGCAAAATTATATAATATCAGCTATCAATACCTGAGGTCAATAAGGACACCAACAACAATACACAAGGCGGCAAAGCAAGATAATGATAACTGACTGAAAGCGGAAGCATAATATATAACAATGTCTGTAAATCAAAAACATTATTACAGACCCGAATACACAATCAATGTCCTACGAAAGCCAAGTCTAGACCAAAGAAAATACAACCTGTGCCACATGCACGATTTACAAGGCATAAATGACTCTAGGAATGCTGACAGCCTCGCACACGCCACCCGCCGGCATAACGCTCCACGCCCATAAGACCACGCCACAGGAAAGCTCCAGCTCCACGCCCAACACTGCCCCTGAAAAGAAACAGTATGCGAGGGGTGAGCTACAAGCTCAGTGAGTGGCTGGAAACCAATCACCATTCTACAGTTCAACACATAATCAATTTCTTTTCAAGGAAAACATGGGTAGAAACCCAATGGATAACAGGGTCACGCGGCGGCGTGACCAACCTCACCCCCACCCTCACTCCCGGAGGGAGTCTTTTGGGACTTATGGGGAGAGACCATACCGTCGGTCGAAGAGACCCGGATTTACTGGTCTAGAGACCATGCCGTCGGTCAAAGAGACCTGGATTTACTGGTGTAGACAACACTACTGGATCATCTACATCTAGATAATCGCCAATCGATGTCCTTCAACATCCATCACGAGACCGGACCCAACATCTATGGGAACGGTCGAACAACGAATGGGTCACGAGGCGACGCGTCTTCGCCTCATCCACACCCTCACTCCTGAAAGGAGACATCTTGGGACTTTGGGAGAGACTTAGACTGCTCTACACCCCTGGTCCACCAGTAGCCTCTCCCCGCTCCGTAGCTTACCTGGTATACTCCCACGATCAGCACTGTCCGAACACATCGGAGGTACCTACAGATTGGAGCCCTCTGTCAGGACAGCCTGTCTAACGCCGGGGATGTCACTACACGGATCCAACGAAGGGGAGAACGATTCCACGCTCGCGACATCATTCATTAACCCTCTCCCGGGTAGTATCTACAACCCGATCTCCTCAACTCACCGCTCTACACCCTTGGTCCACCGGTAGCCTCTCCCACCCTCGTGGCCTCCGCCTAGTCCTCTGACAGGTATAGCCAACGCCGGGGAGTTATTACATCGGATCCAAACGAAGGGGAGAACGATCCCATGTTCGCAAAGCGAAACCCAATGGAAAACAACCACTCTCGATACTCGCTCATCGAGATATCACACACATGCATAACAACAACCAACACACTCATATTAACCTCAAAGTAGTCATAGTCCCTAAACGGGAGTAACTACACAAGCTAGTGGGTCGTAACATCGCCGACCCACCCCACCCTCACCCTCACCCTTTAGGGGGTGACATGGGCCTTTTGGGACTAACTAGACTGCTATTCACCCTTGGTCCACCGGGTAGCCTCTCCCACCCTCATAGCCTCCACCTGGTCCACTCCCGCTATCAGTACTGTCCGACACATTGGAGGTACCTACGGGAGGGAGTCCCCTATCAAGTCAGCCATCGCCGGGAAGTTCCTACCTCGGATCCCAACCAATAAGGACAAGACAGCCTACTCACGTGGATATGATCCCCTTGGATCCGTCGACACCGATTGTAACTCTACTAATGTCATGAATTCTCAAGAATTCCTCCAGGGCGCATAACTAAGATGCGGGGAGACATATATTATAACAACAAGGTTATAATATTCTCTAAGGCATGCTTACAACAATATAATCACATAATCCCATCTTGATTTAAATAAATTAAACTAAATGGGAACATGCATAGGCGGGGTTTTCCAATTTGAAGACAAGATTACTAAACATGCATAGGCCGCTATACATGATATAAGGGTGCATATCCCTAGCATACAAAGTCTAAGGTGGCATGGATACATCATAATAATCAGGCATGCACAGGTGTCTACATAATTTAGCTAGGGGACCCCATCGATGCGCGACGCGCATCTATGCGGGTCGAGCGCATCCCTAGAGAGGGGGGGGGGGATTGGAATCAAACCACTCACCTTACGACCCGAGACCTCGCGCATCCCATCCGACGAGATCTGCAAGGTAGGGGCATCGAACTGGTGAGAAACAACACAATTTACACATAGAAAACATTAGAAATACCCAATACTCGGACAAGCATGCATACGGGCTCGCACGCATGCGAGCACGCACGTACGCACGCGAGTCCGAGTGCCCCGACACCTACCCGAACCCTCGGGCAGCCACACGCATGCCCCCCCGCACGCGCACGCATGAATGCGCACGCACGCACGCACCCCAGTACCCTCGGCGCACTGCCGCGCGCCTGCCCCCGCGCCCAGACGCGCTGCCACGCGCACGCGCACGCTCGCGCGTGCCCGCGCGCACTGCGCGTCCAGCCCACGCGCCCCCGCGCAGCACCCCGCGCACGCCCCAGCACGCTCACGCACGCACGCGTGCGCACTGGTCCCCAGCCCCGCGCACGCGCAGGGATGATCCCGCACGCGCACCCAAGCCACTCCACCATCCCCACAGCCCCCAACAGCCCCCCCCCCCCCCCGAACACCCCAACCACCATGCATGCCATGCATACCCAAAAACACATCCTAATCAAGCATCTACACAAGAAAAGGAAGGAAAGAAAGCTCACCCAAGGAGAGGAAGGGAAGGGGAGGAAATCGGGTGCTCTTCGCGCACCGATTCGCCACCTCCAAGACCACCACCACCAAGCCTTCTTCTCAGCCAAAGAAGGGCTGAAAACAGGGGAGAAAAGGAGGTAAGAGAGGAGGAAAACCAAGGGGAAATGGAGATCCAAGACCATAGAAAGATAGATCGGGTCCTCACCTATCTTTTCTCCTTCAATGGCTTCTTCTTTTGAATACTCTAACTTGGTCAAATGGGGGATTTAAAGAGAGGGAGGTGAGAGCTTTTGAGAGAGCTTGACAGAGAAGATGATGAATAATGGGGGGAAACACTATGCTTGGACGTGGACTTCACTTAAACAAACACACACACCACACACCACACACACACCTCACACACTCACCACTCTTACACTTAACACAAGGATTAATTAGGTTAAGCTAGGTTTAGGTGAGGTTTAAGTGTACTTTGACTTGGGTCAACCTAACCACACTAGAAAACAAAATATTTTGACCAAGTCAAGGGTCAACATTGACCAAGTCAAGTCTCCCAATGACTTTTCGCTTGGTCAAAACCCGGATACGATTCGGAACTGTGAAATTCTGAAACGTTACCGGAATTCGATGAAATTTTCGTGAGTGGCTTGAAATGGCACCAAGACACATAATATGCTGTTAGATTTTCAATCGGAGTCCTCAAGCTCAGGATGATAGCTAAAAGTCCAAAATTTTAGCGGTTCCGATCGAAAAAAGAAAAAGTTGAAAAACTGCCAGAATGCTCCAATGGTGACCAGAAGGATAAAAGTGACACATATATAACAGTGCACGCGCACGCGGCAGCACGTCTGGGCGCGCGGGCAGGTGCGCGGCAGTGCGCCGAGGGTGCTGGGGTGCGTGCGTGCGTGCACATTCATGCGTGCGCGTGCGGGGGGGCATGCGTGTGGCTGCTCGAGGGTTTGGGTAGGTGTCAGGGCACTCGGACTCGCGTGCGTACGTGCGTGCTCACATGCATGCGAGTCCGTATGCATGCTTGTCCGAGTATTTGGTATTTCTAATGATTTCTATGTGTAAATTGTGTTGTTACTCACCAAGTTGGATGCCCCTACATTGCAGATCTCGTCGGATGGGATGCGCGAGGTCCCGGGTCGTATGGTGAGTGGTTCGATTCCAATCTCCCTCCCTCTCTAGGGATACGCTCGACCCGCATAGACCCGCATAGACGCGCGTCGCGCATCGATGGGGCTCCCTAGCTGTAATATGTAGATACCATGTTAATGCTTTTTTTAATATGATGTAACCATGCCACATTAGACCTTGTATGCTAGGGATATGCATCCATATATCATGTATAGAGGCCCATACATGCCTAGACACCATGTCCCTTGATTGGAAAGCCCCTATCTATGCATGTTTCCCATTTAGTTTAATTTATTTAAATCAAATGTGATTATATTGTTGTAAGCATGCCTTAGAGAATATTATAACCTTGTTGTTATAATATATGTTTCCCCGCATCTTAGTTATGCGCCCTGGAGGAATTCTTGAGAATTCATGACATTAGTAGTGTTAGAAATCGTTGTCGACGGATCCAAGAGGATCGTATACGCGTGAGTAGGCTGTCTTCTCCTTTTGGTTGGATCCGATGTAGGGACTCCCCGGCGTTAGACAGCCGCCCTGACAGAGGGCTCCCGTCCGTAGGTACCTCCGATGCGTCAGACAGTACTGATAGTGGGAGTATACCAGGTAGAGGCTACGGAGTGTGGGAGAGGCTACCGGGTGGACCAGGGGTGGAGAGTGGTCTAGTCTGTCCCAAAAGGCCCATGACACCCCTAAAGGGTGAGCGTGGGGTGGATCGGCGATGTTACGACCCTCTAACTTGTGTAGTTACTCCTGTATAGGGACTATGACTACTTTAAGGTTAATATGAGTGTGTTGAGTATTGTTATGCCTGTGTTTGATATCTCGATAAGTGAGTATCGAGAGTAGTTGTTTTCCATTGGGTTCGTTTTGCGAACATGGGATCGTTCTCCCCTTCGTTGGGTCCGACGTAGGAACTTCTCGGGTTTAGTTGTCCTGACAGAGGGCACCCATCCGTAGGTACCACCGAGGCCCTCGGAAGAGTACTGATCGTGGGAGTATACCAGGTAGAGGCTACCCGAGGAAAGGGCTACTGGCATACCAAGGGTGTAGAGCGGTGAGTTGAGGAGATCGGGTTGTAGATACTACCCGGGAGAGGGTTAACGAATGATGTTTCGGGCATGGGAATCTCTTCCAAAAGTCCCAAAAGTCTCCCTCCAGGAGTGAGGGTATGGATGAGGTGAAGAATATCACCGCGCGACCCATTCGTTGTTCGACCGTTCCCATAGTTGTTGGGTACGGTCTTGAATCGATGTTTAAAGGCATCTTTTGAGGAATTATCTAGATGTCGATGATCCAGTAGTGTTGTGTAGACCAGTAAATCCGGGTCTCTTCGACCGACGGTATGGTCTCTCCCCAAAAGTCCCAAAAGACTCCCTCCGGGAGTGAGGGTGGGGGTGAGGTTAGTCGCGCCGCCGTGTGACCCAGTTATCCATGGGTTTCCACCCATGTTTTCCTTGAAAGGAAATTGATTATGTATTGAACTATAGTATGGTGATTGGTTTTCAGCCACTCACTGAGCTTGTAGCTCACCCCTCGCATACTGTTTCTTTTCAGGGGCAGTGTTGGGCGTGGAGCTGGAGCTTTCCTGTGGCGTGGTCTTATGGGCGTGGAGCGTTCTGTCGGCGGGTGGCGAGTGCGAGGTTGTCAGCATTCCTAGAGTCATTTTATGCTTTGTAAATCATGCATGTGGCACAGGTTGTATTTTCTTTGGTCTAGACTTGGCTTTCACAGGACATTGATTGTGTATTCAAGTCTTCAATAATGTTTTTGATTTACAGACATTGGTTATATATTATGCTTCCGCTTTTCAGTCAGTTATCATTATCTTGCTTTGCCGCCTTGTGTATTGTTGTTGGAGTCTTTATTGACCTCAGGTATTGATAGCTGATATTTTATTATTGCCACGTCTCAGGGATGCCTAGGGCATGACATGCGCAGCTGTGTGCAACTTAAAGCAATAAAGGATGTGATGAAAGCAGTAAATGGTGCACAGCTATGTGCGGCTTAAAGTAGTAAAGGATGTGATGAAAGCAGTAAAGTGTGCGCAGCTGTGTGCGGCTTAAAGCAGTAAAAGGATGTGATTTAAAGCAGTAAAGGGTGAGCAGCTGTGTGCGGCTTAAAGCAGTAAAAGATGTTGTGATGCAAAGTAGATTAGGGTCTGGCTCAGAAGATGGGAAATTTTTTATTTTTCGAAAAGGGGTGGTAGGTTTTGTCAAGTTTTGGAGGGAGGCAGAAGAAGATTACCTTTTGTTGTTTTTCACATAGGAAGTCCCACTGTGATTGCCAGGTTGTCGGTAGTCATTTTTTCGAGGGTTGAGGTCCACTCCAATTGTTGGGAGGCCTCCGAAGAAAGATAAAGAAGACTCGGTCTCCTTTGTTTTTGGCGTGTGTGGGGGTTTCTTCGGGATTTGGATCCGATTGCGCCCTACGGGCCTGGCTGGATCGTCTCTCAGAAATGTGGAAGGGTGTGGTTCTCTGCTGGGGCGTCTGATGGCTCCTCAGGAGGATTCAGGGGGTGTATTGATCGTTTTATACCTGTGTCATTTGGAGCCATTTTGGTTAAGCCTTGGTCACATTTGGGTCATTCAGGGCCTTTTCTTTTTTTCGATCGGAGTCGCTAAAATGACCATTTTGCCCTCTCTCTCTCTCTCCCTCTCTCCCAACTCGTGGATCTCTTTTTCTATCTCTCTCTTGGTCTCTTTTTCCTCTCTTTGTGTGTGGAGGAGGAGGAAGAATGTTATGCCTGTGTCATTTGGAGCGCTCTGATTGAAAATTAGGCTACATAATTTTTCTCCTAGAAGTTATGTATTTCCGATTTGGTATTTGGATTTAATTTTGTTAAAATCCAAGATGAAGAGGTTTAAATATGATTTTCTTATGAGATGCTCAATTTTGAGTTAGCTTTCGTACAAAAGTGGAATTAGATTAACTGGATTCATGTAGTAAAAGTTATGGGTGGCAGCAGCCCTGTTCAATGTTTAGCTCACATTTCGGAATAGCTGGAGGGATTATTTGATCTTGGCATAAACATGAAAGTTGTAGATAATCTTCTTGGCTTTCCAACGGACTTTGAATTGTGCAATTCGGAGCTATATTGAGGAAGTTATGGCTGTTCTAGTGAAGCATGTACAGAATTTCTAGTCAGGGACGAATTGGTCATTGGATCCCTCTTTTGGATATTTATTGGCCCAAATGGAAAATATCTCTCTCTCTCTCTCTCTCTCTCTCTCTCTCTCTCTCCCTCTCACTCTCACGTGGACTCTCTTGGGTCTCTCTTTCTCTCTTTCAATCCCCTCCCCATGTGTTTGTGTTATTTCCTCAAAGAGAAGAGAAGGAGAAGGTGAAGGAGGAAGAGAAAAGTTTGTGTAGGTGTTGTTGTTGTTATTGATTCTCCTCTCTCAAGCACCGTCTCATATCTTGTTCCCCCCCCCTGATTTGCAGCCAATGAGGGCTGGAGAGAGGCTGAAGAGGTGGCCGTGGGCGCGTCGAGAGCCCCGCATCTCCCCCTTTCCTTTTCCCTCTTTTGGTAAGTCCTCTTCCCCTTCTTCTTGATTTTTTTGGGCTGTTGGGATGGTTGGGGAGGTCATGCATGCTAGGTAGATGGGTTAGAGTGTGTGTGAGGGGTTGGGGAGGGTTAAAAAGGGGTTAAGATTGGCTGGGCGCGCGCTGGGGGCTGTTTGGCAGGCGCAAGCGGGAGCGCAGACGCGCGCGCAGGAGGGCGCTGGCAGGCGCAGACGGGAGTGCAGACGCGCGCGGGCGTGGGTGCGAGCGTGGGTGCGAGCGAGGCGTGCGTGCGCGCGGGGCATGCGTCTGGGCGCGGGACTGGGTGTCAGTGCGCGCGCGCGTGCGTGCGCGTGCTGGGGCATGCGTGGGGCTGCCCAGGGTCTCGGGTAGGTGCTGGGGCACTCGGGCATGTGTGCGTACGCGCGTGCTTGCATGCGTGCGAGCCCGTATGCGTGCATGTCTAAGTCTTTTTCATTTCTAGTATATTCTAAGTGTTAAATTGTGATGTTACTCACCAAATTTGATGCCCTTACCTTGCAGATCTCATCGGATGGGATGCGCGAGGTCCCGGGTTGTATGGTGAGTGGTTCGATCCAATCCCCCCCCCCCTTGGGATGCGCTCGACGCGCGTAGTCGCGCGTCGCGCATCGATGTCCCCCCCCCCCCCAGCTATACTACTTGTGTAGATAAGTAGTATGGCCATGCATAAGCTGTAATATGTAGATATCTTGCATGCTAGGCTTATATACATGTATTGTATTCATGTATGAATGATTGTGTTGCATGAGCCCCTCTAGTATGGGCATGTATGTTGTAAATGTGTATGGATGTATAGAATATGGCATGTCTTAGGTGGTATTGTAATACTACTCCCACCATATTAATGAGAATATACAGTATGATTAAGTCTGGGTTAATAACGGGCACCTGCCTAATATTCCCTTGCGATAAGACTCGAGGGCGTGGTGTAGCTGTTGCGCCCATGCTAATGGGGCAAAGCTATGACCAGCTTCATGAGATGATGATCTCTCTCACCCTCTCCCTCTGAACGAACTGAGTAAGTAGATGCGATTTCCTACTCGACTCAGGTTCGTTTGGAATATTGGCATGCACCTGTTTGTGCGCGAGATCGCGCTTGACCCTTTCTTTTAAGTTGGCGATATCCAACGCATGCTTAAGTTAGGCCTTGTGATTAATGACCATGTATGCATGTTGTATGATTTATTATGATGTAAATCCATGTTAGGGAGTGTCCCTATAATTATTAGATGATTGTGCATATGGTTCATGCACATAGCTGGATATATTTATATGCGCATGTTAAAAACTGATAGGCCTATCTGAAATAGGCGTGGGTATGACCCGCTGTCGGGTTGTACCTTATTAGTTAGAGCGCTAGCGATGTAATCGCCCCATGCATCCGAGCGATGCACTCATTTGGAATTCAGGAGAATTCATTAGCTTATGGGATTATTTCTATGTGAGAGCAGAGGCAACCCCCTTTGTGTCTGAGTAACGCAACAAGTTGGGAGTACAGTAGTATTCGATATATCGATAAGTGATTATCGAGAGCAGTTGTTTTTCCATTGGGTTCGCTTTGCGAACATGGAATGTTTACTCCCAATGTCGTCCGTGATGAAGAGGCCCGGGTTGTAGCTGTCCTGACAGAGGGCTCCCATCCGTAGGTACCACCGATGCGTTCGGGAGCGTACTGATCATGAGAGTGTACCAGGTAGAGGCTACCTGGGAGAGGGCTAACGAATGATATTGCGAGTGTGGAATCGTTCTCCCCTTCGTTGGATCCGATGTAGGAACTCCCCAGCATTGGGAAAGCTGTCCTGACAGAGGGCTCCCATCCGTAGGTACCACCGATGCGTTCGGAAGGTACTGATCGTGGGAGTATACCAGGTAGAGGCTACGCGGGGGAAAGGGCTACCGGTGGACCAAGGGTGTAGAGCAGTCTAAGTCTCTTCCAAAAGTCCCAAGAGTCTCCCTCCGGGAGTGAGGGTGAGGATGAGGTGAAGACACGTCGCCTCGTGACCCATTCGTTGTTCGTCCGTTCCCATAGTTGTTGGGTCCGGTCTCGTATCGATGTTCAAAGACATCGTGGGTCAGTTATCCCGATGTAGATGATCCAGTAGTGTTGTGTAGACCAGTAATCCCGGGTCTCCTCGACCAACGGTATGGTCTCTCCCCAAAAGTCCCAAGAGTCTCCCTCCGGGAGTGAGGGTGAGGGTGAGGTTGGTCGCGCTGCCACGTGACCCTGTTATCCATGGGTTTCCACCCATGTTTTCCTTGAAAGGAAAGTGCTTATGTATTGAACTGTTGTATGGTGATTGGTTTCTAGCCACTCACTGAGCTTGTAGCTCACCCCTCGCATACTGTTTCTTTTCAGGGGCAGTGTTGGGCGTGGAGTTGGAGCTTCCCTGTGGTGTGGTCTTATGGGCGTGGAGCGTTCTTCTGACGGGTGGCGAGTGCGAGGCTGTCAGTAGTCCTAGAGTCATGTATGTATTGTAAATCGTGCATGTGGCACAGGTTGTATTTTCTTTGGTCTAGACTTGGCTCTCACAGGACAGTGATTGTGTATTCGAGTCTGTAATAATGTTTTTAGTTTACAGACATTGTTTATATTATGCTTCCGCTTTTCAGTCAGTTATCATTATCCTTGCTTTGCCACCTTGTGTGTTGTTGTTGGAGTCTTTATTGACCTCAGGTATTGATAGCTGATATTTTATTATTGCCACGTCTTGAGGACGGCCGCCCTGGGGCGTGACAGAAGAAGCAAAGGAAGGAGAAGGTGAAGGAGCAAGTGCAAGGTGTGTGTGTTTGTGCATGTGTTGTTGTTGTTGTGGTTTCTCCTCTCTCAAGCACCCTCTCATGTCTTCCCCCCCCCCCCTGATTTGCAGCCAAAGAAGGCTGAGGAGGGCTGAGGAGGTGGTGGTAGTGGTGGTGGTGGTTGAGGTGGTTGCGGGTGCATCGAGGGCCCCCGAATCTCCCCCCTTCATTCCCCCTCCCTAGGTGAGCTCTTCCCCTTCTTTTCTTGGTTTTTTCATGGCTTAGGGGTTGTGGGGAAGTCATGCATGCTAGGTAGTTGGTTTAGAGTGAGTGAGAAGGGTGGGGGAGGGGTTAAAAGGGTTAAAAGGGTGATGGGCGCGCGCGAGGGTCTGTCCGAGCGTGTGCGCGCGCAGAGGAGCCCTGGCAGGTGCAGGAGGGCGCGTGCGAGTGCGCGCGGAGCCGGCGCGCGGGTGCGTGTGGACGTTGGCAGCGCGCGGGTGCGTGTGGACGTTGGCAGCGAGCGGGGTGCGCGCGAGTGCGCGCGGGCGCGTGCGAGCGTGTGCGCGCGGGCGCGTGCGATCGTGTGCGCACGGGCATGCGTGCGTACGCGCGTGTGCGTCTGGGCATGCGCCTGGGCATGCGGTAGGGTGCCAGTGCGCATGCGATAGGGGGCAGTGCGTTTGGGCGTGCGCCTGGGCATGCGGTAGGGTGCTAGTGCGCACGCGCGTGTGCGTGCGCGTGCGTGCGCGTGCTGGGGCATGCGCGGGGCTGCCCAGGGTCTCGGGTAGGTGCTGGGGCAGTTGGGCATGCGTGCGTACGCCCGTGCTCACATGCGTGCGAGCCCGTATGCGTGCATGTCTAAGTCTTAGGCATTTCTAGTAATTTCTAAGTGTTATAATGTGTTGTTACTCACCAAATTTGATACCCTTACCTTGCAGATCTCGTCGGATGGGATGCGCGAGGTCCCGGGTTGAGGTGAGTGGTTTGGTCCAATCCCCCACCCCCCCCTTCTCGAGATGCGCTCAACGCGCGTAGTCGTGCGCATGCTAGGCTATACTAGCATACTTAGACTATACTACTTATGTAGATAAGTAGTATGACCATAGCTATACTATACTACTTGTGTAGATAAGTAGCTACTTGTGTAGATATAGACATCGATGGGGCGTCCTAGCTATACTACTTGTGTAGATAAGTAGTATGACCATGCTTAGTGTTATATATGTGTCACTTTTTAGCTTTCTGGTAACCATTGGAACATTCTGGCAGTTTTTCAGTTTTTTTCATTTTTCGATCGGAACCGCTAAAATTTCGGACTTTTAGCTATCACCCTGAGTTTGAGGACTCCGATTAAAAATCTAACTGCATATTATGTGTCCTAGTGCCATTTCAAGCCACTCACGAAAATTTCATCGAATTCCGATAACGTTTCAGAATTTCACAGTTCCAAAGCGTATCCGGGTTTTGACCGAGCGAGAAGTCATTGGGAGACTTGACTTGGTCAAATTTGGGCCCATGACTTGGTCAATCCCCTTTTGTTTTCTAGTGTGAGTGGGTTGACCCAAGTCAAAGTGCACCTAAACCTAGCCTAAACCAAGCCTAATCCTAATTAGGGATGAGTGAGTGGGTGTGAGTGTGTGTGGTGTGGGTGTGAGGATAAATAAATCCCACGACAACATTAAGACCACTATTCATCATCTTCTCCAAAATTTCTCTCTCTCTCTCTCTCTCCCTCTCTTTAAATCCCCTTTATGATCTAGCTAGGGGTGTTGGATTGAAAAACCCTAGAAGGAGAAAAGGAAGGTGAGGACCAGATCTATCTCTCGGTGGTCTTGGATCTTCATTTCCCTTTGTTTTTCCTCCCCTTATGGACCCTCTTCTCCTCTGTTTTCAGCCCCTCTTTGGCTGAGTGGAGATCTAGGTGGTGGCGGTCTTGGAGGTGGCAAATCGGTGTGCGAAGAGCACCCGTTCTTTCTCCCCTTCCCTTCCTCTCCTTGGGTGAGTCTCTTTCCTTCCTTTTCTTGTTTAGATGAATGTATAGGAGGTGTTTATGGGTGTGCTAGGGGAGCTTGGTGGTTTGGGGGGTTGTTGGGGGGTTGTTGGTGGCTGATGGGGTGGTTGAGTTTGGCTAAGGTGCATGCGGGCTCAGCGGCGCGCGCAGGCAGGCAGGCGCAGGCGACAGGCAGGTAGGCAGGGCAGGCTAGCAAGCGCATGGCAGGGGCGCTGTCGGGCGGGCTGGCAGGGCACGCGCGCGTGCGCGCGGGTGTGCGCGCTGGTGCTGCGCGCTGGGCGCAGTGCCGGGCGTGCGCGCGGGCATCACGTGCGGGTGCTGCGCGCTGGGCGCCGTGCGGGGGCGTGCGCGCGGAGCACTGCGCAGAGGCGCAGTGCGTGCTGTGCACGCGCGGTGAGGCGAGCGGGCGTGAGCGGGGAGTGCGTGCGGGTACTGCGCTGGGGCGCAGTGCGTGCGGGTGCGCGTGCGGGACGCTGCGCTGGGGCGCAGTGCGCGCGGGTGCATCAAGGGCTGGACGCGCGGTGCGCACGGGCGCGCGCGTGCGTGCGCCCGAGCGTGCGGTGTGTCTGGGCGCGCGGGCTGGGCTTGTCAACGTGTCCGGGCATGCGGGCGGGGGGCTCGGCAGTGCGTCTTGGCGCGCGGGCTGGGGCACTGCTGTGCGCCCGGGGTGGGTGGCCGTGCGGATGGTTGCCCGGGGGTTCGGGTGAGTCGGGGTGCTCGGACTCACGTGCGTACGGGCCGTATGTACGCTTGTCCGAGCGTTGGGTATTTTTAGTGTATTTTTGTATGTATTTGTGTATTTTACTCACCGTGTTAAATACCTGTCTTGCAGATCTTGACGGACGGTCACGCGATGACCCGGGTATTGGTGAGTGGGACAATCCAACCCAGTAGGGAGGCGTTATATGCACTTGGGCATGTACCGTCCTCCCCTGGGGCACCATAGTTTAATATTAACTTGTATAATTGTAAACTATGCCTTGCATGAATATTTTGTTGTATCCATGCCACCTTAGCTATGCATGCATGATAAATATGATATATCCATGCCACCTTAGACTTTGTATGCTAGGGATACGCACCCTTACATCATGTTAGAGGCCTATGCATGCCTAGACACCTTACCCCGACCTGCGCATGTTCCCACCTAGTTTAATTCAGTTAAATTAAATGTGAGCATGCCTTAGAAAATATTATCACTTGTTGTTAAAATATGTGGTTCCCCGCATCTTAGTTATGCGCCCTGGAGGAATTCTGAAGAATTCATGACATTAGTGGAGTCTCCCTTCTCTGGATTAAGGGGCCTTGCGAAGTCAACGATGAGACCCGGGCTAGGGTACTCCGTGTTCCTTGTTTGGTTGTCGGGATATCCTATATCGGGACCTCATGGTGCCCTCCCAAGGTTTCTTTTTCCAGTTAAGGGAATACCGCGGATCCAAGTGGATTGTATACGTGTGGATAGGTTGTTTCTGTTCCCTTCGTTGGATCCGTATAGAGACTGCCCCAGCGTTAGATAGGCCGTCCTGACAGAGGGCTCCCATCAGTAGGCACCTCCTGATTTGGTGACGGACTGTGCTGAATGTGGGAGTAGACCAGGTGGTCTACGGAGTGGAGAAGAGACTATCGGTGGACCAAGGGTGATTAACAGCCTAGTCAGTCCCAATATCCTATGTCACCTATTGGAGGGTGAGGGTGAGGGTGTAGTGGGTCGGCGATGTAGCGACCCACTAGATTGTGTGGTTCCTGCCACTTTGAGGTTTTGAATAATTAATTGTAGTTAATATGAATTGTGATGCATGGATTGTGCTATTCACTGAGCTTGTGGCTCAGTCCTCGCATATTTTTCTCCAGTGTTATCTGAATCGGATCAGCAGGAGGAGCTCCTCGAGGGACTTCAGCAGTAGCGGAGCAACACCACATTCCGCGAGTGTTAGAGGCTATCAGCATCCTTTTTTTATTGTATGTATTGTACTCTGTGCTTGGGCACACGTTTGTATTATATTTGGATGTCGTTGTATATATTGGCTCTCACAGGACAGTTGATTATGTATCGAGTCTGTAATATGTCTTTGAATTATAGATTCACTCTTTTAGTTTCCGCTATTTGTGTATATATCATGTCAGCCTCATTGTTGTCTGTGTTGTCATTGTTGATGTTGTTTAGGGTATATTATTGAACTCCTGTTTAGTCTGCTGATATCATATATACACTTGCCGCGTCCCGGGGACGGCCGCCCTGGGGCGTGACACTTAGACTATAATATGTTAGATATCTTGCATGTTAGGCTTATATTACATGTATTGTATCCACGTATGAATGATTGTGTTGCATGCGTCCCTCTAGTATTCCCTTGCGATATCCAGCATGATTAAGTCTAGGTTAATAACGGGCACCTGCCTAATATTCCCTTGCGATAAGACTCGAGGGCGTGGTGTAATTGTTGCGCCCATGCTAATGGGACAAAACTATGACCGACTTCATGAGATGATGATCTCTCTCGCCCTCTCCCTTTGCACGGATTGAGTAAGTAGATGCGATTTCCTACTCGACTCAGATTAGTGCGCGAGATCGCGCTTGACCCTTACCTTTTAAGTTGGTGATATCCAACGCATGCTTAAGTTAGGCCTTGTGTGCTTATGTGATTAATGACCATGTATGCATGTTGTATGATTTATTATGATGTAAATCTATGATTAGGGAGTATCCCTATGATTAATTGATATGTGATCGTGCATATGGTTCATGCACATAACTAAGATTAAATTCTCCTATAAAATATATGCGCATGTTAAAACTAATTAGGCCTATCTGAGATAGGTGTGGGTATGACCCGTTGTCGGGTTGTACCTTATTAGTCAGAGCGCTAGCAATGTAATCGCCCCCGTGCATCAGGGCAATGCACTCATTTGGAATTCAGGAGAATTCATTATCTTATCAATTTTGTTAAACCGGTAGTTGTGGCATTAAGCTAGGCCTACCCGTGCTAGGCGTGTATATGAACCGCCTATTGGGTTATGTGCCTTGGGATTATTTCTGCGTGAGAGCAGAGGCAACCCCCTTGTGTCCGAGCGACGCAATCGTGTGGGAGTACAATAGTATTCGATATCATCGATATGTGATTATCGAGAGTAGTTGTTTTTCCATTGGGTTCGCTTTGCGAACATGGAGTGTTTCCTCCCAATGTCGTCCGTGTTGAAGCGGGCCGAGTTAGTGCTGTCCTGACAGAGGGCTCCCATCCGTAGGTACAACCGATCTGTTCAGAAGCGTACTGATCGTGAGAGTATATCAGGTAAAGGCTACCTGGGAGAGGGTTAACGAATGATATTGCGAGCGTGAAATCGGTCTCCCCTTCGTTGGATCCGATGTAGAAACTTCCCGTCGTTGGAAAAGCTGTCTTGACAGAGGGCTCCCATCCGTAGGTACCACCGAGGCGTTCGGAAGCGTACTGATCGTGGGAGTATACAAGGTAGTGACTACCCGGGGAAAGGGCTACTGGTGGACCAAGGGTGTAGATGTAACACCTGTAGACTTTTACTATTTATACATTGATTTAAATATATAAATAGAGCTATTATATTTTTGGGTTCTCATTATGTGCATATAGGTTGGCCCATAGAGGTAGGCCCAAATAGGTTCAATTTCATTTGTAATTTTTAAAATTTTTAAATGAAATTGAAATATTTATTTTATAATTTTCTGGATATCATAATGGTCTCAAGAACCATTGTGTGGGGTTTTGTAAAATTTGGAGCTGGAGAAGTCATGTTTTGAGGTCTTTTGAAAATGAGCATGTGGTAATGGATCTTATTGTGAATATTAAAAGTCTGATATTTATATATATTTTTTTGTAGAAGTATCCCTCTAGGACCTTAGATAAGTATGATAGGACTCGTTTGAAAATAAAGAGTTAGCTTGGGCTTTTTCAAAAAAAAATATTTCATCTCATATCCCATGGAATTATGTAACGGATTGATGGACGATTTTAGGGCAACCGATTATACCACTTTTTAAACTCGATCACCCTTCATATTCTGTCAACCTAGAAAAAAAAAATAGAGGCCGCCGTGAAGGAGAGGAGAGGGTTCTTCATCCAACACAGGTATCTTTTAATCCTTCCTTGAAATTCTTGGTGATTATAGGTCTAGATTCTTAAGTCTATTAGACGAGGCCATGGATCTCTTACTTCATGGATAACAGGAGTGTCAATAGAATGAGAGGGAGAGGTGCCTGTGTGTCTTCGGAGAGGTTACCGATGCCGTTTATAGGAGATAAAAAAAAGGGTCGAGTGTAAATGCCGATGAGAGGAATAGATGGGTTGATGACTTTATATATTTAATGGGTTTGCATCTGTTATATAGTCGGTGATTGGCATGGAATATTTTGGATTCGTCATATTCATGTGTTGTTTAGAATGATAAACGGGTGAAGAAGATGAAAGCCCAGCCCATGTGTTTTGTTTTAAAGGTTTGGTTGGTTTGGTGGGCCACATGAGGATGAATGGATTATTGGACCTGTATGAATTAATCTTATGTTACAGTAGTATTGGATTGTGAGTTGTCAATTAATTGTTATTGGATGCTGGGTGTATAGTCTAAGTTGATCAAGTTAAATTCATTGGGATGATTTGAGTTAAAATAAAGGGTTAAAGACATCTAAGTCCCTACAAACATGGGAAAACCCATATAAGTCCCTACTAAAATTAAGACAGACGTACGAGTCCCTGAAAACTCAGAAAAATCCAATTATCATCCCTGAATTAAATTTCCATCCAAACTTAACGGAATATTCCCAGAATATTCTGTCACATATAATTGTGTTAACATTGAAGTCCTTATAAACAGTCATAAAGACAAATTAGTCCCTGCAAAAGATAAAATTATCCCTGAAAGACTTTTACATTAAATTGTGTACACATTGCAGTCCCTGTAAACAATCATAAAGACAAATTAGTCCCTGCAAAAAATAAAAATGCCCCTGAATAATTTTTACATTTAATTGTGTAGAAATTGTAGTATTTTAGAGGGTATTTAATTTTTAAATTGCAATGTCTGCACAATTAAATGTAAAAATCCTTCAAGGGTATTTTTGTCTTTTAGAGGAACCAATTTGTCTTTACGATTGTTTATAAGGACTGTAATGTCTATTCAATTATATGTAAAAGTCTTTCAAGGGCAATTTTATCTTTTGCGGAGACTAATTTGTCTTTATGATTATTTATAGGGACTACAATATATACACAATTTAATGTAAAAGTCTTTTAGGGGCAATTTTATCTTTTGCAGGGACTAATTTGTCTTTATGACTGTTTATAAGGACTTCAATGTCTACACAATTATATGTGATGGAATATTCTAGGAATATTCCGTTACATTTGGATGGAAATTTAACTCAGGGATGATAATTGGGTTTTTCTGAGTTTTCAAGGACTCGTACGTTTGTTCTAATTTTAGTAGGGACTTATATGGGTTTTCCCATGTTTATAGGGACTTAGATGTCTTTAACCCTAAAATAAATAGGCAGTTTATTTAATATAGTTATTCAATTTTTCATTTATTTATTAGAAATATTATTTTTATTTTTTAGGCCATTCTCATACTACTTAGACTGATATTTGTCACGAGTGTTCTTGTTAAAGGTGAGTGGATGTCTTTATATTATTTGAAAGGAATCATATTATTTTATGATTATGAAATCTATCTTGTATGAAGCATATGAGCATGTTGTTATTTTGGATATATTATATGCATTTGAAATTATGAGATTTATGAAAATTGTCGCATGCTGTATACTTGAAAGAATAAGTAGTTTTGATTGTGCATGCATTAAATCGTCTAGGTGGTTCAGTCTAGGTGGCTGCGGTCTAAATTTGACCCAAGTCTAGGTTGTGTCTGTGTCATTTGGAGCGCTCTGTTTAAAGATTTGGGTACATAATTTTTTTTTCCTAAGTTATGTATTCCTGATTTGGTATTTGGATTTGATTTTGTTAAAATCCAAGATGAAGAGGTTTAATTATGATTTTATTATGAGATGTCCAGTTTTGAGTTAGATTTCGTACAGAAGTGGAATTAGATCAACTGGATTCTTGTAGTAAAAGTTATGGGTATTTTTCCAAGTATACCCCGGGGATGGAAATTCTGGCAGCAGCCCTGTTCCATGTTTAGCTCTAATTTCGGATTATCTGGAGAGATTATCTGATCTTATCATGAACATGAAAGTTGTAGATAATCTTCTTAGCTTTCCATCGGTCTTGGAATCAAGCAATTCGGAGCTGTATCGAGGAAGTTATGGTTGTTCCAGTGAAGCTTGCGCAGATTTTCTAGTCGAAGGGCGACTAGGTCATTCCCCCTTAAGATATTTTGATAAATATCTCATCTCTCTCTCTCTCTCTCCCTCCCAATGTCTACGACCAGCTCTTTTTCTCTCTTTCTCTCTTGCAAACACACCCCCCATGTGTTTGATGGAATGCCCCAATGAGAGATGGTGAAGGAGATGGTGGTGGTGGTGGTGGATCTTGGTGTTGTGTGTTGTTTGGTTGTTCTCCCCTCTCTCAAGCTCTCCTTGCATGATCTCCCCCCCCACCAGATTTCGGCTGAGGAGGAGGCTGAGGAGAGGCCGAGGAGGTGGTGGTGGTGGTTGTGGCGGTTGAGGTGGTCGCGGGTGCGTCGAGGGCCCCCGAACCTCCCCCTTTTGGTCCCCCTCCAAGGTGAGCTCCTCCCCTCCTTTTTCTTGGTTTTTTTGGCTTAAGGGGTTGTGGGAAGGTCATGCATGTTGGGTAGATGTGTTAGGGTGTGTGAGGGGTTGGGGTGGGTGAAAATGTGGTTAGAATAGGGTGGGCGCGTGTTGGGCGTCGTCTGCGCACGCGCACGCGCAGGCGGGCGCGCAGACGTGCGCGGGGGCGTGTGCGCGGGTGCGCGGGTGCGCGCGGGTGCAAGTGCGAGCGGGAGTGCGCGCGGGCGCGCGTGGGCGTGCGCGCGCGCGGGCAGGGCACCTGGGCGCAAGGCAAGGCGCCTGGGCAATGCACCTGGGAGCGGAGCTGGGGACCAGTGCGCGCGGGTGCGGGCGAGCACGTGCGTGCGCGTGTTGGGTCGTGCGCGGGGTGCTGCGCGGGGGGCGCAGTGCGCGCGGGGGAGCGCTGGGCCGGACGTGCGGTGCACGCGGGCCCGCGCGAGCGTGCGCGTGCGCGTGCGTGCGGCAGCGCGTCTGGGCGCGCAAGCAGGCGCGGCAGTGCGCCGATGGTGCCGGGGTGTGTGCGTGCGTGCGCATTCGTGCGTGCGCGTGCGGGGGGCCATGCGTATGGCTGCCCGGGGGTTCGGGAGTGAGTCGGGGTACTCGGACTCGCGTGCGTACAGGCCGTATGTACGCTTGTCCGAGTGTTGGGTATTTTTGGTGTGTTTTTGTATGTATTGTGTATTTTACTCACCGAGTTGATTACCCTGTCTTACAGATCTTGACGGACGGTCGCGCGACGACCCGACTATCAGTGAGTGGGACAACCCAACCCAGTTGGGAGGCGCTATATGCACTTGGGCGTATACCGTCCTCCCCTGGGGCACCATAGTTAATATTAACTTGTGTAATATGTAATCCATGCAAAATGATGAATATGTAGTATGCATGCCACCCTAGACCTTGTATGTTAGGGACTTGCACCCTTAGGATATGTGTAAGAGCCATGCATCCTGTCACCTTGTTATCATGCTAGGAAAGCCTCGACCTATGCATGCGTCCTATTAGTTTAATTTATTAAATTAAATGGAGCATATGTCTATTAGTGTGCCTTGGGGAATATTAAGGGGGCCTTGCGAGGTCAACATTGAGACCCGGGCTAGGGTACTCCGTGTTCCTTGTTTGGTTGTCGGGATGTCCTATATCGGGACCTCATGCTGCCCTCCCAAGGTTTCTTTTCCTCATTATTATCTTATATATATTCCCCGCATCTTGGTTATGCGCCCTGGAGGAATTCTGAAGAATTCAAGACATTAGAGTTGTTGAGATGTGTTGTCGGCGGATCCGAGTGGATCATATGCGTATGGATAGGCTGTTCTGTTCCCTTCGTTGGATCCGTGTAGAGACTGCCTCAGCGTTAGAAAGGTCGTCCCGTGAGAGGGCTCCCATCAGTAGGCACCTCCTGATTTGGGACGGACTGTGCTGAATGTGGGAGTGGCCAAGCGACCTACGGAGTGGAGGAGAGACTATCGGTGGACCAAGGGTGACCAACAGCCTAGTCAGTCCCAATATCCTATGTCACCATATTGAGGGGTGAGGGTGAGGGTGTGGTGGGTCGGCGATGTAGCGACCCACTGGATTTGTGTAGTGATGATTATCAGTCCCAATATCCTATGTCACCTATTGAGGGGTGAGGGTGAGGGTGTGGTGGGTCGGCGATGTAGCGACCCGCCAGATTTGTGTAGTAATCAGTCCCAATATCCTATGTCACCTATTGAGGGGTGAGGGTGAGGGTGTGGTGGGTCGGCGATGTAGCGACCCACTGATTTGTAAGTCCCAATATCCTATGTCACCTATTGAGGGGTGAGGGTGAGGGTGTAGTGGGTCGGCGATGTAGCGACCCACTGGATTGTGTAGTTTTGCCACTTTGAGGCTTGAATGATAATTGTGGTTAATATGAACTGTGATGCATGGGTTGTGCTGTTCACTGAGCGTGTGGCTCACCCCTCGCATATATTTTCTCCAGTGTTATCTGAGTCGGGTCAGGAGGAGGAGCTCCCCGAGGGACCTCAGCAGTAGCGGTGCAGCGCCACATTTCTGTGAGTGTTAGAGCTATCAGCATCCCTTTTTGATTTGTATGTATTATATTCCGTGCTTGGGCACGCGTTTGTATTATATTTGATGTCATTGTATATATTGGCTCTCACAGGACAGTTGATTGTGTATCGAGTCTGTAATATGTATTTGAGTTACAGATTCAGTCTTTTAGCTTCCGCTATTTGTGTATATATCATGTCAGCCCCTTTGTTGTCTGTGTTGAAATTATTGATGTTGTTTAGGGTATTTTATTGATCTCCTGTATAGACTGCTGATATCATATATACACTTGCCGCGTCCCGGGGACGGCCGCCCTGGGACGTGACAAAAGTTGGTATCAGAGCCTGGTCCTGTCAGAGCCAATGGTCTTCTTTTTCGTAGAGATGAGTCCTAGGATTTCTATATGAGTATTCTGATCCTAGTGTCTGGTTTTCTTGGGTTGCTGATATGCCTCCTCGTAGAGGAATGCATGGACGTGGTCCCTCTCGACCTTTGGAGGTTTCCGGACCTACCAGAGGTGATGCTACTGGAGAGTCCTCAGCTGTGAGACCAGGAATGGCGCAGGAGCCTCCTGCATGGGAGCGTGCTTACGCTCGGTTAGCGGATTTGGTGGAGACTCAAACAAGAGCATTAGAGGCCCAGATGAGTGGGTTGGTTGCTGTTATTCAAGTGTGTGGTATCTCGATAAGCGAGTATCGAGAGTGGTTGTCCAAGTTGAAGAGGCCGGGTTGTAGCTGTCCTGGCAGAGGGTTCCCATCCGTAGGTACCACCAATGCAGTCGGAGGGGTACTGATCGTGGGAGTATGCCAGGTAGAGGCTACCCGGGAGAGGGTTATTGAATGATGTCACGAGCGTGGAATCGTTCTCCCCTTCGTTGGATCCGTGTAGTACAGCCCCGGCGTTAGACAGGCTATCCTGTACCAGCTAAGCTACGGAGCGGGGAGAGGCTACCGGTAGACCAGGGGTGGAGAGCAGTCTAAGTCTCTCCCCATAAGTCCCAAAAGGCTCCCTTCGGGAGTGAGGGTGGGGGTGAGGTTGGTCGCGCCGCCGCGTGACCCAGTGATCATTGGGTTTCTACCCATGTTTTTCCTTGAAAAAGGGAACTGATTGTGTGTTATTTGATTGCGGAGCATGAGTTTCCGGTGGAGTTGGTGGAGCTCGCGATGACGGACTTTGATGCCATCCTGGGAATGGATTGGCTTGCAGCTAGTCACGCCAGCATCGACTGTTTTGCCAAGTCGGTGTCTTTCCACCTTCCGGGTCGGAGGTCTTTCCAGTTCGTGGGCGATCGTGACGTAGCCCCTTTGGGGTTCGTGTCGTCCATGCAGGCGTGGAGACTCCTTCAGGGAGGATGTGAGGGCTTTCTAGCGTATATTGCTCAGGAGGATGCACCGCTGCAGGCAGATATCAGTCAGACTCCGGTCGTGGCAGAGTATCCCGAGGTTTTCCCCGATGATCTTCCAGGATTACCGCCGGATCGCGCGATCGAGTTTGAGATCAATCTGATTCCGGGGACCGAGCCGATTTTGAGAGCTCCGTACCGGATGGCCCCTGCAGAGCTGAGGGTGCTCAAGGAGCAGTTGGAGGAGTTGCTGGAGAAGGGCTTCGCACGTCCGAGTGTTTCTCCGTGGGGAGCCCCTGTTCTGTTCGTCCGGAAGGACGGTTCGCTGCGGCTTTGTATCGATTACAGGCAGCTGAACAAGCGGACAGTGAAGAACAAGTACCCCTTGCCGCGGATCGACGATCTGTTTGACCAGCTCCAGGGAGCGCGTGTCTTTTCCAAGATCGATCTCCGTTCGGGGTACTATCAGCTGAAGATCCGGGAGTCAGACATTCCGAAGACGGCCTTTCGTACCCGGTATGGGCACTACGAGTTCAGAGTACTGCCATTCGGGTTGACGAATGCGCCGGCGGCCTTCATGGATCTGATGAACCGGGTGTTTCGGCCCTTCCTCGACTCCTTTGTGGTAGTATTCATCGATGACATATTGGTGTACTCGAGGAGTCTTGAGGAGCACGCTCACCATCTCCGCACTGTCTTGGAGACTTTGTCCAGACATCAGTTGTTCGCCAAGTTCAACAAGTGCGAGTTTTGGTTGGATCTTCTTCCCCGTGTATCGGTATCGCTGGCAACCATGGGTTCGCGTGCGGCGCCAGTGTAAAGTGTTGAGGATGTGGTGTATTGCTCATTAAGGGATGATGTCTTCTTCTAGACTTCCTACTACGGATTAAGGGGCCTTGCAGGGTCAGCGTTGAGACCCGGGCTAGGGTACTCCGTGTTCCTTGTTTGGTTGTCGGGGTATCCTATATCGGGACCTCATGGTGCCCTGCCAAGGTTTCTTTTCCCAGTCAAGGAATACCTTAGAAGCATCAAATTGATGGTGGATTTTTCCCTCTCACTTGGAAGGTGCTGTAGCGAGTGGTGATGCGTACGATCGGGATTGGGTGCGTCCTATTGCAGCTTAGTGGGCGATCGCTTGTGGACTGGGTTCCATAGTGACACCTGGAGTCGCTTCGATATATCATTGTGTGTTGTAGCTGCCCGGTTGAGGCCAGAGCCCTGTGAGGTGCTCCCAGATGCTATGCTTGTTGGTGCGCCCATATGGCAGAGATAGCGGGCTGGGGAGGCTACCAGGTAGAGGCCACACCGGGAGAGTGCTGCTAAATGATGTCGAGAGCGTGGACTCCCCGTGATGAATCTGCCCATGGAGTGCAGGATGCCGGAGTTCCAATGGTTGTAGATGAGCGGCCTATCTCTGGCGGCATGTAAGCACAGTTGTGGATACTGTCGCGTTTTGCCCCACATTGGTCGTAAATAAGGAGACGCGAAGCTAGCATTCGTGATGGGACTCAACCGCCTATCAGATAGATGACGTCGCATAGGCATTGTCGAGGTTCGACGACCCCTTAATGCGTGTCTTGTGGATTAAGTGCGGTTGAGCGGCTTACCTAGTGTGTAAGTGTTATCATGAGCGCCAGCCATGCTCGAGGAGCAGAATCTGAACTTAATTGTTCGTGGTGTTGTTTTGATCTCCCCGTGGAGGTTGAAGATCAATTACCTTTGCCGCGAATCGATGATCTATTTGACCAGCTCTGGGAGCGAGTGTCTGCTGTTAGATCGATCTTCGCACAAGGGTACCGCAAGTTGGAGATCCGAGAGTTGGACATCCCACAGATGGCCTTTCGTGACCGTTCAGGCACTACGAGTTTTAAGTACTGCCGTCGGGGTTGACGAATGCGCCGGATGCCTTCGTGGATCTCAAAAGTTTTATTGGGCTTCCGTGGACTACTTTGAGGTAGTCTTCATTGCGATTGCTGTGCTGTGATGAAAAGGTGATGTGGGTGACCTTGTTTTCCCTAGGATTGCATGCCCTCAGGCAAGTTCGATCGCGTTGGAACGCGTCAGTCCATCGAGATTCCTCAGTGGACGTGGGAGTGGGTTATCAGGGATTGTGGACTCGCTAATGTCACGTTCGGGTCACGACGCCGTCTAGGTGATCATTGACCGACTGACTAAGTCCGCGCTTCCCTCCCTATCCGACTGGTTGAGTCTCTGGACGCCTTGACGTGGGTTTTCACCTTCGCGATTGTTCGTCTTCATGGCACTCCAGTCGGCGCTATTTTCGGGTGAGACGCGAGGGTTACTTTGAGGTTGTGGCGCAGCTTTTGGCGCGAGCCTCCATTTAAGTATAGCGTTTCATCGCCGATGGACAGCCAGTCAAAGAGGACGATTCAGGCCTTGGAGGACATGCTATTTGCCTGCGTGCTCGATGATGAGGGCAGTTGGGTGAGGCACCACCCATTTGTTGGGGTATGCCTGCAAGCGACTGCCATTCGAGCACCCAGATGGATCTGTGAAAGGCACTCTACAGGCGCAGTTTCATACCTCCCTTGTGTTGGGACGGTTGTGGAGCGCCAGTTGGAGGGGCCATAAGTTAGTTGTTTGACCTTGCGGTGGCCCGGTTGGTTCGTGTGTACATCTGCACCTCCCAGAACCGACAGAAGGCTACGCAGGTCATCGTCGCCAGGGGCTTCCCTTTGGGTTTGGCGACCATATTTTCAAGAAGGTGTCCTGGTTTAGGGCACCCTCTGTTTCGACGTTCGGGGCAAGCTGAGTTTGCTCTTTAATGGGACCATTTCTCATCATTGAGTGGATTGGGGAGGTGGCTTATCATGTAGCCTTTCCCCCACAGCTGGTTCATGCCCACGACGTCGTCCTTGTCCAAATGGCCGAGGCGTTATGTCCACGATCCTGCTCAGTCATTCTGTTCGACCGCCTCATCCTCGAGGTGGATTTGTCGTTCGTGGAGCAGTGGATCGAGGTCAGGGACAAGCATGAGAAGAGGCTCCACGCTAAGACCGTTCCTTTGATTATAGTGTGTTAGTAGCGCCAGTCCGGTGCGAAGACCACTTGGGAGCAAAGGTCTAAGCATGATACTTCGGTCTTCCCCTTTGGGTTTCCTTAAATTTCGAGGACTAAATTTCCTAAGGGGGGAGAATGTTGTGTCTGTGTCATTTGGAGCGCTCTGTTTGAAGATTTGGGTACATAATTTTTTTTCCTAAGTTATGTATTCCTGATTTGGTATTTGGATTTGATTTTGTTAAAATCCAAGATGAAGAGGTTTAATTATGATTTTATTATGAGATGTCCAGTTTTGAGTTAGCTTTCGCACAGAAGTGGAATTAGACCAACTGGATTCTTGTAGTAAAAGTTATGGGTATTTTTCCAAGTATACCCCGGGGATGGAAATTCTGGCAGCAGCCCTGTTCCATGTTTAGCTCTAATTTCGGATTAGCTGGAGAGATTATCTGATCTTGCCATGAACATGAAAGTTGTAGATAATCTTCTTAGCTTTCCATCGGTCTTGGAATCAAGCAATTCGGAGCTGTATCGAGGAAGTTATGGTTGTTCCAGTGAAGCTTGCGCAGAATTTCTAGTCGAAGGGCGACTAGGTCATTCCCCCTTTAGATATTTTGATAAATATCTCATCTCTCTCTCTCTCTCCCTCCCAATGTCTACGACCAGCTCTTTTTCTCTCTTTCTCTCTTGCAAACACACCCCCCATGTGTTTGATGGAATGCCCCAATGAGAGATGGTGAAGGAGATGGTGGTGGTGGTGGTGGATCTTGGTGTTATGTGTTGTTTGTTCTCCCCCCCTCTCTCAAGCTCTCTTTGCATGGATCTCCCCCCCCCTGATTTTCGGCAGAGAGGAGGCTGAGGAGGCCGAGGAGGTGGTGGTGGTGGCGGTTGAGGTGGTTGCGGGTGCGTCGAGGGCCCCCGAACCTTCCTCTTTTGTTCCCCCTCCAAGGTGAGCTCCTCCCCTTCTTTTTCTTGGTTTTCTTGGCTTAAGGGGTTGTGGGAAGGTCATGCATGTTGGGTAGATGTGTTAGGGTGTGTGTGAGGGGTTGGGGTGGGTGAAAATGTGGTTAGAATGGGCTGGGCGCGTGCTGGGGGTCGTCTGCGCGTGTGCGAGCGCAGGCGGGCGCAGGCGGGCGCTGGCAGGCGCGAGCGGGGGTGCGCGCGGGAGTGCGCGCGGGCGCGCGTGGGCGTGCGCGCGAGCGTGCGCGCGCGCGGGCAGGGCACCTGGGCATGCGCCTGGGCGCGAGGCAAGGCGCCTGGGCAGTGCGCCTGGGCGCGGGGCTGGGGACCAGTGCGCGCGCGTGCAGGCGTGCACGTGCTGGGGTGTGCGCGGGGTGCTGCGCGGAGGGCGCGCTGGGCTGGACGCGCGGTGCGCGCGGGCGCGCGCGAGCGTGCGCGTGCGTGCGGCAGCCCGTCTGGGCGCGCGGGCAGGCGCGCGGCAGTGCGCCGATGGTGCCAGGGTGCGTGCGTACGTGCGCATTCGTGCGTACGTGTGCGGGTGGCTATGCGAATGGCTGCCCGGGGGTGCGGGAGTGAGTCGGGGTGGTCGGACTCGCGTGCGTACAGGCCGTATGTACGCTTGTCCGAGTGTTGAGTATTTTAGAGTATTTTTGGATGTATTTATGTATTTTACTCACCTAGTTGGTCACCCTATCTTGCAGATCTTGACGGACGGTCGCGCGACGACCCGACTATCAGTGAGTGGGACAATCCAACCCAGTAGGGAGGCGCTATATGCACTTGGGCGTATACCGTCCTCCCCTGGGGCACTATAGTCTATATTAACTTGTGTAATATGTAATCCTTGCAAACATGATGAATATGTAGTATGCATGCTACCCTAGACCGTGTATGTTAGGGACTTGCACCCTTAGGATATGTGTAAGAGTCATGCATCCTGTCACCTTGTTATCATGCTAGGAAAGCCTCGACCTATGCATGCGTCCTATTAGTTTAATTTATTAAATTAAAGGCGAGCGTATATCTATTAGTATGCCTTAGGGAATATTAAGGGGCCTTGCGAGGTCAACATTGAGACCCGGGCTAGGGTACTCCGTGTTCCTTGTTTGGTTGTCGGGATGTCCTATATCGGGACCTCATGGTGCCCTCCCAAGGTTTCTTTTCCCAATAATATTATAACCCTCGTTAATTATTATATATATGTTCCCCGCATCTTGGTTATGCGCGCTGGAGGAATTCTAAAGAATTCAAGACATTAGAGTTGTTGAGATGTATTGTTGACGGGTCCGAGTGGATCATATGCGTATGGATAGGCTGTTCTGTTCCCTTCGTTGGATCCGTGTAGAGACTGCCTCAGCGTTAGAAAGGTCGTCCCGTGAGAGGGCTCCCATCAGTAGGCACCTCCTGATTTGGGACGGACTGTGCTGAATGTGGGAGTGGCCAAGCGACCTACGGAGTGGAGGAGAGACTATCGGTGGACCAAGGGTGACCAACAGCCTAGTCAGTCCCAATATCCTATGTCACCATATTGAGGGATGAGGGTGAGGGTGTGGTGGGTCGGCCATGTAGCGACCCACTGGATTTGTGTATGGATGATTATCAGCTTTGTAAGTCCCAATATCCTATGTCACCTATTGAGGGGTGAGGGTGAGGGTGTGGTGGGTCGGCGATGTAGCGACCCGCCGGATTTGTGTAGTAATCAGTCCCAATATCCTATGTCACCTATTGAGGGGTGAGGATGAGAGTGTGGTGGGTCGGCGATGTAGCGACCCACTGGTTTGTGTAGTCCCAATATCCTATGTCACCTATTGAGGGGTGAGGGTGAGGGTGTGGTGGGTCGGTGATGTAGCGACCCACTGGATTGTTGTAGTTCCTGCCACTTTGAGGCTTTGAATGATTAATGGTGGTTAATATGAACTGTGATGCATGGGTTGTGCTGTTCACTGAGCGTGTGGCTCACCCCTCGCATAATATTTTCTCCAGTGTTATCTGAGTCGGATCAGGAGGAGGAGCTCCCCGAGGGACCTCAGCAGTAGCGGTGCAGCGCCACATTTCCGCGAGTGTTAGAGGCTATCAGCATCCCTTTTTTATTTGTATGTATTGTATTCTGTGCTTGGGCACATTCTTGTATTATATTTGGATGTCATTATATATATTGGCTCTCACAGGACAGTTGATTGTGTATCGAGTCTGTAATATGTATTTGAGTTACAGATTCTGTCTTTTAGCTTCCGCTATTTCTGTATATATCATGTCAGCCCCTTTGTTGTCTGTGTTGAAATTGTTGATGTTGTTTAGGGTATTTTATTGATCTCCTATATAGATTGCTGATATCATGTATACACTTGCCGCGTCCCGGGGACGGCCGCCCTGGGGTGTGACAGCTATGTCTACGTGGGCCGATTTCCAAAGTGAAATCCCTGCGGCTAGGTGTCCTGAAAAGCGGGCATGCATGTCCGTTGCATTCATATACATTATGTAGTTCGATCTCAGGAGAAGATTCTTTATGACATCATATTTCATTTGATAAGAAAATTTTATTATATCCTTGTATGTTTTAAATGGTTTCTTTATTATAAGATTTCCATTATATTACAACAATTGTTCCATAGACACTTTATAACTGATTATTTTAAAGTACAATATATTATTATTGGGACACTTGTGTCCATTCACTGAGCGCGTGGTAGCTCATCCCTCTATTTTCTCAACTTTTCAGATTAGCAGTTGGTGGTTGTCAATCTCGTTAAGGCGTTGGAGGTTGAAGCTCATATTTTATTTCCGTTGCATTGTAGGTGTTGAAATAAGCCTTTCGTTTGGCATGTAGTTTCCTTAGTCTTTTCAGCAAAAACAGATGACGTCTATGTTTAAACTATTTTGTGTGTATCTCATCCGCGTTTAGGATGAATCTATGTGTAGATCCTGGTTGAGTTTTATGATTTGGATGTTTGACTAAAATGTCAGTTATTTTATTTTATTTTTATTTATTTATTTAGTTACTTATTTACTTATTTATTTAAAAAAAAAGTTTCAAATTGGAAGCTATATATTTTAAGGATTTAAAGTAGCGTAACCGATTTCATTGCTTCAAAATGGAGTAGTGAAATTATTGGGGCGTTACAGTAGAGGAGTCTAATCTCTCCAAAAGTCCTATGTCACCTGTAAAGGGTGAGGGTGAGGATGAGGTGAAGACACGTCGCCGCGTGACCCATTCGTGGTTCGTCCGTTCCCATAGTTGTTGGGTCCGGTTGCGTATCGATGTTCAAAGACATCGTTGGGCAGTTATCTCGATGTAGATGATCCAGTAGTGTTGTGTAGACCAGTAATTCCGTGTCTCGTCGACCAACGGTATGGTCTCTCCCCAAGAGACCCAAGAGTCTCCCTCCGGGAGTGAGGGTGAGGGTGAGGGTGAGGGTGAGGTTGGTGATCCAGTAGTGTTGTGTGGACCAGTAATCCCGGGTCTCCTCGACCAACGGTATGGTCTCTCCCCAAAAGACCCAAGAGTCTTCCTCCGGGAGTGAGGGTGAGGGTGAGGTTGGTCGCGCCGCCGCGTGACCCTGTTATCCATTGGGTTTCTACCCATGTTTTTCCTTGAAAGGGAATTGTGTTAGCATTGAACTGTTGTATGGTGATTGGTTTCCAGCCACTCACTGAGCTTGTAGCTCACCCCTCGCATACTGTTTCTTTTCAGGGGCAGTATTGGGCGTGGAGCGGGAGCTTTCCTGTGGCGTGGTCTTATGGGCGTGGAGCGTTCTTCTGGCGGGTGGCGAGTGCGAGGCTGTCAGCAGTCCTAGAGTCATTTTATGTATTGTAAATCGTGCATGTGGCACAGGTTGTATTTTATTTGGACTAGACTTGGCTCTCATAGGACAGTGATTGTGTATTCGAGTCTGTAATAATGTTTTTGGTTTACAGACATTGTTTATATATTATGCTTCCGCTTTTCAGTCAGTTATCATTATCTTTGCTTTGCCACCTTGTGTTTGTTGTTGGAGTCTTTATTGACCTCAGGTATTGATAGCTGATATTTCATTATTGCCACGTCTCGGGGACGGCCGCCCTGGGGCGTGACAGATCGCAACCTTCTTTCTCGAAACGCAGGAAAAGTTAGGGTTGGATTTGATCGCCTTCGTGGAGGGAGTTTGTGGAGTCTCAACTCTGAGATACAAGCTTGCCGCACATAGAGGTGAAAATTTAGAATCCTTTTCTACCTTGGGAATGACAAGGGTGGGGGGTTTGGAAAGTTAGGGTGTAGGTGAGGGCGGCTAGTGGAAAGTAGCCACCTGGAGGGGGGACGGCCGAGTTGAATTAGCCGCCTGGGACCTATCTCAACTTGGGTAGAACTGGGTAGGAAATGGGTTAGGGTTTGGCTGAGGTTAAATTAGGTTTAACCTAGGTTTTGGAGAGTGGATTTGGAGAGCGAATTTGTGTAGGGAATGGGTTTCTCTTTTTCCCTTTCTCTCTCAAGGGTTTCAAATAGTAGGTGTGGGGGGAGTAAAGGATGCTTGAATGTGTGGGTGATGGTTGATTTCAATTGGGGATGTGTTAGAAATGTTTTGGACCCCCTCTATTTATAGCAAAAGAGAGGTAGGAGAATGTCCAATGGAAAATAGATCAAAATGGACAATAAAGTGCTTGATTTGACCTCCATTAGACCTTTGTTCCTCTGGCATTGTCCAGGAGGGGGGCGGCTATTTGAAACCAGCAGCCCAGTGAGGGGCTGTTACTCTCAAGTAGCCACGCCTATGATGGCCTGACAAATGTCCCATCTTTGACAAGCGGTGGGTTGGGTCAGTTACTAGGATTGAACCAGCCAAGAGGGGGCGGCTAAAGGTGACAAACCACCGCAATCATCAGCATTAAATGCTGCTTTATGTCCCATACAGTGGTTTGAGGTCGGCTAGGGGGGCGGCTACTCTCAAGTAGCCGCCCCTGTCCTGGTCTTAGAATTCTCTAAGTGTTTGGACTAGGGTTTCCGGTTTTGGTTTCTAAGGAAGTTTTTTATTAGATGTCCAAATGTGGTCATTTCTAAATATTATTTGAAGTATTTTCGTCTCTTTGGACTGTCAAAATTGGGGCATCCACAGGTCTACACTCCTTCTGGCGGTCCTTTAGCTGGGTGCGCCAACAAGGAGCTCGCTTGCGCTCAACTCAGGGATTGTCTTCTTGATGATGACCTAGACAGCGCTTGCCGGGCTACAACCGAGGTGCTCTTCACTTGGCTCGGCTGGTGCTTTTACAATGTAAGTAACTTGATCTTTTCTTTCAAGTTCCCTTTTTAGTGTTATGATAATTTGCTTCTCAAAACTCTATCCTCTTGCAAGTGCTCAACGAGCGAGATCTGGGTATGAGGAGGTCTAAAGGTCTCTTGAGGGAGGCCCAAGAGCTTGCTCAGCATAGAGAGGAACAACTGAAGGCTACTGAAGAACATATTGCGGCTGTGAATCAAGCTCATCTAGCTGCGGAACTGGCCGAATCCTCTGCCTGTTGTGACTTGTCTGCTTCTCAAGCTCGTGCTGCTGCTACCGAGGAGTGAGTGAGAGAGCTTTTGTAACATCCCAAGGTTACACAGCAAGACGTGTTTTAAAGCTGTGAGCCATTTAGGGGCAAAGCGGACAATTTCTTGTTGTGTAAGCCTGGGGTGTTACAATTGGTATCGAAGCCAGGTTTTTTCGCGATGATGGGTGCAGCCCCACACCAGGACGTGTGGCCCATTAGGGGGGGTGATTGTGACGCCCGACCCGTTGAGGGGAAGGCCCAACAGTCCCAAGAGGCCCATGGATTGGGTGAGGGTGAGGGTTTGGTGTTTAGTCCCACATTGCCTAATGGGAGGAGATAGTCTGTGCTTATATATCAGCGCAGCTCTTACATACCAAGATGTGTTTTAAATTCGTGAGCCCATTTAGAGGCAAAGCGGACAATTTCTTGCTATGTAAGCCTGAGGCATTACAATTTATTGTGACGCCCGACCCATGAGGGGGAGGCCCAACAATCCCAAGAGGCCCATGGATTGGGTGAGGGTGAGGATTTAGTGTTTAGTCCCACAATGTCTAATGGAAGAAGATAGTCTGTGCTTATATGTGAGCACAGCATTTACACATCAAGACACGTTTTAAAGCTGTGAGCCATTTAGAGGCAAAACGGACAATTTCTTGTTGTGTAAGCCTGGGGTGTTACAATTAGTATCAGAGTCTGTCCATTTCGCGATGGTGGGTGTGGCCTCACACGAGGACGTGTGGCCCATTAGGGGGGGTGATTGTGACGCCCGGCCCATTGAGGGGGAGGCCTAACAGTCCCAAGAGGCCCATAGATTGGATGAGGGTGAGGGTTTAGTGTTTAGTCCCACATTGCCTAATGGGAGGAGGTAGTTTGTGCTTATATGTGAGCACTGCTCTTACACACCAAAATGCGTTTTAAAGCTGTGAGCCCATCTAGGGGCAAAACGGAACACTTTCTTGCTGTGTAAGCCTGGGGTGTTACAATACATTGTGACACCTGACCTGTTGAGGGGGAGGCCTAACAGTCCCAAGTGGCTCATGGATTGGGTGAGGGTGAGGGTTTTGTATTTAGTCCCACATCACCTAATGGGAGAAGATAATCTGTGCTTATATGTGAGCATAGCTCTTAGACACCAAGATGCGTTTTAAATCAGTGAGCCCATCTAGGGGCAAAACGGAGAATTTCTTGCTCTGTAAGCTTGGGGCGTTACAATTGGTATCAGAGCCTGTCCATTTCGTGATGGTGGGTGCGGCCCCACCCGAGGACGTGTGGCCCATTACGGGGGGTGATTGTGATGCCCGACCCGTTGAGGGGGAGGCCCAACAGTCCAAAGAGGGCCCATAGATTGGGTGAGGGTGAGGGTTTGGTATTTAGTCCCACATCGCCTAATGGGAGGAGATAGTTTGTGCTTATATGTGAGCACAGCTCTTACACACAAAGACGCATTTTAAACTCGTGAGCCCATCTAGGGGCAAAGCTGACAATTTCTTACTGTGTAAGCCTGGGGCGTTACAATGATTCTGTAACGCCCCCCAATCCATGACTCCTTTATGAAGCGTGAAATCCGGGTGCATTAATTTAACTTAATTCCTCAAAATCTCAGAGTATATATATATATATATATTCGTCTAGAGAACAAAAGAATACATCACCATATTTATACATCCATTGTCAAGGCTAAAATCCAACACAAATTCAATATACATCGGAAACAACTGAATTTATATATATCCACACTATCATACATATGGGTCCTCTACATGCCAAAGAAATGACCAACACCTTCTACACAAGTCTAGTGCTCCAGAAATCATTATCTTGATCGCTACTACACGAGATCCATCAATCTAAGTCTTTAACCTGAAAAGGGGAAATAATGAGGGGTGAGCAACTACACGCTCAGTGAATAGACTATCATTATCCCGTTAGTATAGTTGTATTCAAAATATCATAATCATAGTATGCCCACACATGCATGCAATATATCAAAAGAGTAAATATACAAAAGGCCACCAAGACATGCAATAATATATATATATATATATATAGACACACACACACACACACACAATCCTATCCAACATGATGCATGCAATACCACGAACACGCATGTCCGTCTTTGCAGCACCTATCTCGCGGGGCCTTTCACAAGCATGGCCACGTAGACATAGCCACGAAGACTTGGGTCCTACATTTTTTGGACCTGAGCATGTAGACGTATGCCCACCTAGACGTTGGCCACCAAGACTGAGCCACCTAGATAGAATGTAAGCATTTGCTAATTTACCACATCTTCAAACCGCATAAAAAATAGAGCATGTACGATCTCAACATACAAACCACAATGATACATACATCAACAATAACATGCTCATTTTTTTATATCGAAACTAGCAATTGTATTTCACAAAATAAGACGATCCTAGCATGGATACATAATACATTCTTTGAAATCTACATATGAGACTCAAGTCCACTCACCGTTCACGCAATACAAATCCATGCACGTGCATGAACGATACACACTCGCAGGTGGATAACCTAGCACAACAATTATGCAATAATAAATCAGAAACCATTCGATCATGACCCAAACAACTAACAACCAACTTACGACAACACTCAGCCCAATAAAATCCCAAGAGTCCATACCTAATAGACCCACAATGCGCAACTCACCTCAAAGGTCTATGAAAATCCCAACTCGGAATATAAATATTGAAAATTCATATACTCACAAATCCATTAATTTCTATTAAACATCCATTTGGGATCCCTTAAATCTTTAAAATTCATCAAACTTGGCCATGGCGCTAAATATTTGAATTCTAAGAAACTGCACAGAAATCTTTGAAAAATCATAACTTTCTACCTGTAACTTTGAATTGGACGATTTATGATTCGTTAGAACGAACTTTTCAAAATCTATTTTTGTTTGTGAAATACATTTTTCCTAGAAACGACTCTATCATTGTCAAAAACACGATTTAACGTCCAAGTATATAATCAACCCGAAAGTAACCCTTTAATCCCAAAACTAATAAATCTAATTTGATCTTAAGGAATATTTTGAGATCCATTGAAATCTAATCAAATAACCACATAATTAAAATCAATCAACCCTAACTCTAATCCATCAACCTTCTTCCCCCAAACAATCGATTGACACAATCAACTCCTAACAAAAATAAATTAAAACACCAAACAACAAAAATCAATATAGAATGATTTCTCACCTTAGATTGGTCTTCGTCACAACACCCACCGTTATCGTCTCTTGTGGTATTCGATGGGATAGGGTTAGGTCATCACCACCCTTATGAAAATTGGATGCAAAACCCTAATCCAACAGACCAACATGCTATTTAAAGGGGGTTTACCAAAATTACAGAACGGCCCCTTAAACTTCTGGGTTTACAACTAGGTCCCTATATGATTTACAAACATATCCCTATCCATTTTACAAACAGATCCATGAAGGCTATTAAAAATGAGAAAATTTTTCTATAAATGACGATTTTACTCATCTGGATAGAGTTTTATAATATGTCCGAAGAGGGTAAAGTCATCATTTTCATAGGATTTTCGCATTTTGTAGTAGTTTTTTAGTATATCGCGTATTCAGTCAAGGTTAACTAAACAAAATATTTGTAAAATATTCATTATCTATTAACAAAAAATTTATTCAGGGGGTTATTTAGATTTACTATGTGTTTTCAGGGGGTTATATGGATTTTAAGAAAAGTCAGGGGGTTATATAGATTTCAGTCAAATTTCAAGGGGGTTGTATGGATTTTTCCCTAAATTATAATAATCTTTTTACCCAAAAAAAATTATTTTATAATAACAAATCTCGTATAACTCTGGTCTGGCTTCTGGTATAAAAATTTGATTTAATATGGGCACGAATAAATGATTAGGTGTCCCAATCGACTCAGGCTGCTGTGTGGTAGAGGACACTCCCCTTTCAAGGGGTTTGCTGTTATGCCTGTGTCATTTGGAGCCTTATTTTTTTTCGATCGGAGTCGCTAAAATATTGGATTTTAGCCACCTGCGGGAGTTGGAGTACTCTGATTGAAAATCTAATTGCATATTATGGGTCCTGGTACCTTTTGGTACTACCCATAAAAACTTCATCGAATTCTGGTAACGTTTTAAAAAATATGTAGTTCCGAACCGTATCCGAGTTTTGAGAGTTCCTAGTTTGGTTGGTCGACTAGTGTTAGATATTTTGGTGAATATGGTCACCTTGGGTAACCTTACTCCCCCTTACGTAATAGCTAAGTAACCCTTTGGTTATTTTGAGTGTGAGAGGGTGAGTTTAGGTTAGGTTTACCCCCCCCCCCCTTTTTTCCACTTCACTCACCCCCCCCCCCCAAGTGTTTGATTAAATGCCACAAAGAAGAAGGTGAAGGAAAAGATGGAAGAGCAAGAAGAAGAAGTGATCAAGGTTTGTGTGTGCCTTTGTTGTCTTCACCCTCTCCTCCTCCCCTAGCCCCTCTAATGGTTTCCCCTCCCCTTTGGTTCAGCCATGAAGAAGAGAAGCAAGAATGGAGGTGGTGGTAATAGTGGTAGTGCTAGAGGTGGTCAAGGCGCTTGCGAGCCCCTACATCTCCCCCTTTCCTTCCCCCTCTCTTTTGGTAAGTCTTCCCTCTTCTTTAGCTGGTTTTTATGCATGTTTGGGGGTTAGGAAGGTCATGCATGTTAGATGAATGGGTTAAGGTGAGTGAGGAGTGTGGGGGAGGGGTTAAGGTTGGCTGGAGGCGCTCGCGGGTCTATCCGCGCGCGTGGGCGCACGGGCGCGCGCGCAGAGGGGCACAGGCAAGCGCGTGCGAGCGGATGCATGGGTGCACACGAAGCGAGGGCGCAGGTTCAGGCGAGCACTGGCAGCGCGCACAGTGCGCGTGAGTCGTGCGCGCGAGTGCGCGCAGGCGGGGCAGCGAGTCTGGGCGCGCCTGGGCATGTGGCAGGGTGCCAGTGTGCGCGCGTGCGGGTGCAAGGGCTCGCGCGGCGCTGCCCAGGGGATCGGGTAGGTGCTGGGGCACTCGAGCATCCGTGCGAACGCGCTTGCTCGCATGCGTGCGAGCCCGTATGCGTGCATTTCTAGTTATATTCTAAGTGTTTTAATGTGGCTATACTCACCATTCTGATGCCCTTACCTTGCAGATCTCGTCGGATGGGGTGCGCGATGATCCGGGTATCGGTGACTGGTTCGATCCAACCCTTTGGAATGCGCTCGATGCATGTAGTCGTGCATCGCGCATCAATGGGGCTTCTTTGCACCCTAAATATGCTAGATATTTGCATGCTAGGCCTGTATAGCTCATATATTGCGTAGAACCCCCTTTTCTACCTTATACTTGCCTATGTATCATATTCATGTGTGAATTATTATGTATGCATGCGCCCTTCATGTATAGGCATGTGTGATGTGTGTTTTCATGAATGTATAGAATAAGCATGCCTTAGGTAGTCCCTATGAGTAATACTACCATATTTATTGAAATATCCAGCATGATTAAGTCTGGGTTAATAACGAGCACATGCCTAATATTCCCTTGTGATAAGACTCGAGGGCGTGGTGTAGTTGTTGCGCCCATGCTAATGGGGCAAAGCTATGACCAACTTCAAGAGATGATGAGCTCTCTCTCGCCCTGTCCCTATGTACGAACTAAGTAAGTAGATGCGATTTCCTACTTGACTCAGGTTCGTTTGGAATATTGTCATGCATTTGTTAGTGCGCGAGATCGCGCTTGACCCTTCTCTTTTAAGTTGGTGATATCCAACACATTTTATGGTATACCTTGTATGCTTATATGCTGCATGAGGTATGCTAGTATGCTTGTATGAGATATGCTTATATGCTTGCACGCTTGTATGCATATTATTTAGTCATGCATGATATGTATGTTGCATGATTTATTGTTTATGATGTAAATCCATGTTAAGGGACACCTTATAGTCAATTATTAGGTGATCGTGCATATGGTTCATGCACATAACTAAGATATAATTCTCCTTTAATATATATATGCGCATGTTAAAACTAATTAGGCCTATTTGAAATAGGCATGGGTACGACCCGCTGTCATGATGTACCTCATTAGTTAGAGCGCGAACGATGAATCGCCACCCTGCATCCGTGAGATGCACTTGAATGGAATTCAGGAGAATTCATTTGTTGTATCGGTTTTGTTAAACCGGTGGCTATGGCATTAAGTTAGGCCTACCCGTGCTATATGAACCGCCTGTTGGGTTATATGCCTTGGGCTTATTTCTGCGTGAGAGCAGAGGTAACCCCTCGCGTCCGAGCGACGCACCCGTGTGGGAGTACAAGAGTATTCGATATCATCGATATGTGATTATCGAGCGTAGTTGACTTTCCCATAGGGTTCACTTTGTGACAGTGGGGTGCTTCCTCCCGGCATCATCGTGCGTCGAAACACCACAGCGTCGAAGCTGTCCTATTTGGGTGCCACCACTTATAGGTGCTACCGATGCGTATCGAGGTACACATCTGGCAGATGTACCGATTGTGGAAGGCCGACAGGTAGAGGCTACGCGGGAGAGGGCTACCGGATGATATTGGGAGCGTGGAATCATTCTCCCCTTCTTCGAATCCGTGTTGAAGCTGCTCGACGTTAAAGCTATCCTGATAGAGGGCTCCCACCTGTAGGTACTACTGATGCGTTCGGCAGATGTACTGATCATGGGAGTATACTAGGTAGAGGCTACTCGGGAGAGGGCTACCGGATGACATGTCATGCCCCGGGCGTCCCCGGTACGCGGCAAGTGTATATAAAATATCAGAATCTACACAGGAGGTCAATAATATATCATACACAAGCAACCAGAATGACACACAGACAATAAAAACAGGGCTGACATGATATATACACCAAATGCGGAAGCTAAGTCTGAATCTGTAATTAAAACACACTACAGACTCCATACATAATCACATGTCCTGTGAGAGCCAATATACATACAAAGACATCCAAATACAACACAAAACGCGTGCCCAAGCACGGAAAATAATACATACAAGCTCAAGGGATGCTGATAGCCTCTGAAACTCACGGGACGTGGCGCTACTCCGCTACTGATGAAATCCCTCGGGGAGCTCCTCCTCCAGATCCGACTCAGATGACACTGAAGAAAAATATTGTGCGAGGGGTGAGCCACACGCTCAGTGAACGGCACAACCCATGCATCACAGACAATATTGACCACAACCAGATAATCTTTATAATCCACAATCATACTGCCCAAGCCATAAAAATGATAACAACTCTGCAATCTAGTGGGTCGCTACCGCCAACCCACTACACCCTCACCCTCACCCTCAATGGGTGACCAAGGATATTGGGACTAATTGCACAGAACCAGCGGGTCGCTTCAGCCAACCCGCTACACCCTCACCCTCACCCTCAAGGGGTGACCAAGGATATTGGGACTTACAATCCAGTGGGTCGCCACATCGCCGGCCCACCATACCCTCACCCTCACCCTCAACAGGTGACCTAGGCTCTTGGGACTGACTAGGCTGTTGGTCACCCTTGGTCCACCGATAGTCTCTCCTCACTCCGTAGGTCGTTTGGCCACTCCCACGTTCAGCACAGTCCTTCTACCACATCAGGAGGCGCCTACTACTGGGAGCCCCTGCACGGGACAACCTGTCTAACGCTGAGGTAGTCTCTACACGGATCCAACGAAGGGAACAGAACAGCCTATCCATCGCATATGATCCACTCGGATCCGCAGACAGCACATCATAACAACACTAATGTTCTGAATTCCTCAGAACCCACCGGGGCGCAAAACTACGATGCGGGGAACATGCATAAGGTTATAACAAGGGTGGAATATCATTGGGGGAAAGAAACTCGGGAGGGCAGCGTGAGTCCCCGTTATAGGGCACCCCGACAACCAAACAAGGAACACGGTGTACCCTAACCCGGGTCTCACCGCTGTCCTCGCAAGGCCCCTCCCCTATAATATTCACTATAACATGCAATTTAACATTTACTAGCATTTAATTTAATAAATAAACTAGTAGGGCACATGCATCGGTCGGGCTTCCTAGCATGGAAACAGGGGACATGGTGCATGGCTCATACACATATCCTAAGGGTGCAAGTCCCTAACATGCAAAGTCTAGGGTAACATGCATTCTACAATTAAATCATGCTCGCATGATATACACATTACAACATGTCAATATTCATCCATGGTGCCCCAGGAGAGGTCGGTATACGCCCAAGTGCGTATAACAACTCTCTACTGGGTTGGATTGTCCCACTCACCGAAATCCGGGTCGTCGCGCGACCGTCCGTCAAGATCTGCAAGACAGGCATTTATACGGTGAGTAAAATCCACAATTACCCCAAAAATACATTTAAAATACTCTAAAAATACCCAACACCCGGACAAACGTACATACGGCACGTACGCACGCTAGCCCGAGCACTCCGGCTCACTCCCGCACCACCGGCAACCACCCGCACGGCCACCCGACCCCTCGGGTGCGCCGCCGCGCCTCAGCCCGCGCGCCCAGGCGCCGCCGTCCTGGACCCGCAGCCGAGCCACCCGGTGCACCGCGCCCACTGCGCCCCGCCGCAGCAGCCCGCGCGCACCCCGCGCTCCCCGCGCACACCACCAAGCACACCGCACGCCCCGCGCGCCCAGCGCCTCGCCGCGCGCACCCCGCGCGCACCGCCAGCTCCCACCCCGCGCGCACCTGCCTCGCCCAGCGCCCCGCGCGCACCACCAGCTCCCACACCGCGCGCACGCCTGCCTCTGCCCAGCGCCCCGCGCGCACGCCCCACAGCGGTGCCCAGCGCCCAGCACCCTCGGCCAGCACCCGGTACCCGCGACCCAGCGCCCAGCGCACTGCGCCCAGCACCCGGGACCCTCACCCAGCGCCCACGCGCACGCACGCGCAACACGCGCCCAGCGCGCCTGGCAGCACGCGCCCAGCTCGCCTGCCAGCCTGCCCACGCTGCTGCCCGCGTTGCCTGCCTGCGCGCGTCGCCGAGTGGCCCGAGCACCGCTCGCCTGCACGCCCGGGGCACTGCCCGCCTGATGCCCGAGCGCCCCTGCCCTGCTCGCCTGCGCGCCCTGCCTGCTCGCCCGGCCTGCCAGCGCGCACAGCCCAGCTAGCCTACCCGCACGCATCTCCCTGCACCCCCCGAGCGCACGCCCGCGCGCGCACGCGCGCTCGCGCGCGGCAAACTGGTGCACCTGCTCCCAGCCTACCCGAGCTAGCCCTGCCAGCCTGCCCAGCGCGCACGCCCAGCCCTGCTGGCCCCCAGCGCCAGTCGAGCGCCCGCACGCCCAGCCCTGCTGGCCCCCAGCACCGCCCGAGCGCACGCACGCTGCACGCCCGCGCGCACGCGCGCGCGCCCGCGCCAGCCACTGCGCCTGCACCACCCTGCGCTGCTGCCCTGCCCGAGACAGCACCGCCAGCCCGAGCTGCAACCCTGCCAGCCCGAGCTCCTCTTCCACCCACCTCCGACCACCACCACAGCCTCCGACCGCCTCCCACAGCCCTCCGACGGCCACCCACCGCCGCCAACCTCCACCCAACCCCATTTCCACCCTCCTAGCATACATCTAAGCAAGAAAGAGAGGAAAAAGAGGCTTACCAAGGGGAGGAAAGGAAATCCGGTTGCTCTCCGCGCACCGAAACCTCTCCCAAAGGTTTCCAACGCCCGGATCTACCTCCACCACCGAATGGCCAAAACAGAGGCGAAGAGAGGGCGGACGGAGGGGCGAAACTCGCCGGAACGGGGATTTGAAACCACCGGGGTGTAGATCGGGACCCGATCTACACTTCCTAGGTTTTAACTTTTAAGCTTTGAGGGGTCTAAGGGCCTCAAAAGCAAGAAAAACGGAGGAGAGGAGAGAGAGGGCTCAAGGTAGGAGATGATGAATAGTGCCAAGATATTTTTAGATTTCACTTTATATAGCAAGCGACTTAAAAACCCAGATACGCCCCGGAACTGCGAAATTTTGGAAACGTTACCGGAATTCAACGAAATTTTTGTGAGAGGCCTAAAATGGCACCAGGACACCAAATATGCAGTTAGATTTCCAATCGGAGTCCTCTAACTCAGGACGATAGCTAACAGTCCAAAAATTAGCAGGTCCGATCGAAAACCGAAAAAAAACGAAAAACTGCCAGAACGCTCCAACGGTTACCAGCAGGCTAAAAGTGACACATATATAACATTCTTCCCCCCTTAGGAAATTTTGTCCTCAAAATATGCAAAAACATCTAGGAGGAGAAAAGATGCGAATACGCGTCACACCTGGCATCCTTGAGCTCCCAAGTGTCCTCGACACCGGAACGGTGCTGCCATCGCACCTCGACCAACTGGACGGTCTTGGTGCAGAGCCTCCTCACGCGGCGGTCCATGATCTCAATCGACTGCTCCACGAATGACTGTCCGGCTCAGAGACGAGCGGCTCGAACGGGATGACGTGAGCAGGATCGTGGACACCTTTACCCAACTGCGAACCCACCACTCCAAGACGGAGAGGTAAGAATTGGCGCTGAGGTGAGCCTCCGATAAAACTCCAGGAAGCTCTCCTCGCAAGACGGGGACCACTCGAACCGGACATCCTTCCAAGTAAGGCGGTTAAGAGGAACAGCTATCTTCGAGAGTCCCTCGTCAAGCTTCCTGCAATAACCCGCCAACTCGGGAAGCTCCGAATCCTTGCAGGGTTCGACGGTCGACGCCAATAAGACGCGACGAGCGTCTTGCCCCGGGTCCACAGATATGCCTTTACCAGAAATCACTCAGCCCAAAAGGCCTTAACCACCAACCAAAACTCACACTTGATCTTTCATCCATCTGATGCTTCCATGGTATCCCTTGCCTGAGAAAAGAAACCTCGGGAGGGCACCATGAAATCCCGATATAGGATACCCCGACAACCAAACAAGGAACACGAAGTACCCTAGCCCGGGTTTCAACGCTGACCTCACAAGGCCCCTTAATCCAGAAAGGAACACTAGCGGAAGACATCATTTTAAAGAGCACCACTAACCGCACTTGATCACCTACATCTAGATGATCACCCACCGATATCCTTCAACATCCATCTCAAGACCGGACCCAACCTCCGTGGGAATGGTCGAACAGCAATTTGGGTCACGAGGTGACGCGTCTTTGTCTCATCCACACCCTCACTCCCATCAGGAGACATATTGGGACTTTGGGAGAGACTTAGACTGCTCTCTACCCCTGGTCCACCGGTAGCCTCTCCCCGCTCCGTAGCTCGCCTGGTCCTCTGACCGGGAGCCTGTCTAACGCCGGGGCTGTACTACGCGGATCCAACGAAGGGGAGAGCGATTCCACGCTCGCGACACCATCCATTAATCCATTTCCGGGTTAGCCCCTACCTGACACACTCCCACGATCAGTACCCCTCCGACTGCATCGGCGGTACCTACGGATGAGAGCCTCCTGCCAGGACGGCTACAACCCGGCCTCTTTAACTCGAACAACCACACTCATTACCCGCTCATCGAGATAATACACACATGCTTAACAGCAATCAACACACATATATTCATAGGGAGCTAGGGAACAAAACATTACCTCGAACCATGACGCCCGAAACCTGCGCCTCCTCAGCCGAAAGAGCTGCAACTCTGCCTTGAACAAACTGCGGCAGAGGAGCAGGAGCACGCCCCGCCGGCTGCCACTGCTGAGGTAGCACTCAGGGTCGGCCAGCATCAGGGCAATTGTATCTGATATGCCCGATGCGCTGACAATGGAAACAGCGCCGCTTCTCCGGCAGCCTGGACTGAATGGGCACTGCCGCAATGGGTGCTGGATCCCACCTGGCACCACATCAGCTGGAGGAGAGGCAGCCGCTGACTGATCGAAACGGGGCCTCCTTCCTCTTGCGCTGCCCCTGGTCCCGACTCCCGGAAGGACCCTGATCTGCAGAAGGGGTCGGAACCCCTACGATGATCCCGAGGTCTCGCTCGACTGTCTTCGCCCGAGACACCAAGTCCGAGAACCTCGAGAAAGCCTGGGAGGAGACATGCACCCGAATGGCGCTGCAGAGACCAAGCTCGAAACGGCGGCACCTCGCCTCTTCGTCCATCACCAAGGCTGGAGCGAATCTGGATAGCCTCGTGAAGCGCGTGGAGTAGTCGGCGACAGACATAGAGCCCTGCGTCAACCGTTCAAACTCCTGCACCACGATCTGCTGCGCCGAGAACGGGAAGTACTCCTCCAGGAAATACCTCCGGAATCCTGCCCAAGAAAGCTGCTCCACTCCCTCTGGAATGTCCACCACTCGGGTAGCCCACCAGTCGGCAGCGCTACCCTTCAGCATGAAGGTGGCCAGAGAGACTCGCTGGCGATCGGTGCAAAGCATGGTCGAGAAGATCACCTCCACCTCCATCAACCATCGCTCTGGGGCAAGGGGATCCGCCAACTGGCCATAGAACTCGGGAGGATGGAGCTTCAGAAAGGCTGCGAGGCCACTCTGCTGCACCCGCGCTGCAGCCTCTAGCCCCACCTCCCTCGCCAGGGGATCCTGAACTCTCGCCGCTGGAATCGCCACGGGGACTGGGGGTACTTCGGGTACCACAGACGGATCTGCTACCAAGGGGACCTGTGGAACTGCATCACGGGCCGCCCTCAGCTCCCGGATCTCCCGCGCCTGCTCTACCAACACTCTGGTCTGGGCCTCCAGTGCCTTGATCCGAGTCTCCACCGAATCCGCTATCCGAGCGAACGCACGTTCCCGTGCGGGAGGCTCCTGCGCCGATCCTGGCCTCACAGCCGTGGACTCTCCAGTAGCATCCTCGCCTCCGGTAGGTCCGGAAACCTCCAAAGGTCGAGAGGGACCATGTCCGCGCCGTCCTCCACGAGGAGACATATCAGCAATCCTAAGAAAACCAGACACTAGGATCAGAATACTCATATCAAAATCCTAGGACTCATCTCTACGAAAGAAGACCATTGGCTCTGACAGGACCAGGCTCTGATACCACCTTTTTGTCACGCCCCGGGCGTCCCCGGTACGCGGCAAGTGTATATAAAATATCAGAATCTACACAGGAGGTCAATAATATATCATACACAAGCAACCAGAATGACACACAGACACAAAAGCAGGGCTGACATGATATATACACCAAATGCGGAAGCTAAAGACTGAATCTGTAATCAAAACACACTACAGACTCCATACATAATCACATGTCCTGTGAGAGCCAATATACATACAAAGACATCCAAATACAACACAAACGCGTGCCCAAGCACGGAAAATAATACATACAGCTCAAGGGATGCTGATAGCCTCTGTAACTCGCGGGACGTGGCGCTACTCCGCTACTGATGAAGTCCCTCGGGGAGCTCCTCCTCCAGATCCGACTCAGATGACACTGTAGAAAAAAATTATGCGAGGGGTGAGCCACACGCTCAGTGAACGGCACAACCCATGCATCACAGACAATATTGACCACAACCAGATAATCTTATAATCCACAATCATACCAAGCCATAAAATGATAACAACTCCGCAACTAGTGGGTCGCTACCGCCAACCCACTACACCCTCACCCTCACCCTCAATGGGTGACCAAGGATATTGGGACTAATGCACAAACCAGCGGGTCGCTTCAGCCAACCCGCTACACCCTCACCCTCACCCTCAAGGGGTGACCAAGGATATTGGGACTTACAATCCAGTGGGTCGCCACATCGCCGGCCCACCATACCCTCACCCTCACCCTCAACAGGTGACCTAGGCTCTTGGGACTGACTAGGCTGTTGGTCACCCTTGGTCCACCGATAGTCTCTCCTCACTCCGTAGGTCGTTTGGCCACTCCCACGTTCAGCACAGTCCTTCTACCACATCAGGAGGCGCCTACTACTGGGAGCCCCTGCACGGGACAACCTGTCTAACGCTGAGGTAGTCTCTACACGGATCCAACGAAGGGAACAGAACAGCCTATCCATCGCATATGATCCACTCGGATCCGCAGACAGCACATCATAACAACACTAATGTTCTGAATTCCTCAGAACCCACCAGGGCGCATAACTACGATGCGGGGAACATGCATAAGGTTATAACAAGGGTGGAATATCATTGGGGGAAAGAAACTCAGGAGGGCAGCGTGAGTCCCCGTTATAGGGCACCCCGACAACCAAACAAGGAACACGGTGTACCCTAACCCGGGTCTCACCGCTGTCCTCGCAAGGCCCCTCCCCTATAATATTCACTATAACATGCAATTTAACATTTACTAGCATTTAATTTAATAAATAAACTAGTAGGGCACATGCATCGGTCGGGCTTCCTAACATGGAAACAGGGGACATGGTGCATGGCTCATACCCATATCCTAAGGGTGCAAGTCCCTAACATGCAAAGTCTAGGGTAACATGCATTCTACAATTAAATCATGCTCGCATGATATAACATTACAACATGTCAATATTCATCCATGGTGCCCCAGGAGAGGTCGGTATACGCCCAAGTGCGTATAACACTCTCTACTGGGTTGGATTGTCCCACTCACCGGAATCCGGGTCGTCGCGCGACCGCTCGCCAAGATCTGCAAGACAGGCATTTATACAGTGAGTAAAATCCACAAATACCCCAAAATACATTAAAAATACTCTAAAAATACCCAATACCCGGACAAACGTACATACGGCCCGTACGCACGCTAGCCCGAGCACTCCGGCTCACTCCCGCACCACCGGCAACCACCCGCACGGCCACCCGACCCCTCGGGTGCGCCGCCGCGCCTCAGCCCGCCCGCCCAGGCACCGCCAGGCCCCTGCCCGCCGTCCTGGACCCGCAGCCGGCCACCCGGTTCACCGCGCCCACTGCGCCCCGCCGCAGCAGCCCGCGCGCACCCCCGCGCTCCCCGCGCACACCAAACGAGCACACCACACGCCCCGCGCGCCCAGCGCCTCGCCCCGCGCGCACCCCGCGCGCACCGCCAGCTCCGCCCCGCGCACACCCCGCGCGCACCGCCAGCTCCCACACCGCGCGCACGCCTGCCTCTGCCAAGCGCCCCGCGCGCACCACTAGCTCCCACACCGCGCGCACGCCTGCCTCTGCCCAGCGCCCCGCGCGCACGCCCCACAGCGGTGCCCAGCGCCCAGCGCCCAGCACCCTCGGCCAGCACCCGGTACCCGCGACCCAGCGCCCACGCGCACGCACGCGCAACACGCGCCCAGCGCGCCTGGCAGCACGCGCCCAGCGGGCCTGCCAGCCTGCCCACGCTGCTGCCCGCGTTGCCTGCCTGCGCGCATCGCCCAGTGGCCCGAGCACCGCTCGCCTGCACGCCCGGGACACTACCCGCCTGATGCCCGAGCGCCCCTGCCCTGCTCGCCTGCGCGCCCTACCTGCTCGCCCGGCCTGCCAGCGCGCATAGCCCAGCTAGCCTACCCGCACGCATCTCCCTGCACCCCCCGAGCGCACGCCCGCGCGCGCACGCGCTCGCGCGCCCGGCAAACTGGTGCACTTGCTCCCAGCCTACCCGAGCTAGCCCTGCCAGCCTGCCCAGCGCGCACGCCCAGCCCTGCTGGCCCCCAGCGCCAGTCGAGCGCCCGCACGCCCAGCCCTGCTGGCCCCCAGCGCGCGCGCCCGCGCCCGCGCCAGCCACTGCGCCTGCACCACCCTGCGCTGCTGCTCTGTCCGAGACAGCAGCCAGCCAGCCCGAGCTGCAAGCCTGTCAGCCCGAGCTCCTCTTCCACCCACCTCCGACCACCACCACGGCCTCCGACCACCTCCCACAGTCCCCCGACGGCCACCTACCGCCGCCAACCTCCACCCAACCCCATTTCCACCCTCCTAGCATACATCTAAGCAAGAAAGAGAGGAAAAAGAGGCTTACCAAGGGGAGGAAGGGAAAACCGGTTGCCCTCCGCGCACCGAAACCTCTCCCAAAGGGCTTCCAACGCCCGGATCTACCTCCACCTCCGAAATGGGCCAAAACAGAGGAGAAGAGAGGGCGGACGGAGGGGAAAATCTCGCCGGAAAAGGGATTTGAAACCACCGGGGTGTAGATCGGGACCCGATCTACACTTCCTAGGTTTTAACTTTTAAGGTTTGAGGGGTCTAAGGGCCTCAAAAGCAAGAAAAACGGAGGAGAGGAGAGAGAGGGCTCAAGGTAGGAGATGATAAATAGTGCCAAGCTATTTTTAGATTTGACTTTATATAGCAAGCGACTTAAAAACCCAGATACGCCCCAGAACTGTGAAATTTCGGAAACGTTACCGGAATTCAACGAAATTTTTGTGAGAGGCCTAAAATGGCACCAGGACACCAAATATGCAGTTAGATTTCCAATCGGAGTCCCCTAACTCAGGACGATAGCTAACAGTCCAAAAATTAGCGGTTTCGATCGAAAACCGAAAAAAAATGAAAAACTGCCAGAACGCTCCAACGGTTACCAGCAGGTTAAAAGTGACACATATATAACATGACAAAGGGTGTAGAACAAAAGGTTTTCTTCCAACAGTCCTGTGTCACCCTTAGGGGTGAGGGTGAGGATGAGATGAAGTCACGTCGTCGCGTGACCAATTCGTTTTCGTCCGTTCCCATAGTTGTTGGGTCCGGTTACGTATCGATGTTCAAAGACATCGTTGGGCAGTTATCTCGATGTAGATGATCCAATAGTGTGGTGTAGACCAGTAATTCCGCGTCTCTTCAACCAACGGTATGGTCTCTCCCCAAGAGTCCCAAGAGTCTCCCTCCGGGAGTGAGGGTGAGGGTGAGGTTGGTCACGGCGCCGGGTGACCTTGTTATCCATTGGGTTTTCACCCATGTTTTTCCTTGAAAGGAAATTGCCTTATCATTAAACTGTTGTAATGGTGATTGGTTTCCTGTTATATATGTGTCACTTTTAACCTTCTGGTCACCGTTGGGACATCTGGCAGTTTTTTTCATTTTTCGATCGGAACCGCTAAAATTTTGGACTGTTAGCTATCGTCCTGAGTTTGAGGACTCCGATTGAAAATCTAACTGCATATTATGTGTCCTGGTGCCATTCCAAGCCACTCACGAAAGTTTCATCGAATTCCGGTAACGTTTCAGAATTTCACAATTTCGAAGCGTATCCAGGTTTTGACCGAGTGAGAAGTCAATGGGAGACTTGACTTGGTCAAGGTGGGGCCCATGACTTGGTCAAATGTTTTTGGCTTTTAGGGTGGTTGGGTTGACTAGGGTCAAACCACACTTAAGCCTCCCGAATGCTAGCTTAGCCTAATCTAAGTAAGTGTTGACTTATTTAAGTGAAGTTAAAATATCTCCCCCACTATTCATCATCTTCCCCATTTGATTTTCTCTCTCCCCCTCTCTCTTTTTCTTTGTTTTGAGCTAGTTAGAGTGCTTGAAACCAAGAACCCAAAGAAGAGAAAGATAAGGTGAGCTCCCGATCTATCCACCGGTGGTCTCGGATTCGAGTTCCCACGTGTCTCTTACCCTCTTTTCTCCTCTGATTTCAGCCCCTTCGAAGGCTGAAAGAGATCTTGGTGGTGGAGGCCTTGGAGGAGGTGTTTCGGTGCACGAAGAGCTCCCGATCCCCTTCCCTTCCTTTCCTCTCCTAGGGTAAGGCTTCTTCCCTTCCTTTTCTTGTTAGATGTATGTTAGGGGGGTTGTTTTTGAGTGAGGATGGCTGTTGGTGGCAGTGGGTGGCTGTCGGCGGCGGTGGGTGGCCATTGGTGGCCGTCGGAGAGGTGGTAGGGTGGCTCGGGCAGGATGGCAGGCCGGATCGGGTAGGCTGGCAGCGCAAGCAGCACAGGCAGGCAGGCTGGCGAGCAGGGCAGGCAGAGCAGCTGGAAGGGCATGCGCGCGTGCGCGCGGGCGTGCGCTCGGATGGAGCAGGAGCGTACGCGCAGAGGCGCAGTGCGGGCGTGCGCAGGGGACCGCGTGCGGATGCTGTGCGCAGGGCGCCGTGCGGGGGCGTGCGCGCGGAGCACTGCGCAGAGGTGCAGGCGTGCTGTGCGCGCACGATGAGGCGAGCCGGTGGTGCGCGCGGGACGAGGCGATGGGGCGCTGGGCGTGCGAGTGTGCGCACGGGTTGCTGCGCTGGGGCGCAGTGAGCGCGCGGTGCACCCGGGGGGGGGACTCGGCAGGGTGTCCGGGCGTGCGGGCTGGGCTCGGCAGTGCGTCTGGGCGGCGGGCCGGGGCTCGGCTGTGCGCCCGGGGCGTGTGGCCGTGCGTACGGCTGCCCGGGGGTTTGGGATTGAGTTGGGGTGCTCAGGCTCGCGTGCGTATGGGCAGTATGTACGTTTGCCCGAGTGTTGTGTATTTGTAGTGTATTTTGTTGTATTTTGTGTATTTTACTCACCAAATTGATTATCGTATTTTGCAGATCTTGACGGACGGTCGCGCGACAACCCGGTTGTTGGTGAGTGGTACAACCCAACCCAGTAGGGAGGCGCTATATGCACTTGGGCGTATACCGTCCTCCCCTGGGGTACCATAGGCTATATTAACTTGTGTAATCCATGCAAGCATGATTAAAATGTAGTATGCATGCTACCCTAGACCTTGTATGTTAGGGACTTGCACCCTTAGGATATGTGTAAGAGCCATGCATCCTGTCACCCTGTTCTCATGCTAGGAAGCCTCGACCTAAGCATGTGTCCTACTAGTTTAATTTATTAAATTAAATGCTAGCATATGATTATTAGCATGTCTTAGATAATATTATAGGGAGGGGCCTTGCGAGGTCAACATTGAGACCCGGGTTAGGGTACTTCGTGTTCCTTGTTTGGTTGTCGGGATGTCCTATATCGGGACCTCATGCTGCCCTCCCAAGGTTTCTTTTCCCAATAATATTATAACTTTGTTATTATTATATATGTTCCCCGCATCTTGGTTATGCGCCCTGGAGGAATTCTGAAGAATTCATGACATTAAAGTTGTTGAGATGTGTTGTCGGCGGATCCGAGTGGATCATATGCGTATGGATAGGTTGTTCTGTTCCCTTCGTTGGATCCGTGTAGAGACTGCCCCAGCGTTAGAAAGGCCATCCCGTGAGAGGGCTCCCATCAGTAGGCACCTCCTGATTTGGGACGGACTGTGCTGAATGTGGGAGTGGCCAAGCGGCTACGGAGTGGAGGAGAGACTATCGGTGGACCAAGGGTGACCAACAGCCTAGTCAGTCCCAATATCCTATGTCACCTATTGAGGGGTGAGGGTGAGGGTGTGGTGGGTCGGCGATGTAGCGACCCACTGGTTTGTAAGTCCCAATATCCTATGTCACCTATTGAGGGGTGAGGGTGTGGTGGGTCGACGATGTAACGACCCGCTGGATTTGTGTAGTAGTCAGTCCCAATATCCCATGTCACCATATTGAGGGGTGAGGGTGAGGGTGTAGTGGGTTGGCGATAGCGACCCACTGGATTGTTTAGTTCCTACCACTTAGAGGCTTGAATGATTATTGTGGTTAATAATATCTAGTGGTTAATATAAATTGTGATGCATGGGTTGTGCTGTTCACTGAGCGTGTGGCTCACCCCTCGCATAATTATTATTCTCCAGTGTCATCTGAGTCGGATCTGGAGGAGGAGCTCCCCGAGGGACTTCATCAGTAGCGGAGTAGCGCCACGTCCCGCGAGTATCAGAGGCTATCAGCATCCCTTTTGATTGTATGTATTATATTCCGTGCTTGGGCACACGTTTGTGTTGTATTTGGATGTCATTGTATATATTGGCTCTCATAGGACAGTTGATTATGTATCGAGTCTGTAATATGTCTTTGAATTACAGATTCAGTCTTTTTAGCTTCCGCTATTTGTGTATATATCATGTCAGCCTCTTTGTTGTTTGTGTTGTCATTTTTAGCTGTTGTGTGAGTATGTTATTGAACTCCTGTTTAGACTGATATCATATATACACTTGCCGCGTCCCGGGGACGGCCGCCCTAGGGCGTGACATTTCCAGCCACTCATTGAGCTTGTAGCTCACCCCTTGCATATTGTTTCTTTTCAGGGGAACTGTTGGGCGTGGAGCTGGAGCTTCTCGGTGGAGTGGTCTTATGTGGGTGGAACATTCTGTCTGACGGGTGGCGAGTGCGAGGCTGTCAGCAGTCCTAGATAAGCCTGTCAATCGGACAGATACGGATCGGATAGGCTCATATCCGTATCCGTATCCAAATTGAATATCCGAAAAAATATCCGTATCCGATATCCGACGGATATTCCAAAACCCATATCCGTATCCGATCCGAAAATCCGGATACGGATTCGGATAAAATCCGAAATATCCGAACCAGATTAAAATATAAATTTTTTATAAAATCTTAAGTCCTAACATGGTTAAATAGGTATCAACTAAAGACATAAAAACACAAATCTTAATATAGTTAAATAAGTATTCAACATGGTTAAATAGGTTTGTGTTTTGTCCTAGATCATGAGCCATTAGATTTTTATCTAAGGGTTGAAACTAATTCTAACATATATAAATAAAATAACAGTTCGGATACGGATATTTTTCGGATCGGATATAGGCTATATCCGATCCGATCCGAAAGTTTTCGGATACGGATTATTTGGTTCGGATACGGATTCGGATTTTCGGATATCGGATATTTTCTGCATTTTCAGATACGGATTCGGATCGGATACGGATATTTTTTTGGATAATTGACAGGCTTAGTCCTAGAGTCATTTTATGTATTGTAAATTGTGCATGTGGCACAAGGTGTATTTTATTTGGACTAGACTTTGCTCTCACAGGACATTGACTGTGTATTCGAGTTTGTAATGATATTTTTAGTTTACAGACCTATTGATATTTTTATGCTTCCGCTTTTCAGTTGAGTTTTCAATTATTATTACTTTGCTAGCTTATGTGTTATTTATTCAGTGTTTTAAATATCGAAAATATCGATATATCGATTTCGGGTTCAATCGATATATCGATCGATATATCAATTGGCTCTTTTTCAAAAAAAAAAAACTGAAAAAAAACAGCAAAAACTGATATAAAATTGTGAAAAAAATAAAAATGAATAACAATATAAGAGAGTATTTAATGACATATATATATATACATATACACACAAACGGGGAGTTGCTTTCACTGCCTCTTCTACATCTCTCCATCTTCTACATCTCTCCATCCGTGGAAGCCCTTCTCTGCCGTTCGATCGGCGATCCGACGGTCCCGATCGCCGACCCCTCGTCGCCCCTGACGATCTCCCTCTCCCACTCTGTCCCGGTCCTTCAATCACCGACCTCGGTCCGAGTTCGAGTCAGAGCGACGAGCCTCAACGACACCAACTACCTCCAGATCCTCATAAAGTACAGAGAGAAGCCGCCGCTGCCTTTCGTCCCCGGATCCGACTACTTCGGCGTCGTCGACTCCGTCTCCCGGTTCCGACCCGGCCACCGGGTCTACTCGTTTCTGGTGTCAGATGGATGTGATTTGGTGGCTGCCGGTCCCTGCCCGTCGCGTTTGGGACATCGCTTGTCGATATATCGATGATATAAGGTCGATATAGTCGATATATCATTGATATATCGATGATATATCGCTGACGTCATGCTGACGTCAGCGAGTTTAGCTAAAACTTCGATAAATCCCCCGATTTTTGCGTTTTCATCGGCGATTTCGATATATCGACCGATATATCGAGATCGCGATCGATATTTAAAACTATGTATTTATTGGAGTCATTGTTGACCTCTTGTACTTGATAGCTGATACTATATCTATTGCCACGTCTCGGGGACGGCCGCCCTGGGGCGTGACATTTGCCAAGGTTCAAAAGTTGTTGACGGCAAGGTGGACAATGATTCTCCAAAGCCCAATGGGGATAACAATTGATAGGTTTTATTGGTAATCTGATTCAATCCGCCACTATTACAGTGGGTTTGGATTCAATATTTTTTCAAATCCGCCTCAAACTGTCATGACCCATGTTATACATGGGTTAGGTATGGCTTTTATGTTTAAAACTCAACCGAAATGGCGAAAACCACCTTGGGATGAGGGGTCGTGGTTTTTTTTTATAAAACATTTTTATTAGGGCCGATAGCCTATGAACCATAAGTCATGATCTTTTCTACAAGGATAATGTTACGTACATTCCATTTTTCAACTCCAATTCTAATTTACAAGTGTTTTAAATTTTTTTTTAAAATACTATATCTCATCTAATGAGGTATTGCATGGATTGATGCAACAAATACTATATCAATTCTAATGAATTGCATGGATGCATTTATAAAAAATGTAAAAAAATTATATCGAAACATATACCTTGTTAGGATTTATAAACTATAAACAAAAAAAATTCTTAATATAGTTACAAGTTAGAATTCAACTACCATCATATTTTCTCTCCATCCAATTTTTCACATTTATCTCACATAAAAAAAATTCAAAATAAACGCCCATTCATTCAATCAATTGTTTTCTACCTTAAAAACAAAATGTGTTGTTTGATATTTTATAACTTTTTATCTTTTCATTTTCCTTTCAACATATAAGTCAAATTTTTTTATTTATTTGGTCTTGAATGTAATTTTGAATGAACTTTATGTATTAAAAATGTTTTAACTAATTCTCAATTTTTTTATGCAATGGATGTCATGAACTATTTTATGTTTTATATATTTTGAGATTTTATTATTTTCATGTAAGAACGAATTAAAGTTTTTTTTATGAATGTAATTCGTATTTATGTTAAAAATAATTTAATATATTATATAATTTTTTTCTTATATTAACTATAGGAACCAAGCAATTCAACTCATTGTACATGGGGTGGGTATGGATTTTAAGATGCAAAATCTAAAATGGAATGGAGTAGATATGGATTTTAAATTGTAAAACCTAAGGTGAGGTGGGGTGGGACTGATATAGAGTCCAACATTGGAGAGACGAATTGGATTCGGATTACGGAAAGCCAACTTCGATCCGATCTATTGTCATCCCTAAAGCCCAATGGAGTTGGTTAGTGTTGCCTTGACCCAAAGGTACGGCTTCTTCTCTGCGGCCACTACTAGCAGAGTGCCTTGTTTTTATCAAATAAAATAAAAAATAAATAAATGACCAGGTAGATTTTTAAGTCATTTTTATTTAAATTTTAAATTTAGATACAGATTTAAAAACAACAATAATAATAAATTATTTCCGGTCTCTCATCTTAAACGTGTACGACGGACAACACAAGTGTACAATTCAAATCGACTGGCGCCTGAGAATGGTCAACGGCCCAGCCCCGGTCCCGTCATGGATTGACGAAGACGAAGTCGTCCTCACTTCTCAGTCTCCTCCCTCACTTTCTCTCACTTCTCCGACTTCTACAAACCCTTTAAAATAATTAACCAGCTACAGCACCCAATCATTGCCTCGTGATTCGTGCGATCCGCGTAAGCGACGAGAGAGAGAGAGACGCACACAGAGACATGGCGGCCGCGAACCTTATCGCGAACTTACAGCTTATTCCAGCGACGGAGGCGATCACGAAAGTCGTGGAGGAGATCAAAGTGACCGCTCGCGCCGCTCGCGACGTCCTCTTCGAGAGGGAGAGCTTCTCTGAGTTCTCGACCTTCCTCGACCGGGTCGTCCCCGTCCTCACAGAGATCTCCAGTAAGAACTCCTCCCCGAACACCCTGCGCCGCGTCGCCGACGAACTCGGTCGCGAATCGAAGGAGGCGAGGAAGCTCGCCTCGGACTGCAACCAGAAGAACCGCATCTACCTCCTCGTCAACTGCCGCCGCATCCTCGGGCGTCTGGAGTCCTCCACGAAGAAGATCGGGCGCGCCCTCGGCATCCTCGACTTCGCCTCCCTCGAAATCTCCGCGGACGTGAAAGACGAGATAGGCGCGCTCATCGACGCGATGGAGCGCGCCGAATTCAAGGCGGCGGTCGCCGAAGAGGAGGTGCTGGAGAACATCGAGAGGGGGGTTCATCAGAGGAACGCCGATAGGGCGTACGCGAACCGTCTGATGTCCCTGATCGCGGACGTGCTGGGGATCCCCCCGGAACGAGCGGCTCTGAAGAGGGAGTTCGAGGAGTTCAAGAGGGAGGTCGCGGAGGCGCAGCTGAAGAAGGACCAGGCTGAGGCGATCCAGATGGACCAGATCATAGCCCTCCTCAGCCGATCGGACGCCGCTCTGTCGTTCAAGGAGAAGGAGAGCAAGTACCACAGCAAGAGGGGTTCGTTGGGGAACCAGCCTCTGGAGCCGCTGCAGTCGTTCTACTGCCCGATCACGCGCGATGTTATGGTGGACCCCGTGGAAACCCCCATGGGGCAGACCTTTGAGAGGAGTGCGATCGAGAAGTGGCTCTCCGATGGGAATGTGAATTGTCCGCTCACGATGGCTCCATTGGAGATCGGATTGCTCAGGCCCAATATCACGCTCCGGAAGTCGATTGAGGAGTGGAAGGAGAGGAATACGATGATATTGATTGCTTCGATGAGGTTGCAATTGGGTTCAGAGGATAAGCAGGTGGTGGTGCAGGGTCTGGGGCAGTTACTTGGGCTCTGCAAAGAGGACTTGTCGAAGAGGGAGTTTGTGGTTTTGGAGAATTATGTGCCTGTTTTTGTTGGGTTTCTTAAGAGGAAGGGGCTGGTGAGGACTCGCACTCTGGAGCTACTTATCATGTTGGCAAAGGACAGCAATGAAAACAAGGTAACTTTTGGTTTCTTGACTTCTTTTTTTTTCTTTGATGTGTTATAGAGAACATGAAATAAGGATTGAATGATTGTTTCGAATTCTTGAACAAGTTGTATTCAGTGTTGTAGGAAATAATTGCAAAAGTGGATAATACCATCGAATTAACAGTACGATTGCTTGCGAAAAGTATTGTGGAAGGTAAATTGGCAGTAGCATTGTTATTGGAACTGTCAAAGATTGAAGAAGTTTGTGGTCGTATTGGGAGGGTGCAAGGCTGCATACTCCTCTTGGTGACTATGTTGAATAGTGACAATGCTCAAGCGGCTAATGATGCAAGGGAGCTATTGGAGAACCTCTCCTTTTCGGATCAAAATGTTGTGCAGATGGCAAAAGCGAATTATTTCACCCCTCTATTGCAACACATTACCTCAGGTGCCTTTTTTAAACTTGAGCAGTGAATTAGATTTTGTCTAGATCCTAAAAATCTCTAGGCGCTAGTCAATCGGGTGGGAAGTTGCTGCCTAATGATTAATCGGACTACACAGGGATTAAGTGGAAATTAATCAGCAATTTTTTAATAATAAGAAATTTTAATATATACATAAACATATATAAGTATATATGTATATGCGCACACACACACACACCACATACAAATATATAAATATGTATGATATATATGTATATATTATAGTTGCATTTAAAAAATAAAAAAAAATAAATTCAATGAAATAAATCAAATTAATGAGATTAAACTCCACTTAATTCCTGCTTAATCCCCTAGAGCAGGCTAGGCCCACCTAGGCACTTGCTTAATCCCCACTCAATCCCGCTTTTTAGAATACTAATTTTGTGACATGGATTTCCAATAAAATTTTTCATTGAGATTGTTGTAGCCCTACTTGTATTGTCAAATCCAATTTTTTTCATTTACTGTTGCTTCTCTCTTGGCATGACATAGAAATTCTATGCTACAGACTCCTGTGATAAGTTTTTGACTTCATTCACACAATAGGTTGAATGATTAGTTCAAAGCCCTGATCATGAAATTTTTTATACTTACAAAATCAAACTGTTGTGGGTTCTTCAATCTACTTTTGGAATAAATTAGTCCCTCCAATATCTGATGGTGCACACGGTGCATTTGTGGTGCGAATGGTTTTGTGTATTTTCTATATAATATATACTGAATTTTCTGAAGGTGATTGACCTGCTAGTTCATTGCAATGAACCTCTTTCTTTTGTTCCCCTTTGTAAAGAAAAACAAATGAACAAACATACACCTCATATATAATATATACTGAATTTTCTGAAGGTGATTGACCTGCTAGTTCATTGCAATGAACCTCTTTCTGTGTTCCCCTTTGTAAAGAAAAACATAAATGAACAAACATACACCTCATATGTAATTGATAAAGTTGGCTTAGGTAGTGTCTGGTGTAATTTTCTATAATCAAGGTAAACATAAAATAACCACCTTTTCCGAGCCAATGTACCATAGTGAGGAAATGAATCACCAAAGCACCAAAGCTATACCTATTAGGTTATGTTTTGAAAAAAAAGGAAAAATTCATTAGTGATATTTCTAGAATTTCTTATTGTAATTCAAGAGTAATAGCCAGCCAGACTGAGCTGTCTAATGAACTCTATGCCACTGATTCATATTTCAAAAGAACTCCTCCACTTTCATATTGAAAACATAGTCCTAATCCTAACAGTTCTGCTTTGCTTCTTAACATGGTGATAATGTCACTCTAAATCTTAGAGGGATGTATCAGATAGATCCTGAGAGATACTTGAACTGTTATACGTGTACATTGAAAATGTGGATTTCATTATAATGATATATCTCCTATAGTAAAAAATATATTCTATAATGCCACATTTCATGTCATCTTGTTGATCATCACCTGGAATTAGTTTTTTTTTATTTATTATTCTTGGGAATTTCAATCATGTGACTTTTGTCATGAGGCTTACATGACATCCATATCACACTTTTATCATCTTACCATTGTTAATGCATTAGTCTAATTAATGGTACTACTATAATTCATTTATACCAAGACATTCTTTGTGTCAATGTTGAGTTACTCATGGAAACTCATAACACTCGTCGTGAATTTCATGAATGCATTTGCTTAGATTTTTGTTTCTCAAATAGCCATTGCTGGAGGTCTTGAAATCAGCATAGTAAGCTAATGAGCTTGTCGTTTTAGTAATACTCATAGTAATTGATTATTATTTATTTTTTAAACCTTTCTGAAAATGTAACCAATCCTATCATTATTCTGCACATCTTCCTTCGCTAGAACATGTGGTTGCTAGGTTAATAAATTATATGGTTTTGAAAAAAAAATTAGTAGATTTTTTACATGATTTCAAACTTATTAGTTGAAATCATTAATTCCAAATACTCAGGCAATTAGTTGCAGGATCAGAGGATGTGAAGTTGAGCATGGTCACTGCCTTGTCTAAAATGGAGTTGACTGATCACAGCAAAGCAGATCTTTTTGAAAATGGAGTGCTCCCGCTACTTTTTCATATGATTGAAAATGGAAATACTGAGACAAAGATAGTGGCTGGTAAATCCCTTCAAAATCTTTCAAGTTTGCCCAAAAATGGTCTGCAGATGATTAGAGATGGAGCAGTGCGTCCACTTCTTCATCTTGTTTATCATAACAGCATAACATCTTCAAGCTTGCAAGAACAGATGGCTGCCATAATCATGAACCTTGCTATATCAGCCACAAAATCGGAGGCTGATAGCACTCTGATACTGCTGGATTCTGATAAGGACATCTTCCATCTCTTTTCCCTGGTTAACTTGACACGGTCCACTGTACAATGCAGTATTCTTCGAGCTTTTCTTGCAATGTGCCAGCTTTCCTCAGCAGTAGATATGAAAGCCAAGCTAAGACAGGTATTTGTCCATATAGAGTAGTATTTTGCTTCATCAGATGCTTAAAAATGATAACATTTCAAAATGTGCAAATGCTTAATTGATGGCAAATACGGTTGATATTATTCTCTCTCTCTCAAAGCATGAACATGATACCATTAGCACATTAATTATTATACTAAATATATCAGTTTTGTCAAGTAGTTACTTATATTTGAACATATTTCTGTAGATGCTGTTCAATCACGGACTATTTCTGTAGATGCTGTTCAATCACAGACTATCTTATGTACTCTCCCAACATGTCTTGCATATACATCTAATGACGCATGTTCCTTTTTCTGTGAAAAATATAAAAAACGCATTGTTAATTGCTGCTGTACAAAACAAATAAATTAGCTCATAATACATGCCAGTAGTGTGCTAAGAGATGCCACTAGAAATCGTTTTACTAGTGGCAATTTGCTTACATAAACTAAATTGAGGATCAAATAACCCAAGATTTATAAAAAATGTGTTCCATACTTTTTATGCAATAAAATTCACATGCATTTATTTACCCATCTTTTTGTCCTAATGTAATATGCAGCCCTGCTGATTTTCCATACAAATCCCAGCTACTGTATAATGGTTTAATTTTCTACATCTTAATTCATATGCAGTGTTCTGCTATTCAAGTACTGATTCCACATTGTGGAGCCAATAATCCCATGGTACGTGCAAATGCCATTAAGTTGATGTCCTGCTTGTTGGAAGATCGTGATGATGACACATCTGTGGAGTGTGTAAATCAAACATGCTTAGAAAATGTTCTCACTGTCATCAAAACCTCTAATGATGAAGAAGAGATTGCAGCAGCACTGGGTATCATCTCCTTGCTACCCACTGCCTACGCCCACTTCACCCAGTGGCTCCTGGACACCGGAGCACTTCCAATCATTACAAGTTTTTTCACCAATGGAAACCAAAACATGTCATCAGAGAATCATCTAACAGAGAACGCAGTTGCGGCATTATGTCGTTTCACTATATCTGCAAGACCTGACTGGCAGAAAAAGGTTGCTGATCTTGGCATGATTCCCACCCTTGTCCTGCTCTTGGGATCAGGCAGTTCTTTGACCAAAAAACACGCTGCGATTTCTCTTGCCCAATTTTCTGAGAGTTCGACTGAGCTCACCAGGCCCATAGAGAGGCGAAGGGGTTTCATGTGCTTTGCACCACAACCCGAAACTGGCTGCCCGGTGCATAATGGTATGTGTTCCATACAGTCATCGTTTTGCCTTGTGGAGGCGGATGCAGTGGAACCATTGGTGAGACTCCTCGGAGACAGAGAATCTGGGACTAGTGAGGCTTCTCTATTGGCACTGATGACTCTCATTGATGGTGTTAAGCTACAGAGTGGAGTTAAGGTCATCGCCGAAGCGAATGGAATCATACCGATGATAAGGTTGCTGAGTTCAAGCTCCGTGGAGTTGCAGGAAAAGTGCCTGCTCGTCTTGGAAAGGGTCTTCCGTTTGGAGGAGATGAAGAGGAATTACGGGGCTTTGGCTCAGACGCCATTAGTTGAGATGACACAGAGGGGAAGTGGTAACGTAAGAGCTTTAGCGGCTCGAATACTTGCTCACTTGAATGTGCTTCATGAGCAGTCTTCATATTTTTGATGCAGAGTTCGGGTCATAAGAGTCTGAGAGGGAATTGTACAGCTGAAGTATCAGTGTGTCATATACACATTACATTCTTTTGAAGCAGCAGATGAACTTCCAAAACCAACTTGGATATACGTACAGAAGGTCTAGTGGGGAGGAGGACCGGTTGCTCTACAAGAAATTTGTACTTTATGGGACATACCAAGTCTGCCGGCTTGCTCACCCTTTGAATGTTGAAAATATGGAGGATCAAAATCGTTATTATTTATTCTTTTTTTATTAAATTGGGTTTTTGTATATATGACAATGTACAATACAGTTGGTTGTTTCTTTTAGATTCACTGGTTTTCTTGGTACAGAAAATGAGAGAAGCTGGAAATGTTGTATCCTGGAGTCATGTAGTTGTCAGAGCCATAGTTTAAAGTGTGGTTGTGCGTACATGGTACATGCGACATGCGACTGCAATCATACAAGAAATGCCTCTTTAAAACCTAGCAAAAAAAATCCTCGCGAGATAAAAACTTAGCAAAGGGAAAAAAATATAATATTTTTTCATATACTAACTTGGTTATTGCTTTATTAAAACCTTGTCAAAAATACCCAATGAAATAAAAAAATAAAAAATTTGAATGAAGGAAAATGAATACAATAAGCAATTGCTCCCTTTCATGTCAGCACGAAGATCCTTGAGTTGAATTATTTCGAATGTTTTGTATTTATTTAAATATCACTCTCCTTTTTGGCTTGCATATATATGTGGTGGTCTTATTTATCTCACTTATTAATAGTTTATTAAATATTTGTTTTTTCGGTATTACACACTTTTGTATAATGATAATACACGTAGTAAGATTTTACAAATGTACATATAAAACCGCAAAGATATTAATTGATATTTAAATTAATCCTACTCAAACAAAAAACCAATCTACATAAAAAAAAACCATTGACTAATCAAACATACTGATTTCCTTGTATATAAGAACATTTCTAATCCCGTACTTAACAAATGTGTACTCAAACATAAATTTGAGTAAAAATCACCCAAAATTCTAAATGTTATTTTTCTAAAAAAAATCCATTTAACCAACTTTTATGATGTTTGTGCATGTGGTGAAAAAATTCTATCGCTTTTTCTCCAATTTTCACATATGAAAAAAAAAAATTCTCGCCTTTTCTAATAAAATAAAATAGGAGAGAAAAAGTGATAAAAAAAAAATTTATTTCCATTGTTTTGCACATATACTGAATTTTTTTATGGTCAAATGAAAAAATTTTATTTTTCATTATTTTCCCTCACTTTTCATTTGACTTACACACTCAAAATGATAGTTGAAGACACATCATATCAAATAAAAATTTTAATAAAATTTAGATATTAGCCTGAGTAAAGGCGGGAGATGATCACATGAATCCTTCCAAAATAATTTGAGACGTTCAAATGGTTCATCGAAATATTGTATAATTGTCATCTCTACATAATTTTTTTACGACCTCACGCTACCAGTAATCCCCGCAAGAACATAACCCCCCTTCAAAGCAATGGAACCGATTCCTGTCGCGAACGACGATCTTCCGATTTTCAATCTTCGAAATCAGCTTCATCACGTTGTGGCAGTCATTACACACTCTCAAGTTCTTCATAATCCTGATCGTAGCCCCCTTGGGAGTGCTCAACAGTCCGAACACCACCGCCAACTTCTCACTATGCTTATACAACACCTTCTCCTTCTCCTCCTCCACCTCCATGTCAAGCAGCACCTCTCTCGTGTCCGCTACGTACCCTCTCTGTCTCAGCTCACCCAGCAATTCATCCCACGTTTCATATATCTCCTTCGCCCGATCGTGCGTGCTGTCCCCCGCCACGAAAACATGTACGCCGCTGCCCCCATCGATTTCTATCGAGCTCCACCCGGGCGTCTTCCTCACCCCGCGCGCCCTCATCGCCCTCCTCACGTGCGCCACATCCGCCCACCGTCCCGCCTCGGCGTAGATGTTGGAAAGCACAACGTAGTAACCGTCGTTCATCGGGTCCAGCTCCACGAGCCTTCCGATCGCCTCCTCCGCCATCTCGGCGTTCTTGTGAACCCGGCATCCCCCGAGGAGCGTGCCCCAGACGACCGAGTTCGGCTCGATAGGCATTTGCTCTATCAGTTCGCGCGCCTCATGTAGCCGCCCCGCACGGCTCAGGAGGTCGACCATGCAACCTGATGCAAATTAAAAAGGGTGTTGTCTAAATTAATTATTTAAATAAATTAATAAAAGAGTATAGATATTGTACCATCATAATCGAACTGCAGAACATGTGAGTCGAACTACACAGAGAGTGACACTTAGGACTACACAATTGGATGTGCAGTTAAATCTGTAGTTCGATGGCTATACAATTTGATACTGATAGTGATGGTACCCAGACCTAACTAGATCTAGACCTTAATAAAAATAATCAAAACAATCCTTCTAAATTTGCATCACAACCGTAGTGCTCGATCTCGGCCACCACTCCATGGTCCTCTCCCATGCTCTTGAAGAACCTCCGCCCCTCGTCGAGCAGCCCCATGTGGCTGTACGCGTGGAGGACGCCGAGGAAGGTCACCCCATTCGGCTGAAACCCGAGCCGGGTCATCCCTGAGAAGAGCTCGAGCGCCTCCTCCCCCTGGCCATGCATCGCCAACCCCCCAATCATCGTTGACCACGTCACGACCGTCCGCTCCCCCATCGAAGTGAACACCCTCCTCGCCTCGTCCACACATCCGCACTTGACGTACATGTCGATCAGCGCGTTTTGGAGGCGCACGTTCCCGCGACGAAGGAACCCCTTCCGGTCGGAGTACGCGTGCAGCCTCTTCCCCACGCAAAGCGCGCCGGAGTCCGCGCACGCCGACAGGACCGTGACAACGGTCGCCTCGTTCGGCGCGATGACCCCCTCGTCCTCCATCATCGCAAAAACACACAAAGCCTCGTCGGGGTCTCCGAAGTGGACGTACGCCGAAATCATCGCCGTCCAAGACCGGACGCTCCTCTCAGGCATGTCGTCGAACAGAGACCTCGCAGAGGCCAAGTCCCCTGCTTTCGCAAGATTAGTCATGAGGAGGTTCCACGTGACGACGTCCCTGTTTGGCATTTTGTCGAACAGGAGGCGCGCGTTGCCGAGGGAGCCGCAGGAGGCGTACATGTGCAGGACGGTGTTGGAGAGAAAGAGGTCGGAGCGGAAGCCGAGCTTCTCGACGAGGGCGTGAACGGTTTTGCCTGTGATGAGGTCGGTGAGGGCGGAGCAGGCTTTGAGGACGAAGGAGCAGGTGAAGGTGTCGGGGAGGAGGTCGGCGCGGCGGAGGAGGGAGAAGAGAGAGAGGGCGGAGGAGGGGGAGGGGGAGTCGGAGAGGGACTTGAGGGGGGAGTTCCAGAGGACGATGAGTGGGTTCTTGAAGGAGTGGGTGAGGAGGAGGTTGGCGTAGTTGAAGGAGGAGGAGGAGGAGGAGCAGACGGAGGTGATTTGGGAGGGGGAGAGGAGAGCGAGGGGTTGGTTGGAGCGGAGGAGGTGCGCGTGGAGTTGCTTGAGTTGGGAGGGGTTGGAGAAGGTGGGGAGGTTGGGAGGCTTTTTTGTGGGGGGTGGTGGTGGTGGTTGTGGGGATTGGGAGGAACCCAGGCTCGTCTGCATTTTTTTTTTCCCTTTGGTTTTAGAAGTTTTGAAGGGAGTTGTTGTTAGAGGCGCAGCTTTTTTTATAGGTTTTGTTAGACAGCTTCAGTTGATTGGAACATGTACTAAAAAAATTATTTTTGTAGTTGAATTTATAAGTTATGTGATTCGATATTAATGAAACTAATCAAAATCGATCCTACTGAATTCGAACTCAGGAATTAAGAGTGATAGAGGGGGGGATGCTTACACAGGCGGTTCATCAGTAACACACGCACACTGAAATATGTTACGCCCAAGAAAAAGAGAAAGAAAAAAGAAAAAATGATACGCACTAAAATATGATTTTCCACACAATCACCATGAAACAATACAAATCTTAAGGAATTCTTGAAAATAGTGTTCCAGGCATTCAATAAATTTCTACGCCCAGAAGACAAATAAAATCCAATAAACACATGGAACTATATACAAAAATATACTTTAGGAATACAAATTTTCACCACCTTCCAACAAAGATGAAAGATCATAACCCACACAACCATTTCAATAAACAGGACACCCATCAACAACAACACCTTTCGCCGTCGGACAAGTAGCGAGGGGGCACCCATCCAAGTCATTCCCCCACCAGTTGAGGCTGACATTCTCCAGCTCCAAAAACAGATACAACACCACCCCCATGAAGGCCAGACCCGCGTCCAGCGCCCCCGACAGCACGTAATTGTGCCGCTGCCACCACTCACGACGATATCTGTAGACGACGAAGCCGGAGAGGAAGCCACAGATGATCCAGGTCGTGTAGTTGACGGCCGTGGCCGGGGGCATGTTCCCGGTGGCCCCAATCAGTATGGGCATGTTGATGAGCGATATCCAGTGCTGGCTCGGGAATGCGCGGTGCGTGAGCCAGACGAGGAGGGGCGGGACGGCTCCAAAGAGGAAGAACCAGTTCACGGCCGAGTAGGTGCCCAGATCGCCGAAGTTCCTACGCGGGCTGATGAGGCCCCATATGACAGAGGCGTCGTAGAAGACGTGGTCGCTTGGGCAGGTCCACGGGCTGTTTGAAGGGAGAGATGCGGTGTTGCAGATGTCCGGGATAGTTTCCATCAGCCACCATGCGGTTCCCAGGTATACCACCGCCGCGATGAGCGTCCCCACAACCTGAATGAGTTGTTCAACAATTGTTTCAGTTGATAGAAAAAATCTGGTATGGTCATACAAAAAAGGGATCTTTAAGAGACTGGATTCAAATAGGATTGGGATGTTGAGATGTTCAGAATTGATGTGTGAACATCTCATGTGCAAAGAAGAAGAAAAAAATTTGCATAAAAACTGAACAATTCTGAATTGAATATGAATTGAATGAAATAACACATGAATTAAACTGAACAACTAGCTTATAAAATGAACTAAATAATTTATAAGTATTTTCCTCTTAAATAAATGTCTAGCGTGACTAGCAAATAAGGTGTCCACATGTTTATCGTAACAAAAGACTAATCAGAATCAACGCTAATCAGAAACTAATTAAACATTATAATTCTATATAAAATAGTTTAATAAAAATCGATTACTAAGAAATTCAATTTCTTTGCTTTTTAAAAAATATATTTTTGTTCTAATATTTGACACATTAATAATTATGTTGTTTTAGAATGTTTAAAAATATAAAAGTAAATATCCATCCAAATGGATTTCCAAATGGCCCTGAATCATAACCCAATTTTTAGCTTGCAAGTTGCAAGTGCATGCTCTACTGACCTGTGCCATGAACATGGTCCTAGGTGGGATCTTCATGTAGTGACCGAGCTTGAAATCTTGCAGGAATGTCAGGGCCTGTGTCATGCTTATATACCCGTACACCTTGAAGCACATGTTGGCCACCGGCCGGCCAGGATACAAGTAACCCATGATGTACTCCGTTATGATATTCAACCCCGGCGTCTGATTCGTGGTGGCGGTTATGATGCCAATAGGCAGAGTGAAGAAGATCGCGAGCGCGCACGCTAACAACACACCCCACCATGGAAGCTGAAGCTGGTCATTGTAGTACTCGCACGCGAAGACGGTGAGCGCAATGTTTGCGGCGAGAATGCACACGAACCACCACTCCGGCACTTGCTTGTACACGCTCATCAGCCTCGTGTGCACGTCCATCGTCTTCTTTTGGAAAGCTGACTTGCTCATCTCCAATATCTCTCTGTAATAGGAAATGAGATCCTATTAATTCTTGTCAGTTCTCAATAAATACATCGGATTAATGAAAACTAATGGGATATTTCAGCACTGACCTTCCATGGAAGAGGGCAACATGAGCAATGGTGGCGGTGAGGGAGGCGAAACCGATACCATAAGTGACGGCAAAGAATGTGCTGAGATATAGAGGTCCCTCCTTCTCATACGCCTGGATGTCGAGGCGGAAATTGGAGTTGATGATGCTGGAGATGTTGTATGATTGGCCGGAAGAAGTGAAGAGTCCGTCGGAGAAAATGGGGAAGTTCTTGGCCTTGTAGACGTTGAGCCAGTAGGCGATGGGGGTGACGACGTACATTATGAAGACGAAGCCGACAGCGATGTTGGCGGTGGCAAACCATGGACTGGCAAGGGGGCTGCCGAGGTAGGAGGAAATGGTGGACCAGTCGAGGCCGATGGCACCGATGCCGAGGCCGTAGAGGCCTGAGCCGAGTTGCTGGGCGATGACGGAGTGGGGAAAGATCCAGCAGATCCAAGAGAGGGAGGTTAGCATCTGGAAGAGGAAGCCGGGGAAGACGTAGTAGGCGAAGCTGCAGATGAAGGCGACGAGGAAGAATTGGTTCCGGGTGGTTCCGCGTTTTGGCCTCTCTTCCTTCTCATGCAGTGCTCTGCAATTAAATCACAGTCAAGATTCAAGAGAGATCCGCACTTTTGTAAAACTAGATTCATAAACTGGTTGAAGATACCACCCAAGTGAGTCAAGAGTTTTTTAGTGTATACACACACTTCATATTACAATTGTCGTTGTTTGTTTTTCCCCCAAAAATTAGGTGAAAAAATACCAAATGCAAAGCTCCTGGGATTTGAAAAAATACCCCCCTAAGTGTGTGATTGTCACAATAGCCATTGAAAAATGGATGATATTACACAGAGTCATTTTTTCAGCTTTCAATGTAATCATATATATATCTCATTAACCATGAATCCAATGAAGTGTATACCTCTTTATTTGAGGTATATCTTATTAAAAAAAAATTGCGCTCGTTAAAAATGAGTATATTCAATTCAAAATAGAAATATATATATTTTTCATCAAAACATGTATTTTATTAGATAATGTTTATTATTTAAAAATAAATAAAAATACGTGTGAACTGTATTTGTGATTGTACATAACATTATCCTTAAAAATACACCATTAATTCCCAGGATTGGTCATACTGTCCCCGGTGGTCATAGCATAACGGATTGGGGTTAGCGGTGTTACCGATAGATCCTAGATTCGAGTCTTAACGCTGACTTATCCACCCGTTTATTGGTGATTATTCAAAAGAATTTTCCGTGGGACCGTGACAAACAGGCGAAGGTAGCCTTCCTAGCTCGATCGTAAGGTCAGTCACGGAGGGTCAGTCATGGAGGGTCCGTCTGAAATAAAAAAACAAAAAAAAAAGATTGGATCATACCTTAGATGGCTGAAACTATCATCTAGGGCACAATCTAGGTCAAATTCAGAATAAATTATTTCACCAAAAAATTTCTTAGTATTTTTTGTGAAATGTCAGAGTAATTACTTAAATCTCATTCTAAAAGACAAATATTGTTATTTGCTATTTAAAAAAAGTTATGATATTGTGATACAAGAAAAAATTTGATCTGAATTTATTATAATAAAACATATCATTCTATCACTTTTTATCATGCATGTTATTATATTTATGATTGATCCAAATTAAAGATTTGAATCTTATAGATATTTTTTAAAATTTCTCGTTCATGCCATTGTTAGACCTAGATTTCAGGCTTGGCATCACATATGTGCATACCAAATGAATGCTATGGCTAATGTCTTCACACGTACTTCCTCTTCTACGCGCACTGCACATGGCCTCATAACACTGACATAAATTCTAAGCAACACATTTTACGTGGTGGTCACCCAAAACATATTAAAATAGCTCTCTATTTATCTTTTCCATGAGCAACATCACACACGCACAATTATTTTTATTCCTGTTTATGAATTCAAGGAGACAACCGACCCATGCATTGATTTAGTCACAGATCGAGATCTCTCACCCACCGGCATGATGAAGGTCTAACTAAACAAATGTCCAAAAATCCAATATATAGATTATTTTATTAATGGATACAAAGATAATTTATAAAATAGTTTTTTTAAATGCACTAAATTAATTTTTTTCCTAAATATAAAAACCTTATATAATTATATTAGTCACGTGAGAATATAGGTTAGGAAGAAAAATCACCCAACAACAATTATAATTAATTTGACCACCCGTACTAATCAATATTCCCTTTAAATGATAGGAGACAATTATGAATAGCACAAAATCAATTTAATGTTAGTTTATATTAGAGATCGACTATGTTAAACCGATTGTTTGGCTGTCCATTAGTTGTCATTTCTTGTAATTAATAGCTTCATTATGGGATTTGATTCCCTATGTCTATGTAACTAATCCTAAGATCATGGGCCTGATTTCCTTTCTTCATGTAATCTATCCCTAAGCCCATGTTTGGTTAGAGAATAAGTTCGGTATAAATTGGAATTAGGCAGAATAATTTCATTATGGTTGTTTGGATAACTAGAATAAATGAGAATTTGCATGTCAAAATTAACTAGTATAAAGTGGTATATGGATTTCATCCACCCATTATAATTAAGTTATTCCAGGTCATTCAAACTAAAAGAATACGTGGACCTACTATCAAATCAACTGTCATCATTTTTTTATTTTTTATAAATCTTTATCCACATTTTATTCATATTTTATCCAAACAGCAAAAACTTTATTATTACGTTTCCCAATATGAATAATTCAAAACACAACCAAATACAAAATCATTTTATCCTTATTTATACTAGAATAGTTATAAATCTCAGAATAATTATATTTTTAAACTAAACATTGGCTAAGATTATGGGACCGTTTTAACCTTTCATGTGTATATACGTGAGCTCTCCCATGGCAACCCCACACATCTCCATTGGTGCCTGGCACCAACACAAAAAATAATCCAGTCCCCTGCCAATCCAGCTCACCGTTTATGTGGGACAACAGGACAACGCACATTAACGGTGCAGATATTCCCATCCCATCACGTGCATTTTTTTCATGCAAGCCCGGGTATAAAAAAAAAAAAGATAAATAAATAAAAATAAAAATCTCGGTCATCCGTCGGTTCACCATCAAACAGTCCAAACCTACCGTTCTCACGCAACCTCAAATTAACAAATTAAAAAAAAAAAAAATCAAAACAAGCAACACGAGGAGAAACCTAACATACCTAAACAGGGAGACCTGAACGAGATTGTATGGCCACCACATCGCCGCCGGCTCTACCAAATACTTCCTGAAAATACCTGCCCATCCAAACCCCAAAACCTGAAAAAAGAAATCACTAACAATTCAAACCCATCATAGAAATAAAACCCAACCAATCTTATATTAACAAAAAAACACCAACCTGGGTAGTCAACACCACAATCAGAGAAACGAAGAAGGAGATTTCCTTCCTATAAAAGATCTTCACAGCAGTCACAATATGAATCGCATAAACGCTTCCCGCGCCAGAATTAGCGAAGATCGTTATCAACACATGCTCCTTGACGTTGAAGGGCCCGGGATTGAGCGTGAACTCATACGACCTCCCTTTGAAGAAGACCCGGTCGGTGATGGTCTTCGCCATTAGGTGCCCGAGAGGAACGACTGCGATCTGGGCGGACATGGAGGTGATGGAGAGGGGCTCCTTTCGGTACCAGAAGAACTGGTTGAGGAACGACAACAACGCGCACGACACCGTGCCGAGGACCCACATGCGGAATGTCAGTACTGGCATCGTGGGGTCGTCGATTATGGGCACTGTTAGCGCTACTTGTTCTATTGGAGAGTTCTCTTCCTCATCATCATCTTCATCTGCCATGGATGGAGACGACGTGCTCTCTTGGTGGGCTGTGACTGGGGTGATACAGAGGGATCAGATTTGGACGAAATTTTTGAATTTTGGGTAATGTAAGACTTACTGAGAGGGGCCGAGAGGTCGTCGTCTTCTTGTTCGGTGGAACCCATCTTTGGCTCGGCAGTCGATACCTGATCGTATAATTAGTTTTTTTTTTTTTTTGTTATTGGGTCATCGATCGTTTTTTATATGTTAGTGGATGAAGAAGAAGAAGTTGCGCCTGAAAGAGAGGAGGAGACATGTCGGTCGATGGTGGATGGAATTGTATATACATATGGTTGGGAGAGGTATTTATTGATTGATTTTCACGACTTCTTGGTTAGGTTTGGGAGGAGGAGGGGATGGTTTGAATGAATGGAGGAGATCAGAGTGTGTTTAAAGTTTTTTTCTTATTTATTTTTGTTTTGGCTTAATTTTGGTTAGGGCATGTGGGTCAGGTGGCGTTTTGTTTTTTTGTACCATTTGGGTATTTTTTAAAAGAGTGCTGTTCACTCAATTTTTTTCTCAATCCAAAACACAGATATATATACCTCGTTACAGACTCAGTGAAGCATACATCTCATTAGACTATTTATATACCTCACTAAATTTTTTCTTACACTTATTAAAAATTGGTTCATTTAACTCGAAATTGAGCGACATGCATTTTTCATTAAAGCATATACCTCATTAAATGATTTTTATTGTTTTTAAAAAATAAAAACATTTAAGGTCTGAGTTTTGAATGTGGCTGGGTGTATCATTTTTCTTTTTTTTAAAAAAAAAAATATTAAAAAAAATTCAAATAACACTATTATAGCTTTAGAAAAAGTCAGTGGGTTCTGTCATTGGTTGTAACGGTTTTTTGGATTTTTTTCCAAAAAAATGTTTGGAATCCTCTCTTCTGGGTGCACTTAGTGCACTATTTTGATTCCTATCATGCAATTTTTTTCAAAATAGAGAACCGATTAAACTGTTTACCTGATATTAAAAAAAAAAAAACAGTGCTTAAATTCTTTTTTACAGTTTTGAATTAATCCAACCAACGGCCTTTAATCATAATCTAACAAAAGAATAAGATTTTAAGGATAAATTATTTTAATTTTAAAAAATAAAATGTTTATTAATTTTATTTTTATTTATAATTGTAAAAATTAGGATAAAAGAGAGAGGTTACATGTTATTTTTAGCGTTAGGTGAAATGTATTAAGACACTTTTATATTTTATTATATAGCTTCAAATGCAGTTATATATATATACACACGCGCGCGCGCGCACACACACACTTTGTAACAATGGATTCATTTTCAATTCCAATAAGAGTTCTTTACAATATTTTTTTTTTAATAAAAAACACATATCTTATTAAATAAGATTTATTATTTTTAAAAAATTAAAATATATTTGAAGCATTTGTGAGATTGCATTTGAGATTTGAAATTTACCTATCCAATAAAATATTATTATTTTTATAAACCAAAACAAATGTTCCCATTTTATTTTATTTTAATTATTTATCTATTCATTTATCCTTTAATTTCATTATGCATCTCCTTATTATAACAAAGCTTCAGGAGGAGACGTACAAGGTGCACAGGCTGACCACGAGAGTTTCTGTTTTGATCCGGCCACGTAGCAGTCCAATGCACTGCAGAAATATCTCCGCTACTTCTGGGTGTGCGGTGTGGGGTTCGAATCGTCTGTTTTGATAAAACGGAGAGTTTTTGTTTTGGCCCATAGGAAGACAACACGTGTTCAAGTGCTCTTATTTAACAGAAAATCCCAAAGTTTGTTCCGTCTCTTTCTGTTTTCTTTTCTCTTGCGATCACAACTGTCTATCATCTTCGGATTTGGACGGTTTAAATCATCCCCAAAAGCAATTGAGAACCCTAACCCCTCTTTCGAAATCACTGCAGGGTATCTCTCCCTCAAAATAAGCTGACGACCCCGAACAGCAATCGCAACCACCGACCGCCCGTCCGACGACCACCGAGCGGCGACCACCGACCGCCCATGTCTCTCTCCCTCAAAACAAACAGACGACCATTGACCTCTTTCGAAAGATATTTTTTCGTAGCGAAATGATACTATTTGCTACGAAATTAATTTCGCAGCCAAATGTATCCTTTAATAAATTTCGTAACAAATAATTACCTTTTGCTGCGACTTTGATTTTCGCAGCAAAAAAGACACATTTTGCTACAAAACTCATTCGCAGCTAAAAGTCTGTAAACTTAATAAAAAAAATTATGAACCTTTTCTCTATTAAATATTTCACAGCAAAAATGTCCATTTTCGTAGAGAAAACCTTTTTTTAGTTTTTTAAATATTTTTATATTACAATTAAATAAATATTTAATTATTACAATAATAATAAAAACAATCTATATATTAAAAAAAGTAATTATATAAATTACAAATTATTATAATATCTTTGAAAAGAAAATACAACAATAAGAGATTCGACTCATGGATGTAATGTCAGGAAAGAATATGTAGAAGAGTTGGTCTCCCTAGACAGTAGACTGGATTGCAACTGTCTTCGCTCCTTCATCTCCCGCTACAAAATAGAATTTAACAATAAATTTAAAATCTCAATTTAAACTTCAACATAGGCACCAAATCAAAACACAACAACATGATTCCCTCCTATGCATGCAATCTCCTAATTTCAACCAACATAGGTACCAAATTAATAATGTCCAACAACTACTACCATATTTTACTTCATACTTAAAATGTTCTAAAATTCAGCATACCAAGAGGATCCGATGCAAATAATGTAAGTAATATTCTAAATTTAAAAAATGACAAATAAAATTTTTATGCTGAAAAAAGGCCCCTCATATTATTAGATTAACGGTTAAGTGCTCAAGCTAACAGTTAAAAGTAGTTTAAAAGTCTTGAGAGTGTCCACTTTGTACAAAAAGAATACCAAAGATTGGGACTGTAACTAGTTTCTCCCCTCTGAATGCCTTTCTACATGTAAAACTAATCACGTATGTATGATGGATTCAAATATTCATTTTGAAGCATTCATGAATTATATCTACACTATCGAGCAACTGAAGGTCCATTGTAAAATATACAATTTTCACACATTTAAATTACATGGACTGATTTGCCATATTTTTCCATGCCGAATTAGTAAAAGTTTCATGTAACAATACAAAAATTAGCATCAGCTTTAGATTGACCAATTATGAACTACATATTAAGTTGACCAATCTCGAGTTTAAAGATGGTTTCCAAATTCCTTTTTTTCTGAGTTTTCCATGCGCACCCAAGCAGAAACATTTAGGCAAACTATAGGTACTTCAAGCACTTAGTTTGTTAAAGGAAATATGAAAACTCGACAACGACTATAACATTTTTTTCCATTGATTTGGGCCACCTTACAAATCCATTCTGTTTAAGTGCAAGTTTATAATTTCCTTATATCCGTATTACTTTCATCCATGCTTTCTTCGGTGCTTCATTTTTCTCCTTACCATTCACCTAGGGTTGTCAATAATTGGAATGTTTGTAGATTGGACCCTATCTTGGATAGAGTGGATCCTGGGATAGGCATGCTTTTATGATCCCAGCTCAATGAGAGACATTAAGGTGAAGAAGAAACTCTCCATGATTCTCCTTTAGACAAATTATAGTCAAAGGCTTCGAAGAGTGGTCATGATTGTGGGCTCAGAGACTTAGATGTAGTCAAAAGCGGTTAGACAGATCAGCTTTGGACTAGGTTGTGGAGATTGAAATGTGATATTCAAGAAGGAGATGGGATGAACTAAAGAAATTTCAAGGGTTTTAAATTTTAAATGAGAAAGACGAGGAAGATAAGCATAAGAAAAATATTTCTTCCATTGTTTGGAGTCCTCTTCCTTTTGTTTAGATTGGACCATTATAATTTAATCCAAGACCACATTATCTGATAGAAGAATGAAGAACAACTGATAATATGGGACAGACAGACAGAGCCAAACTGGGGCATTGCAGCTTAGGCTCCTCTGCCAAAATAGACCAATTTGGGCACTCACCCTCAGCTCAAAGCCTACAAATTGCAGTCAAGCTCAAGCTCATAGACACATATCCAATAGATATGAAATGATGTTGCATGCACATGACTAAAAAAGAGCTCAACAGGCATATATAACATTGACTAATAAAGTTGGTACACTGTCTGAGGAAAATGGAAAGTAATAAATAGACCAGAAAAGCTAACAGCATGCTTTATCAATAAATAAAAAAGAAAGAAAAGGATTATCATACTTCTCCACCGAAAGGCAAATTCATGCTCGTAGATTAACTTCATCAGTTGTTGCATGTGTGTACGGTCACAAGTCTCTTGCACCCTCAATTTTGCTCAAGCATTATATATGTTCTTTATTGAGCTGACATTGGTCGGATCTCTGTTCTTCAGGTGGGTCAAGATATCACGAGGTCGCAAATCACTCAATGACATCCCCTCTAATACGGCATATTCATCATCCATCAACTTCCCAGTGAATGAGTGACCCTCAAAGTAGACGATGAGTAGATGATTATGTAAACCACATAGAACTCTCAATGACCATCTCCCTGAATTTTTGATGGAGCGTAATTTGAAAGGACAACCACACTTCTTTGTACCAATTTGGCGGCGCTTCTTTTTTTTTTCCCACTGTCTTCCAACCGGGTATCTTTTGCGCTTGGACGATTGTCAAACTTACCCCCTCTTTCACATATGAGATCCACTTGGGCTGATCTATGGGAGTCTGCTTGATGCAACCGCCCAATGACTACAATTGTCACGCCCCAGGGCGGCCAACCCAGGGACGCGGCAAGTGTATGTATCATATCAGAAGCCTACACAGGAGGTCAATAATATATATCATACACAGACAACTAGAATGACACATATGCAACAAAAGGGGCTGACATGATAAATACACCAAATGCGGAAGCAAAAGACTGAATCTGTGAATAAACATTCTACAGACTCGATACTCAATCATCTGTCCTGTGAGAACCAATATACACAAATACAACTGAACATATACAAACACGTGCCAAGCACGGAAATCAAATACATACAGTCAAGAAGGGATGCTGATAACCTCTGGCACTCGCGGAACGTGACGCTGCTCCGCTACTGAAGAAATCCCTCGGAAAGCTCCAACTGCTGCTCCGGCTCTAGCTCAGGCTCAGTGACCACTGGGGAAAAACATGTGCGAGGGGTGAGCCACACGCTCAGTGAACAGCACAACCCACGCAACACAGACAATATTTACCAATATTCCATTATTTTATCCAGCCATCAATACATAACATAATCCAGTGGTTCGTACTTCGCCGAACCACTACACCCTCACCCTCACCCATCCATGGGTGACATAGGCTAATGGGACTGATAATCATCCATTCACAAATCCAGTAGGTCGCTCATCGCCAACCCACTACACCCTCACCCTCACCCATCAATGGGTGACATAGGATTTTGGGACTGACTAGGCTGTTGGTCACCCTTGGTCCACCGATAGTCTCTCCCTCCACTCCGTAGGCCGCCTGGTCTACTCCCACATTCAGCACAGTCCGAAACCAAATCAGGAGGTGCCTACTAATGGGAGCCCTCTGTCAGGAAGGCCCTGTCTAACGCTGGGGGGTAGCCTCTACCGAATCCAACGCAGGGAACAGAACAGCCTATCCATACGCATATGATCCACTCGGATCCGCCGACTACATATCATCACAACTCAAATGTCATGAATTCCTCTGAATTCAACCAGGTGCATCATCAAGATGCGGGAACATGTACAAAAATCAGCGAGGCTGGAATATCATTGGGGGAAAGAAACTCGGAAGGGCGGCGTGAGTTCCCGTTATAGGATACCCCGACAACCAAACAAGGAACACGGAGTACCCTAACCCGGGTCTCACCGCTGTCCTTGCAAGGCCCCTCCCCTATAATATCTACCAACTATACTAATAATTATACCAATCATACAATCATTACATATAATATTATTGGGACTAGAACCTTGGGAGGGCAGCCCGAGGTCCCGATACAGGACATCCCGACAACCAAACAAGGAACACGGAGTACCCTAAAACGGGTCTCAGCGTTGACCTCGCAAGGCTCCTCCCTATAATATTATCCTAAGACATGCGATCTAACAGATACCAGCATTTAATTTAATAAATAAACTAGTAGGACGCATGCATAGGCCGGGGTTTCCTAGCATGAAAACCAGGGGACATGCTGCATGGCTCATACGCATATCCTATGGGTGCAAGTCCCTAACATAAAAGCCTAGGGTAGCATGCATTTCTACATTTTCATCATGCTCACATGCAATACATATTATTACAGGTTAATATAATCCACGGTGCCCCAGGAGAGGTCGGTATACGCCCAAGTGCGTATAACACCTCTCTACTGGGTTGGATTGTCCCACTCACCAGAATCGGGGTCGTCGCGCGACCGTCCGTCTAGATCTGCAAGACAGACAATCAATATGGTGAGTTAAAATCCATAAATACTACAAAATACATAAACCCATAATTAAACTCCCAACACTCGGGCAAACGTGCATACGACCCGCACGCACGCTAGCCCGAGCACTCCGACAACCACCCGCACGGCCGGCCACCACCCGCACGGCCACCCGACCGCCCGGACGCGCCGCCGCGCCTCAGCCCGCGCACTCCGCGCACCGCCCGGGGCTCCGCGCGTCCACCGAGCCCAGCCGCGGCAGCCCGCACGCGCCCCGCACGCCGTGCGCTGGCCCGCGAGCACCCCGCACGCCCCCGCGCGCGGCGCCTCGCCCCCACGCACACCATCCCTGCCTTGCCGCGCCCCGCGCACGCCTCGCGCGCGCCTCCTCGCCCCGCGCGCACCCCGCGCGCACCTCCGCCGCTCCGCCGCGCCTCACGCGCACCACGGCCGCCTCGCCGCGCCCTCCGCGCGCACTCTGCACACCCGCGCGCACTGCCTAGCACCTCTGCCACCACCCCGCGCACGCCTAGCACCTCGGCCACTACCTCGCGCACGCCCCCGACAAGCCCCTCGCGCCGGACCCGCGCGACCAGCTCCTCGCGCGCAGCTCGCCATCAGCCCCTCGCACACAGCCGCACGGACAGCCCTGCGCACAGCCGCCCGAGCAGCTCCCCGCACCAGACCCGCGCGCACTCGCGCGCACGCACGCCCGAGCATGCACGCGCGCGTGCCCGCGCGCGCCCGGCCTGCGCGCCGCCTGGGTCGCTGCCGCTGCTGCCTGCGCCCGAGGACGTCTCCCACCAGCCCGAGCACCACCAACCACCCCTCACACTGCCGCCGACCACCTCCAACCACCTTCGACCACCCTCCGACGACCCCCACTGCCACCGACCACCTCCCAACCACAAAACCCCCCCCCCCCTAGCAATCATCTAGACAAGAAAAAGGAGGGAAAGGAGGCTTACCGAGGGGAGGAAGAGGCGTCCGGTGGATCTCCACGCGCCGAAACCCTTCCCAAAAGCCTTCTCACGCCCCGATCTATCACGGCCCTCGATTTGGCTCGAAACAGAGGAGAGAGAGGGGAGGTCGGGGAGGCTAGGATCGTCGGAATTCGGATTTGAAGACACCGGAGCGTAGATCGGGACCCGATCTACACTTCCCGTGCTTTGGGTTTTCGATTTTGAAGGGTGTAGGGGGCTCAAACGGAAGAAAAACGGAGGAGAGGAGAGAGAGAGAGCAAGTCGGGAAGATGATGAATAGTGTTTAGATATTTTTGATTCCTTTTAAGTAGAGCGCGACTTAAAAACCCGGATACGCCCCGGAACTGCGAAATTTTTGCAAACGATGCCAGAATTCGATGAAATTTTCATGAGAGGCTAAAATGGCACCAGGACACCAAATATGCAGTTAGATTTCCAATCGGAGTCCTCTAGCTCAGACGATAGCTAACAGTCTGAAAATAAGCGGTTCCGATCGAAAACCCTAAAAATTTTAAAAACTGCCAGGACGCTCCAACGGTTACCAGCAGGTTAAAAGTGACACAAATATAACATTCTTCCCCCCTTAGGAAATTTTGTCCTCAAAATATGCAAAAACATCTAGGAGGGGAAAAGACGCGTCACACCTGGCATCCCTTGAGCTCCTAAGTGTCCTTAACACCGGGACGGTGCTGCCATCGCACCTCGACCAACTGGACGGTCTTGGTGCAGAGCCTCCTCACGCGGCGGTCCATGATCACAATCGACTGCTCCACGAATGACTATCCGGCCCAGAGACGAGCGGCTCGAACGGAATGACGTGGGCAGGATCGCGGACACACCTTTACCCAACTGCGAACCCACCACTCCAAGACGGAGAGGTAAGAATTGGCGCTGAGGTGAGCCTCCGATAAAACTCCAGGAAGCTCTCCTCGCAAGACGGGGACCACTCGAACCGGACATCCTTCCGAGTAAGGCGGTTAAGAGGAACAGCTATCTTCGAGAATCCCTCGTCAAGCTTCCTGCAATAACCCTCCAACTCGGGAAACTCCGAATCCTTGCGGGGTTCGACGGCCTACGCCAATTCGACATAGCAAGCGTCTTACCCGGGTCCACAGATATGCCTTTACCAGAAACCACTCAGCCCAAAAGGCCTTAACCTCTAACCAAACTAGCACTTGATCTCTCATCTATCTGATGCTTCCATGGCATCCCTTACCTGGGAAAAGAAACCTCGGGAGGGCACCATGAAATCCCGATATAGGATACCCCGACAACCAAACAAGGAACACGAAGTACCCTAGCCCGGGTTCCAACACCGACCTCACAAGGCCCCTTAATCCAGAAAGGAACACTGGAAGAAGACATCATTTAAAAGAATACCACTAACTCCTCCGGATCATCTACCTCTAGATGATCACCCAACGATGTCATTCAACATCCTTTGCAAGACCAGACCCAACATCATTGGGAACGGTCCAACAGAAATTGGGTCACGAGCGACCCGCCTTCGCCTCATCCACACCCTCACTCCCGAAAGGAGACATTTTGGGACTTTGGGAGAGACTTAGACTGCTCTCTACCCCTGGTCCACCGGTAGCCTCTCCCCGCTCCGTAGCTCGCCTGGTCCTCTGACCGGGAGCCTGTCTAACGCCGGGGCTGTACTACGCGGATCCAACTAAGGGGAGAGCGATTCCACGCTCGCGACACCATTCAATAATCTCTTACCGGGTAGCCCCTACCTAGCATACTCCCAAATTCAGTACCCCTCCGACTGCATCGGCGGTACCTACTGATGGGAACTCACTGCCAGGACGGCTATAACCCGGCTTCCTTAACCCAAACAACCGCTCTTGACACTCACTCATCCAGATACCCCACACACTTGCATAATAACCACCAATTACACACACACCTATCCTTATACTAGAAAGCTGGGAACACAAGATGATACCTCGAACCATGACACCCGAAGGCTGCGCCTCCTCGGCCGTAAGCGCTGCAACTCTGCCTTGAACCAACCGCGGCTGAGGAGCAGGGGCACGCCTCGCCGGCTGCACTGGCTGCTGCTGGCGCTGAGGCTGCTGCTGCTGCTGGCGCGGAAGCTGCTGCTGCAAGAACGGCGGCTGCTGAGGTGGCACTCGGGGTCGGCCAGCATCTGGGCAATTGTATCTGATATGCCCGATGCGCTGACAATGAAAACAGCGCCGCCTCTCCGACTGCCAGGACTGGATGGGCACTGCTGCAATGGGTGCCGGATCCCATACTGGCACCGCATCTGCTGGAGGAGAGGCAGCCGCTGACTGCTCGAAGCGGGGCCTCCTCTTCCTGCGCTGCCCCTGGTCCCGACTCCCGGAAGGACCCTGATCTGAAGAAGGGGTCGGAGCCCGCACTTGAATCCCGAGGTCTCTCTCGACGGTCTTCGCCCGAGACACTAAGTCGGAGTACCTCGTGAAAGCGTGGGCGGTGACGTGCACCCGGATAGCGCTGCTGAGACCCAGCTCAAAACGACGACACCGCGTCCCTTCATCCATCACCAACGCTGGAGCGAATCTGGAAAGGCTCGTGAAGCGCGTAGAGTAATCAGCAACTGACATGGAACCCTGCGTCAGCTGCTCGAACTCCCGCTCCACTAGCTGCCGCGCCGAGAACGGAAATACTCCTCCAAGAAATACCTCTGGAAACCCGCCCATGTGAGCCGCGCCACTCCCTCGGGGACGTCCACCACTCGGGTAGCCCACCAGTCGGCGGCGTCACCCTTCAGCATGAAAGTGGCCAGGGCGACTCGCTGGCGATCGGTGCAAAGCATGGCCGCGAAGATCACATCCACCTCCCTCAACCAACGCTCTGGCGCAAGAGGATCTGCCGACTGCCCATGAAACTCGGGAGGATGGAGCTTCAGAAAGGCGTTGAGGCCGCTCTGCTGCACTCGCGCTGCCGCCTCTAGCTCCTCCTCCCTCTGCAGGGGATCCTCAACTCCCACTGCCGGAACTGCCACAGGAACTGGGGGTACATCAGGTACCACAGGCGGATCTGCCGCCAAGGGGACCTGCGGAACTGCCTCGCGAGTCACCCTCAGCTCCTGAATCTCTCTAGCCTGCTCTGCCAGCATCCTCGTCTGTGTCTCCACCAAATCAGCCAACCGAGCGAAAGCACGCTCCCAAGCAGGAGGCTCCTGCGTCAAGGGATCTCCGGTAGCATCCTCGTCTCTGGTAGGTCCGGAAACCTCCAAAGACCGAGAGGGACCTCGTCCGCGCCGTCCTCTGCGAGGAGGCATATCAGCACCCTAAGAAAACCAGACACTAGGATCAGAATACTCATATCAAAATCCTAGGACTCATCTCTACGAAAGGAGGACTATTGGCTCTGACAGGACTAGGCTCTGATACCAACTTTTTGTCACGCCCCAGGGCGGCCAACTCTGGGACGCGGCAAGTGTATGTATCATATCAGAAGCCTACACAGGAGGTCAATAATATATATCATACACAGACAACTAGAATGACACATATGCAACAAAAGGGGCTGACATGATATATACACCAAATGCGGAAGCAAAAGACTGAATATGTGAATAAACATTCTACAGACTCGATACTCAATCATCTGTCCTGTGAGAGCCAATATACACAAATACAACTGAACATATACAAACACGTGCCAAGCACGGAAATCAAATACATACAGTCAAGAAGGGATGCTGATAACCTCTGGCACTCGCGGAACGTGGCGCTGCTCCGCTACTGAAGAAATCCCTCGGAAAGCTCCAACTGCTGCTCCGGCTCTAGCTCAGGCTCAGTGACCACTGGGGAAAAACATGTGCGAGGGGTGAGCCACACGCTCAGTGAACAGCACAACCCACGCATCACAGACAATATTTACCAATATTCCATTATTTTATCCAGCCATCAATACATAACAACATAATCCAGTGGTTCGTACTTCGCCGAACCACCACACCCTCACCCTCACCCATCCATGGGTGACATAGGCTATTGGGACTGATAATCATCTATTCACAAATCCAGTAGGTCGCTCATCGCCAACCCACTACACCCTCACCCTCACCCATCAATGGGTGACATAGGATTTTGGGACTGACTAGGCTGTTGGTCACCCTTGGTCCACCGATAGTCTCTCCCTCCACTCCGTAGGCCGCCTGGTCTACTCCCACATTCAGCACAGTCCGAAACCAAATCAGGAGGTGCCTACTAATGGGAGCCCTCTGTCAGGAAGGCCCTGTCTAACGCTGGGGGTAGCCTCTACCGAATCCAACGCAGGGAACAGAACAGCCTATCCATACGCATATGATCCACTCGGATCCGCCGACTACATATCATCACAACTCAAATGTCATGAATTCCTCTGAATTCAACCAGGTGCATCATCAAGATGCGGGAACATGTACAAAAATCAGCAAGGCTGGAATATCATTGGGGGAAAGAAACTCGGAAGGGCGGTGTGAGTTCCCGTTACAGGATACCCCGACAACCAAACAAGGAACACGGAGTACCCTAACCCGGGTCTCACCGCTGTCCTTGCAAGGCCCCTCCCCTATAATATCTACCAACTATACTAATAATTATACCAATCATACAATCATTACATATAATATTATTGGGACTAGAACCTTGGGAGGGCAGCCCGAGGTCCCGATACAGGACATCCCGACAACCAAACAAGGAACACGGAGTACCCTAACACGGGTCTCAGCGTTGACCTCGCAAGGCTCCTCCCTATAATATTATCCTAAGGCATGCGATCTAACAGATACCAGCATTTAATTTAATAAATAAACTAGTAGGACGCATGCATAGGCCGGGGTTTCCTAGCATGAAAACCAGGGGACATGCTGCATGGCTCATACGCATATCCTATGGGTGCAAGTCCCTAACAGAAAAGCCTAGGGTAACATGCATTTCTACATATTCATCAGGCTCACATGCAATACATATTATTACAGGTTAATATAATCCACGGTGCCCCAGGAGAGGTCGGTATACGCCCAAGTGCGTATAACACCTCTCTACTGGGTTGGATTGTCCCACTCACCCGAATTGGGGTCGTCGCGCGACCGTCCGTCTAGATCTGCAAGACAGACAATCAATATGGTGAGTTAAAATCCATAAATACTACAAAATACATAAACCCATAATTAAACTCCCAACACTCGGGCAAACGTGCATACGACCCGCACGCACGCTAGCCCGAGCACTCCGACAACCACCCGCACGGCCGGCCACCACCCGCACGGCCGCCTCAGCCCAGCCGGACGCGCCGCCGCGCCTCAGCCGACCGCCCGGACCGCCCGGACGCGCCGCCGCGCCTCAGCCCGCGCACTCCGCGCACCGCCCGGGGCTCCGCGCGTCCACCGAGCCCAGCCGCGACAGCCCGCACGCGCCCCGCACGCCGTGCGCTGGCCCGCGAGCACCCCGCACGCCCCCGCGCGCGGCGCCTCGCCCCCGTGCACACCATCCCTGCCTTGCCGCGCCCCGCGCACGCCTCGCGCGCGCCTCCTCGCCCCGCGCGCACCTCCGCCGCTCCTCCGCGCCTCGCGCGCACCACGGCCGCCTCGCCGCGCCCTCCGCGCGCACTCTGCACACCCGCGCGCACTGCCTAGCACCTCTGCCACCACCCCGCGCACGCCTAGCACCTCGGCCACTACCTCGCGCACGCCCCCGACAAGCCCCTCGCGCCGGACCCGCGCGACCAGCTCCTCGCGCGCAGCTCGCCATCAGCCCCTCGCACACAGCCGCACGGACAGCCCTGCGCACAGCCGCCCGAGCAGCTCCCCGCACCAGACCCGCGCGCACTCGCGCGCACGCCGCGCGCACGCACGCCCGCGCGCGCCCGGCCTGCGCGCCGCCTGGGTCGCTGCCGCTACTACCTGCGCCCGAGGACGTCTCCCACCAGCCCGAGCACCACCAACCACCCCTCACACTGCCGCCGACCACCTCCAACCACCTTCGACCACCCTCCGACGACCCCCACTGCCACCGACCACCTCCCAACCACAAAACCCTCCCCTAGCAATCATCTAGACAAGAAATAAGAGGGAAAGGAGGCTTACCGAGGGGAGGAAGAGGCGTCCGGTGGATCTCCACGCGCCGAAACCCTTCCCAAAAGCCTTCTCACGCCCCGATCTATCACGGCCCTCGATTTGGCTCGAAACAGAGGAGAGAGAGGGGAGGTCGGGGAGGCTAGGATCGTCGGAATTCGGATTTGAAGACACCGGAGCGTAGATCGGGACCCGATCTACACTTCCCGTGCTTTGGGTTTTCGATTTTGAAGGGTGTAGGGGGCTCAAACGGAAGAAAAACGGAGGAGAGGAGAGAGAGAGAGCAAGTCGGGAAGATGATGAATAGTGATTAGATATTTTTGATTCCTTTTAAGTAGAGCGCGACTTAAAAAACCCGGATACGCCCCGGAACTGCGAAATTTTTGCAAACGATGCCAGAATTCGATGAAATTTTCATGAGTGGCTTAAAATGGCACCAGGACACATAATATGCAGTTAGATTTTTAATCGGAGTCCTCTAGCTCAGACGATAGCTAACAGTCTGAAAATTAGCGGTTCCGATCGAAAACCCTAAAAATTTTAAAAACTGCCAGGACGCTCCAACGGTTACCAGCAGGTTAAAAGTGACACAAATATAACAACAATAACTCTGATGTTTCTACCTACTCTTTTAACCCAATCAATTACCTCCGCTCTATTGTTAAAGCCCTAAAACATTGATGAATTCCTTTATATTCAAGTGACCAATCAGTATCAAGAATCATATATCTACACATGTCTCTGTTAACATTACCAAGGATGTAGAGAAATGCTTGGTGGTGTCAATGTTGGCGATCGTCTCATTGGATATGGCCTCCCTCTTCTCTTGCATGGACCCCTCAACATCTTCAACAATAGGTATTACATACTTCTGCGATTGCAATAACATATAGGCCATTAATACTTGTATTCTCTCAATGTAGAAAAAATAAAGAGTAGGAGATATAAAGACAAACCTCAATGTCCATACTTCAAATGCATGTGGTGTGTCTGGATATTGAATATATCAACATAAACCGTGTAATTCCAAATCCTATAAAAATATTTCGTTCATAAATAATTTAATGTCAATGATTAGTAAGTACATAAAATAAATTTAAGCCTATAACTATGGCCAACCATCAACAACAAACTCTATAACCACCCACCCCACCATGACCACAACACCACCACAAACCCACAAACAACAAGCATCACCACCACCATAGCAAATTCAATGAACATTACACACAAATGAAACACCCTCCAACACCATCCCAACTACCACAACGCTACACCCAAAAAATATAGCCATTTTGGAACCCACGAACCCTAAACAAGCATCACCAGTGCTAAAACAGCATTGGCAACCACAAAAAATTAATAAAAACAGAGGATGAAGTATGGATATTCACCTAATTGAATGGAAGGGTCGCCGGAGGATGAATGGGCTTCCGACTGGTGCCGTCGATGGCGGACGTCGCAGTCGACAGCGGAGAGAGAGGAGGGTATGGGTTTGGGGTTTTTCTTTATTTGGTTGGTGGGAACATGAGACCTTATTTTTGGGTTGGTGGGAAGAGGTGGTTGGTGTTTTTAGTGCCAAAAATTAAGAAGTACAATTTTTTATTTTTTGGTTGGTGATAATAGGCATAAGGTATGTGGGGGATAGATGGGCCCAAACTAGAAACCACAAAAATATAAAAATAAATTTACAAAAAATCTATATCATCCACAAAAAAATAAAAATAATTCTGCAAAAAATAATTACAAAACAGATTAGATCTAAAAACGCAAAAATAAAAAAATAAATCCATAAAAAACTAAAAACAGATTAGACTATAAACAACAAAATAATAAAAATAAATTCATGAAAAATCTAATCATCAAAAAAAAAAAAAAAAAAAAAAATGAAAACGGAAGGAAAGGAGACGGAGCAAATCTTATGGGTTTTCTGTTAAATGAGATCACACGCGAGCACGTGTTTAGTTTACCGCGTGTCGTCTTCTTATGGGCCGAAATAGAGACACTCTGTTTTATCAAAACAGACGTTCTGAACCCTGCGGGGTGTACCTCCCAATCCAGGCTGTTAGCAGATTAATTTAATAATTTAATTAACCAAAAAAAAGAAGGGGCATTTCACGTTCGAAATTACTTATTTTTTTGGGACCACGGGAATTTCATGTTTTGTGATAAAACAACTTGGTAGAGCTGTTTTGTCATCCATCATATATGACCGAAATTCTGTTTTTTTTTTTTTTTAAACAAAATCCAAATAACATGTAAAGTTGTAAACCGTCTAAAATTCATATAATTTTTTACTTTTCTTCAAATCCATATTATGGAAATAAAATTCTGCACCGTGTTAAATAACGACACGTGACAAGTTGAGATGGGTATGAACCATCACATCTGGAGTCCAAAAGCTCGAATCCGAATTCAAGAAATCATTAGGACACTCCCAAGTAAGTGCGACACGACTACATTGAAGATCTAGTCAAACAGTCTTGCACATCGCGGGCGAATGTTACCCCGAGTAGATAAGACACGATCAGATTAGAGGTCTGATCGGATGACTTTACACCTCGCAAACGAATAGATAAAACACGACCAGACTAAAGGTTTGGTCAGGCGATCTTTCATCTCACAGATACACACACGAACACAACAGGTGAACAACCAGGCCAAAGACCACAAGGAGGACTGATGAAATGGTACGATGCTCATAACGCCTGTAACTGTCAGGCAGACAATTAAGGCCTGCTACTTACAGAATGCGGGCGATTAATGGCACGACGTACTACATTAACACATGGCGGTTTTCACATAAATCGCCCACTAAGTGTTTAATGGAAAATCGTTACAATGGCTAGAGAGGTAGTGGCAGCGGTAGCGGCAATCTAGGCCAAGTGACCCTATAAAAAGGGAAGTAATCCAGAAGTTAAGGTATCCAACTTTTCTACAATCAAGCTACCAAATTAATGAGATTTGCCTTGAATTCCCTTACTGATACATCTCTTCGGTGGCCCTTTGGCTAACACCACACCGGTGTCCCCTGATTCCCTTTTTTAGTGCAAGATCCGTTTCTGAGTGGGTCCGAGTTCAAGAAGAAAGGCTCTAAAGGTCGATTGTTTAATTGGAGGGGAAAAAATCCTCTTCACATATAATCCTTTGAAAACATCTATGTAAATCCAAATAGCCCCTTCAGTTAAATTTCAGTTGACGAATAAAGAATATTATGTGAATATACTATTTAATTAACTTGGCCAAAAACACAATATACCAAAAATCCCTGCAATGTATTAAAAAAATAAAAAATCCCTTGTAAATGATGATTTTACCACTTCAAATAGGGTTTTATAATATATTTAGAAAAGTAAAATCATTATTTACAAAAGGATTTATGTTGTAAACTAGATAGAATACATACACACAAGTATACATAAACAAAGCACACAAGCATATAGAAGAGAAGTAGAGAGAGATTCTTATTCACTATTTGTTGGTTGGTGGAATACAAGAGAAACCCCTCTATTTATATGGTGCATAGAGGAATCCCAAAGGTGGGGAGTTACAAGTCTATAGAGGTGAGGGGGAGATAGTGGGGCAATAATGGGAGTGTTATGGAATAGAAGAGTGGGGGAGGTTATGGAGTTGAAGAGTGGGGGAGGTTATGGGTTAGAGAAGTGATGGTTATCCACCATATTCACAACACTCCCCCTTGGATGACCACCACGCTAAGAAAATTGCCTCATTAAAACCTTGCTTGGAAAACCCAATGGGAAAAAATCAAAGCGAAGGAAAAAGAGTACAATGTAACTTAATCGTATAATGGTGTATGCGTTTGACACTGCCTCATTAAAACCTTGCCAGGAAAACCCAATGGGACAAAACCTAGGCGAAGGAAAAAGAGTACAGTTCACAAAATGTCATAAAAAATTACTCCCCCTCATAAGTACAAGATTTCAAGAATTTTGGTCGCAAACTCGTCGCATCTCGATTTCATACACCAGCTTCTTGAATGTTGATGTCGACAAAGCTTTAGTAAACAAATCTGCAAGATTGTCCTTTGACTGAATTTGTTGAACATCAATTTCATGTCTCTGCTGGAGCTCATGAGTGTAAAAGAATTTTGGAGAAATATGTTTCGTTCTATCACCCTTGATATATCCCCCATTGATTTGAGCAATGCATGCTGCATTGTCTTCATATATAGTTGTTGGAACATCTGTAATGAGAGATAGTCTGCATGCAGTACGAATATGATGAACCAAAGACCTTATCCACACGCATTCCCGGCTTGCTTCGTGGAGTGCAAGAATCTCAGAGTGGTTAGAAGACGTGACGACTAAAGTCTGTTTCGTAGATCGCCAAGAGATTGCTGTGCCACCGCAAGTGAATACATAGCCTGTTTGTGAGCGAGCCTTGTGAGGATCTGAAAGATATCCTGAATCTGCATAACCCTTTAGTTGTGCACCATTATTGGAATCCTTTGCATAGAATAGACCCATGTCTAACGTTCCATGAAGATAACGAAAAATGTGCTTCACACCATTCCAATGCCTTCGAGTTGGTGTAGAGCTAAATCTGGCCAATAAATTAACTGAAAATACAATGTCAGGTCTAGTGCATTGGGCCAAATATAATAAGGCACCAATTGCACTAAGATATGGTACTTCGGGACCAAGAAGATTTTCAGTATCTTCTTTTGGACGAAAAGGGTCCTTCTTTGGGTTAAGTAACCTTACTACCATTGGAGTACTTAATGGATGACATTTGTCCATATTAAAACGCTTCAGGGTTTTTTCAACATATGTTGTTTGATGAACAAGTATCCCATTTGAACTTTGCTCAATTTGCAAGCCGACACAGTATCTTGTTTTTCCAAGATCTTTCAGATATTCAAAAACCTTTTCGAGCTCTTCAGGAGTTTCAATGAGATTAATATCATCAACATATACTGCAATAATGGTAAATCCGAGTTCCGTTTTCTTAATAAATACACAGGGGCATATTGGATCATTGACATATCCTTCTTTTATTAAGTACTCACTAAGACGGTTATACCACATTCGTCCAGATTGCTTTAATCCATACAAGGATCGTCTTAGCTTGATTGAGTACATGTTTTATGGTTTTGCTTCAGGCAATTTTAGTCCTTCAAGAACTTTCATATAAATGTCGGTATCTAATTTTTTATATAAATATGCAGTAACCACATCCATTAGCTGCATGTCAAGTCCTTCTGAGACTACAAGACTAATTAAATACCGAAATGTGATTGTGTCCATCACAGGAGAATATGTCTCTTCAAAATCTATCCCAGGTCTCTGCAGGAAACTCTGTGCCACAAGACGAGCTTTGTATCTAACAATCTCGTTTGTTTCATTTCGTTTTCTCGCAAACACCCATTTACATCCTACTGGTTTAACACCTTCAAGGGTTAGGACTACTGGTCCAAATACTTGGTGTTTTGCAAGTGAATCCAATTCTGTTTGAATAGCAGCTTTCCATTGTGGCCAACAATTTTTTTTTGTCTGTATTCATCCATTGAACGTGGTTCTAAATCATTATCTGAAATGATTTCTGTAGCTACTGCAAATGAGAATATATCATCAACAAGCACTTGCTTTCGATCCCACAATATTTGTGAATTTGCATAATTTATGAAAATTTCTTCATTTCCATGTACTTGTTCTTCATGCATGGGCGTCACTTCAGGGACGTCAGTCTCTTTGGGGACTTGTGTCACTTCAGGGGCTTCTTCCTCTGTAGGAGTTATTATTGTGGGTCTTTCAAGTGTTTCATACTCTTCAAGAGAATTATTCTTCATTGTTTTTCTCCTTCAGGGAGCTGAATCTTTTGAGCCTATAGGTCTTCCACGCTTTAGGCGTGTTTTTGTTGATTCATTAGCCGGCATATTAACAGTTTTTCCTATTGGAACATTAATTCGAGCTGGAGTATTAGCAACTGGAATATGTGATTTCATCACTTTTGCTGCATCATTGAATGCATCTGGCAATTGATGCGCAATTCTTTGCACTTCAGTTTCACATTGATTAGTGCGAGGATCAAGATGAGACAAAGATGGAGTTTGTCATGTAAGTTCACGTCGTTCTTCTGGCGACGGATTTTCTCCCCCTAACGACGGGAATATTGTCTCATCAAAATGACAATCCGCAAATCGAGCGGTAAAAACATCCCCTGTCAATGGTTCAAGATATCTTATAATAGAAGGAGAATCTACTTTGTATGATAAATATGTCATCGATGATCATTTATTTGCGATTCCACATTTCTCTTATATGCATATAAAATATAGAGATCTTAATATTATTAGGTACCTTTTTCCTCTTCAAGAGTTTGTGTAGTCACTTCTGAGACTCGTTTCTCTTCAGGGACATTATACTCTTCTGGAGTTTTTAGAGAAAGTGGATCTATTGTTCATAATCTCTTCTGAAGTATTATGTATAAGTTCTTCTGGAGCATTATTAGAGTATGATTTTTCATTTGATCTCTACTTCTGGAGAGCTGAATCTTTTGAACCTATAAGTTTTGTCACACTTCTAGCGTGCATTAGAAATTTGATTTTCACGTTGAGCGGTACGTGAGTCTAGATGAGACAAAGTGGATGTATTCCACAATAATTCTTGTCGTTCTTCAGGAACAGATCGTACTTCAGGTACATCTTCCATCCCCCTAACGGCAGGAATATTGTCTCATTAAAATGACAATCCAAAAAAATAATACACATAATTGGATGAAAGAATCTTCTGGTTCTTTAATGGATATGCAATAGAATTTTTTTTAATTGTTTGAAGCATCATTATATAATCCATGATCATATGATGTTTGCTCTTCTGGAGCTTACAAACAATTTTGTAATATTCAAGATATAATATTAAAATTTTCATACTTTATTCTACCAAAGATGTGAGAAGAATAAAATAAATCTAGAAATGTAAAACTGCATTTCATATAACATGGAAAAATAAAGACGTAAATATAAAATTGATAAATATCTAATCATATATCAAGTACATGACTAATAAAGAGTTTAAGTGTACTTCAGGTATACGTAACCAATTTAAAGATTTGGACATACTTCAGGTACGTGACCAAAATTATTATCTGAAATACAACATGGATGAAAATAATTTTCTTTTGCATTTTAGGGGTTTATTATGCAAATTTTTCCCTTGCTTTCATTCAACAGCATTCCACTTCTGGTGGTTTTTGATAACTTGTCATCTCTACGATTGTTGTGGTTTTATTAACTATGAAATAACCCTTGATCATATCCATTGCTCAAAATAAAATAAAATGTATTTGCTTCAGGGAACGATGCTGAGTCAATAGATCGGGTTTCATGATTTTTTTTTATTTATATTCTTATAAAAGCTCATTGTTCAACAACGAGAAGACATGAAATTTGATAATAATATTTTTGCTTTCGATATTGCTACTACTGGAGCATATTTGAGGTATAATGGTCGGTAGACCTTTCACAATGAGGTGTTTATACATGTTTTTGCTAGGATACATGGATATTTTTTCTTTTCATTTGGTCCTTCAAGGACCCAAAAAAAAAATATCATATAACTTTTGTTTGGTCCTACAGGGACATGAACAACCATGATTTGTGTATATATATCCTTCAGGGATAAGAATTATATGGTCCTTTAGGGACACATTCTAATCATATCTTTTACATGATAATCCAAGTATCCATATAATAATTTTTGTATGGTCCTTCAGGGATAAAATAAAATAAAATTTTGCATGGTCCTTCAGGGACAAATGATTTTCTTTGGATCATTAAAACAAAATTTTACATCAGTATATGTAAAATAAAATTATAATTAACCACTCGTGGTAATGCAAATTCCCCGTGAGGGAAGAGAAAATATAACTTGGCAAATCTTTAGTTAAAATATGAAACATGTAAAGAACATAGAGTGCCTCATATTAAAATGTAAAAATACACGGAGAAAAGGAATACAGTTGTCTACAACAAACCTGTAATTCATAATACATGAATAAGATACAAATGCATTTAATTATTAAAGGCATGGGATTCATGATTCATGATCATATATGAAAAATAAAATAAAAAAATACCATGCATAGGCATATGATGAATTGACATTTATCATCAATCGAAATAACCATGAAAATAATTTTGTCTCATAGATGCCTAAAAACAAATATCGTTAAATCAACCATAGATGACGGCATAAGGAATACAACTCTTGAAAACTAATGTCAATGATGCTTCCACAGGTCACCAACAACCTGTTTATAATAACATTGAAATAAAGGCAATTAGAAAGGCTTAGTGTTCTGAAACACCATCAAATACATGAAGATGTGTCCTTCGGGAGTCGGGACGTTCTATGAATCAAATACCTTCTAATGCATATGTGACAAAATGCATAACAATATGTGAAAAAATAAAATTCATGTACTTATTTAATTACATAACCAATGAAAATAGATGGTTATCCCAAATTTGCATCCTAGAAGATCATATTCCATTTATGCATACATTTTAAATCTATGCATGCACTAAAGAAAAAATAAAATACATGGATATATGAAACTCTATAATAAAATGCATGAATTATTGGGTTTTATTATAAATCATGGATCCATGCTCATATTAATTACGAAGATGAGATTACATAGCCGAAACATTTTTTTTTTAATACTATGTTATAGAAAATGCATAAAGAAATGCATTCTTAAAACAAATCTATAAAAGAATGCAACGCATGGATATATTTAATCATGTAGCATAGAGTTAAAAAAAACCTATTTTTCTTTATCAAAAAGAAAATTATAAAATTGTATATCATGTTGTATACAAAATATAAGATAAGATTATGATGATTTGAGCATCATGAACTCACCAAAATACAAACCTGTTTAACGAATTAAACAAGAGCGTGGTCGTGCTGATAACATGTTGTAAACTAGGTAGAAAACATACACACAAGTATACATAAACAAAGCACACAAGCATATAGAAGAGAAGTAGAGAGAGATTGTTCCATAATACAAGAGAGATTCTTATTCACTATTTGTTGGTTGGTGGAATACAAGAGAAACCCCTCTATTTATAGGGTGCATAGAAGAATCCCAAAGGTGGGGAGTTACAAGTCTATAGAGGTGAGGGGAGATAGTGGGGCAATAATGGGAGTGTTATGGAATAGAAGAGTGGGGGAGGTTATGGAGTTGAAGAGTGGGGGAGGTTATGGGTTAGAGAAGTGGTGGTTATCCACCATATTCACAACAATTTCTACATTTTTAACAAATTCTAAGGAGTTTTTTGTATACTGTGTTTTCAGGCATGGTTAACCAAATAGAATGTTCACATTATATTCATCATCTGTCATCCAAAATTTAACTCATAGGGTTATTTGGATTTACATAGGTGTTTCATAGTGTTATATGGATTTCAGGAAAAGTCAAGGGGGTTATATGGATTTCAGGTAGTTTACAAGAGATTATTTAGATTTTTTTCCTTTTTTAAAAGAAAATGATAAATCTTGTTATGGGTACTTTTATAAAATTAAAGTGAGGGTTACAAGTCCAAATGAAAGATGAGAAGAGAAGAAACAAAAAAATAAATGTGCGCACAGGTGTAGGGGTATCGTAGGTTTGTCTGTAGATGGGGGTCTACTGACCCACCACACCCTTCCTTGAGAAACAATGTGCTACTCTAACACCTCTAACCGGGCGCAGAGCACCACAATATCCTTGCCCCCACTATACTACGATCCAAATCTTTAATGAGTGATACTATCATCTCCTATATGTTTTCCATGTAAACCCAAGTGTACTTAATTAAAGATCACTTGTTCTAGGTTTTCCAAATATATCAAATGACCTCCGGGATCACAGACTGCATAACAGAGTTTGTGTCTTTAGGAAGCCCTGGACGACGCTGGCGTTTCCCTGGCACCCTTAATTCTTCAATGTCGTGGAAAGGTGGTAGTGGTGTGATAATCCCCATGGGTGCCCAAAGATCTCTGGACACCGAGCATTGACAGAAGAGGTGGGCGACAATTTTGAGATCAAACTTGCAAAGAGCACACTGAATTAGATCATTGGGTCTCCACTTCGCTCGATAAGACTTCGTGAGGAGGCGTTCCTCAAAAAGAAGTCACATGAAGAACTTCACCTTGGTTGTTATCTTTAGGTGTTAGATTTGCACAAACTTGTCGTTGATGGAGGGAACTGGAGGGAGGTCCTTCCGCCACCAAGTATAGCAAGATTTGATGCAAAGTCCTTTGTCGGTTCAAGCACCCAACGCACCTGATCGGCAGTCTTACTCAACTAAAATTCATGGTTGGAGATCCATTAACGGTGTATTTGTGTACAATTTTGTGTGAAGAATAAAATAAATTTTTTTTGAAGTTAATATATAATATTTTTAGTTTATATGAAATTAAAATATGTATTTATATTATATATTATCTCATCATATTAATATAATGGGTACCAAAAATAAAAATAATGGAGACCAATGAGATTAAAATTACATGCATTAGGGTCATATATCTGAATGGAAAAAAAAAATTACTTGGTCTTCTTGGAAGAGTTTTATGAAGGAGATGGATGATGGAGCCGAGGTGATCACAAAGAGGGGGAAGGAGTTACAATTAAGCATGTCAATTATCCAAAAAAATATCCGTATCCGATCCGAATTTGTATCCGAAAATGCAGAAAATATCCGATATCCGAAAATCCGTATCCGTATCCGAACCAAATAATCCGTATCTGAAAACTTTCGGATCGGATCGGATATAGCCTATATCCGATCCGAAAAATATCCGTATCCGAACTGTTATTTTATTTATATATGTTAGAATTAGTTTCAACCCTTAGATAAAAATCTAATGGCTCATGATCTAGGACAAAACACAAACCTATTTAATCATGTTGAATACTTATTTAACTATATTAAGATTTGTGTTTTTATGTCTTTAGTTGATACCTATTTAACCATGTTAGGACTTAAGATTTTATAAAAAATTTATATTTTAATCTGGTTCGGATATTTCGGATTTTATCCGAATCCGTATCCGGATTTTCGGATCGGATACGGATATGGGTTTTGGAATATCCGTCGGATATCGGATACGGATATTTTTTCAGATATTCAATTCGGATACGGATACGGATATGGGCCTATCCGATCCGTATCCGTCCGATTGACAGACTTAGTTACAATGATGGAGGGATTTTCAGCATGGAGGGAGACTGTTCAGATATTGTGAGATTTGAGGAGTCATTTTCAACAATGAATAAAAAAACCACAACAATTAATGTGCATATTTATTGTGTTTATTAATCAATCTGCAACCATATATTTTGTCCCAAACTTTTTGTGTACCTAATTTTTCAAAACCACGCCAATAAGGAACAGCACAATCCCACTAATTTTGGGCCAAATTTCCTTTTTTTAGTGATACTGCGGTTTTAAAACACACACATTATTTGAAAGATTTAGCAACAAAGATGGAATTGTTTCATTTGAACTATAACAATATGTTAACTAAGGGCTGTAAAAACCGCAGTCTTATAAACCGCCTCCGTGTCCCATTTTTATTGTAGTGTGAATTCTACCTACTTGTTCCATCCGCAATTGTGAGGATAGTACTTCAACATTAGAACAAACAAATAAAGGGAAAGGTCTCCCTGCCTTAACCCCCTTCCCATGGATATCCAACTTGTTGAGGAGCCATTGATTAATACTGCCAACCTAACCATGGAGATATAATCCATTATTAATTTGATTTATTGTTGAGGAAAACCAAATGTGACATCACTTAAATAAGGCTACTCCACTCCACCGAGCCATTTGCACTCGCCAAATCAACTTTGACCACCATAAGCTATCCATTCCGAGGATGTTGTCGAAGTGAATGTATAAGTGGGCCTATAGATCGACCATGAATGAAATCCCCCTCCTCCTTCGCCTACTAAGTGTGATAACACCTTCTTCAATCTGTTCACCAAAATCTTTGACATAATCTTATATTTTATATCACAAATATTTGGCTTGAAATCCTTTAGATCATAGGATTTGATGTCTTGGGGATGAGCCCGACATGCATTGACCCCAAAATAAATAGGCAAATCCATTGTACAATGAAAAATGAGTCAAGACCTGAATTATATCATGCCTTACACAGTTGCAATATGTTTTGTAAAACTCGTCGGGTATCCGTTTGGTTCTGGCGCCTTGTTCAAGGGAAGCATGCCAATTGCTCTATCAAGTTCAGCTTTTGAAAATGGTTTCACCAAATCAGCTTTCATTTCCATTGGCACACAACGCTGAATTACGTTCTCTCTGATCGTGCTCCAACTCAGTAGCATGGGAACCCTAATGGTTAGCAAAATATGATGTTGCATACTGTCTAATTTCCTCTTCCATTTGTATCAAATCTCCTTCCAAAGTGCGCAACGTAGTTATCCGATTATGAGCATGTTCCCTATACCTAAGCATAAAAGTATTTATTACAATCACCTTTAGTGACCCATTTAGTACGTGCCCGTTGTAGGTCTCTCCATGGCTGATAGGTGATTCATTGCCATCTGGGTTTGGACTAGTATCCCATAACAAATTTATTGAAAAATATTACACTGTCTATTTTACAGTCTAAAATATAGATCACATGTGTTTTTACATATTCATTTCAATAAACTGAATGATATTTTTTATAAAAAATGAAAAAAAAATTTAAAAAGATTTTTATCTCAATAGAATGAGTAGGAGAGGCTAACAAAATATATACAACTACATTCATGATTGTAAAAATCACTGTATATAACAGAGCCCATATATATTTATTTATATTCATATAAAATAACAAAGTTTCACATCTCAATAAAAAAAGAAAAAAAATCCAAACAACCGCCTTGTAAATAGTCTAAAATATATATAACCCCTGTGTCTTTCTAAAATCCATGTAACCCTTTGAAAACAACTATAAAATCCAAATAACCACCCCTTGAATTAAACTTTCATTGATAGATGAGGAGTAATACGTGAACATTTAGTCTAGTTAACCCTAGCTGAAAACACAATATATCAAAAACCCCTATATTTTATTAAAAATACAAAAAAAACACTTTATAAATGATGATATTACTCATCCGAATAGATTATGAAACTCTATCTGGAGGGATTATATCATCATTTATAGAATATTTTTCCCATTTTTAATATATTGCAGGGGTATCTATCCATCCATCTATCTATATACTAACTGAAACCGTTTAGGTTTTTCAACTTTGTTTTGTTGTAACACTTTCATTTATGAATTTACCATTTTTTATTATTATTATTTTTTGGAATTAGGGTAAGAATGAAAAAAGAAATAAAGGCTAATGTAAGATATTCATTAAATCTATCTTTTTAATATGAATGAATGATGGTGATTGTATCACATCATCATTTTTTTAAAATTATTTTTTTATTAGATTTATATTGAGATAATTATGGAATATATTGGATAAATAGCTAATTCAGGGTCAAATATGAGTTTCAAGGTTTGATCCCACTTTTCATTGTGACAAATGCCCGGTTCTTTGTGGTAGGAAAGGCTGGGGGATCAGGTTCGTCATCCTGTTGCTTGTGCCCTCCACCGAAGGAGTATACCGATTCGTGGCTCCTCGCGTTTGCTCACTGGCTTTGGTGATCATGATCTCGTGGTTCAGCTCCCGTCCTCATCGGGTCTTGCTGGTTTCGTGCTTCAGGAGGAGGTGGTGGTGGCGTGACCTCCTTCCACTTCAGGAATTCCTCCATCAAGCTCTCCAGGTGGTGATACCATTGGTTCATCACTTCAAGCTCCTTAGAGAATTCGCGGCCTGCTTTTGGGGTCGGGTTTTGTGAAGTGGATTTGTCGATTGTCTTGCCCTTCGGCAGGGGTGGGTCTTTGGGTGTCACACGTTCTTCTTCTCCACCTTGCTCGTGAACCGTCGAGCTGGTCCACCTCCTCGCGTCAGTCCACCAATAGCCTTCGATCTCCGTTGTCGTCTGCCCCTTCGTCTTTCTCCTTCCGCCTTCAGGTATCTAAAACTCATACTAGTGTGGTGCCAACTAACGCCCCTCCGACGCTCAAGTTAGTAACTTCTTCATCTCCAGAAGAAGAACTTAGAATTCTCGAGTTTTAGGAGGAGTGAGAGTTAGTTTTCGCATCCCTCGAGAGGGAGGAGAAGCCCCCCCTTTTATACTCAACAGGGGCGTGCCGAGCTTGGCCTTGCAGGGTGATCATATCATGATATGGAATCTCCACGTGGCCTCAGGATTTGTGGACATGTGGCACCTAGGGATCATCATCATCCTATAACTGTTTTTCTGACGTCCTGTCATTTTCTAGTGTCAGGGAATATTCCCTTTGCTAACTGTTTTTCTACAGGGGAGGGCCTTATGGCCGACCTGCCTTTTAATTCAGGGATTCCCCTCTAAACGGCCTAATTTTGAGGTCGGACAATGTTTGGCTCCCGTCCTTAGACCAACAACGTATGGTTATCTTATCCTGGTCGGGCACGATCGTTTGCTCGACCTACGAGGGAAGAGGGAATGCTTAGACCGTAATAGAATTTTGGGCCCATGGGCTTTCCATCCTTTGGCCCGTATTTTTATCGATATGGGCTGATCCTTGTTCAATCCCTGCACTTGTACGATCCTATCCTTATTCGACCTTGATTGATTTGGCCTCCCACACTTAATATTATACAAATACCCCATTTGAAACTATGAAACCAATAATATCGCTTGAATATATAGATAAAAAAATGGTGTTTATATACAATTGAAAATAACAAAATATCAAGTATATTTTCCTAAAATGTGATTTTTAAGGGTATATATGCAAAAAAAAATCCATTAAGTTTTGGTGGATACTGATGATATTATCCGATTTATATTAAAAAATCAAGAATTCAATTGTTCATGAAACTATTTAAAAATTCATAACTTTTCAAGTATAATTCTAATCGAGGTGATAAATAGCTCAATGAAAAGAGCCTTTTGATATAGGAGCACCATAACTACTCCCCGCGTCGAGAACAGCGGGGCAAGCACGCTACCTCTCATAATCAGGCAAGACAAGGGCGATTCCGAAGTCCTAGTCGATACTCGGCATCGGACGACTATTACGAGGAAGACCGTCCTGAACAGACAAAGCGAACATACATAAATGAAATGACAAACAGCCGCGATCGAGATTTCGTCTCCAAAGCGCTGAAGGGATTCGAGTCCCCTTTTGTGTAGCATATCTTGCACAGCACCCCACCTAAGAAGTTTGTCCAACCCAAGTTTTGATTGTATAATGGAACCACTAACCCATTCGATCACGTGCTGGGTTATAGACGTTGAGGAGGAAAAGAAGACCGAAAAGCACGTGGTCGCCGTTGCCCCTTCACACGCAGCGGGTTATAGACACGATCTTTGGGGGACTGCCAGCCTTGAAAGATCCGAAGTCGGTCCAACGGGCTGAGAAAAGGAGTGTGGGCCATATGGAGGTCTTGCAGATCAACCAGGAAGCCCGACTCATCCCCAAAAGACCGAAGGTGGAAGACCCCGGGCTCATATCCTTCTCCGACGATGACTTGTCCGATGTATCCACACCACACAGCGACGCTCTGATCATCACCTTGCGAATCGCGAACTACGACGTCAAACAGATACTGGTCGACACGGGGAGTTCGGCTGACATCCTATTCATGCAACCTTATCTCAATATGGGCCTAAAACCCTCTAGCCTTAAACCAATGCAGGACCCGCTGATCGCGTTCAATGGAAGCCAGGCAGTTTTGGCTGGACGGATAACCTTACCTGTGCAGGCAGGAGAAGAGACTGTTCTGACCGAGTTCACTGTCATGGACCTCCCTTCCACCTACAATGTTATTATGGGTCGCACCTGGCTGGGGGCAATGAAGGCCATATCGTCAACATACCATCAGAAGTTGCGCTTCCCAACCTCACATGGGATCATGAAGATACGAGGCGATCAGTCCATCCCCAAGAGATGTTACGCCATCACTACCTCTGGCAAGGCTAAGGTCGAAGAGCAACCCAGGGGTGTGGACGACATACATCCCAAAAGATAGCAATTACTGAAGGATCGGGTGAAGGCCGATGAGGCCCGACCTGATCCAGCTCAGCGGGTAGTTGAAGACCTGGGGAAGATCTTCATCGACCCGCCCAAACCAGAAAAATATTTCCTTATCGACATCGCGTTGGGCCAAAGTGAAAGAGAAAATTTGATCAAGTTACTCCATGAACACGTGGATGTGTTCGCGTGGAAGCTATCAGAAATGCCTGGCATTGATCCAAGTGTAATTTGTCACCAACTATGCATCTCCCCTACAGTACGACCTGTCAAGCAACGGCAGAGGTGAGTAGCTCCAGTTCACGCCGAAGCTATCAAAGAAAAGGTAGAGAAGCTCCTTGCTGCTGGGTTTATTCAAGAAGTCCAGTACCCCGATTGGCTAGCCAACATAGTGGTGGTACCCAAGAAGAACGACAAGTGGCGAGTATGTGTTGACTTCACCGATCTGAACAGCGCTTGCCCGAAGGATAGCTTCCCCCTTCCAAAAATAGACCAGTTAGTAGATGCCTCCTCGGGGAATGAGTTGATGAGCTTCATGGACGAATATTCGGGATATCATCAAATTCCGAGGCATTCATCACCCCAATGGGCACCTACTGTAACAAGGTCATGCCCTTCGGGCTAAAAAATGCGGGGGCAACATACCAAAGGAGTTTGAACGACAGATTGGTAAGACTGTGGAAGTTTATATAGATGACATGTTGGTAAGAAGCAACAAGCGGGGCGACCATCTCGAGCATCTCAGGGCAGCTTTTGAAGTACTCCAGAACTACCGCATGAAACTTAATGTGGCTAAGTGCTCCTTCGGGGTAGAATCTGGGAAGTTCCTTGGGTTTTTTACCACACATCGGGGTATAGGAGCTAACCCCAATCAGATCAAAGCTATGCTCGAAATGAACCCACCAAGGAACAGGAAGGAAGTTCAAAGGCTAACCGGGAGACTGGCAGCCCTGAATCGGTTTATCTCTAAGGTGACTGAGAGAAATCTCCCTTTCTTCAATTGCTTAGGAAAGCCAAGAAATTCGATTATACCCCCAAGTGTTAGTTGGCTTTTGAAGAACTCAAGAGATATCTCGCATCGCCTCCGTTGCAGATGAAGCCAAACCCCGGTGAGCCGTTGTACCTTTACATGGCACCTCTGACCACGCGGTCAGCTCGGCTATCATAAAAGAGCATGGAGTGCAGTGGCCAGTCTATTATGTCAACAAATCCTTATGCGAACCAGAGTCCAGATACCTGTACCTCGAAAAGGTCGTCTATGCCCTTCTCATATCATTATGAAAACTCAGGCATTACTTCATCGCTCACTCGGTTAACGTGGTGACCGATTACCTGCTCAAGCTTATTCTTAAGAAAGCCAACATCACCGGGCGAATGTTGAAATGGGCAATCGAGCTTTCTCCTTTTGATCTCCAATACATTCCGAGGAGTGCGACAAAAGGACAAGTAATTGCTGACGTTTTAGCTGACTTAACCCCATCACATGAGTAAGTGCTTATGATCAACAACCAGGAGGCAGTGACTGGACCCACATGGACTCTAAATGTCGATGGAGCATCTAACCGGAAAGGCGCGGGAGCAGGATTGGTTTTAAGGAAAAGCGACGGGCTTTTGTTCGAACATGCCCTGAAATTAGGTTTTCGGACATCTAACAATGAAGTTGAGTATGAAGCCCTTGTTGCAAGGTTGGAGCTCGCAATTCACCTCGGTGCCCAAATCATTGACATTTACAGCGACTCACAACTGGTAGTGTTTCAGAGCACCGGAGATATGAAACAAGGGACGAGCGGATGATGGCATATCGAGAAAAGGTGCAATTGTTGCTCTTCCGAATCAGATCGGCCAATATCCATCAGATAGAGAGAGAGCTCAAAGTTCAAGCGGATGCTTTAGCTAATTTAGCATCGGCCATCAGCGGAAAGCCGACCAGAAGCATCCAAATCAACTATTTGAAGATCCCGAGCATTGAAAGGGCTGATCAGATCCTGATGGTTGCCTACGCGGAGGACTCACCCAACTGGATGACAGACATCAAACGACACCTCTCGGAAGGATTCCTGCCAGGGACTAAATTCGAGATGAAAAAGCTTAAGCAGAGGGCGGCCAGATTTTGGATGTCATCTATGGGAATTCTCTATAAAAGGAGTTTTCAGGGACCTTACCTAAGATGCGTTGGACCCCGAGAGGCGCAATGGGTGCTGAACACACTCCACTTGGGCTTGTGTGGGGGGCATACTAGATCTCGATCACTAGCCCTCCGGGTAGTGTCGATTGGGTATTTCTGGCCGACCTTGAAAAGAGATTCTGCAGACCTAGTTCAGAAATGCGAAAACTGCCAAATATTCGGCACACTCACCCACCAACCAGCAGCAGACCTTGTTCCCCTCAGAAGCCCTTGGCCATTTGCTCAATGGGGAATGGATATTATTGGACCTATTCCCATGGCACCACGGCAAAAACGCTTCCTTCTGATGGCCGCCGATTACTTCACCAAATGGGTTGAAGCGGTGCCTTTGGCGAGAATTAGGGATACCGAGGTTAAGGCCTTCTTGTGGAAGGAGATAGTGTGTCTCTTTGGAGTTCCGCACTCCATCATCTCAGACAACGGCAAGCAGTTCGACAGTGCCCGGACAAAGGAGTTCTGCGAAGAGTTGAAGATACAACATCATTTTTCCACTCCGCGGTATCCCCAGAGCAACGGACAAGCTGAAATCACAAACCGAACTATCCTAGACGGTTTGAAGAAAAGGTTGGACAGTGCAAAAGGAAAATGGGTCGATGAACTCCCCTCAGTCCTCTGGTCCTACCGGACCACCTCAAGAAGGTCTACGGGAGAAACTCCCTTCTCATTAGCATTCGGAATCGAAGCCGTTCTGCCAGTTGAGACCAACCTACCCACACACCGGACCCAGGACTTCGACTGTGTAGAGAATGATAGCCAGATGATGCAAGACTTAGAACTCTGACATGAAAGGAGGGAGATTGCAGCAATAAGAACAGCAGATTATCAAAATCAAATATCTCGATATTACAATCGACGAGTTTCAAGCAGGAGATTCAGAGCTGGCGACCTTGTCCTCAAAGAAGTCTTTCCAGAAATCAAGAACAAGAAGGCTGGCGAACTTCGACCAAATTGGGAAGGCCCTTTCAAAGTCACGCGGGTTGGACCAAACGGAGCTTATCACTTAGAAACTATGGACGGGACTGAGATTCCCTGACCTTGGAATGTAATCCATCTAAAAAAATATTATCATTGAATAGGAAATGCTTTCCTTTCCTCAGTCTTCTACGTACATGAATAACACAACAGGACGAAGCCGTGCTCAACAGGTTGAAACTGATCGGGGTCGCTCTTTGCACTCGACTCAGTTCAGCCCTAGCAGTCGCACACTAGCCGAATGGCACAATGAAGCCGCGCTTAACGGGTTGAAACTGATCGGGATCGCTCTTTGCACTCGACTCAGTTTAGCCCTAGCAGCTACGCACTAGCCGAATGGCACAACAAAGCTACGCTCAACGGGTTGAAACTGATCAGGGTCACTCTTTGCACTCGACTCAGTTCAGTCCTAGCAGCCGCACACTAGCTGAATGGCATAACGAAGCCGCACTCAACGGGTTGAAACTAATCGAGGTAGATCTTTACACTCGACTCAGTTCAGCCCTAGCAGTTGCACACTAGCCGAATGGCACAACGAAGCCGCGCTTAACGGGTTGAAACTGATTGGGATTGCTCCTTGCACTCGACTCAATTTAGCCCTAGCAGCCGCGCACTACCCGAATGGCACAACAAAGCTACGCTTAATGGGTTGAAACTGATCAGGGTCGCTCTTTGCACTCAACTCAGTTCAGCCCTAGCAGTCGCGAACTAGCTGAATGGCACAACAAAGCCGCGCTCAACGGACTGAAACTGACTGAGGTCGCTTTTTGCACTCGACTCAGTTCAGCCCTAGCAGCCGCGCACTAGCCGAATGGCACAACGAAGCCGCGCTCAACGGGCTAAAACTGATCGGGGTCACTCTTTGCACTCGACTCAGTTCAGCCCTAGCAGTCGCGCACTAGCTGAATGGCACAACGGAGCTGTGCTCAATCGGCGGGAACCCGATCGAGGTGACATGCGTCCAAAAGAACGCCAAAAAAAAAATGTCGAGAAGATGAAGGTAACCCATAATTCTTGAAGCCCGATGCAAAAACAAAATTGCAGGGCGCATCCAAGAATATGCCGACCTCAAACAATTCATTTCCCCCTGTTATTAAATTACGTCGGCATCACAAAACAAGCGTGCAAAAAGAATAGATAGCGACAATGCGGACATTTAAACCACAAGCAAAAAGCAAAGTGTATTGTTTAAATGCATTCACCATACAATAAAGTGGCATTTACGCCATTAAACCATGGAACCATAAGAAAGAAGGATCAAAACAATAACAACATGCAAAAACGATGGAAGCAGTCCATGAGGCATCGACTTAATCTTCCCCCGTGACACGTCTTGGAGGAATCCGGTGGATTAGAGGAATGGAGTCATCCTCGATATCATCTCGATTTCCAGTTCCGCTAGTCAGAGTCACGAGGTCCTCGTCCCTGTGGGCCACAGTTTCAGCGGAGTCAGTTATGGGAAGGCGCACCCCTAACTCCGTGTTGTTTCAGGAAGGCTCATCCTTCACCCCTGCAACATTTGTAACTACAGGCTTCATGGCAGCGAAGTCATTTGGGTAGCCAGGGGAAGGAAACGCGTCAACGTCGATTATATCGGACAAAGCACAGTCGAGGAAATTAGTAACCTGCCTAGGCGTGTCCTTTCACTGAGAGGGAGATGCTGGATTAGGGGGGTCCTCCTTATCATGGTCGGCCTCAGTCTCGAGAAGTTGAGGACCAAGTACCTGAATAACTCGGTCAGCATCCGGTGCAGGCATTCCATCTTTGCAATCTTGGAAGCCCTTGCGATAACCCTGTCATATCCATCTGAGACGGCCTCTGCTGACTTCCTTTCAATAGGACCAAGGAGATCCGTTACCCTTTCAAGAATTTGGATTTCAAAATCCAACTTCATCTCCCTCTTCTGCTGCTCAGTTTCAAAAATATCGCAAGCCCTTCCGATTACCGACGCCCATTACCGACGGCCTACACAAAAACCGTCGCTAATATGAATCTAGGAATTGAATTTCACGATTAATGCGAGTATTACCGACGGTCAGACACCCGCCGTCGCTAAAACCTCTCAAAATCATCACTTCATACGCGATTGTGTATTAGCGACGGCCAGAGACGTCGCAAAAAGAACTATTACCGACGGCCAAGAGTTGACCGTCGCTGTATCTCTCCCATAACTCAATATCATTTTGTATCTACCAATACCGACGGGTGAGGCCGTCGCTGATACCACCAATACCGATGGCCGAGACCCGACCGTCGCTAATAGTCTGGGTTTTTAAAAACATTTAACCCGACATTTTTTTAACCCGATTTCTTTAACCCTAAGTATCGCCCATTTTTGCTTTTCATCCCTTCTGCTGCCTCACCCTTGCCTTGCCGGATCCACTACCACCTCCCCCTGATCCGCCTCGCCCGATCTGCCGCCCCTACCTCACCTGATTTGCCACGCAGACCATTGCCCCGATTCGCCCATGCCTCACCCGATCCGCCGCCCAGACTATCGTCCCGAACCTCCCGTGCCTTGCCCAATCCGCCACCTAGACCATCGCCCGATCTTCTTCTCCGATCAACTTCGAGGATTGTTAGGTTAGTTTTTTTTATTTTTTTTAGTTTAATTTTAGTTTTTCATAATGGATTTCATTTGGGTATTATTTTTTTAGAAGACATTTATTTACAAGTTTATTGGAAGGTAACCATAATATCCTTTCATTGGTTCTAGTGTTATCTATATTGATTTGTTAAATTTACATATAATTGCATAATTCCTTTATTTTGGCCTCATATTGCTCTTGACATGTTACAAGCAAGGGTAGATACTGAAATTGACACTGTAGATAGGCTTATATTGGCAAAAGATGTTGAAGGAAATTGAGGGAAATCTCTCTTGAATGAAAGAGGTGTTATTATTTTAAATGAACGGCGGGGGATTTTTTCTATGGATTAATTCTTATGTGGTTTTTCCCTTGTTTGGGTTTGTTATTTAAACTGAGTTTTGACCAATTCATTAAAAATAATTTTGGGATATTTTCTTGGTCTTGTTTTTTTATTATTTTTTTATGCGTTAATTTTATATGAATTGTTTATCATGTGAATTCTTTTTATTGATAGGATTTGTTTTTTATAGAATTTATTGAGGTAACTATCACCGCAATTTGAAGTTTATGCAGTTAGTGGAGTGTTCTTTTGATTGGAAGTATATGGTCTGAGGTCTTGTTGTCGATAAGAAGAGAGGCAACTTCTTGAAGGTTTGTTTCACTTGATTGCATGCAAACATCTTTATTTGATCTATACATGTTCATTTTGTTTGAACTGTTGTCCAATTCTGAGTGTGTGCATCTTATTGCATTTAACTATCACAATAGATTTTATTTTGACGTTAAAATAGAAAAATGTTAGAGGAGTATATTTGGTATGTTTAGTGGTAGAATGCTATAATTGAGTGACATCATTAGTGGAAGATTTTTTTTATTTATTTATCAAATAGAAAGAATGAATTTAGGACTACTCATTACTAATTCACGTTCCAAGTCTATTGCTATAGATGTTCACTTCGTTAATGTAAATTTATGTGCGAACTTTTAACCTCTAGCTATGTTTTTTTTCTCAAAAAAAGGTGTTTCATTTGAAATAGTTGTGGATTTCGAACGGCGGGGGATAGATCGCCTCTAGATCATGTCTGGTCGGCCAAAATCTTTTCTTTCTTTGAAAAAGAGGGGATTTTTCGCGTTATTTGTGGTGGGTTTTGTTTGTTTTTTATAGGGGTTGTGACTTGGTTAATGCAGGTGCGGAAGGGCTTTGTGGGTTTGTTAATTCTAGACAAATAAGGTGAGTTTTTTAATTCTTTGATTTTCTTATGATGGTTTGTTTGTGTTTTTGCAAATGAATCACTAGTGCCTATTGATGGGTTATGCCTGTGATAGTTTTCTTTCAGGTTTTTGTGATAATTTTGCTTCTCCATTGTAATGTTAACCCAATTGGGATTATATCAATTGGATGTGAAACTGTTCTTTTGATCACTTGTTCTTTCGGGATCTGATAAAAAAAATTGACGTCTTTGAAAGACACGCAGTGGTGGTGTTAAGACTAACATTCTTGTTATTAGCTTAAATGCCAGGCAATTGGTTGCTTACTGAATAATTGCATCAATCAAATCATTGTTGTTACTCATAATTGGTTGAAATATAATCACTCTTTTAAATGAAATAACAAATCTTTTATTTGGATTTTGATGGTACTGGTTTAATGATGTATGATTAGAGAATGATATATGATATAAATTGGAAATATTTTTTTTTTCAAACTGGTTGTGCATTTTCATTACTTGGATGCATGTGTATTACATAGTGCTTTTCATGCATTAGGAGATATTTTGAACTCTGGAAGTTTCCTTGGGATGGAGAGAACAGATTGTGTGTACACACATTAAATCATTTGGAAGGAGGCCCAATGGAATGTGCATGACAAATATTAAAGCAATTAAGAAAGGTGAGGGACAAGAAAAGTTTTTTTTTTTTTTTTAATATATTTTGGCCCACTTGTTTTTATATAAAATAAAAGAAAAGATGAGAAATAAAATAAAAATAGAATGGGAAGGAGTATATTTTAAGCACAAATAAAGCTTAAGTTGAACAATGAAAGGAGATATTTTGCCTAATAGGCTCTTTGTATTTGGTGTCATTTCGATTAAGGTTGCTATAAGTATTAAGAGAGTGTGATTATGATGGTATATTTAAGATTTAGAACATTGAGGCCAACTTCAAATCCATCCGCATGTTGATTGCTTGCTTAACATAAAAATCTATTCAGTCTAACAAGTTTCAAGTCCATAACTCAACAAAGAGAGGATTCGTGGTTGTGATATTTGCATGTATTTGTCCATAGTTCATTGCAGATTGATTAAAATGCGATGAAATGTTTTTCATTGTTCTTCATTGATATGGATAATAAATTGTTCATTCATTAATTTGTTTTCAAGTTCTATAAGTGAATATACTATCAATTGACTTGATTATATTTCCATCTATGCAATGTTTTTGTATACAGGGATGAAGCTCAACCCTCTATGGAGAGTCGACGTGGGAGGAGAACTACAAGGAGGTGGAGGTTCAAACAAAGAAGATTCATTAAGAAAAAAAACTTTCTATAGAGAGTTAGCTTTTCACTAGAGTTGTAAGGAATATTTGGATGTATCTATGTTATATTTTGAATTATGAAGACTTTTTATTTAAATTTTAGTGAATTCAGGAATTCTTAAATTATGATTATGAATGAAATATTCGGGAGAAGGATTGTTGAATGACTTTTGAACTATTCAGGTACAAATTATTGATAAAATCAGCAAATAAATAAAAAAACAAAAAAATAATAACGTTAGCGACGGCCAGACGGTAAAGACATGACACAACTATAAATCATGTGGTTTAAAAACTGTCGAACACTTTTAGCGACGGCCATCGACCGTCGCTAATGCTATTAACTATGGTTACACAGTGGTAATCTGTTTACCTTATTAGCGACGGTCGCAGCCGTCGGTGTAGGTAACAGCGACTAGTCTTTTAGCAACGACTTCCAACTGTCTGTCTGGCCGTCGGTAAAGCCTATAGCGACGGCTTTTGTATCCTTTAGCGACGGCTCTGGCCGTCGGTAAAAGCACTTTTTCTTGTAGTGTGGTCGGCCTCAGTCTCGAGAAGTTGAGGACCAAGTACCTGAATAACTCGGTCAGCATCCGGTGCAGGCATTCCATCTTTGCAATCTTGGAAGCCCTTGCGATAACCCTGTCATATCCATCTGAGACGGCCTCTGCTGACTTCCTTTCAATAGGACCAAGGAGATCCGTTACCCTTTCAAGAATTTGGATTTCAAAATCCAACTTCATCTCCCTCTTCTGCTGCTCAGTTTCAAAAATATCGCAAGCCCTTCCGGCCCGTTCTTCCTCCAAAAGATCAGATACCTCAGACAGATTCTTTTTAAGCTCTTCAGCCACCCGGGAATGCTCCTCCTGGGAGGCCTTCAAAGCAATTTCAACCCTCTCCCGAGCAGCCTGCTCCTCCTCACAAGCACGGTGCGCCCGGGCGACATCACCGACGATTTGGTCATACGTTGGACCCTCCGTATTCGCATAGACGCCGAGCTGTTCCAAAATAAGAAGATCGTAAGAATAAAGAATAACAAATAAACAAACAACCTTCCATAGTTCGATTCATATCAGAATAAAACGTGCCTGGTAAGCCATGCTTTGCAGGAATGAACCCGTCTCATGAGCGGATATGGCGCTCGCCAAGGCTCTGTCTTTTTTTAGGATCGCCGACTGGATCGAACCAATCGCCACGTCCCGGTCTTTCAAACCAGAATCAGAGGCCTGGACTGGGCGAGTCTTGGTCCGAGGGGCGGGGATAAAAGTCTGGACCCCTCTATCTCGGGAAGAAGGTGGCGGGGGAGGTAACCTGAAAGTTGGGACGACCTCTTTCCCCTTGCTTAAGGGAACACTCGAAGCATATGGCAATGGCCTGGGAGCTGAGGTCAAAAGATCGGACACAGCTGGCTTGCTCCTCTTGCACGGAGTGCTTGGAGACTGTCTTGTCGGTGAGCGTTTTCTCTAGTCAAGGCCAGGGAGTTTTCCAATGTTCCCTGATCGCGAATCCAGCTCGGCCTGGAGCACCGCCAACCTAGCCAACTTATCTTTCTCGCTGGAAGAAAGGGCGGACCTTTCTATGGGACTGTCGCCCGACTTCTCCCCCTATTTGGGACCAGCCTGGAGCGCTGAGGGTCCGACAGACCTTTCCTTCTCACCAAAGGCAAGGGCCGACCACGCCACAAAAGTGGAGTTGGGTTTCTTCCCGGGATTGGTGCCAATTGGGAGTATCTCAGAATGGTCGGATTCTACCCCCTCGCCAGAATTGGGGGTAGTCCTTCCTGCCAAGTTAGAGCCCCATTTCTCCCTAGGCCTGGCGTCAGTTGAGAGTGCCCCGAGATTGGCTGGGTTACCCTTCTTGTCAGAACTGGAGGTCGACTTCCCCGCAGAATGGGAGCTCAATTTTTCCTTGGACTTGGGACTTCGCGTCGGGCCCCTACAGAGGCGTGAGCCATGCCGAGCACCGCTTGAAGAGCTTTCGTTACCATTGAGTCTCCAAAGCCCAATCTATAAAACGGCGCTAATTCCTCCTCGGCGTCTTTCTCTAACTCCGAAGGACGGCCTGCTTGGGCAGCCGGAGGTGCGGGTTCTCGGTCTAGAGAAGGAGGGGCCACGTAAACGTCAGTTAGGAGAGGTCCGAGCTGACGTGTGCTACTGGGGTTCGGGTTATCCCAACCAAGGATTCTGAAGAAGGCCCGGTCGCTTCTCTTAAAAGCAACCTTAATGTGCTCCAATTTGACCGAGTTCTTAGGTGGATGAGAGTTCACAGTCGGAGCTGAATCAAAACAAAAAGGCTAACCCATTTTAAATCCGACCAAAGAAACTCCAAGCTTGACCTAAAAGGCCCAACTTGCCTAAAAGTCTGACTTGTCCAAAACCGACTTACAGGGTTAAGGCAGGCAAAACAGTAGCATTCAGTGTGCAATCATATAGGATAAGCAAAAGACATTCATCATGCAAACAGAATAATAGAGTTCAGAGTCACAACAAAGAAACAAGCTATACGCGAGACACAACTCGGATAAACTTTTACCAAATAAAATAATAATAATAATAATAATAATAATAATAATAATAATAATAATAATAATATATTGTTTGGACAAGAAAAGAGAGGCATAAGGAGGCACGTAGTGGCGCCCTCTCATTGGTGAGGGCGAGAAGTAGACGGATCTGACCGAGCAAAAGTACTCAGAGCATCCTCCGCAAAGCAGCCATAGCGCCTTTCATAGAGAGAGAGATCATAAACATCTTTCAACTGGGTCGAGGAGGGAAAGGCTTCTCCGTCTCAACCAGCCACGTAACCGGTAGAGAAGTCACCGAATCGCTCCTTCTCCTCCTCCTCGATAAGGCGCCTCAGCTTCTCAAGCTCCTTTTCCGGCGGCAGTGATGTGTCCCCAGGCTATGAGGTTGGCCTTGCGTGGAATAGCCGGGGGCATTACGAACTGGCCTTCAACCACAACTCGGTGAGGGCTAGAACCATGAGCATGATCTGGTAGTAGCGAAGGGGATAGAGGAACTGGAGTCGACGCCCTGGGCCCTCCTTCAGCCGCAGGGGAGCCCTGGAAGAACTCTGCATAATCCTCTAACCGAGGAGAGCGGTCAAGGGAATCCGCAGGAGGAGGAGAAGGGGGCACCGGCTTACGTAGGGGGGAGTCATCACCAAGGACCTCTCCCTCTTCTTCTTTCTGCCTTCCGAGGATCGGGGCAGGGGGAGACTGCTAATTTGAAGGTGAGAGAGGAGCTGGACGGTCCATGGAGTGACCACTTCCTAAGCAGATCTCCTCTTCCCCGTTTCTTTCTTCTCCAATTTCAATCGGGCGGTTGTAGGGTACGGCAGACCTGACCACGACTTTGCGTCGACAGCCCGATCTCCTTAGCGCTCCTCCATCACCAGAAGCGGAGCCTGAGGCCTCGCCTCGGGAAGCGCCTTGGCAAGCAACCCAACTCACAAGCGGTTCAGAAGCCAGAGGAGGGACGCGCCGGCCAGCAGGGTCTTCCAGCTCCTATCCTCGAAGTCCAAGGCACGGTCCACATCTTCCGTGCGAAGAGCTTTTGGAGGAGGACACGTGTTGAGAGACGACGCGCCTAGAAAGAAAGGGTGTTACAAAAGGGAACTCATTCCTAATAAGAAAATAGCGGCCGTTGTATAAAGAAAAGACCAACCTTATCCCAATGACGAGTCCCTCCATTCGATTGGAATCCGAAACATGAAGTGTTCAGGCATCCAAGCGCCTCGAATCTGGAGAACTTTGGACCGCCAATCGTAGATGAATTCCTGGGCGTCCTTTATTAGCATCCGCGACGCCGACCTTCAGGCCAGGTAAAACGTCTTGCCCCCTCTGTTGAGAAGCTTCAGAACATAGAAGCTCCGCACTTTGTTCAGCCCGAGGCTGATGCCAAGGGCATGGTTGAGGGCGATGACCGCCGCCAGGATACGATAGGCGATCGAGACAAGCTGGAGAGGGTGCAGGCCGAAGAAACTGAGGAATTCCATTATCAACATGGATAAGGGAAAAGTGATCATACAAGTTTCGACCTGGCCGGAGAAGACAAAAAGGGATTCGAAATCTGGGGGGGAGGCATATCCCCCCTATATTCCTCCGCCACAATGTTGTCAGGAAATTGTGCCATTGAGATGGGATGTTGGAGTGAAGAAAAAGAACAGAGAAGCATTGATCGAAAGCTCTGTAAGATGAAAAATTCGTAAGAGTAAGATGCAGGAATGAGCACATGTATATGTAAAGGACTTCAAGCCAAAAATTTAACCGTCGCGGTCGATTGGGGGAAACGAAGGGGCAAAATTAAAAATTCAAAAGCTGTCCCCCACGTGACATTAAATAGAGGGGATGCATGTGAGGATGACGAGCGTAGCGTGCACGAGCTATCAGGCCCAGGGCCCAAATCCAATCGACCTAGAAGGCTTGGCGGGCGAGCCATTCAGTCAAACATGTCTCCTGAGATCAGTTCTTCCGAACTCCCAAGCGGTTGAGAGACCAAAAGAAGGGGGAATTTGTGGGAGGCCAAATCAATCAAGGTCGAATAAGGATAGGATCGTACAAGTGCATGAATTGAACAAGGATCAGCCCATATCGATAAAAATACGGGCCAAAGGATGGAAAGCCCATGGGCCCAAAATTCTATTACGGTCTAAGCAAGCTCTCTTCCCTCGTAGGTTAGGCAAACGATTGTGGCCGACCAGGATAAGACGGCCATACGCTGTTGGTCTAGGGATAGGAGCCAAACATTGCCCGACCTCAAGATTAGGCCGTCCAGAGGGGAATCCCCAAATTAAAAGGCAGGTTGGCCATAAGGCCCTCCCCTGCAGAAAAACGGTTAGCGAAGGGAATATTCCCTGACACTAGAAAAAGACAGGACATCAGAAAAATAATTATAGGATGATGATGATCCCTAGGTGCCACATGTTAACAGATCCTCAAGCCATGTGAAGATTCCATATCATGATATGATCACCCTGCAAGGCTAAGCTCGGCACGCCCCTGTTGAGTATAAAAGGGGGGACTTCTCCTCCCTCTCGAGGGATGCGAACACTAACTCTCACTCCTGCTAAAACTCGAGAATTCTAAGTTCTTCTTCTGGAGATGAAGAAGTTACTGACTTGAGCGTCGGATGAGTGTTAGCTAGCACCACACTGGTGTGAGTTTCAGATACCCAAAGGCGGAAGGAGAAGGACGAAGGGGCAGACGACAACGGAGATCGAAGGCTATTGGTGGACTGACGCGAGGAGGTGGACCAGCTCACACCATCCCGGGTCTACACTCGAATCCTGGATCAGTGAAGATCCGATCCAAGAGAGGAAAGCCAGATTTCATCCCCCACAATAAGGTTAGTTGAGAGGTACATATATAAAATCTTATTTTCTGTTGTTACATATTTCCTTTATGTGTAATCATAATAATTTTTATAAATGATTTATTTAATTATAATTAAATTTTTTATTATATCATTTATGTATATATAACATGGTATATTATTGTTTACACGCACGCACATCGTGTGGGGAAAGACTAACTGAAAGTGTTTAAATTTTCAAGTTTGTTTGTTCATGTGCAACATTTTCATTTCCAATTTCATCCTTAGTTATTTACGGACTTTTAATCTATACTACCTATAAAAGTACCAATCCATGAAAAACATTCATTGGACATGTTTACCCTTACTGATTCATGAAAATCCATTCCTACCCCAAATAATATTTGATTAGATATATTTACCATTTCAAATTCTATTAAATCAAATACCCTATATAATGTGTTTAATGTATTTAATTTATACATTTATTTTAATTCTATACATTTATTCGTATTTACCCTTTAACATTGTTCACAATCAATTACATGATTATATGTCTAAATTTAATATATGCAACTTCATTTTATATAATTATATAATATACCTACATGTAACAACTAGAAAATCCTTATATATAATAGAAGCTCTATGTATTTAATTATCAATAAAAAAAATTAAATAAATCTGGAAGGGGGGAGAGAATTCAACCAAAATTTAATATATACCAAAATTTAAGCTCTATGTCATATATGTATCGTGATATTTCCTAAATATAAATTTGTACATGAAGTTTATGTTTTAATCAATGAATCTAAATTATTATAAAATCTTAATATATGTTATATTACATGCAAATGTTACCAGATTAACCTATATATATATATATATATATATATTAAATTTCATTAATAAAGTTATATATTAAATATCAAAATTTTATATAAAACTCAATGTCTTTGATGGTTATAAGTTATGGAAATATCAAAAGCCATTGGAATGAGTTACAGAAATGCCAAAGGTTATTGAACATTCATGTCTCCGTATATAACTCATAGATTAGTGGACAAGGGTTATGGAAAACACTAAAGGGCATTGGAAACTCATATAACTCATGAATTAATGGAAATAATGGGAATACTAATTCCATGCATAACTCATAGATTAATTAAATGAGTTATACAAATCCTAATGGTCTTTGATGGGAAAATCAAAGGGTAATGAAAATGTCTATATAAGGGTGAGGTCCCAAACCAAAGGAATGTCTTAATTTTCACTTTTTTAATACAGTGTGGGCTTCATGATTCTCTGCTGCATTTTTTGCCCTTTAAGCTCAAAACAAAACAAGGAATTAAGGATTTTGTGGAGACTAAGAGCACTACTACTGAAAAAATTGTAGTGGAAGAGGCAACTTTGCAGGAAGTTCTGTAGAAATTCATTGAGGTTGTTCTGAATCTAACTATTGTAAATAGGTAATAATTTAAGTTCAAGTGGAAAAAATTACTTCATAAATATATAACATACATTCAAGTTCTCATAATTGGGTAATTATTCTTTGACTTAATGTTTAGAGCGAATTTTTATTTATAATGTTAAAATACTTTAAAACTCATCTTTCTTCTTTCTCTTTTTCAAAGAATGGCAACGATGCATATGATGATAAAATGAAATGAGTCATTACTTGTAATTATCTAAAGTTCAATGTAAATTTAGGACTTATCATTTCTACATATTTATGTGGATGAATTAGTGGATAAGAATAAAATTTCTCTTTATATGCATATAATTTTCAAAGTAACACCTCATGCACATATACTATAATGATAATTATTGAATAATTTATATATTAACGATCATAATCAAACACTAACAAAAATGTACAAATATGTATAGATGATTCAAATAGAAAATAAGTAAAAAACTGGGACATAATAGTTCAAAAGAAATTAAATGTCTTACTCTTTGTTTGTTAAATTATCAACAAAATAATTCATGTGCAACGCACATATGCCTCAACTAAAAAGGAAACATTACTTCCAGGAGAGATATATAATTAACAATGATCTTTTATATGAATATTGTTTTATCATGTAAATAAATAGAGGAGTAATTTTAAATGTTAGTTCTATTTTCTGCTCGTAATTAATCTACAATTATGACTTTCAATTAAATTTTTTATTTGATTATGGAGTTATATGAAAAATTGATTTAATAGATAAAATAAAAAAAATTATGCACATGTGATTTTAAAAGTAGAATACTTTATATGATTAATGCTTCATTTAAAATTGAAGGAGAAGAAAATGGAAAAAAACACATATTCTTAATATTTTAAGAGATAATGTGAGATATTCATCAAATCTATTTTTTTTAATATCTATCTATCAATATTAATGATATATTGAATAATGGTGCTTATCATGCCACATCATCATATTTTTTTAGTTGTTATTGTTTTTTATTAGATTTAGATTGAGATAACATTGAAATATAGTTTATTAATAGATAATTTCAAGTCAAATATGAGTTTCAATATTTGATCTCACTTTTCATCATGCAATAGTAGGAAAAATATATTTCACAGTCTTAAGTATATATAAAAAAATTCTTTCCAATGAATTACTAATCACCCAATCGAATTTATATATGAAAAGTTTTGAATTTTTAAAGAAATTTTGAGAACAATTTAATTCTTGATTTTTTTGTATATATACCCCTAAAAAATCACATTTTAGCAAAATATACATGATAATTTGTTACTTCCAATAATATTATTCAAAATATTTTAAATTATACATGAACATTATTTTATTTTTTTATCTATTAGGGCGATATTGTTGGGTTGAGAGTTTTAAATAAGGTATTTTTGCAATATAGGGTTGGTTGAGGAGTATATGTATAAAAAACTAATTTGCAATTGTAACATATCTCTTTCATGTATAATTTCATAATAAATTTTACAAATAATTTATTTTAATCATTATTAAATTTTTAATTATATCATTTATGTATAGATAACATGGTATATTATATCGCATATAAATGAATTGTAAAAAATTTAAAAATATTGGCTGTGGACAGCTTTTTCAGAATATTTTTTTATGGATTTTTTGCATGTATACCATTGAAAAACATGCTATTTATTTTTTTACCATCACAAATAGTCTATTTATTTGTATACCATTAAAATGTTTCGTAATGAACAAATGTGCTATTCCGTCACTTTTTAAAACCAAAATAAACTTAACTAGAGTTAATTTTCTAACCAATAATTAAAAATGAAAAAAATAACCTTAGACATGATATCTTCCACAATGTAAAAAATAAAACATAATAATATAATTGATTTCTTGTTCTTTTCAAATTGTAGATGTGCCTTTCTCCTCCTCTTCCTTCTTTTTTCTTCTTCTCATGAATCAAGAGTTAGAGTTTTTTACTCCTTTATCAACTATGGTGGATTTCATCATTCTTCAACAACAATCATTAATATGATATTTTAATGTATAATATATTGATCAATTGACTTCATATGATTATTAGCCAACATGTTGATCAATCAATACATTATGCCTCTTCCATTATAAACATGCAGGTACAACTCCTAATTTTATGGATTTCATATACCTCCTCAGCCTTTTATACCTATTACCGCAAGTTGGGCGCCTCGTAGACGAGGGAGTATACCCAGAGACAATCTTTGATGACTTATTGGAGTCATAATGATTGTTGCTGCTAGACATAGTTGGGCACTTTGATATTTTATGGTAAGCAATAGACCAACATGTATGAGTAGAATGGAGATGTATGTTTCATGTTCTAGAGAAGCCGCAATAAATTTCTTTTTGTGTGAATGACTTTTAGGGAAAACACAGATATAATAAAGTTTGAGTTATATTTTCTATGATATCTCTTTTTATTGTGGTCATCTTTATTGTTTTATATGAATTAATTTGTTTTCATGGTAAACAATTTTTTTCATTGTATATAAATAAATATAATTTTTTGATGATATAAAAATAAATATTATATTTTGTAATGGCGAATACAAAAGTAAAAAATTAAGGGTATTTTAGTAATTTCTTCATAACTTTAACGGTGTTAGTAGGAAATTTAATGGAATTTAACTAGAATAGTAAAAATATACAATTTTTAAACATTTTAATGATATCCAAGTAAATAGATTATTTATGATGAGAAAAAAATAAATAACATGTTTTTTAATATTATACATGAAATCTTTTTTTTTTTTGGGATTTTTAGTTTTAGGTCCCTGTAAACATTGTAATTTTGGGATCGATCCCTGGATTCTTTCAAATATTTTTTAAATCCCTCTAATCTAATGATAACTCTGGTTTTAGTCCCTTAACACACTTTCCGTCAATATAGGGGTTAACATTACATAAAATACCTAAACTACCCTTTCACCATAAAATACCCCTTTCAGTCCCTCTACCCCACAAACCCTCGTCCCCACAAAAAAGAAAAGAAAAGTGCGATCCCTGCAACCGAAGCTTCTCCGATTCCCGCCGTTTGAAATCAATGTGGGTTACTTCTTGGTAGTGCGAGGAAGACGAACCTGTCCGTAGAAGAAGAGTTCACGTGAAAGGGGGCTCTTTTGTTCATAATCTTCAGATCAAGGTATGAAATAATATGACCATGTGGGTTTTCTTCATGTTGCTCTGTTTTTTTTCTTCAAAAAACCGATTATGACATGGTGTATGGTTTCTTTTTTTATCGGAATTTCATTTGAAAACATGATAGTTGGGTTTATCTAGGGTTTGAATGCTAGGTTTAGGTCATTTAGGGCTGAAATGTTGTGTGTAACATAGTAATGATACTCCATGTCAGAAATATGATTTTTCCATGATGTATGGTTTCTTTTTTTATGGTATTACTATTGAAATATCACAGTCGGGTTCATCTAGGGTTTGAATGCTAGATTTAGGTCATTTAGGGTTGAAATGTTGTCTGTCATAGTAGTGAAACTCTATGAGTATCATTCATTTGTCAACTTCTTTGTGTGATACAGGTGTTGTCATGGAAGAGACACCTTTCAAAGTCACAATTTATCATGGTGGCTTTTGGAAAAATACCAGAAATGGGGTGCAAAAGTACATGTATGCAAAGCAAAAAACGGTTCTGATGAATGAAAACCACTGCAATATGATGACATTAGCTGAAGAAGTCATATATGTTTCTCAGTGGGCTGCAGGACACAACATAAATTTTTACTACAAGGTTCCAAATTCCAACCCTCCAAGGTATGAGAAGCTTATGAATGATGCACAACTGTCAAAGCTATTTAGAAATAACTGGATTTCTAGAAAGTTTAGCATTTGGCTTAGTGTAGAAGAATGTGGGCAACCTGTTATAGCTCCGAGAAGAATATCTCTGAGGCAAAGGAGTGCTAGATATAAAGGCCAGTCATCTAAACAAGTTGGTCCTCCAGCAGTGGTAGATATAGATGCAGATGATGAGGATGGTGGTAGTGGGTTTGAAGAAGATGAAGCACCTGTTGAGCCTGATGTTCATCCTCCAGTTGAACCCCATATTCAGCATTATATTGATCCTTCAGCACCTGGTAATGATGAGGAGGGAATTGGAATCAATAATGATGCAGACTGGGAGGTTGATAGAGAGGCTTTGGAGAGCAATGATAGTGAGTCTGCCTCTTCATTTGGAGACTCAGATGAGGTGGATACATCTGAAAGTTATCATAGTATAGCTCCTGGTTCAGATGAGTCCATGTCAGAGGGTATACATGAATTTGATGGTGACCACATGGAGGTTGACAGAGAAGCTCCACAAATGGTTGTTGGAGCAACATTTAAGGATGTTGAGGAGTACAGGTTGTGTTTACGGATGCATGCAATATCCAAGCAAACAGAATTCATTTTTTTGAAGAATGATCTTCTTAGGGTGACTGTTAGATGTGCTATGCATGGCTGCCCTTGGAGGATGCATGCATCTCGCCTTCAAGATGAAGTTACTTTTCAGATCAAAACAGTGCATGATGAACACACCTGCACCAATTTGAAGAAGGTGGGCAGCAAGATGGCCTCTAGCGCTTGGATATGTGACAAGATCTTGGATACAGTGAAGAGCAAGATTAAGAAATCAATTGTAGATCTTCAAGAGGACCTACACAGGCAGTACAATATTAGGGTGCCTTACAATCGGGTGTGGGCTGCTAGGGAGTTGGCCTATGAAAAAATTCATGGAAAGGTTGAGGAATCATACAAGCAAGTTCCAGATCTACACAACCAATTGTTGAAGCTGAATCCTGGGTCTGTGGTTCATTATCAAATTTCACCAAATAGATGCTTTGAAAGGTGGGTTGTTGTTCAATATTGCATTTTCCATTTAGTTCAATAATTGGTAAATTGTTGTCTAACATATCATTTGTTTTTTCAGGTTTTTTGTCTGCTTTGCTGCATGTAGCACAGGATTTTTGGTTGGGTGTAGGCCAGTTATTGGAGTAGATGGGTGTCACTTGAAGAGTAGATATAAGGGTACACTACTTTCTGCTACTTCAGTTGATGCAAACCATGGCTTGTTTCCCATAGCATATGCTGTCTGTGAAGGAGAAAGTGGAGAAACTTGGACCTGGTTTATGGAGTGTCTAAAGGAAGCAATTGGAGAAAGGGAAGGTCTGATTTTTCTATCAGATATGGACAAGGGCATAGAGAGTTCTATTGCAAGTGTTTACCCAACATCCGAACATCGAATGTGTATGAGGCATATTTATAAGAATTTTTGTAAGAAGTGGCCTGGTGAATTCTTCAAAATAGCAAGTTGGGATGCAGCTAGAGCATTTACAGCATCTGAATTTGAAGCTGCTATGAATAGGATCAGAAATGTTGATGAAGGGGCAGCCAAATACTTGACTGACATCAAGGCAGTTTGGTCCAGACACCAATTTGGTCAGCGTGGAAAGTGTCATTATATAACAAACAATCTATCTGAATCTTTCAATGCCTTCATTGGGGATGCTAGGGAGCTACCAATAGTGGACCTTATTGATACCATCAGGCAGAAAATCATGACCAAGTTAGATGCCCGGCGCAGGTGTGCACTGAGGTGGAAGCATGCACTTGTCCCAAATGCATTGAGGAATGTCCAAGATGTAAGGAAAATGACAAATGAGTTTATAATCAAAAGGTCAGATGATATGAGGGCTGAGATAACTTCACCAACTCATCGGTTTGTTGTTGATTTAATAGCAAGGGAATGTAGTTGTAATAGATGGACATTGACTGGGATGCCATGCTCACATGCAACAGCCTTGATTCAGGAGATAAGGGGTTTAGACATTGTAGAGTTCATTGACCCTTGTTATTACACCGAAGCATATGGTGCAACCTATGAACTAAGGGTGAACCCTCTCATGGACAGACAGCTTTGGGAGCATGTTGATCTGGGATACACTGTCCTGCCACCCATGTCACGTAGGCCAAGGGGCAGGCCAAAGAAGAAAAGGATCAAGGATCCTAATGAAGCGAAGAAAACTAAAAGAATGCACAAATGTAGTAGGTGTGGGAATTGGGGCCATCATAAGTCAAGTTGTAAGGAATCACTACAAACTATAGAGGCTCAGGGAACACATGCATTGCCCAAACAACTAAGAAAACAGCAACCTAAACGCAGGTAAATGCTCAAATATAGTATATTCAATGAGTACACTGAAAAATAGACATATTAATTGAACTTGATTGATTCTTTTATGCAGGGTTAACAACAAAAAGACTACTTCTACACTAGGGACTGTGGGGGGTAGTCAACCACATGTTGAGGGTGGTAATCAATCAACTGTTGGGGTTTCAAGTCAGGTTTCAATCCTTATGTCTCAGAGCTCATCCATGTTGGCAGATTTGGACAGAGGGAGTCAATGAATGTATGTGATTTCAAGCATACTCACTGCATCCAACATTATACATATGAAGATTTGGTATACTTTCAATCAATTGGTTGTCAGAGGGAATTAACATATGGACATTTTAATTGCAGGGTTGGAGTTCCAGCTGTTGTTGCAGATTTTGTGCAGGTTAAAAGTCAGATAGATTTTAACATAACATTTTGGACAAAGTAAAAGGATTTAGTATATATTTTGGATAGATTCTGAAAGGTTTTTATATATTTTTTTGGTTAACCAATGTGTGAATGGTTTTTAGTATATATTTTGGAAAGATATGTAAATGGTTTAAGTGCCTATATAGGACACATATGCATGTAAATGGTTTATGTGCCAATTTTGGATAGATATGTGAATGGTTATCTCTATATGTTGGTTTCAGTTGATTATTGTTGGCATGGCTGAATATATGTTGTTAGAGATCCAGATGGTGCAAATTCCAGGTGCTTATACAGTTGATTGTTGTAAAAGTGTTGAAAGGTACCACTACAACATGATTTCATTCTACAGAACACACTACCATTAAACACAAAGGGGAGATGACATTATTCAAAGCACAAACATTACTACAGGGAACACACATTAACATTAGTACAAAGTTTCATTTCATCATATAATACAACACTGCAAAACTCATCATCACGAATACAAAAAATGCAAGCTTGATCAAGCTAATGCTCTTCTCCATATGTAAAATCATGGCATCCATTTTCTGATTGATTCTCTCTTCAACTGCTATGATTTGATATTTCAAATCAATGGTGGTGTGGTTGGCGTCATCTAGCCACTCGAAGAACCCGCAATCATTTTCCTCCCTCCATGCCGAGCATCTAAAAAAGCGTCGACCCTTTGAGCCTTCACGTTTGGATACGAAGACACGACAACTCCTTTGGCACTGACACACTCGAGCTGGAGTTGAGGTACCGCTAAAATTTTCACTGGACATCTAACAAAACAAAATGCAGGTTTCTTTAAGGCATTTTATCAAACACTTAGTATATACGTTTAAATACCATGAAACTTACAAATTCAGACATTGTTGTTGTCGGCCTTGTCGTCGGCTCCGTCGTCGTTATCTTCTTCGTCGTCTCTGTGGGGGTCAGTGAGTGAATGAGAAGATCTAGCTGAACCAAATGAAGGAGAAGAAAAGGTGAATGACAACTCTGTTTTTATAGGGGCTGGGTTTCAGAAGTATCCGTTGGGGAAGAAGTCACGTGAGATCACGTGAATAGTGGGAGTCACAAGGGTATAAGGGTTGTTTGGGTATATAAAGGGTGACAAGGTAGTTTAGGTATTCTCTTTAAATTTCAAACTTAAACTTAACGATGGAGGGAATATTCCCCGCATATGCTAACAGAAAGTGTCTTAAGGGACTAAAACCATAGTTATCATTAGATTAGAGGGATTTAAAAAATATTTGAAAGAATCTAGGGATTGATCCCAAAATTACAATGTTTGTAGGGACTTAAAACTAAAAATCCCATTTTTATTTACACACACGTGTACGGGACGGACGGGTAGTTTCTAAAGGGGGGTTATATGGATTTTTCCCAAAAAAAACACGTGTCTCCCGACCTTTGCCCCCCAACCTTTGCTTATTTAATCCTCCGCCACTCAAGGCGTCTTTCCTCATCTTCCATTTTAGGGTTTTGCTTCCAAGGTAAAAGCTAGGGTTAGGGTTTCTCCATCCCTGCGGGTCGGTTTGGTATTCCTGATTCGATACTCGCACTGTCCTCTTTGGATCTCCCTGTCTTTCATTTGGGGTCATCCGATCTGATCTTTGTTTCTCTCTCCCTCGGATTTCAGGGTCTGTAGTGTTTTCGCTTGCGAAGATGAAGCCGGTATTCTGTGGGAACTTCGACTACGAGACTCGTCACTCGGAACTGGAGAGGCTGTTCTCTAAATACGGGAGGGTCGACCGTGTCGACATGAAATCAGGTGACGATCTCTTCTCCTCCTCTCCCTCCGTATCATGATCTTGAAAAGCCACTCGGACCTCGTATTGGGATTAAATGTTGTTAATTTCCCTTTGTGGACCTTTTCGGTTTTCTAATTGATTACTTGGCCTAACTTTACCTCTTTTTCTGTTAAAATGTTGTGATTGATTGTTTCCATCCATGGTTACTGTGTTTTTTATTATCAAGATTTGCATGGTTGGTAATGAAAGCCGATGTGAATTCTGGAGGTGAAGTTTTTTATGCCTAGATGTTTCATATTATTTGGTGTTTTGGCATTGTTTTTTAGTTGCATGTGAAACCTTTAATGAAATCTCAAAACCTTATAGTTCTAATTTTAATAAGAGATACGACAAGCTTTGTGATGTCCCAAATTGTTGGGTATTCTCTACCCAGATAAGTTGTCCTAATGTCAAATAAGACCATGTTTGTGTTAAATGGACCAGTACATAATGCTTTATGTGCCCCATTTTGTAATTCTTGTGAACGAATTCTGATGCTGGCTAACAAAAATACATACAGGTTACAAGTTTCTAGCTGGAAACTACTATTTCATGCGCGAAAGTCTTTTGCAGTCAGTTTACATTTCTTTAATAGGGTGGTGCTTTTGGCAAATCATCGTTTTACATGTTTCGATAACTACTTTTTCAACTTGCTTGTTTTCAACTTGGGTAATAAATGCTGGGTCGTGAAGTTTTTTTGAACACTACTTTTGCAACTTGATTTTTTTTTAATCCAGATCCCTTCCTGTATTATTGGCAGGTTTTTCATTGACCATTCTTTGTCAAAAAATGTGAATCATAATAATGCGGTCTCTACAACTGTCTACTAATTGTCTTGAATGTTACATTGATTTTGTTTTTTCTACTGAAGGTGTCACTTTGTGTGTGTGTAAAAATTGAGTCAAAAGGCATTTTTTAATTATTTTTGTGAGTATATCAAGCAAAATTTTCAAACATACCTTTGAAGGAGGGGCCTGGTGAGTTGTTATCATTGTAGTGTCCACGATGGGAAGTTTTGGCATAGTGACTTCATGGATTCTGGTTAAACATCTTTTTAGTCGATGAAGAAAATTCCCATAATGAATATGTGATCACATGTCGTATTGTGCAAGTTGTTCTTGATCATGGAACTATGTGTTTGCATGATTCAACATGTGGGATGTTTTTCAATAATAAAAAAAAACACGTGGGATGTTTCTGGCAACGTCTTAGGGTGAATCTGATAAATCAGATTTTGAAGTTCTGTATGAAAAAGAATCTCTGTATTAAGTGTTTGTTTTGACGCAGGAACATCTAAGGCAAACCGAGCTCTATTTGGGCTCATCATGAGTGCCAAAACCTTACATGCAAAGGAAATACTCCTGCCACCAGACCACCAGCCTCTTCCATTCACAATCGGAATTGTGCATTTCCTTGTTACCTCGATTGATACTCACCCCTACACTGCCAAACGTTGACTTTTACAAGTGTGATCTTTGCGGAATTGAATCATCTTGCCTTGCCTCTACTGATCGTATTCAGACATGCTCTACTGATCGTATTCAGCATGCCTTGCCTCTACTGAACATATGCTGTGTAATTTGGTGAAGCACAATGACTTCCTCGTTATGACTTTGGGTTTAGCTTTTATGACATCATGATTTAGTTCACCATTCAAGGCCATCTCCATTACTGAAATTCCTAATGTGCATCAGGCCACCACACATGCAGGTGTTGTATACTTCTGTTCTCACCGGGCATTGAAATAGCGCTTAATTGGCTGCCATATTGATAACTGGGCATGATATATCATAACCTTCTGTTGGTTGCGTTCTTCTACTGATTATATGTGCACTTGCAGGTTTTGCGTTTATCTATTATGACCATGAGCGTGATGCCGAAGATGCCATCAGAGCCCTTGATAATATACCTTTTGGATATAGCAGACGCAGGCTTTCAGTGGAATGGTCAAGGGTAAGTATATTGCCCTGGTCATTTGTCTTTCCCTGTTCCTTGTTAGTGTGCATGTCATTGATTATCTAGTGGGTTGGTAGATCTGGATTCTTTTGAAGGATCTTTTTTATTAAAAAGTACGTGCTTAATATTATTTTTCCTTGTCTGATTGTGATCTTTTAGCAAGCTGATCGTGGATCTCGACATCGTGATGGCTCTAGAGGAGCAGCAAACATGAGACCCACCAAAACGCTGTTTGTGATAAACTTTGACCCGATCAATACCAGAATACGTGATATTGAAAGGCATTTTTCCCCATATGGAAAGATTTTACATGTTCGGATTCGGAGGAACTTTGCGTTTGTCCAGTTTGATACACAGGAAGAGGCCACAAAGGCTCTCGAGGCCACCAACATGAGGTAACAGGCATCACAGTGCCATTGAAGTTTGCATTACTCAATTGTGTCTTTTATTTTTATTCTCTCTTTTGATTAGTGAGATTTATTATCATTTTCTACATGCCAAGGAGTGTTACTGATCCTTATGTAACCAATGGAGTGGCAGCTAATTTCTAGTTTCAACTGGTAGATGGGCTGTTATCAATAATTGTGCAAAAATATGCATTATCTAATAGATCATGCAAAAATTTCATTTTAGGGGTTTTTAAGTTGTACTTTCTGTATGTATCTTGCTTTAATTTTTTTTTTTAATGAAAATGTATTTTGTCTTGATTATAATCATTTAGTTTTGTTTTTTTTTTGGAAGAGCTACTTTATTGATGTTTAATTATCATTATTTTATACATAATTATTTCAACGCATTATATGCCATTACTGTTTTGGGAAGTTAGCTGTTATTTGGTTTAATTAGTGAATCCTTGTTTGTTCAACTTGTCATTAGCAAAAAGTTTTTGTCTATATTGCATGTTGTGATTATGAGAACTAAGAATGTTTGTATTCATCATTGATCAATGTGTAGTATCCATATATTTCATCATAGAAATACAAAATCAAATCTGTAATCGTAGTTCTTTTAGGCTTGGATGTGTTACCCGCCCTTTCTATTATCAATGGAATGTCGGTTTGTTCCAAGTATTTGGTTTGCCCATGATGTTTATTTTTAAACGGCAGTCATATTCTCTTTAAATTTTCTTTTATGTTATTGCTTTTTTCTTTGAAAGCTGTGTTGCTTTCGTATGAGGATATATATGAGACAATGAATGTCAATTGATGTGAAAAAGCCTTATGGTCCGTTTGGCGGAGTGGTTTGACGACGTTGGCGTTGGTGGGGGCCGACGGACGCGATCGCATAGACAAACAGCTTTGTGTTTGCGTCGACAACCCAAAAACCCTTTCTCGCATCTCATTTTCCCCATTTTTTCTCGCGTCCTGCCAACGATGTGAAACACCACTTCCCCCCACCACGGACTTACTTGACACGCTCCCAAACGGAGCCTTAATCTTAAATTCAGTCATGGATGATGCTTGTTCTGATCAACATAGATAGGACTGATATATCAGTAAGTTTAAGTACTTTTTGTGTTGTAATACTAGCCAGACCAGCTTTATTTGTGATGGTAACCAATTCACCTTATTAGTATATGTATATATTCAATGACATGTTCGAATTGCTGATATCTTTAATTTTACCAGTGACCGACCATCTAGTGAAGTTTGGTCACATATTATTTGTGTATGTCAGTTAACTACGTATTTTATCGAGTATATTGAAGCCGCAGCTTGTGTTTCTTTTTGTGCGTGGGGCCCAAGTTTGCAACTGTCCATTCAGTGTTCCCTACTTTTACACCGTTGTCCATTTGTTGATCCGGATTTTTTTTCTCTTGATGAACTTAAAAATAATGATGTTATTGCTTAATAAGATAGGATAAAAGTTTCCCATGCCATTGTAGACAATATGTTGGAAAATGAATTAAATAATACATCGCATTTACTGATTTTTGTCTCAGTCTGATAATTCCCGCATCACATTTTAATTTCACATGGAACAAGTTTAATGTTTTGTCTGCGAAACGCTAAAACCATATTGATGAATGTGTGGGTTTTTTGTTTAATAGTTTTTATGGCTGTAAAGTCTGTTAACATGTTGATGCTTGAAATTTTCCAGCAAGTTGATGGACCGAGTTGTTTCAGTGGAGTACGCTCTTAGAGACGACAATGAGCGTGATGTGCGTGACAGCCCCAGAAGAGGTGGAGGTTATGTTAGGAGGGACAGTCCATATGGCCGTTCTGTGAGTCCAGTCTGCAGGAGCCGTCCCAGTCCTGACTATGGACCTGCCCACAGTCCTGCTTACGACAGACGTGATGGTCCATCACGTGAAAGGAGTCGCAGTCCTGAATATGACAGGTATCGGAGGTGAGCAACAGTAAAATTTGGTAAAAAAAATTTACCATATGTATTTGAGTTTTATTTAAAATCGATAGCTGGATGATGCATGCCTTTGTTTCCTTAATCAAACAGTCGTTCACCGGCTCGGAGGTCGAGGACCTGAACGTGAATGCTGCAGGGCCAATGTGGAAAACAGTTGTCTGGGATGGACATTTTACATAATGTTTCTCATATTAGGTTCTTTTTTTCAGTTTTTAAGTGCTGGAGAACCTCTGTTGATGAGTGCTAAGGAGCCAGGTTTTCTGTTTATTTTAACCTTTTATATATGTTTCTATCTTCTCTTAGCCAAGCTAGATTGTGTGACTTACTATTAAGCAGTGGAAGTATTAGTTAGATCATCAGTTCATATCTGATTTGTTAAGCATGCTTTTATATAATCTTGACGTATATTCTGTTACAAGATGGTAGATTTTTTTTTCCTTCTATTGTTGGATCATTGTTCTGTTGGATATCTAGAAGGGGGCGAATGATGGGCGATACAGGTCCTGATCCGTTGGCCTTTTTGATCCAGATATGCACCTTGTCTTTTGTTTGGTTACCCTGAAGATTTGACTGTCAAACTGATTTTTCAGATTTAAGTTTCAATTGAGTTTTCTAAATTGAGTTTATATATATATATATTTTGTGTTAAAAATCATTAAAACAATTTTTGAGAAAAAGTAATGTTTGAGAGTAGTCCTTTTGATGTTTTTGAAAAATGATTTCAAACGGTGTAGAGTAGAAGATTCTTTCATATTTTTTTATCAATGAATGTTTTCTCTTTGTATCTAGGCCTGTCAATGTTTTGAGTGGACAAAACATGTATAATTAACCTGACCTAGTGGACTAGAACAGAAAATTGGCTTTGGTCTGGGCCATCCTGACCCAATCCTATTGATATGAGATCCGATTGTTTTAAACATAATATAAGCTCTTATTTTTTAGAACTTGATTGTTTAATAATGCAATTTGCTTGTATGACTTTGTTAACTTATATAAGTGTTTTGGACAATTAACTTTTGAATATGTATAATTTGGTTGAGTTGTTGTATGATTTATTTTGGGTGGTGTTGTAATTTGTAAGACTTAAAAAAATAGATTTGGTTTTTATGTGTTTGTGTTAATTTATTTAAATGATCTGACTTAGGTTTGTTAATGGGTTTAACCATATATATGTTATTTTTATTTACATTCCTCAACATCTCTAAGTCTGGCCTCTTCTGATATGACCTAGGTCTATCAATGTGTCAACTCGGATCCAATAAAAGACTTAAAAGTATCTGACTCGAAGAACTCAACAATTAAAACGAATCGGATCCTCAAATTCAAACAGATCTTTTCCCAGAGTAGAACACGAACCTAAAAGAAAATGTTCTGAGTGAAAGATATAAAACTAAGAATTTGCCTTCTATTTTTTTATCTCATTTTTTTTAGGATTCATTTTCTCTGTGTTTGAAATTTCATCGCTAAATCCAAGGGATCTCTTTAAATATTGAGTGTTGTTATACTCAGTTTTTTTCTCAGTCCTAAACAGTTCTATATATCACGTTAGAAATTCAGTTAAGCATATGTCTCGTTAGATGTTGTATATGTCACATAAAATACTTTTTTACACTAACTAAAAATGGGTTCATTTAACTTGAAATGAAGCGATATGTACTTTTTTTTTTATCAAAACATATACTTTATTAGATGATTTTTACCGTTCTTTAAAAAATGAAATATGGAAGTCTGAGTTTTGGTTGGTGAATGTACTAAATCTAATATTTTTCTTAAAGATTTTGGTGGCTCTGGTTGTTCACTGTTCAAGAATTATTATTTAGACAGTTTTGATCTAAGATCTCAATATTGTGTATTGGTACTTATCAAGTATAGAATATATCTGCTTCTCTATGTTCCTATGAACTCCTTTGTAATAAGAGCAGCCAAGTCGTATTTGGCCACTCCAGGAGTGCCAACTTATATCTCATTAGAATAGGAAATATAGTCTCATATTAAGCATATACCAATTTTTTTTTTTTTTGACAGTTTATTACCTGACTAGATTGGTCAGTTCGGTCAGTATCGAACTGCACCATCTATAAATCGAACTGCACAATCAATTGTTGGGTATATATTTCACCTTCTTATTAGATCCAATCAGCTATTGGAGAAAATATGAATTCTTAAATATTATCAATATCCAATAGGAGTGTGAAATATATACCCAACAATTGGTTGTGCAGTTTGATTTATAGGCGGTGTAGTTTGGTTTCCACGTTGTTCAGTTCGGTACTGACCGAACTGATCGAAATCCAGTCCTGACTGGATCCGGTCTCGTTTATTATCAAAGTCTAAATCATCGAATCCTGGCATCTAAAAGAGGCATAAATTTTCCATTACCAACTTGCTTGTTCCCATATGAGATCCATACTCGGCTGGTTGGGGAGTTTAGACTGTGGGATTCTCTGTCTTCTCCACAGGTACCATTTATATACTTACAGATGCCTCAGTTTCACTCCTCAACCGAAAGGCCGGTGCGGATTTTGCCATACTTCTCTCTCAGCCGTGCCGCGTATTGGGTTGACAGCGCTCGATGAATTGGGATTCAGTTCATGATCGGGGACGTATTCCGACATATCTATTTTGTTTTTTTCAATGAAATAGATATGGCTACAGATTCTCAAAAAAAAAAGAAAAAAGATCACGATGCATTTAGAACATGTGGTTGCACTGCTAACTTCTAATTCCCCCGGCTTGGCCAAAACAATCAGGACACGGCCAACACGCCGGCACTTCACATTGACTGTATATCCCACCTACTTTCTCATGTGTGCAGAATGCTTACATTTTTTTTTGGAAAAATTAATTAGGGATCCTAAGATATCCATGTAATAACCATTAGTCCTTGGACTATTTTAATTTTTTTTTAAGTCCTTAAAGTCCCCAAATCATTTTCTTTGGATCCCTGACAGTAACTGCGGTTACATTATCCAGTGAGTTACCCGTTATACCCTTTTGAGATCCCCTCTCTCTCCCCATCACATCCTAGCTATCGAGAATTGCTAGTTTTCTCCAAAAAACACTTCCCAACCCTTCCTCACCATCAAATGACCTAATCTCCCAAACCCTCCCCCATTGTCGACGGTCCGATCCCGCCTTGTTGACTGCTGTGAGATCGATCCCCTGTTGTCGACGGCTGTGACATATGATCCCCTCATTGTCGACAGATGTGACAATCGATCGCCCCATTGTCAACTGTTGTTGGTGATGATGATACTTGCTTGAGGTACTTTGAATGGATTTCTCCATGCCAGTGTTATCATTGAATATGGTTTAATTTCTTTTTACTTATTATTATTGTTATTATGATTCTTGAAAGGGATATTGGGTTTCAAAGTGGCTAGATTGTGGAATTTTTTTTTGCTATTTCTAATTTTTGCCTTTCATGGAATGAGATTTTTTTTTCTATATCTTTTTTACTGAATTGGGATGAAGTGGATGTGTTGTGATTTATTCTATCTTGTGAGTTTGCACACTTTTGAAATCCCTGACGTGTATTGCAAACAATTTTCAATTGAAACGATCATGGTAAATTGGGTGGTCTTTTTTTTTCCCCCATATTTGGGGTTTATGGAAAAGAAAGCTTAGGTTGCTTATGCATATGCTTCCATTTTAATGGGCTTGAGACTGTTTTGATTAATTAGATTGTGCTGCCTATATTTAAGTTTTTTGAATCGTGCTTTGATATTTATCTACCAGAGTCAGGATAGGGCAAATAAAAGTAGAAATAGAGTTCAGGTCATTGGAATGGATGTTAATTAGTAGAGGTCAGATGGAATGTTACAAACAAGATGATTATTTCTTATATTTCTATAATTGAAAAAAAGTAAATTAAAATTAACCAAACCAGGGAGAGTAAATGCTTAAAAGAAGATGCTAGGTAGAATGAGACCATTAATCTTGTTGACAGAAAGATCATTGATGAAACACAAAAAGAGTTTAGAGAGACTACAAAGGATCAAAATAGATAATGTGGTTTGTACTTACAAATTATCTAAAATGTCCACTCCGAGATAGCTCAATAGGGATCAGACCATTGACATTGAAATTTTTGAGGACAAATTCCTGCATAAACCAACAACAGAATCAACAATGACAGTAAAACCTTGTCTGCTAATGATAGGGACCAACTAAGTGATTGCATAGAAAGTATCAAGTACAGAGGAATACTTAAGTGGAAATCTAAAACACTGACCTTTAGGAATAGATATAACAACAAATGTTAAAAGGAAATAGTGAGGCAGGTCACTGTTGATGTAAATTTAAATAGCACAACAGGCAATTCCTAAAATGCTTGGAAAAATCAAGTGCATAAGGATTGCTCATCCAGATGCATAGTAGAGTTATTTGTAAATCGTAACTCATAATGCTTGGAAAAAAAACAAGAATTGAAGAGGAAGAAAAATACAAGCACATATTGTAATCAAATCCCAAGTCATCTATGTTAGAGAATATATGAAGCAGATACCCTTTTTTTAAGTATATGTAATTCTGTGTATATTTTAGAAGATAGAGAGCAGTCATATTTACAAACAAAATTCAAGGTACACTCTTATGCTCCTCTTGTACATTGTTATTCTTCTTTGTACGCTGTTATGCTACCCTGTACACTATTATGCTTCTAATATGATATAGAAACTAGCTTAACATTGGTCATATTATATCCAGGACTCTAACTTGCTAGTTTTGTTTGTACTCTTTGTAGTTATAAAGGTATCCACATACATAAGAACTCCAAAATTCGCTATTATGCTCATCTTGTACACTGTTATGCTTCTTTGTACATTATTATGCTCCATATTAATGTAATATGGTATCACTCCATTTGCTAGTAGAATTTAATCAGAAAATCATATGTTCTGATGAGGATGATCATTTTACCTCCACCAGGAAAACCCGAGCATCATCATTAGAGATCCCCCCCCCCCCAAAAAACCCTTTGAAGTCATGAACCAAGACCCATGAAAAGTCCAAACCCAAGTAGGCCAAGTCCAATCTCAAGCCATCTATCACGAGGAACAAAAAGGAACAAGGTAAACCCTTTTAGCACGTTAAATTGACTAAGTACACCCTTAACTTTCCTGTGTACATTGTTAAAATTTCTCGTACACTGTTAATTAATTTTTGTACATTTTTATAACAGGACTGTGAGGCCTTCCTCCTTAAATCTATGCTAGTGCAGTACATACAGCGAGTACATCAAAAAGGGAACGAACATGGAATGGGGGCAACATGACATACCAAGGTTCCAAGGAGAGTGCAGCAAAAGTTATTCGAAGAAAGAAAGAGTGATGCTCGGGTAACGGGTTTTTAAAAAGAGTGAAAGTTATAAACAAAAATGTAAATATTATTCTATGATAATTTTGTAAATCCGTGATGGTGATTTAAACATCAGATGTTTGAAATGTTGTAAATGAGTGTGCTAATTTAAATAGGAGGTCGAAATGGTGTTTGAAATGTTATATATATCATGTTGAAATGATGTTTGAAATGCTTGTTCGCTATTACAAAGTAAACATGTTATATTGATTATTCTGTGTACATCGTTATAAACGGTTTGTACATTGTTATCTATCTAGATAGGGTACCTTATTTACATTGACTGTTTGTATATACTGTTATGTTTCACATGTACACCATTATGTACAATCTGTACACTGTTATGTTTGGAGAGGAGGAAAACAAAGAAGAGATGGGGCTGGGGTTAAAAAGGAAGAAAAAATGGTAGAGTTAACTGATGATGGATGGAAGGACCTAAACAAAATGGATGGATGGATGGAGGGACTTAAAGAAAAGTAAAAAAGTTAAGGGACCTATTGTTATTACAATGGTATCCCCAGGGACCCTAATTAATTTCCCCATTTTTTTAAACCCTTAGTCCCCATTTGGATACAGAATATGATTTGTTCTTGGGTATACAGTTATTCGGCATAAATGAGTATAAATAATGATAAAATGATTTTATGTTTGGTTGTGTTTTGAATTATTCACGTTGGAAAACGTAACAATAAAATTTTTGTTGTTTGGGTAAAATGTGAATAAAGTGTGGATAAAGATTTATAAAAGGTGAAAAAATAATGATAATTGATTTAACATGTGATTTATTAGAGGTGATGACAGTTGATTTGACAGTGGGCTGTCGGTATCGTTTTTCGGAAGAGGTTCCCCTTGGGGCCCCGGGCGCGGCGTGCGGGTGGGCCTCCGGAAAAAGATGGATGGCGTTCGGGTTTCGGTCCCGATCGCGGTTGCGTGCGTGGGGGTTCTTCGGAGGTTTGGATCTGGTGCGTGCCTTGGCAGGCTCGGTGGATCGTCTCTCGGAAGGGGGAAGGGGTTTTGGTTCCTGGCTGAGGCGGCCGACAGGTCCTCAGGAGGATTCAGGGGTAGTTATGATCGTCACCTGCTTTCTCAAAAAGCAGAAAAGTTGGGTCGGATTTGATCGCCTCCGTGGGATAGTTTGTGGGGTCTCAACTCTGAGATACGGGCATGCCGTACACAGAGGTGAAAACAGGGATCCTCTTCTGCTTTGGGAACCTGGCTAAAGGAGGTTTTAGGAATTTAGGGTGTAGGTGAGGGTCGGCTAGTGGACATTTGTTGCCTGGTGGGGGACGGCTAGTTGTGGGCAGCCGCCTGGTGTCTAGCTCTATTTGGGCAGAGCCTGAGTAGGGTTTGGTTTGGGTGTTGGTTGAAGTTAAACTAGGTTTAACTAGGTTTTTGGATAGTGAATTTGGAGGATAATTTTGGTGTAGAAAATGGGTTTTTCTCTCAAAATAGAGTTCTCTCTCTCAAGGGTTTCAAGTGGGGAAGGGGATATGGGTTGATTTGTGAGTGGGAATGTTTGATGATGTTGGGAATTATGATTGTTGATGATGGAAGAAGTGCTTGGAGACTCCCTATTTATAGTAAAAGAGGTGTAGGGGAGTGTCCACTGGACAATAGATCAAAATAGGTAATAAGGTGCTTGATTTGACCTCCCATTAGTTCTTTCTTCTCTGACAATGTCCAGGTGAGGGGCGGCTAGTTGTAGCTAGCTGTCCAGTGAGGGGCGGCTACACTTAAGTAGCTGCCCCCATCATGACCTGCCAGACGTCCCATCTCTGAGAAGCGGTAGCTTAAGTCGGTTACTGAGGTTGAACCGGCTGAGATGGGGCAGCTAAAAGGGATAATCCGCCTCAATCATGCCGTTTTATATCCCATCCCAGGGAGGCAGTTTGGGGTCGGTGGCGGCTACTCTCAAGTAGCCACCCCTGTCCAGGTTTTTAGATTTTTCTAAGTGTTGAACTTAGGGTTTCTGGTCTTGGTTTCTAAGGGAGTTTTCTATTAGATGTCCAAATGTGGTCTTTCTTAAGTATTACTTGAAGTATTTTTGCCTTTTTGGATGGTCAAAATTGGGGTATCTACAAGTGGGCCCACATATTCTTTGGGTGGAATAACCTGGAATAACTTTAATTCTAGGGGTTGGTTGGAATCCATATACCATTTTATACCTGTTTATTCTGTATAAGATATCCCAGGGTATACCAGGCATTCAAACAAGAAAAAAGGGCTATTCTACCTAATTCTCAGTTATTCCAAGGGTTATTCTCAAAACAAACAGGGGCTTATCCTCCGTTTGGATAGAGAATAAGACTTATTCTTCGGTATACAATTATTCTGGCATAAGTGACTGTAAATAAGGATAATTGATTTTGTGTTTGGTTGTGTTTTAAATTAATCTCATTGGGAAACATAATAATTTTTTTTTGTTTTGGGTAAAATGTGAATAAAGTGTGGATAATGATTTATAAAATGTGAAAAAATAATGATAGTTGTTTTGACAGGTAATTTATTAGAGGTGATGAGAATGATTTGATAGTGGGCTTACATATTCTTTTGGTGGAAGAACCTGGAATAACTTTAATTCCAGGGGTTGGTTAGAATCCATATACCACTTTATACCAGTTTATTCTAATATAGTTTATTCTTGGGTATTCCCTGCATCCAAATAACAAAAAAATACATATTCTGCTTTATTCTCACTTATTCTCTAAGCTATTCTATTTCCAAACAGAGGCTTATAAAATTTGGGATACTATACAGTTTTGAGAAAAGAATGAATATGAATTTTGGAATCACATCCCTTTTACAAAAATAAATAAAATAAAATAAAAACTTGTGCTAACCCCACCAATCCACTAATCAATAATAATAATAATAATAATAATAAACCATAAAATATATGGAAATTAATATTAAAAACATGAAAAAAGAATTTGGTCAGCTGTTGGAGATCTTGCTTTTATCCAAATTCATTTCCAAGCCCCATCAATTTCAATTTTTAAAGAAAGCAAAAGATAACTTTTGTTATAAAAAACATTTTTTCATGAATCTAACAAAAAAGCTTCTTTCCACAAGTTTCTTTAAACAAATTTTTTTTATTCAAACTCATTTTCAGATGCTACCTAAGATATTAAAAACAATTACCCAGTTGCATTGGATGCTATTTTTTTTTAATTTTAATTATTTAGTTATAAAACTTATAAAACACTTGGATATTGTTTTAGATCAAGTTAAACCTTCCTTAAAAACCAAAACTGAAAACTGCTTTGATTTATATTTTGCGATAAAATAATCTCTTTGATTAGTTCTAGTTAACCCTAGCATCAATCCTCCTGAAATCTTAACCATTACATATTGGGCACGTCTATCCCCCACACACCATGGCTAAGAGCATCTCCAATATATGCCCAAATATTTACTCAAATTTAAATTTGAGTACAAGCCACCCAAAATTCTCTCTAACCATATACCCATACCTATACCAAATCAATCTTTTACTCAAATCTTTACCCAAATCAAGGGAAACTCAAATCTTTACCCAAATTTTTAACATTTTTTTTTCTTTATCTCCACATTTTCTTTCAATGTGAAATTTTTACCATCTCTTGAACCCCCCCCCCCAAAAAAAAAGTGGTATTCTTTCTTAAAGTCTTCATGTTTTTTTTTAACTTTTTTTTTTTTACTCTAAAAAAAAAAAAAGATTTTTCCTTTTAAAAAAATTGTATGATTATAATTTTTAAATTTAAATATCTTAAAAGAAGAAAAATTGAGTAGTACAAATGTTTGGGGAAAGACTTTGAAAATGTTTATAGGAATAATTAGAAGAAGATATAAATTATTTAAAAGATTTGAGTAAAACACAAAGTGATGGTTGGAGACACATCATATCAAATCAAACTTTTACTTAAATTTGAAGAGAAATTTAGGTATAGGTTTGAATAAGGCTGGATATGGCTTAATAACACCAACCAAAAAATAAAATAAAAAATCACTAATCCCACCAACCATTCGATGGTCGCCTTGTCAACATTCTTTTAGAACAATCGATAGTTTATCTGTCAACCTTTATTTAACAAATTCGACAGTCGCCATGCCAAACTTCCTTTACATTTCGATAGCTGTTCTGTCAATCTTTCTTTACAAACTTTGATAGATTATCTGTCAACCTTCATTTACAATCTTCAACAATTGATCTGTCAACCTGGGAGGGATTGTTCGACTCTAAAAGTGTCTACAAGACTTGTTTTCATACACTCCCATTCAAAATACAAACCTAGGCAGAAGATTAATCCTTTTAAAAAGGAACCAATCACCTCATGAAGCAACAACTAATTCTTTCAACCTCTTTGCATTTGCATGCAAAACTATTGAACAAAATCAAAACCAATGAATCCAATCCGCATACTCTAATTTAAAATCAAAATCCTACATCAAATATTTTTTTTTTTGAATTCCATCTATCTCAAAATCCTCACTTCTTGAGTTTTTCTAAAATCTTACCACTAAATAACCATACCCATTAATCCAATCCTCAAAAAGCCATAAACAATTGATAATTTTTATATACATTTAATGTTGAATGTGGTCAAATGTATCTTAGGTTTTATTTTAAAAAAAATATCTGGTTCAACACTACTAAGGTCGATCAGTCCCTCCTAGGTGGATAGACCAACTGTTGAACGTTGTAAAGAAAGGTTGACAGAGATGCTATCAAATGTTGTAAAGGAAGGTTGATAGAGAGATTATCGAAGGTTGTAAAGGAAGGTTGACAAGGCGACTATCGAATGATTGGTGTGATTAGTGAAGTTCAAATTAAATTTATGTCTTTTTTATTTTTTTGGTTGGTGTTATTAGCCAAATTGTTGGTGGTAGTAGACGTGCCCTTACATGTTTCATAACTTAACATACTCTCTCTCTCTCTCTCTCTCTCTCTCTCATTTATAATTGTTATCTATTCTTTTGACATTAGATATACCTTGATCACCGCAATTGTTATCCAACAAGATATAGGTATAAAATTTCATTAGAAGTCTCACATTTATATTTAAAAATTAAAGACATCTTAATTCATGTGAACATGTAATACACTACAAGAAAACAGGGCATCAGCTGCAAAATATTTCGTAGCAAACACTTGTATTTTCGCAGCCAAAGAGCTTTTTCGATGAAATAGTTTCGTAGCTATTGTCGTAGCAGATGCCCTGTATAGGCAAACCTTTTGCTGCGAAAACTTAATTTCATAGCCAAAGGATCCCTTTTGCGACGAAATTATGTTCGTTGTAAAAGGTCTCCTTTCACAAAAGGTCACATTTGGCGACACATATATTTTCGTCGCAACAAGTTACCATTTGCAACGAAATTATTTTTACAGCAAAAATACCTTCTACGACGAAATAACAATTGTTGCAAAAGACACTCTTTTGCGAGGAAATATCGAAAATATCATCTTTTGTGACGAAATATCATGCATTGCAAAAGGTCACCTTTTGCGATGAAATTCAATTCCAGGTTGTTGAGGAACCCCAAGCATTTGAGGTTGGGAACTTGTGCTGGTGAGGATGCCTAACTCAGGAAATCTTTACAACAATGCAGTCATCACTAGTTGTAGGGTCTCCAACTGCTCTTACAATCTCTCCAACTCGCTGGCCACAGATGATGGTCACATTCTGTTGTTCCACTACACTAGCTATAATTGTTATATATGTGTCACTTTTTAGCCATATGGTAACCATTGGAGCATTCTGGCAGTTTTTGAGTTTTTTTCGTTTTTCGATCGGAACCGCTAAAATTTTGGACTGTTAGCTATCGTCCTGTGTTTGAGGACTCCGATTGAAAATCTAACTGCATATTATGTGTCCTGGTGCCATTTCAAGCCACTCACGAAAATTTCATCGAATTCTGGTACGTTTCAGAATTTCACAGTTCCGTGGCGTATCCGGGTTTTGACCGAGCGAGAAGTCATTGGGAGAGTTGACTCGGTCAAAGTGGGCCCATGACTTGGTCAACCCTTTTTATTTTTTTGTGTTGGGTTGACCCAAGTCAAATCCCACTTAAAACCTCTCTTAGCCCTAATTAAGCCTAGTTAACCTAATCTAAGTGTGTTGACTTATATAAGTGAGAGCTAAAATTAGCCCCCCACTATTCATCATCTTCTCCATTGGTTTTTCTCTCTCCCCCTCTCTCTTTTTCTTGATTTTAAGCTACCTAGAGTGCTTGAAACTCAAAACACAAAGAATAGAAAGGTTAGATCTCATCCCGATCTATCTACCGGTGGTCTCGGATTCGAATTCCGGTGTGTTTAGCCCCCTCTTACCCCCTCTTTTCTCCCCTGATTTCAGCCATTTCGAGGGCTGAGGAAGAGCTTGGTGGTGGAGGTCTTTGGGGAGGCGTTTCGGTGCACGAAGAGCTCCCGGTTCCCTTCCTTTCCTCTCCTTTCCTTGGGTAAGGGTTCTTTCCTTCTTTTCCATGTTTAGATGCATGTTAGGGGGTGGTTTTGGGGGGGGGAGGGTTGGGGGCTGTGGGTGGTGGTTGGGGGCGGTCGGAGGCCACTGGTGGCCGGTGAGTGGTGGAAAGGTGCTCGGGCAGGGTGGTTGTCTGTCTCGGGCAGGATGGCAGCACAGGCGCAGCAGGCAGCGCAGCAGGCGGAGCAGTTGGCAGGGCGCGCGCGGGCGTGCGCTCGGGTGGAGCTGGAGCGCGTGTGCTGGGCTGGGCGCTGGGCGCTGGGCGCTGGGCGTGGGTGCTGGGCGCGGGTGCTGGGCGCTGGGTGTTGGGCACCATGCGGGAGCGTGCACGCGGAGCGCTGCGCAGAGGCGCAGGCGTGCTGTGCGCGCGTGGCGAGGCGAACGGTGGTGCGCGCGGGGTGCGGGGTGTGCGGGTGTGCGCGCGGTGCACCCGGGAGGTCTCGGCAGGGTGTTCGGGCGTGCGGGCTGGGCTCGGCAGGGCTCCTGGGGGCGCTGGCCGGGGCTCAGCTGTGCGCCCGGGGCGGGTGGCTGTGCGTGCGGCTGCCCGGGGGGTTCGGGAATGAGTTGGGGTGCTCGGGCTCGCGTGCGTACGGGCCGTATGTACGTTTGCCCGAGTGTTGTGTATTTTTAAAGTATTTTTGGTGTATTTGTGGATTTTACTGACCAAGTTGATTACCTTGTCTTGTAGATCTTGACGGACGGTCGCGCGACAACCCGATTACCGGTGAGTAGGGCAATCCAACCCAGTTGGGAGGCACTATACGCACTTGGGCGTATACCGTCCTCCCCTGGGGCACCATAGATTAATATTAACCTGTTTAATATGTAATCCATGCAAGCATGATTGATATGTAGTATGCATGCTACCCTAGACTGAGTATGTTAGGGACTTGCACCCTTAGGTTGTGTAAGAGCCATGCATCTTGTCACCTTGTTATCATGCTAGGAAAGCCTCGGCCTTTGTATGCGTCCTATTAGTTTAATTTGTTAAATTAAATGCAACTTGTAATATTATAGCATGCCTGAGGGAATATTAAGGGGCCTTGCGAGGTCAACATTGAGACCTGGGCTAGGGTGCTCCGTGTTCCTTGTTTGGTTGTCGGGATGTCCTATATCGGGACCTCATGGTGCCCTCCCAAGGTTTCTTTTCCCGTCTATATTAATGCATGTTCCCCGCATCTTGGTTATGCGCCCTGGAGGAATTCTGATGAATTCAAGTCACTAGAGTTGTAGAGATGTGTTGTCAGCGGATCCGAGTGGATCATATGCGTATGGTTAGGCTGTTCTGTTCCCTTCGTCGGATCCGTGTAGAGACTACCCCAGCGTTAGAAAGGCTGTCCCGTGGAGGGCTCCCATCAGTAGGCACCTCCTGATTTGGGACGGACTGTGCTGAATGTGGGAGTGGCCAAGCGGCCTACGGAGTGGGGAGAGACTATCGGTGGACCAAGGGCGACCATCAGCCTAGTCAGTCCCAATATCCTATGTCACCTATTGAGGGGTGAGGGTGAGGGTGTATGGATGTGTATGGATGTATATGGATGATTATCAGTCCCAATATCCTATGTCACCTATTGAGGGGTGAGGGTGAGGGTGTATGGATGTGTATGGATGATTATCAGTCCCAATATCTTATGTCACCTATTGAGGGGAGAGGGTGAGGGTGTAGTGGTTCGGCGATGTAACGGACCACTGGATTTATGTTGTTTATGCCACTTTGAGGCCGATTGCTAATTAATTGTGGTTAATATAAACTGTGATGCATGGGTTGTGTTATTCACTGAGCATGTGGCTCACCCCTCACATAATTATTTTTCCAGTGATTACTGAGGCGGACTTGAAGGAGGAGCTCCCTGAGCGACTGCACCAGTAGCGGAGTAGCGCTACGTCCCGCGAGTTTTTGAGGCCATCAGCATCCTTTTTATTGTATGTATATATTTCTGTGCTTGGGCACCCAGTTTGGATTGTATTTGGATGTATTGTGTATATTGGCTCTCACAGGACGTTTGATTATGTATCGAGTCTATAGCATGTTTTTGGATTATAGACTCCGTCTTTTAGCTTCCGCTATCTGTGTATAAATCATGTCAGCTTTGTCTTCATCTGTGTTGTCATTTTAGTTGTTGTTTAGAGTATTTTATTGATCTCCTATATAGACTGCTGATATCATGTATACACTTGCCGCGTCCCGGGGGCGGCCGCCCTGGGGCGTGACAATAATTGCCAAGGTGTGGGCCCCATCCTAATCCATGTATATACCATGACTGATACCCAAGGATCTCTTGCGTGATCTCCAACTCATCACTCTCCCTCAACAGTAGACTGGGACTGACTGACTGTGACTGTCGTTGCTCCTCCATCTCTCGCTATGACATCGAATTAACAAAAAAAAAAAAAACATATGTATTGAAAATCCTTACAACATAGGCACAGTTAAAAAATGATGCAAGTTTATCAATTAAGAATCATTGTGCATCATGAGCATAAATCCTAAAATTCATCGATTGCATGTTTTTATAAATATCTGATCCTCAGAAATCAAGAGTATATACAACATCAACATCTTTTAACAAGCCAGAGACAAATCACTGTAAAAAAAGGTTGTTGAAAATTGATTGAGAATAGGGTAGCTAGGAATCCGACCAGCCGATTTTATTATGAACTGGGTTACAATTCCAAAAAACAAAGGAAGGCTCTATGGTAGTTCACTGTACATGACACAAATTGAACATGTATGCCATTCGAATGATGAGATTATATAAGATTATATAACAGAAAAGTACTACATCTAATGGATCACTATAAATTAACCTATTGTGCTTTTGCACAAATTGAAAAGAAAAATGAAAGAAAGAGTAAGGGAATTGGGTCAAAAGGAAACTGATGAAAAATATTTTTTTTTTTCTTTTGATCAACTTTTATGGTGTTATAGAAAAATTTTCCATCACTTTCTCTTAAATTTTCACTTATAGGGAAGGGAAATTTTTTTTCCATTTTTCTTAATAAGACAAAATAGAGGAGTGAACTTGAGAGAAAAAATGATGATATTTTATTTTAAGTAAAAGGTGAAATAAACTTTATCTCCATTTTTTAACCTTATTTTACAAAACATGGACACTGCACTTCCCAAAAAAGAAAACAAAAAACTTCATGAAACCAGACCAACAATTTAATGCCCCAATAGTAGAAAGGGTAGACTTAAGTATTTTTAAATTTTTTTTTGAAGTTATCCCATATTTTAGATTATGTGATCTAAATGCAAAGCTAAGGATAAGAACGCAAAAAAATGGGGCTAACAAAATACATTATCAAATGTAAATCTAGATAAAAATAACGATCTTTTTATCCCCATAAATTAGGCTAATTTATCCTAAATATTTATCCATTTACCAAATTAGGCTTAAAAGGTCTTTGTAATTAAATCATTGAAATTGAGCATACATAACATTGTTAGATAGATATATGAGGATAGAATCAAACTTAACTAGATCTATGATGTTTGTTGAGATCTAATAGATAGGCTCTTTCAATCTCTCTCTCTTAATCCTTTATCTTGAGATTTGATAGAGAATCCCATAAGGTCCCGTTTGATTCGTGTCATTTTTTTTTGGTGAAATTACTATAATAGGAATCAGTTTACCAGAAATTATTTTACCAGGAATATTTATTCCATCAAACTGTTTGGTTCGCTAGTGGATTTCTCCAACGAATCATTTTCAAGTGTTTGATTCATACATGGAAAATGATGAGAAATTTGATTTAAACGTCTAAAATACCCTTACTATTATATATATACTTGTAAAATTTATTTCTTTATCTATATCACAATAATAAAAAAAGAATAATTTTTTTATAAATATTTAATGAATGCAAATAAATAAAATAACCAATTATGTAATTAAACATATAATAATAATAATTTTTCTAAATCAGTTGAATATTATGAACTCCCTTAAAAACTAAATAACCAATTTTATTAGTTAGGATTCAGAGGTATTCCTTTAGACCTAAACCCACATTACACATCACATATTATACAAATTATAATAATATCTAAACCCATCTACAAAAATAAAAATTAAATTTAAAAATATAAATTAATATCTAATATACAGTTAAAATTTTTCACATCACATATAAAAATTATAACTCATATTTTTAGTTAAAAAATCAAAATGACTATGTAAACCCATTATATGGGTGGTGGGAGAAAAAAAAGAAGAGGAGGCTATTTATTTTAGAAGGGATATACATAGTAATTTCATTAATTTGTAAATGGTATAATAATAATCTAATTTATGATTTTTGGTGGAATTTGATATTACCACCACAAAGGGTGAGAATCTGATTCCTCCCTCTTTTTTTACATGGATGGATCTTAAATCCAGTGGGGTCCACAATTACCATCAAGATTACAACCAATCAAATACTAAATTTTATACATTTTCCTAGTAATCTCACATGGAATCAAATTTCCATCCTAGAATAACACAAACAAAACGAGACCTAAGTGATTAGATAGCATGGGAACCATCCCTTCATTCCCTTTTTACAAGAGTTACCTACTAAGATATACCCCCATTGACCACTGATTGAATGATAAAGAGAAGAAGATAAAGATAAGCACAAATCTTATCCATACAGCTCAATAAACATTCTCTTATTACGGCTCAACTCGGTTAAAGCTCGTTAGGGCTCGTTCTATTAGACAAATGAGCCGAATTTGAACACTTATTAAAGTTAGGTTTGTGAACGAGCCGAGCCTGAGAAGAGCTGAACCCGAGCCTATACGAGCTCGTTACTTAACATAAAAATGAGGAAACAAAAATCTTGAGTTGAATCCGAGCCTGAGCTTATGTCATTTTCACATGTATAAGGTGATGTGATTTGTGAAATGTGACATCTCAAATGCTAAACAAGTTTTTTTTAGCTAAACGAGTTCGATGCGAGCCATGGTTCGAGCTTTAGATTGACTTGTTAACAAATGTGCTGAGCAGAGCTTTTCGTGAGTCAAACGAGTCAAACTTGAATACGAAATTAAGCTCGGCCCCTAGCTGAGTCAAGCCAAGCCCGAGCAGAGCTTGACACTAAACGAGTTAAACTCAAATAGATTAAAGTTCGACTCATTCGACTCGTTTACCACCCCTACGTGTAAATGTCCAGGACACGTCCATAAAAAGAAATAGTTAGAAGTTATCTCTAAATAAAAATATATTTCACTGCATATGTTTTTTCAGTGGTGTAGGTCATTACTGTCTTAAAATGAAAAACATGCTATATGGGGTACTATAAACTTAAATCAAATTATAAAAAATTGGTTTGGAGAAGAGATAATGGTTTGTGGCAAGATTCAGTTTCAATAAAATCTAAGGTGTATAGAGAACAACAAATGTTTCCCCTCTAGATCTCTAATACGGAAAAAATGATAAGATGAAATAAAAATGCAACATCTATTTTTGGGGTTTGACAGAGTCACTCAAACTGAAGCTAATAATAATTAAAAAAAAAGTCATCCTATCAATTTTTTATTCAAATTCTTGTTGGTTTCTAATCATTATCCTATATTAAAAAAAAAATCTGAAGGCGGCAATAAATACTGATTGCATAATCTGTAACAAACATATTGGTTATTCACATTAAAAGATTTCCAGATACAGGTGCGTGACGGGTGCCAGGCCAGCAGTAACCCGTACACGTGGCCATACCTCGTCTTCTCCATATCCCAAGCAATTCGGAACAACCAAACGACCGAAATCACAAAAGACCGAGATATTAAACAGATATATATAATATATAGAGAGAGAGAGAGTCAGAGAGCGCCATATTAAGAGAGAGAGAGAGAGAAATAGAAGCCGATTTTTTCTCCGTTCGTTCCCTCTGCCCCGTTATTTTTTTTTTCTTCCCTTTTTTGTTTCCCCTCTCGCGTCCTCTGTTACGGTTAGGTTAGGGTTTCTTTTTTTGTTCCCTTTTTGGGTGTAATTTTTGGTAATGGTGAAATACGATCCGGAGACGACATGATCAGAGATTCGACGTTGATCGGAGGCGTTGGGGTTATGGGTTTGGCTGCTCCGCCGAATCGAACCGCCGCCACCACCGCCGTCGCGATCGGATGCCGATTCCGCCAGAGATCGGTGTTCGACTCATACTCTGTCGCGTCCGAGGCATTCTCTGAACACGTCGCGGCCTCCGGACACCGATCGCTTGGATCCTGAAAGGGCGAATCCGAGCAATTTTGTTTTGTTTTTCTTTTCAAATAAATCTTTTGTTCTTTGATTTTTTTTTTGGGGCTTTGTTTTGGGATGGATTCGGGGATGGACGGGGAGGATTCGGAGACCGAGTATGCCGAGAGGGATCCGTCGGGGCGGTACATTCGGGTAATATTGTATATTGGAGATTGTTTTATTAGTTTCTGTTTGTTTTATTCATATATGCTTTAGTGGTTTTGTTAGCGAAGCATAAATGTATATTCTGTTGATGTATCTCATTCGCAATATGCAAGGTGGGACTGGGTATATAATTTTGATTGTTTTCAATGAAATAGTGGTTTTGTTAGCTAAGCATAAATGTATGTTCTGTTAATACTTAATAGATCCTATTCAATTATAATTTAGATGTGCAATATGTAAGGTGGGTGTATAATTTTGATTCTTTTTCATATCGTGGAGTATTGAGAGTTTGTTTATGATTCAAGTGAATATAAAATTTGTTTTCGATAATTCCTCATTATCGATTTAATTAATTTCTTATTTCATGCCAATTATGTGATAGAAGTTTGATAGAAGTGCTTCTAATTGTTCTTAGTGATTTCTTTTTCCCTTTGGATTTCTTCTTTGCTGTAATTGAATCACATTTGACCATGTGATTAAAGTAGTTCTGATTTTTCTTCTTGTTGTCTTTCTCCTTCCTCTTATGGCTTGCTATGGTCAGTATAACGAGATTTTGGGGAGAGGAGCATTCAAGAATGTGTATGTTACAGAACTTACCCTCTGCATTGGTGTTCGTGTTTTGCTAGTAAAATTTCCTAAATTGTAACGTTAAAATTTTTCTCCCAAGGCTAACATTAAGATTTCTTTTTAATTTTCATGCATAGTTTTAAGGCATTCGATGAGGTGGATGGGATTGAAGTTGCCTGGAATCAAGTGAGAATTGATGATGTGATGCGATCACCTAATGACCTTGAAAGGTTGTATTTGGAGGTCCGCCTTTTGGAATCTTTAAAGCATGAAAACATTATAAAGTCATATAATTCATGGGTGGATGATCGTAATAAGACTGTGAACATCATCACTGAATTATTCACTTCTGGAAGTCTGAGGCAGTGAGTTCTTTATTCTTTTTTTGTATTTTGCCTCGTATATCTATTTGGTCGATTATTATTATATGCTTATGAGAAATTTTTTCGCTCTCATTAGATATCGTAAGAAGCACAAAAATGTTGATATGAAGGCTGTCAAGAGCTGGGCAAGGCAGATCCTGCGAGGATTGCAGTACCTTCATGGCCATGATCCTCCCATCCTTCATCGTGACCTGAAATGCGACAATATTTTTGTCAACGGAAACCATGGAGAAGTTAAAATTGGAGACCTTGGATTAGCTACCATCATGCAAAGGCCTGCTGCACATAGTGTTATTGGTAATAATCATTTCCATTTTTTTCAATCAGTTAATCCTGAGGAGTCTTCTTGATTTTATTTCATATGGTTTGCCATAGGTACTCCTGAGTTCATGGCCCCAGAACTTTATGATGAGGAGTATAATGAATTAGTCGACATCTATTCTTTTGGTATGTGCATGTTGGAGATGGTTACCCTTGAGTATCCATATAGCGAATGCACAAATCCTGCTCAAATCTATAGGAAAGTTAGCACTGTAAGTCGAGTTGTTGGTTAAATCATCACACCTGGATAGTTGTGGAGTCAAATTCTCAAATCTTTGTTTGCAGGGAATAAAGCCTGCTGCTCTTGACAAAGTGAAGGACCTGCAAGTGAAGCATTTTATTGAGAAATGCTTGGCTCCTGCTTCTGCGAGACTACCTGCAAAGGAGCTGTTGAATGATCCATTCCTCCAGTGTAACAATACAAAGGAACCTGTTCCAGTTCCTTTGCAACTACCTAATAGCCCTTCCAAAGCAAGTCCACCTAAGTCTGAGCACTTGTTCATGGACATAGATGCCAAATATAAGCAGCTCCCCATCAGCAGTGTCACAGATCACAACATTTATACTCCAGAAAACAGTTACTTGGAATTTCAGAGGACCAATGGTGGCAGGGTATTCAGATTAAAAGGAGAAAAATGCGACGATAACTCCATATCCATGATCTTACGGATGTCCGTCTCAAGTGGTAAGTAAAATTCTCTGTTATATTTAGCATTATTGGGTCTCAATTTTTTGGGAGGTTTGTAATTTTTCTCTTGAAATTGCAGAAAAAGCGGACCGTCTGGAATTTTCATTCAATCTTGACACTGACACTTCTCTCTCAGTGGCCACTGAAATGGCCGAACAATTTGAGTTGTCCGATCATGATGTGTTTGTTGTAGCCGAGTTCATTGATTTCGTGATATCGAAGATCATTCCAGGATGGACATCTTCAATTGATCCTTGTACAAGTGTAACTAAAAGCTTATGCAAAGAACTTCAAGCATCTGACTCTTGTAATCCTTTGGCTGCATATTCTTGGGAATCATTACAACATGGCGCTCCAATCGATCTGGCTGTTGAAGAGGCTCTTCTTGCTCAGTTAGACAACGTAAACACTTTGGGGTCATCAATGCAACATGTCGATCAAAGTGATCTGTACAGTTCTCCACCACATCCAGTGACCAGGGAAGATGAATTATCTCTTGCGTCGGATGCATCTGGGGTTTCTGATGAATATGCTACAGCAATCAACTCAATACTCAATGCTGAAAGCATTGCTGAGAATTACGAAAGCTTTATGAATCACAGTGGGCATAGAACAGAAGGGAATGAGAGTGATAGCAGTGAGGTTCCTGTGCCACATATCTTTCCAAATGTGATGTCTTCATTCTGTCTGAGGTGTCCTGATGATGTATCGAGCTTGCCCAGTAATACTTCATTGATGTCACTTGTTGAGAAAGATTTAGATGATGAGCTGAAGTTGGAACGTGAGTTGATTGAATCTCAGTATCATCAATGGTGCCGAGAGCTGTCTAGATTGCGGGATGAGGCATTGGAAGGTGCAATAAATAGGTGGCTAACGAGGAGGAAAGTTGATTGTTGATTGATTTTGAGCCCCATGTATGTTCAGGTCTATGCCTCCATTTTTTTTCTTTTAGTTAACGTGGTTAAATTCTCTTTGTCGTTGAATGAATTCTAGAATTGATGTGGGTTTAACGACGTTGAATCGACAATGATGATGATGATGATGATGATTTTCTTTTTTGATTTTTCTGAAATTTCATTTAAGACAGATGGGAATCTCTTATGGTCAAAAAGAATTTTCTGAGTTTGTTGGTTTCATGAATCAAGTGGGAGATGATGAAACTTTTGTTTGTTATTTTCTAACTGTGTTGGCTTGTGATTTGTATCAAGTGAAGTGGATTTGTTTCATAATTTCTATTGTTATTTCAAGATACCCGTAACAAAGGATTTGGTAATTGTTTGAATTATTTTGTTAAAATTATGATGGACATACATTATAACGCAGTGTGAGACGGTAGAAAATATTCACATCTTATAAACTCTTTATATCCACAAGGAATAAAACTAAGCCTTTGTTTGGATGTAGAATAAAGGTGTGGATATCTTGAAATAAAGCGGAATAACTGATTTTGATTGTTTCGGAGAGTTGGATATCAAGGGATCTTGAATAGTTTGTCATAAAGGTAGATAGCCATTCCATGAAACAGGTGGAATTAAAGTTATTCTACTCATAGAATACATGGGTCCATTATCAAATCAATTGTCATCACCTCTTATAAATCAATTGTTAAATCAACTATCATCATTTTTTTTACATTTTATAAATCACTATCCATATTTTATTCACATTTTATCCAAACAATAAAAACTTTAATATTATGTTTCCCAATGAAATAATTCAAAATACAACCAAACACAAAATCATTTTATCCTTATTTATACTCACTTATGCCAGAATAATTATATACCCAAGAATAAGTCATATTCTGTATTCAATCGGGGAATAAAAGGGAGGAAACTTGAAACATATTGATACAAACTGTTCTTCTCATATTACAAGTCTCCTATTTATACTAATAATAGAAAATTAAAAAAATTACTAAAAATGAGATTCTAAATGATAATAGGAATTGATAGAAAATCTGTTATGATAGAGATATCTCAAATATAAAATTTACTAAAAATGGTAAATTCGCTAATTTAAAGGCCTAAATCAAGGAATTTTTTAAAATTAAGAATTAGTTGTAAACAACTAATACAGAAGATCTTCTCGTTATCTTTCTCCATGTGTGATTCGGAGATCATGACTTTTGATTTTAATAATTTATTTGGTGGATCTTCTGGTGATTCCATCTGCATAATCTGTCTTAGATCAGACTCCTCTTTTTCAAAAGAACTCGTCCTCGAGTTATTCTGCTCCTTAATTGTCATTACCTTATATTTTAACTTTGGCAAATAGAGAGACATATTATTGACTTTAAATTCCTTCTCAATCAAATCGATCATATAGAAAGTTGGATGTACATCGATTTGTAGCCTAAGTTTCTCCACCATTGTGGTAGTCACAATGTTCTCATCATTAACGTTGTCAACGATGTATGCTCTTGTCGATGGTGCATAGAGTTTGCAACACAAATGTCTACGGGTGCTCTTCTATTTTTGAGGTCACCACTAAAGAAAATGGCTCTTCTTGTTCTCCTCCAATAACCTCTTCAAAATCAACAGAGAAGACAACATTCTTCGCTTTTTTGCTTGGTATGCCTCATCAGCAAAGTTGATCCGCTCTCCTTCTGTGAACTCGGTGCCATCATATACATCATCAACTTTTGGTTCAACCAGAAATTCGCTCTCTTGGTGAATTTGATTTGAGCAAAAATTTGGTTTGTTGCAATCGTTATGCTTTTTTGATGTTGGCAGCTTATAAGGAATGGCTCTTGAATCATCCTTATCTTTTGTAGGACTTGTTTTTGTCGCCGCTTGCACCTTTGACATCTCTGGTCGTAATTCCACCCTTATAGCTTGGCGATAATTTTGATACAATTGGAACAAATATCATTCATAATCTGGTGGAAGAAATCAATCCATGAGGAGTTGTTTCATCATTCTCCACGTATGAACAAGTGCACTTCCTCGCCGTTGTCGGATTCTCTGAAGTTGGTCCCACCAAACCGCAGCACCACTTTTCCACACCACCAATCTGACCATCTTCTCCTTTGGAACCACTATCATCTCAGAGAATCTCTCGACCTCTGAGATCCAATTAAGGAAATCTTCGACCTGCATATTACCATTGAAATGCGGAATCTCTGCCTTCATTTGATAATAGTAGGATTCTATTTGCCGCCTCCTCGACTGATATCCGTGAATCCCATCACCTTCGCCATCCAAATCTTCCTCATCGTCATATTGATAATGAAAAGGACGTTGAATCATGTTCGGATTAACAGGTCAACATTGGAAAAATCCCTCAGCACGTCTCCTATTATCTTTAGGATGTCTGTTGTTGGTGTTGAGGTTTCAGGCTATCAATCATCTTGCGGATCTCTCGTAGTTGATCGTTTGATTGTTGATGCTGCTCTTCTGACACCTTCCGCATATCCTTCAACCCACGACCAACGTCATTAGGCTAGTTGTTTCCTCTTTCGTTATTTACCATCGAAGCCAAGAGAATTCTTGCTCTGATACCACCTAATACAGTGAAAAATTAATTAAAAAAAAATCCAACAAACGTTAAGATCTCATAAACTCTGAATCCATAAGAAATCCTAGAATCCACAAAAATAAAACTCTAAAAGGGAGGAAACTCAAAATATTATTGATAATAAACTGTTTTTCTCATATTACAAGTCTCCTATTTATATTAATAATAGAAAATTAAAAAATACTAAAAAAGAAGTAAATTTCGGAAACTAATGAGATCCTACATAATAATAGAAATTGATAGAGATCAATTCTAATATGTTATGATAGAGATATCTCAAATCTAAAAGTAATTAAAAATGGTAAGTTTGATAATTTGAAGGCCTGAGTCAAGGAATTTTTTAAAACTAAGAATTGTTAATTATATAACAACTAATATAAAAGATCTTCTCGTTATCATTCTCCATATAAAATTTCGTGCGATTCCGAGATTGTGACACTTGATTTAAATTTATTTTGTGGACCTCTTGTGGTGGTCCTATCTGCATAATCTGTCCTACATCACATTAAGATTGTTAATTTGTTTTGAACTATTATCTTTGATTGTTAAGTTTCTATTTCAATCATTTTATTTCATATACACACACACACACACACACGTACTTGTTAGTCTTAGATTATGAGCTTTGAATTTTGAAGTATTGATTAATTATAGTATATGTATTTGAGGTGTTATTTTGTAAATTATATGTACATAAAGAGAATTTTAATTCATATCCACTTAGTCAACCACATCAACATGTAAAAATGATAATTACAAGTCTATTTTGCCTAAATTTTTTGGACACACATGTAATGGATCCATTCAATTTGTTCTCATATGCATTGCTGCCAAAACTAAGATGATATAAAATCAAATGACAAATGGAAAATTGCTCAAAAACAGGAAGCGGGAGGAAAAATAACACAATTCTTACCGCATGTTCAGCTTCATATATGAGCTCAAATTTGCCAGAATATATGCCCATGAAAATTGTTGTTAGTCAGGGTGGGATCCAGGATTTTATTTTTTGGGGTGGGCTGATTTAATATTTTGATAAAAAAAAATATTTATCAGCGTTTAGGAATAGTTTTTTTTTTCTATATCATTAAAATTGTGTCTTTCAAAAACGAATTTAAATAAAAAGAATTGAAAAACAAAATAAATAATAAAAAATTTAAATTTAAATTTTTTTTATAGATATTCCAAAAAGTAAATTAAAAATGCATTACAAACGTGACATGTAAAATAAGAATTAAAAATTTAATTCAGTTATTCCATGCAAATTTTATCCACTAAATTAAGTAAAGGAAAAAAATTTAAAAATTTTAAAAATTAAAAATTAAGAATTAAATGAAATAATAAAATCTACCTTGTTTCAAAATTAAACCTACCTAAATGATGCCAAAAATAAATAAATAAATAAATCTCCAAAAAAACATATAAATAGGTATTCCCAAAAAATTTAAAAATATCATCTGACACGTTACAAAGAACCTAAAAAAAATTCATATCCACTGTTCTAATGATGGGGAAAAACAACAAAAACACATCACACATGAATAAATAAATAAATAACAATGGATGTGACACAGAGGGAGAAAGAGGGGAGGGGTTGTTACTTTGTTATTGATTTACTTCATCTAGGTTAGACTTAGATTTGTTACAGAGATAATGTTATAGATGGGATACTCAATTTTTTTATACAAAAAACCTATAGCACGGACCAACCAACCTGTGGGTCCTTTTTTTTTTTTGGGGGGGGGGGGGGGGGGGGGGGGGGCACTGTTACGTTCAGTTTTTATTTTATAGTCCAAATTATAGTCCTATATACTTCAATTGAAATACAATGAAGTATATACCTCGTTAGACGATGTATCTCATTAAATATTTTTTTACATTTACTAAAAATTGGTTCATCCAACTCGAAATAGAGCGATATATACTTTTTATTAAAATATATACATTATTAGATGATGTTTATTATTTAAAAAAAATGAAAACATGTGTGGTTTAAGTTTTGGTAATTAAAAATGAGCGAATCTAACATTTTCTTTTTTGGGGTAAATTTAAATTTACAAAGCAATGATATTTTAAGGTTTTTTGTGTAACAAAAATCTAGGTTGAATTGGTATTTTAAGATTTTCTAACAAAATCTGGGCTGGACTGTATTAAGTTTTTTATAACAAAACTGGACTGAGCTGATATTTTGGAATTTTTCTAACAAAATTTAGACCAGGCTACAGCCCGGCCCAGCCAACTCTTGGGCCCGCCTTTGGGCCCGTCTATGGGATTCGATTCGTCTAAGCTAGTGAGGTAGCAGCGTGGTCCCATCCAATTGACATTCGATCTTAAGATAGGGATTCCCAATAATACTCAGCGTAACAAGATGTTTGTCACTTAGTGCGGTGTGATTTGTAGCAATCATGCTCAACTCTAACTCTCCCACTGGGGGGACATCAGCTCGTCTGACTATGCAGAGCTGGTTAGGCGTCTTTAGGTTCACTAATGAGGCTTTGACAATAAATTTGTATTTAATTTAATTCTTTCAATTATAAAAGATAACACTAATAGCTTAATATTTCTCTTGTGTAAAATAAGTTGTAGTGGGACATGACACACATTATTGCTACTGAATTTATCAATAAGCAATTGGGTCAGGTTTGACGACAATAGCGGTGCGATCATGCCAAGAGGATACAGAAACTCATAGCCAAGAGTAGTGATCCGCAGGCCCATCCAGTTACGGGAGTCACCCAGGCTGATTGGGAGTGAATTGTTGACTTCATTCGCTTTAATACTTATCAGGTAATTAATTCATGTGATAATATGATCTGTTTTAGCCTCAAGAAATATACATGTGTAATACTGTATATTTCATTTTTTGTAGGCGAGGTCGAGGACTTATAAGGCAAATCGAGAGAAGCAATTTTATGGTCGAGTGGGATCAAAACACTTTGTGATGCACCAAAAGCAAAAAGAAGTGATAAAATATTTTCATTATGTCAAACACATTTTTTATAAGTTATTGTACTCAATTTAACGTTAATTTATTTGGTTATAAATGTCACTTGAACAAATACGGGGCCCATGGACTTGTTCAAGGACATCCACTTCAGCAAGAGTAAAGGGTGGATTAGCAATGTGGCAGCTACTCGCCATGTAAGCACTTGATCCAGTTCTTTTTTTTTTTGTGGATAAATTTTTTTTTTCTTGATCAAATATTTCCCTATCAGCAAGCGGCAAGACTCGAATTCAAGTCCCCTCACTAAAGAGGGGGTACCTCTCCCATCCTATCAAGAGGAGGTTTGATACTTGATCGCATTCTTGGATATTAAAAGTTCATGGATTTTAGTGTGAAATTAGTGTGAACTCACACTGGTTTAAGAGAAGAAGCAGAGAGAGAGAGAGAGAGAGAGAGAGAGAGACCACTGTGTGTATTTCCTTTCATGATCAGACCCTTGGACCCCCAAACGCAAATAATTATAAAAATAGTAAATGTAGATTAGAAAGAACCTACTGTGGTGTTGCTGACATTTGTGAAGATGATAATATTGAAAATTGTTTTGTGAATAAATTGTATAAAGTCTGAATGTATTATGTAAATAGCAATTCGTTACTATTTATGAACTGAAATTTTATATGTGAAAGTAAGATGAAATATTTAGTCATTCGCTGAAGTGATGAAGTTAATCTGTTGCTTGGCTCCATTTAGTTCAACAAGACAATATCCATTTAATGAACATGCCAGTGATACCATTATAATGCATTTTATTTAGTGAATTACACATTTGGACATCTTGTGAATTGTGAAGAAAGAATTAGACAGCAATTGTGTGTATATATGGCGAGCAAAACCACTATCAAATTGAGATCAAGTTGTAAATTCTGCAAAAGTTTCACACATTAAGTCTCCTTAACTTGCCCAGCATTTGTAAATTTTGGACTTAGGCCCGTTGGACACCAATTTTCAAAAAAGATTATGTTACATCCAACCCTATTTCCAGCTTCAATTCCAGTGTAATGTGTTTTAAATTTTTTAAAAATAGTATACCTCATCTAATGAGGTACATGTTTTTATAAAAAATGAAGCATATGTTCTAATAAATTGCATGGATGCATTTATAAAAAAAAAATAAGAAAATTCTTTCGAAGCATATGCCTTATTAATGTAAGCATATGCGTCGTTAATTTTCTATGAACACATATAGAGCTATAATTAGGGCTGGAAACGGATCTGGGTATAACAGCGCCCTTTTTTTTCATAGAAGTTGCTATCTACTAACTTTTCTTTTCCATAAAAGCTCATATAAATCAAAAGTTAAAGTTTTAAAAACCCCATTTGGAATCGATGATCAAAAAATAATTTTTTAGAAGTAGATTAGTTTGACAATTGGTTTCAAACGGGACATTAATTTTCAGAAATAGTCAAAGTTAATCAAACATTGAGTGAACAAATTAAATACCACAAGAGTCAATGGATTTCTTATAGGTTACTAATGCCTGACTTTATGTTTTATGCTTTATTATATTTTTCTTCTCTTAGATATGATAATTCTGTTACCCTCTGTTTAGAGTGTGATATAGGATTATTCGTTTTTGATAGCTATACTGCGATATATAACAATCTATGCTGAATAGGTAAATTTTTATTTGGTTGCCTTTTCTGTTATTCTCATTGGGAAATGTAAAAGTGGTTTTTTGTTATTTGGTTTACCTTTGATAAAGTAAGGATACATAATAGATAAGAGATGGATAAGAATTTATGAATTTTTAAATAACAATTATACTTCTGCATAAATTATTTGTGTTTGAAAATAAGTATGAGAGATGTGTGTGTGATATGATGAGCGCGTCTATCCCCACCAAGTCTTTTTCTTACCCCACCAATCAAAAAAAAAAATGGTGTTTTTTCTATTCCCACCGTTTCGGCCAGGTCAACCAAATTGGTCGTCATTTTAAGTTTTCGGCGACCGAATTTTGTCTTCATTTCATATTTTCGACGACCTAACTTGGTTGTCATTTCACGTTTCGGGCGACCGAACTTGGTCGAACAGAATTTGTAATAAAGTTTTTAATTTTTTTTCTTGAAAACTTAATCCCATGACGTGTATCCTCCTTGGATCTTTCATGTCACTCCAAGTCTGAGTTGTAATGTAGGGAGAATCAATTATTATTCTTAAATGTAGAACATAAGAATAATTTTTTTACATAAGTGACGGACAAAATTTTAAAAGCTAAATATAAAATGTGTTCGGATCAACTAATAGATTTTTTTTTTGTTTTTAAACAAAGAATCCGCTTAACTACGAATTCAAACGAATCTTAAAAATGATATATATTTGTCTAATAAGATATTTTTCTATAAAAATTTGAATTAATTAAAAGTATACTTACTTATATTTTTTTTAGTCCCTTAGTTATTATTTGGATAAAAGAATAAATATAGAATAAGATGGATAAACCCAAAAATTTATTTGTTTACAAAGAACAGGTAAATATAATTCTGAACCCTGTTCGATTAATTTCGGTTGTTCAAAACCTGAAATGGCGACCAATTTTGGTCGCCCAAAACCTGAAATGATGACTACGTTTTGTCATCCAAAACCTGAAATGACGACCAAGTTCGGTCAATCTGGATTGGTGGGAACAGCCAAGCACCGATTTTTTTTTTATGGTGGGTTAGATGAAACGTTTGGTGGGGATAACCGCACCCTGATATGATTGATGTAATAGTTTTTGGAATGTGTGTAGAGAATGTTAGGTGAAATAAATTTTTTAAAATAATGAAAAAGAGTTTTTTTATCAATTGACATATATAAGTCATGATTAGGAATTCCAGCCTTTTCTAAGAATAGTTATTAGGCTTTATCTTAGTTTATCCAGACATAACTATCAAGGTTTATTCTAGCAAAACAAACAGCCTTTTTTTTGTTATTTCCCTATTCCTTGCTTATGTTTCACCCACCCCAAAAGGGGGGGGGGGGGTTTAGTGAATAGAAAAAACAGTGTGTCTTGGTAATTAAGCACATTTTTTGGGTCACAATTTGTCTATCACTTAAAGTTTTGTTGCAATTGTACAGATTATATGAGACCAGATCTAGTCAGGACTGGATCTGATCAGTTTAATCAGTACTGAACTGAACACCTCTTTAATTGAACTGTACAACGTATGAATCAAACTGCACAATTAATTGTTGGGTATATATTTCACTCTCCTATTGGATACTGATGATACTTAGGAATACATATTTTCTTCGATAGCTGATTGGATCCAACAAGAGAGTGAAATATATACCTAACAATTGATTGTGCAGTTCGATTTATACATTGTACAGTTTGATTAAAGGGATGTCCAATTCGATACTGACTGAACTGACTGGATCTAGTTCTGACTGGATCCAGTCTCAGATTATATAGACTTCCTTGATCCTCAATTAATATGTGTTGTGTAAGGGTGTGTTTGTGCCAAAGGAAAAGTGATGGAAAGTGAACATTTTCTCTTTGACCACTCAAAAATCCAGTGTTTGTACCAAACAATGGAAAGAAAAAATGTTTGTGCCAAACATTTTCACCTTTTACTTAAAATAAAATATCATCATTTTTTCTCTCAAAAAATACGGACAATGATCCATGTTTTATCTTTTTTTTTTATATAATATGAGATAACGTATTATTTAATCTAATTATTTTCTTATCCCAGTCTTTTATCTTAATGCCAAACTAAGCATTAGAATACGAGTCCAGCAGTCCCGATAAACCATCACCATTTATTATGATTTGGACGCATTTAATTCCAACTGAGGTAAAACTTCATCATCTTGTTTTGTTTTTTTTTAAAATCACTATGCACTTTGATGTGCTACTAACATGCTTCCTATCCTTTTTATATTTTTAACTTTAATCATTTTTATGTTTTTAAAACTATATGTAGCATACAACATATTTATCGTTTTTTAATAATGGGATTAAACCCAGGGCCGGCTCTAAGAATTGTTTTTTGTGACGAGACCCTGGCCAAACTTTTAAAGCGGGGCCCATATACATTAAAAAAATGTTCTTGACTATTTTTTTATTTTAAGTTACAAAAATTATAAAATTATAAATGCAGCATTATACAATCATTACAATTGTAACCTCTTAAATAAAAATTTCTTGCAACAACTACATCAGTAAACACTTATAATAAGGAAAGTGATTGACAAGCCCCATTTTATAGGTCCCTCGTAAGCCCCATGACATGACATAGATTGAATTACCCAAAATACCCTTTAAGTGTGTTTGTTAATGTTCACTGTAATTAATTGGGCAATTAAGAAAATGGGACAGTAATTAATTTCTAGAATCACACATCTGGGCATTCAAATCTGTTTTTTTTTCCTTTTTTGAATTTCAACATTTGAATCGTCCATTCATTTTCATAGAAATTTTTTTTCCAGGCTGTTCACAATTTGTTTTAATAGTTAGTTACATTTGTTAAAGAGTTATTCTCAATCAGTTACATATCAATCGACTCTTTATATGATCTTAGTGGAACTATGAGTCATATTATTCGATTTTTAGTAACTTCTCAAACGAAATTAATGCAAACGGTTAATACTGCCTTCTTTGGAACCGCGCATGGGGGGCATTCAATTGTGATTTTTTTTCCTTTTTTGACTATATCACATTTGAACGCTCAAAATTGAATCAACAGCTTCATTTTTGTGGTAAATTTTCAGATTTTTTTTTTGAGATTGTAATTGGATTTGATTTTTTGTACAACCTTTTTAAACGTCTAATCTTATCTGAAAAAAAACAGAACAGTTTGGCAATCATTGAAATGTCTACCGATTTGGGTGTGGTGTTTGGTTTATTGTATGTTTTTCAATTGTTTCATTTTTTTTCTATTTTTTAATGTTAATTCTGGTTGTTTCTGATGTCAAATGTGGTTTTCAATACGGCATATCCGTTGTTTAACATTTGAATGTCAAGTACATATCCATACCCATGTGATAGAGAATGTAACTAATTATTATATACATGTTTGTATTGAATTTTGTAACTAGCTAGTTTCATGGATTTGTGAATGTAACTAACTTATTATATGGATTTTGTATTTTAACCCAAGTTACATTCGCAATTTGTTTCTTAAATCTGTTATTTGATATTAAATATAGTAGCCTTTGATCTGGCTTTTGTTTATAATTTTTTCTTTGAATCTAGTGTTCGATGTGAAATATGTTTTTTGAAGGATTTTATAGTGTTTTTATGTTATATTGGCATATGATTGTGTTACATTTTCAAACTAATATGAACATTTATGCATTATTTGTGTAATATATTTTAAAACTAAGTTACATTCACAAAATGTAGCTGACTTTTTTTATCTGATCTTAGTAATTCGTTAAAAATCAGTTACATTCATAAAAAATGGACATGAAGGTCGAAAACGGTGGAATCCGGAGGAGGATTGGAAAAGTAGTCGAACCACCTCTCATATGATAGAGAGCAACGAAATGAATCCAGTACTGGTGAAGCCGTTCGTCGAAGATGAGCAGGTCCGCCGAAATGATTTTTTTTACTTGCTGATTTAAAAAAAAAACGGTTAGATTTTTTTGGGATGTGTTTAGGGAGGAGAAACGGTACACAAAAATGGGATTTGACATATGAACGTTTGATTTAAATAGGGGTAATTTGGTACTTTATTTTTTTGCCCTTTTGTTAAACTCAACTAGGTAGCCAATAAAAATTTGACACCTTGTGGGGCCTATGAGTGGGGCTTATATAATGGGGCCTGTGTAGCAGAGCTCTTATAATAATCCTTACAAAATTATATTCGTACTAAGATCAATAAAATAAAAAGATACCATAGCAAAAAAAAAAAAAAAATCAAATAAATATCATTTGAAAATTATTCTTCTTGCATTTTGAGCAGAAAAAATATTAATTAAACTTGTATAATCTAGTTTTTCTACTTTGTTTTTTTCAATGGATAATAGAGCTAATCCATTTAATCTTTCTTGTGACATGGTAGATATATAAAGAGAGATAGTGGCTTGAATGCTTGAAGAATCTGTCTGTGGGAGAGAAGAACGTTGGAGAGGTTTAGAGATGTAAATTGACATTGCTGAATGGGTGAGAGGTTTTTAGGGATTTGATGGGGGAGTTTTTAGAGATTTTAATGGGGACGGTTGGAAAAAAAATGGCCTGGGATAGCAATTGATAGGTTGGGTTTTTAGTTTTGGATACTTAGGGGCATTCTGTTTGGCTTGGGCAGTGGGCCTTGGGGTGTGTAATGGTATGCAAGGGTCCATATATCTACCACCGATGCAACCAACTAAATGTTTTCTTTTCATGGACTGATTGGGTTAAAAAAAAATAAATCATGACTGATGGGCTTAAACCTCTATGGGCATGGATGAGCTTGGGGCCCTCCTTAGGTGGGGGCCCTAGGCAGTAGCCTTGGTGGCCTCTGCCCAGGGCTGGGCCTGACTAAACCACCAGATAAAACCAAGGGTAGGTATCTCCTTTTATTTTTGATCATTCCCATATGTTCCCCTCTTGAAGATGGTTGGCCAAACCTCATCATTTTAAATTCTTGGTCTTGCGAGTCTGCTGATCCATGCTAGGTTTGTCATCAAAATGAGTACTTAATGCATGTAAAACATTGATCCACAACAAGTCTCCAACGCAAGACATGATATAGTTATGGTGATATGATAATTCTGAAAAAGAAATGTCAATATATAAATAAATAAATAATATATGGTTATATGAAAAAATTGTTAGAAGATGGAGTATGGGTTATGTTCACAAAACAGTATATATGTCACGCCCCAGGGTGGCCGTCCCTGAAAACGTGGCAAATATATATAATATCAGCAGTCTATACAGGAGATCAATAAAATACTCTAAACAACATAAAAAATGACAACACAGACAAAAGTGTAGCTGACATGATATATACAAATAGCGGAAGCTTAAACGACTGAGTCTGTAATTCAAAGACATATTACAGACCCGATACATAATCAACTGTCATGTGAGAGCCAATATACACAATGACATCCAAATACAAGTATGTGCCCAAGCACGGAATACAATACATACAATCAAGAAGGGGATGCTGATGGCCTCTCACTCGCAGAACATGACGCTGCTCCGCTACTGCTGATGTGCCTCGGGGAGCTCCTCCTTCAGATCCGACTCAGATATAACTGGAGAAAAATATATGCGAGGGGTGAGCCACACGCTCAGTGAATAGCACAACCCATGCATCACAATTCATATTAACCTCATATAATTTATAGCCCCTAACACGGGAGCAACTACACATTCTAGTGGGTCATTTCATCGCCAACCCACCTCCCCCCTCACCCTCACCCTTTCCGGGGGGTGACATGGGCCTCTTGGGGCATACTAGACCGCTCTCCACCCCTGGTCCACCCGGTAGCCTCTCCCACACTCCGTAGCCTCCACCTGATATACTCCCACTATCAGTACAGTCCGACGCATCGGAGGTACCTACGGACGGCAGCCCTCTGTCAGGCCAGCCAACGCCGGGGAGTTCCTACATCGGATCCAACCAAAAGGAGAAGACAGCCTACTCACACGGATACGATCCTCTTGGATCCGTTGACACCGATTTGTAACTCTACTAATGTCATGAATTCTCAAGAATTCCTCCAGGGCGCATAACTAAGATGCGGGGAGACATATATTATAACAACAAGGTTATAATATTCTCTAAGGCATGCTTATAACTAAATGCTCTCATTTTGATTTAATTAGATTAAACTAGATGGGAACATGCATAGTTCGGGGCTTGGTGTCTAGGCATGCATAGGCCTCTATACATGACATAAGGGTGCATTTCCCTAGCATACAAGTCTAAGGTGGCATGGATACATCATATTAATCATGCATGCATAGTTTACATTTATTACTAGTTAATATGCAATTATGGTGTCCCAGGGGAGGGCAATGCACGCCTACGTGCATCGAACGCCTCCCTACTGGGTTGGATTGTCCCACTCACCGAAACCTGGGTCGTCGCGTGACCGTCCGTCAAGATCTGCAAGACAAGGGCATTCAATATGGTGAGTAAACTACACAAATACATAAGAAATTTACTAGAAATACCCAATACTCGGACAAGCATGCATACGGGCCCGCACGCACGCGAGCACGCGTGTACGCACGCGAGTCCGAGTGCTCTGACACCCTCTCGAACCCTCGGGCAGCCATACGCATGGCCCCCCGCACGCGCACGCACAAATGCGCACGCCCGCACGCGCCCCTGCGCCCCTGGCGCACTACCGCGCCCCTGCCCGCGCGCCCAGACGCGCTGCCATGCGCGCGCACGCTCACGCGTGCCCGCGTGCACCGCGCGCCCAGCCTGCGCGACTACACGTACGCGCGCGCGCCCGCCAGCGCCTGTCTGCGCGCGCGTCCACGCACGTGGATGACCCCGCACGCATGTCCGAGCCCCTTCCACCCCCTCCTCAGCCCTCCCACACCCCCCAACACCCATGCATACATGCATAACCATTTACACACCCTAATCAAGCATCTAACTAGCTAGGGGAGGAGGAAAACTTACCCAAAGAGAGGAAGAACAAAGGGAGGAACTCGGGTGCCCTTCGCGCACCAAATCGCCACCACCAAGCCCACTCTCAGCCCTAAAATGGCTGAAACAGGGGAGAAGGGGAAGCCATGAGAGGAGGTAAACAAAGGGGAAAGCAAAACAAAAACCATACAAGGGTAGATCTCACCCTTACCAATCTTTTTCCCTTCTAGGGTTTTCCTTTTTTCTTCCTTCTACTACCTCTAATGGAGACTAATAAGAAGAGGGAGATGAAATGGAGTGAGTGCAGTGAGTGAGAGATGGTGAGAAGAGGAAGAAGGCGCCCACTTAAAGGGCCACACACACACACACACTCACACACTTAAGTTTTGTGGGGATTGACTTGAGTCAACCCAACCACACAAACAAACAAAATGATTTGACCAAGTCAATGGTCAAACTTGACTTGGTCAAAGTCATCTTTGACTTGGTCAAGTCCCCCTTTTGACATTCCCACTCGGTCAAAACCCGGATACGATTCAGAACTGCCAAATTCTGAACGTTACCGGAATTTGATGAAATTTTCGTGAGTGGTTTGAAATGGTACCAGGACACATAATGTGCAGTTAGATTTTCAATCGGAGTTCTCAAGCTCATGATGATAGCCAAAAGTCCAAAATTTTAGCGGTTCCGATCGAAAAAAGAAAAAGTTGAAAAACTGCCAGAAATGTCCCAAAGGTGCCCAGAAGGCTAAAAGTGACACATATATAACATGGGTTATGTTCACAAAACAGTATATATGTAAACTAATAGAAATACAATATAGAAAAACACAGAGAAGAAGAACAACTGTATTGTGGTTGACGAATCTGTTCTTTTCTGATGAAAGCCGAGGCTAGAGTTGGACTCTATGTCCTTAAGATAATAATCGCCCCGCACAGGTGCTCACGGATGCAGCTACTGTCACCCAGGATACAATGGTAGAACTCCCTATGGTAGCAGCACTTCAAAACGTATGGACATCAAACCAACTCTGTTTACACACTCTCTCTGTTTACTGAGTGGATGCATGTATTCAGAAGAGTTGGACTGGAGACTCAAATGTAGCCTGTAAATGCCTATTGCAGTGAATGAACTTGTGATTTAAAATGTAGAGACTAGTGGGATTTATAGGGTAGAAAATCGGTTGAAAAGACTCTTGGAGGAGTCCATTCCTCTGTTCAGTTTTCATTGAAAGAGAGTCTAAGGCACCCCTCCATTCAAACATCCAACGGTCATATCGTAACCGTTGATCTGACGGCCCATAGGGCATCTGAGGATTCATTCGATCAACGGTCTAGATTTCATCCGATCAAAATGATCTTCACCGTCTGATATGACAAAAAGTCAAAAAAGAAAAGGCTCCAACTCCTAGTGACTATGCGTACGTGCTAAGTGCTAAGTATGCCTCCAAAATGCCAATGCGCGGGCCCACGCGTGACGCGGGTGGTGGTGCTACGCAGCACCTCGCATGGAAAGGTCCACCATAGATGTCCACCAAAAGCAATTCACTAGAATACAAAGAGTTTATCTTATAAATCCTTAATATTTTTTCCAAACAACAGATGTAGAACTATAGCTTTTTCTTCTTCCCCAACCACCAACCACTTTTATCATGTTATTGGGAGAATTTTGGATCCAATTTTCACATTCACCCAAAATTGGTTTTGAGAATGTAAATATACTTTGTTCATCTACTTGACGAGAGGAACACAATCCAATGGGTTTCCACTAAAAATAATTAGTGGAACCCAAACTCATTTTAACCCAAAATTGGTCAAAACCCAAGTTTTTCCAACAATCCCCCACATGAATGAAAATTGGTTAAATTATGCATATGATAATGCAGACACTAGAGAGAGTACTTTGGAAAGTTACTGCTTCGGAAAGGTAGCTTTTGGCCTTGAACCTTCCCTAGTGAAAACTATTAGATTTATAGGCTAATCAATGAACATGATTTCTTGAACTGTTCAACCATAGTTGTAAACCTAGATAATAGTTTTCACACAGTTCCTTTCCTAGCACAGTTGGTTCTCACGGATGTGTTCATTTAGGCCCTAAACAACTATTGGTATTCATTAGTGCTATTAGAGAATTCAGCCTTATAATTCTCATAGAAGTGGCCTCACTTCACCCTCATATAGGTGAGTCCTATGAAGAGTATCCTGCCATACTCCACTTGGATTTTCAAGACACAAAAATCATTAAAAGTAACACTTAACCTGATTCACGCTGCAAATTGCACTGTTTCACCATAGGAATGGGTAGGAGATATTTATCTCCTCAGTGTCTCGAGTCACACATAACTTAGTTGTCCCATTGAACCTAGATCTTAGGATCTTCCCAATGAACCTAGATCTTGGGATCTCCAATCAACTAGGTTGGGTTACCATTATAATGACTATTTGAATATAGGCTTCAATCCCATTCCTCTCAATGATCTGTACACTTGCTCTCTAGTCAAACCTTTAGTAAACGGATCCGCAAGGTTGTCTTTTGACTTTATATAATCGATCGATATTATACCATTCGAGAGCAACTGTTTCACGGTATTGTGTCTCCGATGTATGTGTCGAGACTTACTGTTATAGATGTTACTCTGGACCCTTCCAATCGCCGATTGGCTATCACAATGTATACATATTGCAGGCACAGGTTTTGGCCAAACTAGAATGTCCTCTAAGAAATTTTGAAGCCATTTAGCCTCTTCTCCTGCTTTGTCCAAAGTAATGAATTCAGATTCCATGGTGGATCTGGTAATGCATGTCTGCTTTGAGGACTTCCATTACACAGATGCACCTCCTAGGGTAAAAACATATCCACTAGTGGACTTTGAGTCTTTTGTATCAGATATCTAATTTGCATCGCTATAGCCCTCAAGAACGGCTGTATAGCCCTCAGATAGTGCAATCCATAAGTCTGGGTGTATCTTAGATATCTAAGAACCCTGACTATCGCCTTCCAATGATCATGTCCTAGATTACTAGTAAAGCTACTCAATTTATTAACTGAGTAGGCTAAGTCCGGATGTGTGCAGTTTGTCAAATACATTAGACTGCCAATAATTATAGAATACTCTAGTTGTGATACGCTTTAACCATTATTTTTAGACAAGTGTAGATTTACATCTACAGGTGTCTTTGCTTGACCATCATCATTTTTATTGAATTTTTTCAGTATTTTCTTAACATAATGTGATTGAGACAATACCAATCCATTAGATGTTCTAGAAATTTTAATTCCTAGAATCACATTGGTCAAGCCCAAGTCCTTTATATCGAACTTATTGGTCAACATTCTCTTGGTAGTCTTAATGATATCATTATTGCTACCAATTATTAGCATATCATCCACATAAAGGCACACAATGACATATCCTTTTTAGTGTTCTTCGCATAGACACATTTGTCACACTCATTAATCTTGAAATCATTCAACAACATTACATTGTCGAATTTTTTATGCCATTGTTTTGGTGCTTGTTTTATTCCATAAAGTGATTTAACAAGCCTGCACACTTTTCTTTCCTGTCGAGCAATGAACGCTTTATGTTGTTCCATGTATATCTCCTCATCCAATTCACCATTCAAAAATGCAGTCTTAACATCCATTTGATGTATTTTCAAACTATGTAGTGCTGTAATAGCAATCAACATTCTAATGGATGTTATTCTGGTCACTGGTGAATATGTGTCAAAATAGTCCAAGCCTTCTTTTTTATTGTACCCCTTGGCAATAAGTTTGGCTTTGTACTTATCAATTGATCCATCTGCCTTCATCTTCTTTTTGAAGATCCATTTGTATCCTAAAGGGTTATTTCCTGGTGGAAGATCCACCAATTCCCATGTATGGTTTTGCATGATACATTCAATCTCACTGCTTATAGCCTCTTTCCAAAATGGTGCTTAAGGAGTAGACATCGCTTCCTTATAGTTTTGAGGCTCATTTTCTAACAAGTATGCTAAAAAATCAGGACCAAATGATTTTGCAATCTTTGTCCTCTTACTGCGTCTAGTGTCATCCATAGACTCATTAGACTCTTAGTCTATAGTCCCTTGATGGCTACTCGATGTAGTATTATAAGTTCTCTTGTGAGAACTTCCTTCTTGTGCATCTTTACATGGAAATGTGTTCTAAAAAATGAAGCATTCCTAGATTCAATAATTGTATTAACATTAATATCAGGAATGTCAGATTTATGCATAAGTAAACGATATGCACTACTGTTATATGCATAGCCAATGAAAATGCAATAATTGGTCTTTGGTCCAATCCTAACTCTTTTGGGGTTAGGGACATCCACTTTTGCAACACCCCCACACTTTTTAAAGTATTTGTAGGAAGGTTTTCTGCCTTTTCACAACTCATATGGTGTCTTATCCATTTTCTTATGAGGTATTTTGTTGAGGATGTGATTTGCGGACATCAAAGCCTCCCCCCACAAGTTCTGGGGTAAACCCGAACTTATCAACATGGCATTCATCATTTCTTTTAAGGTACGGTTCTTGCTTCAGCAACGCCGTTTGACTGGGGTGAATAGGGGGCGTTGTAGTTTGGTGAATGATTCCATGTTCTGCACAAAATTCCGCAAAAGGGGTTTCATATTCACCACCACTATCACTCCTTAGTACCTTAATTTTTTTACCAAGTTGATTCTCAACTTCATTCTTGTAATGTTTAAACATTACTATGGCCTCATCTTTACTTCTCATTAAGTAAACATAACAGTTTTTAGTGCAATCATCAATAAAAGTAATAAAATACTTTATACCACTTCTAGTTTGCACAAATTTCAGATCACATACATCACTATGAATTATTTCTAGAGGTTCATTACTTCTTTCTATAGATTTGAAAGGGGATTTTGTTAGTTTTGATTCCACACATACTTCTGACTTATGATTTGAATGAATATTAAACTTAGGCCTCTTCTTCTTGCGCTGTCCCTGGTCCGGGCTCCTGGGAGGTCTGTGTTCTACAGAAGGGGTTGGAACCCTCACGAGGATCCCGAGGTCTCGCTCGACTGTCTTCGCCCGAGACACCAAGTTCGAGTACCTCGTGAAAGCCTGGGAGGTGACATGCACCCGAATGGCGCTACTGAGACCAAGCTCAAAACGACGGCACCGCGTCTCCTCATCCATCACCAAGGCTGGGGAGAATCTGGAAAGCCTCGTGAAGCGCGTGGAGTAGTCAGCGACAGACATAGAGCCCTGCGTCAGCTGCTCAAACTCCTGCATCACGATCTGGCGCGTCAAGAACGGGAAGTACTCCTCCAAGAAATACCTCCGGAATCCCGCCCATAGAAGCTGCTCCACTCCCTCGGGGATGTCCACTGATCGGGTAGCCCACCAGTCGGCGGCGCTACCCTTCAGCATGAAGGTGGCCAGGGAGACTCGCTGGCGGTCGGTGCAATGCATGGTCGAGAAGATCGTGTCCACCTCCATCAACCAACGCTCTGGGGCAAGGGGATCCGCCGTCTGGCCATGGAACTCGGGAGGGTGGAGCTTCAGAAAGGCATTGAGGCCACTCTGATGTACTCTCGCTGCAGCCTCTAGCTCCACCTCCCTCTCCTGGCGATCCTGAACTCTCACCGCCGGAATCACCACAGGGACTGGGGGTACATCGGGTACCACAGGCGGATCTGCCACCAAGGGGACCTGTGGAACTGCATCACAGGCCGCCCTCAGCTCCTGAATCTCTCTAGCCTGCTCAGCCAACACCCTAGTCTGGGCCTCCAGTGCCCTGGTCTGAGTCTCCACCAAATCTGCTATCCGAGCGAAAGCACGCTCCCATGCAGGAGGCTCCTGCGCCGATCCTGGCCTCACAGCCAAGGACTCTCCAGTAGCATCCTCGCCTCTGGTAGGTCCGGAAATGTCACGCCCCAGGGCGGCCGTCCCCGGGACGCGGCAAGTGTATATATGATATCAGTCTAAACAGGAGTTCAATAATATACTCACACAACAGCTAAAATGACAATACAGACAAAAGCAGGGGCTGACATGATATATACACAAATAGCGGAAGCTAAAAGACTGAATCTGTAACTCAAAAACATAGTACAGACTCGATACATAATCAACTGTCCTGTGAGAGCCAATATATATAAAGACATCCAAATAATACACAAACACGTGCCCAAGCACGGAATATAACACATACAATCAAAAGGGATGCTGATAGCCTCTGAAACTCGCGGGACGTGGCGCTACTCCGCTACTGATGAAGTCCCTCGGGGAGCTCCTCCTCCGGATCCGACTCAGATGACTCTGGAGAAAAATATTATGCGAGGGGTGAGCCACACGCTCAGTGAGCAGCACAACCCATGCATCACAGCTTATATTAACCACAACCAGATATTATTATCCACAATCTCATTACTCAAGCCACAAAATGGCAACAACTATACAATCCAGTGGGTCGCTACCGCCAACCCACTACACCCTCACCCTCACCCCTCAATAGGTGACAAAGGATATTGGGACTGACAACTCAAAACCAGTGGGTCGCTATCGCCAACCCACTACACCCTCACCCTCACCCCTCAATAGGTGACCAAGGATATTGGGACTTACAATCCAGTGGGTCGCTACATCGCCGACCCACCGCATCCCTCACCCTCACCCCTCAATATGGTGACATAGGATATTGGGACTGACTAGGCTGATGGTCGCCCTTGGTCCACCGATAGTCTCTCCCCACTCCGTAGGCCGTTTGGCCACCCCCACATTCAGCACAGTCCGTCCTAAATCAGGAGGTGCCTACTGATGGGAGCCCCTGCACGGGACAGCCTTTCCAATGCCGGGGTAGTCTCTACACGGATCCAACGAAGGGAACAGAACAGCCTATCCATCGCATATGATCCACTCGGATCCGCAGACAACACATCACAACAACTCTAATGCCATGAATTCTTCAGAATTCCTCAAGGGCGCATAACCAAGATGCAGGGAACATATATAATAATAGTTGTTAACAAGGGTTATAATAATAATTATTTACAAGAGTTATAATATTATTGGGACAAGAAACCTTGGGAGGGCAGCATGAGGTCCCGATACAGGACATCCCGACAACCAAACAAGGAACACGGAGCACCCTAGCCCGGGTCTCAATGTTGACCTCGCAAGGCCCCTCCCTATAATATTATACAAGGCATGCTAGCATTTAATTTAATAAATCAAACTTATAGGATGCATGCATAGGTCGAGGCTTTCCTAGCATGATAACAAGGTGACAGGATGCACGGCTCTTACACATATCCTAAGGGTGCAAGTCCCTAACATACAAAGTCTACGGTGGCATGCATTCTACATTTTTATCATGCTTGTATGGATTACACACTACAACAAGTTAATATAAATCCATGGTGCCCCAGGGGAGGACGGTATACGCCCAAGTGCATATAGCGCCTCCCTACTGGGTTGGATTGTCCCACTCACAGATAGTCGGGTCGTCGCGCGACCGTCCGTCAGAATCTGCAAAATAGGTAATCAATTCGGTGAGTAAAATACACAAATACATCCAAAAATACTTTAAAAATACACAACACTCGGACAAGCGTACATACGGCCTGTACGCACGCGAGCCCGAGCACCCCAACTCATTCCCGAACCCCCGGGCAGCCATACGCACGGCCACCCGCACGCGCACGCACGAATGCGCACTCACGCACGCACCCCGGCACCATCGGCGCACTGCCACGCGCCTGCCCGCGCGCCCCGACGCACTGCCGCACGCACGCGCACGCTCACGCGCGCACGCCCCAGCACGCGCACGCACTGGTCCCCAGCTCCACGCCCAGGCGCCCTGCCCCGCACCCAGGCGCAGTGCCCAGGTGCCATGCCCGCGTGCGTGCACGCTCGCGCGCACGCCCGCGCGCACTCCCGCGCACACCCCCGCTCGCGCCAGCACCCACGCGCACCTGCGCGACCACTCCGCGCGCACCCGCATGCATGCACCTGCGCGCGCAACTGCGCCCGCCAGCGCCCAGCACCAGCGCCCGGCGCCCAGCTCCACCCGAGCGCACGCCCGCGCGCACGCTGGCACGCACGCGCGCGCGCGCGCCCTGGCATCTGCTCCGCCTGCTGCACTGCCTGCCTGCCAGCCTGCCCGGGACGGCCTGCCAGCCCGCCCGAGCCACCCAACCACCCTGCCCAAGCCACTCTACCACCCCTCTCCGGCCACCAATGGCCTCCAACAGCCACCAACCACCACCCACAGCCACCAGCACCCAAAACACCACCTAAACAAGCATCTAAACATGGAAAAGAAGGGAAAGAAGGCTTACCCTAGGAGAAGAGAGGAAAGGAGGGGAACCGGAAGCTCTTCTTGCACCGAAACGCCTCCCCAAAGCCTTCCACCACCAAGGCCTCTTCCCACCCTCAACGGGGCTAAATTCTGAGGAGAAAAGAGGGTGTGAGGAGGGGCTAAACACACCAGAATTCGAATCCGAAACCACCGGTGGATAGATCGGGACCGGATCTAACCTTTCTATTCTTTGGGTTTTTGGTTTTGGGCACCCTAGCTAGGTCAAATAGAGGTTTTAAGGAGAGGGAAGAGAGAGGGATTGCTCGGAGAAGATGATGAATAGGAGAGGTTTAAGTCGTGGGATTTCTTTATAACCACCCCCACCCCACACATACCCACACCCCTAATTAGTTTAGCCCTAATTAGGTTTGGGGGGGGGGTTTAGGTGATCTTAAGTGGGTTTTGACTTGGGTCAACCCAACCACAAATAAAAACAAAAGGGGTTGACCAATTCATGGGCCCACTTTGACCGAGTCAAGTCTCCCAATGACTTCTCGCTCGGTCAAAACCCGGATACGCTTCGGAACTGTGAAATTCTGAAACGTCACCGGAATTCGATGAAATTTTTGTGAGCGGCTTGGAATGGCACCAGGACACATAATATGCAGTTAGATTTTCAATCGGAGCCCTCCATCTCAGGGTGATAGCTAACAGCCCGAAATTTTAGCAGTTCCGATCGAAAAACGAAAAAAAACTAAAAAACTGCCAGAATGGTCCAATGGTTACCAGAAGGTTAAAAGTGACACATATATAACATTCTTCCCCCCTTAGGAAATTTTGTCCTCAAAATAATGCAAAAACATCTAGGAAGGGAAGAGATGCGGATACGCGTCACGCAAGGCATCCTCGAGCTCTCAAGGGCCTCAGCACCGGAACGGTGCAGCCATCGCACCTTGACCAACGGGACGGTCTTGGTGCGGAGCCCTTTCTCGCGGTGGTCCATGATCATCAATCGGTTGCTCGACGAATGACAAGCCCGGCTCGAAAACGAGCGGCTCGAACGGGATGACGTGAGCAGCATAGTGGACGCAACCCGCACCCAACCGCGATGCCTCGGAGCACACTGCGAACCCACCCCTCCAAGACGGAAGGGTAAGAACTGGCGCTGAGGTGAGCCTTCGCCTAAACTCCAGGAAGCTCTCCTCGCAAGATGGGGACCATTCGAACCGGACATCCTTCCAAGCGAGGCGGTTAGGAGGTACAGCTATCCTCGAGAAACCCTCGACAGACCTCCCGCAATAACCCGCCAAGCCCAGGAAGCTCCAAATCCTTGCAGGGTTCGACGGTCGACGCCAATTTGACACGGCGAGCAACTTGACCGGGTCCACAGATATGCCCTTGCAGGAAATCAAGTGGCCCCGAAAACCATCCGTTCCAATCAAATCTCGCACTTAAACCACCATCAGCTGATGCTTCCAGGGTATTCCTTGACTGGGAAAAGAAACCTCGGGAGAGCAACATGAGGTCCCGACATAGGATACCCCGACAACCAAACAAGGAACTCGGAGTACCCTAGCCTGGGTCTCAACGCTGACCTCACACGGCCCCTTAAACCAGAAAAGGAACACTAGAAGAAGACATCACTCTTAAGGAACACCACCAATCGCACTGGATCATCTACATCTAGATAATCACCCACCGATATCCTTCAACCTCCATCTCAAGACCGGACCCAACCTCCTTGGGAACGGTCGAACAACAATTGGGTCACGAGACGACGTGTCTTCGCCTCATCCACACCCTCACTCCCAAAAGAAGACATATTGGGACTTTGGGAGGGACTTAGACTACTCTTCACCCCTGGTCCACCGGTAGCCTCTCCTCCACACCGTAGGCCGCCTGGTCCGCTCCCACAATTCAGCACAGTCCGAATCCAAATCAGGAGGTGCCTACTGATGGAAGCCGTCTGTCAGGAAGGCCTGTCTAAAGCTGAGGAGTTCCTACATCGGATCCAACGAAGGGGGAGAACGATTCCACGCTCGCGACATCATTCACTGATCCTCTTCCGGGTAGCCTCTACCTAGTACACTTCCATGATCAGTACCCCTCCGACTGCATCAGTGGTACCTACGGATGGGAACCTTCTGCCAGGACGGCTACAACCCGGCCTCCTTAACTCGAACAACCACTCTCGATACCCGCTCATCGAGACATCACACACATGCTTAACAACAACCAACACACATATATTTGTAGGAAGCTGGGAAAACAAAACATTACCTCGAACCATGATGCCCGGAACCTGCGCCTCCTCGGCCGAAAGTGCTGCAACTCTGCCTTGAACAAACTGCGGCTGAGGAGCAGGGGCACGCCCCGTCGGCTGCATTGGCTGCCTCCACTGGTCAATACGGCCACCCTGTGGCTGCTGCTGCTGACGCTGAGGCTGCACGCGGGGTCGGCCAGCATCTGGGCAATTATACGAGATATGCCCGATGCGCTGACAATGGTAACAGCGCCGCGTCTCTGGCCGCCTGGACTGAATCGGCACTGCCGCCATGGGTGCTGGATCCCACCTTGGCACCACATCTGCTGGAGGAGAGGCAGCCGCTAACTGATCAAAGCGGGGCCTCTTCTCCTTGCTCTGTCCCTGGTCCTGGCTCCTGGGAGGACTCTGATCTGCAGAAGGGGGCGGAACCCTTATGAGGATCCCGAGGTCTCGCTCGACTGTCTTCGCCCGAGACACCAAGTCGGAGTACCTCGTGAATGTCTGGGAGGTGACGTGCACCCGAAGGGTGCTGCTGAGACCAAGCTCGAATCAACGGCACCTCGTCTCCTCGTCCATCACTAAGGCCGGAGCAAATCTGGATAGCCTCGTGAAGCGCGTGGAGTAGTCAGCGACAGACATAGTGCCCTGCGTCAGCTGCTCAAACTCCTGCATCACTATCTGGCGCTTCGAGAACGGGAAGCACATCACAGGACGTATGATTATGTATCGAGTCTTTTGTTGTCTGTGTTGTCTTATTGGCTATTGGTTATGGTATATTATTGATCTCCTGTATTGACTGCTGATATCATGTATACCCTTGCCGCGTCCCGGGGACGGCCGCCCTGGGGCGTGACAACTTTAGCAGGCGCGAACGCCTTTACGCACAGTATATGTTGAACAAAAGGCTATACTAGTACACATCCAAAACAAACGGATTGTACTCTCCACTCAAAACACGGGTACAGGCTCGGCGGGCTGTACTCTCCGCCCAAATAAAGAAGTGGTAAAAAGAAAAAAGCCAGAAGGACCTAGAAAGTAAGACATATGCCAGACTGTGACAATTCTAAAATATTCCCCCAAAGGAAGATATTACTCTTACCCCATTCACCCCCCACCCTTTTATTTCTTGCTATGGAGTTGGAATTGAACTATGTCTACTCGAAAAGGCAAAATCTCAACCAAAGATTGACCTTTTCCTATGTTTACGACAGCACACACTCACATGAGTTCACTTAAAACACTTGCCTATCTAAAGGAAGCTTACTTGACTTAAATCTTGGTGCATTCATGGATTTTCCAGCATGTTTAGAATAATATGATCAAGCATTTGAGAACCATGAACTTGAGAAATTGACACCTGAGGCCAAAACCTTTCAAATACAATCCTGGTTTGGACATAGGTGACCACAAGGGCCCCTCTTCAGGGACTTAATGGCATCTTTTACTTAAGAAAATTGGAAACATTGCCCTCTTACATAAAAGATCCTTTGAAGAATTAAAATGCTCCCCTATGCCACTCACCCCTATGCATAAGGTTGTATTTTCCTTTTCCAAACATTTAGGCATTCAATTTTCCCAAAATACCACAATTAACTCCCATGCCAAAAGAAAATTGCCCCTATTACTTTCATTTCATACCCTTCCACACACATTTGAGAAAGAAAATTGCCCCACTCTCATACACACCTGAGAGTCTCTTTTATTCTCACAAAATCTCATGCATAGTGTCACTTAGGCTCCCTCCTTTGTATGCCGGACATGGCTTCTCGCACTTTTTTTTCCTTGCTTTACTTTAAATTACCTTAGTTGGGTTGTAGCCCTTGACAATTCAAGCGAGAGGGGCTTGAAAGCCAGTGCAGGGGCACGATCCGAACAGATTTAACACTTGGTCTATGGAAGGAATGTTTTTACAGGTGTTTAAGGTTTACCAAATACTCGCAAAGACTTTCAGCAACAAAAAACAAATGGCAGAATCAGGGAGTTACCCCAGGCAGGGGGCGGCTACTACAAACAAGCCGTCGGATTTCAGGTGGCTACTCCCAACATGCCAACCCAACCTTTTTTTTTTAGTCAAAACCCACAGTCCAGGGGCGGCTAAAACAAACTAGCCGCCTGACACTAAGCGGCTAGTCTTGTTATATATGTGTCACTTTTTAGCCTATTGGTCACATTTGGGTCATTTCTGGCCATTTTCCAATTTTTCTTTTTTCGATCAGAGCCGCTAAAATTTTAGAATTTTAGCTATCTGCGTGAGTTCGAGTACTCCGATTGAAAATCTAACTGCATATTATGAGTCCTGGTACCATTTTGTACTACTCATAAAAATTTCATCGAATTCCAGTAACGTTTTAAAAATTATGCAGTTCCGAATCGTATGCGGGTTTCGGTCATTTCGGGTTTATTTGGTGAAATAGTGTTGGTGGTTAATTTTGGTGGTTATGGTAACCTTGGGTAACCTCACCCCCCTCTTGCTTAATGGGTAAAAAAACTTTGGTTATTTTTTATGTGTATGGGTGAGTTTAACTTAGGTTCACCACCCCCTTTTTCCCTTCTCATCACCCCCCCCCCCATTTGAGAAAAAGTGATTTCTCTCTCTCTTTCACCACCTCTCACGCCTCCCTCTCCCTCTTGATTGTGTGTGTTTATGTGTGTGTTTTGAAGAAAAAGAAGGAGAAGAAGCAAGCACAAAGAGGAGAAGTGAAAGAGAAGGGACACACAAAGGTGTGTATTTGTGTTGATTCCCTTCTCTTAGGCTCCCTCTCATGCTCCCTTTTTGCCCCTGATTTTCAGCCAAGTAAGGCTGAGGAGGTGGTGGCGGTTGCGGTGGTTTTGGTGCGCCAAGGGCACCCGAATAGCTCCCCTTTTCTTTCCCCTCCTTTGGTAAGCTCTCCTCCTCCCTTATCTTTGTTTTAATGGTTGTTAGGGCTGTTAGGGTGATCATGCATGCCATGAATGTGTGGTAGGGTGTGTGTGAGGGCTGTGGAGGGGATGGGAGAGGTCTGGACGCGCGCGCGTCTGCGCACGCAGAGGGATGCTGGGGCGCGCTGGCGGGTGCACAAACGTACGCGCAAGCGCGCGAGGAGCTGGCGCGGGCGCGCAGTGCGCGCTGGCGGGACACACATTGCCCGCGGGAGCGCGCGAGGGTGCGCGCGCGCGTGGCAGCGCGTCTGGACGCGCCAATGGGCGCGCGGCAGTGGGCCAGGGGGCCCGTGCTTATGCGTGCGTACGCGTGCGGGGGGCCATGCGTGTGGCTGCCCGAGGGTTCGGGTAGGTGTCGGGGCACTCGGACTTGCATGCGTACGTGCATGCTCGCATGCATGCGAGCCCGTATGCGTGCTTGTCCGAGTCTTTGGCATTTCTAGTAAATTCCATGTATATTTATGTAGTTATACTCACCATATTGAATGCTCTTGTCTTGCAGATCTTGGCAAACGGTCACGCAACGACCCGGGTTGTGGTGAGTGGGTCGATCCAACCCAGTTGGGAGGCGTTCGATGCACGTAGATGTGCATTGCCCTCCCCTGGGGCATCATAACTGCATATTAACCATATTTGCATGTATATGTTATTATTGGGCTTGCTAGGTTGCATCCATGTCATGTTAGACCTAACATGTTAGGGTTATACATCCTAGTATCATGTGTAGGGATCAATGCTTGTTCATGCATCATGTCCCATGTTAGGATAACATTTGATTCCTACATGCACCCCGACCTTGCCTAAGTATACCCTTAGCTATTTATGAAAAGCATAAGTGTAAGCATGCCTTAGAAAATATTATGACCTTGTTATTATATTATTTAAATGCTTCCATGATGAATTCCTTGTATATTTATTATCCATGTTATATGCTTAAGTTGAGCCTCAAATCTTGCCTAATGAGTTTAGGCGAGTGTATGACCACTTATGGGGCCATACTTGGCAATTGTCACTATGAATAATATGTTTTCCCCGCATCTGAGTTATGCGCCCTGGAGGGAATTCTTGAGAATTCTTTACCGTATCGATGTTTAGTAACCGGTGTCGACGGATTCAAGAGGATCGTATCCGCGAGTTAGATTGTTTTCTCCCCTTCGTTGGATCCGATGTAGGAACTCCCCGGCGTTGGGAAAAGCTGTCCTGACAGAGGGCTCCCATCCGTAGGTACTACCGATGCATTCGGGAACGTACTGATCGTGGGAGTATACTAGGTAGAGGCTACCTGGGGAAATGGCTATCGGTGGACCAAGGGTGTAGAGCAGTCTCATCTCTCCCAAAAGTCCTATGTCACCTCTAAAGGGTGAGGGTGAGGATGTGGTGGGTCGGCATCACTACGACCCACCAATTCATACAGTTACTCCCATCTTAGGGACTTTAATGATTTTTAAGGTTAATATGAGTTGTGTTGCATGGATTGTACCATTCACTGAGCGTGTGGCTCACCCCTCGCATATCTTTTCCCTCCACTTGTCGCTGAGTCGGATCTGAAGGAGGAGCTCCCCGAGCATCGCACCAGTAGCGGAGCAGCGTTCGCGTTTTGGGTCTTGCGAGTGAGAGGCCATCAGCGTCCCCCTTTTTCCTTGTATGTATTGTTACTCGTGCTTGGGCACAGTACTTGTATGTGGATGTCTTTGTTTTATATTGGCTCTCACAGGACAGTTGATTATGTATTCTGGTCTGTAATATGTCTTTGAATTACAGACTTAGTCGTTTAAGCTTCTGCTATTTGTATATATATTATGTCAGCTACCTTGTTAATTGTGTTATTACCTTCGATGTTGTTAGAGTCTTTTATTGATCTCGTGTATGGGCTGCTGATATTATATATATTTGCCACGTATCGGGGACGACCGCCCTGGGGCGTGACAAAAGTTGGTATCAGAGCCTGGTCCTGTCAGAGCCAATTGTTTTCTTAGAGATGAGTCCTAGGATTTCTATATGAGTATTCTGATCCTAGTGTCTGTTTCTTAGGTTGCTGATATGCCTCCTCGCAGACGGATGCGTGGACGTGGTCCCCCTCAGGCCTTGGAGGTTTTTGAACCTACTAGAGGCGAGGAGTCTATTGAAGGGTCCTCGGCTATTGGGCCAGGACCAGCGCAGGAGCCTCCTGCATGGGAGCGTGCTTATGCTCGTATAGCAGATCTATTGGAGGCCTAGACTAGGGCGTTGGCTGAGCAGGCGCGAGAGATCCAGGAGCTGCGGGCTGCCCGCGAGGCAGTCCCGCAGGTCCCCTTGGTAGCAGATCCACCGGTGGTGCCCGAGGTACCCCCTGCCCCAGTGGAGATTCCAGTAGAAGGAATTCAGGATCCCCTCGAGAGGGAGGTCGAGCTAGAGGTTGCGGCACGTGTGCATCAGATCGGCCTCACCGCCTTTCTGAAGCTTCACCCTCCCGAGTTCCATGGCTTGTCGACGGACCCCCTTGCCCCCGAGCGTTGGTTGATGGAGATAGACAAGATCTTCTCGACCATGCACTGCACCGACCGCCAGCGTGTCTCACTGGCCACCTTCATGTTGAAGGGTAGCGCTGTCGACTGGTGGGCTACCCGATCGGTGGACATTCCCGAGGGTGTGGGGCGACTTCTATGGGCCGGATTCTGGAGTTACTTCTTGGAGGAGTACTTCCCGTTTTCGACACGTCAAATTGTAATGCGGGAGTTCGAGCAGCTGACGCAGGGCTCCATGTCAGTCGTTGATTACTCTACACGTTTCACGAGGCTTTCTCGGTTCTCCCCCGCCTTAGTGATGGATGAGGAGACGCGATGCCGTCGGTTCGAGATGGGTCTCATTAGCACCATCAGGGTGCACGTCACCTCTCAGGCGTTCTCGAGGTACTCAGACCTGGTGTCTCATGCGAGGACAGTCGAGCGAGATCTTGGGGTTCCCTCGGGGGTTCAAACCCCTTCTGCGGATCGGAGGCCCCCCAGGAGCCAGGACCAGGGACGTTGCAAGAACAAGCGGCCCCGCTTTGATCAGCCAGCGGCCGCCGCTACTCCAGTCGATGTGGTGCCAGTGCGGGGTCCAGCACCCATTGCTGCAGTACCATTCCAGGCTAGGCGATCGGAGACGCGACGTTGTTACCATTGTCAGCGGGTCAGACATATTTCCTATGATTGCCCTGATGCTGGCCGACCTCCTATGCCTCGACAGCAGCCGCAGCAGCAGCTGCAGCAGCAGCCATGGCCAGCAACAACAGCCGCAGCGTCAGCAACAGCAGCCACAGGGTGGCCGGATTGACCAGAGGAGGCAGCCAGTGCAGCCTGCGAGGCGTGCCCCTGCTCCTCAGCCGCAGCTTGTTCAGGGTCGTGTTGCAGCACTTACGGCCGAGGAGGCGCAGGCTTCGGGTAGCGTTGTCCGAGGTATTGTTCTAATCTCCCAGCTTCCTGCTTATGTGCTATTTTATTCTGGGGCCACGCATTCGTTCGTGTCTCCCATTTTCGCGAGACGGATGGGCGTGGTGTCCACCCCTCTTGATGCTATGCTGGAGATATCATTGCCCGTTGGAGACTGTATTCTCCTCCATTCTGTTTATCGTGGGTGTACCGTGGCGATTGCGGAGCATGAGTTTCCATTAGAGTTGGTCGAGCTCGCCATGACGGACTTTGACGCCATCCTGGGAATGGATTGGCTCTCAGCTAGCCATGCCAGTATCGACTGTTTTGCAAAGTCGGTGTCCTTCCACATCCCTGGTCAGAGATCTTTCCAGTTCGTGGGCGATCGGGACATAGCCCCTTTGGGGTTCGTGTCGTCCATCCAGGCATGGAGACTCCTTAAGGGAAGATGCAAGGGTTTTCTGGCATACATTGCTGAGGAGGATGCACCACTGCGGGTAGATATCAGTCAGACTCCGGTAGTGCCAGAATATCCAGAGGTTTTTCCCGATGATCTTCCGGGACTACCGCCGGATCGCGCGATCGAGTTTGAGATTAATCTAATTCCGGGGACCGAGCCGATTTTGAGGGCTCCGTACCGGATGGCCCCAGCAGAGCTGAAGGTGCTCAAGGAGCAGCTGGAAGAGTTGCTCGAGAAGGGCTTCGCACGTCCGAGTGTCTCTCCGTGGGGAGCCCCTGTTCTATTCGTTCGGAAGAAGGACGGTTCGCTGCGTCTTTGTATTGATTACAGGCAGCTGAACAAGCGGACCGTGAAGAACAAGTACCCCTTGCCGCGGATTGACGATCTGTTTGACCAGCTCCAGGGAGCGCGTGTCTTTTCAAAGATCGATCTCCGTTCGGGCTACTATCAGCTGAAGATCCGAGAGTCGGATATTCTGAAGACGGCCTTTCGTACCCGTTATGGGCACTACGAGTTCCGAGTACTGCCGTTTGGGTTGACGAATGCGCCGGCGGCCTTCATGGATTTGATGAATCTGGTGTTTCGGCCCTTCCTTGACTCCTTTGTGGTAGTCTTCATCGATGATATTTTGGTGTACTCGAGGAGTTTTGAGAAGTGCGCTGACCATATTCACACTGTCTTGGAGACTTTGGCCCAACATTAGCTGTTAGGCAAGTTCAGTAAGTGCGAGTTCTGGTTGGAGCGTGTGGCCTTTCTGGGCCACGTGATTTCCGATGAGGGTATATCTGTGGACCCGGACAAGACGCTCGCCGTGTCGAATTGGCGGCGACCGTCGAACCCCACCGAGATTCGGAGCTTCCTGGGGTTGGAGGGTTATTATAGGAGGTTTGTCGAGGGTTTCTCGAAGATAGCCGTGCCTCTGACCCGCCTCACATGGAAGGATGTCCGGTTCGAGTGGTCCCCATCTTGCGAGGAGAGCTTCCTGGAGTTGAAGCGGAGACTCACCTCAGCGCCAGTCCTTACCATTCCGTCTGGGAGTGGTGGATTCAGAGTCTACTCTGATGCATCGCGGCTGGGTTTGGGTTGCGTCCTGATGCAGTATGGTAAGGTTGTGGCTTATGCGTCGCGTCAGTTGAAGCCCCATGAGTAGAATTACCCCACCCACGACTTGGAGTTAGCAGCGATCATCTTTGCGCTGAAGATATGGTCTATGGCGAGGAGTTCGAGCTCTTCACGGATCACAAGAGCCTGACTTACTTGCAGTCCCAGCCGGAGCTCAACATGCGTCAGCGACGTTGGGTCGAGTTCCTGAAGGACTATGACTGTGACATCGCTTACCATCCGGTAAGGCGAATGTCGTGGCCGATGCTCTCAGTAGGCAGCCCTTGGGCATGGCCGCCCACTTGGCTGTACGTCGTTGGAGGCTTCTAGAGGAGGCCGCTTGCTGGATCAGCGTTCGAGAGACGCCTGCGGGTGGCTTTTTGGCCAGGCTAGTGGTGCAGCCCGTTCTTCTCGACGAGATCCGCACGGCTCAGGGCGGGATCCTCACTTTCTAGTCCTCTCTGAAGGCGTCGCCCGGGGTGAGCGTCCGGACTACCAGATTCGCGAGGACGGAATCCTGCGGTTCAGAGGTCGGGTATGCATTCCTGACGACGCAGAGCTGAAGCAGAAGATCTTAGACGAGGCCCATCATTCGAGGTACACAGTGCATCCTGGTGGCACGAAGATGTACAGGGGCCTTCGTCGTGGCTACTGGTGGCGCGGGATGAAGGCGGATATTGGCCGTTTCGTTGCCCGTTGCTTGGTATGCCAGCAGGTGAAGTCGGAGCATCAGCGTCCTGCGGGGAAGCTGCAGTCCATTGAGATTCCTCAGTGGAAGTGGGAGCAGATCACCATGGACTTCGTTTCGGGTCTGTCGAGGTCACGTTCGGGTCGCGATGCCATCTGGGTGATCGTCGACCGACTGACTAAGTCCGCTCATTTCCTCCCCATTCGACTCACCGATTCTCTGGACACCCTGGCGCAGTTGTTTGTCTCCAAGATTGTTCGTCTCCATGGCACTCCCGTCAGCATCATTTCTGATAGAGACGCGAGGTTTACTTCGAGGTTCTGGCGCAGCCTCCAGCACGCCCTTGGTACGAACCTCCACTTCAGTACAGCGTTTCATCCGTAGACGAACATCCAGTCGAGGAGGACGATACAGACCCTGGAGGACATGCTGCGAGCTTGCATTCTCGACTTTGGGGCAGTTGGGAGAGGCATCTCCCGTTGGTGGAGTTCGCCTACAACAACAGCTACCACTCGAGTATTCGGATGGCACCATATGAAGCACTCTATGGCCGCAGCTGCAGGTCTCCCTTGTGTTGGGACGAGGTCGGAGAGCGCCAGTTGGAGGGACCAGAGATCGTCCGCCAGACCTCAGAGAAGGTCAAGACGATTCGTGAGCGTATCCGAATCGCTCAGAGCCGTCAGAAGAGCTACGCCGATCGTCGTCGCTGTGAGCTCGCCTTCGAGGTTGGTGACCATGTTTTCCTGAAGGTGTCCCCGTCGAAGGGCATCTTCCGTTTCGGTGTGCGGGGCAAGCTGAGTCCGCGTTACATTGGCCCGTTTCTCATCCTTGAGCGGATTGGAGAGGTGGCCTATCGCATAGCCCTGCCCCCACAGTTGGCTCAAGCCCATGACGTCTTCCATGTCTCGCAGCTGAGGCGTTACGTCCACGATCCTGCTCACGTTATTCCGTTCGAGCCGCTCGTCTTCGAGCCGGACTTGTCATTCGTGGAGCAGCCGATCGAGATCCTGGACCGACGCGAGAAGAGGCTCCGCACCAAGACCGTCCAGTTGGTTAAGGTGCGTTGGCAGCACCGTTCTGGTGCCGAGGCCACTTGGGAGCGCGAGGACGCCATGCGTGGCGCATATCCACATCTTTTCCCTTCCTAGATGTTTTTGTATTAAATTTTGTGGACAAAATTTTCTAAGGGGGAAGAATGTTATATATGTGTCACTTTTTAGCCTATTGGTCACATTTGGGTCATTTCTGGCCATTTTCCAATTTTTCTTTTTTCGATCGGAGCCGCTAAAATTTTGGACTTTTAGCTATCTGCGTGAGTTCGAGTACTCCGATTGGAAATCTAACTGCATATTATGAGTCCTGGTACCATTTTGTACTACTCATAAAAATTTCATCGAATTCCAGTAACGTTTTAAAAATTATGCAGTTCCGAATCGTATCCGGGTTTCGGTCGTTTCTGGTTTGTTTGGTGGAATAGTGTTGGGATATTTTGGTGGTTATGGTTACCTTGGGTAATCTCACCCCCTCTTGCTTAATTGGTAAGAAAACTTTGGTTATTTTTGATGTGCGTGGGTGAGTTTAACTTAGGTTCACCACCCCCTTTTTCCCTTCTCATCACCCCCCCCCCCATTTGAGAAAAAGTGATTTCTCTCTCTCTCTTTCACCACCTCTCATGCCTCCCTCTCCCTCTTGATTGTGTGTGTGTGTGTGTTTTGAAGAAAAGAAGGAGAAGAAGCAAGCAAAAGAGGAGAAGTGAAAGAGAAGGGACACACAAAGGTGTGTAGTTGTGTTGATTCTAGTGATTGTTGATTCCCTTCTCTTAGGCTCCCTCTCATGCTCCCTTTTTGCCCCTGATTTTCAGCCAAGTAAGGCTGAGGAGGTGGTGGTGTTGGTGGTGGCGGTTGCGGTGGTTTTGGTGCGCCAAGGGCACCCGAATACCTCCCCTTTTCTTTCCCCTCCTTTGGTAAGCTCTCCTCCTCCCTTATCTTTGTTTTAATGGTTGTTAGGGCTGTTAGGGTGATCATGCATGCCATGCATGTGTGGTAGGGTGTGTGTGAGGGCTGTGGAGGGGATGGGAGAGGTCTGGGCGCGCGCGCGGGTGCGCAGAGGGGTGCTGGCGCGCGCAGTCGGGCGCGCTGGCGGGCACAGGTGCGCAAGCGTGCGCGCGAGGAGCTGGCGCGGGCGGGACGCGTAGTGCGCGTAGGTGCCCTCGAACATGCGCGCACGTGCGGCAGCGCGTCTGGACTTGCGGATGGGCGCGCGGCAGTGAGTCAGGGGGTGCGGGGGCGCGTGCGTGCGTGCTTATGCGTGCGTACGTGTGTGGGGGGCCATGCGTGTGGCTGCCCGAGGGTTTGGGTAGGTGTCGGGGCACTCGGACTTGCGTGCGTACGTGCGTACTCGCATGCGTGCGAGCCCGTATGCGTGCTTGTCCGAGTCTTTGGCATTTCTAGTAAATTCCATGTATATTTATGTAGTTGTACTCACCATATTGAATGTCGTTGTCTTGCAGATGTTGGCAAACGGTCACGCAACGACCCAGGTTGCAGTGAGTGGGTCGATCCAACCCAGTTGGGAGGCGTTCGATGCACGTAGACGTGCATTGCCCTCCCCTGGGGCATCATAACTGCATATTAACCATATTTGCATGTATATGTTATTATTGGGCTTGCTAGGTTGCATCCATGTCATGTTAGACCTAACATGTTAGGGTTATACATCCTAGTATCATGTGTAGGGACCAATGCTTGTTCATGCATCATGTCCCATGTTAGGATAACATTTGATTCCTACATGCACCCCGACCTTGCCTAAGTATACCCTTAGCTATCTTATGAAAAACATAAGTGTAAGCATGCCTTAGAAAATATTATGACCTTGTTATTATATTATTTAAATGCTTCCATGATGAATTCCTTGTATATTTATTATCCATGTTATATGCTTAAGTTGAGCCTCAAATCTTGCCTAGTGAGTTTAGGCGAGTGTATGACAACTTATGGGGGTCATACTTGGCAATTGTCACTATGAATAATATGTTTTCCCCGCATCTGAGTTATGTGCCCTGGAGGGAATTCTTGAGAATTCTTTACCGTATCGATGTTTAGTAACCGGTGTCGACAGATTCAAGAGGATCGTATCCATGAGTTAGATTGTTTTCTCCCCTTCGTTAGATCCGATGTAGGAACTCCCCGGCGTTGGGGAAAGCTATCCTGACAGAGGGCTCCTATCCGTAGGTACTACCAATGCATTCGGGAACGTACTGATCATGGGAGTATACCAGGTAGAGGATACCCAGGGAAAGGGCTATCGGTGGGCCAAGGGTGTAGAGCAATCTAATCTCTCCCAAAAGTCCTATGTCACCTCTAAAGGGTGAGGGTGAGGATGTGGTGGGTCGGCGTCGCTACGACCCACCAATTCGTACAGTTACTCCCATCTTAGGAACTTTAATGATTTTTAAGGTTAATATGAGTTGTGTTGCATGAATTGTGCCATTCACTTGAGCGTGTGGCTCACCCCTCGCATATCTTTTTCCTCCAGTTGTCGCTGAGTCGGATCTGAAGGAGGAGCTCCCCGAGGCATCGCACCAGTAGCGGAGCAGCGTTCGCGTTTTGGATCTTGCGAGTGAGAGTCCATCACCATCCCCCTTTTCCTTGTATGTGTTGTTACTCGTGCTTGGGCACAATACTTGTATGTGGATGTCTTTGTTTTATATTGGCTCTCACAGGACAGTTGATTATGTATTCTGGTCTGTAATATGTCTTTGAATTACAGACTTAGTCGTTTAAGCTTCCATTATATGTATATATATTATGTCAGCTACGTTGTTAATTGTGTTATTACCTTCGATGTTGTTTAGAGTCTTTTATTGATCTCGTGTATGGGCTGCTGATATTATATATATTTGTCACGTATCGGGGACGGCCGCCCTGGGGCGTGACAAAAGTTGGTATCAGAGCTTGGTCCTGTCAGAGCAAATTGTTGTCTTAGAAATGAGTCATAGGATTTCTATATGAGTATTTTGATCCTATTGTCTGTTTCTTAGGTTGCTGATATGCCTCCTCACAGACGGATGCGTGGATGTGGTCCCCCTCAGGCCTTGGAGGTTTCTGAACCTACCAGAGGCGAGGAGTCTACTAAAGGGTCCTCGGCTATTGGGCCAGGACCAGTGCAGGAGCCTCCTGCATGGGAGCGTGCTTATGCGCGTATAGCAGATCTATTGGAGACTCAGACTAGGGCATTGGAGGCCCAGACTAGGCCGTTGGCTGATCAGTCGTGAGAGATCCAGGAGCTGCGGGCGGCCAGAGAGGCAATCCCACATGTCCAATTGGTAGCAGATCCACCGGTGGTGCCCGAGGTACCCCCTGCCCTAGTGGAGATTCTAGTAGAGGGAATTCAGGATCCCCTGGAGAGGGAGGTGGAGCTAGAGGCTGCGGCACGTGTGCATCAGACCGGCCTCACCGCCATTCTGAAGCTTCACCCTCCTGAGTTCCATGGCTTGTCGATGGACCCCCTTGCCCCCGAGCGTTGGTTGATGGAGATAGACAAGATCTTCTCGACCATGCACTGCACCGACCGCCAGCGTGCCTCACTAGCCACCTTCATGTTGAAGGGTTGCGCCGCCGACTGCTGGGCTACCCGATTGGTGGACATCCCCGAGGGTGTGGGGCGACTTCTATGGGCCGGATTCCGGAGTTACTTCCTGGAGGAGTACTTCCTGTTTTCGACACGTCAGATCGTGATGCGGGAGTTCGAGCAGCTGACGCAGGGCTCCATGTCAGTCGCTGATTACTCTACACGTTTCACGAGGCTTTCTCAGTTCGCCCTCGCCTTAGTGATGGATGAGGAGACGCGATGCCGTCGGTTTGAGATAATTCTCATTAGCACCATCAGGGTGCACATCACCTACATAAATACGAACCAAACAACGATAAAGACCAAACTCATATACCAACCCATGCACCCATGCACCAATTCATCCACTCACAACACCAAGTCCATATGAAACCATTCCGCATATACCAAACCAAATCAAAACCAATAAATACCCTTTTAAACCAGAACTAAAACACCCATATCCACTTACATAAGATTATTAAAAGAGAAATTATGAATTGTTCATAAAACAGAAAGGTCAACCTAAGTTTAACTAAAAGCAAATGATAAATGGGTAGAGATCCATCCAAGGCTTCAACTCCAATGTCTTGGGCTATGCATCATCAAAATAATCACCTAAACCAAAAGAAAAGAAGAAAGCATAAATTTGTTGCCCTACATACAATTCTTCTACCAAAACCAAGACACAAAAGCTATACCTTGGAGTATCATCGTCTGCGGGAGGCTGGGTTGAAGGAGGAGCATCTTGGCCTGGCTGAGAAGAAGGCGGTGGCTAATGAGAGGACTGAACTTCTGGAGCGTCCAGAGCAGTAGGAGTCTCCCTCACCAAAGAAGCAGCCCTCGCATATATCCCACGACTTCGAGTCACTGATGGGTGAGAAGCTCGACTAAAAGTAGCTCTGGTGGCAAGGGAGGCAGAGACCGAGTGCTCTAGCTCAAGGGGAAGAAGGTCAAGGTCTGCCTCCGTCATGGAACCTCCTCCGACTAGCTTCCCCCTCATAGTAGCCTCCCAGAGGTGGATCTACTGAAGCTCTCTGTCCTTCCTCTCCAACCTCTGGCGAAAACGACCCTCCATCCCCCTCGATCGATCCTCGACCACCCTCAACCGCTCCTCAAGCTCACGCGCCCTCGCCTCCGCAGCCCGGAGTCTCTCCTTGCTCAACCGAAGCACATCCCGGTCCCTATCTCCGGCCGCCTGAAGAGAACGGAGCAGATCTCCCATCAAACCGCCAGGAACACTCGCCGACACCTCCAACTCTGAAAGTCTGGAATAAAGGGAGTCCCGCTCACTATATAAAGTAGATAGGTCCCCCTCTTTCATCGCCACCTCGGACCACAGCTGGCCCATCTCCTTCTCCCTCGAATCTCTCTCGGACCTCAACTAGTCCATCTCATCCTCGGCCCTCGCGGCCCTCTCCCTAACCTTGCCTAACTCCATCCGAGTGGCCAAGAGCTCACTCCGAACCACATCTAGCTCGTTCCTCAACTCGAGCTCTCGATCAGAAGCGGTGGTCGGAGGAGGAGCAGAGGAGGAAGAAGCACCGTCGGTCCTCGCCCTCGCCAATGCCTCCACCTGATCCTCGAGGACCCGCATCTGATCTTGCAAGCAACGCCTCTCGATCCTCAAGCATTCCACCTGATTGGTCCTATCGTGGAGATGTTGGTTGGCTGTTTCTAACTTCTTTTCTAGCTCATTCATTTCAAATTGCACAAATATATATATATATATATATATATATATATATATATATATATATATATATATATATCAAAAAAAAGGGAAAAGAAAAGAAAAGAAAAGAAAGACCAGGATTGCACTTACATAGGAGTCAGGAATCTCCTCCTCCTTGGTCCCAAGGATATCCGCGTACTCCTAACGATACCAAGCTAGGTAGTCGTCGTTCAATGTCACGTCGGGGCAGTGCAAGATCAAGGTCCCCCTCTCAACCCATCCCCGCAAGCACACGACGTAATTCCTCAGGAGATTCGTATCCCAAGGAATGCCGGCCACTGGAATCAGAGCACGCTTCGGCAGAGCTTCGGGCACCCACTGGTGGTACCTAGGCTAACGGACGACTCAGCTGATCGCGTGGAAAATGACCTCGTTAAAATAGATCAGCCAGATGTCTCTCGACAATGCCTTAGGGACCGCCTCCTCCGCATAGGGCCTCCAGGTCTTCTACAAAGGATACCAAGGAATAAAGAAGAGAGCTCAGGCAAAATAAAATCAAATACAAGCTAGAAGGCTAGAAAATATACCTCTTCTTCCTTTAAAGCATGAAACGCCTATCGGAACTGAGCGAGACGACGCAGGCGAGAAGCCCCTCGAGGCGCCCGTCTCATAGCCCAAGGAAGGGTGCAGTTGAAGACCAGCTGGGTCAGACGAGCAATGGTGAAATGCTTGTACCCAAAAATCTGCAGAAGAAAAACCAAAACCAAAGTCAGGTGAAATGAATAAATAGAGATCAAATCATTTCTATCTTCACTAAACTATACCTGTAGAAATGCTGCAAAATCACCAAGGTTGTTGCCCCCGGCCCTCTTCACCATCTTTGACAACTCCACGAAGAGATGAGCCAGCATGGCCGCGCCCCACGCAAAGCGTCCCATCGTCGCCAAGTACACCATCAATAACAAGAAGTGGGAGGAGACCTTGTCAGAGGCCATCGAAAAGAGAACCCGGCCAAAGAAATAGAGGAAGAACGCCCTCAGCTCCCACCGCGCCCTCTGTGGGCATGCAGCAGCCTCTCTGGCCTCGATCATTAGCCTCCTCCTCTCAAAACTGGCCGCGGCCTCACCCCTCTGACGCCGCATGAACGAACCGAGGTCATACTGCCTCGACATCTGTCCGAGAGGGATCCGATTCAACGTCCTCTCCCGCTCCACGTACTCCCAGTCGCCAATCGACTCTCGAAAGAGCGCCTTGTAGTCAGAACTGGTAGCCGCTATCACCGCCTTGCCCAAGGCTGGGAGGCCTGTAATCCGCTCCACATCCTTGAGCATCGACATCACTGCACCAGTGGGGAGGATAAATGTGCAGCTCTCTGGGTCCCACCGCTCCGCCAACGCCTCAAGGTACAGGCGATGAACGTGGAAGGGTTCGATCAAGAAGAAGGAGTGGAAGCCCGCTCCGTCCACCAGGTCCCTCTCCCCCTGTCCCAAAGTTGAGTACCACCTCTTCCTCCCATGCCATAGAGCTCGAATGCGATTCGGCCGCTGAAAACAACAAAGAAAAATGGTTAGTCTCTCAAGGTAAACATTTCAAGAGGTAAGAATCCTGAATCTAAACAAGATTTTCATTTTGAAACCATGCTTAATAAAACAATTACCACATGCAAAATCAAGTATATAAATCTACTCTTATTAATAATTTTTTTTATATTATTATAGATAAATATTAATATTTATTGATCATTAATATTATTAAATTGAATTAATTTGATAGTATTTATATGTTAATAGTATTACATTGAATTAATTTGATAGTATTTATATGTTAATAGTATTACATTGCTATATTAGTATGTTAAAAATATTTTAATAATTTATATATATATATATATAATAATTATATTATTTTAATATTTAATTATTGGTGCAATAATAAATATTTATGTAATTTACATAAACTTAGTTAAATATATTACGTAATTTGTATATTATTATATTAATTTCTTTATGTTAATTTAATATATAATGATTAAAAAATGAAAAACAATATCTGATTAAAAAATTTATTATTTTAAAAATATTTTTAGGAACTTCTAAAATAATAATTAGTTAAAGAAAACACAAGATTTCAAGAATCTAAAAGAGTTGAATTAAAAAGCCCTTTTATTTTACTGATTGAAAAATATTATATATTTAGGGCATGTTTGGATACGGTGCAAATGGGTGCGGGTTCTCATTTGCACTTAGGGTGCATTTGGTTGCGCGATTGCAAAACTGATTCTGCAGGAATCTGCGATTACAAAACTGATTCTGCAGAAAGCTCACTTTCTCAGCTTTTTGAAATCGCAGCTTTTGGGCACTATTTGCCTGAAATCTGTGTGCATGAAGCTGCTACAGTAAAACTGTTTGGTTGCACGATTGTAAACGCAGCTTCCTGCAATCGCAATCGCAACGCAATCGCGCAACCAAACGCACCCTTAGTCAAACACAATATTTTGTTTGGTTATGATAATTAAGTATAACAAATAAAATATCATTGTTCTTATTTACCACATTTAAATGGGGCAATTAAAGTCTCATCCAACCCCATGTGTTATTATTTAGGGTTAAAGACATTTAAGTCCCTACAAACATGAGAAAACCCATATAAGTCCCTATTAAAATTAGGACAGACGTACGAGTCCCTGAAATCTTAGAAAAACCCAATTATCATCCCTGAGTTAAATTTCCATCCAAACTTAACATAATATTCCCAGAATATTCTATCACATATAATTGTATTGACATTGAAGTCCTTATAAACAGTCATAAAGACAAATTAGTCCCTGCAAAAGACAAAATTACCCTTGAAAGATTTTTACATTAAATTGTGTACACATTGTTGTCCCTGTAAACAATCATAAAGACAAATTAGTCCTTGCAAAATACAAAATTGCCCCTGAAAGATTTTTACATTTAATTGGATAGACATTGCAGTCCTTATAAATAATCGTAAAGACAAATTGGTACATGTAAAAGACAAAAATGCCCCTGAAGAATTTTTACATTTAATTGTGTAGAAATTGCAGTATTTTAGAGGGTATTTAATTTTTAAATTACAATGTCTGCACAATTAAATGTAAAAATCCTTCAAGGGTATTTTTGTCTTTTAGAGGGACCAATTTGTCTTTACGATTGTTTATAAGGACTGTAATGTCTATTCAATTATATGTAAAAGTTTTTCAAGGGCAATTTTGTCTTTTGCGGAGACTAATTTGTCTTTATGATTATTTATAGGGACTACAATATATACACAATTTAATGTAAAAGTCTTTTAGGGGCAATTTTATCTTTTGCAGGGACTAATTTATCTTTATGACTGTTTATAAGGACTTCAATGTCTACACAATTATATGTGATGAAATATTCTAGGAATATTCCGTTACATTTAAATGAAAATTTAACTCAGGGATGATAATTGGGTTTTTCTGAGTTTTCAGGGACTCGTACGTCTGTCCTAATTTTAGTAGGGACTTATATGGGTTTTTCCATGTTTGTAGGGACTTAGATGTCTTTAACCCTATTATTTATAACAACTTTTATTTTCATACCTCTCATAAGGGTATTGGTTGTAGCCATCTTTTTAAATTTTTTTTTTTAATTTTACACACACATTGTGCGTGGGGGAAGACTAGTAATTAGGGGTGTAAATGTTTACCCTTAATATAAAATTAAATAAGGATAAAATTGAAAAATGAAAATTGGAAAAGATAGATTTGATGAATATCTCATCTTATCCACTAAAATATTAAAATGTGTATTTTTTATTTTTAACTTTTAATATAAAATCAAATATCATAAATAAATAATTAGAAAACTGGAAAATGAAAATGTTACCCACACACAAACGAACAAATATGAAAACTTCAACACTTTTCGTTAGTATAATAAATAAATAAATATTTGTTGATGGATATAGATGTATTTTTAGTTAATTTTAAAGGGTAAAATTAGCTAAAATGTTTTCCCTCAACTCGTACTTTTTATGGTAGTATAATATAATATAATATAAATATAAATATAAATATAAACTAATTAATGCACACGTGCATCGCTCGTGAATATTTTTAATATTATTTGTTATAATTAATTTATTTAGATTATTTTTTAAGGGCTGAAATCATATTTTTAATAAAAAAAAATATAAATATAAATATTTAAATTCGTGCATTGCATTACATCATTAATAAAAAAATTACGATTAAATTTATATGGTCAAATTTGGATTGCTAAATTTCACTTATAATTTCAAAAAATATAATATATAACATGAAATAAAATTGACAATATAATTTCAAAGACAAATAATCTGATATTTGAAACTTAGATTAGATATTATAAGATACATATATTTGTTTGGCACAACCATTTAAATCAATTATAATGCATGGATGTATCTAAATCTAAGAAAATTCAAATAATATTAATTATCTATGAAAAAAAAAAAATTTATTCTATGTAATTCATCAATTTTCAAATTAAAGAGTTAAATCCATCTTAATTTCTACATATGAAAAAATAAAAATATATTATTTACTTTGAATCTTAATTTTCTCTTTTACGTTAATTTAAATATAATTAATACAATAATACTAAAATTAATACCTAAATTAAATTATATAATTTAACATACAAATATTATCTATTTTAATTTAAAATATGAATATTAACTTATTGATCCATATATTTTTCATAACATAAATTGTTTTAAAATTTAAGTTGTTTTTATTTTATTAATCCATATCTTAAATTTTTAAATTTAAATCCATCTTATAATATTCTATTCATCCATGACTTATAAATTTTTAAATATGTAGCTAATCAATTTTGAGTTATGTATTAATAAAATATATAATATCAATTTTAATTAATTATCTTATAATATCTTATCTATCCAAACTTATTATTTTTATGTCAAATTTAAATCTGTGTCATCTCAATTTCGAGTTAAAATTTTAAAATAAATTTAATTAATTAATTTTAAAAGATAAAATTACTAAAATGTTTCCCCTTCAACTCATGTATAGTTAATTAATATCCCAGGATTAAATTTCAGTCTTATTAGAAGGATTCAGATTTCAGGCAACACACTACACGCTCGTTAAGTGAGGAGACCACATCTCGCCGTCTCTTGTACCCACCGAAAGAAAAACAAAACCGCATCGCCGTCTGCCCATCTATTCTCTTCTTCTCTGCGGAGTGCGGCTGGCAACACACGCTCGTTGGCTCTCTCTTCTTCTCTACGAACTGCGGCCAGACACACTCGCCGACTCTCTTTGCGGCTCCTCCTCTGCCCACCATCAAGCTATCCCCATTTTTACAAGGTGATCTATGGATTAAATGATGATTGACATAGATGGATAATTGTGTGAATATGATGTGGAAGCATGCATTTTTTTATGATTTTTTTTTGTGTAAATATGATTTGATTATGTTTTGAGCTTTTATTTGAATTTTGAAGTAAATTTTTTTTGGATGTTTAATGATTTATTGGCTTCGGATATCTGATTCGGATTCAGAAAATCGGATATTTAAAATGAATTCATATCCATTTTGACTAATTTAGATATTTCGGATAATTATCTGAATCTGTATCTGAATGTTCGGAGAGTGCCTTTATTAAGTAAACCCCTTATATTTTAACATTATATTCAAATAATAAGTAATCCCCTCTTACATTAAACCCTCTCTATCACATGTTCGAGTCCCTCTTTTCTCTCACCCTTTCGACTCCCATACAGATCCCTCTCCGCCTGGTATGACTGTTGTCCGTTTTGATAATGCGAAGATGATTTTTTTAATTGTTCTTTTGATTTTTATGCGTGTGTAAATATATATTTTTTGAAAATATGTAATGTGTGTGAATAAGAGATTTTAAGTTTTTTTGGGTTGAGAGAGAGAACAAAAAAGGAATTTTTTGTTAAGATTAGATAAACAATGTTTTTTTTTTGAATTGTTTGGACGCCATTGGTGTAGATACCCCAATTTTGACAGTCCAAAGAGACAAAAAAACACTTCAAATAATATTTAGAAATGACCACATTTAGGCATCTAATAGAAAACTTTCTTAGAAACCAAAATCGGAAACCCTGGTCCAATACTTAGAGAAATCTGAGACTAGGACAGGGGCAGCTAGTTTCAAGTAGCCGCCCCTTCTTGGGTGGCTAGTTTCAACTAGGTGCCCCCTAACCGCTTCCCTTGGATGGGACATAAAGTAGCATTTAATGCTGATGATTGCGGCGGTTTGTCACCTTTAGCCGCCCCCTCTTGGCCGGTTCAACCCTAGTAACCGATCCAACCCACCGCTTGTCAAAGATGGGACATTTGTTGGGCCACCATAGGGGCGCCTATGTGAGAGTAGCCGCCCCTCACTGGGCGGCTAGTTTCAACTAGCCGCCCCCTCCTGGACCTTATCTGAAGAACAAAGATCTAATGAGGGTCAAATAAAACACCCTATTATCCATTTTGATCTATTGTCCATTGGACATTCTTCTGTCTCTCTTTTAGTATAAATAGAGGGGGTCCAAAGCATTTCTACACAATCATCACATCCCCAATTGACATCCAAAAATTCCCAATCCACATCATCAATTCACAATTCACAAACAATCCACCATTTCAAAACCCTTGAGAGAGAAAGAGAGTTCCATTTATGAGTAGAAAGCCTATTCTCTACACAAATTCACACTCTAAATCCACTCTCCAAAACCCAGGTTAAATCTAGTTTAACTTCAGCCAAACCCAAACCCATTTCCTACCCAGGTTCTGCCTAAATTAAACCGGGTCCCAGGCGGCTAACCTAAATCAGCCGCCCCCCACTAGGCGGCTATTTTCCACTAGCCGGCCCTCACCTACACCCTGACTTTCCAAACCCCTCTTATCAAGTTCCCAAGGTAGAAAAGGATTCTTGTTTTTCACCTTTGTGTGCGGCAAGCCTGTATCTCAGAGCGGAGACTCCACAAACTCCCTCACGAAGGCGATCAAATCCAACCCCAACTTTTTCTACTTTTTGAGAAAGCAGGTGGCAATTACAAACACCCCTGAATTCTCCTGAGGAGCTGTCGGGCACCCCAGCAAGGAACCACACCCTTCCACCTTTTCGAGAGATGATCCAGCCGAGCCCGCAGGGCGCAATCGGATCCAAATCTCGGAGAAACCCCCACACACACCCCAAAAAGAAAGAAGACCGAGTCTTCTTTCTCCTTTTTTTTCGGAGGCCTCCCAACAGCCGGAGTGGACCCCAACCCCCGAAAAATGACTATCGACAATTGGTAGGGGTGGTAGAGGAGCAGAACAAATTGAGTTTTGACCTGTTCAAGCTCGGCTTATTTAGTAGTAGGCTCGGTTCTGGCTCGGCTCGGCTCGGGACCAAGCTTCATTTCGTGTTCAAGCTCGACTCGTTGGACTCGTGAAAAGCTCGGTTGAAGCTCGGCTCGGCTTTTTTGTTAAACAAGCCAAGCCGAAGCTCGAATCAAGGCTCGGCTCGGGCTCGTTTAGCTAAAAAAAAAAAAAAAAAAACTTGTTTAACATTTGAGAAGTCATATTTCACAAATCACAATATTTTATTATACATGTGAAAGTAAAGAAGATCGGGCTCGGGCTCGGCTCGTTTCCTTTTTTTCTGTTAGGTAAATGAACTTGTCTAGGCTCAAGCTCGGTTCGACTCGGGCTTGACTCGTTTACAAATCGAGCTTAAAAAATTATTCAAGCTCGGCTCGTTTGTCTAATCGAACGAGCCTAAACGAGTTTTAACTGAGTCGAGCCCAAGCTGCTCGGCTCGTTTACCAGCCCTAGCCATTGGAGGATTATTTGGGTTTTCTCGAATTATTATTTGGGTTTGTAATCTTTTTTGTTAAGATTATTTGAAAAAGAAGGGTTCCCTCATTATACTTCATATTTTATACTTGATGTTATATAAGCGTTAAAACATACTGAAGATATTAATGTGATTTGGATTGCTTATTTTGGATCATGCAATAAATCACTTATTAAAACAAACAAAAAACAATTTAAGCTTGCCTCGAGACTGAAAGTGTCGACATATTTCGTTGTTGTCGACTGTTGGGGTGTCGGCATGAACTATTGTTTGACCTTATGACTAGGCCTGTCAACGGGTCGGGTTCGGACCGGGTCGGGGTGGACCCGGACCCGACCCGTGACAGGACCCGACGGGTCCGGGTCCAACCTAGGACCCGACGGATCCGGGGAAATGTGGACCCGTCGGATCCAGGTCGGGTCCGGGTTCGACCCGACCCGATGGTTGGGTAAAAAAAAAAGAAAAAAAAGAGGAGCTTATGTATTTGTTTTCCTTATCATTCTATTTGAAATTTTTTGTAATAAACATTATTGTTAATGAGACTATGTTTAAATATAATTTTATACAATTCAAAAGAAGTAAATGAATTATTAAACAACATCCAAAACAATAATCACTAACATAAAAAATATATTAATCTAAATAATAAACATAACTAACCTAAACAACATTCAAAACAATATTAACCTAAACAACATTCAAAACAATAAACACTAACATATTAACCTAAATAATAAACATAAATCATGCAACAAACTAATTAATCATACAAATTCAAAAGCTAATAAGTTAATTATCCAAAACAAACCGATTTTTAGGCTTGTTATGATTATGATTTATGAACTTGTAGATACAAAAATAAGTTAAGTAAGAAATAAAATTATGTATCAACTAATACTAATGGTCTTATAATATATGAGCATATATTAAAAAAACAGTCGGGTCCAACGGGTCGGGGCGGGGTGGACCCGGACCCGACCCGTTTGTTTGTTCGGGTCCGCCGGGTCGGGTCCAACTCGGGTCGGGTCCAAATCGGGTCGGGTATATTACACGTGTAATCGGGTCCGAGTCGGGTCGAGTCCGGGTCCGGACCCGACCCGTTGACAGGCCTACTTATGACCTGTGAGTTTTGACATTGCAATTGTCATAGATTGTTTGGTCTCTCGACAGTGAAGGTGTCGAAATATAAAATTTAATTCACTGCTTATGATCTACTGGTATTGACACCTCCATTGTCGAGAGTATATGAATTTGTGGGCAGTGAAAGTGTTGATACTCAACTGTGTTAACAAATATCGACAACCCTAATTAACATGCACTATTTACGTAAAAAAATTTCTTCTCTTGTCTTCTTTGCAAAGAAGAATATATATATGTGTGTGTGTATGAGATAAGAGGGCATACTTATTAAAAGAATGTTAATAAAAGATTTTTTCAAAAAATGAGGTGAGCTTATTTATTAAGGGGTATAGTTATTAAGTATATCTAAATGGATTTTTAACAGCAAAATCTATTTAAGAGTGGCTTACTCACAAAATTGAAGAGCTCAAATAGAGTAGCCCATGTTCGGATCAGATACAAATACATGTTTTTGAATATCCGTAAAAAAAAATTTGGTGGTTGAGTTACAATCTGATGGTTTTTTTTTTTAACCTCCTTCGTAATCGAGGAGTACAAATACGGGTGGCTTTATTTTAAGCCTTCAAAATTGTAAGTAAGCCCCTTAAATAGATTTTATTGTTAAAGATTCGTTTAAATATTCTTAATTAGTAAACCTAATAAGTAAGCCCCTCTAATTTTTTGATAAAATCTTTAATTGACATTCTTTTAATAAGCATGCCCACCATCTCATATAAAATTTTTTTTATTCATAAATTATTGAATATATATTCTTCTTGCGTGGGAAAGAAGAGGAGATTTTTTTTTACTTTATGGTTGAACATTGCTTTTTCTTCACCAAATAATGAGGTATATAGTTTATGTAGATTTAAACTCCATTGGGAAAGGGTAGACGTCTTCTTTTTTTTTTTGGCACAACATGAGTTGTCTTATAGAAGGGTCATGCTTGAGTAATCTTCCTCAGGCCTCTCCTTCATCACAATTGTCCATTCTTATCAATGGAAAGAATTTGATAGTCTATATAAATTTCAATCCAACAGAACTGATGACCCCCACTTACCCTTCTGTTGTATCTCATGTTGGTGTTAGTGAAGAAAATTGACTCATTTTTGTGGATATCCAACTCATTTGCAAAGAGTATAAGCTTCCCTTCTACATGGGTCGAGACAGGCGTGGTGACGCTTCCCATCCGGTCGACCATCATAAGGCTATGATAAGTATTAGCAATGTAGAGATCCGGGTGGTGAGGATTGTGAGGAGAGGGCGGGGTGACGAGGGCCATGATGCGAGGGCACGGTGACAAGGGTCGTGAGACAAGGGTCGGGCGATGAGGGCAGGGTGGTGAGGGATCTGTGGGGAGTCAAACAGATTAAGAAAGGGTTCATGGGGGAGAAACCTCACAGGGTGAGAGTTAGGATTTGATGTGAGAGGGGCTTACTAATTGTTTGAATATCGTGTTAATATATAAGGGGTTTATATATATGAAGTTATGAAATGTGAAAAATTCTTATAAGAAAGACATACTCAAAATTTTAATTTTAAGGGGTTTAAATAGAGCCCCCTTGCAAAAATAGGCATCAATTTTTAATTCGGGTCTAAGTCGGGTCCCATGGAGCCGAAGGCCCCATCAGAGTGTCAAATAACCCCAACATTGGTGGGCCTTTCATATGATACCCAACCCAACTATTTTGACTCCCCGACTCAAGTACCCTAACCCCACCCCCCCCCCCCCCCCCCCCCCCCCCCCCCCCCCCCCCCCCCCCCCCCCCCCCCCCCCCCCCCCCCCCCCCCCCCCCCCCCCCCACCCCCCCCCCCCCCCCCCCCCCCCCCCCCCCCCCCCCCCCAATTTTAGGGTTTCTCTCCTCAAAAGAGCTGCCGCGGCCTTCTCCGCCTCCAGTCGTCCCCGCCTATTAGTCCTCCAGGTATGTGTAGGTAAATACCCTCACTCCGTCCCTCTCTGTGACCACCAAATCCGTTGTGTACAATCTTGTTCTAAATGAAGTGTTGAGGAGGTGTGGCTGTGTTTTAATTGTGTACAATATTGTTCTAGATGAATAAATACTTGTTGATGAGACGTATATTATTCTCCCTTTCTCCTTCTCTGTGGCTGATTTGGGCCTCAAATTGTTTGATTTGGTACAAATTTGGGATGTTTTGAATGTCACCAAAAGCTTCTGCTCCAAGACTCATATTTGTAAATCCGAGATGAATTACGAGATGAGATATGGTTTAGGAAACCAAACCGGGTCATTATTTAAAAACTCATAAAAATGTAACTATGGTTTAGGAGACCAAACCTGTGAAGTGGCAGTGTTACAGAGGACGTAGATTGCCCGGATTTGGGAAACTAGGGTTCCGATCTGGGCTAGGGGCCTTTTTTGTGGGGTTAAAATTTTGGGTTTGTTGAGCCGATAAGGGTTTTTTTGAAGCTGAGGGTTTTTTTTGTTGTTGCAGTGGAAGATTAAACAAAAAAAAAAAAACACAGAGAGAGAGAGAGAGAGAGAGAGAGTGCAGAAGGTAGAAGGGATGTTGAAATCGAGTGATGGTGCAGCTATGACAATGCGGCGCAATAGATTTACGGTACTGTTCGTAAAACCCTTGAAGTTTTTATTTTTTTGATGGGGTATGTTTGAGAAAGAAATTTTGGGTTTTTTTTATTTTAATTATTATGTTTTGATGGATTGCAGACATCAAAGTTAGCGGATATGTATACTGATAAGGCATCTGGAAGCTCTACGAATCGAGCTGAATCAAATGATGAGGAGATGGATATCTGGAAATTATTGAGGGATGTTCAATTTGTGGGTAAGCATTCTGAAGCATCACCTCTTATATTTAATTATTGGTTGTTTTATTTTGAGTAACTATCTTTGATTTCTTGGAAAACATTTTTTTGTGTTAAATATACTAATTTCAGGTCAATAGAAATCTTGTTTTGCACCTTGATTCTTATGTTAGTCTTCGAGAGCTCTTGTGGTTGTTGCTGGAATTTTGGATTTCTTTGTTTGTGTTCATTTTTTATGTTTAGAAATGCTAGTCATGCATCTTTTTCCACATAGTTTTACTTCTTTGAAATGTACATTATCTGCAAAGGAGACTGACATGTGACATGGCTAGTATCTATGCTTTTATGATCATCAAATTTTTTATAAAAGGTCAATAAGGCTCGATTATTTCACTAGCATGTGTTGGTACCTGACATTTTATTGGTAACCAGAGCATCTATTGATTCACCATCCAATGTGAATGAAGTTTTTTGGCGGATAAAAAAAGAGGTATTGAATTTTATGAATAAAAGAAAGAACATACACTAGGTTTCATGCGCAAAGACCCTCAACTAGAGCCTATCTTGTGTATTGATCATCATGAGTAGACCTTTGTCTAGCCAATTGATCTGGTAGTTCATAGGCAGAGTGCCTCAGACTTACAATAAACACTAAGCTTTTGAATTCTCTTCAAGAATTGGTCAACATGATGAGGGAGGCCTGGCAACCTAGACTTATGTTTAAAACGGTTTACAGAATGTTATTGAAGGTTCATGAATAGATTCTCGTAACAAATGACCATGGATGATAGTACAGGAGAAAACCATTTATTGTTGATGAATCAAGCACTTGAACATATATGGAACATTGGAGTATCCAAAATTTTGTAGGAAATTTGACCAGGGAATCTTTTTTTCCTTTTTCTTTTGAGTTGCTGGCTAATCACTCAAGTAATTGGATTTTTCTCTTTTAATGTTTTGTTTGGCCTTTCTTCTTCTTTTTTTTCTTTCTTGTCTTTGAAAGTTAGGCATATATTTCTTATTTGTAGGTTGGGATGTTTAGTCCCCCACTTTTTGAGTTCTCCTTTGTTTTTCTGTTTAATAAAATTTATGTGCTGGGCTCCCACATTTCCTTTAATAAATGTTTGTATATGGTGCAATGCACTGAGAATTACATCATAGTCTTGAATTTTCTTATAATATGAGTAATACAATTTTCTGCATTTGTACCAATGGGTTCACAAATTAGGATCCCGGGACTGGGTTCAAGAGAAGGAAAAGATGGGATTTAATGTGGGAATATGATTTTTTTTTTTTGAAAAGTAGGACCTTCATTTATAATATGACCTTTCCCTTGTTCTTTCCTTTGCTTTAAGTTTTTTTGTAATCTTTTTTTTTAGGGGGGGGGGGGGGGGGGATATATTGTATTGGGTAGCTTATTATCTACCCTTGTAGAGTGACCAATTTAATAAAATTTGGTTTACTTCAACATTTTAGTAAAAAAAAAAAAGTGTGTTTTATTTCTGGCAAAGTTGAGTTCCATCAAAGGTGGCAAATCCACCCGATCAGACCTACCAGAATCCGAAATGGAACTGCAGCGGGCTTTTGAATGCTTCTAAGAGGGACTTTAGACCTCACCTACATGGTTCTCTTGCTTATTCTTGGACAGACACGTGACAAAATTCAGTCCAATGTTTAGTCCAAAGTTTAGGCCCGTTTTGCCTTGTCTATTATTAAAAGGCTACAGACAAAGGCAAACGAAGTGAAATTCAAATTTTTCGATCTCTTCTAATGTGAATTAGACCACAGTAAATTCAGAATGTCAGGAAACAATAAACTTGACATCATTGATTACTTATTCATTGTAGAGAGATATTCCTTAACAGTAGAAGATTAAAACCCAACTCTTTTAGTCCTTCTCTGTCTTGATTGGGTGTGGTTTTCATCAGGTTCTTCGAGCATGAGTTGGAAGGAGAGGAAGGCGCTGGAGAATCGCAACGTTGTTAATTTAGGTGGAAAGGTATTTATCTGCTATAAACAGTTCACTGGAATTGGCTGATTTATCCTAGACAGTTTATGTGACACATTGTCTACTATCAGACTCCCAAGAAACATCGGGTGCCACTTAGTGTGGGGAAAGTAGCCTTCAAAAATCGGCAACAGCGAGAACATGAGAAGCTACAGGAAGTAAGGGACTCAGTCTTTCTTTCTTGTGTTTACACACTCTTCTCGCTGAACCATAGTGTCTTAACTCAAGCCCTCAACTTTTTTATTTCAGGAGCAGATACTTGGGCTTTTCAAGAGGAATAAAAGCAGCAGAGCAGTGAACCGCAAGCCGGAGGAGCGGGTGTTGAAGACAAGTGAGGGTCACTTTAAAAAGGGTGTGTTGAATGTGAAACATCTTTTGGAACCTGCTACCACAAAGGGTAGTGAACTTAACAGACAGAAGGTTAGCAAGGGAAAGAGGAAAGGAAGTGGAAAGAAGAAAGGACATAAGAAGCGCAGGTAGGCCATGAAGAAGTCCTCTTCTTCCATTTCCCCCCCTCCTTTGGAAAAAGAATTTTGTGTTGTATGGATTTGTATGCTAATGTTCTCTGAGCATCTATCATCCTTGAGTTGATCACTTCAGTTTCATTTAACAATGAGTTGAGCTTTTATCAAAAAGGATGGAAATAGGTACAATACAATATATTTTGTTTAATTGATAAAAAAAAAAAGCTTTTACATTATCTTTAATAGATCTTGGTTTAGCCCCATATAGTTTCACTGGTTTCTGCTGACTTCGTAATTCTGCAGATCTTTTGTGAAATTAGCAGAGGTTTATTGAGGATTTCTTTTGGAAGTTCTTATTAGTTCAAATTTTTTTGGATCATATCAATATGGTTGTGAAACTGCCAGAGGCTTATTGAGAATTTCTTTTGGAAGTATTATAAGTTAGAAATTTTTTGGATCATATGAACATGGTTATGTGATTCTTTCATTGTATATCGCCATATGAAATTGGTCGTGTAGCCTATACACAGACTATATCCACTACTTTTAAAAAATATATTTGTGATCTTTGTTAGAGTTAGATGTGATTTACAGGATTAATCTAGAAGACCTATACGGATGACGTGCTTTGAAAATGTGTTGATCTTTTCTGATGGTTACAAGCTTTGTAGTATATCTTTCAGTATATGAGTTTGCCATAATCAAGGTGGATCTGGTCAAGATATGATTGTTTTGTTTTGGTGTTTGAAGTGGTTAGTTATGTTATTTGAGTTGTTGAAAAGTAAATGCTTTAAGGATGACATATATCAGCGGATCCATATGCATCTACAAAAGCACGTCTGACCTAAGTGCATCCATTATTTTATGTTAACTACGCTCCTATTGTTTTTTCAGATTACTTTTGTTTGCGAATGCATGATATCTAAGCTAAACCACACTTCAGCAGGATCTGTTAGTGTCTTTTCTGTAACTGTCGTAGTCAGCTGTCGTGGCTTTCATTGGGTCCCCCAAAAAAATGCATACAAGCTTTCTGAGAAGTCTGGTATTTTCATTCCTTGTAGAAATCCACTCCATAATTATTTACAGGATCTTGATTTAGGCCATGCCTTCAAAATCAATGTTGAATTGGAAACCTTGTTTTAAGCTGTTTTTGTGATTTTCTCATCTTTAGATCCCTGTATTTGAACTTCTTTAAACTATATATATATAGTTGAAGTGTTAATAAATCTAAATCGGCGTGGTAGTTCAAAGAAATCAATCGTTTATGTGAAAGTAGAAATCACTCATTATGGTGAAATATCAATGTCTAGCTGTGCATTGACCAGGTAGAGCAAGGGCATTGATAACAAGATATAGAGCAATTAAAAAATGTGTCCCATTATATGATCACTTGCCCTCTAATTCAGGCAATCTAAACATTTGGGTGGTCCTATCTTCTCAGTATTTCTTGTCCATTTCAATCCCAGTCAAGTCTCAAAACATCTAAACAAATAATGCTTTGGATAAGCATGCATTAGTACCCATCCAGTGAATCCTCCCCTTAACAAGCTTATGTATCCACTTCTAATGGTTCTACCTCCATGTCAATGCTACATACTCCATATGTTTGTTCCCTATACATCTTTCCTCAGTTGTACATAAGTTCATATGCTATGGAACCAAATAAGAAGAAATTGATTTAAATGTATCACCTCACATGTTAGGTTTCATTGTTTCATTAAGGCCCCCATTTGAAAACATGTTGACAGTTAGTTTTTTTCTTAAAAACGGATTTACAGGAAGTTATCTCTCCACATATTATAAAAAAACTAGCTTTTGAATACTTGTCTGCAAACATGTGTTTGCAATTTTTAATTAAGCTACAATTTTTTTTTTTTTAATTTGGAAATGGGTTGCAGCTTTCTATAAACTTAAAAACTTCAAAACCCATTTTCAAACGATGCCTAAGATTGACGAAACCCATTGGGATCCCGTCAATCACAATACCATAACATCATAATCATCAACAAACCTCATTTTAACTTAAAAATGAAAGATAGACCTTAAACTAAAAGAAGAGCTACAATAGAAATGAAAATTGTACAAAACACATATAAGTACTGCAGTTCAAACTGCCTCCGCCGCCCGCTCCGAAGCCTCGGCTCCTCCTCCAGCCACTACCACCGCCGCCCGACAAGTCGGACACGAAGATCTCGCCGAGAGCCACCCCTCTATGCACTTGACGTGGAACCCGTGGCGGCAACTCGGGAGGACCCTGACGTGCTCCCCCTCAGCGAACTCCGACAGGCATATCGCGCACTCCGACAGGCCGCTCTTCCCCGCGGCGGAGTAGACCAGGGTTGGCTGAGAGGCGGCCGCGGTGGCCGTGGGTTTCATGCGGGCATGCTTTTCCGGGTCGTCGGAGAAGTTGTCAGTGCGGTGTCGGCGGAGGAGGCGGAGGAAAAAGCGGATGGCGGCGTTGAGGGCGAGGGCGCAGACGAGGGCGGAGATGAGCAAGATGAGGATCATGGCGAGGTTCGCGTCGAAGTCCTTGGCGGTGCGGTAGGGGCCCCACCCGGTCTTGGGGGTGGTGGGTGGTGGAGAAACAGAGGTTGTGTTTGGAGATGGCATCTTGTGTTGTTATTGGGGAGGGGGGAGGTTGTTTGTGAGCAGGGGTAAGAGTGGAAGGGTGGGATGTGTGTGTTATACAGAGGGGAGGGTTTGGTGTATGGTATAATAAATTTATAATGACCCATTCTTAAAGTGCATCTTCAATCCTATACTCAAATCTTTATTCAAATTTAAATTTGAATAAAAATCATTTAAAATCTTTTTCAACCATTTATTTATATTTATACTAAATTAAATTTTTACTCAGATCTTTACCAAAATCAAGGAAGACTCAAATCTTTACCTAAATTTCAACATCTTTTTTTTTTTTTACTTTTATTTCTATTTTTTCTTCTAATATAACATTTTTTTCCCTTCAACTCCGCATTTAGTTTAATTATATTAGATGTTTTCCCACTCTACAAAATTTTCACCATCTCTTAAAATCCAAAAAAAAAAGTAGTCTTCTTTTTTAACTCTTCATTTTTGTTTTTTAATTTCTTATTTTTACTCCAATAAAAAAAATATTACTTTTACTTTTTTAAAAAAAATTGGATGATAATAATTTTTAAATTTAAATATTTTGACGGAAAAAAAAATTGAGTAGTAAAAATGTTTGAGAAAAGAATTTTGAAAATGTTTATAGGAAATAATTAGAAGAAGATGTAAAATTTTTAAAAGATTTGAGTAAAACACAAAGTGATGGTTAGAGATACATCATATCAAAGCAAGCTTTTACTCAAATTTTAAGTAAAATTTGAGTATACATTTGAGTAAGGACTGAAGATAGCCTAATAAATTTGGTTGTGTTTAGATGTACGGTTGAAAGGTTGAGTTTTTAGAATTTTACATTTTACACTCAAAATTTAAAATTTTTGTTCTATTAAATTTTTGGTTATTTTTTTAACTGAAAACTCAAGAAAGGAGTTTTAAAAAGTTAAATGTTAAAACCGTGTTTCATGCTCCGATCCATAATTAATTTTTTTTTAAACATGTATTCTGCTTAGGCGCAATTACAAATGGGACCTTTGTAAGAAAATTTACATTCGGTGTGTAGTTTTTAGGATTATGAACATGTTTTGAATTTTTTTTTATTTAAGCACGATACTTTCATGTAAAATATGAAATATTTTATCTATTAATTAATGTCTTAATCGAATAACGCTTGACTTTTTGTCCATAAATGAATGTTCTGATTAAATAACTTAGAATTAAAAAATCTATGAACATGCACTTTTTTGTTCATGAAAGTCCTAATCGACTAAACCCCCATAGTGTAATTTGTCCTCAACGTGTACATACCATCAGCCAACTTATGAGAATGATTGGGTGTATTAGACCCTTATTTATGTTCTTTTTGGTATTTTTTTGTCACTTCATGGTGATATACTTGTTACTATAAAATCAAAGGGATTGTGTTAGGTGCAACGAGCGTCGAACAATTTGATTGTTCAATGCAATCGTAATCCTCTAATATAATTATTTTGAGATAAGCAATTTAATTGAATACTAAAAAAAGAAATGTTAGATTTTAATTGATCATAATTTCAATTTTAAAATTTGATAAAATATCTCAATCATAATGTTTTTATAAGTCTTTATAAAATCAGTGGGTCACGATTATGTTGGATAATCAAATTGTCCAATGCGCATTGGACCTAATCCAATACTAAAATCAAAATGATTTTTTTTAAGGTCAAGGTAGACATGCTACCATGTTGATAATAAAGATGTTGCAAATGTATTCTTGTTATTAGAATACGATTTTTATCCTAAAACAATAGTTTAACCAGTTCAACTAAAAGCTAGATAGATTAAGATTTATGATAATATTTCTACCACTGGCATAGTTAAAGAAAATTAAGGTAAAATAAATATGTAAAAAAGTAACATCAGCCAAATATAAAAGTAGTTTATGTACTGAGAGTAACTTCTTAAATTTTCAAATATAAATTGACTTAAGCTCATAAAAATAATGCACACTTAGTTTTAATTAAGTCGGTAAACACTTCTCACCTCTTTAAAAGAGATCAAAAGATCAAATTCTCTAAAAATCATTTTTCAAATTTTTTTTTAATAAAAATTGTAATATCCTATGTTAACAATAAAATCTTGATTAGCTAAAAGAAGAAACCAATTTTATTTATTTATTTATGTTACCATTTATTTTTTATTATTATTTATATATTTACGAACTGGTTGTGTATGGAGTGTAGAAAGTTGAAGTCGGTTTGTTGTAATAAATGGAGGCTTGGTTCAGCTGTTTTGGCGTTTTGTCTTTACGTGGGGCCTTCAGCAGAAACCACCCACAGTAGTTACATTGCTTTATTTACTCTCTGATCAATGGATTCTTTTAGGGTCTGTGGATTGGATGGCTGAGATCTGACCATGTTTGTGTTCTGCATGGATGTCATAAATAGTGGGCGGGGTCACCGTTACATGAGCGTGCCTGGTGTGACACGCACGTTACTGCTTCCCTTCCTCATGGAAGGACATACTATGCTGGTAAAAACTTTTTTAAATGATTTTATTCTATTTTAAAGTTTTTAAAGCAGGCGTTTGGATTTTATAACAAAAACTTTATTTTTTTAAGTAAAAAATCCATATAACCCATGTAAATCGATTGAAATTCATATAATTCTCTAACCTTTTTTTTAAATTTATAAAAACACCTAGTAAATCCAAATAACCCATGTTCGGTTAACCATGATAGAAAATACAGTATACCAAAAAAATATTCAATGTGTTAAAAATATAAAAAATCTTCTATAAATTAATAATGATTTTATCCATCTGAATAAAGTTTTATAATATATCCATAGATGATAAAATCGTTATTTTCATATGATATTTTGCTTTTTAACCCATTGTATTGATTTTTTAGTATATATGTTTTCAGTCAAGGTTAACTAAACAAAATATATGTAAAATATTCATCATGTATTAACAAAAAATTTATTCAAGAGGTTATTTGGATTTAATAAGTGTTTTCAAGGGGTTATATAGATTTTAAGAAAAGTCAAGGGGTTATATGGATTTCGATCATATTTAAGGGGGGTGTATGGATTTTTTTCCCTTTTTTAAAATATTATTTTGATGGATTTTTAAACACCGGAAAAAAAATATATGGAAAATGCGTGGATCAGATGTGCATTTGAGATGTAAAAACGAAAAATTGTTTACATCCATTTTTGAGATTTTCAAGTTCTCCAATAAAAAAACATATTCAAATGCAAATCCAAATGAGTTTAAGAAAAATACACAAATAAGAATGTTTTTATTAAAAAAAAATAGAGTTTTATTATCAAATGTTTCAAATATACTAGTTTTCATGGACATCATTACTGTAACTATTCTTGAACCATGTTTGTTTTGAGAACAAGAGAACGAACAAAAGAAGAATATAATAAATGTATGCATAAACTATAGTAATTATAATATTATATCCATTGGAAACTTGGGTGATTACCAAGCCTTTGGAGTAAAATGAGGTTGAGTTCTACTAATTATTGATAGTAGAAACACATTGAATTGCGTTCTTTTTATCGAAAGACGAATGTAGTATATTTACATTTTCATAATCGTTTTCAGGCGAAAGAGAAAATTGGATCCAAAGGTCTCTTAGAAACACGGTGAAATTGGTTGGTGATTGGAGGAAAAAAAATTTAGTCCTATATTGGAAGTTGAGAAATTTTTTTGAGGGTTTATGTACTCTAGTGAATTGTTTTTGATGAACCTTTCCTTGCACCCTTCAGACTCTATTTGAATACTCCATTTTATTGTGAATCAATTGTATACTAGTTGAGTGTACGCACGATTAAGCATGTTGTTTATTATATTTTAGATATAAGGTTGCATAAAACAATGGAATTGTTACACTCAGTTTTTTATAAATCTAAAATACAATTTTATATACTTTGTTAGAAATTCAGTGAAACATATACCTCAATAGACGATGTATATACCTCTTTTTTACACTTACTAAAAATGGATTCATTCAACTAAAAATTGAGTGATATACACTTTTTTTTTATTAAAGCATATACCTCATTAGATGATATTTACTATTTTAAAAAATAATGTGGTTTGACTTTTGGTTAATAAAAATGACTAAGTCTAACATTTTCCAAAAAAAAAATTTGTGATATTTTGGTTGGTAAAAATGACCGAGTCTAATATTTTCCATAAAAAAAGAGTACTGATACACTCAGTCCTTTTTGTAGTCACATGCACCATGATATCATAGTATATATTGCGCTATCATAGTGTTTGAAGTTCTATCATAGTGTATGACGAAAAAAATACACTAATATATCTCAATATATATATTTCATTTCATATAACAGCATATAATAATAATAGTGCACTATTAAAAAAATACAAAATGAAGGTGAAATTACATGACAGGTGGCTACGTTTGGGTAGATATAAAAAAAAAAGAGTGCTGCTACACTTAGTTTTATTCTTAGTCCAAAAGACAGACCTTATATACCTCGTTACAGATTTAATTAAGCATATACCTCGTTAGATGATGTATATACGTAATTGAATTTTTTATTACACTTGCTAAAAATGGGTTCATTCAATTTGAAATGGAGCGATACGCACTTTTTATCAAAGCATATACCTCATTAGATGATGTTCACTATTTAAAAATAAAATAAAAATATACGAGGTCTGAGTTTTTGTTGATAAATGTGACTGAGTGTATCTTTTTCCAAACAAAAAATGGATGCAAATGACACACATAGTGGATATACATTGATGTGAAATGACCAAAATGCCCTCTCATGGAAAAATTACCAAAATACCATGTTAGATGAATTTTGTCCTCATCGTCTCAAATTTTTAGGAAAGTATAGATATGGGTGACAACTGACAAGTCAACATTACAGCACACTTTACACTTTACAACATTACATTTTAAGGAGTGCGATGCAGAAGGTTGAATTTTACCCTCTTTCATGTTCTTTACGCTGATGATACTATGTTTCTTTGTGAAGGAGATCAATGTTTTGTAGAGGGCATTATGTTTGTGGTCTCGGTCTTTGGTTGGCTTTTCGGGCTGGTTATTAACAGGAGAAAAAGTGTTTTCTTTGGCATTAACATGGATGAGGAGGTAGTCTTCCCAGCTTAATCGTAAGATCAGCCACGGGGAGTCCCTCCAATATCAAAAAAAAAAAAAAAAAAACATGGATGAGGAGGAAGTACATTCTATGGCGGACCGATTCTCATGTCCCGTGGCCCGTGGGGTCATTCCCCACTAGATACTTGGGGTCATTCCCCCCTTAGTTTGCGAGCTCTCTCTCTTGCGGATTGGGATCCGCTAGTGCGCCGATTCGACCAACATCTTGCGGGTTGGGCTGGAAGACTGCTAAGCATGGGGGGCCGACTCGTTCCCCTTCAAGCAGTTTTCTCTAATCTCTCGGTACTTCTTCTGCTATCCTTGTTTAAAATTCCAAAAACTATCCTGCACCGTATTGACGTGTTAAGAAGACGATTTCTTTGAAGTGGGGCAAGCCCGGGACCTCGTCGTGTGCATTTAGTTTGCTGGGAATCGGTGTGCGCAAGCAAAAATCGGGGAGGTCTTGGCATGATTGATCTGGAAGACTTTAACAGAGCTTTGTTGGCCAAGTGGGCGTGGAAATTTTTGGGTGATAGGCATGCGGTATGGAGAAGAGTAGTTTAAGGCGGTCTCCAAGGTAGGGGATAAAGAAGCATGCAGCTTCCCTTGCCAAGCTACTGTGGCTGATCCTGTGTTGTCTGCTATTAAGTGGCGCATGGGCCAGGGAGACCATATCAGATTCTGGACATATCATTGGTATGGTTCTGGATCCTTATCGGAGGTTTACCCTCAACTCTATCAGGCTGCATGTAACAAGGAGGGGTTGGTTCAAGAGTTTTGGGAGGCATCGGGTGTCATCGGGGGCTGGGTGTCATCACCTAACCGAGGAAGAGTTTCTCCAATATGCTCAATGTTTTAGTGTATTGGTGAACTATCGGGTCGATCCTGCTGTAGAAGACTCGCTTGAGTGGGCTGCTTCCCTGGCTGAAAACGTTCACCATGAAGTCAGCTTATACTTGGTGGCATAGGGACAAACCATTCACCATCGGGGTCGCGTGGAAAGTCCAGCAGATCTGGGGGAATAGAGCACCTTTGAAGGTGCGGGTGTTCCTTTGGCTTGCATATAATGAACACCTTTTAACGTGATCGTATCAAGCTACTTGGAGGCTGGGGGAATCTACCACGTGTGGTCTATGTGCGGACGGTGTGGAAACGACGTCCCATTTGTTTTATGAGTGCCGCGTTGCCAAAGAGGTTTGGGATTGGCTCGGGCATTCGCTGGGTAGTGGGTAGGCGCTGGTCTCCATTGTCTCTGAATGATATTTGGGACACGGGGCGCAGGCTTTCCCAAAGAGGTGATAGGAGTCTGCAAAGCAAAGTTCATCAAATTCTTGTTCCAGCTATCTTCTAGGCTATTTGGCTTGGTCGCAACGACGCAATTTTCGGGGGTTCCCTGGTCTCTATGGAAGGTATTTGGGAAGGGGCGAATCGATTTATTATTTCTTGGGGCTGTTTTTGCATTGGTGCGGGATCAGTGAGGGTGGAGAGCAATTCTCTGGTGGTTCTCCCTTAGTATTGCTCAGAGAGATGTGTTGGCTCTAGGTAGATCTCCTACCTGTGCTAGCGTGGCATTCTCCTTTTATTCGTTTTATTTTGATTGTGTATTCAGTATCTTGGGCTTGTATTTCTTTTCTATCTAATACAAAGAAGTGGCAATCCCACCAAGTTCATTTATAAAAAAAAAAAAAACAACACAGCACACAGCAATTCTAAAATTTCTTGTTATTCATTGTTTTTTGCGGGTTTGTTAGCATTGTTTTTATTTTATTGAGACTGATTCTGGTTATTTATGTTTAAATTAATTCTAAGTTATTTGAAAAAATGGATAATATTTGGGACAGCCGTTCATTATGAGGCCTAAGGCCATAATTTTAAATATAATTTTTATATTAATTAATTATCAATTAATTTTTTATATTTAAGTTTTTATTCATTCAAATAAAAGAAGACCTTATTCCTTGTTATCCACACCACAGAGTTTTTTTTCGTCCATAGCAAACAAGAAGTAGAGATTTTCTTGATATAAAGAATAAATAGAGTGAGAAAAAGTGTTTTTTTTTTTAATTAAGAAGAAATAGAGTGAAAAGAACAAAAGAAGAGAGTGTGAAGAGGCACGGGCCTTGGGTTTTTTTGGAGTAAAAAAGGCCTTTAAATCCTATTAGTCATGTAAATTTTTTTTTTACCATTTTTTAGTTCATAAAATGTTATCAATTTTTAATTGATTACTTTTTAATCATATAAAAATTACTATTAACTTTTTTGAAAAATAAATGTTTTTTGTAATGTGTTAAATTATTATTGGTTAATATCTTGACCTACATATAAAAAAACATAATTTTGGAGCTTTTATACATCTGGGGCTTAGACAATTACATAACTTGCCTAATAAAAGAATCGCCCTGCGTTCATGCAATTCTACTAGTAGTGCTTACATGTTTTTTTATGTTTCTTCTAGGTGTATTCAGGTAATGAAATATATGTAACAATGCCCATCTTGTAAAAAAAAAAAAGGACGATAAAGAGGGTCAATTAATGAGAGCAGTTCCTCACACTGTTAATTTTAATATCTAGCTATAAAATGGACAACTGAAGGTGAAGTTTAACAAACAAGGGTTTCTTTTTAGGAAGGTCAAAACCCAATGTTTTTCATTGTTTATCATCACATACATTTTAATTTTTGTTTTTATGTGCACACGTGGGATTAATGGATAAGACATGTTTGTGCTGCTCCTCCCTTCACAGGATGGGTGGAAGGTGAGAGTGAGAGACAGCAATAGTAGCTCTAATCTATAGAGAGAGAGTTCCACCTGGTGGTCCTCCTCAAAGAGTATATATAATGAGAGTGATTTCCAGATGCAGCCATTTCATGCTTATTAAATGCCTACCTGTTCTTTTGGCTTATCTGACTAATGTTTTTAATTTTTAGTTTTTATTTGAGTGGCAGAGTGGGTGAGGTTTATACACTCCATTTGAGTTGTGGTCACTTGCTTTATCTAAATGAGACAATGCATTGCCCACGTTAGCAGGAAATCTCAGCCACCATATAGAGATGATGTGAGCGATACATTGAGGCCATTGATGTGTTTGTTTCTCTTTAGCACTAGAGGTTTCTTGGTGTTTTTTTTTTTTTCAGTACTTGGCCTTTATTGATTGTAGCACAGTTGATGTTGTTGCCAAGTCTTGGAGAATAGAATTGCAGGCAAGGGTGAAGTTCTACTGGACATAGAGATTGAATTGTCCTTCGTCGCAGGGTTGAATACTAGAATGAATCCCTTGTTTGGGGCGCAAAACAAGGGAAGAATAGCAAAAAAAATCTGGTAGTTCTGCCTGTATGGCATAAGTTCTAAAAGCATATGTAAAGAATTATAGTTTTTTATTCATACCTTATACACCTCAATTCACAAATAAAATAAAAATAATGATGACTGAATATAAAAATATGTAATCAAAATTATCGCACTAAATATGGTCTATTGATTGCACTAATTTTTATTTGAAAAACACTGCTATATATATTCAATGGGTTTCTTAGAGAGAACTTGGCTTCCTAGAGCATCCGCTTCCTAGTACAAAACGTGGGTGTGACTCACCTGAAAATCCTTTTTGTGTTGACATCACTTGAACAAGGCCACCAATGAAGTTGCAAGGCATATATAACAGCCCAAGCAACAAGTCCCATTCTTTTAGTTGAATACCATGCCAAGGGTTGTTGCAATCATAATGGAGGATGCATTGCAGAATGATAAACATGTTAGATGACGTGTTATTGTGATCATATCTCTTGACAGATTGGTAGATGTGTCCTCTATTAGCTAGAAAATTGAGTTTGAGTCTTACCCTTGTTGATAATAGAAATTTAATCATGGGAAAGATTTTTTCTTAAAACAATATTTAACCTATCAAAAAGAAAAACTTACAAACTCCTCAGTAAAATTGAGAGATTTTATAAACCAGAACAATTAAGCATACGCAAGTACAAATTGTTAAAAAAATAGTAAGGGGTTATGTTTATAAGACAGTATATCCTTAAGATTTTAGAACCTATAAAAAGAAATACAAACACTAATACACATAAATAGTTCCATGCATAAAAGTATATGTGGTAATTAGTGCTATATATAGTAGTAAGAACAAAGTGAAGAAGAACAAGGCATACTGAATTGGAGAGACCAAACTATTCTGAATGAATTGAAGACCGAGACTAGAGTTGGACTCTATGTCCTTAAACCCACTTTTGGATGTAGAATAAGATTTATGCATGAGTATAGATTTATTTCGACATAACTTGATATAGAGCTGAAATAAATGATTTTTAGTTTGGTTAAGTTTACAGTTATTCTCTTTGAAAAACGTAAGAATAAATAGTGTGTTATTTGAGAGATGATGGGTTATTTGTGAATAAGGTTTGGATAAGAATGAATAATTTTTTTGAAATCGTAAAAAATTGAGAATATGAAATATATGTATAAATAATTGCAAAGTGTTTTTTTTTATATGCTGTTCACTCCGCATAGCTTTCTCAAACAAAAGTATAGTTAAGGAAATTTGAAATTGGTTCCCAATTTCAGCAATGTTGTAAAAAAAATTGGCATCTAACCACATGGGTCTTTTTGATTGATCCCTTGGCTTTTGGCAACTAATTTACAGACGAATATCAAGATTCATCCTATGGTTTATTTCACTAATATGGGTAATGCTGTACTATTTCCTCTTCATTCAGCAACATTTGTACTGATGAACCTGCAAACATTGAAAAATAACAAAAGCATTTGCTTATCTAAACCAGAAATAGGCAATGTTAATGTAAAAAAATGGAATCTGTCCACGGGTACTAGTTGGCAAAATAGGCGTAAGTTTATGTTTTAGGATTAAACTGATTCGATAATAAAGTATCATAATAAGCTCTGTCAGTCTTCCATCACATAGATTACATGATACTTGCAAGATACACATACAAATACAATGGGACACCTCCCACAACATATGTTTCAATTACATCAACATATTGCATTACATCCAAAACGAAAGGTGTGCAGAACTCACCTATATGTGTCACGTCCTAGGAGCGACCGTCCCCATGGGGTGACACGTAGACGATACCGAGTATACCATAATCAGAATAAATCACAAAGAATAAATGATTGAAGCATAATAGACAGCAGCGAAAAAATATATGAATAAATAAATGAATATTACGGACCATAAAACAGATAATAGTGGCCTTTAAAAGAATACACAATCATCGTCCCGTGTGAACATAAGTCATAATTACAAATACAGCCAAATATATACCAATAACAACAAAACACTTTGTACAAAAAAGTAACAGGAAGCTGACAGGCTCACCAAATCACTGAGGAGCGCACGAAACCTTCAACCACACCCAACTCACCAATCCTGCGCAACACCTAGATAAGACCCATAAAAATAGAGTGTAAGCTAGTGAAAGCCTAGTGAATGAACCTAACCACAAGGCACCTCATAATACAATTCCCAACACATCCATAAAATGTACATAAATAATTATCAAGTATAAGCCGACCAGCCTGCGCCCCATACCACAGTGTCACGCCCCAGCGCCGCCGTCCCCGAAACGTGGCAATATATATAATATCAGCTATCAATACTTGAGGTCAACAAAGACTTCAACAACGACATACAAGGTGGCAAAGAAAAGATAAGTGATAGCTAAGTGAAATGCGGAAGCATAAAAATATTAATAAGTCTGTAACCCAAAACATTATTACAGACTCGAATACACAATCGTTGTCATGTGAGAGCCAAGTCTAATCCAAATAAAATACATCATGTGCAATACGCACGATTAACAAATACATAACCCTAGGACTGCTGATAGCCTCACACTCGCTAACCGCCAAACGGAACGCTCCACGCATGCAAGACCACGCCACAGGAAAACTCTAGCTCCACGCCCAACATTGCCCCTGTAAAAGAAACAATATGCGAGGGGTGAGCTACAAGCTCAGTAAGTGGCTCAAAACCAAACATCATTACAATAATTCAATTCAATACTAAGGCAATTTCTTTTCAAGGAAAAACATGGCTAGAAACCCCAAAGATAACGTCGCGTGACCAAACCTCGCCCTCGCCCTCACTCCCCGGAGGGAGGCTTTTGGAACACTCAGGGAGAAACAATTGTTATTAACCATAACACATGGTGTTACTGGATAACAAGATACAACGAGTCCATCCGCTACGAGGTAGAGATATACTTCGATACCTCAAGCGTTAGGAGCTGCATACCCAGAGTATACTCGATGGGTATAAGAGTCACGTGACAACGTGACTTTAACTTACTCTCACCCTCACCCCTAAAGGTGACACAGGACTGTTGGGAGAATCTTTTTACTCTACACCCTTCGTCATCCAGTAGCCCTATCCCGAGTAGCCTCTACCTGGTATACTCCCATGATCAGTACATCTACTGAACGCATCGGTAGTACCTACAAGTGGGAGCCCTCTGTCAAGACAGCTTCAACATCGGGCAGCTTCAACGCGGATCCGCTGAAGTGGAGAACGATCCCACGCTCGCAATATCATCCGATAGCCCTCTCTCGCGTAGCCTCTACCTATCGGCCTTCCACAATCGGTACATAGGCCAGATGGGTACAGCAGTACGCATCGGTAGCACTTACAAGTGGTGGCACTACACAGGACAGCTTCGACGTTGGGGCTTTGATGCACGACGATATTGGGAGGAAGACTTTGCATTCGCAATGCGAACCCTATGAAAAATCAATTATCCTCGGTAATCCCATACCGATGCTATCGAAATACGCTTGAACTCCCATAGAAACCCGTCGCTCGGACATAGGGAGTCACCTCTACTCTCGCACAGAGATAAGCCCTAAGACATAACCCAAAAGGCGATTCATACTTCGCCTAACATGGGTATACTTAGCTTAATGCCAGAACCACCGGTTTAACAAAACCGATAGAACAACAAATTTTCCTGAATTCCACCGAGTGCATCATTCGGATGCAGGGGGCAATTACATCGCTAACGCTTTAACTAATAAAGTACAATCCGACAGCGGGTCATAGCCACGCCTCAGATATACCTAGTCCGTTTTAACATGCGCATATATATTACAAGAGAATTATATCATAGTTATGTACATGAACTACATACACAATAACATAACAATTAATTATAGGGATACTCCTTAACATGAATAAAAAAACATAAACAATATATATGCAACATGCATACCATGTATGGTATAAATAATATGCATACAAAGCTATTAATCATACAAGCATACAAGGTATACCCTAATATGCGTTGGATATCACCAACTAAAAAGGGAAGGGTTAAGCGTGATTTCGCGCACTAATAGGTGCATGTCAATATTCTAAAACGAACCTGAGTCAGGTAGGAATCACATCTACTTACTTAGTTCGTACAAAGAGAGGGTGAGAGAGAGCTTATCATCTCTCGAAGTTGGTCATAGCTTTGCCCCATTAGCATGGGCGCAACAACTACCCCACGCCCTCAAGCCTTATCGCAAGGGAATATTTGGTATGTGCATGTTATTAACTCAGACTTAATCATTCTGGATATTACAAATAATATGGTAGTATTACAATATTACCTAAGGCATACCATATTCTATACATCCATATATAATACAGACGTACATGCCCATACAGGGGGGGGGGGGGGCATGCGACACAGTCATTCATACATGAATACAATACATGCAATATCTAGCATATTTAAGGTGCAAAGATGCCCCATGGATGCGCGATGCATGACTACGTGGATCAAGCACTTCCCGAAGGGTTGGATCGAACCACTCACCTAACGAGCGCACGGCTCGCGATACACAAAAAGGCGACAACTTGAATCCGAAGAAAGAAACCAATCTGCCAAGAATCGACCAATGGATGCATTAGGCTATAACAAGGTACTCGGTACCCCGAAGCACACTCCGAACGCGTCCGAGCACCGCAAGCACACCCCTGAACACCCCGTGCACGCTATCCACACACTCCACACGCATCGGAGAACGCCTAGCACGCCCTCGAGCACCCCGTGCACGCTGCTCACTCACTCCGCACGCATCGGAGAACACCAAACACACCCCCCGAGCACCCCGTGCACGCTATTCACACACTCCGCACGCATCGAAGAACGCCAAGCACGCCCTCGAGCACCCCGTGCATGCTGCTCACTCACTCCACATGCATTGGAGAACGCCAAGCACGCCCTCGAGCACCCCGTGCACGCTGCCCACGCACTCCGCATGCATCAGAGAACACCAAGCACACCCTCGAGCACCCCGTGCACACTTCCCATGCACTCCACATGCATGCGAGCATACCGAGCACGCACCCGCGGCCCCGCAAGCCACTCATGCGATCTCGAGCGTATGATGCACCAACCCTACACCCAAGCAGGTGGTGTGCACATGTACACAACACATAGCAATGGAACAATTTGAACATGGCACATGGTTACGAATGCATCATCACGTCCATTGCATGGCCCCGTAGCCAATGCGCACCCTTTCGCGCTCGCTCGCACGCAACCCAGCCCACAAGTATAACTCCAAGCTCGCACGCCCACCACATTCACAGTCACCATACCCTTGTCTGAATCATCAATACTTGCCCATCTAGCCCCAAGTATTCCATGCATACACTACACGCACTGCCGAGCATAAGCAGGTACTCCTTGCAAGCACACCGCGCGCTCTGAGCGAACCCGAGTACACCCCCCCCCCTCTCGCAAGCACGAACCTCCCCATCCTCTTTGGAGAAGGAGAGGGAGACCAAGTAATGGACAACAACCCAACCATTTCTCACTTCTTTCCTTTCTTTTGCTTTCCTTCTCAACCAGCCCCGAGAGAGTGAATGAGAGGAAGAGCTCTATTCATAGGGAGGAGAAAGAGTGAGAGAAAGCAATTAATTCACATAAAGTGGGTCGGTGGGATGAGGTAGGGGGAGGTGAGTTTAAAAGCCTCACTCACCACTCACACACAAATATCCAAAGAAATGACTTGATCGCTAAGTCATGTACACCACTAGATCTCACCAAACCTAGTAAACGAAAACCAGAATACCAAACGGAACTGCATATTTTCAAAAACGATACCGGGATTCGATGAAATTTTTATGGGTAGTACAAAACGTTACCAGGATCCATAATATACAATTAGATTTTCAATCATGGTACTCCAACTCCTGCAGGTATCTAAAAACCAAAATTTTAGAAACTCCGATGGAAAAATAAGGCTCTAAATGACACAAACATAACACACAGGAGGTCAACTCACACTAACATCATTATGTCCCTAACATAAAAAAAGATCCGTTTGCGTCCCATACCACACCACAGAGGATCCATCCCATATTAACAACACTATATATATATATATAGGGACTGAAATGCCTATACATACAAATGCCTCATAGTTCCTCCTGTCACACAGTGACTTCTCTTCATTTATGCAAATGCATCGGCTCGGTTAATACAAGGAGTACCACTCCACCCATCAAATCCACCAAAGCCCGACTGCAATATAAACCGCATCAATGGATCCCGCCCTAGACTCCATATCTTGGCTAAGGCTCTCCGTCATCCAACCACTCTGACGCGTAGCCGATTTGAACTATCGGATACCGTGGGCGTCCAAGATAAACCTTGAAAACGCTTCCCTCGTGAAGGACACCTAAAGTTTACCCTCACCTCAACTAACTCACACGAAGCATCTCAATACAAACTGAACCGCCAACCCAGTGCCTTGGCTAAGACTCTCTGTCATTCAACCACTCTGACGCGTAGCCGATTTGAAGTATCGGATATCATGGGCGTCCAGGATGAATCTCGAAGACGCTCCTCTTGTGAAAGATACATAGAGTATACCCTCATCTCAACAGCAGGTTCATACTCATAACTCACAAGAACTATCATAATCAAGGCTACCCCAAACAGGCTCAACACACGCTGGTCAAGGACCTACAAGGTAAACCACAACAGGCAATAGGATCTGACCCATACGATCAAACCCCCATCCCTAGCAATGTCTTGACCAGATCAGTAGACGATGATCTATAGAGCATGCTGATAGTAGAACATAATATGCAAGTACTAACAATAATAAATCATGAGCATGCATTCAGGATATGACATGATACAATAATATTAATTCCTACCCTTAACTACATATTCTAAGTTTATTATATGTATAACAAAATAAACATGAACTTTAATTATAATCTACTTAACCATGTCATATTATCATTTATGGATGCCACCACAGTCATGCATACTGGATTAAGATCAAAGATACCATAAACATGATTTAACATGGAACTATACTATCAGAATGCCAAGTTAGATCCACTCACTGATACAAGTATTGTGTCCAGCAATGAATCACACGCCTCGAGTAGTCCAACGGTAGCGCGATCGCTACTGGACTTGTGGGAGCATAGCCATTCCCACCACAAGATCACCACATTTCCTCACATTGAGGAAACCCCTCTGACAGACAAATATCATCAACTTAGCCAAGGAATAAAGCATCCATAAATAAAAATAATAATCCAAACATATCCTAAGATCCTAGCCAACAAATGCAAAATACTCTCTATACCTCCAACTACTAAATCAATTATTCTATACCATCAAAAGCCATTCATCCATAGGCTATCATCCAATTAAATCACCTATAAATCAGCAAGAAAACATCACACCATTACAACAACAAATCTGGGCAACAACTATATAAATCTGGGCAGCGATCAACCCTACTCTTTGATCTCCATAGCACCATATACTCATCCAATAATTTTAAAATAAATCATAAACACTCATTGACATGGTATGATTATAATCCATGAAGACATCATAATCTGATTTAATCTCTAAATGCCCAAAATAAAATATTTTCATATATTGATCAATTCGCACTCGAATCTGGACAGTTCTTACAAAATAGATCATTACTTACAACACAGGTAACATAATGTCACTAAATTTCATATATAAGATCTAGACACATACATGATCAAATCATAGGAGGACACAATCTTCATAATATGTCTCTAAATATCACATTCACAAGTATCTTCACAAGACAGAAATCTGCCTTACCTCTCTAAGCACACCCCAAGCCTCCCAACACTATAATCACTTCTTCTTCTTCCCCAAATCAACAATTAAAACCCTAGATCAAAATGAATATAACCTCCCCCAAATAAAAAATCCAAACCAATAAACTAAAACAAGTCACAAAAGGAAATCAAAGGATTAAATGATCTTACCAAAACTCTCTTCAATCCCTTCTCCTCCTCCCCTTCTCCTCTTCTCTCCTCTTCTATTTTCACTTGAAAATGAGTCTCAGCCGACTCTCTCTCTCTCTCACCATATACACCATTGACTTCACCCATTCAATTAAATGGAATTATGAAATCCGGCAAAATTACCAAGGTACCCTCCTTTAAAATTCTGCGCAGCCTCGATTCAAACCGTTATAACTTCCATAATCTAGCTCAGAATTATGCAATTCAAAATCCTTTGGAAAGCCAAGAACATTATCTACAAGTTTCATGTTTAATCCAATCTCCAGTAGCCCCTCTAATTGTTTCAAAATGTGAGCTAAACATCGAACAGGGCTGATGCTAGGCTTTTCTTATTCCCAGGATATAATTGGAAAAACACTCATAACTTTTGCTACATGAATCCAGATGATCTAATTCCACTTTTGTGTGAAAGCGAACTCAAAACTGAATGTCCCATAATAAAATCAGATTTAAATTACATCATCTTGGGCATTACCGAAATTAAATCCGAACCATGCCAAACATTCAATTTAGGATATAACCTAAGCATACATGACCCTAGTTCATTCCAAATGAATAATAATATGAAATAACACATATCATTGTGCTATCCATCAATCCAAACATATAAAAGAATAGCATAAACCTAAATAGAGGTTTGGGTTCTTACAATATGACTCATCAGTACTAAGAGGTGGAAGAGTAGTTTCATGTTAACCACAAGAACAAAAACAATAAGTAGGATAACCAAAAGGAGCATACCAAGCAATATATAAGGATACGGTATATCACAAATGTTCTCAAGTTCAACGGATTGCATTATTAATGGTGCGGTAGGTAGTTCATTGGTAGGAGATGCATGCGACAAAACTGGGGCTGGGGTGGCAAATTCATTACCTTGTGCGAGTCAGAGATTGAGGTTGTTCGCATTCTGAACAACAGAAAGTGGAGCCACTCCATGTTCGCAAAAAAATTTATTAGCTTCATCAAGGCCACACATACCGGCGTAAGTCGCTCCACGAAAGCCCTCCACTTGAGCTTCACATTCTTTCCAAGAAGAATAAAGCCCAGGTCATCGATCTGTTGTGACAGCATATAGTGGAAATCGTGGCATCGCACAAGTACTTCTGCGTTCCACAATTTAGAAAAAAAAACATAGCAAGAGTAATAATAGAAACCAGAGGGTTCATTGAAACACATGATGATAAGTACGTTGGCTTTGTCAAATGAGATATTTTGATCAAACAAGTTGAGAAGGTAACTCATTGTTCAACACATGAAAATTCATGAAAAAAATAATTACATTTCAAGTATAGTCCTGCTTACACGTACCCCCAAATCATCGGATGCCCTGGTCCCTCGGTTCACCTTCGATGCTATTATATCAACAACCGATGATCGTTACACATATACAGTATAATAATTTTTGGGTATGCAATGGTGAACAAAGGTGTGTGTTATACCTGCCGACATGCCCATAGTTGTCTGGCTATTAGACCGCGCAATTCATCCCCTCGTCGAAGATTGTCAATGGTCGATGGAATGCCCTCGCCAACAGCATCATCTCTGGCATCTTGGAAGTCATCTTGGGACTTGTTGAAGAACATGTCATTCCCTTGTTCACGCCGAATGAAATTATGGATAACTCAACATGCCAGGACGATTTGGACTTGAGTTGGAAAAGGGTAGTGGAGTGTACAACGTAGACATTTGAATCTCATCTTCAACACCCTAAAGGCATGCTCCACCACATTGCACAACTATGCATGCCTATGATTAAATAACTAACTAGGACCTGCATATCGTCTCGATTCTCAAACTCAGACAGGTGATACCTATTACCCTTGTATGATGCCACAAATTGTTGTGTGTTTGCATAGCTGAGTCAACTAAATAATTTTTTCCTTAAATGAATCATAGTTATATAAAATGAGACATGTTTTTTCATGGACTTTGCATACAGGGAAGTTGGTAAAATTCAAAATTACGTTTACCTTCCAGTATAGAAAAAGAACCCCTATGTAATGCCCATTGCAGAACTTTCATGTCCGCTACTGAATCCTCCCAACCGGCATCTACATATTGGAATTGAATATCAAAGGAATATACTGTCATCACATTCTATGAGATCCACCATTTTCTATTCCTATATCTAATAGCCTACTTTTCTTCACCATCGCGGGGACATGTGTCACATCAATCACATCAACCGTGTTATGTTTAAGGGATGACAAACATGTGTTCTACATTACTTAATGGAGTAAGAGTGACACACCTCATATGAAGCAAGTATCAATATGATATTACCTTGAAAAAATGATAGAAATTTCTATTGGACCTCATGTGCAGATGAACCCCAACATTCTCTTGGGGCAATTGGATGTAATCATTAGGAATTCCAACAATTGCCTGTAAAAAATTATTGAAGTGTCTACTAATTGTTTCTCCAGAATGTTAGAATCTCTCAGCCAAGACTCGATTTGGTACCCCATGACCAATTGCATGTATGAAAATGGCTAGTTGTTCAGTACTACTTAGTCCCTGAGTGTAATTCAACAATCCCATACTAGTAAGGGTATCACAAAGTAGTAAGAACATTTGGGGTGTTACTTTGAAGTTCTCGTGTGATTTAACTTCATTTCCTGCTAGTAGCTCATGAATGAAAGCATGACCTGATAGTGTACCCCTACAAACATGCCCTCTGAGTAATAGGTTGCCTATGCAAGTTCAAAAGAGACAAAATATACTCTTAACTCCCTCTGTCAATCATCCTCATCCCTAATAATAAATTCTCTGCTAAAGACTCGTCTAGCTTGCCCCCGATCCATAACTGCCATTAGATAGACTGGTTAACTAAAGACTGAGTTCACATATAAACTAGATGAATAGAGTAAACTCTGTCACGTTCTCGCAAGAAAACAATAATGAGCATGCTCCTATGTTCATGTCACTGAAAGAAAAAATTCACAATAGGTGATACTCATTAAAAACATCATATTATCATCAAACTTTTACTTAGAAATTTGGTTCAGCCAGGTATTATGTTGTCATGCATACTTAAGACCATCACATATTGTTACATCCAATGTTATAAATATCGATTAAATCGATATATCGATTAGGGTTCCAATCGATATATCGATTGGCCGAATTTTTTTTTTTTTTTTTTTGAAAAAATGGAAAAAAATTTAAAAAAAGCAAAAAAATGATACAAAAATTGTGGAAAATAATGAAAATGAATAAGAATAATTTCATATGAAGATATTAATAATTTTACAATGGTTTTGGTTTGAAATAAAAATGCATAACTAATTAATTACAACATAAAACTATAAAAGTGAAGAAATTTCATTTAAATAGATAATCCATTGCATTGGTTACAAAATCCCCTCCCTGGGTTCCACCTAATGGTGTGCCATAACCATAAGAGGTGCCACCACCATCGTTGCCGCCGTGTCCACCGTTGTTGTCATCCGAATCTGTGTCTTCTTCTTGAATTTCATTATCCACATCTGATGATTCAACTCCTTCTTGGCCCTGAAATTGTGTTGCAGGGATGACTTCGTCTTCTTCATCATCGTCGTCATCCTCATCTTCAGGCTCCTCAATGATTGGCCGTTTTCCACGTCGTCTTGCACCTTCAGATTGTTGAGTCTGCTGCGTGGATCGTCTCGGGCGTTGATGTTCTATGGCGTCGCCGTATGCTTGATGCTCCACTTGAGACCATGTCAAGTCTTCACCTTGGAATACTGGGCCGTCGACATCCATAATCCACTCGTTGTCGTCTTCCAATGAATCCAAATTGATTGGATCTTCATGTGCTGGGTTACGTTGAAGATTTAGGAAACGCTCATGCAATTTTTATTGTATTGCACGAACACCAAATCATTCAACTTCTTTTGCTTCAACCGATTCCTCTTCTTGGTGTGTAACTGTTAAAAGCAAGAAAATTAAAATGAGATATTATAAAGTAGATAAATTTTAAAAATCGTACTTCGTAAATTTGTAAGGACAACTCACATTTTCAAATGCGCTCCAGTTTCTCTCACAACCGGAAGATGAACAAGTGAGTCCAAGAATTTTGATGGCGACCTTCCTCAACTCTGGTACCTCGCCCCCGTATTTATCCCACCAATTGACTGGGATTGTGTTGTCCCTTGCTCTCACGATGGTTCCCCAACTGAACGGTCCACTTTCCTGTAAATAATAATCCAGTTGTTTCTGCAGTCTGTCTTCCACCTCCGGATCTGGCTCCATCTTCGCCATTGCCTGCACACAACGAAGCATATGTGTTTGGACTGCCGCGTCCCGGTCCGCGGTCTTAAACCATACTCCGGGGTTAAGGACAAATCCTGCATGGTAAAGGTCAGACGACATCTGACGACTCCATCTTCCTTCGATTACCTCAATAACAGGGCCATATTGCAGTGGTCTGTACTGATAGTTTTCCTTAATTTTTTCTTTGGCCCTATCCATTGCATTGTATAAGTAGCCCATAGAGGGTTTTTCATCTCCATCAACTAATCTCAAGACATGGACCAGGGGAATTGCAGCGTGAAGAGCTCGTTGTACACCTTTCCAGAATTGAACAGAAAGAATAGTTCTTTCTGTTTGTTTTCCGGTTCTAAGGTTACACCACTTGCTCTTGGTCCATTCATCTGCTACCATGAGTGTCCTAAGTGCATTCTTATGTTCCCAAAGTGATTGCAAAGTTAAGAATGATGTGGCAAATCTAGTGGGTCCTGGCCTAACAATATCTCCATTGCAAAACAATCTCATGCAATGCAATAATTGTGTGTGTGCATAAATGAAAACAGTGATTCTTCTAGCTAAACTAATAGTTCTAATATGCATCTTTCCAATGTCTTCCAAAATTAAATCAATACAATGTGCAGCACATGATGTTCAAAATATTGTAGGGTGCCTCTATCACTAATTCACATGCAGCTTTATAATTAGCAGCGTTATCAGTTACAATTTGAACAACATTTTCTTTTCCAATAATATTTTCAATAACATCATTTATTTCTTTAAACAAATATATTGCAGTGTGTGAATGTGCAGATGCATCAATGGATTTCAAAAACATGGTTCCTTTTGGAGAATTAGCTAAAAAGTTAATTAATGATCTTTGTCTTCTGTCAGTCCATCCATCACACATTAATGTACAACCATAAGTTTTCCAATGTCCTTTATGTATCTCTAAAATCTTATGAGTTTCTCTTACCTCTTCTTGCAAACATGTTTCACTTATCTCATGCATTGATGGTGGGGCTAAACCAGACCCAAATCTACCTATTGCTTCTAATGCAACATGAAAAGAACGTGAAGTTAATGCATGAAAAGATACACCTGCAGTGATTGCCCATCTAGCTATCTTTTGAATTGCATTTTTCCTTTCTTCTTTTTTTAATCTATTTTCTAAAGTTGTTTGTTGTCCAGGGCCTCCTCTTAATCTTTGATCAACTACATCTTCAACATTACCTCTACAAAATAAATCCATAGGACCTCTAGTGTTTTTCCTTCTTTGTTTGGATGGAGGAGGCCTTGAACTAGGACCACCAATTTCTATTATATCATCATCACCTACATGTGGTTGTTGATCTCCTATGTCTCTAGCAAAATCTTCAGAATAAAATGAACCTCTTCTACATTTAATCTCAGATTTTTTATTCATGAATTCTTCTATTTCTTTTCTAATTTCTGGTGTTGTTCTAGGGCAAGGTTTAGCATTAGCTCCTGGTGAATGCAATATGTGTTCTTTGAGTCTGGTTATGCCACCACTACATAGATGTGAGCAAAGTAAACATTTGACTATATGTTTTTCAGTAGCACTTTTATATTCACCATATTTCCATGCAGGGTCTTTTGTATTAGCCGGTCTTAGATTAGATGAACTAGCTCCAGAAGAAGACATTTTTTAAAAAAAAAGATTTTTTAGGTTTCAAAAAATTAAATATTAATTATTTAATTAAGTGGATGATGCTACTTTAACTACTTTCTAAAAAACCTCTACTAAGTGCAAAGAATAAATACCTCTAAAAATAGGAGAAAAATTGAAAGAGGTAGTTTTCCTCCAAAAGCCTTCAAAGTCTCCACCAAAAGCCTCCAAGAACTCCACCAAAGTCCTCCAAGTAGTCCACCAATATCTCCACCAAGATAGGAAGTTTTTGGATTTTTGATGGATTTTTGGATTTTTTTTTGTGGATTTTTGGTTTCTTTTGGGATTGAGGGATCTTGGGAAAAAATTGTTTGCTAAAAGAGAGAGTAGAGAACTAGAGATTGTATGAGAGATTGAGAGTGATTGAATGGTAGAGAAGGAGTGTATTGAGTTGTTGTTGTGAGAATGGAGGGTTTGGGAGAGTATTTATAGGATTGGGGAGAGAAGGACAAAAAAAAAAAAAAAAATTGATGGGGGGGTTTATGCAAATAACCCCCCCAAACGGCTATATAGCCGTTGGGGCCCCAACGGCTTCATAGCCGTTCTAAAAAAACAAAAAAAAAAATAAACGCAGTCGGGTCGGGCTGGCCAGTCGATATATCGACGATATATCGATCGATATATCGATATATCGTCCGCGATTTAAAACAGTGGTTACATCACAAGTCTTTCACATGCACTTCTCATTGTAGGTATCTCCATCTATGTTTTGAAATGGGCATAGAAAGGGTTTTAAAGTAAAATGCATTGTCCATGATCTATAACCAGATGATATGGGGTTGACTCTACACCACTACATCTGAAGATATAGTTGAATAGTACTCAGGAGTGTAGGTATAACACAATCAGGGAAAAAATTTGTAATATGCATTTTGTCATGATCACACCACAGAAGTATGACCAACAATAAATTGATTGAGTTCTCATACCCTTTATATCTCCTCAAAATTGGTTCGTCTGTGACCTGCTTCAGAACAACTCAATTCAGTGTTACAACACAGTAATTCACCACCTGCACATACGCAATTTAATAGCCTATGTCAATTTCAATTCAGTAATATATTAAATTCACATGTACATTATCCAATGAATATTCCAACTAATAGTCAGCATGAATTATGCCTAGGATATGGAAAAATTTATCACATGTCTATGTTGTACTGCAGTTTTGGGATTAGAGAACAATCGGCACAATAGGAAAAATTAGATTCAAATAGAGTTCACATAAAAGCAACACATACAGATATAGACAATAAGCAAACATGTTCAAGACACATACATTCTATAATCATTCCCCTACTAGTGTGAACTCGCACCTCAAACCATCCAATGGTTTTCAAAGAATGCTGTGAACTCATACTTAAAAAAAAAATTGAGTTGATTATGTCTTGGGATCCCATGTAAAGGGAACAGATCAGGGGCCTAATGAATTAATCCCAAGCCTCCTAATCCGATCAAGAAACTCCAAAAAGATAACCTGATTCTTTTCATCATGCAGAAGTTGAGCATCATAAATTTTGTGCACGTCATCCACATTATCATAGCTGTTTAAAATTCGCATGACTCCCTTAATTGCTCATTGTCACCATTCCTTTCATTATCAGCGAATCTGTGGAGGGCATCCACCTTTGCCGTGCAATATCAGCCAACCCAGCCGCAATGACTAGCCCTTCCTTGGCGTTTCTCTTCCTTTTTCCAAAACCTGAGCGTTTCTCGTTTTCGTATGTGGACTCCTCTACAGGAGCTGAAGGGGGAGTGGAAATTGGACATTCGTCCGGGTTCCTGAATTTGGAAGTCCCCTCTCCTTCAACTACCGGAGGCTACAAGTCCTCTCGCATTCACTCATCCATGGGTTGTCCTTAAAAGTTGGATCAGTATAACTTTGTCACATTCCCCCGTGTTGTGGCACCTCCTCCGGTACATGTTGTTCATCATCAGATTGCTGAGGTGATTGGGTCGTGTTGGGAGACCCACCAGGTCTGCTATCAGCAGCGTGAGAACCAATGGCTGTGTGAGTCCCACAAAGCATCTGGAAGTCATCGTATAATATAAAGGGCTTGTTTCGGCATCATGCCCATTTTTTATTTTCCTGCAAGTCACATTAGAGAACGTTGTTAAAATGTCTCCGACATAATATAGAGTTAGTGTAGGAAATTTTTTATATTCTATGACGTACCGTTTTAACACATTCCCCATCCAAGGGATCCCCTGGCACTACCATTTTGGTATTATCATCCCATCCCCAACCAATTTGGGTAGCTAGACTATGGTAGAGATTGTACATACCCTTCAATACTTTATACTGGTTCTTACAGTTTTGGATCTCCAGTGCAATCCCATTTGTCTGATTTTGATTCATAAATGGTGTTCCACGCAAGATTGTGAAAGGCCCCCTTGATGCAATCTCTGATGTCATAATGCTGCACAAGGAACCCAACAAAAGATTGATCCATTTGTTGGGTCCAGTTGGAGATCCAAGATTTGCTTGCACTTGGCTTCAATGCAGGTGAGGGACACCTTGACATTTTGGTTGACTGTATGACATCCACAATAATCCTCAATTACACCACTGAACAAGGTATTAGTCGAACACATTCCATGTATCATAGCTACTGTTCTATCATGATCATCTTCTCATAGTCTTAAGTTTTCAAGTTTTTAAAAATCTGAAATGTCAAATGCTACCTGATCTACACTAATAATGGCTAACAGAACATCTACCACTTCTAAAACACTGATCACGTATCTCTACACCATAGTGGTCAATGGACCAGGTTAGAAAGGGTTAGCTATCGCAATATAATAATTCAAATGCTATTTTTTCCCTCTATTTTTTTTATCATGCTGGACCAAATTTAAAATAAGTCAAATGTCTAAGATGAATTCAAATGAACTTTATACCATACACCCACACCAAAAAAATTTTTTTTATCATTGATGTTATGCTAATAGTGCATGATAGTTGTAAATACAATAATGCATATTAATTTTAGGATACATATATCATACTAGGTGGATATGGATGTCTGACTAGGCATTTGAACATGTTTCATATTTGAATGAGGATCACTCTGGCTTTACATATTTAACTCTCTAACATATGAGAATACTGCATTAAACACAAGTATTCATTTGCATATGGTGTAATCTTAATATAAAAAAAAAGGTTAAGAGGGTAGCCAACTAACCTAGTGGGTTTCAAAGAAGACATTTCACACATGAAATTCTAACATAGCATAAGCAATGATTTCCCTAATCATTGATGTCTTTATAGGGAGTAAGGTAAAAAAAAATGCATTTTGAATCAGAAGAAATTTTGGCCAAATTGGTAATGCAGGACATATATATTTTACCGTCACATTACCCTAACATTTGGTAAACCCCTCTGGTTGTCATTTATGTTTCAGCTCAAATTCATGTTAAAGGTTTAGTATTAATGGCACTAGTGCAAAATAAATTAAGTGTATGTAGTCATTTCACTAATGGAGTTGGACTTGGCATTTCATGTCTGTTTTATTCAGAGTGATGGATCAAGTAAATGTGATATTGATATAAATATATTTCTTTAATTTATAATATGAATGAGGTTCTTGATGGTAAAACTAAACTGATGAAGGGAGAAAATGGAAATTTATGATTTGAAATTTGTTAGAATTGCTTATCTAAGTTAGCTACAAACATGTGAATATGTGACTTCTACATCGTAGGACAGTCTACTCATGGAAAATTATATGCTCATATCATAGAATTAGGCTAAAAAAACACTATAATCTAAGCAATATGTTCTGGAATACCAATCTGCATGGAGTCTCTACTTCTTGAGCTCTATTTAATTTACACATTTGTAAATTATGTAATCATTATTAATTGATGAACATAACCAACATGAGCATAATTTATATGTGTATCTATGGGTAATAAGAAGTCTAGCTCAACGAAAGGAAACCCATAAGTTTGAAAAAAAAATTTAACCCTCAACAAAATTAGATCTGAATGTCACCAAAAGGCACCACTAATCTCTTGACCAACACATACCACATTTTTTTTACCTCATAGTACACTGATGACTGTTAAAAATATTAAAAAGCAAAAACAACAATAGCTTAGTCATAATACGTGGGAATGGTTCTCACTTCTCAGTGAAGTTTGTAGTCGAGAAAGCAATTGTTAGTGTGTGACCCCATTACTAAACATCTATCTACAATGCTTGGGCATTTTATCAGCATGAATACTACATCAAAATCAGCATAGGATACATGAACAACCATATCTGTGTTTTTGACATACACAATGTTATTAAAAAATTTATGGGGATGAGAAGGAAGTGGTATCTCGACCAACGGTACTGCGGTCTAGTTGGATTGTGCGCCTGATCGGATGAGAGCAACCACAAATCTCTAGATCTTTACCGCCTTTAAGACCTTCGGTTGTCTCTAGAGACTCGTTGCTTTGTCCCCCTTTGAGAAGGCTTAAGTTGTGGAATATGAGGGACCTAATATATCCCTGCAGTTGTGGAGTATGTGTTTTAATTTTAAAATTTTCTTTATTAACCTCTGGCTTTTATGAGGCTTACAGAAGGTCTTGAGCTCTCAATTTTTAGGGTCTTTTGTGGAAGGATCTTTACCTTCTTCTTTTGGTCCATTTCCCTTCAAGAATTCACGCGAGAGATAATCAGGAAGACTATTAAAGTCTCCTTTAATGTATTCTATGTTAAAATCATAAATTCCTAATAATGCTTGCCATCTAGCAAAAATTTATTTTGATGCAAGATTTTTTACATCTTTTTCAAGTACATATTTTGCTGAGCTACAATCTATCCTTAAGAGAAACTTTTGGTTTAAAATGTCCCCTTTGAATTTGGTTATGCAATCAATATTTAGAAAATTAGTTTCATTAAATTAATATAAATATACAGATATCAAAATTTATTTTTATGTTAAAATTAAATGCACGAATAAAAAAATTGAAAATGAAATTCTTTTGTAGTGATTGGGTTATGCAAATCCTATTTATTAAATTGTCTATATAATTTCCAGTTTTATCCTTTAATTAATTGTTTAATTACTGATAGTAATATATTTATCTAAATTTTAAAATTTTAAAATCATTAAATAATATGATCTGATCTAATAAGATTACGATTGTTTAACTAATCTATTATTTTCAGATTTAGATAAATCACAAAATTTTAAGATATCAAAATCCGATTTTATTAAATAATGTAAATATATTTTTATTTTAAAATCAATAAATCATATCTATATATTCTAATTTTTTAATTTCAAAATTAAATATATTCACCATATATATCAATAAAATTTTATTTCCATGAATATGTTTTTTTGTAATAGAATGAAAAAACCTTATGAACTAAAATAAATAATATAATATGTACATATGAATGTGAATACAATATACCTTATAAATCTATATATCTATCTATTATTTACTTATTAAAAAGATTATGTGACCCGTTATTTTCATTTTTCATTTTATCATTTAATCAATTGTTTAGTTACTAATAGTAATAGTGATAGATTTGTTTAAATATTAAAAAAATTCAATGATACCTTCTGATCTAATAAGATCCTTTTTTATCCTTTAATAAATTTTTTATAATTTCTAATAGTAATAGATTTATTTAAAATTTAAAATTATTGAATAATATAATCTGATCTAATAAGATTATGATTTGTTTTAATTACTAATAGTAATATATTTATTTAAATTTTATATTATTTGTATTATCTATTGCTTATCTATTAAAATCCCTAAATTATCTCGATTTGTTAGTTGAGCCAATGGAACATCTTATTTAGTTTGTTTATTGGTTGATTTACTGATGTTTAAAATATGGAATAACTTTTTTCTCTAGAGAAGCAACTTTGTTTCTTATTTTTGATAGCCGCACCAATTGGAGTTTTATTCTTAAATTTTTTTATTTTATCAATCAAATTATTTATGTATTTTACTTTTTCCTCTTTTAATTTCATTGTATTTTTTTTTATTATCTAATTTCATGTTATTGATGTGTTCAAGAAGATGAGTGAACTACCTTTAATGAGAAATAGAGGTGAGTATATTTCAAGTTATGTATGATCTTAAAATTTTCTTCTTATTTAACCTGTTATTCTTATTCATCTTCATAACACATGGTGAGTTTGTTTTATGTTATTTTCCTACAAATTGTATGATTGATTGGTTTTTTTTTCCAGTTACTGTTGAATTTTTATAATAATGAATACAATGATTTTATTGTTTTGTTTTATTCTGATGTTTCATTTAATATATTTTATTTTAGAGATTATAAATAGTTTTCTCAATTTTTATTTTATTATTCATATTAGTATTATTATTTTAATATGCTCTTCATTCTCTTTTATGCTTATTTGAGTGTTAGTTTGGATTTTTTTCAAGACTATATTTTTTTTTGAATCATTTATTTGTGTGAGTGGAAAATGTGAACAAACTCTTACCGGTTTATATGTTTTTAAAAAATTCATAGCATAGAAATATTGATGATTTTTCATTTATTATATTAATAATATGTGTTCAATGTTTTTTATATTTTTCTTTAAGATATAAATATTTTTTTTAAAAAAAAATGGTAGGGAGCCTTTAGGTATAGATATGTTGACGTTTTATAATATTAGCATATTGTTTTAGCATTGTACATGTTAATAACATATTTTATATTTTTTATTCAATCATTACTTAGTTCTTGTAAAAATATAATTATTATTTATTAAATTAAGTATATAATTTAGAAGGCTATATCTGTCTATATTTATATTAGAAAAGTCATTACTCATTAATCTTATAAAATTATCCATTCGAATGGGGCCAAGGGATGGCCGTGGATCGAATCGATCAGCCCAAGACTTTGATCCGACCCGACCCACCCAGCGCGATTGTAACTATCGAAAGGAATGTGCACACGTGTTCGATACCCCACAAAACGTCACGTTTTCATATACCTCCAAAAAAAAAAAAAAAAGCCAACGTCGATTAAAAAAAGGGATTGCTTTTCGAACCCGAATTCCTTTTTGTTTTTTCATCTCTATCTCCTCCAGAAAACCCTAATGAATTCTCCTCACAGAAGGAAAAACGAATCCAAACCCTAAAATTCTGATCGTCCGCCCGGATTGACGATCGGTTGCGATGTTCCCGTGGGGCTTCGCCCAGTCGGCGGACGCGATATTCCCACGGTACGCGATCAAGCGATTCTGCAAGTTCTTGCTGAAGAAGAAGCTCGGGAATCTCATCCTGGGCGACATAGACCTCGACCAGGTGGAGGTCCAGCTCGGAAAGGGCATAATCCAGCTCTCTGACCTCGCCCTCAATGTCGACTACATTAACCAGAAGGTTCGATTCCTTATGTGATGTAGAATTTAATTGTTTCTTCTCGAGTTTTATTTTGTGGTTGGATTGGTAGTTAGGGTTTGGTAGGTGAATCGGGGATTTTGAGGTTTTAGGGTTTGGGGTTCTGTGGATGGGTTTTTTGGTGAAAAGCTGTGACTTTGATTCGTTGGGTTTAGGATTATTGAAGAAGGATTGATTGTGAATTTGGTTGAACTTTTTTTTGAATGAAAGGTAGACAGTCTGCCGCGGTTTCATTAAGAATTGTTGATGTATAAGTCTGAACTAAGGGTAAAACAAAGTACAGAGATGGAAAGCAATAAAAGGAGCAACATAGAGGAAATGACGGGGTGGGGTGAAAAGAAAAAGGAGGGGCAGAAAAGCTATCTGCCCGTTCCATCCCAACAGCATTCACCCTATGCCTCGATATGGAGAAGAACTTTGTTGAACTTTGTAAAAGAAAAACGTGAGTAAAGAAGAGTCAGTTATAGTTTTGAGTAAAAAAATCTTACTGTCACATATGAAATTTCACTTTCTTTTTATTTTATTTTTATGAAGAAATTTTCACTTTATTAAAGTTGGGATCGTGTAATCTTATTTAAGAGTTGATAAGATACTTTTGGGAGAGGGAGACTCAATGCTGCCTTACCTTTAAAGAAAATAAAAATAAAAAGAGAAAACAAAGGGGCATAAGTATGAAGTAACCTCCACCATATGGGAAAAATAGAAGAAAATGATAACAACAATTTCAAATAGCAACAAAAACAGCCAAGTTTTTCCACCAAAAAAACACCTCAATCATGGAGGATAAGGAGGATAATCCAGCGATATGCGTCCTCCAAGCCCCTCAAGCAACCGAGCTCTCTTGCCCAAGCATTCCTGTGTTTTGTGAGTGTATTTCCTCTATGAGGGAGGCTCTAATGATTTTATTCAAACATACTAATAATCGCCTTTGTCCTGCATGCATTGAGCCTTGATGTTGAGCCTTGATGTAGAGCCGGGTACTAACTGACTATATGAAGTCTCATAGAGTGGTAGAAATGTATTTTTTTTCCTTAGTTTTGGTATCATATATCCATTGACTAGATTTTTCGAACTGGCTATAGCAAAGGAATTTCATTCATCATGTTGCTGTAAAATATGTGGCACTATATTTTGTGATTCCTTTGGACACTTTTTTTAGAGGGAGGGCTATGCTGAACTAACACACTTTTTGTGTAATCCAGTTAGGCACATCACCGGTGATTATAAAAGAAGGGTCTATTGGCTCTTTGTCAGTTAGGATTCCATGGAAGGTGAAAAATTGTCAGATTGAAGTGGAAGAACTAGAAATTGTGCTTTCTCCTTGTGACGTAGCAGCACATGATGAGAGCTGTTCACCAAGTTGTGATGGTGAATATCCTGGGTGCAATGGGCCAGCTAGACATGAGAGCGGAATGACCCAAGGCAGTGTTGGACTTGGATCTGTTTCTACTGACATTCATGAAGGGGTTAAGACAATTGCCAAGTTGGTTAAGTGGTTTCTTACAAGCTTCAATGTTAAAATAAAAAATCTGATTGTCGCTCTTGATCTCTCTTTGGAAATGGACGAGGAAATTTTGACATCTCATCCCACTCTTGTCTTACGAATCGCGGAAACAGAATATGGAACATGTGTTTTAGAAGATCCAAACTCAGTGATGAATCCAAGATGCGATAATATTCTGGGAATAGCTAAATTGACGAATTTCATAAAGTTTCGAGGAGTGGTTGTTGAGTTTCTACAGATGGATGAAATCAATGATCAGCAGCATTCTTCTTCTTCCGAGAATACCCTCAGTCAATGTCGTATGAAGAGCTCACCGTTTCATGGAACGACGACCCCAATTCTAAATGGGCCAAGTGGCGGGTTTTCAGGGACACTGAACCTAAGTATACCTTGGAAAAACGGATCCCTAGACATTCACAAAGTGGATGCAGATATATCCATTGAACCTTTGGAGATAAAGTTGCGGCCCAGGACAATCAAATGGATGATTTGCTTATGGGATTCCCTAAAAATTGCTTCCCGTGATGGCAGGGGTAATATGCATTGTAAAGCTTCAGACTCTGTTTACCTAAATGCTAAATCCCAGTTCCATTCTTCTACACCACCTTCCTCTATATTTCCTTCAGATGCTGGAACATATATCAATGGAAAATTTTCAGCAGGTTCATATGCTCCAATCAATCAAGAATCTGCTACTGATGTGTTGCTTCCTAGAACACATGTTATCCCTAATTGGGTTCCTCTGTTTGTTGACAAAAACCAAGAAGACTTAACTGGATTCGAACCAGATTTTGCAACAAGGTGTGTTTCCAATTTGTATATCTTTGTAATTTTATGATTTTTATTCTAGAACTTCTCTTGCTTGGATATCCTATAGACCAGATCAGGTATGTAACTAAAATTTATGAAAGCAAGAAGTTTTTTGTAATTATAAATTTATGTAATTAACTAATTATATTACTGAACATCATAGTGCCTATGTTTTTAAATTATTAGATGTAAGGTTCTTTAATATGGAAATCTCCTTTTTTTTTGAAAAGAATGGAAATCTCCTCCTTATGGACTACCCAACCAACCGAAAGATCATCTCTTTGGTTCAGTCATGGACGAAAAAGTTATTCTCTCTATTTTGAAATGCCAAACTGCTGCCTTGTTTTATAGCAAAAACGGGAGAATCCAGTGCGTATATTGAAACGCTAAAATGTCAATGCAAGAGGTGTATTTTCCTCCGCATGATCAAAATAACTGAACATACTTTCATTTTATAACAAACTCAGGACACTCATAATGATGTTTTCTACGTTTCCGTATTCTTTTTTTTTCTGTGAGGAGACACTAATAATGCTTGATGTATTTCTTCTTCTTCTTCATCTTCAGCATAGATCAATTCTTCGAGTGTTTTGATGAGATGATAAGCTCACAATCAACTTTAGGAAACAGCGGCATCTGGAATTGGACTTGTTCAGTTTTCAATGCTATAACTGCTGCATCTAATCTTGCCTCAGGTGCAGGGGAGATGCTCTCAGGTGATATGAATTATTGAAACTGATTAGTTTATTTAAATTTTGTGAAGCTTAGTACTTCCATCCATGTAAATAATCTTTTTTTGGCGGGTAATGTTTTTTAACTAGTTTTCACTCGTATTCATGTTTCCTCGTGCCTGTCTGGCATAAAAAACCAATATCTATGTATTACCATTGCCATATATAACCAATGTTTATTTTACCCGTGGAAGAAGGTTAATGGGGTGCTAGTGTCTAGGTGTACATGTACCTAGATAGGGGAGAGGGAAGAGTTGATAGGGTCAGCCAGCCAGATTTAGGTGTAAAAATGTGGAGGGGTAGAAGAAAAGGTGGAAAATAACTTACTAGGGAGAGTGATGTGTTGGCTGGTCGGAGGAGGGGAAGTAGGTAGTGTTGCTGGTCAATGGAAGAGTGATACTGTCGACTGCTGGTTTTGAGGGGAAAAAATTTAATGTAGACCGATAAAGACTCACAAGGTTTTTGCTGTCAGGCAGTGAAGGTCAAGTGGGCGGCACTCAATTAGAGAGGAAGGGAAGGGAGTTGGCCTTGTAGGAGTAGGTCTTTTTTATATTTGAAGGTAGGGCTCCTCATTTTTTTTAATAACCAATGGGCCATTTTTCAGAGGTCCCTTGTGTCCATTTATTGGGGGCTTCTTTAATAATAGATGCTCCTACACTTTGTTCAAAAAAAAAAAAAAAAACAGAAAAGAAAGAAAACCAATGGGCCATTGAGCCTGCGTGGCACCGGCTTTGTCTCCAGGTTCAGGTACCCCTCCTAGGGGGATTTCAGTGGCAAGGCAGCTGTCAACACCCAGATCCCATGCAGCTGCCTATGGTTGGACAGTGAGCACTCTGGCTTGCTTCAGAAGTAATAACTTCTATCCAATACCTGACAAACAGAAAGTGCATAGTTTCCAGTTGCATGAGATTTTCATACATTATGCATTGTAATTATCTTGATGATCTGAATGGGGTTGAAGTTCGAATTTCTTGTGAAATGTACACAAATTGAACATCACTTGAAACTTGTGCAGCACATGGTTTGATTTCGAAGAAGTTGCATGAAATTCAACAATTTCAATTATTAGGATGTGAAACAAATATATTATCTCTCTCCTTAAACGACTTTTATTTTTTATCTTTGACTTTTCTCAGTAGTTTTCTAAACCAAGCAAACATGGGTCGTGCATTGGAGGCTTTTCTTCCCGGTTTTAAGCAGTTTTAGATTGTCAAATGTATTGCCATATGGATCACATATGTACTCTGTTCACAAGCCTACTTAGTCAACAAGTCCGCAAATTACCAGGGATTCATAAGAAAAAGAATATGGTTATCCTGAATATGATCAGAGACGGGGCTATTGATTTATTGAGAGTGCACAATCTTAATGTGATGACTAATTTAATACAAGCACTGTCAATGGGCTGTTGAAACCGTAAAGAACCTTTAGCCCATTGCAAATGCAGGCAACCATGGGGAGCGATTGGTTTGGGACGCAGTTGTGATTTCAGGTTGTTAGATGTCTCCTTATATGGGAGGCCTTTTTTATCTTCTTTGCGCGTCTTTAAGCCCGTTTTCTTTTTGGAGGGCATTTTACACTGATATGGATGCTCACATCCTTTTTTTTTTAAATAAAAAAAACAAAAACACACACACACACACCCCATGAGGAGTGTCTTGCGGAACTAAGGAGCAGATTCCTACTTCATCAATTATTTCCATTGTTTGTTTATATGTTCCTTAATTTATCATGGTCATATCACTAATGGTCCAGCACACACCTGTCAGACAGCTTACAGTCTTAGATAAGGCCTGTTATGCCAATTTATTTCCAAAACAATTATTTCTAAATTGAACAATTGATTTTAATTTATAGCCAATGGTAGATTGTGATACATATAATTAGTAGGACAAAACCGCCCAACCCTATTGATTTGGGAAACCTATATCTAGCTGCTCCAATCAGGCTATATATTACCCACAATCCCCGCTGTTACCTTACCTTATGTCTCTCCATTTCTTGAAATCTTTTTCTGTTTCTTTAAAGCCATAACACTAGCACAGAGCAAATAGCATCAACTGGTTACTTTATCTTCTTTCCTCCAAGACTGACGTGACATTAGTATATGGTTAAAAATTTGTGACCACCTCTATTGATGTGGATATGAAAGTCCAACAATGCTTGAACATTACTAAAACCAAAGACGACGGTCAGAGGTTTTGAAGAGTTGAAGTGCATTTAATACAAAATAAACTACTTGACCTCACGTGGAATGCACACGATTTACAAAAAGTAATTTCCTCCAAAAGGTCTGATTTGAAAAAGCCAGCTTGATACAGATCTTTTAGTATATGTGAATTTTCAAGGGGTCAAAATCAAATTTATCTCAATCCTACATGGGCAGGACCTTTTGCTAGTTTTTTTTAATTTCTTGTATTTTTCCTTTTCTATGTATTTTCTGAGATTCCTCGTCTCTGTTTTTTTTTATTCGGCGTCATTACTTGATATGAATGCTTCAACCACACTTTAAAAAAAAAATGATCATTTGTGAAATTTATATGTGCTTGGGTGCAGGGTGTAGGTTTTAACTTGCCTGTGGTTTAAGGATCTCATTAGATTTTTTTTTATTAAGGGCATGCATATGTAGACCATGATTGCTAAATCATGGTTTGGGTATGACAGAGACCCACACATGGGTCGTTCTAGTTTAATATAAAAGAAGACGAATAATGTCTTTATTCCTTTTTTTTGTTTGAAATTCTTTGAACCCTGAAGAATGAAATATAAATTTTTTTTTCTAATTTAATTGTGGTTCCTTGCATTCTTGATACTGAGAGTCGGAAGCTGACCAAATAGTGTTATGAAGTATATCGCCATTTTTCATGTCTTTAGAAAAAATCAGAGAATTATGTTTCATGTTAAAGAGGAAAAGGAAAAGAAATGCTGAAAACTGATAAAAATGTTTGATTACTGCAAATTTTTATATACTTTTCTTGGCATCCTGCTCAAATTTTCTCCGTTTTAACTTTTCTCCAACCTATGGTTTGCAGTTGCCTCATTATACAAGCAGTTGTCCATCTGTGATAATTCTTAGATTTTATGTAGAATTTCTTATATGATCTGACCTGTTTAAGATTACAGACTAATTGGTTTTAACTTATAAGCTTTACCTCGTATGTTGATTGGGAATATTTAAGAGCTCATCCTTTTAAGGTTATTTTGATTTTAATCTACAGAACAACAGCATGTTGAAACAAACTTAAAGGCCAAAGTTGCTGCGATTTCTGTTGTTCTTTCCTTCAATGATGAAAATCAGAGGCATTCACAGGATATTATGGTCAACAATGGACTGATAAAGGACTTACACGAAACAAACACTAAGTCAACAAGCAATTTATCAGCTACCTCACCAATGGGGCTCAATGCTGACTCTTTCTCATGTCCTACTCCATCCATGGATATAGTGCAGTCAACTGTAAACAGGGTTAATTCTATTGATCATAGCTTAATTCATTTGATAGCCAGATGTGAAGACCTAAATATTCTTCTGCAGGTAATAATTGGGTCATTTTATTGTTTTTCAAGAAGCTATATCACCAATTTAGTCTTATTCTCTTGCTAATTGCATAGATTAATTTTAAAATTTCTGTCAAGGTCAACAGATATGTCCTCAAAATCTCAAGTTTGAAGCTGCAATTATGCATATCAAAGTTGATGGCTATTTGGAGGGAAATGGTTTTCCGAATTCCAAGAGTGTTATTTCTGGTCAAATAACTACCATCCAACATGTGCAAGGAGAAGTTCATCGGGCTCTCCCTCCATTTTATTGTACTCTTAAAGATCCTCATTCTGGAAAATTAGTGAACTCTAGGGCAGCAAATGTGAGTCAACATATGAATTCCACTAGAGGTGCTGCACATGGAATTGGTTGTGAAAGCATTGATCTGGATGAACTGGTGAGGGTTGAAGTATTTGAATCTGTTGGGGTATCTGATTGCCCATTGTCCATCATTTTCACTTCTTCAAATGAAAGGTCAAGGTCATCAACTTCTTTTTCAGTTGAGATGCCTCCTTCCATTATATGGGTGGACTTTTATATGGTAAACATGTTGTTGGATCTCATGAAGACGGTAGAACTTTCTGTTGGAGAAAGCCAGCTTCAGAAGGATTCAAAGTATGATGTTTTTGATGGAAAACATGATTCTTCTGGTCAAGAGGATCGTAAAGATGGCCCTTCCACCTATTCAAAAAATGCATCTGGAGAAAAATTGCAAGGGAACATAGTGTTGTCCAATGCAAGGATCATTTTTTGTTTTCCTCCTGGGGAACATATGGATTTCAGATGTTTTACTTCCTGGGATAAGTTTGCATGTCTTGAGCTATCTCGACCGTTGGACAGAAGAAAAGTTTCAGATTCCTCTGCATATCCAAATGTGAATCAGCATAAAGGTTATTCCTGCACATCTTCCAGTTACATTCAGCTGAGCCTGGGTGATCTTGACTTTTTCTTGATCACTTCTGCTGATAAAGGTGCTATACAAAGTAATTCTTGCATGAAAGACACAAATTTATTTTCTTCCACAAAAATTCTATCTGTTAGCAGAGGTAAAAACAGTCAACATTCTAGTATTAGTGTGCTCTGGCAGAAGGGTCCTGTTACAGGACCATGGATGGCAAGACGAGCATGGGACCTGGGTACTTCGCAGGATTCAGGAACTAGAAACAATGTGACTGGAAAAGGGCATGAGTTTGCATCTGTAACTACTGCAGAAAATCTAGAGGAGGCAAATTCTCATGTACGGCAAGAGATGCTTCTTAGTTCTGCCTTTTTATTGCATGTTCGTTTTTCTCTTGTGTGGATTGATCTTGATGTAACTGAATATCAACTTCTATGCCATCTTGTAAAACTGACCATGGATGGAATGTCTTGTATGATGAATGGTATGGATGCTACAATGGACGAGAGCCTGAAAAAGAGGACTGCTGCTTCAACTGAGCTTAGTGCATCTCAAACAGCTTTTCTTGTGGAGTGTGATGTGTTGGACCTCTGCATCAGGTTGGAGATGGCTGCCGAAATTCATTCCTCATTACAGAGGGAGCTGCCTGGCTCATGGTGTAGCTTAAGACTGACAGTTGATAAATTTGTGTTATTATCTGTTTCAAATCTTGGAGGGATTGCCAGGGCAAGTTTCATGTGGGTGAGTCATGGAGAAGGTGAGTTGCATGGATCCATCACTGAAACAAAAGGGGGAACTTCTGCAGTGGCCCAAGATTTCCTCTTGATATCTTGTAAGAACTCCTCTGTAAAGCGTGGTAGCGGTGAAGGTACCAATGCATTATCCTCTGGATCTGCCGGTACTGCTATCATACTCCAGCAAAATCCACAGCTCTCTCGAAGTTCTACATCCATAACCATTCGATGTGGCACCATAGTTGCCCCTGGTGGTCGCATGGATTGGTTTGATGCAATATGCTCTTTTTTTAGTTCTCCTTTTCATGGGAATGAAGCAGTTGAGGGTAGTTCACAAACTGGATCTCTAGGTGATGATCAATCTCATGCCACTACTTTCTTTCTTAACTTGGTGGACATTGGTCTCTGTTATGAGCCACATGTAAAACAGTCAGTGTCAGATGGCGGAGATCTGGATTCTGGCTGCTGTGGTTCCACTAAATTCACTGAAAGATGGGTGAACCATATGTGGCATGTCTCCTGGTTGCAGCTTCTCTGAAAATATCTAACCAAACCATGGCAAATTTAGCTACCAATGATTACACTGTTCGTTTGCAAGATTTAGGGCTTCTTCTTTGTGAATCATCTAGTTTCCAAGACACATTTTGCAGATATAGTGTTGAAAATATCCGTGAGACTGGGTATGTCAAAGTTGCTGGAGAAGAACTCGTGGAAGCTGTTCTGAGAACTAAATGTGAGGATGGATCTCAGTGGCAATTAGATTGTTCAGATTCACACATCAGCCTGCACACCTGTCATGATACAACTTCTGCTCTTTTCCGATTGATTTCGCAACTTCAGAATATTTTTACACCTGATGTTGAGGATGCTATCATGCATTTGCAATCAAGGTGGAATACTGTTAGGCAAGAACATGATGACCAAAATATCATTAATTCAGTAGATAATAGCGACCAAAGTACTATCTCATCAGCATCATCTGAGTGGTCCTCAGGTTGTGTTAGAGAAAGATCTGCTGGACTGATGGATGAAATACTTGAAGATGCTTTTCATTTCAGTGGAAATCATATGGATCATCCTGATCATTTTGACTTTGAATCTCATATATCAGTTGATGGACATGTTGGTGGTGATCCGTGCAATTTCAAAAGCAAAACGACCTCAGCAGATGATGTTTTCCCTCTAAATTGTCCCAACATAGGGTTGGAGACGATTCAGTCTTCATGTTCACATGAGACTCTCTTGCCTCAATTAATAGAAAGTTATTACATTTCTGATCTACTGCCTGCACCCAAATCATCTTCGTGCAACTATACATCACACGAAGATTTCAAAAGCAAGTCTAGTTTGGTTCATGCAGATGCAGAATACAGAAAGGGTGAATGGTATGAGGACATTCCATTCAGGATACGTGAAGATCATATTTTAAAAGAAAATGAACAGCCTGGAGAGACGCAATTACACAATATATGTGAACTTCCTTCTATAAACTCTGCATCTCCTTCTGAACCTTCTACAGTGAAGGGAAGGATATTCCTCAAAAATATTGGTGTGAAATGGAGAATGTATGCTGGATCTGATTGGCCTAAAAGAAATAGGAATGATGCCAATACTCTAAATACATGTAGAAGCATTGGAAGAGACACCACAGTTTGCTTAGAACTTTCACTCTCCAGGATGAACCTTGAATATGACATGTTTCCTGAGGGAGACATATGGTTGTCAAAGCTTTCCATCTCGGTACAAGATTTTTATCTCTATGACCACAGCAGGGATGCCCCTTGGAAGATGGTGAGACAAGCTCATACGGTCTTTCTCATATTAGTTGTCTTTCTTCATTCTCCATTATTGAACTAAATTGTAGAATTTGAATAAATAAGTATCAATATGATTGATTCTGAAGGTATTGGGATATTATCACTCAAAGCGGCATCCTAGAGAATCTCACACTAAAGCTTTCAAGCTGGATCTTGAAGCCATTAGACCAGATCCAGTTATCCCTCTTGAGGAGTACAGGTGATTTGGAATCTTTATCTTTTTTTTAGAATGCTCTTTTTTTTCTTCAAAAAGAACACAAATGCTATCTTGAAGGATGTAAATGCATTGACATAGCAAGTTAACTTCCTTAACTTACCTCATTTTAAATCTATTTGTCTTAACCTTGTCATCTTGAACCACAATGCAACCTGTAATGTCATCATGAATATAGATGCTATGATGTGATGTGTTGCACAATTCCAATTAGGCTTTCACTTACTCTTCTGGACCAACATGCATCTGCTTCTGCCTGTCTTTATAAACTATGACCTTAGCATAGAACCCATGGAAAAGAAATCAATGGATGATGATTGATGAATACTCCAAAAGCAATTCCTGCACCAACCATTGCTTCACAGAAAATGTGAGATCTAGTTAAGAGCCAGTGTCCAAATTAAAAATAGATTCTGCACCCCTAATGGAGCATTCTCCAAGAGAAGATTTCAACTTTACATATCATGTTTTGTAAGTGTCATATTTGTACAATATGATAGTATCAGTACCCCACAATTCTATAATGTCTTCCAAAAAATTTCTGTGGCATCGATTACCCTCCAATAGTTATATTAACTCAAAACCGTCCAAGATGATTTTCGAAGTCTGAATCAGATGAGTAATTTCTCTAGGACCAATCTATATGATCAGGAATGATACACAATCGCCTCAACAAAAAAGGGAAAATTTGCTCCTAAAGATTCTTGATTATATTTGAGATTTGTGATATCCATGTGTTTCTTCAAAAAAACTACTTGCATACTCTATGACACTGTAGGGTACTTCAGATCACCCTTAAACACACTGTTGTTATGAAGAGAATTGCAAAATAGGTATGATGGGATATTCCAAATTTGAACTTAAACATACAAGTCATTATTCATCTTTGACGAGATTGTAGATCAACATTTCAACATGTACCAAAAAAAGATATTTTAGATGCCTTTTCTTAGTTTTATTACAGCAATGTGAATTTGTTAAATTCAAAAAAACCGAACCATCAACAGAGTCATGGATTTAAATACTAGATTCACAGATCAGTTGAATCAACACAAAAGAAAACAATAAGACTTCAATGTTAGTTAACTTCTGAAAGTTCCATCAACTCCTGCAGGTTTTGATGTGCACAGGTTTGTTCATTGTGGTCAGAATTTCTCATATCTAATCTATCAGGTGCAGAACAGTTTAGAAGAAAGAAGTCGTTCTGAAGATTAAATGAATAAATTTTTATGGCTGGATACTGCTTGATGCATTTTATAACATAATTGGTTGGAAGTGACAACTATTGGTCTGGTGAATTTTGCAAAAGTATCTATCAAGTCATATATTTGGAATGTACTATTGTGCGATTAATTATGACTCATCTGCATTTTAAAATTCAACCTAAGTTCTTTGAGTAGTGGTGTTGCCACCAACTTTTGACTCATAACAAAAATTGAATAAGATAAGCTACGTATTTTTCCTTATTTCTAAGTATTTATATGTTTTTAAGTATTTTAGATTTAGGAAAAATCAACCAAGAGGATCTGCTACCATAATAGACCCGTGGAAGACTGTCTTTGCCAGTTTTTGTCATACAGAGCACCTCATTTACATAAATTTTTAGACCAGTCTAAGCATGGGATTTATCTTCCATTTCTCCTACTAAACTGAAATGTTATAGTTATGAAATATATATATATATATATATATATATATATATATATATATATATATATTTGTTCCAATGATTTAATATAGATGCTGAGGCAGATTGTTGTTGCTTAAATGTCATATGTTTTCTATATTCAGGCTTCGTCTTGCACTGTTGCCTATGAGACTGCATCTTCATCAAAGCCAGCTTGATTTTCTCACCAACTTCTTTGGTGAAGATTTGACCATTAATCAGTCTCCAACTGTACCTAATAAAGCGGATGAATCGGAAATGTTAACATCGAACAATTGTGTTTTGGGTGGGCATACTATTGCGAAGGAGGCACTACTTCCTTTCTTTCAGGCAAGCTAGCCTTACTTTTTGCCGTTTATGTTTAGATATGCCTTTTATGTTCAGATATTCCCTTGACGGTTTTCTTACTCATTTTTATCCTTTTCTTTTTGTTCATTTATTCTTTTTTTAATTCAAGTTAGTATTTGATGCTAAAAAAGTATTCTAGTGGAAGAATTTTGATGGATCAAAAAACTGTAGACCTAGATAAATTTGTCTGCCAAAACCATACCTTGCACTTGATATATGTAGTTTAGCTTTGGTAGAAACTTTATAATTGAGTTTTCAATTAGAAATTAATTTTAATAATACAAGGTTGATCACCAAAAGTACGCCCAACGTGGGAATGCTATCATATCTCATGGCATAAATGTGGCAGCGTCATTCGTTAATGACACCTGTGTTCCCTTCTGATTAATACTGTATGAAACAATATTGTAATATGAACTAATAACTATAATATAAATTCACATCAACCTGATTGCTGACCGTCCAGCCCCAAATTGTTATTTAAAATTTCAAATTTACGAAATCTTATGTCATCCTGACATACTGCTGTACATTATCTTTTGCAGAAATTTGACATCTGGCCTGTCGTTTTGCGAATTGACTATATTCCACATTATATCGATCTAGCAGCACTGCGAGAAGGGAAATATGCAGAGCTCGTGAACCTGGTTAATTGGAAGGTAAAAATTTTCACGTATGGTGTAGCTCTACATTGTGTTTGCCTGTTGGTGCCTTTTAAAAAATTTAAATCTATCGTCACTTCTAAAGGTTTATACCTCAAATATTGTTAATATAACTAATTTACTGTGACAACCCAGAATTTGTTTTTTACTCAGACTAGTTAAATAAATGTTGATTAAAGACGAATAAACCCGAAACCATGATTTTAGCATCCAGGGTTGCCTTTTTCATTGGGGAATCTGGATGCAGGTACAATATTGTGTAATTAGGATCTGTCAGATCAAGGTATCGTTTTCTTTGATTGAACAGTCAAAATTCTAAAAGGTGCTTGGCTTTGCTATGATGCACACGCACCTGGAATTGTTTCATTTTACTAAAGATGCCTTTAGCTTTCAAAAAGAAGTTTAATTAGTTGGCATTTGTGATAAGTTAGTTGATTAATCAATTGAAGCAAAATATTAGCTGGTTTCTGTAAAGAAAAATGATGCAACCTGGACGCAGCCCTATATATTTTCTAGTTGGTATACCGTATACAAAAGTTTCCTAAGCGTGTTCACCAGAAATCATGTATAAGGCTGATACATATGGACGGCATACTGCGGCATTCATAAAGAAAAACATGAATGGAAATTTTTTGGAAACATAACAATAATGTGTGTATGTTCAAAGCTTATTGCATTTTGAGTATCAGTATGGTTTCATGTTGCCTTATTCATCTCACACTTCCTGGAAGAAGCACATGGATCAAGGTCCAAAGTGATTTTTTTACAGGAAAAGGCTCACAAAATATATCCTGAGTCTGTGGTACTATAGACACCTGTTGATTTTTGATACTTCAATTAGCCAGCCTTTGACAGTTAAAATGATCTTGGATTTTAACCGATGTTTATACATCTTGCAGGGAGTTGAGTTACGGCTCAAACATGTCCATTCAGTGGGTGTTTATGGATGGAGTAATGTGTGTGAAACAATAGCTGGGGAGTGGCTTGAAGATGTCTCACATAGTCAGGTTTTGGCCATTTTCTTGCCCATTATATAGAAATATGATGATTTTATGAGCATGCTGATATGTTATACAACATACTCATTGACCTTTATTTAATGTGATAGATCCATAAATTATTAAAAGGGCTTGCCCCTATACGCTCACTGTTCAGCGTCAGTTCTGGTGCTGCTAAGCTGGTTTCGTTGCCACTTAAAAGCTACAAGAAAGATCACAGATTGATCAAAGGAGTGCAAAGAGGTGCAGTAGGAACACTTTGGTTCTTGTACTTTCAAAAGTATTATGTTGACTGTCATTAATGTTTTTTTTTTCTTATCAAATGGAACAAAAGCACTCTTATTTATATAAAAAAAACAACAACAAAGCCTTTATTCCAAAATTTGTGGTGGACTTCATGAATCATTTTTTGCCATTCAACTGTATAAACAGCCACATCCTCCGAAATTTTTAATATTCCTCGTAGAAGCAAAGTTTAATTTAACCATCCACTTTCTGTTCTTAAAGACACCCAACCTGTACCATAAAAAACTACTAAACAAGTGGCGATCACAGTGTGTCAGCTAAACTCAACTGATAACTGACTTGAAAATCATTCCCATGAGTGGTTAGCCCATCAAATTTCTATAATAATCGAGTCCTCAAAAAAGTATGTTAGGCAACCATCATACTTTCTTATGGAAAAAATATAGTTTTTGCTTTTATCTTCATTAGTTCTTCACATTTAAAGCACATAGGGGCTGCATAAGTGTTTTATTTCATGGTCTGATCTACTGTGAAGTAATTTTTAATGAAGCATCAACAAATTATTATGGTTGTGCATCATTATATAACAACAATTTATTCCATGTCAACCTCTGGATTTGTTTTCCTTTCTGGCATGTCATATTGATATCCAAGGCAGATGGTTGGTTAGTCTACTACTATAGAATCATGCAGCTTACATCTTAATTTCTTTGTCATTAAACTTGCTACGTGGATTAAATATATCAAGAAGTCACATTTCAGCCCATCGTCTTCTTGCCTGTTCACATTTTCTTTGTTGCATGTTTCTATTACCTAGTCTCTCAAACTTGGTTCTTTATTGTTCTTTTGAATTGGGAAAGGAATATTTGTACAATTATACTGATACAGTTAATTTTACCAGGTGCCACCGCTTTTCTAAGAAGTATTTCAGTTGAAGCTGTAGGCTTGGGGGTCCATTTGGCGGCAGGGGCTCATGACATACTACTTCAAACAGAGAATGTCCTTGCTAGCTTTTCACCCTCCTTGCATTCATCAGGTAAAAGATGGGAGAAAGCAGATGTAAGATCCAATCAGCCTAGAGATGCACAACAAGGAATTCATCAGGTAATCTTTTTTTCATCTCAGGGCCTTATATTGATGGGTATTAATGATAATTTGGAGAGTTGGTTTTTATTTTTTTGGGCGATTGTTACCGAATTTACTGCAACACACCTCTTGGTTACTTGTTAACCATTTAGCTTTGGATCAAAACTTGAGTATTTAGATGATATCATCAGTTTCAAAAGTTTGGTGTGATTCATATGGTATGAATATCAGTTTTGAAAAGCATACCACCATAAATTGTCTCATGCAAATCTGTTAGGTTTATTTCATTTTTAATTTTGTTGTAGTGGGCAACTTATGGCAGACTTCTAATCATGTGCTCACAGCACATCTGAATTATATTGGTTGTCCACAAAGGGCAAGTATCATTATTGGAGTGCAAACCAATATCATTCAGCTGACGTATATTTCAAGTGTCACTTTTGGGTGTCCTAGTTGATGGCTCTCTGTACCAGGCGTATCCACCTTTTGTTTGATGCTTCATTGCTATAAATTGTTGTAGTTAAAAATTACACGACATGAGACTGAAAATTATGAGAGTGATCAAGTATAGAAATCCGCTAAATATTGGAAAAGTTCTACAAAATAAAATATGAGGGATTCTTCAGTAGTGTATTGTCTGATACAGGCTATTTGTCATTCATG